>OU342733.1:360661286-361930987 GCA_910589765.1 Avena atlantica
ACACAGCTGCACCATGTATTCCCATGGCAACCATGAGGTCCTTGAGAGCCTTGGGGAATTCTGTCTCACACTCCAAAGTCATAGTCATGAGTGGTCCCTTCCTCATGGCTTCGTTGATGGAGTTCATCTACAAATAGAGATGAGAAAGAAGATTAGTAAAGTTTACGAGAAGAAAAGACAAGTGTGGAAGTTGTTGAAAAATTTTCCTTAGTGGTTTCCAATCCTAGGGTCATAATCCTACAGGCAACACAGTGCTCTGATACCATCTGTAAGATCCCTCCTTTGTAAAGGAAAGGATCCCTGTGATTGCAATGCTAGTCCCTGGATCAATGCTAGCATCCACAGTTTAAGATGAAGTACATAGAAACAAAGGTCATTATTACATATCATTCCAGAGACAAACATAGTCTTTTACAACTCCATGGCCACAGGCCTAATACAAGAGTTCAAATAAATAATAAGATAAATAAGTCTTCATCTTCATGTGCCACAGGCAAACATGTTGAGTGTAGACTCATGACTCCTAATCATCATCAGAATATCCTGCAACATCACAAGTTACAGCCACAATGGGTCAATACATTGGAATAATATTGGCAAGTGATACCTTAGTAGAGTATTGGTGGACTAAATACTATATGCATTTTGGCTATGTGTAGCTTAGGCTTGCTTTGCTCAAAATAGGTTTTTCCTATTAGTTGAAAACACTAAGTTTTTCTTTGTAAAAAACTTTCCCAAGGAACCACCAATAGACATTGGGGTCCTTCACCCTTGTTCAACCACAAGTTTTTACTTAGAAATTGGGATGAGGAGATTCTTGATAGCTTCCATGTCTTGATGCTCAAGTTGTCCAATACCAGGGACATGGCTAAGTACTTAGATTCTTCCATCTGCAGAGGTTGTGCACTTTCCCCACAAGACTTGATTTTCACCAAGAAAAGACCTTTCAGAAGCCTTCCCTTAGACCAAATGGACGCGATCCAACCTATCATCCCACTACCACCAACTGTCCAAATGGCTAAGTTATTGCAACCTATATGATCCAGGCAGAGCCCATATTGCCAAGTGGCTGCAGTAGAAGCTTCTTAACATATGGCATCTCAAATCCCTTTGTTCCTGGGTGGTGGCTTTCCACAAGTGAGATATACAAGGTAAACCATAGAAATGGACCTTGTGTAACCACTCAACATAACCCATTCTTTCCATTCCACCCAGGTGTTTCATTCACTTAGTTGTTTTATTAAGCAAAAACATAGTCCAAAGACTTAGAAATATTTATTCATAGCATGAATATATAACCACCCTTGGTTGCTACTAGCTAGGCTAAGCATGGCATTGATAAGACTTAGAAATATTTCTAGCAATTCTACAACTACTAGGATTTCCCAAGCATAGTATATAGCTCAAAATAACCATGCAAGACTAGCAAAATATTTCTAATGCATAGTTTAAAAACATAGGAATAAATCATGAAGCACCACTTGCCTTGGTAGTTTGGAGAGTAGCTACAATCCTCACAATCACTATTTGCACCAAAATCTACACATAAAATGATAGCACCAAATCACATACAAAATAAATACAAAAAAAAATATATGGATGCATGCAATATGATATGTGATGATTTTCTATACTCAACAAGACAAGTGCACAATACTGATTCATAAACAAGTTCAAAACTTGCCAAACAACCTTTATTTGAACATTAAAACATTTCCCAAATATTTGTTATACATAAAATAGGCCTACACATGTTTCTGTAAAAATAAACATTTTAACAGAAACAAACATTAAACACAATGCATATATGGAAAGGGCTTTCTCTCCTGATTCCATTGATATAAAATTTGTCAAATTTGGACATGGGAATCAAAAGTTATGAATTAAACAAGTTTAAACATCTAATAGATTTAAAATCAGAATTTTAAAACGAAGAACATGCCACGTGGCGCTTTCTTACTGGCTGGTACCGCTTCGCACCGGATCGTGCTTGCGCACCGTTAGATCTAAATAAATCGTGCGGCTCAGATCTGCCCATACCTCTTCGCCTAGCTTCTAATATCACCCACTGGATTTAGATCCTACGGCCACAGATCTATCGACCACGGACGGGCGGCGCTAGCGGCAGCGACTGGCAGCGGCGGCTCTGTCAGAGTCGTTGCCGACGTTCTAGGTCACGCGAGAGAGGGAGAAGGGGCTTACCGTGCTCGCCGTGTGCTGCTAATGCTCAAGGTGGGCTTCGATGGCGAAGGGGCGTGCAGAGGTGGTCGCTGGGGCTCGTCGGAGTCGTGCACGGCGTCGGGTCCTTGCAGACGGAGTTGTTGCCGACACTCTGGACCTTCCTAGCACAAACCAGAGGCATCAGTAGCTGCGCAAGGATAAGGCGAACCTAGTCGTATGCAAGAGGGGTCAAGGGGCGCTCAGTATTTACCGTAATCGATCGCTGGAGTTCGAGCAGAGGGTGGCGGAGCTCGGTCATTGACGTTGTCGAGGCTACAGACCATGCGCGAGCAAACGTAGAGTGTCAGTAGGTGCGCACGGAGATGTAGAACAAGCCAGTATGAACCATAGACATAGGGGAGTGCGGTGCTCACCGGAATTTGACGACGAACTCGTCGGAGCAGCGAGGTTGCGGCGAGGAATTCTCGCAGCCTGGGGGCGCTCTGTGCTTAGGGTTTGGGGGAAAATGGAGATGGGGTAGAGGGGGTTTAAGTAGCAAGGACACGGGCGTGATTTACTCAGGCATTGAACGGGAATTGACGCCACGGATTAAACAGGAAACGCCCAGCGTAATTTGGGGATGAACTGGTCGCTGGGTGGAGATGACGATAGTCGTGTGGGCCGTGGTTGTAAGCGAGAGATAAGAAGTGGGGGTGGGTCCAGACAGTCAGCGACTCAATGGGTGCGGGTGCGAGTGAAAGAAAACGATTCGCGGGAGAGGGGTTGCTGGGCTAGCTGGGTCGAGTTGGGCTGGGTTGGGCTAGATTGGCTGTTTGCTTATTTTTTTCCTCTTTACTCCTTTTCTTTTTCTGTTTGGTTTTCTAGAATTGGTTTTCAAACTCCATTTCAATTTAGTTTGAATTCAAACCTTCTCCATCTTTTTGTACAGTGTACTTTGTACTCAAATATGTGTCAAACACTTCTATTCACTCAAACCTCCTTGGGTCATTTGAAAAATAAAATAAAACAAGCCTTTAGAAGATATAATAATGGGCATAAACTTGGTTTTATTTCATACTTTGTTTTGAAACTTGGCTCAAGATTTTGAAATCACTTAAGTTTGAACTCAAAACATTACTGAATGGATATTAGTACCTTTCTCATTAGCAAGTAGCACAAAGGCTAGAGTATTCATACATAAATTAATGAGCAACATATGTTCCTGTTTTTGAAAAGATTTTGAGATGAAACCCTAAATGATTCATGGATGCATGGTTGATATGCATGAGTTTTGAAACATGATTTTTGGGATGTTACACATACATACCGATGTGTGTGGCTCGATGAGTGTAGTATCGCACGGTGGTTATCGTTATGTTCTTACTTTCACGGATGACTTGAGTAGATATGGGTATATCTATTTCATGAAATATAAGTCCGAAACTTTAGAGAAGTTTAAGGAATTTCAAAGTGAAGTAGAGAATCAACGTAACAAGAAGATTAAATTTCTACAATATGATCGTGGAGGTGAATATCTAAGTTACGAGTTTGGCGAGCATTTGAAGAAATGCGGAATACTTTCACAATTGACACCGCCGGGAACACCACAACATAATGGTGTGTCCGAACATCATAATCGAACTCTCTTAGATATGGTTCGTTCTATGATGTCACTTACAGATTTACCGTTATCATTTTGGGTTTATGCATTAGAAACAACCGCATTCACTTTAAATAGGGCACCATCTAAATCCGTTGAAATGACACCGTATGAATTATGGTTTGGGAAGAAACCTAAATTGTCATTCCTTAAAGTTTGGGGTTGCGAAGCTTATGTAAAGAAGTTACAGCCCGACAAGCTTGAACACAAAACAGAAAAATGCGTCTTCATAGGATACCCGAAGGAAACTATTGGGTATACCTTCTATCATAGATCCGAAGGCAAAATCTTCGTTGCCAAGAATGGGTCCTTTCTAGAGAAGGAGTTTCTCTCGAAAGAAGTGACTGGAAGGAAAGTAGAACTCGACGAGGTTGTCGAACCTTCTCTCGGATTTGAGATTAGCGCAGCATCGGAAGAAGTTCCTCTAGCGCCTAAACCAATAAGAGAGGAAGCTAATGATGGTGATCATGAAACTTCGGTCGAAGTTACTACAGAACCTCGCAGGTCACTCCCAATTGGTATGATCCAGTTATGAATGTCATGTTGGTGGACAACACCGATGACCCTGCAACATATGAGGAAGCGATGATGAGCCCAAATTCCAATAAATGGCAAGATGCCATGAAATCCAAGATTAGATCCATGTACGAAAACCAAGTATGGACTTTGGTGGACTTATCGGATGGCCGAAAGGCTATCAAGAACAAATGGATTTTCAAGAAGAAAACAGATATTGATGGTAATTTACCGTCCATAAAGCTCGACTTGTCGCAAAGAGGTTTCAACAAATTCAAGGAGTTGACTACAATGAGACTTTCTCATCGGTAGAGAAGCTAAAGTCTATGAGGATTTTATTAGCAATCACTGCATATTATGATTATGAGATATGGCAGATGGATGTCAAAACGACATTCCTGAATGGAGACATTGATGAAGAGTTGTATATGGTATAACCCAAAGGTTTTGTCGATCCTAAGGATGCTAACAAGGTATGCAAACTTCAACGATCCATTTATGGATTGAAGCAAGTATCCTGAAGTTGGAATCAACATTTTGATAAGGTGATCAAAAGTTTTGGTTTTATACAAACTTATGCATCAGATTGTATTTACAAGAAAGTGAGTGGGAGCTCTGTAGAATTTCTAGTACTATATATGGACGACATATTGTTGATTGGGAATGATGTAGACCTTCTTAAAAATGTCAAAGATTATTTGAATAATAGTTTTTCAATGAAGGATCTTGGCGAAGCTGCTTACATATTAGGCATAAATATTTATAGAGATAGATCAAGATGCCTAATATCGCTTTCACAAAGTACATATTTGGACAAAGTTCTAAAGAGGTTTGGAATGGAAGATAGCAAGAAAGGTTTCTTGCCCATGTTGCCCAATACTACCTTGAGTAAAACTCAAAGTCCTGCTACGGCAGAAGATAGAGAGAGGATGAGTAAGACTCCCTATGCCTCGGCCATAGGATCTATCATGTATGCCATGCTATATACTAGACCCGACATTACATATGCTATTAGTTTGACTAGCAGATATCAAAGTGATCCAGGGGTGGATCATTGGACAGCGGTAAAAAACATCCTTAAGTACTTGAGAAGAACTAAGGATATGGTTCTTTCTTATGGAGGTGATGAACAACTCACACCGATGCTAGTTGGAACACCGATCTAGATGATTCTAAATCTCAATTTGGATACGTATTTACATTGAATGGTGCAGCAGTGAGCTGGAGGAGTGCAAAGCAAAGCGTTGTGGCGAGATCTTCAACTGGATCAGAATACATAGCTGCTTCGGAGGCTTCACAAGAGGCGATATGGATGAAGGAGTTTATTACGGAGCTCGGTGTGGTTCCCGGTGCGCTGGACCCAATGTATATCTATTGTGATAACATGGGCGCTATAGCCAATGTGCAGGAGACAAGGTCACACAATAAGCTGAAGCATATCAAGCTACGCTTTCATGCTATTCGAGAGCATGTCGAAGATGGTGACATAAAGATTTGCAAAGTACACACATATCTGAATATGGCGAATCCGTTGACTAAACCTCTCCCGGGGGCAAAACATGACCAACACCAAACCGCCATGGGTGTTTGGTATATTACCATGTAATCTAGATTATTGACTCTATAGCAAGTGGAAGACTATTGGAGATATGCCCAAGAGGCAATAATAAAAAGTAGTTATTATTATATCTTTGTGTTTATAATAAGTTTTTACATTCATGCTATAACTGTATTAACCGGAAACATTAATATTTGTGTGATTTGTGAACTTGTTAGAGTCCCTGGTAAAGCCTTTTTGTAATACTAGCTTGTTGGTTAATAGATGATCATGGTTTCCTGATCATGAACATTGAGATGTTATTAACAACAAGATCATATCATTAGGAGAATGGTGGGACAGACATACTCCTATAGATAAGTGTAGCATAAAGATCAAGTCATTTCAATAGTTCGTTTTCTATAAGCTTTCAAGTACATAGTGATGGCTGTGAAATATAGCCATCCACGTCCACATTTAAACTAGATACTATTCATATATTTGATGAAATATCTCTCTATTTCCTCCCACTAATGCCTAATGATCAGAGGGGTATGCAATCCTTTCTTGCTATTTTTGTCTGCGTAGATAATGACGTCTTATAAAGGGAATCACTACATAAATTCCAAAGATACGAGATTTCCAATACGCCAAAGAAACCAGGAGCCGTGAGGAGACATCTGCGAGTTTAACGACCAACTATACATCCCGCAGCCATATAGTTGCGGCCGTATAGTTGGCACCGACCTCCTTAGGGCAAACAAAACAACTTTCGTGAAGTGACCCCTATATAAAGAGTCTTCAGGCGATGAGAAACAGGCCGCCCCCGACTCCACAACATCGCTTCTTTCATCCTCAACTCTCCCTGCCGCCACACCAGAGGAATAGATCTAGATCTAAGCCTCTAAACCCTTCTCCACCATAGCCATCTTCCACCACTTGTAATAGTAGAGCTTATCTCCAATTGGCGACACTGTAAGACTATTTGTTATCAACTCTATGATCTCTATTACAATGTTTATGATTGTCGATTTCATCTCTATGTGTGAGTAATTATCCTTGGGCTAAGGGCTTCGGCCTAGCCATGTAGCTTTTGTGCATGTTATTTACCATTGATGGGATCATGTATTAGTTTGTATGACTTGATGATTGTAGTACTCTCTCTTGCCTCAATCTAAGGACTTGTCAGGTACCCAAGACCCCGAGGATTGATCTACGTGAAGGGAGTGTGATTAATGACTAATCTTTAGGATAGGAACCCCAGTGATAGAAAGAGTAGTACGGTTGTATGTGAGGAATTTACTTGGGATTAACGGTGACATCACTATGCATATCATTAGTTCTCTTTCTTCCATGGATGAGACTAGTAGGTTATTGCCATAAGCGGTTGCGAAGGCGATAACATTTATGGATGCACTACCCACATATAATTATCTTTCTCTAACAATTACATGAGTACTTTATTACTATCTATTATTCCCATCAGATGTTTTGCACAGCTACTGGTGAAAACCGAAGACCCTAGGACCTCTCTCTCCATCATAAATAACAACAACAAGATCGCAAACTCTTGGTTAGGTGAAAATGCAATAGGAATTCTAAAACTCTCGAAGGTCCGTTATGGTAATCTCACTTTGCTTTCTGCTTCCCGAGGATTCGATAAACCTAGGTCTAATAGGGAAAAAGAGCTATACTACATTCGTAATCCGGATCGCAAGTATCAACCCTTTTTCTAGCGCTGTTGCTGGGGAAGCAATAGCTACCCTGATGAGGTTAGTAGGAACCTTGCTAGTTTTAATTCTCGTTTTTAATTTTGTTAGATTGTTTTAATTTTTATTTGAAAAACCAAAAAAATTAGTTAGTCTTTTTAATTCTTGCTTTATCATCATTAGTACTTGTTTAAGAAAATACAAAAACATGGGAAGTATGGCTGAAAAGAAGCTTGGGGAATTTGCAACTCCTAACAATGATTATTTGTGTACTCCTATTACTCAGCCAGCAATTACTGCTGAAGTTCATGAAATTAAGCCCCATTATTTAAGTTTGGTTCAATAGAATCAATTTGGAGGCTCTGCTATAGAAGATGCATGTATGGACTTGAATACTGTCACTAAATTATGTGATATGATGTGTATTAAAGATGTTGACCCCCATGCGGTCAAATTGCGCTTATTTCCTTTCTCTCTTAGAGGAAGAGCAAAAGAATGGTTGCTATCTTTGCCTAGAAGTACTATTGCATCATGGGTGGAATGTACTTATTTATTTATAACTAAATTCTTTCCACCTGCAAAGACCATGCAACTCAGATCTAATATTACCGGTTTTAGACAGGAAGAGCGTGAGCCCTTAGCACTTGCATGGGAGAGATAAAGGGAATATGCCCTGAGAGGCAATAATAAAGTGTTTATTATGTGTATTCCAAGTATATGATAGATGTTTATTTTACATGCTATAAATGTATTAATACAGAAACTTTAATACATGTGTGTTTAATAAACAAACAGAAAGTTCCTAGTTATACCTCTCTCATAAACTAGCTCGTTGATTAACAAGATGATCAAGGTTTCCTGATCATGGACATTGGATGTTGTTAATAACGGGATCACAACATTAGTGTAATGGTGTGATGAACATTCATCTGAAGTATAGCATTACGATCAAAGTCATTGAGTTTATATTGCTATAACAACTTACGAAGTGATCCTAATCCTTAGACCATGAGATCATGTCAATCACTAACACCGGAAGAGTTTCTTGATAACATCAAACGTCACACCGTAACAGGGTGATTATAAAGATGGGTTCAAAACTAATAAAGTGTTATGTTGAGGCCCATGGATCGAGAGTGGAATTTTTTCATCCCGATGACGCATAGATATACTCTGGGCCCTCTTGGTGATATCACATTGGTTGGCTTGCAAGCAAGTGATTTGATCACTAGAATGTTATATCACGGGAACGATAAAAGAGTGCATGTCAGTAACGAGATCAAACTAGGTATGGATATACCGATGATTGAATCTCGGACATGTAATATATCGTGAAACAAGGGATTAAGATACTAGCGTAAAAGGTTCCGACAATCACAAGAAAGTCATCGTTGAATGTGTGGGAGTCAGTATGGGTCTCTAGATCCCGCTTCTGATTATTGATCCGAGAGGGGTCTCGATCATGTCCGCATTATTCACGAACCGTAGGGTGACACACTTAAGAGACACCGACATCCAATTGGAGCAATCGTTTCATGCCGGAAAGAATAACAAGCGCAGGAATTTATTTCACTAGATACCGAAACAGGTTTTCGGGTGAAATTGCAGAAAGTATTTTTGCATGTGAAATAGAATTCTAGAAAGGGGTTATATGTGAATGTTTATCATTAAAATAATTGACAAAATTCTGAATATATAAAAAGAGTTTTATTTAATGAGAGTTTGCATTAAATTTGGTGGAAATTTAATGGCAAGTTTGAGTGGGATTTTGAGTGGAGGGAAATGAAGAGGTTTTTGTGAGTGGAGTGTCCACCCACATGAATGAAGGAGGGGAGGGGGAAGCCCCCATGGCCGGCGGCCACCCCCTTGGGTGCCCCTCCTCCTATAAAAGGCACCCCTCTCCCTCTCTCTCTCACTCACACCTCCTCGTGAAGGATCTCTCTCCCCCTCTAGAATTTATCCCCCATGGTCTCGGACTAGCGAGATACATGTTCCCGGTGGCTATTCGGAAAGAAAGAGTTGTGCTTCCGCTGCATCACTGGAGCGAGGAGGCGGAGGTTTCTCGGTGCCTCGGACGTGTGTGCGAGCACGGATGCGCTGCTGATTTGCGACGCTTGGACTTCCTCTCGATCTTGAGATCGGCAAGAGATCGTCTACATCAACCACAAGTTTAACTCGATAAGCTTTGTCGGTCTTCAAGGGTATGTTCTCTACGGAAAGACATCCGCCTGTTGTTTGTATCTAGTAGACAGATCTTGGTACATAGTTGGTCCCATCGTAGGAATTTTTTTGTTTTCTATACTGCGAACCCTACAAGAGAATGAAAGAATGATTGATAAACTTCCCCATCCATGGGTTGGAAGATTGGTTAATTCTCCATTTATTTTATAATGCTCTTAGCCCTATGTCTAAGTCTATGCTAGATACTGCAGCTGGAGGAACATTTATGGGTAAGCAAATTACCAAAGCAAAGCAGCTGCTAGATAATATGCAAGACAACCATGCCCAATGGCATGTGGAAAGATCAAACACTAAGAAGGTGAACTCCGTCACACCTGAAGAGAATGGAGAACTTAATGCTAAGTTGGATGAGCTTATATTAGCCGTTAAAGGTAAGGAAACCCCGGTAAGAACTACTCTAGAACCAACTATTGACGAAGTAGACTTTGTAGCCCATAATGACTATAACCCTGCTTGGAAGAAGAATTATAATCCAAACTTTCAGAAACATTACTCTAGTCCATCAGGTAGCTCTAATAATAATATGGCATCAAACAATACTAGTCTCCAAGAAACTATTAAAGCTTTTATGGACTCACAAAATGAGCAAAACAATATTCTAGTAAAAATTACAGAGAATCATGATGCTATGCTTGGTAAATTATCTAACCAAGCTGTTAGTTTAAGAAATGATTTGCAGGCCCCCCAAGAAAGAATAAGGATCGTTGAGGCACAAATAGGTAAGATAACCGGGAGTCAAACTCTTATTCTAGCAAAATTTGCAGGTAAAGCTGAGCCCAATC
This sequence comes from Avena atlantica, assembly GCA_910589765.1. Taxonomy (NCBI): domain Eukaryota; kingdom Viridiplantae; phylum Streptophyta; class Magnoliopsida; order Poales; family Poaceae; genus Avena; species Avena atlantica. Next base: position 360,671,892 of record OU342733.1, read on the forward strand.
CAGTTTAAGATCTCAACATGATAAGAATCCAAAGGGAGGAGCCCGAAGAACTTGATTATTGCAATGCTCCTTCACTAAACTACACTGTTGAAGATCTCGTAAAAAGGATCAATGTCAAGATTCCGGTAAGTGAAGGAAATGAAGAATCCATGTATCAACACTTCGTTAATCAGGTAGCAATAAAGGTATGTGAGCTTGAAGAACAATACAAGAAAATTGCTAAAAAATTGCTTGTTAAGATAGATGATATATTTGAGCCTACCAATAAGATTAAAGTTGGGACTAATGAAATAGTTGCACTATGTGATCTAGGTGCAAGTGTTTCAACAATTCCAAAGAGTCTTTTTAACAAGTTAAATCTTGGATATTTTGAAATAACCGAACTGAAATTACATTTAGCAGATTCTACCTATAAACAAGCAGTAATCATAAAGGAAAATACTTTAGTTTACATTAAAGGTTGTCCTGCTCTTATTGATTTTGTTATTGTTGACATGTCTGAAGATGCTACTGCCCCTATCATATTAGGTCGTCCTTTCTTAAGAACATTAAGCCTTTGATTAATTTTCATGAAGGGAACGTGAAGCCTCAATTTCCTTCGCGAGATCCTTTTGTTATTCATTTCCCGAGGAAGAAGAAAGCCAAGCAAGATGATAAGGAGGCCATCACTTTGAAGGCCAATTACTTCGGAGTGGGTGTTCCACTCATATGGCCTAAGTGAACGATATCAAGGTCAAGCTATTGACCATAAAAGAGCGCTGCATGGGAGGCAACCCATGTGAAATAAAGGTTTGAGTTAATTTTTGTATAAATAAAGAGTGCTAGAAAACTGCAGTGAGAGGAAGAGATTTAGTGGTACTAAAAATTCTTGTTTTATATATGCCATAGTTGGTCGAAATTTAAGTCTGTCTTTTTTATGTCAAAACAAGGTGTTTCGTTAAGTTTTAGTATAAAAAGTAATCTACGAAGAAATAGAATTTTTTTATGTGTGCAGAAAGGTTAACGACCAACTATACAACGGGAATAAAAAATCCCTCCATATAGTTGTCGCCGTATAGTTATGTTACCCATCGACATTTTTTCATCCCAGAGTACAGAAGGTTTGACGACCAACTATACGGCGGGAACAAAAGTTTTGGCCGTATAGTTGTCGCCTTATAGTTGCAGCCGCCAGATAGAAACCCTAGGAAACCCTAAAATTTTCCCGTCAGACCAACTATACGGCCGAAACGCCCTGTTCCCGCCGTATAGTTGCCGCCGTATAGTTGCGCCCGACCACTTAAACACTCGGGGAGGTACTCAAAACATCAAAAGCACATTCCTTTTTCTCTCTTCTACCTCCAAACTCTCTCAAAACATCAAGGGATCTTCACCCCCGCTCGATTTCGTTCGAATTCCTCGCACACAAGTAATCTACGGTATGTTTCTCCTCCGATCCTCCAATTAATTTTTGCAAATTCATCTCTGATATATTATCATTATCAATCTAATGTGAGACTTATATTTGAAAAATTGTCATGATTATCTTGCCTAGATTAATATGTTGAGGAGATTCTTTAGTGTGCTATGATTAGGATTATGCTATGACTATTACTGTTGGATCAAAAAGTTTTATATTTGTCTTTTTCATTTTTAGAAGATGAACACGAGGAGCCAGACATGTGCTCTTGCCGCAGCTAGTTCTTCTTGGGCTGCAGCTCAGGAAAGCATGGGGATTCGATTCAAGAACAAAGCCCACCGTGATCGTTTCGATATGATCAAAAACCGAGAAGTCAAGGCAACCAAGTGGGATTGCCCCATCACTTTGAACCAACTCGGTATTTATGATGATTTTAATTTACTTTGCAGTAGAGTTGTCCTGCAAACCTTTGTATTCCATGATGCACCAACCTATCGCCGGTTAACCATTGAATTTCTTAGCTCTTTGGAAAGCACCGTTAAGGCATGGCATGGGGACGATAAGATTTCTTTCTGACTCATGAACAACAATTATTCTCTAACACTAGATGAATGGTGCAATTGTTTTGGTTTACCTAACAATGGTCCTAATGCTCTACGCGCAGCTTTTACCAACATGGAACCTTCCCCCGAACTCTGTTATAATAGAATGAGACTTACTTTTAGAGTTAACATAGGGAAGAATATTCAACATCCCGCTATTCGTTATTTGTTCTATGTTATTGCTAACACTTTGCAGGCGCGCAATGAGTTTACAAGAATCAACGAGGAGGAAATCTCAGTCCTCGCAAAAGCTGCTTTCAACTATGACAACTTGTCACTTCACTTGGGCACAATACTTGTGCGCTACTTGGAGTACCAATCCCACCAAAGCCAAGGACCAACCACTTGTGGAGGCATTATCACCGTGCTTGCCAATGCATTGGGCATCGACTTAGGTGAGTTACAACTGGTGCTAGGTGAGCGACGTGTTGGTTACTCTACTTTGAGGGCTTGTGGAATGCTTACTAGGAGAGGTGTTGTTTATTATCTGCATATTGCTGGAGCTAGGCGTATCTACCATGATCCTTTGCCTAATTGTCTTTTCTCTATCGAGGAAGGACATGTGCTTTATGACTTGCAGGTTGAGCAACAACAATCCTAGGAAGTGATTCCGGAGGAGGATGAGGACCAAGAGGAGGAGCAAGAAGTCCCTCATCAGGAGCAGCAACCACCAAACCGGTTCGCAACATATCAAGATTTTCATGAACTTGGAGGAACTATGGAGGGAATGCACAATCTCGCCCTGAACCTCCAAGAAACAACAAGTAACCTTTCAAATCAATTTGCGGACTGGAGTTACAACTTTTTCCCCCACCACAATGATTTGAAGGGCTTGCAAAAGCCTAAGCTTGGGGAGGTTTTTCTATCTATTTTATAATTTTATTTTCTTTATCTTAATTTCAAGGTTATGCTTTTATTTGATTTTATAAGCACTCGTGTTGGTTTTCCCAACACTTTATCTTAGTTGTTTGATTTTTTTTAAAAATATTTCAAGCCGAGCTTTGCCGCCAATTTTCTATTCTTTAACCCCCCTTCTCAAAAACCACAAAAAGATTTCTCCGTTTATCTTTATTTTCCCTCTATCTTTTTCTTTCTGCCTCGAAGTTCTCATTGATTTGCAGGAGAGTGATTGGCTTCGAGTTTTAAAGAAACAAATAAAAAGGTAAGAGAGAAGTGGAAGCAAACATGAGAGGTATGCCTTATGACTCCCCACTTTTGAAGTTTGAGAAACCCATGCTAGTTAGTAGTAATGTTGAGATGTTATATCGGTGGAGTAAGTCTCTATATTATAGTAAAATTTTGTTTGCATGGGTATTTAACTGGGTACGTTTTGTTCCATCTCTTGTAGTTAACCAAGTCTTGCCTAAAAACTTGCTAAACAATTGAAAGAAGAAAAAGTCTTAAAAATTGAAGACTCGGCTCTCTTAATGGTGCCTAAAGGTAGAAGGTGGAGACTCAAATAATGGTGGAATAAAGGCCTTTTTGTAAAGGAAGCAGGGATTACAAGTTTCAAAAAGAGCTTACAAAAATTATGGTACTTGTTAGATTTCAGCCCTCATTTCCCCTATCATAAGCATCTTGAAGTGGTTAAGGTTAAAGTGGCAAAGGTGGAGTATATTCTTGACGAAGTATAAGTTGGCAATCTCAAGTCCCTTGAATACGAGGGCCACACCTCATGCATACTCAACTTTGGGCCCAGGTAAGTTCTTATCACTGTAAGTATTTGCATATCATTGAGAACCGCCAACGGGGTACCCCTTGCACATGGTACATGAGCTTTCCCATAACCAAAATGACAAGGCAAGCAGACAATGAGCATCTCAGCAATCTTTTTATTTACCATATGCATAGCTTTTTATTGAGGATGCTTCATAGATAGCTCACTATGGTGATGCTGCAAGTTTCCACCATGACTAGGCATGACTTAGGCTAGCGGCCCAGGCGTTTCTCTAACATAGGGTACAAACTCTATGGACTTACAAGTTCCCTATTTATTTCACACCGGTGACATCCATAGACAAAATAACATGATATCAACTGAGTACAGAGTACAAGTGCAATGTTGAAAACATTCCCCGTGACAACACGATTTTGCTAATTCCAACTTATAAGTGCAAGCATATACAACAAAGTTGTCACAATGGTTCAAGTTTATTAGGGGCGAATAATAAAGTGTGCCATCACGTTCGTGAGGGCTTTAATCACTAAGTTTTCACATAACAAAATAGTTTTTAATTGGAAGATAGATGAAAACAAGAATATACTTGGAATGGTGTAACACACCATGCATAGGAGTTTATAGTGGACACTTTGGAATAACTTGGTTTCTTGGGAGTTGGAGGCATGAGTAGAACTTACTCATACAAGTGGAGGCTAGCAAAAGACTCGGAGCAACCAACTAAGAGAGCAATAATGGTCATAATCATGCAGTGCAACAAAGCATACTAATCAAAGCAAAGAGTGGTACTACAAGTCAAGTACTAAATGATCGTAGAGGCTAATGGTGACTTGTTCATAGTCATAACATGGTGTGAGCATGTGCCAAGTTAACCCAAGCAAAGCATCAAAGGAGAATACAACAATACTATGCTTTTGCATGCTAAAACAACGTATAATTTCTTTAAGGCACACTAAGCAATCCCAATTGTTTGGAACAAGACATGCTACAGCCATAATCACTAAGAATAAGGCCAAAAAAACACCTAGCATGTCATGCTAAAGTCTAAGCCACAGTCAATGCAAGCTCCTCTTGCACTTCAAGCAAGAACTTACTACTTCTTTCCAACACTAGGCAACTTATTTGCAAAACAACACAGCGAGAACAGGGGTCCAAACCACTTTATTCAAGCAAACTAAACAACCTAAGCAAAGCAAACGAAAACTAAGATGCTACAAGAACAACACAACTGTGCATGAAACAATAAAAACGAAGTGTCTAGACAGACCTGAGCTTTTTATTGATGAAGAAGGGGATGCCTTGGGCATGCCCAAGCTTTGACGCTTGTAACTCTTGTATATTTCTTGGGGTGACACCATGGTGGCATCCCAAGCTTGATCTTTTGTCCATTCTTCATCTCATTGCATCATTCTCTCCCTACACCTGAAATTTTTTCCTTCATACAAAACTTCACACAATCTTCATTAGCAACATTAGTGTATTCGAAAGATATTAGGCCTCGGGAAAAGCTTTGAAACAGCAAGGCTTTTCACTAAAAACACAAGCTACTATAGTAACTCCTTCAAAAATATCAATTCACCTAAAGAGAACTAAAAAAAGGAATCAATAAGAAGCAAATGCAAATAATGGCAGAAATCTGTCAAAACAGACCAGCAGGTAGAAACCGATTTTTTCGAATATCTTCTATTGCTCAAATAAAAAAGTGTTGAACTAAAGAAAGTTAGATAACGTACTGGGGGATTCTTTCGTAAATTCTGATATCAATCCGAGTTACAGAGCCTCCTCACTATTATTTTTGGTGGAGGACAGAAATCTGTTTCGGGACAGCAAGTCCCCAAATCTTACTTCCCTCTCATTAGAGGTCATTCTTGGCACAAAAAAGCAAACAAAAAGGATAAGGAGAGGTCATTACTAAAGTAATAACTTCCAAGACTTAAGGAAACTCTTGGGTTATCTCCAAACAAGTACTTTTCTTTAACGTCTTTAAGTTAGGCACAAGAAGCAAGAAGAATCAAGTATTTTCAAATGAAGAATTGATATCTATACTTGCAAAGTCTTCAACTATGAAAGGTATCTCATCCAAATGGGTTTTGGAGGATCCCTTATCATCTCTCTTTGGTCTACTACTTTCATCAAAAATATTTTCAGGAGCAATCCAATCAAAATTCCTTCCAAAGGCTTCATGCATTCCAACAAGCTTAAAGGGTATGGGTATCTTAAATTATTCTCTAGGCTTAGTTTTATCAGAAATACCCACAACATCTAAACTTGAGCCTAGCATATTGAAATGCTCAGAAACCTTTTTGGCTTCCCTAGTAACATCATGGAATTCTTTTGATAAAGTTTCAAGGATGAATTCCCTCTTTTCAGCATTATTCTCTTCTTTTAGTTTTAGGAATAAAAATTGTATGAAGGGATTAAGGCTAACAAACCTAGCCTCGAACATATGAACTAAAGAAGCTGCAGCAATCTCATAATTAGGAGCAAGCTCTGCTATTATACTCAATATCCTCATGCTTGCTAACATAATTAAAGAATTCTTCAATATTATCTTTCCCAATTATGGAGCCACTACCTATTGCAATATCTTCCAGGGCGAACTTGGGGAGCAACATGGTGAGATAGAGAAAGGTGGCAACTAGAGCAGGAACTAATTTTTTTGTGTTTTTGAATAAAGCAAGCAAACCAAACTAGACTAATTTCTTTTGGTTTTTTTGGAAAGAGGCAAACAAAACCAAGCAAAATAAACAAAGCAAACTAAAAACAAAGTAAGGAGAAAGGAAGTGAAGGACTCCCCTTGTGAATACGTCCTTAGCCTCCCCGACAACGGCGCCAAAGAACTTGTTGATGGTGCTGACGTGGAGCACTTCATTGGAAACCCCAAGAGCAAGGTGTGATGAGCACATCAGCAAGTATTCCCTCAGTAGAGACCGAGGTTATCGAACCAGAAGGAGGAAAGAAACGTCACATAGGTGTTGCAAGCAACACAGAGACCTGCACAACACAAACTCAAGACATTGCCTCAACGAATCAGTGAGGTTGTCAAGCTCACTGGTTTGCTGTAACAAAGGATTAAACGTATGGTGTGGAAGGTAATGGTTTGCAGCAAGTAAACAAGTAACAGTGGAAGATGTATCAATGGTAAAGATTGGACCGGGGTCCATAGTTCACTAGAGGTTCTCTCCTTAGATAAACAACATGGCATGAAGGGTGAACAAATTACAGCAGGGCAATTGACAGGAACTGAGCAAGGCATAACAATACAATCATTAGTCAGAAAGATCCTAGACCGCCATCCATGTTGGACTAACCTGGGTGGCCCATAGTCGGTAGCATGGTCTGTGGCCTGCAGGGCGGCCCAGTTAGGTGGATCCAGAAGGGAGGCCCATGTCGGATAAAGGAAGGCTACGGTAGAGTCACCAGCGTACCCGGAGCCTTGGAGTGCAAGATACACAAGACTAGTAATAGACGGTGTAGGACTCTATAACCTGTCCGGCTAGGACTTTTCCCTGTAACCCTAGGATCTGACGACTATATAAGTCGGACCTATGGGAGCCTTTAGGGCACAACTTAGTATCGTTTTTACACACACCTCGCACAGCGAACCTATCTCTGTAACTCGGCGTATTGCCATTATAGTGATTTATAGCAGGAGTAGGATTCTGCCACCATCGTGGGATCTGAACCTGGGTAAGCTGTGTTACCTCGTACCCATCAACCGTCCTCCTTACCCCACGTCTCTAAACACGCACTGTGAGGACCCCTCCATGGTGTACTCGTCGGCAATACCACGATAGTTGGCGCCCACCGTTGGGCTAGAGGCTCTTCAGGCTCTGCAGCGGGCGAGGACCAAGATCTTCACGGGAATCGGCGAAACCGTAGCCATCGGCCGTGTTCTCTTCTCTGGCAACGTTCCGATCGTCCCCCCGACGAGTTCTGGATCCCGGCGAAGACGAACCCTACGCGGTGTTCGATCGTTCCTATCGGAGACATCCACCTCTTCATCGGCAAAACCGACTCGGGCACTAGTTCCCTGGGAGTCGGAGGAGCATCAAGACCCGCACGGACCGCCTACGGGCAGGATACGTTCGCGGAAGGATCAATGTCGGATCTCTCCTTGGAGTTTGCCGGCAAAGATCGGAAAAATTCAAGACCCGCACGGACCGCCTGCGGGCAGGAGACGTTCGCAGAAGGATCGATGTCGGATCTCTCCTCGGAGTTTGCCGGCAAAGATCGGAAAAATTCAAGACCCACCCAAACCGCCCCTGGGCAGGATATAAAAGTGGAAGATCACTGCAAATCCGCCGGCTTTGTCCGCGTGTCTGGACAGCAGAGATCCAAGTTTGTCGGCGTGGTTACCATCTTTGATCTGGCGCGCTGCGTTCTGAGAGAGGGCGAAAACCCCCGCGACTACCTGGCCAGGTGGCTCCGTATAAGTGCCGACCTGGCCAACTACCCCAATGATGATGCTATCTATCACTTTGTGGAAGGACTGGACCATGGCACGCTTCTCCGACATTCTCTAAGGCAGCAGCAGGCGTCAGGACGCCTTACCTTCGAAGGATGGTGAACACCGTCAACAACTACGCGGAGGCCGAAGCGGCAGCTCAGACAGCGCTTGCGCTCATTGATGGAGCCCCTCCGATTCAGCCACCACCACCACCGCCTCCGGCCGCCATCGTCGTTGCAGCACCACCACCTCCAGTCATCGTCAAGGCCGTTGCACCTCCACCGCCCGTCATCGAGGAAGCCCTGGCACCCTCCGACTCTGTCATTGACGCGCTTTATGCTGATTTCAGTGCAGAATCAGAGGAGATAGACTTCAGCCCAGAAGAACTAGACTCCGCTATGCAGGAGATGGAGGAGGAGTACTCGCGCGACGAGCAAGCTAACAACACCGTCATGTCTCGAGGGGTGTTCGTCACCATTGGGACATCGATGGATGAAGATCAACCCGGGCAAGCTCCGCCTACCACGCTAGAAAAGGGGAAGGGGCCACTTATTGCCGCTGACGATGATCGCGCAAAGGTCATGCCTCCTTCGCCTAACCCAGTGCAGCAGCCGCAGGAACTCGGCACCGGCCCGAGCAACAACAACACCGCAAACTTGCCGCCTCTAGCATCTACGTCGGCGGCAGCCCATGTTACTCCAGATAGAGTGATGTACGACAATCTCCTCGTCGAGCCACTAACCGTTGCTCATATCCGGAACGTGACTCAGCTTGACGAGAAACGCCAGCAACTGCTGGAGGAGGCGCAAGCCATCGCGGAGCAAGGCGCTAAACTAGACGAGATCTGGTCAACGCGCAGAAGTCCATAGAGAAAGCTAGAGCAATGGAGGCCGAGTACAAGACGCTGCTATAGCAGCAGAAGGCTAAGAAAGCTCCGGTTCGCGTCATCAACGATCCTGGTGTACGGCGCAACCTAGGATGGGATCCCTCGAAGCCGGCATAGGCCAAGCCATACATTGATAGTGAAGGCAAGCAGGTGATGCCCACCCCACTCCTTAACCTCGCCGTCGCCAAGACCCTTCTGGAGCAGGATAGATCGCCTGAGGCAGTATAACAGGTCTATGACCTAGTGGCCAAGGTGGTAAAGCAGCAGAAAAAAGCCACCTCTCAGAGGCTTGAGTCTGACCCAGCGCTCTGCCGATCTAGCCAGTACAAACCGCCAAGGGATAGATCTCCTCAAGATGTCGGATCACAGACGGGTTCATCAGAACGAAGACAGAGGGATGCGCGCAATAGGAAGGATGCTATCCCCATATCCTCCGACCACAGAGAAAAATCCCGACCTCGTCGCCCATCGCCACCACCCCGATCCCCCTGGTGTCAGGAAGATTACAAGGCTCACCATTGCACGGATATGCCCCCACCAAAGCGGTGTGGCATCGTCATCCGTGACAACGCGGCACAGACCCGTCATGATGAAGAGCGCCACCAAGGACACAAGGGAAGGTCACACCACGACCCTCCGCGTCCGACAAGAAACCACGACAGGTGTGAGGCGTCGCAGGAGGGTAACAACAGGAAGGCTAACCCACCGCCACCTCCACCTCCATCGCCGCCAAGCAGTCACCATGGCGTAAGAGGCCCGCGTCGTTCACGCAGCCCATCCCCTGTTGACAACAATAAGAAGAACCTGGAGCCGTACGACGCACGATTGCGGATCGATAAGATCCACGAGGCCCCGGAAGGACCATACCTGGGACCACGTTGTTTTGGACCTGCAATACGGTCCGCAACCTACCCCAAAGGTTTCCGGATTGAAAGGACCATCAAGCCCTATGACGGCACCGCCAAGCCCGCCACATGGTTGCAGGACTACGGCAACGCGGTGGAGATTGCCGGAGGCAACCCCAACATCGCTGTCAAGTACCTCCCGTTAATGTTGGCGGGCACGGCCCGTCAATGGATCGACGACTTGCCGGAGAGATCTATCTACAACTGGCTGGACATGCAAGAAGCATTCACTAAGAACTTTGAGGGTACATATAAGCATCCCTGCACTGTGGGCGATATACAGCGGTGCGTGCAATAAAAAGACGAGACATCTCGCGCCTACCTCTCCCGCTGGCTGGACATGAAAAATTCCTGCGCAGGAGTGCACGCTCAGACCGCCATGGCCGCCTTCATCGACGGGTTGGAAAGGGGCACGTTGCTCCGACATAAGCTAAAGCGCTTGCAGGACAATCACCAGCTTGACTTGAATCAGATGATTCAGTTAGCTACTGAGTTCGCAGCTGCCGCCGACGATGCTCGTGGCTCTTTGCCGGCAACGGCCGTTCCAACTCAAGCTCGGAGGAACAGCAGTACAAAGCGGAAAACTGCTCCAGAAGAAAAGCAATCTACCGACATGGTCGCTATGACTTTTGCAGGATGAGGAGAAGGCGGACAACGTGGCCGAGGAAGGGGAACAGGCCGCGGGCAGCAACGAGGAAGTGAAACCAACTCAGCGCCACTCCGCGTTCCCCAAACCTACAAAGAGTACCGCGATATGCCATGCCTCATACACCTCGATGCCAACGGCAAGGCCACCCACACCAATCGACACTGCAAGTTCGTTAACGACCTCAAGGAAGACCCGAAGTCCGGCTACAAGCAAAGTCGGAAGAACAGACCGCGAGGCAAGGGCAAGGGGAAGAAGAAGGAGGAGGAGTCCAAGGATTCAAGTGACATGGACGAGGACGTTGACCCCAAGCACGCCGCCAAGAGAGACGACAAGGGCAAGAACCCCTTCGCAAAGAAGGCCCCAGTCTACCACACTTTCCTTGGCACCCCCACCGTTCGACAACAGAAGACCTCTCTAAGGATCCTGATGGCCACTCTCCCCTCAGTTCCACAGTACCTGCGCTGGTCGGAGGTTCCAATAACCTAGGATAGGACGGACCACCCAGACCTTGTGCCCACGGAGAACCAGTACGCCATGGTCATCAACCCATTGATTGACGGCGTGGAATTCACCAAGTGAATGGTGGATAGTGGAAGCAGCATCAACATCATGTACCTAGATACATTGCAGAAGATGAACTTGACGGAGGCAAACCTAAGGCAGACCAACACCGCTTTCCATGGCGTAGTTCCTGGTCGGGAGGCTAGGTCTATTGGGTGCATTACGCTTCAGGTAGCCTTTGGCGACGTTAATAATTACCGCCAAGAGCGCATGAACTTCGAGGTGGTCCCCTTCAAGAGCGTGTACCACATCATATTCGGCCGCGACATATTCCACACGTTCATGGCCAAGCCATGATTCGTCTACAACAAACTCAAGATACCCGGACCAAACTGTGTCATCACCGTATCCGGAAGCTTTACCAAGGCAAGGGACTGCAAGATCAACGAAGCAGCCGTTGCAGAAACTGTCCTCTACAGCAAAGAATTCAAGGAGATCCAGAACAAGGTCAATGACTTAAAGATGCCCGCGTCTAAGAAGAAGATCTCCGACTCCGCTCCTGCGTTCAAGGCCGCCATCGAGACCAAGCCGGTGGAACTTGTGGTAGGCGATGCCTCCAAGACCGTCGCCATTGGGACGAACCTGGATCCCAAATAGGAAAGCGCGCTTGTCGAGTTCCTCCGTGAGAACAGGGACATTTTCGCCTGGCAACCTGCCGACATGAAAGGTGTACCTAGGGAACTTGCCGAGCACAGCTTAAACATAGATCCAAAATGTAAGCCAGTGAAACAACCTCTATGACACTTCGGAGATGAGAAGAGACGCGCCATTGGCAAAGAGATAGCTAGGTTACTTAAGGCTGGGTTTATCCGAGAAGTCCTTCACACCCGATGGGTGGCCAATCCTGTACTTGTCCCCAAAAAGGGAACCAATGAATTAAGAATGTGCGTTGATTACACCGGATTGAACAAAGCATGTCCCAAAGATCCGTTTGCTTTGCCTCGCATTGACCAAGTCATTGACTCGACGGCTGGCTCGGAACTTTTGTGTTTTATCGATGCATACTCAGGATACCACCAGATCAAGATGAGGAAGTCGGACCAATTGGCCACTTCGTTCACTACACCCTACGACACATTTTGCTATGTCATGATGCCCTTTGGGCTAAAAAACGCAGGTGCTACCTACCAGCGGACAATGCAACGTTGCCTCCATGACCAAATTGGTCAGAACGTTCACGCCTATGTGGACGATATCGCGGTGATGTCTAAAAAATCAAACGACTTAATCTTTGACTTGATAGAAACCTTTGATAATCTCCGTAAATACAACATGATGCTCAACCCCAAGAAGTGCGTCTTCGGGGTTCCAGCCGGAAAATTGTTGGGCTTCATCGTTTCCCAGCGCGGAATCGAGGTCAAGCCGGAGAAAATCAAGGCCATCTTAAACATAAACCGTTCGACATGCCTAAAGGACATTCAACGACTAACAGGTTGTGTTGCAGCAGTTAGTCGGTTCGTAAGCCGACTTGGAGAGAAGGCTTTGCTGCTATACAAGCTGCTGAAGAAGGCGGACAAATTCACGTGGACGGACGAAGCAGATGCAGCATTAAAGCAGATCAAGGAGATTCTTTCCTCAGCGCCCATCCTTGCAGCACCCGAACCTGGTGAGCCCCTGTTAATTTACATGGCGGCAACCAACTGGGTTATCAGTATCGTCGTCATTGTAGAGCGGAAAGAACCAGGCTATGAGTACAGCGTTCAACGACCAGTTTACTATGTAAGCGAGGTCTTGACGGATTCCAAGCAGCGTTACCCGCACTACCAAAAGATAGCTTATGGAGTATTCCTTGCTTCACGGAAGCTGAGGCATTACTTTCAGGAGCACCCAATCACAGTGGTGAGCAAGACCCCACTGTCCGACATTATCAATAATAGCGACACTACAGGAAGGGTCGCGAAGTAGGGCATTAAACTTGCCGCCTTCGAGATCACCTACAAGAGACGCGACGCTATCAACTCACAAGCCTTGGCGGATTTTATTGCAGATTGGACGGAGATGCCAGATGCTACTCCGTTGCCAGAACCAGAGTACTGGGTTATGCACTTTGACAGATCAAAGTTTCTCAACGGCTCCGGAGCTGGTGTACTGCTACAGTCACCAAAAGGAGACAAGCTACACTATGTTTTGCAGATCCACTTCGAGGCTACAAAAAACATGGCGGAGTATGAAGCACTCATTAACGGACTACGTGTAGCCAAGGATATTGGCATCAAGCGCATAGTTTGCTGTGGAGATTCCGACTTGGTTGCCCAGCAGGTGGCTGGCACCTGGAATGCGCGGAACCCTATGATGGCGGCATATCGAGACGAAGTGGATGAGATAGCCAAGAGCTTCTTGGGCTATGAAGTCTAGTATGTGCCTAGGGAACAAACCGAGGCGGCTGATCTGTTGTCTAAACTGGGATCAGGGCGCAAGCGAATTCCGCCAGGGGTTTTCCTATAGCATCTACGCAAACCATCCGTGAAGGGCGCCGACATAGACAACCCGGATAGAGCTGACTCTTTCGTCAACATGGTGACAAAGATCCCTCCGGCTTGGACACAACAGTTCATGGAGTATCTCGAACACGGAACTTTGCCCAACGACGAAGTCGAAAGATGGCAAATAGTACGACGAGCAAAGGGTTATACCATAATCAATGGGCAACTCTACAAGAGGAGCACTACTGGTGTATACCTAAAGTGTGTTTCCCAGCTAGAAGGTATGGAAATCCTACGCGAAATCCATCTCGGAGATTGCGGGCATCACGCCGTTCCTCGATCTTTGGTTGCAAAAGCCTTCCGGCAAGGATTCTACTGGCTGACCGCCAAGGCAGACGCCGACAAAATTGGTTGAGACATGCACAGGATGCCAGTATTATGCCCGACAACCACATGTTCCTACTGAAGAATTGCGAACAATACCAATAACTTGGCCATTTGCAGTCTGGGGGCTAGACATGGTGGGGCCGTTACAGACGGCACCGTGTGGATTTACGCATCTGCTTGTAGCAGTTGACAAATTCACCAAATGGATAGAAGCTAAACCCATTAGAAATCTTGATGGGGCAACTTCCCTCAGGTTTGTCCGGGATCTAGTGGTGAGATTTGGTCTCCCACATAGCATCATCACCGACAACGGAAGCAACTTATCACTCGGAGAAGTAGAGGCCTATTGTTGGGACAAAGGCATCCGACTTGACCTTGCATCTGTGGCACACCCACAATCCAACGGTCAGGTTGAGCGAGACAATGGATTAATTCTACAGGGAATCAAGCCACGTCTTGAGGCACCGCTACATAGAGCAGCTGGATCCTGGGCGGAAGAATTGCCATCTGTGCTGTGGAGTTTACGAACTATACCCAACAGATCCACCGGCTACACTCCTTACTTCATGGTATATGGAGCAGAAGCCATCCTACCTTCTGACATCCTCCACGATGCACCAAGAGTTGCCGTCTATGACGAAGATGACGCTGAAGAATCCAGATGCCTAGATGTGGACCTTCTCGAGGAGGAGCGCATTTTGGCATGCCAAAGAGCCGCCATCTACCATCAGAAGCTACGCAGCTACCATAGTCGCCGCGTTCGGCATCGCTCGTTTAAAGAAGGGGATTTGGTGCTCCGACTTAAGCAGAAGAAGTCACACAAATTATCCCCGCCATGGGAAGGACCGTTCATCATAAGCAAGGCGCTGCTCAATGGGTCTTACTACCTGGTCGACAATCGTGAACTCAAGGATAGACCCAACGAGGATCATAAGCGTAAGCTACGTGACCCGGATGATGACTACCCCGGAGCTTGATCGGCCATGGAACATAGCACAGCTACGTCCTTTCTACACTTAGCATTTTTTATCTAATTGTGTACCTCTTATATGATCAATGAAATAAAGCTCTTTGGTTCACTCATATTGCTGAGTCTTTTACCTCCTTTAGTGTTCATTTTTGGATCATGTAAAACTTCTATGCACAAGTCTTGAGATTGCACTTGTGAAAATTCCGCCTACAGGCGTTAGCTTAAGTTTTCCGGTCTACACGTTCTTTGTTGTTTTTATGTGGATTCTAGAGTAGTGACTTTTGGCACTTATTGTCGGCGATTTTGTGCTCAGGTTATTGACGGTGCCATTGGGCATCATCACCTATGTGCATGGTTCCGACAATGAGTCTTCCGACTCACGAAAAGTCAAGCATAAAAACCAAAGTAATGGATAAGCCAACACTTGCTTAAAAATATATATATACATACTGGGAATTAATTCTTAAGTAGCAGGATACGACAACCACTGTTTTCTGCCTTAAAATTACATCACCAAGTTTTTCCATACGCACATCAAAGGAGAAACAAGAATTACAAAGTGTTTTTCACTCTTTGGGCGCAGCGGACTTGGAGGCCGCATCATCACCAGCCGGAGAAACATCCTCGGCGTTGGCACTATGATGAGACTTGGAGGAATCCTGGTCGACGTTGTCGATGAAGTTTCTGGGCACGAAGACGTCCACGTCCACCAACTCGGCAACCCTGGTATCATACCCCGCGAGTGATGATAGGATGGCTTCGTGATCGATCTCCTTACCGTCATCATCCACGTCGGGGATACCTGAGGTTACCGTGTCGATGTCGGCATCTTCATAATGTGCCTTCACCATAGACAGCGCCATCCTTGCGCCAGCCCGTGCGCATGAAGCTTTCCAGCTCATGACTCGCTTGGGGGCTCGGTGCAGGATCTCCGATTACTTCGTCATGGAGTCCGATGCCTTGATATATATCTGGAGGGGTTGGGCAATCTCCTTGGCTTGGGTAATGGCGATGTTGATGAAGTTGCCGGCAAGAACCATGCATTCCTTGTCTGAAGGAAGCAAGCGGGTTAAACCCATAGGAGATGCAAATTCCGACAAGGAGCATGTGAGTTTGATAAATTCTAAGTATCCAGACCACAGAAACATAAGGCGGAGGAAACTTACTGAAGATGCTGGCCTTGGCTTGCCAAACGATCTCTGCCAAGGATTCCTGCTCTTGTTGGAGGAGCTTAAACGCCTCGCTATGGCGAAGGTTTTGCTCATCGGCAGCTTGCTTCTGATCCTTTAGGATCGCAAGCTCCTCCTTCAAGCGATTGATCTCCACGGAGGCGGAATCCTACAGGGTTTTCATGGAGTCCTCGTGCATCTTCGGCATCTCCTTCCTCTCTTCCTTCAGGATCTTGTTTTCCCTGTCCAGTTGCTGGATATGCTTGGACTGCTCAACAATGTCCTTGGCCTTGGTGACATGTTCTGCAAGTCGGAGAAAATAAAGTACACAGTGAATACTCGGAGATTATGGGCACAGAAGTAAGACGGAAATGCGTAATAAGAAAAAAGACTCTTGTTTTTGATGATCTGTTCCTTCAAGATGGCGGTTTTACCCTTTTCAGCTTCAAGGTCTGCGCACATCTTCTGGTACTTGTCGTTGGCCATGCCCCTCCGAGCATTCTTGTTCTGTGGAAACAAATACAAAAGTTCAATCGTTGTTTGGTCTACTTGGAGCTTCTAGTCGGAGATTTTCCACCTAGACGCTCGGGGGCTACAGCGAGAGTTTTTAACTTAACCATATGCTTAGCTTTTCTTTAAGCATCTAGCCGGAGCTAATTCAGTTCTCGATTAGAGGCTTGGAGGCTACAGTATAAAGTTTTTAACTCAGAAAATGCTTAGATTTTCTTTAAAGCATCTAGTCGGAACTAATTCAGTTACAACTAGAGGCTTGGGGGCTACAGCATTGAAAATCATGAACACTGCTTATGCTACTCTTAAAGCATCTAGTCGGAATAATTCATTCCATCTAAATGATTGGGGGCTATAGTGAGAGGTTTTTCTAACTTAGTCACTCTTAGAGCATATAGATGCAAAACCTATGGTTTTCCTTCTACATCCTCGGGGGCTACAGTGGGATACTCGTATGAAACGCAAAAGGGAAAGTAAAAACTTACAAGTGCGGTGATCTTGAGATTTGTAGGACTCTCGGCTAGCAACTTGCCGAAGGAAATTCTATTTCCTCGCAATATATCCGCTTGCCGGAGTAGCTCCTCGAGACCACACGTCGGAGATGACGGCACTCCTCCAACAACCATAGTAGTGTTACTCGGAAGAAGCGCCGGGTAAACTATCTTTGGGAACTCGAAGGGTTTCTGGGGAGTAGGGGCGCCGCCTTCGGCAGAGGTACCATATCCCACCACCGCCTTGCCGCTACCGATGGCATCCTTAGCCGGAGCTTCAGCCATTTGAAGAGCAACGCTCTCCTGCGTCGCCTGCTCGCCGACAACAGCGAGCTCGGTAGAGGCGCCAGAATCCACTTCCATGACGGAAGGGCCTGGTTCCTCCTGAACTTGAGAGCTTGTCGGAGCGGAGGAGGGCTTGACGGCAGGAGTGGCAGGGGCGATGGCGGGGGAGGAATCGCGATGCAGCATATCTTTAATATTTCTAGAAGCCCCAAGAGTCTTGGAGGACTTCTTGAGGCTGGTTGTGGCTTTCTTCCTGAAACGAGCAAAATGCATAAGTACAGGAACAGGGCAGATAAATAGACAATGTCGGAGAATGAGAGGCTTACACTAGGGGGGGGGGGCGCTTTGGCAAACATCCTGGTGGCTTTTCTCTTTTCCGCCTCCAGGGCGGCAGTACTCTTCTTGGAGGCTCCACCCTCCGTCTTCTTTTTCTTGCCTCCGTCGGCAGCGTCAGAGGTGGAGCTCTTCCGCTTTCACGCCAACGGGACATCGTCGCCGGACACGACCATGACGTCCTTCATCTTGGGATCGTAGATTTGGGCAGCCAGGTTGCCCTCATCTAGATCGCTAAGCTGTTAAGTGAGAAGTCACCGTATTAGATAAGATGATATTAGCAAGACGGAGAAACTGGAGAAATGTCATACACGGAAAATAAATGTCTACCTTTTTGCACTTGCCGTCTACGAACATGTCGTAGGTGAGGGTGAAGCCACGCTTCTTGTCCTTCACCTTGACGATGTCCTTAAGGCGGAACTTGACGGAGTCGCTCAAGAAGTTGTCCTCGGAGATCCGGAGGGTATCCCTTCGACCGCCGGTGTACTCGTGCATGAACTTCGTGCGGTGCTGCAGAGGTTGGATTCGCCTAATGAACCAACACATGGCTAGGTCAAAGCCGGTCAAACCCGTCTCTATGAACCACTCAATCCGCCTTATTGCGCGAGAAGCGTCGAGGTCGGAGGGAAGGGAGGCATGGGATCTCCATGTGGAAACTTCGGCGGCGGCTCCATCCACGAAGTCCGGGTACGTCACTTCTCGGCCCGCCAAAGGAATGTCGGGGCCGTAGAAGTACGTTCGCTGCCAATTTTTGCACGACTCGTGGCCGACGATGTCGGGGAACAGTCGGCCAGGTCGGATCTTGAAGCTTATGGTGCCGCAGTTCCTAAGCTCATCCCTACTGTGTCCGGCTTCACGTTTGACGGTGAAGAAGTACACGAACAAGTCTAACCTAGGCCTAATCCCTAGGTAACCCTCACAAAGTGCCGCGAAGTTGCTAAGCACTAAGATACTATTGGGTGAGAGGTTATGGGGTTGGACCTTGAAGTGATTCAAGACGGACAGAAAGAAGTGGGAGATGGGCAGAGAAACGCCGCGTACCAATTGTGCCTGGAGGTACACTGCTCTCCGACTTGGGGAGAAGGAGTCACCTCGCCGGCCGGCGCCGCCCGCCAGGAGAGCCCCTCCGTCGCGGGGAGGTAGCCTTCGGCGACCATCTCTTGGATGTCGCGGCCGGTGATGTCCGAGCCACGCCAGTCGCCTTTGTGCGAGTCTGGCTCTTCTTCCAACGGCTCTAGCACCGCCAGATTGTGGTCGCCGCCGGTGGTTTCAATCACCGCCGACGCAGGGATGACCAGGCCCTATGGGGGCACGATGACGGAGCTCGCCGGCTTCGCCGTGGCTTCGCTCGACGCCGCCATCGACGGGGAAGAACTGCTACTGGCCATGGAAGAATGGAAGGGTGCGACTGGTGCGAGCAGAGGCTAGGGTTTCTTCGAGGTTTTCCGCGGAGAGCTCGAGGAGGCGTGCGGCTGGAAGAAGAAGACGATGACGCGAGAGAATGGGGTGAAAAAGTGGCAAGTGTCCCACGGTTACTATTTATCCTACTTTGCATCAAGATTTGTGCAACTAATCGGACGGTTGCCGCATAGATGACGTGTTCGTGAACGTGCACGGTAATTTCGGCACGTCTCCAACCGTCGCCGCCAATAGTTCGTATCGCTCGCGCGGGAAAATCGGCTATGATTGCGTTCTCTGCATGTGTGAGTTACGGGGCGTTGCTGACCTAAGCCTACGTCGTCATAACTGACATGGTAGATGAGCCGTCGCATCGAAGATTCCGACATGGACGGATTTAATCCGACTAGCGGAAGAGTACGATGGAAGATTCATCATTTCTCTGACTTACTAATGGAAGACGGAGAAAACTTTGCAGGGTTCTTTGGGAGGACTACAAGATGTTGCTTGACGATTTGCCGACATATATCTAGACGGAGCTTTCCATGAGAAGAGGCAAGATGACGCAAGATCTCGGAGTTCTCCGGGGGCTACTGTTGGGGATATGCTATATGGGTATCCTCATAGCATGTTTCCTATCCGACTACCCCGGGTGGCCCATAGTCGGTAGCATGGCCTGTGGCCTGCTGGGCGGCCCAGTTAGGTGGATCCAGAAGGGAGGCCCATGCCGGATAAAGCAAGTCTACGACGGAGTCACTAGCGTACCCAGAGCCTTGGAGTGCAAGATACACAAGACTAGTAATAGACGGTGTAGGACTCTGTAACCTGTCCGGCTAGGACTTTTCCCTGTAACCCTAGGATCTGACGACTATATAAGTCGGACCTATGGGAGCCTTTAGCGCACAACTTAGTATCGTTTTTCCACACACCTCGCATAGCGAACCTATCTCTGTAACTCGGCGTATTGCCATTATAGTGATTTATAGCAGGATTCCGCCACCGTCGTGGGATCTGAAACCTGGGTAAGCTGTGTTACCTCGTACCCGTCAACCGTCCGTCTTACCCCACGTATCTAAACACGCACTGTGAGGACCCCTCCATGGCGTACTCGCCGGCAATACCACGATAATCCAACTGCATCTATGACTAGAAGTCCAGCTTCAGGTTATCATCTGAACCCCTCCAGTATTAAGTTGCAAGCAACATATAACTGCTTTAAGAAAAGTGTGTAAGGTAAATAGTTCACATGTTCCATGAACAAGAGACCGTTGTTTTATCCCTAGTGGCAACAGCACATCTACAACCAAAGAGATTACTGTCACATCCCTTGGAAACTAGAGGCATGAACCCACTATCGAGCATAAACACCCCCTCTTGGAGTCACTAGCAACTACTTGGCGAAGATAGCTACTAACAACGGAGAGCATGCAAGATCACAAACAACACAGACATGATAGAATCATAAAGATAAAACCATTAATCAAACCAACATAATAATCTCAATATCCATCGGATCCCCGCAAACACAACATGCATGATTACAAATAGATTAGATCTTGATCATGAACGGACCTCACAAGATCTATACATGAAAGCACAAAGGAGGAGATACAACCATCTAGCTACTACACTGACCAATAGTCCAAGGTGGAACTACTCACACATCATACCGGAGAGAAGGCCTCCGAGATGATCTCCCCTCCGGTAGGATGCCGTGAATAACTTCAGATCCCCCAATCTAGGGATGATGGTGGCGGCGTCTACAGATGGTTTCATGGAGATTTGGTCGGGTACTTAGGGTTTTTGCATCAGGGGCTTCTTATAGGCGAAGGGGGAGAACGAGGTGGCGGCCAGGGTGTCCAAACCCTAGCCAGGCGTGGGGTGGGGCCCACCCTTGCCTGGGGTGGGTCTGGCCCCTCTGGCTGGCCCCTCCGGCTCACCTCTAGACTTCTTGTCCCCCATAGAAAGTAATTGACTTTGACGTTTGTCCCGTACAATTCCGAGAATATTTCTTTACTAACTTCTCTGAAACCAAAAATAGCAGAAAACAGGCATCTGGCACTGTTGCAACTTGTTAATAGGTTAGTACCAGAAAACATATAAAAAGCACCTCAAAGTGTGGACAAGTAAAGAAAAGTAGATACTAAACAAGCAAGGAGCATCAAAAATTATAGATACGTTCCCAACGTATCAGCGTCCTCGCTTCCTCCCACGCCGCCGCCGCCAACCCCATACCCTTTCCTCCTCCCACGCCGACGCCGCCCATGACTCCTCCCATGCCACCCTCCCAGCATCGTCATGCCCCTACACCCCCACTCGACGACCATGCGTGCCGGCCAGTCGACAGCGACCACACGTGCTGGTGGCCATCTAGACGACGATAACCACGCGAGTCGCTAATGCCGTTCATCGACCTCGCGCTTGATCTGTCCATGGAGGGCCCAAATTGGACATGAAGCAATTGGATCCAATCGTTCTTTTTTTCCTTTCTTTTTTATTCATGTTTTTTGTTCGGTGCAGTTCATGGTCGAATCTAGCATGATTTCTGTATGTTTATAGGGATTTCTATTTCCATGCCTCTGGTTCGTTAGATGTACTCACTTTTCCCCAGCCGCTTAATTTTTTCTCACTTTTGCCCAGCTCCTTGTCTGAAACTCTCGCATCGGTCTGAAACTCGCTCTCCACCGGTTCCCGTTAGTGGACCCTCGTCGTTACATGCTGACAAGTGGGGACGCATTCAGGTGGATCCCGTCGTGGACTCTCGCCGTTACGTTCTGACAAGTAGGACCCCTTGTTACGTGCTGACAAGTGGGGCCATGTTCAGTCGGGTCCTATAGTAGGACCCCCCATGTTGGACTGTGTGGGGCCGGCTTGTTGGGAATGCATTTTGAGGGATGTGGTGTGGGACCATGTGGACGCATTTGGTAGTTACGTGCGCCATGTCGCCTAAATTGGAAGATTTCTTTTTTGTTATTTTTATGATTGTCCTTTTTAAGAGCATCTTTTCCCCTTTATGTCGTTAACAGTTATGTTAATTTTTGCCCAAAAAAGTAGTGAATCTAGAGCTGCTTCTCTCTTCATTCATGGTTCCTTTTGGCCCTCATAATTTCCTAATCTAGTAACAAATCTAGAGCAGCAAATCTAACCAGCACCATAAATATGTAGATAAACAGAGCAGATGTAGATAAAGCAGCTAATATAGAATATATAAACATAGCAGATGTAGATAAATCAGCTAATATAGGATATATAGTACGGTACTTAAACAAGGTTCGACAATTAGGCTACTCAGCAGCAGCGGACAAGTTCAACACAGACAACAAAACGAAAAAAGTTGCTTTACAGTAGCAGCATCAACACAAGATCAGTGGCCGCTCATGGAATCCGCTTGGATGGCCTCCGCCTCCTCCCTCTAGCGCTTCCTCCACTTCTTGCTGCCCAGTCCCTTGACCTTGGGCGCCTTGGGATTGATCGGGGCATGCGACCCTCCTCGATGGTCACCTTCTAGAGGTTGCGGAGGTGAAAACCGAGCGCCTGGTTCTTGGCTCTGAAGGCGTGGACGTTCTTTGACAGGACACATGTCTTCACATCCTCGTCATGCATCACGAGGGAGTTGAAGTCGGTGGTGAGGCTCCTGGTGCAGAAGGGGCACCTATAGACGCCGTCGACGAAGAAGTTGTTGTACTGGCCGAACTTCAGCCTCCTTAGCACCTAACGAGCCTTGGTGTCTGTGGAGTCATCGTCGCTGCAGACGTCGCTGCTAGCCACCTGTTGGAAAAAACAGTACAGTGCAATAAGGACATGATTGAGATACTGTGATTGTCGGGAATGATTACTTGTATAAATTAATCGATTGAGATCCCCCGATTATTCCCCAATCCCCAAATCTCTAACCAAATCGAATACTAATCCCAACTATAGATCGGTGCTAGTAATGATCCCAACTAGGGGCATTCATCGAAATACGAGATCTAACACGAGAGGATTAGCTATTGTAAAAATACCTAGCATCCAACGATTGAAAATATGAAACAACTGAGCCCTAATAACACACGATCTAGCATCCAACGATGGTAGTGGGGGAAGATCAAAGGAATGGGAGAAAACTCTAGTTACCTCCGACCATGGGTCGTCTAAGCTGGTATCGTAGGGGTTCTCTGGCTTGATGTAATCGTTGTCCTCGTAGGGGTCCCAGCCGCGCGGGTCTGTCGGAGAACGACGAGGGCCTCCTCGGCGGTGGCTACGGCAGAAGCGGAGACGGGGGTCTGGAGGGGGACTACCTTCGATGCCTCGACGGGGGCCTCCTCGCCGACGGCTACGGCGAAAGCAGGGACGGGGGTCTAGACGGGGATGGTGGCTGCCTTCGATGCCTCGACGGGGGCCTGTACAGGGACGAGGACCTCCTCGCCAGCGGCCTTGGAGGTGAGGATGGCCACCGCGCCATTCTTCTCCATCCCCGGCATGGTTGGGATTTTCTTGGGGGTTTGCAGAAGGTGATGGGATAGTGGAGATGGTTGCGTGAGTGAGTGAGCGAGTGATGAGTGAGGTTGAGGAGGCCTCTATAAAGGTGAAGGGAGGAGATGTTTCCTTGCACCACCGTGCATCGCGTAACCGCGTATGCCACTGCACCATGCACGGCCACACGCGTCCGCTACCGCCCCGTGCACCGAGACACGCGTACTATGTTTAACCTTGGCCACTGAGTTGTGCTCAGTTCTCCCCTCGTGTCTATAGGGGTTCGTAGCATGGAAAACAAAAAAATTCTTACGCATGAACACACATCTCCCGCATGAACACACACAACCCAGGATCTATCTACTAGATTGTAGCAACAAGTCGATAGAGTACTCACCCTCGAAGATTCCAAAGCGGTTAACAAGAGCAGATTCTCGTGGGTGATCTAGTCATTCACTTGCCGATCTCAAGATCGTGTAGACGATCCTTCCGGCGCCACGTTTCGGTAGCGCTCTCGCAGTCGATCACACGTTCGGTACTCGATGATGACCTTCCTCTCCCTTGTTACAGCAGGCAGCGGAGGTTGTAGCTCTCTCCTCGCGATTCCGGCAGCACGACAGTGTGGTGTCAGAGTTTAGAGGGGATATCCCGCAGGGCTTCGCCTAAGCCGGAGCGAGTATGGTGGAGTAGAAGAGGGCCTCGACGATTGATGGTGCTGACGTGGAGCACTTCGTTGGAAACCCCAAGAGCAAGGTGTGATGAGCACAGCAGCAAGTCTTCCCTCAGTAGAGACCGAGGTTATCTAACCAGAAGGAGGAAGAAAACGCCACACAAGTGTTGCAAGCAACGTGGAGACCTGCACAACACAAATTCAAGACTTCTCCCTAACAAATCAGTGAGGTTGTCAAGCTCACCGGTTTGTTGTAACAAAGGATTAAACGTATGGTGTGGAAGGTAATGATTTGCAGCAAGTAAACAAGTAACAGTGGAAGATGTATCAATGGTACAGATTGGACCGAGGTCCATAGTTCACTAGAGGTGCTCTCCTTAGATAAAAAACATGGCATGAAGGGTAAACAAATTATAGCAGGGCAATTGACAAGAACTGAGCAAGGCATAACAATGCAATTACTAGTCAGAAAGATCATATGATATTCGATTGGGCAATACAACAATATACATAGACCGCCATCCAACTGCATCTATGACTAGAAGTCCACCTTCAGGTTATCATCCGAACCCCCTCTAGTATTAAGTTGCAAGCAACAGACAACTGCTTTAAGAAAAGTGTGTAAGGTAAACAGTCCACATGTTCCATGAACAAGACACCGTTGTTTTCTCCCTAGTGGCAACAACACATCTACAACCGAAGAGATTTCTATCACTTCCCTTGGAAACTAGAGGCATGAACCCACTATCGAGCATAAATACCCCCTCTTGGAGTCACTGACAACTACTTGGCCAAGATAGATACTAACAACGGAGAGCATGCAAGATCACAAACAACACATACATGATAGAATCATAAAGACAAAACCATTAATCAAACCAACATAATAATCTCAATATCCATCGGATCCCCGAAAAAACAACATGCATGATTACAAATAGATTAGATCTTGATCATGAACGGAGATCACAAGATCTATACATGAAAGCACAAAGGAGGAGATACAACCATCTAGATACTACATGGACCCATAGTCCAAGGTGGAACTACTCATGCATCATACTAAAGAGAAGGCCTACGGGATGATCTCCCCTCCGGCAGGGTGCCGGGAAGAACTTAAGATCCCCCCGATCTAGGGACGATGGTGGCGGCGGCTACAGACGATTTCGTGGAGATTTGACCGGGTACTTAGGGTTTCTGCATCAGGGGCTTCTTATAGGCGAAGGGGGAGACCGAGGCGGCGACCAGGGTGGCTAAACCCTAGCCAGGCGCGGGGTGGGGCCCACCCGTGCCTGGGGTGGGTCTGACCCCTCTAGCTGGCCCCTACGACTTTCCTCTGGACTTCTTGTTCCCCATTGAAAGTAATTGACTTTGACGTTTGTCCCGTCCAATTCCGAGAATATTTCTTTACTAACTTTTCTGAAACCAAAAAACAGGTATCTGGCACTGTTGCAACTTGTTAATAGGTTAGTACCAGAAAACATGTAAAAAGCACCTCAAAGTGTGGACAAGTAAAGCAAAGTAGATACTAAACAAGCATGTAGCATCAAAAATTATAGATTCGTTTCCGACGTATCAACATCCCCAAGCTTAACTCCTGCTCGTCCTCAAGTAGGTAAGTGATAAAAAGAATAATTTTTGAGGTGACATGCACCCTCACAATAAATATCCAACCATTTGCAAGCATTGAAAGCTGGGATCAAAGAACTCTAAACATGTGCATGAAAGATGGAGTTCTAACAATAGGACATAGTAACTATGCATGCAACATGGCAAGCTACAAACAAAGATCTTGAATAACATGCATTGAAAAACGTTTGTTTGTTTCACATGCAGAAAACATATCATAGTGGCAATCATCTTGTCCCTCATAGAGTAGCAAATAGATACATAGGACACCTGCAAAGTTCACAAGGGTGACTAGAAACAAATAGCATAAGAACAAGTAATATCACAATATGCATCAATTAATAAGCTTTGGAACACTGCACACAAAATGACAACTATGCTCTCTTAATGGTGCCTAAAGGTAGAAGGTGGACACTCAAATAATGGTGGAAGAAAGGCCTATTTGTAAAGGAAGTAGGGATTACAAGTTTCAAAAAGAGCTTCCAAAAATTATGGTACTTGTTAGCTTTTAGCCCTCATTGCCCCTATCATAATCATCTTGAAGTGGTTAAGGTTAAAGTGGCAAAGCTGGAGTATATGCTTGACGAAGTATAAGTTGGCAATCTCAAGTCCCTTCAATACGAGGGCCACTCCTCATGCATACTCAACTTTGGGTCCAGGTAAGTTCTTGTCACTGTAAGTATTTGCATATCATTGAGAACCGCCAACGGGGTACCCCTTGCACATGGTACAGGAAATATTGCAACCATCAATATCAAAGTCAAACTTGGCATCACTAGTAGTAGCCTCTGTCGTGGGAATGACCACGGCAGATGCTGCAATAGGCAGCGAGTAGTAGAACGAAGGGCAAGGGCGGCCAGCCATCTGCGGTGCGAGATGAGGGCAAAGACACAGGGATTTACCCAGGTTTGCCCCCCCGGAGGGTAAAGACCTACTCCTGCTAGATTGTATTATGGAGGCGTTTACAATGGGCGTACTCGGCGACTGGGCGGCGAGTAGCTTGGGTGTATGAGGGAACGTGTCTCTACTCACCCCTTAGGGAGGTTTATATAGGCTTACCTCCCCTAGGGTTTACATATCTCAACCGATTCGGTTACAACTTTGGCAATCGTTTAAACCTAGACCGACTGGGCCTATCCACTCGCCTGGGCCTTCAACTTCCAGTCGCCTGGTATCCTGCTGGGCTTTGATCCACTCGCCGTTCTGCAGGCCCACTCGCCAGCCTTTGGGCCAGTCGGAAACGTCCTGCTGAGTATACCCCAGTAGGCGTATCCCCATCAGTAGTCCCCGAGGCCGTCGTTGATTAGGCATGGGTGGCTGCTGGCAGTCGGAGTATATGGCTTCAAGTTGGCATCCAGTCGAATCGTCGGCGGGCTCCTGCATGAAAGAATAAATCCGGCGAACCGAGTCGCGTCTTGGGCGAGCCGAGTGACTTTAGCGAGCCGAGTGACAGGAGGCGGACCGTCGGGCGTGGTCAAACTAGCCGTTAAGGTAACTCAACGGTAACTTTTGGCGTAATCATCGCGCGGTAACGGCCCCCTAATTTGGCGGGCAACCTCCGCTATATAAGAGGAATGGTAGGCTATCGGAAAGCCAACCGCCCACCATTTCTTCCGAGTACGCACAACTTCCGTCCGTCGATTCCGCGATCTGATCGACCCGCAATCCTCCGACCTCCAAGTAAATCCTCAGCCATGGCCCTCTCCACTGAATCTTGGGGTAGATCCAAGTGCACCAGGGCGCAGCTGGCCTCCTTCGAGGAGGCCGGAATCCTGCGGGCCGGCTGCTGGCGTATCCCCGCAGCCGGAGAAACGACCCCGAACCCGCGAGAGAGAGAGTTCATCTGCTTCACTAGTCACCTCGAGCGGGGGTAGGGTTTCCCACCTCCTTGTTCTTCCGGCGCTTCTGCGCCTACTACGGGATCCAGCCCTCGGATCTGGGTCCCCATAGTATCGAGCAGCTCGCCATCTTCGTGGCGTTCTGCGAGTGCTACTTGGGCTGCCGGCCCTATTTTCCCCTGTGGCAAGATCTGTTCCATGGACGGATCAGCCGCGAGGAGGCGGGCGGCCCAATGCTAGCGGGCGGCTTAACTTTTCAACTCAAATCTAAAGCCTCCTTCTTCGACCTGATGCTGCCGGCCAAAGCAGCGAGCGACTGGAAAAAGTCGTGGTTTTATGTGACCGAGGCGACTCCGGAGGACGAAGCGGCGATCCCCGGTACTCGGCCAACCGTTCCGAGCCGCGCCATCTCCAGGTCGGCAAGCTCCCCGATGACCAGCGGATGGTCGTCGACGAAATGCTCCAGACCATTCGCGGTCTGAAGAAGAAGGGGCTCCAGACGGTGAACTTGTACAACTGTTGGCTTGGGCGGCGGCTCGTTCCGCTCGCCCAACGCGAGCATTATATGTATCAGTACACAGGCCGAGGAGACTCGACGAAGGCCTGCCTCGCCGAGTGGAAGCTGGAGGACTACCTCCTGGCGCTGAAGAGGATCACCCAGGCGGCATACACGGATGCGCAGGCCGGGGTCCCTCCTTACACCGCAAAGCGTCCGGCTCCAACGGTAATCCTTTTATCTTGTTCGCAGTCGCAGCATGTGCATGTGCAGTCGCGGTAATTCTAACTTTGTTCCGTGTTTAACGCAGCTATTCCAAGTGGTGGAAGGGTGGCTGCCACCCGCCGATGACGAGAGCTCCGGGCCATCCGCCCAGGACACAAGCGAGTCGCCACCCGCCAAGGGTACCGATGACGACGAGGACGAGTCCGAAGAGGAGATTGCCCCACTGGTCCGAAAGACCCGCGGGCAACGTCAGCGCGAACTCGAGGCGAGCAGGAGCCTCGAGCGTCATGACGATGACGAGGAGCTCCCGGAGACCACCTCGCTCCGTCAGGCCACTCCCGCGAAGAAGAAGAAAGGGAAAGAGGCGAGGGCCCCCCTGAGGAGGAAGACGAGGCCGCCGAAGATGGCCTCACCGCCGCACTCAGCGAGCAGCTCTGATGCTCACAGCTCGGCCGATGACGGCGCGGTCCTGACGACAATCGCGCTAGATGCGCCATCCACGGAAGCACCGCTGGCCTCAATGCCTCCGCCCTTCGCGCCGGTCTCCGGGCTGGGGAAGGCTCCGGCTGTGGCGACTTCACCTCGCAAGGAGGTCCCGAGCGTGGTGGTCTCGCCTCGCAAGGAGGCTCCGGCCGCGGTAGCTCCACTTCGCGAGGAGGCCTCCGCCGAAGGCGTCCCGGAAGCGCCAACCGCTACTTCAACGTCAAAGAAGCCATCCGTATCCTGGGCCCCTGACGTCCTGGAACTGGGGCTTAGTCGCCGACTGGGTCCTGAGCTGGAGAAACCGGCCGGCCTTTGTACAGGGCTGCGTTTCATTCCAGTCGCCAAGTGAGTGCATTCGGCCTTCACCTTTCTCTTTTAGTACTTCGACTGTTTCTTATCGATTTGTCTTGACGTGTAGGACCGGAGTGAAAAAGATGGGCCACCCGACGGTGGCCAAGGTGCCCTCCGCCGCTAGCGAGGAGGATCCTTCCCGTAAAAGGAAGGTGGACGAGGTCGCCGCCTCCACGGAAGGCAGCAAGAAAGCCAAGGGCGACGACATCGTCGCTGTCTCTGACGACGCGGCAGCCGCGCCGGCTGGGCCCGCAGTGGAAGCGACCGCGTCCACGAAGGGGGGCATTTCGTTGCCTAGACCGGAGGAAGCAAGCTCCTTTGGGGCAGGTGCGTCAATCGCTACCTTCCCCCGCTTCATGACCAAGGTGGCCACAACGAGTGAAGCTGCGGCTCCAATTCTCGCCGCAGGGACCGTCGACGCTGAGATTGACCAACGTCGCGGGCACACACCGGCGCTGCTCGCGTCTGTGGACGCGGTGCAACTTCACGACATGCTTGGCGCGGCCATCCAGGTACCTCCAGTCCCCGAGGATCAAGTCGGTGCTTAGCAGCGGCTTGATTCTTATAGTTACTTGTTTTGTACGTCCGATTCCAGTCCCCGAGTGCATACCCGCTAAATTTTAGCGGGAGAGCACTGAGTAGTTTTTCGTGCTCACCAGTCCCCGAGTGCGCACCCGCTAAATTTTAGCGGGTGGGCACTGAGTAGTTTTTCGTGGTCACCAGTCCCCGAGTGCGCACCCGCTAAATTTTAGCGGGTGGGCACTGAGTAATTTTCCGTGTGTACTGACTTTGAGGAAGTGCAGGGTCTGCAACTGGAGTCGGCAGAGCGATTGGCTGCGAAGCAGCGTGCTGAGAAGGAATTGGCCACTCTCCAAGAAGCAAACAAGGACCTTCAGGCTGTTGCCGCGCAGGCGGAGGTGGCTCGCCAAGAACTTGTCCCTGCTGGCGAACTGACGGCGGCGAAATCTGCGTTAGGCACCGCTGAGCAAAGGATCGCCGACCTCGAACGCGAACTGCGGGAGGCGAAGGAAGAGGTGAGTGAGGCGAACGGGCGAGCTAAGGCCGCCGTTGCGGCTGCGGAGGAAGACCGGAAGGTGTCGGAAGCCCTCATTGTTGGGCTTCAAGACGACCATACGTCGCTTCAGAGTTTCATCACGGGACTCGCCCGCCCGTTGCTGGGTGAGTGCATCTTCCCAGTCTTGTAGTTGTATTGTTTGTGGTTTCCCTGGTACTCACGACTGTTTCCGTCTAGCAGGCCGCGTGATTGGTAGCCAAGAAAAAGCAAGCTCTCTTGACGCGAAGCAGTGCGTGAGCATGCTCGTCGACTCGGCGACGCTGTCGGCGACGTGCATCCGCGCCTATCTTCAAGAGATGTCTCCCACGGAGGTTATTCCCAGTGACCTCGTTGAGGTGTGGGAGTACTTGGAGAAGGCGCCCGCGGTCGTAGAGTTCATGACGCGGTCGGCGTTTCGACGCGGGGCGTCGACCGCTCTGAGCCTGGGACTCGCTCACTTCCCTGAGGACTTCGACCTCGACGATGTGACGAGTGGGTATCCCTCGTCGACTGGCTCGGTGGATCTGTCCGAGGTTCTTAAGCTGCAGGAGCATGCCGCCGCGTACTCGGAGCGTGTCTGGGCGATGGGCGACCTCCTTCCCTACCAGGAAACGGTCGTCGCGCCAAACGACCCCGAGCCGCCGCATCGGGACTTCAAGGTTGAACAACCTTTCCGTGCGGCGATGGCGGGTGGGCTGACGACGTATCCGTCGAACCCGTACACCGCGTTCATCCGGAAGCGTCGAGACTCTGGTGCATCATCGTCGAAGCCTGCGGAATAGGGTAGTATGCCTAGATAAGTTAGTAACAGTTCTGCCGAACAGGCATAGTTTGTAATGTAAGACAATGCGATGTGCGATTGAATTGGATGTTGTGTCCATTTTGCTAATAATTGTCGTGTTTTGGATTGATTTTGGATGAGTCCCCGAGCGCGTCCGCCCTTTTGTGGGGTTCACCTTGTGTATGATGTTTGTTGTTATCGTGTGTTTTTGTTAGTATAGTCGACTCGCCCGAGCTCGTAGAGCCAGTCGCAAGGCGACTCCCTTGAGCGCTCTGTACTTTTACCGTTTTCCCGGACGCGAACGGGGTCGGGTGGGCCGAGTCCCCGAGCGTGGTACTTGGTATTTCGAGGCGCGACTCGAGGGTGGTTGAGGACTGAGCGCGTTGGTGTGGGCGCGTCACTCCTGCCTGGCCCGGGAGGTCAGTCGCGTGGCGAGTCCAGGGCGTGCTCTTTACTTGACGTTTTCCCTGACCGATCGCGACGAACTGGTATTCAGTCCCCGAGCGGTACTTAGTCGTTCGAGTCGCCTACGCCGAGGATGCGGAGGACCAAGGCCGCTGTGAGAAGCGAGGGCAGTTGTCTTGGTTTGCAAAACCAGTCGAGCTAGGCGACTCCAATGGGGCTCCGGATTGGCTTTTCGTGGACGACACAGGA
This sequence comes from Avena atlantica, assembly GCA_910589765.1. Taxonomy (NCBI): domain Eukaryota; kingdom Viridiplantae; phylum Streptophyta; class Magnoliopsida; order Poales; family Poaceae; genus Avena; species Avena atlantica. Next base: position 360,703,624 of record OU342733.1, read on the forward strand.
CCTGAGGTGACTCAGTGCTCCTATATCGCACTACTGGCCGTGCCGGTCGCTGTACCAAGGGTTGACTTCTGCATGTTAGCATGATGCTGTTATTACGAGTGCGAGTGGCACAAGGCATGGAGAGTAGACGCAATTTGCGGTAACCGTTTCTTTTATTTCATAGTGACTGGAGAGTACATATGTGGGGTTCTAGGAGTAGAACTTCCGGAGGAGATTTACATTCCATGGCCTCTGGACATCGAGTTCGCCGTCTCCGCGGACGTCGATGAGGTAGTAGGCGTCGTTGCCGAGTACGCGCCCGATAACGAACGGGCCTTCCCACGGAGGGGAGAGCTTGTGCATGCCCTTCTTGTCCTGGACGAGGCGTAACACCAAGTCGCCTTCCTGGAAGGTGCGGGTTTTACCCGCCGGCTGTGGGGTAGCGGCGGAGCCCTTGCTGATAAATGGCAGTGCGCGATCGGGCGAGGTCGCGTGCTTCGTCGAGTTGATCGAGCCCATCTTGGCGGGCCAGCTCGTTTGCGGCCTCCGTATAGTGGACGACCCGCGGCGAGTCGTGTTCTAGGTCGGTGGGCATGACCGCTTCGGCGCCGTAGACCATGAAGAATGGGGTGAATCCCGTCGACCTGTTGACCGAGGTGCGGATTCCCCAGATGACGGAGGGTAGCTCTTCAACCCAGCATCCAGCGGTGCGCTCAAGTGGTACCTGGAGTCGCGGCTTCAGTCCGTGGAGGATGCTTTGGTTGGCTCGTTCCGCCTGACCGTTGGATTCCGGATGTGCGACTGACGCGAGGTCGAGCCAGATGTGGTGCTCTTCGCAGAATTCGGCCATTGCTCCCCTGGCAAAGTTGTGCCATTGTCCGTGATGATGCTGTGGGGAACCCGTAGCGGTATATGAGCTCGCGTAGGAACTTAGTGGCAGTCTCCCGTCGCATTTCCGGACTGGCTTGGCCTCGACCCACTTCGTGAATTTGTCGACGCGACCAGCACAGGTGGGTGTAACCGGAGGGGGCCTTCTTGAAGGGGCCTACCATGTCCATGCCCCACACAGCGCGAATGGCCAGGTGATGGGATGTGTGTGAGCGCCGAACTTGGTACGTGCGTCTGGTTGGCGTATTTCTGGCACCCAGCGCATCGCTGGACGATATCGACAGCGTCGGCGTGTGCGGTAGGCCAGTAGAAGCCGTGTCGCATAGCCTTGGCGACCAGTGAGCGCGCGGCGGCGTGGTGGCCGCAGTCGCCTGAGTGATGTCGTGTAGGATTTTGCGTCTTCCTGGTTGCTTGGACGCAACGCTGGGAACACGCCGATGACGCTGCGCTTGTGTAGCTCGCCGTCGATGATGGTGTAGGACTTGCATCGGCGAGCAATCATTCGAGCGCTTGTCTCGTCTGCGGGCAGGGTGCCGGCCTCCAGGTAAGCCATGTAGGGCTTGGTCCAGTCGTCTGGCTCGGAGACGAGTGCGACCAGGCTGCCTCTGGTTGGAGGGGGACTCCGATGTCGATCTCCCTCGGGGGAGAGATGTGTTTGGAGATCGTGTCGAGGAACACGCCGGCGGGTGGTGCGAGTCGAGCGACCCGATACGAGAGAGGGCGTCGGCTTCTTCATTTTGCCGCCTGTCGATCCACTCGACAGAGTAGCCGGTGAAGTGGCCGCCCAACTTGTCCACCTCTTGGCGATACGCCGCCATGGTAGGGGAGATGGTGTCGCAAGTGCCGGCGACTTGTCCCGCGACGAGGTCGGAGTCTCCGTAGCATCGAAGGCGTGTGACGCTCATCTCCTTTGCGGCTCGCATGCCGTGTAGTAGGGCCTCGTATTCAGCCATGTTGTTGGTGCAGGGCGTGAATTCGAGGCGGAGGATGTAGCGGAGCTTGTCGCCCTTTGGTGAAGTCAGCACTATCCCCGCGCCTGCACCGTCCGCGTTCTTGGACCCGTCGAAGTGCAGGTTCCAGTAGTGTAGGTACGGCGGGTTTTCAGGCTGCTGGGCCTCCTCCCAGTCGGCGATGAAGTATGCCAGTGCCTGGGACTTGATCGCCCTCCGTGGCTCGTATTTAATGTTGTGGACGCCGATCTCGACGGCGCACTTGGCGACCCGCCCGGTCGCCTCGCGATTGCGGATGATGTCTTGTAATGGTGCTGAGGAGACGACCGTGATCGGATGCTCCTGAAAGTAATGCGGCAGGCGCCGTTGAGCCCTGAAGACCACGTACACTAGCTTTTGGTACTGCGGGTATCGCTGGCGCGACTCGGTGAGGACCTCGCTGATGTAGTACACCGGCCGCTGTACCGGGCGCTCCTTTCCTTCCTCTGGTCGTTCGACGACCATTACGGCGCTGACGACGCGCTCGGACGCCGCGACGTAAACCAGCATGGGCTCTTTGTCAGCGGGTGCGGCGAGTAGTGGTGCGGCGAGTAGCACATTTTTGAGGTCGCGGAGCGCGTCGTCCGCCTCCTTGTCCCACTGGAAGGTGGGATTCTTGCGCATCAGGCGGTATAGGGGCATCGCCTTTTCGCCCAGGCGGGGGATGAAGCGGCTGAGGGCCGCTACACGCCCGGCCAGCCTCTGGACGTCGCGCAGGCACTCGGGTTTGCCGAGCCGGGCGATCGTGTCGATCTTCGTTGGGTTTGCCTCGATCCCTCGTTTGGAGACGACGTACCCTGTAATTGCCCGGCGGGTACACCGAAGGTGCACTTGCCTGGGTTGAGCTTTATCTTGTACCTCCGCAGGTTGGCGAAGGTCTCCGCTAGGTCGGCGGGGAGGTCTCCTTGGCGAGCGGATTTCACGACCACGTCGTCGATGTAGACGTGGATGTTGCGGCCAATTTGGCTCGCGAGGCATTCTTGCATGCACCGCTGGTAGGTCGCCCCGGCGTTCTTGAGGCCGAAGGTCATGGCGGTGTAGCAGAATGCTCCGAATGGCGTGATGAACGCCGTCTTCTCCTCATCCTCGACAGCCATTTTGATCTGGTTGTACCCGGAGTAGGCGTCGAGGAAACACAGCGACTCCGAGCCCGCGGTTGAATCGATTATCTGATCGATCCGCGGGAGGACGAACTGCTCCTTTGGGCAGGCGCTGTTCAGGTTTGTGTAGTCGATACACATTCTCCAGGTCCCGTTTTTCTTCTCGACCAGGACTGGGTTTTGCCAGCCACTTGGAGTACTTGATTGGCCGGATGAAGCCGGCAGCGAGCAGGCGCTGCACTTCCTCGGCGATTGCTCGACGGCGCTCTTCATTGAAGGGCCGTAGCGACTGCTTGACTGGTCGCACTTTGGGGTCGGCGTTTAGTTTGTGCTCAGCGAGCTCCCTAGGGACACCAGGCATGTCGGAGGGTTTCCATGCGAAGACGTCCCTATTCTCACGAAGGAACTCGATGAGCGCGCCTTCCTATGCTGGGCTCAAGCCTGTCCCGATCGTCACCGTTTGGCTGGGGTCGCCTGGGACCAGCTCGACGGTGCGAGTGTGCGTCGTGGCCTCAAAGGTTGAGGTGTTCGTGCCCTCGGAGTTGGGCTTCTTGAGTATTGTGGGGTCGTCATTGTTGACCCCGCTCGCGTATTTGGCGAGCTCGTCGGCGTGATTGGCTTCTGCCGCGATGACGGCGTCGGCGAGTTCGGCTCCTTTGGCCTCGCATTCGCGGGGCCATGTCGGGGTCGCCATTGATGGTGATGACGCCGCACGGCCCGGGGAGCTTCATCGCTTTGTACGCGTAGTGGGGTGCCGCCATGAATTTGGCGAACGCCTGGCGCCCCAGGACGCAGTGGTAGGGCTGTCGAATGGCACCAGCTCGAAGACGATCCGCTCGGTGCGGAAGTTTGCCGGAGTGCCGAACGTGACTGGCAGCGTGACTTTGCCGATCGGGTACGCCTTCCGACCGGGGACGATGCCGTGGAACGTAGTGTGGGTTGTCTCGATCATCGACTGCGGGAGCCGCATCCGCCTGAAGGTGTCGAGGTAGAGGATGTTGATGGAGCTGCCGCCGTCCATCAGTGTCTTGGGGAGCCAGTAGTCGCCAACCTTGGGCTTGACCACCAGGGCGACTCGGCCTGGATACTCGACGCGTGGCGAGTGGTCTTGCGGCTCCAAGTGATGGATTGTTCCGACCAGTTTAGGAACTGGGGGACATCTGTTTGGCCACCGCGCGTTGACAGCGACGGCGCGGGCGATGACCTTCTTCTCACGCTTCGTGTTGAAGCCCGTGAAGGTGTGGAGCGAGCCGGCTACTTTGCCGAATTTTCCGCTGTTCGGCGGGTCGTTGTCGGGGTCCTCCCGCGCGTGCTGTGCCTTCTCGATTTCCTTGAGGGTGTGGCAGTCGGCGGTGGTGTGCGTTGCGGGCTTTCCTTCCCTGCTGTGGAACGCGCATGGTTGGTTAAGGAGTGCCGCGGGATCGAACCGTGGCTTGTTCTTGTAATTGCCGTCGTCGCGCCTTTGCCCTCCATCGCGGCGGTAGCTTTTGGGCTCGCGTTGCGCGTGCCCAGCGTTGGCGACGAAGTCGACTCGCCCGTCGTTGCGGCGCTTGCCTGTGAGGCGGGTGCCGCTGTAGCGCAGGTCGGTTCGTCGTCCGCCGTCGTTGCCGCCGCCCGTGCGGCGTTGCCTCCTGACTGACTCGTCGTCGATTTCTTGGTTGGGGTCCTCCTCGGCGTACCGTTTGGCGATCTCGAGGAGGTCGGGATGTTGTCGAGTGTGCGGGCGTGTCGCTTGAGCTTGGCGACTAGGGGCTCGTAGCGGCACGAGGTCTTGAAGCAATGGATCGCGGTGTCCGGGTGGATGCCCACGCGGTTGTACCAGAGCTCTTGCCACCGTTGGACCCAGTTGCGGGTCGACTCGCGGGGTCCCTGGACGCATCGTTCCAGGTCCTCGATGGTGGTGGCGCGGGTGTAGGAGCACTCGAAGTGCTTGACGAAGGCGTCTCGCATTTCCTCCCAGGAGTCGATACTGTCCTGGGGAAGCGTGTTGATCCATTGCCTGCACGTCCCCTCCATAATCAGTGGGAGGTAACGAGCGGCGAGTAAGTCGGTATGACCCGCGATCCCCATTGCCATCAGGTATGTATCGAGCCAGACTGCGGGGTCGTACGAGGAGTCGTACTTTTCTATCTCCTTTGGCGCCTTGAAGTTTGGCGGGTACTTTTCGCCTCGGATCATTGGTCCGAAGCACTTAGGCCCTAGTCGACTGAGCGACCCCATAGGCTCGCCATCGCGGCGATTAGCTAGGGTGTGCCGCAAGTCGTCAGGCTGGCGTGCGCGCCAGTTTTGGTTGTTGATGATGTGAGTGCGGGCGTCGATGGGTTCTCCGTTAGCGGCGACGAAGTTGGAGAGTGCCGCGTTCGCGGGTCGGCGTTGGAGCTGCAGTGGCTCTGGTGGCGGGCAATTGAGGGTGTTTGCCGCCGCTGGGCGGCTGCTTGAGGCCGCCCTGCTTCCTGAAGAGCGTGAGTATACTCGCCCCTGCGAGTCGGCGCCTCGCTCCACTCGTCAGAAGTTGGCCTATACTTTGTAGAATTTGGATCAACATATAACAGGATCTACCAGAGCATTACTCCTAATCGTAGATGATCAAGGAAATTAGCTCTTCTTCATTCAAAAAAGATAACTGCATTCGCTGACAACACAATAAATTATGTCAATTCACTTTCTTGAAGAACATATCATGCTTTGTTTGATTATTTTCCATAAATGGATATGCATTTCAGGATTTTTAGCATTCTATATCTATTGATCTTCGGGCTCTTGGATCCCAAGTAATTGGGACAAACTCAGGATCCCGACAAATTCCACAAAATAATATGTGCATAATTCACAACTCCTGACTTCAATTATATCCCCTTGAGCTCGATTTGAGACAACACAAGTTCTCCATTGAAAAAATGCAGCTTCCCTTTCATGCCCATTCTTTTACCAGCGGAAGCATATTGTAACTGAGTAAAACAGGGTTGACAACATGTTCCAATTGAGTATACCTTTCTTTTACTAATGAACGAATATCTTCTGCAGCTTAGAAATCTTAGAAAAATACAGAATAAACAAGTGAGGTAACGCATCCTGTTGTTCAGGCATTTCCTTTACGTGCCAAGAATTGCTTCACCTTCACGGTCAGGGTCAGATAAAGAACCAAAATTTCTACTCTAGAGATAAGAATAAAGCAATTTTAATAGAAAACAATCAGTAGTTCATAAATAAGCTTCACAAAAGCAAAGAAACTCAGCATGGCAACTTGCACAGCCCCAGTTTAAGTATTTAATGTAGTATACAAAGTTAGCTCTAGTTTCAGTTATAAGTTTAACAGAAATCAATAAAATAATGAATTGAAAACCATAAAAATAAAAAACCTCTGACATATCATCTCGAGTTCCCTCAGATCATGTACAAGGACCTGAACAACCATTTGCATTTGTCTTTTGAAGGTTAAAATCAAGACAAGAAATTCTAGCAGGGGTTACTGCACGGCCTAAGTTCAGTGCATGACAGCCAAGGAGACATTTGGTAAAATCTCGTCAAGACATATGCAGACATGACAAACCTAACCAAAAGGGAGGACCATGGGTCGAGCGCTCACCGCTCATCTACGACCATGCGTCCTGAAGAAAGTACTTTGATGTGCGAGGAAACTGATACATGGAAAGTACATTGACCATGTGGCCTGAAGAAAGTACTAATCTAGGCTGTGTCTACATGTGTTAGGCGTTAGCTAACAGCAGGTCCCTGAAAAAATATTGCTCACTCTGTGCCAACAAAAGAACTATATAGTGGGAAAATGAAACATTATTTGCATTCCTCTGTATCGAATGCAAATAGACTGAAGGAAAGGAAGTAGCAAAAGCATGTGTACTATACCCATAGGAACCATTTCTTGCACTTGTAGTAACAAAGCACATACTAAACACACTACAAAAGAACCATAGGTAGAGAAAGAGAAATCAATTAGCAAATAGGGGAAGGGAGATAGAATAAAGCACATTCTTGCAGGCTTGCAACTTACTTTCACTCCACATATAGGTAAGTGTATGATCTGAAGTCATGTTAACATAGAAATACCGGTACCAAGAATATGCAAAACCACGATCTTTCTGAAGCGTCGCATGCTAGATGAGCTGATGGGGTTAATAATTAGCTAAGAAAAAAAATGAATAGAGGAAACGAATTAAGGATTGTCTGCTTCTAAAATCCAAACACACAAGACACTAAGAAAGCGATCATTTATCTTCGTATTTCTAGAGCAATGCCTAAACTAAGCCTATTCATGGCCTTTTAGCTTCATGAACATCTCTACAACAAAAAACATGCCCTTAACTTGACTTTTTGTTCTTAACCACTGCAAAGGAACAGACAAATAAATACATTACTATAAAGCTAAATAGATCTATAGCACTTTGGAAATGCCCGCACGTTCATATTAATAAATGGACATTATAGCTTCCAAGAGAACATATATGCTAAGGCATTTGCATCCTAAGAAGGAAGCAAGCTCCAGGCTATACATAAAGAGGCTAAATTATGTGAATTCTTTGGAATTGGACACCTTAAATATAAAAAATCCTACTATCATTAAGGAATTGGGCATCTTAAATACTACCAAAAAAATCCTACATTAATATGATAATATAGAATTTAGTTCATGCAAACCTAGCTAGCTGGTTATTAAAATAAACCTGCAAATGCCAAAAATCTGCTACTACCAGTACGTCAGGCATTGGATCTGCATACTTATGAAGTCAGTGTAGCAGAAAATTACAAACTATATAGACCTTGACTGTACTTGATCAATTGAATATTTGAATATCCCGGTTTGATAGAGTGGCTTAATTAATGTCATAGAGCTGCGGTGGACAGGCTCGACATCTTCCCCAGGTACCAAGCACCTGTAAGTATCAGTTCAGCTAGCACATGTACCAAGCACCTGTACCAAGAGCTGCGGTGTGTACTGCCTTCTCTCCTACCACATGTACCAAGCACCTGTAAGTATCAGTTCAGCTAGACCAATGTCATGTAATGAAGAACAAGTCCCCAGGTTCAGAATCATATGCTCGAGAACAAAAGAACCAGACCGATCCACCATAGCATTGTTTATCACATTCAGAATACCAAGATTTTGCAAAACCTTCTGAGCGCAAGGACACCCAAAAAGGGTATGTAAAATATCCTCAACCACTTTAATCCGGACCAGTTAAAACACACACAAATTTCAGGGTCGCATCTGTTTTCTTAAGCTAAAATAAGTTGCGTCTTAGATGGGTAGAAACTATTGGTTATGCCGTCGTATAGTAGTGAGCCGCAGACTGTCTATTTGCCAATTGTGTCATAGGTTACTTTTTGTAGGGCGAATGCAAATATTTCAGGGCATATGAACTCCGTGTGGATCTGTCGTAAGGTGCTCCTAGCTGAAGCTCTAAAAGGCATAGGAATTAGGATATATCCGTATCTTTCAGAATTAAGCAGACAGTGATAGGGAGTATTATCTTGACCTGAAGGCACCAAAACCTTGCATTGAGAGATAATAATGTTCCCATGAAACAAATATCAAAGTGCATGATTGGAGATGCGAAGCTCGAGTAACAACAAGTCATATGAAGTTTCCTCACTCTACGGTTAACAAAAGATTTGTCAAGCAACAAGCAGGAAACATGATAATAGTCAAAATTACTGGCAGCACAATGCACAACTGGATATGAGGGGTGAGTATTCTCAGTTTTTTTTGGGAAAGGAGCATATATTAATATCGCGTTGATATCAATTACACCCAAACTCTGCAACAACGCATTATTTTATTGGCATCACGGATGCACACAGCCAAAAAAGAAGAAGAATTACAAAAAAGAAAAGTCCCGCTACAACGATAAGATCCTTAGTAGCAGCGACACTAACCCCACCGAAACAACACCAGAAGTCCAACATCTCCAATAGCGACGCCTTCAAGAAGGAAACAGAGCACAAGCACTGTCGCCCCCGATCAAAGATCACAGGTTTTGGAAAAGTTCTCGTTCACAAAACAATGCCTTCAACAAGGTTATTGTCAGACACAACCAATTAAGATCAGACCTTGGATTTTCACCCTGCAAGATAAGACTGTGAACCCCTCCTATGTTGTCGCCCCCACTTTCCAATGCCGTTGCTACAAGTCAAGAATCACCAAGCCAATTCCTCATCGCCACCAGGACTCAACCCACCCTTGCTAGTCCACAAATCTTGGCGTCCATGACATTCTCCGCACACTGACTTCACCATGGAACTAAAGACATGTTCCATTATGGCAAAAGACTGAGGAGCTTCGTCTCACTCCCTCTGAAACCAAACGGCCAGAAAGAAGGGTTGCGCGCGATCAAATCCCATCCATTCCAGCAATCTCCAGGCATGGATCGCCCATGGGAGTTCGCCGACAGAGCCTTCCAGAACACGGCACTGCCACCGGATCAATGGAAACAGGCGGAAGGCAGATCTTCATCTTGGCGTGAGAGAAACCCTAGGACCGCGCCCCTGCCAGCAGATGCGACCTGCTCCGCCATCCGCCGAGGGAGGACCGCCATCAAAGCCCGATGCCGCCGCCCCGGCTTTCAGACCCCACCGCCATCAGATCGCCGTCGGGGCGACTACCTTCGAGTGCCTAAGGGGCTCCCTGCGGGGGAGAGGCCACCACGCGAGGAATAAGCCCCGTCGCCACCATCGACCGGCCAGGTTGTGCCCGCCGGCGTCCTCCGATGGCAGCGGGGGAGAAGCAGGAGGAGGAGTCAGGGAGACGACGGCTTAGGGTTCCACCCGTGCCCCCCCCCCCCCCCCCCCCCCCCCCGACGAGAGCGACGCATGCACAAGTATTAGGTTAAAAGGGAAAAGTATTCTGAGTTAATAAACATGATAATATTAATCATTTGTAAGCAACACTCAGACAACCAAAACAGAGGAGTATAAGCTTAGAGAAAATAAATAACACCATGCCAGCTCGACCAAGGACAACATTCCCATGATAAATATATACATCTCCATATTAAGACATGAATAAACAAACGTTATAGGATACAGTCTAAGCTGAAGATTTCCTTAGTCTAAAAACATCATCTAGACATGTATGCGGTAGTAGTGGAGTGTGACACTGTCAGTACTGTTTCCCTAACTTTGAAAAGTTACAAACAATAGCAAATAGAAAAGGATTATATATAAAAATAAAAGGCATAATCAAACACATAACAACAATATGATATGTGAACTTCCCAAGGAAAACATAAGGTGGGCTGCGAATGAGCAAGCAGAGTGGCTGCAGAGCACACCACCACAACGAAGAAGGCACATTCTTCAAGCTCAACATACCAGCATTATTCTTACATAATAGAGGTCCATAAATTCAGCTTCTTGAGAAGCATGGAGTACACGAAACATAATCCCTAACAAATACTACCAGCTATCTAGTCTAAGCTACCTACTATCAAAAACATCACTGAACTTAATAGATAAACTTAGAAACAGTACTGGATATACATGGCTACTTTGAACTACATGGTGTTGTGTTTCATACACTTCCAATATGTGACCGTGCTAGGTTTCCATGGAAGTTTTTTAAGTGTAATATTATTCAGTAAGCTTCATATAGAACACAAACTGAAAGCCATCCAAATATATAAACAAAGAAGGTAGCAGCCACTATAAAAAATGAAGCTAGGAAAATTATTTTCTATAGAAAAGAAACATTAATTTCCTATGGTCATATGTATTTTTAATGTGTATGCAAAATGAAATAAGAAGCAGAAAACATGATATGATATACACTGTCTAAAGAATAGGAGGGATAGCAGAACAATTGAACCTATACACCTATTTCTACTCATCACAGGAAGATCTCTGTCAAACCATAAAAAAAAAATTTAATCACCCAACCAGAGTTTGTACATCATTATTTTCAATATCTTTCTTACCCTTGACCAGAGCTTGTACATTTTTGCTATGAATAGCAATATATGTTTTCTAGTTGATTACAATAAGCCAAAAAATTGGTCCCTTTTTTAGAATAGGAAATGAAACCATCCTTGTCTATATAACTAATAATTACATTTCACTACTCTTGTGCTCTTCGGCAAAACTGGACTTCAAAAATCTTATAACTTCAAACATAAATATCTATAATATGTGCCCAATCGAGTAAATGTTACATGGAGATTAGGAAAACGTTTCGCTTTCGGTCCTGCGGTGCATGCGACGCAGAGAAGTACAGCGAGCGGCTCCACATGTCCTGGCGCATGCTCTTATTTCCTAGCTTTATTTGTCTGCTTTTTTTTGAAGAAATACAGTGTGGTACCTTTTCTAGACTAGAAAGCTGAGCTCCTACAATGAGCACCACGGTGGTTCCTAAACTAACATAGAGGATCTACGTGCTTATTATTATCTATGCCTAGATTACTAGTACTTTATGGTGTACTACTGTACACATGTTATTTCAACTATCATTTTATTATTAATAAATTTAAATAGTTTCTATAAAAAAATTAATTAAATTTCTCGTTCTAACATGTGGAGATTAAAGACTACTTGCGTGATGTCGGTAAAAACAATTTTAACTATATTTTATATGAACGCTAGATATTTGGTAGATCCGCTCAAAACTTCATAAACGGAATGGTACTTGTGTATGACGGTCATAGGAAACTACTATAATAGCTTGAGTTGTTAAAAAATATTTGCAACTATGTTCGGCAAACTTGGCATTGGTTTGAGAAACTTGACAGTTATATGAAAACAACCCACTAATTGCATGGATTTGTAGTTGGTTTAGAAAAAAAGGTAAGATATTTTTTAAATTATATATGGTAGTTATTAACCCGGTAGATATTATAAAATAAAACAGTAGTTGTTAAATAACCTGGTAGCTATGTGTAAATAATCAGGTAGCCATTGCTAAATAACCTGATAGCTTCTACTAAGTAGTCTGTTAATTGTATAGGAGAACCTGGCCATTGTTTTGAGAAATCTGGTAACTGTATTGGACAACCTGGTGGTTGTTTCGAGGAATCTGGTAACTATTATAAAATAACCTTTAGGTGCTGTTAAATAATCTGGTAGCTATGGGAAAATAATCTGATAGCTATGAAAAAATAATTTAGTAGCTATTGCTAAATAATTTAATAGCTATTGACATACAACTTGATAACTGTATAACCAACAATTAGTTTAGAAAAACAATTCGGTGACAAAAAAAACCTTGATAAAACCTGTAATTATTTTAATCAACATAATGAGTATTTTGGAAATTCTTTAGCTATTTTTAAGGTGAACAGGCGGTTAAATTTAAAAACATGCATGTACTTGTATCGGAAAGATGCCTTAAGATTACTTATATACGTAAATATTACACCATACAAGCATGCCAACACAAATAAAAGATCAGAGGGAGCTGATAGTCTGGTACTGGTACTTCTACTAAGCTATAAGGATACAGTACCTGTGCTAAGCTACTGTCCTAGCACACAGCTTGTGTGCATCTTCCGTTGCAATCGATGAGCTAGTTATAGCAAGGCGATGCGGGCAAGTGAAACATGCATGCAAGCTGCGTCTTTCGCGTCTACGAGTGTACTCAGACGAGCGGGTATCAGCTGCCGTCGCACGACATGTAAATATATGCGGTGTCGCGTAATAGCACGGATGCTAGTACATAGGCACATGTTACATATTACTTAAATCCAGTTAGACTATCATTGTCCATAAACCTTGTTTGAACAACATTTCCGTGAGGTGCAGTCAAGACATAAACATACCTCATGTCGTAGATCGTGATATTACTCATTCAAGATAGATATGTTCAACATCAAGAACATTCCTTCGTAAGCTGCTCGGTGACAGGCTAAGTGCTTTGGAAGTAAGCTGCACAAATTGAGGTGAGCCAGAAGCACCAGACTACTCACCATCTTGACAAATCACACGTATCAGCAAAATCAGCCTACATATCTTACCCCGTGACTAAAAAGTAAATGAACTATGGTCCACTCTGTGAACCAAATACTTCCTCCGTTTCAAGGCTTAAGGCCTATAAAAATTTTTTTAAGTCAAGCCACGGAAAGTTTGACCAAACTTAAAAAAAACTATTATATTATATAAATACCATGTGAAAATATGTTTTATGATGTATGAAAAGGAATGGATTATGTAATATAAATATTTATATTTTTCTTCAAAAACTTGGTCAAACTTAAGGAAGTTTGATTTTTTTAAAAATATAGGCCTTAAGCCTTGGGACAAAGGTAGTATTAATCACAGACCAAAGTATGCGAGCACTAACAAAAGAACTTATGCAAAATTGTTGTTCCTTTTGAATGGTAGAAGGCGGACGATATGCGCATTACTTCCATTGAAGGGTGCACCTTCCATAAAAACATAATGCAAGAGGGAACATTTCCAAATTCTAACTTTTGGAAGAAACCGTTCACAAACCGACCCAATTCAACATAAAAGTTGAGGAAAGTTGTGAGATTTAAAAAGGGGAGAGGAAGACATGGCAGCTACGATCATACTCGTCATGGCAGAGCAGGCTCGGAGCATTAGCAGCACGAAACAACAGCTGATTAGACGTTGTATCTATGCATTGATCGCCTATCCTCGATATTTTATGGATGTTGTTTTTTCCTATATGTATGTAAATATCAAAGGCATCAGCTCATGAGTTTAGCAATACACTAAGTCTCATCACAAGAATTAGAATAAGACATCACTGAAATATGAAAGAGCAATGAGAACACACAAAAGATGGTTTGATTCACCACTACAAAGGAAAATCTGGTACGCTGATTTGGAAATACTCGGAATTTAGCACATTCCTTAGCAGAACATGTCTTGAATTAAAGAGGAGCTATAGGATTTTATTGTACCACAAAAGCAAGCTTTGACAAAAGAACCTTTAAAAAATTGAAACAAATACGATCAATCCTTATGGAACATTCCAAAATCTGATGTGGTAGTGAATGAACAACAGTTACAACACCAAGTAAATGTTCTAGGATCAAGAGAAGTTTAGTTTCAGTCAAGCAAAACAGTTCAGAGAGCGTAACTTATAATGGTTCCTACACGGCGATTGTTTACACCAATCGATACAATACTTCATGTTCTTAAAACTAACATCAATTATGTTGAATAATCCTGCCTTGAAAAGATTACAAATTCATAAGAACAAATGACTGGTAGGATTGGTTTACAATTATGTTGTGATTAGGCGGGCATTGGGGGAGGAGGACAAGAGGAGGAGGAGATTAGGCGGGCATTTGGGGAGGAGGACAGGAGGCGGCGACTGGGGGAGGGAATGTACAGATATTTTCGATCTAGGTTTTTACCGCTCGCCCAACAACCACGGAGACAAGGGACGCTGAGCAGTAAAATCGCTCTCTCAACCACACCTATGCGGTCCCAGCTGTCATAGACCGTTTTATCTGGACAATAAGTGAGAAATATTGAGACAAATCGAACGGCCAACAATGACCGAGCGGGTGAAAATCAGAGTTGTTCACCAGATCAAAGGGCCTAGAAACGTGCGCACCTGAGGATGCCTTGGTTGGCCGGGTAGGCCACATGCCTTTATCAGAGTAATATTAAATCATGAACCATCATAAACTATAATATCAAGAGCAGTTTGAAGTAAAGATGAATCCACAAGACAAAATGCAAAGGACGGAGCCTCAACTAAGCCACATGGGCATAATACATTTCTTGTGTGGACCGCATTATTGCATATTATTCTCAACAATCAACAAAATGAAATATCAAATTTAATTAAAAAAATCTTTGGATCCATCATCATAACATCAAGATTAGTCTGAAATAAAAATGAAATCCATGAGCCAAAATGCAGAAGGAAGGAGCCTCGGCTAAGCCACGTCGGCAGAACACGTTTTGCGTGTCAAACATTGGACATAATCTGCTAGCGCCTGCCAAGTTTAGGTGCCGCGCGATCACTTATTTTGAGAGTTGATGGACTAATCTTCCCTCGCCTGCAAGCGATTCACCATGGAACTACATCATTAACATATAAGAGTAGTAACTTGCAATGACTTATTCAATAGTGAGTAAATCAAACCAAGACAAAATATATACATAACGATGACGCAAGTTAACAAAAACTTTTACTATACAGAGTAGGAATTAATTACTGTATGAGAGTTGGAGTCAAGAGCTCACCTTATTGAGCACCAAAGAGGGAGGCCATGCCATGACGTAGGGATAGCAGAAGTCGGAGCTAGTGATACGGCAGAGCTTCTTGAGCTTCCTTGTTTCAAGGCAGAAGGATAGGAGCCAGTTAGGAGGCTCGTTCTGGTGAATAGAGAAATACACAACGCCGCCGATAATAGCCACAACATTCAGCGCAGGACACTCAGCTATAATGTCTAGAGAGAGTTCATTACTCATATCCGCTATCTCCATCTGGACTGTCACGTCCGGCATCCATTTATCGACGCCATCATCACCGGCTCTTCGGACCCAAACATCAAGATCAAGGCAATCCTTAGACGAGCTGACCAAACAGAGCTTCCCATCGTTGGTCTCACCGGACTTATAGCCACGGGAATGCCCAGTCGGCCGATCAATTTGAGAGAATTGCAGTGTTGCAGTGTTCAGCACAGGGATATTATCTTGGCCTGCACATGCCCAATAAGCAGACCCATTCATCACTAGCTCAACATTGCGTGCGTCCAGCTCCTGGAGGTGGACCCTACCGGCTGTTGGGGTAATGTGCCACTCACTGGTGTCCGGCGACAAGACGGCGATCTTCTCGCCCCCGTTTTCCTTGGGGACGCAGAGCACGCGAAACGACCGGTCGTCAGCTTCGGAGGGGATCAGGTAGTACTCGGCTACAGTATACTCGGACCCTCCTCCGAACACCTCATCGGGCGGCGCGGGAAAGAGATGTAGGGCTCCAGTGAGGGGATCGTAGACGGCCACCTTCTTGGTGTTCCATTGCGGCCTGACGAGAAGGACATACCCATCGCAGCACCCGAACATATACCACCCTTCGTTTTCGTCTTCGGCGTCTTCCACGTACACATCGCGGCACCCCGACATTGACCACCCGGAGCGACCGCCTTCGTCTTCGTCTTCGGTATCTTTTTCATCTTCGTCTTCCGCGTCTTCTTTGTCTTCGTCTTCGTCTTCGGTGTCTTTTTCAACTTCGTCTTTCGCGTCTTCTTCAACTTCGTCTTCGCCGTCATCTTTTTTGTCACCGATAGCATCGGGAAGACGGGTAAGGAAGACATCAAGTCCGCGGAGGGCCGCGGCGTGGTCCGGATCGGAGGAGCGGCCGCGGAGGCAGACGGGCGCGAAGGTAGGCATAGGAGGCTCGTCGTCGACGAGGAACGCGCCGACGAGGAACGCGCCGAGGATCGTGGGCGAGTGGAGCTCGCGGAAGCGGCGGCGGAAGGCGGGGGACGAACGAACGGCACGGAGGAAGTCGGGGCAGGCGAGAGCGGCGCGGACGAGGCTTGGGAGGGAGGGCAGGCGGATGAATACCTCACGCAGGAGGTTGTCGTCGAGGGAGAGTATGGTGGTGGGAGCGGCCTGTCGCGATGTCTTCTTCAGCGGCGGCAGTGCATGAGAGGCCATGTCGATCGGCAGCAGCGGCGGCGGCAGTGCAGGAGGAAACAGGAAAAGGAGGGGCTGGTCGTTCCAGCGCTAGGGCGGGCCTATGGGGATTGTTTATGGAGAATTGATGAGAAGGGCCGCTGTGCCTACCAAATGTGCAGAGGAAGGAACGTGAGCATTTCCTGGTATATGAAAAAACGGAAGCAACGAAAACCATGGACCGTATTGTTCAGCTATCCGCGATAATCTTGCTCCGTTATCCTTCCTCTTTAGTACTCCCGCTTCTCCAATTCAAAAGTGCGGCGGCTGTTTGCATGGAGGGGTTAGCAAATTTAAACTGTGATCTGCATAAATCACGACAGATTGATTTATTTAGCGTCATGTAATTTCTTCCAGCCATGCAATTTGTTTCATAAAAAAAAGTTGTTCCCAATCATAATGCAATTTGTATCCTGAAAATTAATTTAAGTCCTTACTAAGAATTATTTTTCCCAAACAAGAAAAAATCATAACATTTGGTTTTAAGTAAACAGGATTAAAAACTGATATAAATGAGCAAACTAATTTGCTCTGTATACCTGTTCTGATGAAGAACCAGGATATTTAACGAGAAAATTGTAAAAACCACCATATTTGCGGTTAGCGTTTTACAAAACAACCACTATTTGTTATGATTTTAAAAAATCATCATTTTATATAACTAAAACGTAACAGATAGCCCTGATTCGTCTAAGATGCGAAACTGACATGTGAGACCTATTGTCAGGCTGACATGACACGCTGAAAATGGTATGGCGTTATGGAATTTAGATTGATTTTAGTTTGGGTCTTATTGTAAAATTATAGAGGGCCCCACCTATCAGATCAGTTCCTTTCTTCTCTAAAAGAAAAAAGCCGGGAGTGGAGCACGACCATACACCGGGGCCGCCGGGATAGGGAGGGAGTCGCCTGCCCGCTGCTGCTGCTCTTCCTTCGCTGGTAGAAGGCGGCTAGAAAGGGGCGAGGAAGGGGAATGGTGACGGACAGGAAGCTAGGGAGAGGTGCAGGATCTGGGGACGACAACCATCATCGCCGGCAGATGACGGGAGTGCGAGCGCCGCAACACTGCCGTCCCCGATGAATTCCCCCCGTATCGTGCTGACCGTGTTGCTGTCCTCTCACTACGGTCGGCCAACTGCACTACCGTCCCCGTCGAACACAAATATGATGCCGATGGCGGTGCGCTCTGTATGTCGTTCGCGTCTCCGACATACAAAAGGACATAAGAGTTGGAATTTTGTCATCGCTCACCGACAGCATACGCGTAGCTCCATGGCCGCCTCTTCCTAATGCACTCCACTCCAGTGCTCTCTCTCCTGCATGTTTCTACTACCTCACGCACGCGAGATGTTCGATGAAATGCTCGGCATCAAGCATGGTTCCCTGGGTGGCCTGGGGAGCGCTTCAGATACTCGTGGCCTTCCCCATTGAGCTGGGTCGCCTCCGTCAGAGAGGACTAGGCATGCCAGTCTGGGAGGAGACGTGGGCGACGAGCATGCATGTCCGGGAGGTGCGGAAGGGGGAGTCCTTCGAGGTAGTTATCTATGGCGGTAAGTGAGGCCTCCAGTCGGCCCCTGATACGTCCAATTTTCATCACCATTATTTATCATAATTTGCCTCTATTCATTTATATATGTTTTATTATGAGGTACTACTTATGTCTTTTTTACAGTTTTTGCATGTTGGATGATTCTTGGAGGATGGACTGCCGGAGTCAGGTTTCTGATGGAAAAATAGGTGTTTTGATGCAATTTCGCGAAGATCAGAAAAATACCAGAAAAATATGGGAAATTATATTTTCCCGGAAGACAGAGGAAGCCAAGAAGGGGAGATGAAGAAGGGCCACAGGGGGCCCACACACCCCTAGGCGCGGGCCCACCTTGCCCCGCGCCTAGGACATGTGTGGCCCACCTGCCTGGCCTCCGACTCCGCCCTCTCGCCTATATCTTCCTCACGGAACCCTAACACCAGGAGAGCGACAACAGATAGATTTCCGCCGCCTCTACGGGGCGGAAAACACCAAGAGAGAAATATCTCTCCGGCAGACAGATTTCTGTCGGGGAAATTCCTTCTCGGAGAGGGAAGATCGTCGCCATCAACACCGTCATCAAGCTAGGCTTCATCGGGATCATCATCATCATCATCCACACCATCATATCATCAACACCATCATCACCACTCCGTCCCATTGTAACAATTGTGTTGGATATTGCTTTAGTTTTTAAGGGAAACTTTCCCGGTGTTAATTACTATTGTAGTTGATGCTTGTGGGTGGAACTATTGGATTATTGTTTATGTTCAGATTGTTATCCATCACCATATCATCTTTAATCTTGATCCATATGATGTCTTGTGAGTAGTTCGTTTAGTTCTTGAGGATATGAGAGAAGTCATGTTCTTATTAGTGGATTTGTGTTGAGTTATTATTCAATGGTTTAGTATTTAAGTTGTGGTGCTATTCTTCTAGTGGTGTCATATGAACGTTGACTACATGATACTTCACAATTTATGGGCCTATGGGAATACATTGTGTATTTTGCTACTAATTGTGGGGTTGCCGGAGTGACAGAAACCTGAACCCCCGTTAGGACACCATTGCATAAGAGAGCGTAGGATCTCAGAATTTAAGGTTGTGGTTAGGTTTATATCTTAATTACTCTAGTTGCGGATGCTTGCAGGGGTTTAATCACAAGTATGTATTAGTCCAAGTAAGGTCGGCACATTAGCACAGGTTCACCCACACAACACTTACAACACCAAAGAAGAGTACTCAACTATTTTAAGCGAAAGCACTTGACAGAATTCCCATATGTCTTCGAGAACGTTTGGTCCTTATAAGTATTCCCACCGGCTTGTCCTTTGCTAAGAAAGGATTGGGCCACTTGATCCATTTGTTCTTTGTCTTTATTACTTGCTCTTTGTTTTGTTGCCTTATCAGAAAACCACTAAAAATCCATTTGCTAAATATTTGCAGAGAGGTCCTGCTCCATACCACTAGTCGACACCTTATGCTCCTCGTTAGGATCGACACTCCTATTTATCGAAAGTACTGCGATACACCCCCTATACTTGTGGGTCATCAAGACTATTTTCTGGCGTCGTTGCCGGGGAGTGAAGCATTATTGAAGAGTGGAACTGG
Source organism: Avena atlantica (assembly GCA_910589765.1). Classification (NCBI taxonomy): domain Eukaryota; kingdom Viridiplantae; phylum Streptophyta; class Magnoliopsida; order Poales; family Poaceae; genus Avena; species Avena atlantica. Next base: position 360,723,324 of record OU342733.1, read on the forward strand.
TAAAGGAAACTTCTACTATGGGTATCGTTTTTTGTTACTGCTTATTACTTTGTTTCCAATATGGATAACCCACTTGGTTTTCTATTTGGGAAAACTACTACCACTGCTAGGGTAGTAGATGAACCACCACATGTTGAGATAGATCCTTTAAAGATACCTACAAGTATTGTTGATCGTGTTATGGATAATTATTATTTTGGGGATGGAACTGTCCATCCTGGTAATCATTTTCTTTTTATCCATGAATTATGCGGGTTTTTTAAGTGTGCAGTTATCACAATTGAACAGGTGAAGAATAAGTTACTCTATATATCCTTGAAAGGGAGAGCTGAAGAATGGTATAAGCTGCTGAAAAATGGACAATCCATGAAATGGGAGGAATTGGCATCTCTCTTTTATTCTAAATTCTATCCTCCTAGTGAGATTCATAAGGATAGAAATCTGTTACATAACTTTTGGCCTCATGATGGAGAGAGTACAGCTCAACCTTGGGGGAGATTGAAGTTACTAATGCTTAAATGTCCTATTCATGGACCCCCTAACAATATTATTATCAATAACTTTTATGCTAGGCTTTCTCTTCATGATAAAGATTTACTAGATGCTTCTTGCGCTGGATCATACACACGCATGAAGGAAGAAGCTAAATGGGATCTACTAGACCGTATTCAAGAGAACACTGAAGCTTGGGAGAATGACAAAGGAAGAAAGTCGGGTATAAACTATGATTATGAATGCATTAAATCTTTTATGGGAACTGATGACTTCCATGATATTAGCAATGAGTTTGGTCTTGATCCTCAAGTTCTTGCAAAATGTTTTAATGCTTTTGCCTCTTATATTGAAATTCCCAAGAAAGAGTGGGACAAGTACCACACTCCTTATAAAGACATTGTTACTCATGTTCCTGCTAGCGTAGAGGTTTGTACTATTGATCCTATTTTGCCTGAACCTTATGTTGAGAAAATCCCTTTTCCTACTAAGGTAAAGGAACATTCTATCATAGCTAATGTGGTTAGCAAAAGTGCAAAGAAAACCGTGGAACCCGATGAGCTTATTAATATTGAGCCTGTGGTAGCTATTGTGAAAGATCTTGTTGTGGAAACATAAGGATGAGCATATTGTCTTATGTGAAGACGCTACTAACATTGTTTCTCATCCTAAAAGAGCTCGAAAATCTAGTGTCCCTGTGCTTTCTATTAGAATTGGTGATCGTTGCTATTATGGTTTATGTGATATTGGTGCCAGTTCTAGTGCTATTCCTTATGAGCTTTACAGGGAAATTATGCATGAAATTGGTCCTTGTGAGCTTGAGAACATTGATGTGGTTATTCACCTTGCAAATAAGGAAACCATTTTCCCCATTGGTATTGTAAGAGATGTGGAGGTTCTCTATGGTAAGATTAAGTATCCTGCTGATTTTCTAGTGCTTAATTCAGTAGCTAGCAAAACTTGCCCTATCATTTTTGGTAGACCTTTCTTGAACACTTGTGGAGCTATTATAGATTGTAAGAAGGAGAAAGTTTTAACTAAGTTTGATGGATATTCTTATGAGTTTAACTTTTCCAAATTTGCTAAAGCTCCTTGTGAAAATAGCTTGCCTAACGAAGATTTCAGGATGGAACAACTTGCTTCTATTGATCCTGTTTATGACCTTGGACCTCTTTTTGGTGACTGTAAGTATGCTCATTATAATGATAAAGTTGTTTATTATGACAGTTACATTGTCAAATTTATTCAAAGTGCTACTGAAAGTTATTATGAGAGAGGGAAACACGGTTTTATGCATCTCAATAATGTTAAGTTTCCCAGTTTTATTTTGAAAGCTTTGAAGTTGCATCCGTTTTGTCTTCCTATGCTAGTGGATTTTTGTTTCAACAATTCGTTTTCTCATGATACTCCAATGCATAGGAAGTGGGTTAGACTCAAATGTGCTGGTTATTTTCTTCTTGATGCTCTTTTTCACTCCAGATTTATATCTCCTTTGTGAGCATCATTGAAAGTTTCAAGCCTAACTTAAAGGCAATAAAGAAAAGTACTTGTTGGGAGATAACCCAAGAGTTTGTCGAGTCTTGGAAGTTATTACTTCAGTAATAACCTCTCCTTATCCTTTTTGTTTTGGTTTTTATGTCAAGTTCAACTACTTTTGTGAAGTAGAGGAGTTGTGAAAAGTGGCTGTCCTAGGACAGATTTTTGTGCTGCATTGTAAAAATTCATGAGGGAGCTCAGTACGTCTTATGGAGCTGTATTTTTCTGATCTTATTCTCCAAGTTGTTACCCAACTTTCATTAGTTCTGCACTTTTTGATTTGAGCAACAGAAGGTTTTCGAAAAAATCAATCTTTACCTGCTGGTCTGGTTTGACAGATTTCTGCTATCATTTGCATTTGCTTCTTACAGAAGCCTTTGTTTTGATGGATTTCAGTTGAAGTGTGCACCTAAAGGTTAATTGTTTTTGCTTACACTAATGTTGCCATTTAAATTTGTATATTTCCGTATGAGGAAAGGAAAATTCCAGGAGAAGGAGAAAAGGAGTCTTTAGAGTTCGTCTTTGAATAGGTAAAAGTGGTGAAAACAGAAGGTTCATGAAACCCCAATATTTTTATATTTTTGATGTTTTTAATACATAAGGGAAGTTACGAGACAAAACAGAGGAGGAACCGGAAGCCAGAGTGGCCAAACCCACCCTAGGCGCGGGCCCACCTTGCCCCACGCCTGGAGGGAGTGTGCCTCCCCCGAGCTCCGACTCCGCCTCTCTTTCATATCAGCACCTTCCTTATGCTTTGAAACTTCATAATATAAACCCCCCCCCCCCCCCGGATCCCCCGAGGTTCGTGCATCGTGTTCTCGTCATGTTTTCATTTTGATCTGTTTCTGTCAAGAAAACTTCTCAAGTTTAGAGCACCATGGTCTCCGCCAACGATAAAGGAAAGAAGCCCGAGGAAGACGATCCTCGGAAACCCAAGGAGGAGGAGATTTTGGTAGGTTATGAAAGCACATGGAGGAGGACAAGCAACCGGACACCCGCACTACCATCGCAAGCATTAGGGTGGTGGCAAAACCTACCAAGCTTAAAAGGACAGCACAGATGTCTACAGGAGGGAAACCTCCACGTTATACCCTCTCTCCACGGTCACCTCCTCCAAGTACCAAGAAACCCTTCCACACTCTTATACATGAGCGTCAATATCAACATGTACGCAAAGGGAACTTGCCCTCGATGTGGGATATGCCTCGTTCTAACCATGCAGGGGAGGAGCACACTAAGAAGGAACAGTGGGGTGATACACCCAATTTGCATCACCATTATATATCATAATTTACATCTATCATTGATATTTGTCTTATTATGAGGTATTACTTATGGATTTTCATCTGTTTATGCATGTTGGATGATTCTTGGAGGATGGACTGCTGGAGTCTGGATTCTGATGGAAAAGAAGGCGTTTCAGTGCAATTTCACAAAGATCAGAAAAATACCAGAAAAATATGGAAACATATATTTTACCAGAAGACGAAGGAAGCTAGAAGGAGGGATGAAGAGGGGCCTCAGGGGGCCCACACCCCCTAGGTGCAGGCCCACCTGACCCCATGCCTAGGGCAGGTGTGGCCCACCTGCCCGACCTCCAACTCCGCCCCTTCGCCTATATCTTCCCTTCGTAACCCTAAGGCTCTGGGAGCAACCACAGATAGATTTCCGCCGCCTCTAGCAGGCGGAAAACACCGAGAGAGAAAGATCTCTCCGGCAGACAGATTTCTACCGGGGGAATTCCTTCCCAGAGAGGGGAGATCGTCGTCATCAACACCTTCATCAAGCTAGGCTTCATCGGGATCATCATCATCATCATCCACACCATCATCTCCACCATCACCATCACCACCACTTCGTCCCGCTGTAACAATTGTGTTGGATATTGCTTTAGTTCTTAGGAGAAACTTTCCCGGTGTTGATTACTATTGTAGTTGATGCTTGTGAGTGGAACCATTGGATTATTGTTTATGTTCAGATTGTTATCCATTATCATATCATCTTTGATCTTGATCCATATGATGTTGTAACACCCTCGGAATCGGCCCTATGCAAGTTTCAGCGATTCCCGCCAAACCCGCATAGAAACGATTCAAAGGTGCCCACCAGGCACTTGCGTGCGGGTGGAAAACGAAGTAATATCATTACACAATAGTCCTCGATGAACCCACGGAACAGATATATACAACAACGACTCCATGAGTCAAGAATACAGATACACAATACAAAGATCCAAATCAACTTGAAAATGATACAGCGTCCGACTACGGACAAGATGCAAATGGGGCTAAGAGCCCTGAAGAATAACCAATGGCATCCATAACCCTGCCCAGGCCAAGCCGGAAGGGTAACCCTGCTAACGACGTCGATCTCAAAACCTGCTTAAACAAAAGGCTCGCCTACATAGGTATGGTGGACTGAAGCGGCAGCGCAGCATGCACTAAAAACCTATAGAGACTTGATATAACCGACGACTAACAGAGAGGGATAAGAAAGACCTATTCGGAACCAACCTGATACTACCACCAAACATACCCATCCTGGTATTTCCCCCTCGAGACCAAATGAGGAAGTCAACCAAGGCACTCACACAGTTGGCAGTTTTATTTATTCAGTTATCGTTGCAGCAATTACTAGTCAGGTATAGATAGTCATCCTGATATAATAAGCAGTGGGCACTTTTAGTTAACCATTCCGTTGTAGTTGCGACACTTACTAGTCAGATACAATTAGCATGAGATATCCCAAACCCAGCAGTTGTTGGTACTTTTATTTAGCCATTCCGTTGTAGTGAAGCTGATTACTAGTCATATCGGATACAAGTCAAAATATAATAGTAAACTTTAGTTATAGTTGTCTATGATCGAGAACTGTGCTCCAAATCATCCATAACCGCATACACGGCTTCTCGAAAATATTTAACCCTGCAGGGGTGCACCAAAGTTTCCACACGCACCTACACCCTTGTTGTCAGATCAGGTAGGTACAAGATCACAAAACATACACCCAACGGTATGTCGACGGGGTTTCGGACACGACGTTTCCCAGACCCAAAGCAAGCACATGGGGGCCACCCCACTAAGCTACCCGTAACGAAGTCGGCCGGTCTCTGAGACGGACCCAGGGTTTGTGACGACGGCTGTAAACGACTAGGAACCCGAAAGTGTGACTGGGCTTGTCGATACCGCGAAAACGTGGCACGGGGTTCCAAAACAGTACAAGCGCTCCACGCGCAATAGTAAATAAAGCAGTAAATCATGGCATAAGTATAGGATAGTAATAAAGCCCCAAACTACTTTGTGGCCCCTGGTACAGTACTTTGAAATCAGGTACTAATCGATGGGGGTGCCCACACACCCCACCTGTGGTTAGCGCGCTCGATCTCGGTACAGTTGTCAAGAACTCGGGGTCCTACGGAACACCAGTGAGCGGTTAAAAACCAAATATTGTCTATTACCCACCGGTGCCTCTGCATTTACCTACTTTCGATTTTAGTTATTAAACAATAATTAAAGTCTTGATCATCTCCAACATTAAACATGCGGCATTACTCCAACAACTATGGAAGATCGACGACGCGACAAATCACCTACGCAAGCAACTACGACTCGCAAGGATGTGTCCTAGGAAGGACGGTATGTTAGCACAGGTTCACCCACACAACACTTACAACACCAGAGAAGAGTACTCAACTATTTGAAGCGAAAGCACTTGATAGAATTCCCATGTGTCCTCAAGAACGTTTGGTCCTTATAAGTTTTTCCACCGGCTTGTCCTTTGCTAATAAAGGATTGGGACACTTGCTCCGTTTGTTCGTTACTTCTGTTACTTTCTCTTTGTTTTGTTTCCTTGTTAGAAAACCACTAAAAATCCGTTTTCTAAGTATTCACAGGGATTTCCTGCTCCATACCACTGTTCAGCACCTTCTACTCCTCGTTGGGATCGACACTCCTATTTATCGAAAGTACTACGATCCACCCCTATACTTGTGGGTCATCAAGACTATTTTCTGGCGCCGTTGCCGGGGAGTGAAGAGCTATTGAAGAGTGGAACTGGCAAAGGAAACTTTTACTGTGAGTATTGCTTTTGTTACTGCTTGTTACTTTGTTTCCAATATGGATAACCCACTTGGTTTTCTGTTTGGGAAACCTACTACCACTGCTAGGGTAGTAGATGAACCACCTCCTTTTGAGATAGATCCTTTTAATATACCTACAAGTATTGTTAATCGTGTTATGGATAATTATTATTTTGGGGATGGAACTGTCCATCCCGGTGATCACTTGCTTTTTATCCATGAATTATGCGGGTTGTTTAAGTGTGCAGGTATCACAACTGAACTGGTGAAGAAGAAGTTACTCTCCATATCCTTGAAAGGGAGAGTTGAAGAATGGTATAAGCTGCTGAAGAATGGATAATCCATGGAATGGGAGGAGATGGCATCTCTCTTTTACTCTAAATTTTATCCTCCTAGTGAGATTCATAAGGATAGAAATCTTATATATAACTTTTGGCCTCTTGATGGAGAGAGTACAACTCAAGCTTGGGGGAGACTGAAGTTATTAATGCTTAAATGTCCTATTCATGAACTCCCTAACAATATTATTCTCAATAACTTTAATGCTAGGCTTTCTCTTCATGATAAAGATTTACTAGATGCTTCTTTTGCTGGATCATTCACACGTATGAAGGAAGAAGCTAAATGGGATCTTCTAGACCGTATTCAAGAGAACACTGAAGCTTGGGAGAATGACAAAGGAAGAAAGTCAGGTATAAACTATGATTATGATTGTATTAAATCTTTTATGAGAACTGACAACTTTCATGATATTAGCAATGAGTTTTGTCTTGATTCCCAAAGTATTGCCAACTGTTTTAAATCCTTTGCCTCTTACATAGAAATTCCAAAGAAGTGGAATTTGTACCATGCTCCTTATAAAGATGTTGTAAGTCATGTTCCAGTTAGAAGTACTCAAGTTTGTACTACTAATCATATTGAGCCTGAACCTCATGTTGAGAAAATACCTTTCCCAGCTAAGGTAAAGGAGTATTATATGATTATTAGTGCAAATAACAAGGGTACAATGAAAATTGTGGAGCCTGGTAAGCATTTGAATGATGAACCTATGGTAGCTATTGTGAAAGACAATGTCACTAGAAATAGAGAGGATGAGCACATTGTCTTCTGTGAAGATGCTTCTAATATTATTTTTCATCCTAGTAAGGCTAGAAAAGCTAGTGTTCCTGTGCTTTCTGTTAAAATTGGTGATCATTGCTACTATGGTTTATGTGATATTGGTACTAGTTCTAGTGCTATTCCTTATGAGCTTTACAGGGAAATTTTGCATGAGGTTGGTCCTTGTGAGATTGAGGACATTGATGTGGTTATTCACCTTACTAACAAGGAGACCATTTGCCCCATTGGTATTGTAAGAGATGTGAAGGTTCTTTGTGGTAAGATTAAGTATCCTGCTGATTTCCTAGTGCTTAATTCAGCAGCTTGCAAAACTTGTCCTATCATTTTTGGTAGGCCTTTATTGAACACTTGTGGAGATATTATTGATTGTAAGAAGGAGAAAGTTTTAACTAAGTTTGATGGAGAGTCCTATGTGTTTAACTTTTCCAAATTTGCTAAATCTCCTTGTGAAAATAGCTTGCCTAATAAAGATTTCAGGATGGAACAACTTGCTTCTATTGATCCAGTCTATGACCTTGGACCTCTTTTTGGTGACTGTAAGTATGCCTATTCTGATGATAAAGTTGTTTCCAGTGATAGTTATATTGTCAACTTTATTCAAAGTTCTACTGAAAGTTATTTTGAGAGAGGGAAACATGGTTTTATGCATCTCAATGATGTTAAGTTTCCCCGTTTTATGTTGAAAGCTTTAAAGTTGCATCTATTTTGTCTTCCTATGCTTGTGGCTTTTTGTTTCAACAATTCGTTTTCTCATGATACCCCCATGCATAGGAAGTGGGTTAGACTCAAGTGTGTTGGTTATTTGCTTCTTGATGCTCTCTTTCACTTCAAATATATATATATCCTATGTGAGCATCTTTGAAAGTTTCAAGCCTAACTTAAAGGCATTAAAGAAAAGTACTTGTTGGGAGATAACCCAAGAGTTTTGTCGAGTCTTGGAAGTTATTACCTCAGTAATAACCGCTCCTTATCCTTTTTGTTTTGGTTTTTGTGTCAAGTTCAACTACTTTTGTGAAGTAGAGGAATTGTGAAAAGTGGTTGTCCTGGGACAAATTTTTGTGCTGCATTGTAAAAATTCGTGAGAAAGATCAGTACTTCGGATGGAGATGCATTTTTCTGAGCTTGTTCTCCAAGTTGTTAACCAACTTTCATCAGTTCTGCACTTCTTGATTTGAGCAACAGAAGGTCTTCGGAAAAATCAATCTTTACCTGCTGGTCTGTTTTGACAGATTTCTGCCTTCATTTGCATTTGCCTCTTACAGAAGCTTTTGTTTTGATGGGTTTTCAGTTGAAGTGTTTACCAAAAGGTTTATTGTTTTTGCTTACACTAATGTTGTCATTGAGTTTGTGCAAAAGTTTTGTATGAAGGAAATCCGCAGGAGAAAGAGAGAAGGAATCTGCAGAGTTCGTCTTTGAATAGGTAAAAGTGGTGAAAACAGAAGGTTCGTGAAACCCCAATCTTTTTATATTTTTGATATTTTTAATACAGAAGGGAAGTTAAGAGTTGAAACTAAAGAGGAAACGGAGCCCAGGGTGGACAAACCCACCCCAGGCGCAGGCCTAGCCTGGCTGTGCCTGAGGGGGGTGTTCCCCCTCGAACTCCGTCTCCGCCTCGTTTCCCTGTCAAAACCTTCCTTATGCATTGAAACTTAGTAATATATAACCCCCTTATGGTGCTTACATGGAGCACTTCGTTGGAAACCCCAAGAGCAAGGTGTGAAGCAGCAAGAAGCAAGTCTTCCCTCAATAGAGACCGAGATTATCGAACCAGTAGCAGGAAGGAAACGCCACACAGGTGTTGCAAGCAACGCGGAGACCTGCACAACATAAACTCAAGACTTTCCCCAACGAATCAGTGAGGTTGTCAAGCTCACTGGTTTGCTGTAACAAAGGATTAAACGTATGGTGTGGAAGGTAATGGTTTGCAGCAAGTAAACAAGTAACAATGGAAGATGTATCAATGGTAAATATTGGACCGGGGTCCATAGTTCACTAGAGGTGCTCTCCTTATATAAACAACATGTCATGAAGGGTAAACAAATTAAAGCAGGGCAATTGGCAGGAACTGAGCAAGACATAACAATGCAATTACTAGTTAGAAATATCCTATGAGATTCGATTGGGCAATACAACAAGATACATAGACCGCCATCCAACTGCATCTATGACTAGAAGTCCACCTTCGGGTTATCATCCGAAACCCCTCCAGTATTAAGTTGCAAGCACCAGACAACTGCTTTAAGCAAAGTGTGTAAGGTAAACAGTCCACATGTTCCATGAACAAGAGACCGTTGTTTTCTCCCTAGTGGCAACAACACATCTACAACCGAAGAGATTTCTATCACTTCCCTTGGAAACTATAGGCATGAACCCACTATCGAGCATAAATACCCCCTCTTGGAGTCACTAGCAACTACTTGGCCAATATAGCTACTAACAACGGAGAGCATGCAAGATCACAAACAACACAGACATGATAAAATCATAAAGACAAAACCATTAATCAAACCAACATAATAATCTCAATATCCATCGGATCCCCGCAAACACAACATGCATGATTACAAATAGATTAGATCTTGATCATGAACGGAGCTCACAAGATCTATACATGAAAGCACAAAGGAGGAGATACAACCATCTAGCTACTACATGGACCCATAGTCCAAGGTGGAACTACTCACGCATCATACCGGAGAGAAGGACTCTGGGATGATCTCCCCTCCGGCAGGGTGCCAGGAAGAACTTCAGATCCTCCCTGATCTAGGGACGATGGTGACGGCGGCTATAGACGGTTTCGTGGAGATTTGGTCGGGTGCTTAGGGTTTCTGCATCGGGGGCTTCTTATAGGCGAAGGGGGAGGCTGAGGAGTGTCCAGGGACCCCAAACCCTAGCCAGGCGCGGGCCCACATGCTGCCGCGCCTGGGGGTGTGTGGCCCCTCTGGCTCGCCTCTCCAGCTCCCCTTTGGACTTCTTGTTCCCCACGGAAAGTAATTGACTTTGACGTTTGTCTAGTCCAATTCAGAGAATATTTCTTTACTAACTTTTCTAAAACCAAAAAACAGCAGAAAACAGGCATCTGACACTGTTGCAACTTGTTAGTAGGTTAGTACCAGAAAACATGTAAAAAACACCTCAAAGTGTGGACAAGTAAAGCAAAGTAGATACAAAACAAGCATGGAGCATCAAAAATTATAGATACGTTTCCAACATATCACCCCCCGGATCCCCCGAGGTTCGTGCATCGTGTTCTTGTCGTGTTTTCGTTTCGATCTCTTTCTATCAGGAAATATTCTCAAGTTTAGAGCACCATGGTCTTCGCCAACGACAAAGGCAAGATGCCCGAGGAAGAAGAACCTCAAGTCCCCAAGGAGGAGGATATTTTGGTAGTATATGAAGGTGACATGGAGGAGGACAAGCAACCGGACACCCACGCTACCGTCACAAGCAATGGTTTGGTGGCACGACCTACCAAGCTTAAGAGGACAACCCGGATGTCTACAGCAGGGAAATCTTGACGTCATACTCTCTCTCCACGATCATCTCCTCCATAACAAGAGACCCTTCCATACACTTATACATAAATATATATATCAACATGTGGCCAAAGGGAATTTGCCCTCGGTTTGGGATATGCCTCGTTCTAACAATGCGGAGAAGGATCATGCTAAGGATGAAGAGTGGGGAAAGAATAACAAGAACTGGGATTCTCGGACTGACATGATCATGAACCGGATAGAGCAAAACTCGGAGCTAATTTGTACTCTTACTTTTGAGTTCGAGGATTTGAAGAAACTTATTGAGGAGCTTATCAAGAGAACACCACCACCACCGAAGGAGTAATTCATCATCAGGTTTGGCATCCCCTTGGCTTATTCCATGCTTGGGGGAGTGTCGCGGTATCAACACCATTATCTTTTATCTTTTACTTTTTAGTGGATTCATATTTGTGGTAGAGAGGTTATTTTATAGTTTAGTTTGCATGTGGAAGTATCTCTCCTTTAGTTGATTATCTATGTATCCCTTGGTGTGAGTGCCTTTATAGGAATATTAATGAGAAGTCTCATCTTTTAGTTTTTGCACTTCTTATTTTAGTTTGCAATCTCTATTATATGATGGATCTTGTTGATCAGTATTGACACCACTTTGGGATCATCAAGTGGATCTAAATTGGTTTTGGCAAACCGAGTTTTGTTCAGTGGCATTGGTTTGAAAGAAAAAGAAAGAAATAAAAAGCTTATAGGTATTTGGTATCATTTGTTTTCTTTCTTGTTGGCTCATAGCTTAGTATTCTTTATTTAAGACTATTTTGTGTCTTCCAGGAAGATTGCATGTTTGGCTTTATTACTTGTATGTTTGATTGTTTATTTCAACTCTCTTGCTTGCTACCCAGCCTTGCTAGCCAAAAACCTGTTTTGAGAAGGCATACTTCTCATGTTTCCAAAATCCTTTGAACCCAAAACTTTTGCCACTTGTGTCCACCATATCTACCTAGTAGCTTTTGCTATTCCAAGAAAATTCTCAAGCTTCATCTACTTTTCGAATTAAAAAGTATTTTGTTATGTGAAAACTAGTTAGTAAAGCTCTCACGAACTTGATGGCACACCTTATTTACTTGACCCTAATAGACTTGAACCAATGTGAACATCAAAGTTGTATATGCTTGCATCTATACGTTGGAATTAGCAGAACCATGCTGTCACGGGGAACGTTTTTAACATTGCACTTGTACTCTATACACGATTGATATCGTGCTCTTTTGTCTATGGATGTCAACAATGTGAAATAAAGAGGGAACTTGTAAGTCCATGGAGTTTGTATCCTGTGTTAGAGAAACGCCTGGGCCGCTAGCCTAATCCATGCTTAATCATGGTGGAAACTTGCAACATCACCATAGTGAGTCATCTATGAAGCATCCTCAATAAAAAGCTATACACATAGTAAATAAAAAGATCGCTGAGATGCTCATTGTCTGCTTGCCTTGTCATTTTGGTTATGGGAAAGCTCCTGTACCATGTGCAAGGGGTACCCCGTTGGTGGTTCTCAATGATATGCAAATACTTACAATGACAAGAACTTACCTAGGCCCAAAGTTGAGTATGCATGAGGAGTGACCCTCATATACAAGGGACATGAGATTGCCAACTTATATTTCGTCAAACATATACTCCATATTTGTTCACTTTAACCTTAATCATCTCAAGATGCTTATGACAGGGGAAATGAGGGCTCAAAGCTAGTAAGTACCATAATCTTTTGGAAGCTCTTTATGACTTGTAATCCCTGCTACCCTCTATAAAGGGACCTTTCTCGTAGTTACCAGTGGAGTCAGTAAACCTACTTCCTCCCTTTCTCCAGCAAGCATTTGAGTTGTTGTGTTTCAAGCATTCATATGGTGATTTATTCAATCATGTTCTTTATCTTCCTTGTTTGCACAAAACTCTTATCTATTGAGTATTACTTTGAAAGCCTTCACTTATGAAAAACCTTTTTGAGCAAAGAGTGTTTCTGTTTTGAAACTTCTACAAAAAGCTTTTGTGAAAATGTTTGCCAGGTGTTCTCTGACCAAGAACAAGTTTGCCAATTCCAATTATGATTTATCTTTATGCATCTATATTGTGACTGCTGTACTTGGTTGCAAGCTAAGTTATATAATGGTGAGTTGCTTTCTTCTATGAGTTGTGCAATGGTAAGTGTGATGCTTCTTGTTCGTATTCTTTTTATCAACACTTCACTCCATAAGCCCGTGGACATGTTTACTGAGCTCAGTTTTCGCTTGGGGACAAGTGAAGTCTAAGCTTGGGGGAGTTTTTACGCCCAATTTGCATCACCATTCTATATCATAATTTACCTCTATTCATTGATATTTGTCTTATTATGAGGTATTACTTATGGCTTTTCATCTGTTTATGCATGTTGGATGATTCTTGGAGGATGGACTGTCGGAGTCTGGATTCTGATGGAAAAGAAGGCGTTTCGGTGCAATTTCGCAAAGATCGGAAAATACCAGAAAAATATGGAAACATATTATTTTACCAGAAGACGAAGGAAGCCAGAAGGAGGGACGAAGAGGGGCTTCAGGGGGCTCACACCCCCTAGGCGCGGGCCCACCTGACCCCGCGCCTAGGGTAGGTGTGGCCCACCTGCCTGGCCTCCGACTCCACCCCTTCGCCTATATGTTCCCTTCGAAACACTAAGGCTTGGGGAGCGACTACAGATAGATTTCCGCCGCCTCTGCAGGGCGGAAAACACCAAGAGAGAAAGATCTCTCCGGCAGATAGATTTCTGCCGAGGGAATTCCTTCCCGGAGAGGGGAGACCGTCGCCATCAACACCGTCATCAAGCTAGGATTCACCGGGATCATCATCCACACCATCATCTCCACCATCACCATCACCACCACTCCGTCCCGCTGTAACAATTGTGTTGGATATTGCTTTAGTTCTTAGGGGAAACTTTTCCGGTGTTGATTACTATTGTAGTTGATGCTTGTGAGTGGAACCATTGGATTATTGTTTATGTTCAGATTGTTATCCATTATCATATCATCTTTGATCTTGATCCATATGATGTCTTGTGAGTAGTACGTTTAGTTCTTGATGTTGGAGATATGCCCAAGAGGCAATAATAAAGTGGTTATTATCATATCTTCACACTTATGATAAATGTTTACATACCATGCTATAATTGTATTAACCGGAAACATTAATACTTGTGTGATTTGTAAACTAAAATAAGAGTCCCTAGTAAAGCCTCTTGTTAAACTAGCTTGTTGGTTAATATATGATCATGGTTTCCTGGTCATGAACATAGAGATGTTATTAACAACAGGGTCATATCATTAGGAGAATGATGTGATGGACATACTCCTATAGATAAGCGTAGCATAAAGATCAAGTCATTTTAAATAGTTCAATTGCTATATGCTTTCTGATACATAGTAACCTAATTCCTTCGACCATGAGATCATGCATATCACCTTTGCCGGATGGATGCTTTGATGACATCAAACACCACACCGTAACTGGGTGGCTATAAAGGTGGAATTGAGTGTTCGGAAAGTATTGGTTGAGACACATGGATCAAGAGTGGGATTTGTCCATCCATATGACGGATAGATATACTCTGGGCCCTCTCGGTGGAATGTCATCCAATTAGCTTGCAAGCATGTGACTAGGTCACAAGGGATCACATATCACGGGAACGAGAAAAGAGTACTTATCGGTAACGAGGTTGAACTAGGTATGCAGAGATACCGACGATCATAACCTCGGATAAGTAACATGTCGTGAGACAAAGGGAAATTGGTATCGTATGTAAGTGGTTCATTCGATCGCAAAGTGATCGTAGAAATATGTGGGAGCCATATGAATTTCCAGATTCCTCTATTGGTTATTGTTCGGAGAAGTGTCTCGATCATGTCCGCATAATTCACGAACCGTAGGGAGACACACTTAAGGATTCGACGTTGTTTGAGTAGTTATGGTATTATGAGAAAGAGACCGAATGTTGTTCGGAGTCTCGGATGGGATCCGGGATATCACGAGGTGATCCGGAATGGTCCGGAGAATAAGATTCATATAAGGAAAGTCCCGTTTCGGAGTTCGGGAATGATTCCGGTGTTTTCATCGGGAATGTTCTAGAAGGTTCCGGATTGTCCGGCACTCCGGGGGGAGGGGTACATGAATGTGTCATTACATATTGGAATGATTGCATCATGTACTAAGTGTTCTTGCTGTCCCAAATAAAGGATTAAATTGAATCCTAAAACAGAAAAGTCAAATGTCCAGTTTGAAAGTCAAACGGCTAAAACAAGAAACTGTGGGAAACAAGCAAGAGGAGTTGGAACCGACTTGGAGGAGGAGTTTCTCTCCTCCAAGCCGGCGGCCAGCCTAGGCCGAGTTGGGGAGGGACTCTCCCTCCCTCCCTGGCGCGCCAGCCCCCTCCCATCTATATAAGGAGGGGCAGGGCTCCCCTCCTAGCACACACAAGTTCCTATCTTCTACCTCCGGTTTAGAGCCGTTTTGGTTTAGAGCTTCTAATTGCTTTAGCCAGCGGTTTAGAGCCTTCTAATTGGTTTAGAGCCTTCTAATTGGTGTGTCTAATTACTAGACCACTAATAGCCTCTCTCATAAGCTCCACCATACTCGCACCGGCTTAAGGCGAAGCCCTGCGGGATCTCCCCTCTACTTCCGGTACCACGCCGTTGTGCTGCCGGAATCGCGAGGAGAGTGCTACAACCTCCGCTGCCTGCTGGAACAAGGGAGAGGAAGGTCTTCATCGAGTACCGAACGTGTGACCGACTACGGGAGCGCTGCCGGAACGCAGCGCCGGAAGGATCGTCTACGCGATCTTGAGATCGGAAGTGTACGACTACATCACCCACGAGAATCTGCTCTCGTTAACCGCTTTGGAATCTTCGAGGGTAAGTTATTCCATCGACTCGTTGCTACAATCTAGTAGATAGATCTTGGCTTGTTTGTTTGTATGCGATAGAAATTTTTTGTTTTCCATGCTACGAACCCCTACAGTGGTATCAGAGCCGTGTCTATATGTAGATCTGTTGCACGAGTAGAACACAATGGTCATTGTGGGAGTTGATGCCTTTATTGTCAATTGCTTCTTGTGTACTTTGCATCTTGCGGTATGTTGGGATGAAGCGGCCCGGGCTAACCTTACATGACATCGTTCATGAGACTTGCTCCACGCTTGACATGCAACTTGTATTGCATAAGTGGCTTTGCGGGTGCCTGTTTCTCCTAGCATAGTTAAGATACAATTTACAACGGGTGATTAACAATACTAGTATCAATGTTGTGGTTCTTGTTCGTAAGTTAGAACGACACTTATTGAAAGCCCCAAACCACGTAAAATATGCAAAGAAAGTAGAGGCGTCTAACTTTGTTTTGCAGGGGTGTGCAGTGATGTGATATGGCCGTGATTGTGATTATATATGATGTATGCAATGTTCCTTATTGTAAGTCGGCAACCGGCAGGAGCCATATGGTTGTCTTTAATTTCTGTTAAGACCCGCGTGTCTATTCAAAGTAGTTGTAATAGTTGAAGCCGGTGGACGACAACCATGGAGCAGCGTCATTGACCTTGATGCAATGCCGGTGATGATGGAGATCATGTTCGTGCTAGAAGATGGAGATCGGAAGCACAAAGAAGAAAGGCCATATCATATCACATATTATGAATTGCATGTGATGTTAATCCTTTATGCATCTTGTATTGCTTAGTAGACGACGGTAGCATTATAAGATGATCCCTCATGCACATGAATTTCAAGTCATAAAGTGTTCACCCTTAGTTAGCACCGTTGCTAAAGCTTGTTGTTTCGAAGCATCACGTGATGATCGGGTGTGTTAGATTCTGCAAGTGTATACAATGTGAGCAAGCCAGATTTGCTCATGCAGAAGCTAAGGTTGATCTTGACGAGCCTAGCATGTACAGACATGGTCTCGGAACACGGATCACCGAAAGGTAAAGCATGAGTCATATAGGAGATATATGATGAACATGTTGATTGTTCGCCATTGAAGCTATATCAACTCTCGTGATGATCGGTTTTGATGTGGTGGATTGGTTCGTGTGATCACTAAAAACAATGTGAGGGATATTGTTTTGAGTGGGAGTTCACCTAGATTAATTTAATTATTAATTAGAACTCAATTTATCATAAACTGAATCAAAGTGAATTTGCATAGTTGTTGTAGTCATTGGCATCCGTTTACCACCTTGCGCTTAGTTATAATTGAGATGATAGAACTATAGAATTCTGGTTAGTTACTTTACGAACTGGTATCGTATTGTTTTGAAGTGTTAATCTAAAGTTTAAAAGTCCTATTGCAAACTTTCAGTAAGTTTCGATTACTCCATGAAGTTTAATAATTGGTATTAAAATCAAGAGTAACAATTCCAATGTTAGTATATAAGTATCATGTTTGTCTCCATGATTCTTGATATTCAAAGGATTCTCCTAATATCAAGGTTATCTAAGGATCTGAAAGAGTTGTTTCAGAAACCATGATGTGTGGAAGATATTGTGATATCTGAAACGAAGTTTTGGTTGCAACATGATAGAGTAATATGACAAAAGTCATGTTCTCATATTTGATGAGAATTTGCAAAAGGTTGGAGACACTGGTTGTCCTAATCCTCCAAAAGGTTTTGGAAAGCAACATTATACTCGTGATTCACCGTTACAACATAAAAGTAACTTGATCATGGATAAATCCATGATAAGGGTGAATATTTGATGTAGGTAAAATGTTTACTACACCAAGAGATTACTAAAGAAAGGAAGTTGAAAGAACACCAAACATTTGATGATGGTGATCTACTTCAAAGTGCAAGTCCAAAGACATTGGTATTTAACTATACACGCTTTGGACTATGTGTCATATGAATGACTCCACTGTTGATGTTGATAGATTCTTTCAAACAGAAAAGGAGATACTGAAAGAGAGTCTCATAAATATATGGCAGAAAAGAAAAGACTAGAATTGTTCAGTTTAAGTATATAGATGATATACATGTTATGGCTATATTCTTTGCTTATTAAACAATGTGGTTCTTAAGTATTTGATGCTGAATTTGTTGGTGTGAATTGTCATACGAAACAACACAATTCATGAACTACAATGGCCTGAGTAACTAGCAAAATAATATGTGATGATGTTCATCGAGAACAAATAAAGGGTATTGTGTTGCTCGTTAAACATCAAAGCTTGCCTTCAAGATTTGTTTTATAGGTGTTATGAGAACAAAAGGGTTGTTCAAATAATTGCCGTTAATCCATAAAAGATGGATGATTCACAAATCTCGTTGGAAAAATCACATCCATAAAGCTAATGCTAAAGATGTCGAAAGACAAATTGATTGAAAGATCACTTAGGAAGTGACATCGCCGTTTAAATTATATTGGAAAGAAAACATGAAGAAACTCCATATGTATGGAATTTTGGAGTCTTTTGATTTTGATCAAATGACGCTTGTGAAACTTTCCTAGAGATAATTAAAACTTCGTTCATAGGCCAAAAGGGAACGAAAGACTAGCTTATTGGAATTTGTACATATTGTTGTACGAAGTCCATTATGTGTAGTCAAGGGCGATGGATTTCAACTTCATATGCTTTCTCCGAAAATTTGAGTGAATATATGAATATTTACTTAATAAGGATGAAGTATGAAACATTTGAAAAGTTCAAAGACTTTCAAGATGAAGTGTAAAATCATGTAACAAGAATATAAACAGTTTATGATAAAGATCATAAAGGAGATATTTGAGTTACAGAGTTTAGCATAATACCTAAGATTTAAGGAATCGTTCCGTGGATTTGCATTTCCCGAAACACCATAAGAGTATGGAGCATTCGAGATATGTAATTAGACCTTGTTTGACATGGTAAGATCGAAGGTGTAATTCATAAAACTGTCATTGTATTTTAAAGATTAAAAGCTTTAGAGATTACCGTTTTTCCACTGAAAAGAGCTCCATCATAATCCGTTGAAATGACACCATTTGTTATGGTTTGGGGATAAAACCCAAGTAGTCCTTTCTTAAACATTGGTATGCTATACATAAGAAAGATGTTTGCAACCAAAGTCGGATGAATCTGTCTTTGTTAAGTATTTCTCCATAACACCGGAGACAAAAGTGTTTGTCGCTTAGAACGTCAAGTTTCTTTAAGAAGGAATTTTTCGTGAAAAGTTAAGTGGGAGGACAATAGAACTTTGATAAGGTTGAAAGAACCTTAGCTATATGTGCAGAGTTGCGCAACGCCGAAAAGTGTTCCGGAGGCAGCAACAATGCTCATGGCTCACGTGCCTCAAAGGTTGTGATCACGGAGATCTAAGTTCCTATTGAAACAAGTAGGTCAAGTAAACAATCAAATACCAAGATTTGAGGGTTGAATCATTATTTGAGAATAATGAACGTACTACATGCAAAGAAGCGATGATGAGCCCTGACTCCGTAAAATGGCTTGAAGCCATAAAATCCGTGATAGTTCCATACACGAGAAATCAAGTTTTGAACTTGAAGGACCCTCGAGAAAGGTGTAAGACCTTACAGTTGTGTCTGGATCTATAAAGCAATAGACATGGATGTTTTACATCTATGAAATAGTCGACATGTTGGGAAAGAGTTCACAACAATGTTCAAAGGTTGACTATGACAAGATTTGATCTTTCATAGTGATATTTAGTCTAGACGGATTAATGTAGCAACCACTACATATAATTTGTTATATGGTAGTTGAATAAACAAAACAAGTTCTTCTAATAGAATCGTTACCTAGGACATATGCGTAACATGGTCCATAGGGTTTTGTTAATTCAAAGGATGCTAAAAGCATATGCAAACTTCAATGGTTGAAGTGAGCATCGCGGAGTTGGAATCTTCACAATGATGAAATTGTTAAAAGAGTTTAAATTCATCAGAGACAATGAAGATGCTTGCATTTGCAAGAAATTAAGTGGGAGCGCTAAGACATATTTCTAAAACATTATGTAGGAGACATATTGTTGATTGGAAGTGATGTATCTTTTTATTAACACAAGATAAGAATTTCATCTCGATGAAAGACTTAGGCAAAACCCAAATATTTAGCATCAATAGACGCTAATATGGTTGTGCCAGAAGTACATAGACAAGATATTGAATGAGTTCAATATAGAAACTACAAGAGAGGTTCTTGTCGCACAGAAAGGATTGAATAAGTTCAATGTTGATGATATATTCAAGTGTATTGACATTTGGTAAAGTGAAACAAATAATCAAGTATAGATTGATACTTGATGTATAAAATCCACAAAGAGTATTATATCAATCATACTGTGATATGTACAAATCCAGATATGTCCTATGCTCTAATGTTGTGAGCATATACCAGAATGATTCGTAAGATGATCATTGGACAATAGTAAGGATATTCTTATGATCTTTTGGAAGAACTAAGAGTATAATATTTGTAGAAGTGACAAATAGATGGTTAGTTCATTGTAAAAGTACTACATTGATACTAGTTTTGTCACAAAGTACAAATTAAGTTTATCTCAATCTAAACTAAGGGTGGCACAATATAATGGAAAGTGAGTTCCATAATGGATTTGGATGAGTTCCAAAGATAATACATTGTGACAGATACTACAACAAAGGCTAAGTATATGACTGCTATTATAGCAGCAAAAGAGGGCATTTGTGTCAAGTAGTTTGTTATCAAACTAGGTGTGTAGTTCACAGAGGGATAATACTATGAAGATATATTGTGCGACAATATTATCAACATGTTTTAACCCCAAAGAACTAAAGGTCACACCGAAAGACCAAATTATACAAAGCCATCTCATTAGAGAATGAGTGATGCGTAGAGACGCAAAGACATGCAATTACACACGGACCTGGAAGTGTCAGATCCGGAGATCAGTTGACCCATAGCAAACGTGTACTTACAACACCGGAAAGCCATAGGTGTTGAATACACAAAGGTTTGAAACTAGATTATTGACTCTAGTGCAAGTGGGAGACTGTTGGAGATATGCCCAAGAGGCAATAATAAACTGGTTATTATCATATCTTCACACTTATGATAAATGTTTACATACCATGCTATAATTGTATTAACCGGAAACATTAATACTTGTGTGATTTGTAAACTAAAATAAGAGTCCCTAGTAAAGCCTCTTGTTAAACTAGCTTGTTGGTTAATATATGATCATGGTTTCCTGGTCATGAACATAGAGATGTTATTAACAACAGGGTCATATCATTAGGAGGATGATGTGATGAACATACTCCTATAGATAAGTGTAGCATAAAGATCAAGTCATTTTAAATAGTTCAATTGCTATATGCTTTCTGATACATAGTAACCTAATTCCTTCGACCATGAGATCATGCATATCACCTTTGCCGGATGGATGCTTTGATGACATCAAACACCACACCATAACTGGGTGGCTATAAAGTGGGAATGAGTGTTCGGAAAGTATTGGTTGAGACACATGGATCAAGAGTGGGATTTGTCCATCCATATGACGGATAGATATACTCTGGGCCCTCTCGGTGGAATGTCATCAAATTAGCTTGCAAGCATGTGACTGGGTCACAAGGGATCACATATCACGGGAACGAGAAAAGAGTACTTATCGGTAACGAGGTTGAACTAGGTATGCAGAGATACCGACGATCATAACCTCGGATAAGTAACATATCGTGAGACAAAGGGAAATTGGTATCGTATGTAAGTGGTTCATTCGATCGCAAAGTATCGTATAAATATGTGGAGTCATATGAATTTCCAGATTCCTCTATTGGTTATTGTTCGGGAGAAGTGTCTCGATCATGTCCGCATAATTCACGAACCGTAGGAGACACACTTAAGGATTCGACGTTGTTTGAGTAGTTATGGTATTATGAGAAAGAGATCGAATGTTGTTCGGAGTCTCGGATGGGATCCGAGATATCACGAGGTGATCCGGAATGGTCCGGAGAATAAGATTCATATAAGGAAAGTCCTGTTTCGGAGTTCGGAGTTCGGGAATGATTCCGGTGTTTTCATCGGGAATGTTCTAGAAGGTTCCGGATTGTCCGGCACTCCGGGGGGGGGGGGGAGGGGTACATGAATGTGTCATTACATATTGGAATGATTGCATCATGTACTAAGTGTTCTTGCTGTCCCAATAAAGTATTAAATTGAATTCCTAAAACAGAAAAGTCAAATGTCCAGTTTGAAAGTCAAACGGCTAAAAACAAGAAAACTGTGGGAAAACAAGCAAGAGGAGTTGGAACCGACTTGGAGGAGGAGTTTCTCTCCTCCAAGCCGGCGGCCAGCCTAGGCCGAGTTGGGGAGGGACTCTCCCTCCCTCCCTGGCGCGCCAGCCCCCTCCCATCTATATAAGGAGGGGCAGGGCTCCCCTCCTAGCACACACAAGTTCCTATCTTCTACCTCCGGTTTAGAGCCGTTTTGGTTTAGAGCTTCTAATTGCTTTAGCCAGCGGTTTAGAGCCTTCTAATTGGTTTAGAGCCTTCTAATTGGTGTGTCTAATTACTAGACCACTAATAGCCTCTCTCATAAGCTCCACCATACTCGCACCGGCTTAAGGCGAAGCCCTGCGGGATCTCCCCTCTACTTCCGGTACCACGCCGTTGTGCTGCCGGAATCGCGAGGAGAGTGCTACAACCTCCGCTGCCTGCTGGAACAACGGAGAGGAAGGTCTTCGTCGAGTACCGAACGTGTGACCGACTACGGGAGCGCTGCCGGAACGCAGCGCCGGAAGGATCGTCTACGCGATCTTGAGATCGGAAGTGTACGACTACATCACCCACGAGAATCTGCTCTCGTTAACCGCTTTGGAATCTTCGAGGGTAAGTTATTCCATCGACTCGTTGCTACAATCTAGTAGATAGATCTTGGCTTGTTTGTTTGTATGCGATAGAAATTTTTTGTTTTCCATGCTACGAACCCCTACACTTGAGGACTTGGGATAAGTCATGTTGTTAGTAGTGAATCTGTGATGAGTTACTATTCAATGGTTTAGTATTTAAGTTTTGGTGCTATTCTTCTAGTGGTGTCATGTGAACGTCGACTACATGATACTTCACCATTTATGGGCCTAGGGGAATGCATTGTGTAACTAATTGTGGGGTTGCCGGAGTTACAGAAACCTGAACCCCCCTTAGGAAACCTTTGCACAAGGTTGTGTAGGATCTCAAAGTTTAAGGTTATGGTTAGATTTATATCTTAATTACTTTCCTGTAGTTACGGATGTTTGTAGGGGGGTTAATCACAAGTATGTATTAGTCCTATGAAGGGCGGTATGTTAGCACAGGTTCACCCACACAACACTTACAACACCAGAGAAGAGTACTCAGCTATTTGAAGCGAAAGCACTTGACAGAATTCCCATGTGTCCCCGAGAACGTTTGGTCCTTATAAGTATTTCCACCGGCTTGTCCTTTTCTAAGAAAGGATTGGGGCACTTGCTCCGTTTGTTCGTTACTTCTATTACTTGCTCATTGTTTTGTTGCCTTGTCAGAAAACCATTAAAAATCTGTTTGCTAAATATTCACAGGGATTTCCTGCTCCATACCACTGTTCAGCACCTTTTGCTCCTCGTTGGGATCGACACTCCTATTTATCGAAAGTACTACGATACACCCCCTATACTTGTGGGTCATCATGGGGACAGAATAGCAAGGTCTGGAACTCTTGGTCTGATATGATCATGAACCGCATTGAGCAAAACTCGGGGTTGATTCGTACTCTAACCTTTGAGATTAAGGAGTTGAGGAAGCTGATTGAGGAGCTTATCAAGAGAACACCACCACTACCGAAGGAGTAATTCGTCATCAGGTTTGGTATCCCCTTGGCTTGTTCCAAGCTTGGGGGGGAGTGTCGTGGTATCACCATCATTATCTTTTATCTTTTACCTTTTTAGTGGATTCATATCTTTGGTAGAGAAGTTATCTTATAGTTTGGTTTGCATGTGGAATTATCTCTCCTTGTTGATTATCTATGTATCCCGTGGGTCAGTGCCTTTATGGATATAATGAGAAGTTTCATCTTTTACTTTTTGCACTTCTTATTTTAGTTTGCAATCTCTATTATATGATTGATCTTGTTGATCAGTATTGGCATCACTTTGGAGCATCAAGTGGATCTAAATTGGTTTTGGCAAACCGAGTTTCTGTCAGTAGCAATACTTTTGAGGTTTGAAAGAAAAAAGAGAAAAGCTTACAGGTATTTTGTATCATTTATCTTTTTCTGTTGGCTCATAAGCTTAGTATTCTTTATTTAAGATCTTTTGTGTCTTCAAGGAAGAATTCATGTTTGGCTTTATTACTTTTATGTTTGCTTGTTTCTTTCAACTCTCTTGCTTGCTACCCAGCCTTGCTAGCCAAAAACATGTTTTGAGAAGGCATACTTCTCATGTTTCCAAAATCCTTTGAACCCAAAACTTTTGCCACTTGTGTACACCATATCGACCTAGTAGCTTTTGCTATTCCAAGAAAATTCTCAAGCTTCATCTACCTTTCGAATTAAAAAGTATATTGTTATATGAAAACTAGTTAGTAAAGCTCTCACGAACATGATGGCACACCTTATTTACTTGCCCCTAATAGACTTGAACCATTGTGAACATCGAAGTTGTATATGCTTGCATCTATACGTTGGAATTAGCAGAACCGTGCTGTCACAGGGAACATTTTCAACATTCCACTTGTACTCTGTACACAGTTGATATCATGCTCTTTTGTCTATGGATGTCAACAGTGTGAAATAAAGAGGGAACTTGTAAGTCCATGGAGTTTGTATCCTGTGTTAGAGAAACGCCTGGGCCGCTAGCCTAAGCCATGCTTAATCATGGTGGAAACTTGCAGCACCACCATAGTGAGCTATCTATGAAGCATCCTCAATAAAAATCTATGGACATAGTAAATAAAAAGATCGCTGAGATGCTCACTGTCTGCTTTCCTTGTCATTTTTGTTATGGGAAAGCTCCTGTACCATGTGCAAGGGGTAACCCGTTGGCAGTTCTCTATGATACGCATGTACTTACAATGACAAAAACTTACCAGTAACTAAAGTTGAGTAGCATGAGGAGTGGCCCTCATATTCAAGGGACATGAGATTGCCAGCTTATATTTCGTCAAGCATATACTCCATCTTTGTGCACTTTAACCTTAATCATATCAAGATGCCTATGATAGGGGCAATGAAGTCTCAAATCTAGTAAGTACCATAATCTTTTGGAAGATCTTTATGACTTGTAATCCCTGCTTCCCTCTATGAAGGGACCTTTCTCCTATTTTCTAAGTTGGGTCAGTAAACCTACTTCCTCTCTATCTCCATCAAGCATTTGAGTTTTTGTGTTTCAAGCATTCATATGGTGATTTATTCAATCATGTTCTTTATCTTCCTTATTTGCACAAGACTCTTATCTATTGAGTATTACTTTGAAATCCTTCATTGAAAAACCTTTTGAGCAAAGAGTGCTCATGTTATAAAACTTCTATAAAAAGCTTTTTGTGAAACTGTTTGCCAGTTGTTCTCTGATCAGGAACAAGAGTTTGCCAATCCCAATTATGATTTATCTTTATGCATCTCTATTGTGACTCATGTACTTGTTGCAATCTAAGTTATATAGTGGTGATTTGCCTTCTTCTATGAGTTGTGTAATGGTAAGTGTGATGCTTCTTATCCGTATTCTTTTATCGACACTTCACTCCATAAACCTGTGGACATGTTTACTGAGCTCAGTTTTCGCTAGGGGCAAGCGAAGGTCTAAGCTTGGGGGGAGTTGACACGTCCAATTTGCATCACCATTCTTTATCATAATTTTCCTCTATTCATTGATATATGTCTTATTATGAGGTACTACTTATGTCTTTTCCACTATTTTTGCATGTTGGATGATTCTTGGAGGATGGACTGCCGGAGTGAGGTTTCTGATGGAAAAAGAGGTGTTTTGATGCAATTTCGTGAAGATAAGAAAAATATGGGAAAATTTTATTTTCCCGGAAGACAGAGGAAGCCAGAAGGGGAGACGAAGAAGGGCCACAAGGGCCCACACCCCCTAGGCGCGAGCCCACCTTGCCCCACGCCTAGGGCAGGTGTGACCCACCTGACTGGCCTCTGACTCTACCCTCTTGCCTATATCTTTCTCATGAAACCCTAACACCAGGAGATCGACCACAGATAGATTTCCGCCGCCTCTGCGGGGCAGAAAACAACGAGAGAGAAAGATCTCTCCGGCAGACAGATTTCTGCCGCAGAAATTCCTTCCCGGAGAGGGGAGATCATCGCCATCAACACCATCATCAAGCTAGGATTCATCGGGATCATCATCATCATCCAAAACCATCATCTCATCAGCACCATCATCACCACTCCGTCCCACTGTAACAATTGTGTTGGATATTACTTTAGTTCTTAGGGGAAACTTGTAGGGGTTCGTAGCATGGAAAACAAAAATTTTCTATCGCATAAAAACAAACAAGCCAAGATCTATCTACTAGATTGTAGCAACGAGTCGATGGAATAACTCACCCTCGAAGATTCCAAAGTGTTTAACGAGAGTGGATTCTCGTGGGTGATGTAGTCGTACTCTTCCCGATCTCAAGATCGCGTAGACGATCCTTCCGCGCTGTGTGTTCGGCAGCGCTTCCGCAGTCGGTCACACGTTCGGTACTCGACGAAGACCTTCCTCTCCCTTGTTCCAGCATGCAGCGGAGGTTGTAGCACTCTCCTTGCGATTCCGGCAGCACGACGGCGTGGTACCGGAAGTAGAGGGGACATCTCGTAGGGCTTCGCCTTAAGCCGGAGCGAGTATGGTGGACTATGAGAGAGCCTCGGTGATCTAGGGTTTAGACACACCAAGGAGGAGGTGCTAGGGCCGGCGGCTAGGGCTTGGGGCATCCCAAGTCGACGGCTAGGGGAGAAACCCTAGGCGGCGGCTATGGTGGGCGGTGGCGGCTAGGGTTTAGGTTTAGAGGGGCGTGGTGTTGTGTCTTGGAGGGGCAGCCCTGCCCCTCCTTATATAGGTGGAGGGGGCGCGCCAAGGGAGGGGAGTAACCTCCCCAACTCGGTCTCCAAGTGGGCCGGCGGTGGAGGGAGGGAACTCCTCCCCAAGTAGGTTTCCTACTCTCCCTCCACCAAACAAAATAGCCGTTTGACTTTTCAAATTGGCGTTTGACTTTAACTAGGTTTTGATTTATCCCTTTATTTTGTTCAGCGATGACACCTAGTACATGATGCAACCATTCCAACTTGTTATGACACATTCATTTACCCTTCCCCTCCGGAGTGCCGGACATTCCGGAACCTTCTAGAACATTCCCGATGAAAACACCGGAACCATTCTCCAACCCCGAAACAGGACTATCCTTATTTGAATCTTATTCTCCGGACCATTACGGATCTCCTCGTGATATCCCGGATCCCATCCGAGACTCCGAACAACATTCGGTCTCTTACTCATCATTCCATAACTACTCAACAACGTCGAATCCTTAAGTGTGTCTCCCTACGGTTCGTGAATTATGCGGACATGATCGAGACACTTCTCCGAACAATAACCAATAGAGGAATTTGGAAATTCATATGGCTCCCACATATTTCTACGATTACTTTGCGATCGAATGAACCACTTACATACGATACCAATTTCCCTTTGTCTCACGATAGTTTACTTATCCGAGGTTTTGATCGTTGGTATCTCTGCATACCTAGTTCAACCTCGTTACTAATAAGTGTTGGAGATATGCCCAAGAGGCAATAATAAAGTGGTTATTATCATATCTTCACACTTATGATAAATGTTTACATACCATGCTATAATTGTATTAACCGGAAACATTAATACTTGTGTGATTTGTAAACTAAAATAAGAGTCCCTAGTAAAGCCTCTTGTTAAACTAGCTTGTTGGTTAATATATGATCATGGTTTCCTGATCATGAACATAGAGATGTTATTAACAACAGGATCATATCGTTAGGAGAATGATATGGTGGACATACTCCTATAGATAAGCGTAGCATAAAGATCAAGTCATTTCAATAGTTCAATTGCTATATGCTTTCTGATACATAGTAACCTAATTCCTTCGACCATGAGATCATGCATATCACCTTACCGGATGGATGCTTTGATGACATCAAACACACACCGTAACTGGGTGGTTATAAAGGTGGCATTGAGTGTTCGGAAAGTATTGGTTGAGACACATGGATCAAGAGTGGGATTTGTCCATCCACATGACGGATAGATATACTCTGGGCCCTCTCGGTGGAATGTCATCCAATTAGCTTGCAAGCAGTGACTTGGTCACAAGGGATCACATATCACGGGAACGAGAAAAGAGTACTTGTCAGTAACGAGGTTGAACTAGGTATGCAGAGATACCGACGATCATAACCTCGGATAAGTAACATATCGTGAGACAAAGGGAAATTGGTATCATATGTAAGTGGTTCATTCGATCGCAAAGTAATCGTAGAAATATGTGGGAGCCATATGAATTTCCAGATTCCTCTATTGGTTATTGTTCGGAGAAGTGTCTCGATCATGTCCGCATAGTTCACGAACCGTAGGGAGACACACTTAAGGATTCGACGTTGTTTGAGTAGTTATGGTATTATGAGAAAGAGACCGAATGTTGTTCGGAGTCTCGGATGGGATCCGGGATATCACGAGGTGATCCGGAATGGTCCGGAGAATAAGATTCATATAAGGAAAGTCCCGTTTCGGAGTTCGGGAATGATTCCGGTGTTTTCATCGGGAATGTTCTAGAAGGTTCCGGATTGTCCGGCACTCCGGGGGAAGGGGTACATGAATGTGTCATTACAATATTGGAATGATTGCATCATGTACTAAGTGGTTCTTTGTCCCAAATAAAGGATTAAATTGAATCCTAAAACAGAAAAGTCAAATGTCCAGTTTGAAAGTCAAACTGCCAAAACAAGAAACTGTGGGAAACAAGCAAGAGGAGTTGGAACCAACTTGGAGGAGGAGTCCCACTCCTCCAAGCCGGCGGCCAGCCTAGGCCGAGTTGGGGAGGGACTCTCCCTCCCTCCCTAGCGCGCCAGCCCCCTCCCATCTATATAAGGAGGGGCAGGGCTCCCCTCCTAGCACACACAAGTTCCTATCTTCTACCTCCGGTTTAGAGCCGTTTTGGTTTAGAGCTTCTAATTGCTTTAGCCAGCGGTTTAGAGCCTTCTAATTGGTGTGTCTAATTACTAGACCACTAATAGCCTCTCTCATAAGCTCCACCATACTCGCACCGGCTTAAGGCGAAGCCCTGCGGGATCTCCCCTCTACTTCCGGTACCACGCCGTTGTGCTGCCGGAATCGCGAGGAGAGTGCTACAACCTCCGCTGCCTGCTGGAACAAGGGTGAGGAAGGTCTTCGTCGAGTACCGAACGTGTGACCGACTACGGGAGCGCTGCCGGAACGCAGCGCCGGAAGGATCGTCTACGCGATCTTGAGATCGGAAGTGTACGACTACATCACCCACGAGAATCTGCTCTCGTTAACCGCTTTGGAATCTTCGAGGGTAAGTTATTCCATCGACTCGTTGCTACAATCTAGTAGATAGATCTTGGCTTGTTTGTTTATATGCGATAGAAAATTTTTGTTTTCCATGCTACGAACCCCTTCAGTGGTATCAGAGCCGTGTCTATATGTAGATCTGTTGCACGAGTAGAACACAATGGTGATTGTGGGCGTTGATGCTTTTATTGTCGATTGCTTCTTGTGTACTTTGCATCTTGCGGTATGTTGGGATGAAGCGGCCCGGGCTAACCTTACATGACATCGTTCATGAGACTTGCTCCACGCTTGACATGCAACTTGTATTGCATAAGTGTCTTTGCGGGTGCCTGTTTCTCCTAGCATAGTTAAGATCCAATTTACAACGGGTGATTAACAATACTAGTATCAATGTTGTGGTTCTTGTTCATAAGTTAGAACGACACTTATTGAAAGCCCCAAACCACGTAAAATATGCAAAGAAAGTAGAAGCGTCTAAGTTTGTTTTGCAGGGGTGTGCAGTGATGTGATATGGCCATGATTGTGATTATATTTGATGTATGCAATGTTCCTTATTGTAAGTCGGCAACCGGCAGGAGCCATATGGTTGTCTTTAATTTCTGTTAAGACCCGCGTGTCTATTCAAAGTAGTTGTAATAGTTGAAGCCGGTGGACGACAACCATGGAGCAGCGTCATTGACCTTGATGCAATGCCGGTGATGATCGAGATCATGTTCATGCTAGAAGATGGAGATCGGAAGCACAAAGAAGAAAGGCCATATCATATCACATATTATGAATTGCATGTGATGTTAATCCTTTATGCATCTTGTATTGCTTAGTAGACGACGGTAGCATTATAAGATGATCCCTCATGCACATGAATTTCAAGTCATAAAGTGTTCACCCTTAGTTAGCACCGTTGCTAAAGCTTGTTGTTTCGAAGCATCACGTGATGATCGGGTGTGTTAGATTCTGCAAGTGTATACAACGTGAGCAAGCCAGATTTGCTCATGCAGAAGCTAAGGTTGATCTTGACGAGCCTAGCATGTACAGACATGGTCTCGGAACAAGGATCACCGAAAGGTAAAGCATGAGTCATATAGTAGATATGATGAACATGTTGATTGTTCGCCATTAAAGCTACGTCAACTCTCGTGATGATCGGTTTTGATGTGGTGGATTTGGTTCGTGTGATCACTAAAACAATGTGAGGGATATTGTTTTGAGTGGGAGTTCACCTAGATTAATTTAATTATTAATTAGAACTCAATTTATCATAAATTAAATCAAAGTGAATTTGCATAGTTGTTGTAGTCATTGGCATCCGTTTACCACCTTACGCTAAGTTATAATTGAGATGATAGAACTATAGAATTCTGGTTAGTTACTTTACGAACTGATATCGTATTGTTTTGAAGTGTTAATCTAAAGTTTAAAAGTCCTATTGCAAACTTTCAGTAAGTTCCGGTTACTCCATGAAGTTTAATAATTGGTATTAAAACAAGAGTAACAGTTCCAAGTGTTAGTGTATAAGTATCATGTTTATCTCCATGATTCTTGATATTCAAAGGATTGTCTTAATATCAAGGTTATCTAGGATCTGAAAGAGTTGTTTCAGAAACCATGATGTGTGGAAGATATTGTGATATCTGAAACGAAGTTTTGGTTGCAACATGATAGAGTATAATATGGCAAAGTTCATGTTCTCATATTTTGATGAGAATTTGCAAAAGGTTGGAGACACTTGTTGTCCCAATCCTCCAAAAGGTTTTTGGATAGCAACATTATACTCATAATTCATCGTTATAAGCTAAAAGTATCTTGATCATGGAAGATTCCATGATAAGGGTGAATATTTGATGTAGGTAAAATATTTACTACACCAAGAGATTACTAAAGAAAGGAATTTGAAAGAACACCAAACATTTGATGATGGTGATCTACTTCAAAGTGCAAGTCCAAAGACATTGGTATTTAACTATACATGTTTTGGACTATGTGTCATATGTATGACTCCACTATTGATGTTGATAGATTCTTTCAAACAGAAAAGGAAATACTGAAAGAGAATCTATATAAATATATGGCAGAAAAGAAAAGACTAGAATTGTTCAGTTTAAGTATATAGATGATATACATGTTATGGCCATATTCTTTGCTTATTAAACAATGTGGTTCTTAAGTATTTGATGCTGAATTTGTTGGTGTGAATCGTCATACAAAACAACATAATTCATGAACTACAGTGGCCTAAGTAATTAGCAAAAGAATATGTGATGATGTTCATCGAGAACAAATAAAGGGTTATTGTGTTGCTCGTTAAACATCAAAGCTTGCCTTCAAGATTTGTTTTATCAGGTATTATGAGAACAAAAGGGTTGTTCAAATAATTGCCGTAATCCATAAAAGATGGATGGTTCACAAATCTCGTTGGAGAAATCACATCCATAAAACTAGTGCTAAAATGTCGAAAGACAAATTGATTGAAAGATCACTTAGGAAGTGACATCGCCGTTTAAATTATATTGGAAAGAAAACATGAAGAAACTCCATATGTATGGAATTTTGGAGTCTTTTGATTTTGATCAAATGACGCTTGTGAAGCTTTCCTAGAGATAATTAAAAACTTCGTTCATAGGCCAAAAGGGAACGAAAGACTAGCTTATTGGAATTTGTACATGTTGTTGTACGAAGTCCATTATGTGTAGTCAAGAGCGATGGATTTCAACTTCATATGCTTTCTCCGAAAATTTGAGTGAATATATGAATATTTACTTAATAAGGATGAAGTATGAAACATTTGAAAAGTTCAAAGACTTTCAAGATGAAGTGCAAAATCATTGTAACAAGAATATAAATAATTTATGATAAGATCATAAAGGAAGATATTTGAGTTACAAAGTTTAGCATAATACCTAAGATTTATGGAATCGTTCCGTGGATTTGCATTTCCCGAAACACCATAAGTGTATGGAGCGTTCGAGATATGTAATTAAACCTTGTTTGACATGGTAAGATCGAAGGTGTAATTCATAAAACTGTCATTGTATTTTAAAGATTAAAAGCTTTAGAGATTACCATTTTTCCACTGAAAAGAGCTCCATCATAATCCGTTGAAATGACACCATATGTTATGGTTTGGGATAAAACCCAAGTAGTCCTTTCTTAAAACATTGGTATGCTATGCATAAGAAAGATGTGTGCAACCAAAGTCGGATGAACCTGTCTTTGTATAACTGTTAATTATTCCTCCATAAACACCGGAGACAAAAGTGTTTGTTGCTTAGAACGTCAAGTTTCTTTGAGAAGGAATTTTTCGTGAAAAGTTAAGTGGGAGGAAAATAGAACTTTGATAAGGTTAAAGGAACCTTAGCTATATGTGCAGAGTTGCGCAACGCCGAAAAGTGTTCCGGAGGCAGCAACAATGCTCATGGCTCACGTGCCTCAAAGGTTGTGATCACGGAGATCTAAGTTCCTATTGAAACAAGTAGGTCAAGAAAACAATCAAATACCAAGATTTGAGGGTTAAATCATTATTTGAGAATAATGAACCGACTACATGCAAAGAAGCGATGATGGGCCCTGACTCCGTCAAATGGCTTGAAGCCATAAAATCCGTGATAGTTCCATACACGAGAAATTAAGTTTTGAACTTGAAGGACCCTCGAGCAAGGTGTAAGACCTTACAGTTGTGTCTGGATCTATAAAGAAATAGACATGGATGTTTTACATCTATGAAATAGTCGACATGTTGGGAAAGAGTTCACAACAATGTTCAAAGGTTGACTATGACAAGATTTGATCTTTCATAGTGATATTTAGTCTAGACGGATTAATGTAGCAACCACTACATATAATTTGTTATATGGTAGTTGAATAAACAAAACAAGTTCTTCTAATAGAATCGTTACCTAGGACATGTGCATAACACGGTCCATAGGGTTTTGTTAATTCAAAGGATGCTAAAAGCATATGCAAACTTCAATGGTTGAAGTGAGCATCGCGGAGTTGGAATCTTCACAATGATGAAATTGTTAAAAGAGTTTAAATTCATCAGAGACAATGAAGATGCTTGCATTTGCAAGAAATTAAGTGGGAGCGCTAAGACATATTTCTAAAACATTATGTAGGAGACATATTGTTGATTGGAAGTGATGTATCTTTTTATTAACACAAGATAAGAATTTCATCTCGATGAAAGACTTAGGCAAAACCCAAATATTTAGCATCAATAGACGCTAATATGGTTGTGCCAGAAGTACATAGACAAGATATTGAATGAGTTCAATATAGAAACTACAAGAGAGATTCTTGTCGCACAGAAAGGATTGAATAAGTTCAATGTTGATGATATATTCAAGTGTATTGACATTTGGTAAAGTGAAACAAATAATCAAGTATAGATTGATACTTGATGTATAAAATCACAAAGAGTATTTATATCAATCATACTGTGATATGTACAAATCCAGATATGTCCTATGCTCTAAATGTTGTGAGCATATACCAGAATGATTCGTAAGATGATCATTGGACAATAGTAAGGATATTCTTATGATCTTTTGGAAGAACTAAGAGTATAATATTTGTAGAAGTGACAAATAGATGGTTAGTTCATTGTAAAAGTACTACATTGATACTAGTTTTGTCACAAAGTACAAATTAAGTGTATCTCAATTTAAACTAAGGGTGGCACAATATAATGGAAAGTGAGTTCCATAATGGATTTGGATGAGTTCCAAAGTTAATACATTGTGACAGATACTACAACAAAAGGCTAAGTATATGACTGCTATTATAGCAGCAAAAGAGGGCATTTGTGTCAAGTAGTTTGTTATCAAACTAGGTGTAGTTCACAGAGGGATAATA
This sequence comes from Avena atlantica, assembly GCA_910589765.1. Lineage (NCBI taxonomy): Eukaryota > Viridiplantae > Streptophyta > Magnoliopsida > Poales > Poaceae > Avena > Avena atlantica. The sequence goes on from OU342733.1 coordinate 360,757,459, forward strand.
CTATGAAGATATATTGTGCGACAATATTATCAACATGTTTTAACCCCAAAGAACTAAAGGTCACACCGAAAGACCAAATTTATACAAAGCCATCTCATTAGAGAATGAGTGATGTGTAGAGACGCAAATACATGCAATTACACACGGACCTGGAAGTGTCAGATCCGGAGATCAGTTGACCACTAGCAATCGTGTACATACAACACCGGAAAGCCATAGGTGTTATATACACAAAGGTTTGAGACTAGATTATTGACTCTAGTGCAAGTGGGAGACTGTTGGAGATATGCCCAAGAGGCAATAATAAAGTGGTTATTATCATATCTTCACACTTATGATAAATGTTTACATACCATGCTATAATTGTATTAACCGGAAACATTAATACTTGTGTGATTTGTAAACTAAAATAAGAGTCCCTAGTAAAGCCTCTTGTTAAACTAGCTTGTTGGTTAATATATGATCATGGTTTCCTGATCATGAACATAGAGATGTTATTAACAACAGGATCATATCGTTAGGAGAATGATATGGTGGACATACTCCTATAGATAAGCGTAGCATAAAGATCAAGTCATTTCAATAGTTCAATTGCTATATGCTTTCTGATACATAGTAACCTAATTCCTTCGACCATGAGATCATGCATATCACCTTTACCGGATGGATGCTTTGATGACATCAAACACCACACCGTAACTGGGTGGTTATAAAGGTGGCATTGAGTGTTCGGAAAGTATTGGTTGAGACACATGGATCAAGAGTGGGATTTGTCCATCCACATGACGGATATATATACTCTGGGCCCTCTCGGTGGAATGTCATCCAATTAGCTTGCAAGCATGTGACTTGGTCACAAGGGATCACATATCACGGGAACGAGAAAAGAGTACTTGTCAGTAACGAGGTTGAACTAGGTATGCAGAGATACCGACGATCATAACCTCGGATAAGTAACATATCGTGAGACAAAGGGAAATTGGTATCGTATGTAAGTGGTTCATTCGATCGCAAAGTAATCGTAGAAATATGTGGGAGCCATATGAATTTCCAGATTCCTCTATTGGTTATTGTTCGGAGAAGTGTCTCGATCATGTCCGCATAGTTCACGAACCGTAGGGAGACACACTTAAGGATTCGACGTTGTTTGAGTAGTTATGGTATTATGAGAAAGAGACCGAATGTTGTTCGGAGTCTCGGATGGGATCCGGGATATCACGAGGTGATCCGGAATGGTCCGGAGAATAAGATTCATATAAGGAAAGTCCCGTTTCGGAGTTCGGGAATGATTCCGGTGTTTTCATCGGGAATGTTCTAGAAGGTTCCGGATTGTCCGGCACTCCGGGGGGGAAGGGGTACATGAATGTGTCATTACATATTGGAATGATTGCATCATGTACTAAGTGTTCTTGCTGTCCCAAATAAAGGATTAAATTGAATCCTAAAACAGAAAAGTCAAATGTCCAGTTTGAAAGTCAAACTGCCAAAACAAGAAACTGTGGGAAACAAGCAAGAGGAGTTGGAACCAACTTGGAGGAGGAGTCCCACTCCTCCAAGCCGGCGGCCAGCCTAGGCCGAGTTGGGGAGGGACTCTCCCTCCCTCCCTGGCGCGCCAGCCCCCTCCCATCTATATAAGGAGGGGCAGGGCTCCCCTCCTAGCACACACAAGTTCCTATCTTCTACCTCCGGTTTAGAGCCGTTTTGGTTTAGAGCTTCTAATTGCTTTAGCCAGCGGTTTAGAGCCTTCTAATTGGTTTAGAGCCTTCTAATTGGTGTGTCTAATTACTAGACCACTAATAGCCTCTCTCATAAGCTCCACCATACTCGCACCGGCTTAAGGCGAAGCCCTGCGGGATCTCCCCTCTACTTCCGGTACCACGCCGTTGTGCTGCCGGAATCGCGAGGAGAGTGCTACAACCTCCGCTGCCTGCTGGAACAACGGAGAGGAAGGTCTTCGTCGAGTACCGAACGTGTGACCGACTACGGGAGCGCTGCCGGAACGCAACGCCGGAAGGATCGTCTACGCGATCTTGAGATCGGAAGTGTACGACTACATCACCCACGAGAATCTGCTCTCGTTAACCGCTTTGGAATCTTCGAGGGTAAGTTATTCCATCGACTCGTTGCTACAATCTAGTAGATAGATCTTGGCTTGTTTGTTTGTATGCGATAGAAAATTTTTGTTTTCCATGCTACGAACCCCTTCAATAAGTACTCTTTTCTCGTTCCCGTGATATGTGATCCCTTGTGAACCAGTCACATGCTTGCAAGCTAATTGGATGACATTCCATCGAGAGGGCCCAGAGTATATCTATCTGTCATATGGATGGACAAATCCCACTCTTGATCCATGTGTCTCAACCAATACTTTCTGAACACTCAATGCCACCTTTATAGCCACCCAGTTACGGTGTGGTGTTTGATGTCATCAAAGCATCCTTCCGGTGAAGGTGATATGCATGATCTCATGGTCGAAGGAATTAGGTTACTATGTATCAGAAAGTATATAGCAATTGAACTATTAAAATGACTTGATCTTTATGCTACGCTTATCTATAGGAGTATGTCCATCATATCATTCTCCTAACGATATGATCTTGTTGTTAATAACATCTCAATGTTCATGATAGGGAAACCACAATCATTTATTAACTAACAAGCTAGTATTATATAGAGGCTTTACTAGGGACTTCAATTTAAGTTTACAAATCACACAAGTATTAATGTTTCCTTGTTAATACTATTATAGCATGAATATAAACATTTATCATAAACACAAAGATATAATAATAACTATATTTATTATTGCCTCCAGGGCATATCTCCAACAGTCTCCCACTTGCACTAGAGTCATCTAATCTAGATTATATGGTAATATACCGAACACCCATGGCAGTTTGGTGTTGGCCATGTTTTGCCCTCGGGAGAGGTTTAGTCAACGGATCCGCCTCATTCAGATCTGTGTGTACTTTGCAAATCTTTATGTCCCCATCTTGGACATGTTCTCGAATAGCGTGAAAACGTAGCTTGATGTGCTTCAACTTCTTGTGTGACCTTGGTTCTTGCGCATTGGCTATGACGCCCATGTTATCACAGTAGATAGACATTGGGTCCAGCGCACTTGGAACCACACCAAGTTATGTAATGAACTCTTTCATCCATATCGCTTCTTGCGAAGCCTCCGAAGCAGCCATGTATTCCGATTCAGTTAAAGATCTCACCATAACGCTTTGCTTTGCACTCCTCCAGCTAACTGTTGCACCATTCAAAGTAAATATGTATCCAGATTGTGATTTAGAATCATCCGGATCGGTGTTCCAACTAGTATCGGTGTAACCATTAACAACGAGCTGTTCATCACCTCCATAAGAAAGAACCATATCCTTAGTTCTTCTCAAGTACTTAAGGATGTTTTTGACCGCTGTCCAATGATCCACTCCTGGATCACTTTGATATCTGCTAGTCAAACTAACAGCATATGCAAAGTCGGGTCTAGTACATAGCATGGCATACTTTAGAGATCCTATGGCTGAGGCATAGGGAGTTTTACTCATCTTTTCTCTATCTTCTGCCGTTGTCGGACTTTGAGTTTTACTCAAGGTCGTATTTGGCAACATGGGCAAGAACCCTTTCTTGCTATCTTCCATTCCAAACCTCTTTAGAACTTTGTCCAAATATGTACTTTGTGACAATGATATTAGGCGTCTCGATCTATCTCTATAAATCTTTATGCCCAATATGTAAGCTGCTTCGCCAAGATCTTTCATTGAAAAACTATTATTCAAATATTCCTTGACACTATTAATAAGGTCTACATCACTCCCAATCAACAATATGTCATCTACATATAGTATTAAGAATGCTACAGAGCTCCCATGTCACATCCCAAGATTTCCCAAATCTTGTAATGTGAAAATAAATTAATAAAATAAAACTTTGATTGATTTTCAGAGCCAGAAGAAACTTTTGAATTCAATTGGAACTTCAAACCCATTTGAATTAAATAAAATCCTGAAAGGATTTAAAAAGATAAACATATTAAATAAAGGAAAATAAAATATTTTGGTATTACTATTTTAGACCTTTTTAATAAGAGATTTGGTTTTCAAAAGAAAAGATGAGTTTATAAATAAAGAATAACTTATAAAGCCAAAATTAAAACCTTGGCCAAGCTTTTGAATTAAAACATTTTATTTTAAAATTTTTTTGCAAGGATTTAATTAAATTAATTAGTAAGGATTTAATATCCAAATTTTTATTTAAATAAAAGGTTTACCATTTTGAATAAAACATCAAAACTTATTAAATTATTTAAAATAAGTTTTCCAAATATTTGATATTCACAAATAAAACCTACTGAATGGTTTTATACTGTGTTAAAATAAAGTTTTCAATAAAACAAATCCTATTTGATTTAATAATGAAAGTCTATTATATTTGATTAATAATGGACCCTAAAATGTTATTTTGTTTTAAACAAGTTTCCAAATATTCTTTACTTTCAAATAAAACCTACTGAATTGGTTTTGAAAATATTTGGGTTTTAAATGAAGATTTTATTAATTAAAACAAACCCTATTTTATTAAATAACTAAAGATCCATTTTATTTAAATTAAAGAATGGATCTTAAAAAGAATAAAAAATTATTATTTTTGGATTTTGGTTTATGTTACTGAACAAAACCAAATTCATAGTTGCAAGGTTTGTTGATTGTTTGAATTGATTTGAGTATGATTTGGTTGTTTGAAATTTCAAAACAGATATCAGAAATAGAAAAAGAAAAAAATTACAGAATAAAAAAAAATGGATTTGGACCCAGCCGGCCAAGCCTAGGAGGCCCAGCGCCAGCCCAGCTCCTCTATCCACAGCGAAACGTTTTCCTACCTAAGCACTGACTCAAACAGACACTGACGGGTGGACCCTTCCCCTCGTTTCTTTCCCACTGACGACTGGACCCCCTTTCCACTGTTCTTCCTCCCCACCCGCAGACCACGTCTTCCCCCTCGCTGCCGTTGCTGCCATTCAAAGCCGCGATCAATTCGCAGTGATGCCGTGCCTTAAACCTCGCCGTGAATGCACGCTATTAAGCGCCAACGCCTCCTCCACATTTCCCCTCTGTCGCCACTCCCTCTCTGCCCCTAGGCTGCCGCCAATCTCTTCTGCACCGCCGCCGTCTCCGACGAGCTTAGCTCTCAATTCCGGCCACACACTGCCTCCCCTTGCTTCATCGACCAGGCACGCACGCTCCCCATCCCCTGGCGCTTCTGTCCGTGCCCTCCGTTCAACCACGGGCGCCCCGAAACGTCGGCTTTGACAAGTTCCGACGACGCCGCCGTCTGCAACCTCTCCGACGACGATTACCAGGTGAACCAGACCGCCCCTTCACTCCTCGATCACGCACATAACATTGTCTTGATCCTGCGCATCTGACCGCGCCTTCGTTTTGCCTTAGGGCGATCTCCAGTGACGTCCTCGACCTCGACCAGAGCCGCCCGTCGCCAGAACCAACTCCGGCGAGAAATTGCCGCAGTACCCGAGCGCCCCTTGTCAAGCCAACAGCACGTCTAGCATCACCACAGCCCTGCGATTCTGGTGAGCACTCTCCCTTCCCTCTTTGCTTCCTGTAGCCGCCGTAGCGCCACCGCCTGGCCGTGCGCCGCCGATAGCCACCGTCGGCGCCGCTCACTTTTGGTCAAGCGAACCAGTACCGTAGGATCTAGATCGGGCGAGCGCGATTAGATCACTTACCGCGAAGAGGTACGCGTCCAGGACCGTGCGATTGATCAGATCCAACGCCCCACAGCCACGATCCACGCGAAGCGGTACCCGCGAATAGCAACGAGACGCGTGTCACCTATTTCGTTTAAAAACAAATTTGAAAACAGAATTATTTGCAAACTTCAAACCTTTGTAACTTTCAAACCACACGTCCAAAAATTACAAATTTTATGTCGTTGGATTCAGGAGAGCAAGACCTAAACAACCATGGCCTTAGTTTGGAAAATAGTATCTGTTTGTTTGCTTGTTTTTGCAGATTCATATGTGAGCTTATTTAGAGTGGGAAAATTGATTAAAATTGATTTTAGGGTTAGATCTTTTTGCAAATTGGTATGTTGTGACCTTACTGACCCTAGGAACCAACCCATAGTTTTGAAAATGAAATTGGAAAAATTAAATTGGATTAATGGAAATAGTCTATTTTTAGCCAAGTAAAAATAATGGTTATTATGAAAAAGGATTTGGGAATAAAACTTTGAGAAAATATTTTGATTCAAAGCTACTGACCCAAAACAACAAATCTTGAGAGTTAGAAACTTTTGGTGAAAAACTTAAAGGTTTAGATTTAATAAAACTATTTTCCACCACATAAAATGTTGAATGGGTTTTAAAATAGATTTTGAGCAAAACCCTCTAACCAATGACTTTGCCATTTTGGTAAATGACCAATTTGGACCTTACAAAGTTTATAAACCTAGTAGAGACCAACCTTGCAATAGAACCCTCCTTTGCATGACTTAGATTCCATGGCTTTGTGAGTGTGAAATTGTTTGTTTAACCTTGGTTTGAAATGTTAGTTGATTTTGTGTTTTGCTTGATTGACTTGTAGTGAATATAGCAAAGTGTGAGACTAGCAAGATCAAGGAGTGAACCACCATTCCCTACCAAAAAGGCAAGTGACACTATCATCTAAAGTCCTACTATTTTCATTATACTTAGTGGATTATGAAAACATGCATGAAAAAGATATCTTATTACTTATGCTATGCTAAATCCTAATAGGATTCCCTATACACTCCTTAGTGAAAATATTGTAGTTGTACATGCTTAGCCATGCTTTATTTTGAAAAGAGATACATGTTGAGATTTTACAAAAGTTGAGAAAAGGACTTATGTTTTACATAATAAAACAAGGACTCAATGAACCACCTAGGTGGTGGATACTTTAAGTTTTGGAGAAGGTGGCAACAAAAGGAACCATGTCTATGGGAATCACTTTTTGTTGTGCTCCAAAAGAAAACCACCTAGGAAACTTAGAGATTGAACATGTTTCTCCAATTGTGGCTTTCGTGTGCAACCACATGCTATTATGGCTCTGGCTTAGTCAACTACATTAGGAAGACCCATACATTGTCTTTAGTTACCGGACATGGGGATCTGGAATGCTTCATGGGGGCTTAAGACAAGCTAGCAATGATGTATGGGAGGACCTTTTGGAAAGACTTCGTCACACTCTCAGTCTGCCGGTACTCTATCTTGGTGAGTACTAATCCAGTAGGCCACTGGTGGCAACAAGATGGGATTGTGACATGTGGGTAAAGTGTACTCCTTCTGCAGAAGTTAATAAAATCTAAGTACTTAGCCGTGTCCCCGGTTATGGACAATACTGAGCAACTAAAGTTTGAACTATGGGAGATCTCGACATTCCAACTTCTAATATAAAAACTTGATGCACTTGGGGGTACCAAGGAATTCAAAGAGATTTGTTAAGCTTGTTACACTTGGGGGTTACCAAGGTGCTCAAGAGCATGATGTACTTGGGGTTACCAAGGAACTCATGACATTTTAAAACTTGTTGCACTTGGGGTTACCAAGTGGCTCAAGAGATTTTGACAAGGACTTGAACACTTGAGTTTCTACCAAGGAGTTCAAGGGATTCTTGGAAAAAGGGATTTGACAAAGGACTAAAACCATTTTTGAAAAGACGGGATAAAATATTGCTTTGTGCAAATAAGCCTTAAACTCTACTTAGCCTATTATGCATGTATTGATAGGATCCACTCTTATTATACATAAAAGTGAAGCTTGCCAATACAATTCAAAATGTATTGACCCTTGTGGCTGTAACTGGTAATGTTGCAGGTTGATTGTTTTTAAGTGAAGATTGTTTGATTGACTAGGACTACAAAGTCTACAACCAACATCTGCCTGTGGCACTTTGAAGATGAAGGACTCATGACTATAGTTATTCCGCTGCAATGTAATGTAATAGCCAAATGAGCTATGTTTGATGTAATAAACTTATGTTATTCCTGGTTATAAATTTATATTATGACCTTTGTATCCTGATATTACATCTTAACTGTGGATGCTAGCTATTGATCCAGGGACTAGCATTGTAAACACAGGAGGAATCTACCTTATTAGGTTGAGACCTCTTACATCCCACTCACTTTCTTGTAAATACAAGCTTCTCCATAAGTCTGTATAAAACCAAAATTTTTGATCACCTTATCAAAACGTTGATTCCAACTTCGGGATGCTTGCTTCAATCCATATATGGACCATTGAAGTTTGCATACCTTGTTAGCATCTTTAGGATCGACAAAACCTTTGGGTTGCATCATATACAACTCTTCATCAATGTCTCTAGTGAGGAACGCTGTTTTGACATCCATCTGCCATATCTCATAATCGTAATATGCAGCGATTGCTAACATAATCCTTACAGACTTTAGCTTCGCTACTGGTGAGAAAGTCTCATCGTAGTCAACTCCTTGAATTTGTCGAAACCCTTTTGCGACAAGTCGAGCTTTATAGACAGTAACATTACCATCAACATATGTTTTCTTCTTGAAAATCCATTTATTCTCGACAGCCTTCTGGCCATCCGGTAAGTCCACCAAAGTCCATACTTGGTTTTCGTACATGGATCCAATCTTGGATTTCATGGCTTCTTGCCATTTATTGGAATCTGGACTCATCATCGCTTTCTCATATGTCGCAGGGTCATCGGTGTTGTCCACCAACATGACACTCATAATGGGATCATACCAATCAGGAGTGGTACGAGTTCTCGTTGACCTGCGATGCTCTGTAGCAACTACAACCGAAGTTTCATGATCATCATCATTAGCTTCCTCTCTTATTGGTGCAGGCACCACAGGAACTTCTTCCGGTGCTGCGCTACTCGCAAGTTCGAGAGAATTTTCGACAACCTCGTCGAGTTCTACTGTCCTTCCAGTCACTTCTTTCGAGAGAAATTCTTTCTCCAGAAAGGATCCATCCTTGGCAACGAATATTTTGCCCTCGGATCTATGATAGAAGGTATACCCAATAGTTTCCTTCGGGTATCCTATGAAGACGCATTTTTCCGCTTTGGGTTCAAGATTGTCCGGCTGTAACTTCTTTACATAGGCTTCGCAACCCCAAACTTTAAGGAATGACAATTTAGGTTTCTTCCCAAACCATAATTCATATGGTGTCGTTTCAACGGATTTAGATGGTGCCCTATTTAAAATGAATGCGGTTGTTTCTAATGCATAACCCCAAAATGATAGCGGCAAATCTGTAAGTGACATCATAGAACGAACCATATCTAAGAGAGTTCGATTACGATGTTCGGACACACCATCACGCTGTGGTGTTCTCGGCGGTGTCAATTGTGAAAGTATTCCGCATTTCTTCAAATGCTCGCTAAACTCGTAACTTAGATATTCACCTCCACGATCAGAACGTAGAAATTTAATCTTCTTGTTACGTTGATTCTCAACCTCACTTTGAAATTCCTTAAACTTCTCGAAAGTTTCGGACTTATGTTTCATGAAATAGATATACCCATATCTACTCAAGTCATCCGTGAAGGTAAGAACATAACGATAACCACCGCGTGATGCTACACTCATTGGACCACACACATCGGTATGTATGATTTCCAATAAGTCTGTAGCTCGCTCCATCATACCAGAAAATGGAGTCTTAGTCATTTTACCCATCAGACATGCTTCGCATCTTTCAAGTGATTCGAAATCAAGTGATTCAAGAAGTCCATCGGAATGGAGTTTCTTCATACGCTTCACTCCAATGTGACCAAGACGACAGTGCCACATATAGGTCGTGTTATCGCTCGATTTCAAACGTTTATCTTCAATGTTATTAATATGTGTATTTCCACTATCGAGATTCAATAAGAATAGACCATCTATCAAAGGTGCATGTGCATAAAACATATTACTCATATAAATCGAACAACCATTATTCTCGGACTTAAACAAGTAACCGTCTCGCAATAAACAAGATCCCGATATAATGTTCATGCTTAACGCATGCACCAAATAACAATTATTTAAGTATAAAACTAATCCTGATGGTAGATGAAGAGGTAGCGTGCCGACCGCGATCACATCAACCTTTGATCCGTTTCCCACGCGCATCGTCACCTTGTTCTTCGCTAGCTTCCGTTTATTCTGCATCACCTGTTTCGAGTTACAAATATGAGCAACCGAACCTGTATCAAATACCTAGGCACTACTACGAGTACTAGTGAGATACACATCAATAACATGTATATCGGATATACCTTTCTTCTTGATGTTGCCGTTCTTCAAATCCTCCAAGTACTTTGGGCAATTCCGCTTCCAGTGACCTTCTCCCTTGCAGTAAAAGCACTCTGTATCAGGCTTAGGTCCAGCCTTGGTCTTCTTCGTTGGTGCGGCAACTTTCTTACCACCCTTCTTGAAGTGTCCCTTTTGCTTAGACTTGCCTTTCTTGAATTTGGTGGTCTTATTGACCATCAACACTTGGTGCTCTTTCTTGATCTCCACTTCTGCAGATTTTAACATGGAGAAGAGTTCTAGCAACTGCTTGTTCATGCTTTGCATATTGTAGTTCATCACAAAGTTCTTGTAACTTGGTGGCAGTGATTGGAGGACACGGTAAATCCCTAAAGCATTAGGAATCACTATACCCAGGCTTTGAAGTTTGTTTGCGTGCCCAGACATCTTAAGCACATGCTCACTAACGGAGCTGCCCTCTTCCATCTTGCAGTTAAAGAACTTTTCAGAAGCCTCATAGCTCTCAACTGCCGCGTGAGTCTCAAAGATCAATTTGAGTTCACGGAAAATATCATGTGGGTCTGAATTCTCAAACCTTTTCTGAAGCTCCGATTCTAAACCATACAAGATAGCACACTGAACTGTGGAGTACTGATTCTTCCAAATGAGGTAAACATTCTTTACTTCATCGGTAGCATCAGCTACAGGCGGGTCGCCCAGCGGTGCATCCAACACATAGGTAAAATTACCAGCATTGAGGACAATCCTCAAATTGCGGAACCAATCCGCGAAGTTGCTTCCATTGTTTTTCAAATTTTCTTTCTCTAGGAACGCATTAAAATTGATGGTAGGGGCCGCCATTGATCTACAACATATTTGCAACAGTTTAGACTAAGTTTATGACAAATTGAGTTCTAATTAATAGTTAAATTAATCTAGGTGAACTCCCACTCAAAACAATATCCCTCACATTGTTTTAGTGATCACACGAACCAAATCCACCACATCAAAACCGATCATCACGAGAGTTGATGTAGCTTCAATGGCGAACAATCGACATGTTCATCATATCTACTATATGATTCATGCTTTACCTTTCGGTGATCCGTGTTCCAAGACCATGTCTGTACATGCTAGGCTCGTCAAGGTCAAACCTTAGCTTCTGCATGAGCAAATCTGGCTTGCTCACGTTGTATACACTTGCGGAATCTAACACACCCGATCATCACGTGGTGCTTCGAAACAACAAGCTTTAGCAACGGTGCTTACTAAGGATGAACACTTTAGAACTTGAAATTCATGTGCATGAGGGATCATCTTATAATGCTACCGTCGTTAACTAAGAAATACAAGATGCATAAAGGATTAACATCACATGCAATTCATAATATGTGATATGATATGGAATTTCTTCTTTGTGCTTCCGATCTCCATCTTCAAGCACGAACATGATCTCCATCATTACCGGCATTGCATCAAGGTCAATGACGCTGCTCCATGGTTGTCGTCCACCGGCTTCAACTATTACAACTACTTTGAATAGACACGCGGGTCTTAACAGAAATTAAAGACAACCATATGGCTCCTGCCGGTTGCCAACTTATAATAAGGAACATTGCATACATCAAATATAATCACAATCATGGCCATATCACATCACAGCACACCCCTGCAAAACAAAGTTAGACGCCTCTAATTTCTTTTGCATATTTTACGTGGTTTGGGGCTTTCAATAAGTGTCGATCTAACTTACGAACAAGAACCACAACGTTGATGTTTGAACTATCAAGTTCCCGTTGTAAATTGGATCTTTACTATAATGGGAGAGACAGGCACCCGCAAATCCACTTATGCAATACAAGTTGCATGTTGAATGTGGAGCAAGTCTCATGAACGATGTCATGTAAGGTTAGCCCGGGCCGCTTCATCCATCATACCGCAAGATGCAAAGTACACAAGAAGCAATTGATAATAAAAGCACCACCGCCCAGAATGACCATTGTGTTCTACTCGTGCAACAGATCTACATATAGACACGACTCTGATACCACTGTAGGGGTTCGTAGCATGGAAAACAAAAATTTTCTATCGCATACAAACAAACAAGCCAAGATCTATCTACTAGATTGTAGCAACGAGTCGATGGAATAACTCACCCTCGAAGATTCCAAAGTGTTTAACAAGAGCGGATTCTCGTGGGTGATGTAGTCGTACTCTTCCCGATCTCAAGATCGCGTAGACGATCCTTCCGGCGCTGCGTTCCGGCAGCGCTTCTGCAGTCGGTCACACGTTCGGTACTCGACGAAGACCTTCCTCTCCCTTGTTCCAGCAGGCAGCGGAGGTTGTAGCACTCTCCTCGCGATTCCCGCAGCACGACGGCGTGGTATCGGAAGTAGAGGGGGGATCTCGCAGGGCTTCGCCTTAAGCCGGAGCGAGTATGGTGGACTATGAGAGAGCCTCGATGATCTAGGGTTTAGACACACCAAGGAGGAGGTGCTAGGGCCGGCGGCTAGGGCTTGGGGCAGCCCAAGTCGGCGGCTAGGGGAGAAACCCTAGGCGGCGGCTATGGTGGGCGGCGGCTAGGGTTTAGGTTTAGAGGGGCGTGGTGTTGTGTCTTGGAGGGGCAGCCCTGCCCCTCCTTATATAGGTGGAGGGGGAGCGCCAAGGGGAGGGGAGTCCCTCCCCAACTCGGTCTCCAAGTGGGCCGGCGGTGGAGGGAGGGAACTCCTCCCCAAGTAGGTTTCCTACTCTCCCTCCACCAAACAAAATAGCCGTTTGACTTTTCAAATTGGCGTTTGACTTTTCAAACTAGGTTTTGATTTATCCCTTTATTTTGTTCAGCGATGACACCTAGTACATGATGCAACCATTCCAACTTGTTATGACACATTCATGTACCCTTCCCCTCCGGAGTGCCGGACATTCCGGAACGTTCTAGAACATTCCCGATGAAAACACCGAAACCATTCTCCAACCCCGAAACAGGACTTTCCTTATATGAATCTTATTCTCCGGACCATTCTGGATCTCCTCGTGATATCCCGGATCCCATCCGAGACTCCGAACAACATTCGGTCTCTTACTCATCATTCTATAACTACTCAACAACGTCGAATCCTTAAGTGTGTCTCCCTACGGTTCGTGAATTATGCGGACATGATCGAGACACTTCTCCGAACAATAACTAATAGAGGAATCTGGAAATTTATATGGCTCCCACATATTTCTACGATTACTTTGCGATCGAATGAACCACTTACATACGATACCAATTTCCCTTTGTCTCACGATAGTTTACTTATCCGAGGTTTTGATCGTTGGTATCTCTGCATACCTAGTTCAACCTCGTTACTAATAAGTACTCTTTTCTCGTTCCCGTGATATGTGATCCCTTGTGAACCAGTCACATGCTTGCAAGCTAATTGGATGACATTCCACCGAGAGGGCCCAGAGTATATCTATCTGTCATATGGATGGACAAATCCCACTCTTGATCCATGTGTCTCAACCAATACTTTCCGAACACTCAATGCCACCTTTATAGCCACCCAGTTACGGTGTGGTGTTTGATGTCATCAAAGCATCCTTCCGGTGAAGGTGATATGCATGATCTCATGGTCGAAGGAATTAGGTTACTATGTATCAGAAAGTATATAGCAATTGAACTATTAAAATGACTTGATCTTTATGCTACGCTTATCTATAGGAGTATGTCCATCATATCATTCTCCTAACGATATGATCTTGTTGTTAATAACATCTCAATGTTCATGATAGGGAAACCACAATCATTTATTAACTAACAAGCTAGTATTATATAGAGGCTTTACTAGGGACTTCAATTTAAGTTTACAAATCACACAAGTATTAATGTTTCCTTGTTTATACTATTATAGCATGAATATAAACATTTATCATAAACACAAAGATATAATAATAACTATATTTATTATTGCCTCTAGGGCATATCTCCAACAAAACTTTCCCGGTGTTAATTACTATTGTAGTTGATGCTTGTGAGTGGAACCATTGGATTATTGTTTATGTTCAGATTGTTATCCATCACCATATCATATTTGATCTTGATCCATATGATGTCTTGTGAGTAGTTCGTTTAGTTTTTGAGGACATGGGAGAAGTCATGTTGTTATTAGTGGATTTGTGTTGAGTTATTATTCAATGGTTTAGTATTTAAGTTGTGGTGCTATTCTTCTAGTGGTGTCATATGAACGTCGACTACATGATACTTCACTATTTATGGGCCTAGGGAATGCATTGTGTATTTGGCTACTAATTGTGGGGTTGCCGGAGTGACAGAAACCTGAACCCCCGTTAGGACACCATTGCATAAGGGAGCGTAGGATCTCAGAGATTTAAGGCTGTGCTTAGGTTTATATCTTAATTACTTTCCTGTAGTTGTGGATGCTTGCAGGGGGTTTAATCATAAGTATGTATTAGTCCAAGTAGGGTCGGTACATTAGCACAGGTTTACCCACACAACACTTACAACACCAAAAAAGAGTACTCAACTATTTGAAGCGAAAGCACTTGACAGAATTCCATGTGTCCTCGAGAACATTTGGTCCTTATAAGTATTTCCACCATCTTTTCCTTTGCTAAGAAAGGATTGGGCCACTTGCTGCGTTTGTTCTTTGTCTTTATTACTTGCTCTTTATTTTGTTGCCTTATCAGAAAACCACTAAAAATCCGTTTGCTAATTATTTGCAGAGAGGTCCTGCTCCATACCACTAGTCAATACCTTCTGCTCCTCGTTAGGATCGACACTCCTATTTATCAAAAGTACTGCGATACACCCCTATACTTGTGGGTCATCAGCCCCCGGCGGTGTACTCTAGCTCGCCATGCGTCCGGCCGCCTCTACTCTCTCCGTTCAGGTACGGGCTCCAAATCTCCAAATAGATTGGTCAACGGAGGTTGTCGTGGAAAAAGAAAAGGAAAAGCAAGACATAAAACATAAGAGAATGAATAAAAAATATTATTAGACAACAGTATTTGCCACAAAATAAGGTAGGGGGTCTTTTTTTGTAAAATGCATATGCCATGTCAGCCGGAAAGTAGGTTCCACCGGTCAGTTTGACTGTCTACCGTGGATCAGAACTGGATCAATGTTTTTTGTTACATTTTAGTTCTGAAGTGGTGGTTTTTGAAACCCTAACAAATAGTGGTTGTTTTTTGAAACCCTAACCACAAATATGGTGATTTTTTTTGTAATTTTCTCATATTTAACCGGTTAGATACTAAGAATACCATCTTGCATTTTAGGTCGCATCCATTGTACTGAATAATAAGGTGTCTAAAGTGTTGACATACATAATAAGATGTTGAGAGGTGGCTGATTTACAGATGTGCACAGATGCAATTTATATTCACCAACTCCATGGAAATACACCAGAAACATCATGCTTACACGCTCATCTCTAATGTTCCCAAGGCCATATAGTGCAACACTGCAACTGTAGTTGTTCCTTGAAATAATAGGACGGTTACAGAATTGGCATCTGAGAAATCATGATAGTGCCTAGGGCTGAATTAGTTAACCTTTTTACGAGTGCCAGATGAACTGCTATTTGACCAACACCAGAGCCACCAAGCTGTTAGAGAAGGGAAAGAGATAGTAGTTAACAATGATAATTTGGTTTACTTTCTGCACCTTAATTCCTTTTTTTGACAACTTTACACACTTTATTCATTCGAAACCAACGTTACATCATCTAACAGAAACTGTAAGATAAAACCTGGAGGATAATCCATGCAAACAGAAGGAGGAGATCAATACTAGTCCTGAGCCGGTGCAGGTACGTACATGCATGCCTATCGGTTTAGAAAAAAAGTTGTTAGCTGAATCAGCCAATCCCTAGAATGAATTAATGAACGAGAGTTGTGCATCGATTCCAATGCCGCCTTCATCGGTCCTCGCATCGTCTTGACTTTCCGCCTCTTGAGCTCCTTGTTCTTTCTCAATCATAGTCTTGGGCAGTGCTCTGCTGTTAAGATTTCTAGCCCTTTTGAAGGAATTAGGTAATTAATGAAGGAAGATATTCTAATAGTTTCTCCGTTTTAAAATAAATGTCAAAAATTTGTTTAAATTGGGATGGATCTAGACACTAATTAGTACTGTACTAGATATATCCAAATTTTATCAAAGTTTGAGACGTCTATTTCGAGACAAAGGGAGTATGTTATTTTCAATAAATCCTTCCTTGATCTGCAACAGTGTAGAACTCAGTTCTATATATCCCATGGTTTTTAAAGCGTCGCTTAAGCGTTGAGGCGCGCTGGCGTGGCAAATTATCGATCTAGGTGGCCTAGGAGGGAAATTGGGCCTTCCTGGGAGGGAAATTGGGCCTGCCTGGGAGGGAAAAAAGAGGGGAGAGGGTTCACAGACCTAGGGTTAACCAAAACGATTCAGAGAGAGACACACATGCTCTCTCCCTCTCTGGCGGCCAGCTCGTCCTCCTCTAGATCTGCTTCTGCTTCGGTGGATTCCTCCCTCCTCCGCTGGCCTCCTCCTCTCCGGCCAAGCTCAAGGGCTTCTCCTCCGCTTGGTGCAACCATTCCCCAGTAGGGCACCAAGATGCTCCTCTTCCTCCTCCTGGTCTCTTTCCTCTCTGGCCTTAGCTGCTCTGTTTTTGGTGGCCGTGGTGTTGTTAGGCGCTTTAGTAATCACCATAAAGCGTCGCCTCGCTTCGCTCTTCGAGCGCCTAGGCATCGAGGCGCTCCCCGGCGCTTTAAAACGCTCGGTCGCTTTAAAAACCATGTATATCCCCTTTGGATTAGTCTGATTTTGTTCATTTAATTTGTCCTAATTTCATCCCTGCTGCAAGTGCTTTTGTTTCAAATATTAATTTCATGTCCTAATTTTTCTAGTGTTTGTGTTTCTGCTTCCGTGTTAAGATCTCATCTACGAAGTGTATGTCATAAAAGAGAGACAAAAAAGAAAGCGATCATATTATGTATCTGTTGAGAAAGTGTATGTGGATAGGGATAATTGTCACCAATAAGACGATATATGTTGCGTATTTAAAGAGAATTGTGTTCAATATATAGGTCGTTGTCGAAATAATACAAAATAATCTCTATAACTATTTTATACAGGGGGGCCATTTTTTGGTCTATGCACCGGCCCCCGATATCTCAGGCCGGCCCTGGAGGAGATATCCTACCTCTCTAACTAGTTCATGGCTACTATGTTTTACCTCCTGTGGTACATGTTCAAACTAAATTTTGATAAGTCATCAAAGACCGTTGCCGCAATGCCATTTCTGATAGCTCCATTCTTCATGGTCTCAACTACCGCAATGTTTTGTTTTAGTACATCCCCTTTTATCACTGATATTCTTTTTTGCAGAAAATGTCTCACTTTTTTTTGTCACGTGCATGTATTGTGTTCTTTGTGCAGAACTAGCGTGGCAGTCTTCGATTTTTAAATCAGCTCATGTTGATATTAATGTTTCTTTTCTAGGTCTTGCATGGATAGGGCATCAATACAACACAAGGTCCCTATTGGAGTAAATTTTGCATTGCACTGATTGTTAATATTTCTATTTCAGTAGTAAAGTTCTGAATTCTTTAGTTTGAACTATAGTTGTATTACACAAGGTCAGCTAACTTAAAGCATAGCTTGTACATTGAAAAACACAATCCATATGGCTACTACAATGAGGATAGCTGGTAAGTAGCATGGAGAAACACTACCCTATACTAGTTGAATACCCGTGAGTTGCTATGTCACCGTCAAATAAAAGATTTTCATATATAGAGGTGTGAATTGATTAGAAGCTTGTCATATATTTTTATAAACACACTCGTGACGTATGTGTAGTTTTTTAGTTATGTTGTGATAAACAAAACCTAACCCTCTTCAATGTCCGTGGTGCATCCTTTGTTCACTTTCTCTCTGTCACACGTCTCCTTAAAGAAGATCACAAAGGCTTCATATGTCCTCCTTTTATTCCCTATTATTGCGCCTGGTATCCATGTTTCCTTTCTAAACTATCGCATCAGAGTGCATAACACAACACAATATGATCTAAAAACATAGTAAAAGAAGTTGATATATAATCTATATTCAAAATTAGATTAAATTTGGAGCCACACATCATGCACTTTTATTATTCTTCAAGCCTCCTCCATGCCACATCTCGCATTCTCCTCGAGGACACTACTAGTCGGTGCTTTGGTTCTCCTCCATACTGTTTCTCTCCTTATCTTCCACCTCATTCCCCTTCATATACTTCATAGCGTTGTGTGCACCTACACCCCATAGAGACACTATATGACTATTTGCCTACGTTCTACGCCACTAGCCACCTTGCCAGAGTACTTCCAATTTTCTATCGATCCAATCATCACCGGAGGACAAAGCGGCGACGAGCACCTTTCTCTGATAGGACTATTGGCCTATCAGATGATACCAATTACACCCATGCTCTACAACAACGTATTGCCCTAGCGGCCACACGGATGCACACAGCAAAAACAAAAGAATTACAAAAAAGAAAAGTCATGCTACAGTGACTCATTCATTGAAACAATAGTACTACCACCACCAAGACAGCACCAGAAGTCCAGCTTCTCAAAAAACGACACATCCAAGAAAGAAACAGTGCACAAACACCGTCATCGCCCGATCAAAGATCTAGGTTTTCACCATGAAGAAAGTACGCGCTCTCAAAACAATACCTTCAACAAGGCCATTGTCAGGCACAACCAATTAAGGCCAGACCCTGGGTTTTTACCCTGAGAGGTAGGACCATGACCATGAACCTCTCATGTGCAGTCGTCCCCACTTGCATGCCACTGCTCAAATTCACAAGTCACCTAGCCAATTTCTTATCACCACCTAGACTCGAACCACCATTGTCTGTCCTCAGATCTCGGTCTCCATGACTTTCTTCGTCAGCACCATGGAACGAGAACATGCCCCATGATAATAATAGACAACAAAGCTTCGAAGCACATTCTCTGAAACCAAACGATCAGGATAAAACATGGGTGCATACGACCGAATTCAATCCTTCCAACAAACTCACGGCATGATAGCATTTATGGAGTTCGCCGGCGGAGCTTTCCGGAACACGACACGGAAACCAGATCAATGGAGACCAACATCTGGTAGATCATTGTCTTGGCTTGAGAGGGATCCATGACCATCTCCTTTACTGAAACCGAGCCAGTAGCCCCCACGCCACCCGCCGAAAACTAGCAGGATCCGCCGCAAGACGGCAATACCACCCGGCCGACCATTCCGACGGAGAAGGAGGCCACCACCACCATGCCAGGGGCAGATGCCCCAAGCGCCCTAGTGTCACGGACAAGGCCCGGGTCGCCTGGGAGCCGGTGTCGAGGCCAACGTACGGGACAGATCGCGGCTAGGCCCAGATCCCCACCGTCGCCTGCCGTCATCTGGGACGAGGATCACCGGTCGTCGCTCGCCGTAACACCACCGCCAAACCAGCCGGGACGAACGTCGTCGCCTTCCCGTCAAATCGCGATCAGGGACGCCGCTGCCGCCGTCACGCCCCCAGGTCTTTGCCTGGCGATGATCCGGACGACGGCGGTGGGGAGGAGAGACCACGGGAGGGAGGGCTTAGAGGGAAGGGGAGGCCGCCCGGTGTGGCGCCACCACGCGGGTGCGGGAGGAGGAGGGGTCGGAAGGAGTCACTCTTGGCCCACATAGATTGCTATGTACAACGTTGACATCCTATGATGAAATCTGTCATATGCCCTCGTAGCAGTTGACACGTTGGGCATTGACAATATAACACTAACAAATGTTTTACAAGAAAATAACCGAAGCGCTTCAGAAGACAACATGAATGCAAACTAAATTTAATCAGAGCGGCTAAACCATTTCCGAATAGTAAAGCACTTCACAAAGATAGTTATGCGGAATAGATATTTTAATAGAGCCGAATGATTTGGCCGATTGGTCTATAATTTTTCCCAACCTGTTTTCCCTAGGCACTATAAACCAAACTTTAATGAATCAATGTGCTAATAAACCAGGAATGGGTCGTTTTTTCTGCTTGTAGACTCAGCTCCAACATAATTTAACTAGCACTTTCACAAGCATTGCCAGGCCTAATAATTATTTTACTCCAGATTACAAAAACAATCATGTTATTTTAACTATGCAAGTGACGTGCGACTGTTACCATGTCCGCACATGAAAAGCTAGTGTTGTATCTTTATTCATTCACCTTATCCTAGAAATACTGCAATAAACACCTAAAGGCGAAGAAATGAAAAGAGAGATTGAATCATCCATGCTCATCTTCCTAGTATATTCAACATGCCGAGTGCTAAGAGCATCTCCAACAGGCACGCTATATAGGCCGCGCGCTATATAAACCGTCGATTTGCAGCGCTCGGAGGCGAAATCGCTCCTCCAGCAGGCGCGACAAATGGCGCAGTGCTGTAAACTTTTTGGGGCGCACGGCTTTTTGCACAATCTCATGCGCTAAACTTTGGGCACCGGCTACAGCGCGCGTCATCTCTCCACGCATGCGCGAAGAAACCCCGCGCTGAAACTTCCCCCGCGCCTCGCCGCCCCACCGCCCAATCCCTCGCCTCCACGCTGCCGCCGGCGCAATCTCGGTGATGGACGGGCCCTCCGGCACCCCACCGACCCCTCCCTACTCCGCACACAGGCGCCGCCGCCGCGTAGGCTCCTGGCAAGGCGCGGGCACCGCCGAGGAAGAAGGCGATGTCGTCCAAACGCCCATACGGAGCCGTGGGCGCCGCCTCCGTCGCGCCGCCGAAGAAAGTGAAGGCGCCCGCGACCCGCCGCACACAGCCTTCGCTGCCTCCTCCACCGACGAACTAGCCGCCGTCGGCGCCTCCGTCCATCGACCCATCCGGCGCACATATGGTGTATGAGGAAATGCCAGAGAGGTAAAAAAACACTTCTTTTCATCCAAATTTTAGTTTAGATGTATACATAGCCAGAGAATATTGCAATGCAGAGTCGACGATGAGTCTTTCATAGAGGAAATGAATGTTGGATCTTCGTTTATGCATGATGAAACCGTTGAGGGATGGGAGGAATATGAGGACATCGATGAGGAAGGAGAAGGGTTGATTGAACCTCGCCATCCTGGTTGGTCGGTGAACTACACCATAGTGGAGGACAAGTTTCTTTGTAAGACATGGTTGACAATTGGAATGGATCCAACAACCGATACCGATCAAACAAGAGACACATATTGGATGAGGATGAAGGATTACTTCGACGCCCACAACACAAGTGGGAACGAGCGAACCATGCGTTCACTTCGGTCTCGTTGGTCCGGCATCAACACCGATTGCCAAAAATGGACGGGCATGCAAGCTAACGTTGATGTCATTAACCCAAGTGTCACAAATGAGAATGATAGGGTAAGCAATTCTACTATATGTTGACCATATGGCTCATAGGTGAAGCATACGGTTGTAGTTCATATAGCTCATCTATTCTCTTTTGCTTGCTTTGTAGAACTCTATGGCTCAAGGATTGTATAGGGATGTGGGAAAAAGAACAAGAAAGGCAACAAGATTCTTGGCAAGCCATTCACCTTGCATCATTGCTATGAAGTGCTAGGGAATTACGAAAAGTGGAAGACCCGCGGGAAGTTGGATACGGCAACTATGGCGGCCAATGCAACCGTTGATGCAACAATCATCAATGATGATGATTCAAGTGACGAAGGCAAGAAGAGAAGCTCCACTCCGCACTCGGTCAACAATGGGCGGAGGAATGTGCTTGGTAGGAAGACCGCCAAAGATATGAAGGGAAAGAAGGCCGGAGATGATGACATTGCGATTGCTATGGAAAGGATTGCAACTGCAAGGTTGCAAGCAAATTAAGATAGGAAGGTGGCAAGAAACTTGGAGAAAGAGGCTATGGAGGCTCAGAGAGCCGCTTTGGAGGATATGCTTGCCGCCAACGAGGAGAGGAAGTTGGCTTTGGAGGAGAAGAGGAAAGCCAACGAGGAGCATCTACGCCTAGTGGAGGAGGAGAGGAAGCTTTTTTTGATGGATACTTCCCACATGGATGAGAGGCAAAAGGAGTACATCAACCATGCTCGCGACGAAGTGTTGGCCAAGAAGAGATTGTTGATAGCCAACATGAACACACCCATGGCCAGCATGTTTGGAGGAGACATGTTTGGAGGAGGCATGCCCATGTTTGGAGGAGGAATGGGAGGCATGACCGGCATGGGAGGCATTTCCGGCATGGAAAGCATGCCCATGTCCCCCATGGGAGGCATGGCCGGCATGGGAAGCATGCCCATGCCCGCCATGGGAGGCATGGTCGGCATGGGAGGACCAAGCTATGGAGGAGTCTTCGGAGGGACTACGGGAGGCTCGGTGAGTGGTGTGTATGGGACTATGGGAGCACCACCGGGAGGATTCGTGGCCTCCATGAATTCTACTATTCCTCCTTCAACCCAAGATGACGAGGAAGGAGAAGCAAAAGAAGGTGACGACTTGGAAAATGCGGAAGTGTGAGATGCATTTATGATATACAAATTGTGTGTTGCACTTTGTGTCCATTTGAACCATATATTGTGTGTCGTTGTTAAACTACATCGTGTTGTGTGTCGTTCTTAAACTATGTGATGTGTGTTGCACTTCGTGTCCATTTGAACTTTGGTAGATTATTTGTTTCATGATTTATATGTGAGTGTTTGATCTTGTTGAATGCATAGTAGTGTAGAAAGTTGTCTTCCGCGCCTGCGTGCGCTGTATTTTGGCGCGCCCGACGAAGGAACCATTTTACCGCCCGAGCACGCGCTGCATTTTGGCGAGTCCGGCGGAGCAAATTTCAGCGCAGCATGTGCTATCCGTTTACAGCGCGGTGAAGCAAGGTTTAGCGCGCCGAAATATAGCGCGCATGTTGAAGATGCTCTAAGATACTTCAGTAACTAACGTTGACATGTGAGATATAGCGCGCATGTTTCGCGGATAGAAAGTGATCATGTGAGATAATAACTAACGTTGACATGAAGGAACTAAAACAAAAAAAAAAGTAGATTACTTCAGTAACAAAAACTCACAGCGTGAAAAGGAGTGAATCATAAGGGAAAAATCATATCGAACCACCATTGAAGTGTTGGAGACTGGATATCAAAAAACGAGATGTGACAACAAAACCTGTAGCCTGCTCCTGTCAAGCCAGAATGCTAGAACTTTGCTAGAGTTTCCTTGCCAATCCACAATGCTAGACCCTTGCTAGAGTTTCCTGCCAATCCACAATGCTAGACCCTTGCTAGAGTTTCTCCACACTGTCGCCTCCTGTGTTCTGCACTATCTCGTCATCCACGATACACGGCTCCCTCATAAAGAAAGTGGAATTTTGTAATTTTATTATATGTGAAAAATAATATATATACATTTTAATATATACATGTTACTGTTCATACATGTACACAAGTATATATATTATCCAAAGAAAAAAAATCCAATTCCATGGTTTGTACATCCAAATATGAATTGGAAATGGGTACACCTCTAATTTCAACAGAAAATTTCAAGCCACCCAAGCAAAAAAATCGATTTGGAAGCCATTACCTTTCCAGACAGGATTTGGAATTTCCACCGAATTCAATTCCAGAATTAAATTTTGTGCATCCAAACACAATGTAAGACATTTTAACCAAATAAAAACTATAAATAGAATGCTCTTGTGTTCATAGGAATAATAGGTTATTAATGAAAAAAATCTCTCTTAATTCTACTGGCTAATCATGGATAGGGCATGTATTGGGAGTAGTTTTCCCCAACTTCAACCTTTTTGGATTTATTAGGCGCCTTAATCTCTAGATCCCCCCCCCCCCCCCCCCCCCCCTATGTTGCCTCCTTTTCGTTTTTTATAGCAAGAGGCCAATGTAAATCAGGCAATCAAATGACCGGGACTCCTCTCTTATTTAATTGTACTAGTAATTGTGCACATGCAATGCACGTGTTGGATAATACAACTTAAATCATGGATACTAAAAATAAGAGAAATATAAAAGAACAAAGTTTGCAATAGTCCAGTCAACATTGTGTAATGATTAAAGCAAGGTAACTATGCCGTGAAATTCTAGATACATGCATACTTTTGTATTGTAGGCCTTGTAGCTGCCCATCGTTGGGGTTTCGGGTGTCGTAAAACAGGATGCTCTATAGGTCGGCGAGCGTGATCATGGTGTGGAACACTTGCTTTGGCCGGTTGCTAGTATAGTACAATGCAGTAGAACCACGCCTTAATAACCACCGTGTAGCACCACTCCATGCAGTCCAGCATCGCAGCCTTGGCTTTGCCGCTCTTTTCCCAACAGTCTTCACGCCCGCCACTGCCATATTCAAGCATTAGCCTGTGCAGGCGTCCACTGATGCGATGCCAACCCTACTGTCTTGTATCTGCGCATGCAACACCATTGCTTCATCCAGAACGACGGCCTTCGTCTCTCATCATGCAAGAAGCTCCTGCACCTCGCACAGCCGGTGTGCGCGCGCCATAGATAGGCAAGCCGGCCCCATGGTCTCATCGGTGATACAAAGGACGACCCCGGCACGCTGTAGACAGGCCGCACAACTCGGAGGTCGGCGGAGGCTCCCCGTGGGCGTGGGGGCAGAAGGTGGCCATGGTCCAACTCTAGGAAACTGCAGATGATCAAAAAACCCAACCCAATCACCAGTTCAACACCATAAGCACTGGATGCAGTCAATGTTTTCCTTGTGATGAGGGTCCTTTACATGCAGTTGGTGGTCTCCTGTTTACCAGCGCGGCACGAAAATTTTGAGAATGCCTTACCGGACGGCCGGGGCTTGCCTGCTCCCAATTTTTTCTCCCATCCGTGCTCCGTGTGACTTGGCAAGCATCCACCATGTCGCTTTCTTTTTGCTAGCCCCATCAATCCATAGCTTCAATTTTTTTACTAAAGTGGGTACTAATCGTATTACGGGGATTGCCCCTAAAGTAATTATACCAACTCAATGTGTTTTCATGTCTAGTCGACATATCCTTGAAGGAGTTGGTGTCCTTCATGAGACCATTCATGAGCTTCGTCGCAAGAAAATGGATGGGGTCCCGTTCAAAATCAATTTTGTAAAAACTTATGATATAGTAAAATGGTATTTCCTCCAACAAACTTGGCGCATGAAAGGATTTGCCCCTGAGTGGTGTAGATTAATTGAGCATTTTGTTTAGGGGAGGAGTGTCGGAATCCGTGTTAATGATGATATTGGTCATTTCTTTCAAACAAGAAAAGGTCTTCGGCAGAATGATCCGTTATCCCTGATACTTTTTAATATTATTGTAGATATGCTATCCATCCTCATCGCAAGGGTGAAAGAGGACGGTCAAGTTGGAGATCATCTTCACTCGTTGGGCGAATCTAGGCCAAAATCCGGACCAAACTTTGGCCGGACGGCGCAAGTTTTTGACCTGGGTACGCCCAGTTTCCTCGTGTATCCAGGCCGAGTTCCCGGATCGTCCGTTTCCGCTTAAATTCGGCTCAAGTTCGTCCAGATTTCGGCATAGTTCGTCATACAATGAATACAGAATATTTTAAGACCAAAGTTCGGCGTAAATGTAAACATATTTCGGCCAGAAGTAAAAATACAACATATTTCGGACAAGTTCGGCCTAGTTCACGCTGAGCATCTACGACGTGTTGCCCTTGCGTATCCATAAGTGTTGAACAAGATCATCCTGCAACTGTTGATGCATCGCCGGATCTCGGATCTCCTGACGCATTGCGATGAATGCATCCCAGGTTGGAGGCACCTGATGATCAGGCTCGGCAAGAGGACCCTGTTTGTAGTGTGGCTCGTCCTCCTCGAGCAAACTCACTGGATCCTTCCTCTCATCCTCAAATGATCATGTTGTGCAAGGTCACACAACAGTTCATCACTTCCCACATGTGATCTTTCGACCAGGTCATAGCAGGGAACCAGACAACTGCAAACCTCTGCTGGAGCATAATGCCCGCTCCACGTCCTTCCTGCAAGCTTCCTGTTCCTTGGCAAAGTGAGAATGCTTGGGGAGCATTGGGCTTGAGATAGTCTTTACAAATGTTGACCATCTTGGATAGATGCCATCTGCTAGATAGTATCCCTTGTTGTAGTGGTGCCCACTAATCTCAAATTCCACGGGGGGAGCATGACCCTCAACAAGCTTGGAAAAGACAGTTGAGGAGTTGAGGACGTTGATGTCGTTGTTCGATCCTGCCATGCCAAAGAAGGAGTGCCAGATCCAAAGATCATATGTAGCAACTGCCTCAAGTATCACAATGCAACCTTCTTTGTGGCCTTTGTACATTCCTTGCCATTCAAATGGACAGTTCTTCCACTCCCAATGCATGCAATCTATGCTTCCAAGTATACCAGAAAATCCTCTACTTTTATTGACTGCGAGGATCCGAGCAGTGTCTTCAACAGTGGGTGATCTCAAGTACTGTTCCCCGAACACTGCAATCACTGCCCTGCATAACCTATACAAGCAATCAAGGGCGGTGGACTCGGAGATGCGGAGATAGTCATCGGCACTGTCAGTCGGCGCTCCATATGCAAGCAACCTCATCGTCACGGTGCACTTCTGAAGTGAGGAAAACCCAACCAAGCCGGTGCAGTCCTTCTTGCAAAGGAAATATGGGTCAAACTTCCGGATGGCATGCACGATCTTGAGGAAGAGCTTCCGGCTCATCCTGAAACGGCGGCGAAACATGTCCTCTCCATGGAGTGGCTGGTCGGCGTACAACATGCAGTAGCCCTCTATCCTTTTTCTCGCCTTGCACTTCCGGCGACCTGGCGCCGAACCACCGCACTTCGGCTTCGCCATATGCATGTACAGCTGGGCGAGCAATGCGAGGATCTACAAGTGCTCTTCACCTGCGGCTACCTCGGTGCTCTCCTCCTCTAGGAGTACGGCGAGCATCTCCTCGTCGTCGGAGTCCATGGCGAGTATCTCGTCCTTGTCGGAGTCAATGGCGAGTATCTCGTCGTCGTCGGAGTCCATGGACGAATCCGGCCAAATGCCGAACACTTGGCGGGCGTGGTGGTGGGAGCACGTAGCGAAGCAGAGCTACGGTGAGGCTAGGTCGGCGAGATCGGCGGCGGGGAAGGCGTGGTGGTGGGCGGCAACTACGGCGAGCGTAGCTAGAGGTGTGGGCATGTCTCGGCGCGCAGGAGCTCCGTCGGAGAAGTCATGGCGACAGGGGGCGCTGGAAGCTCTTCGCGGCAGTCTGGGCGAGTGGAGTGGGTGGGAATGGGAATGTCTCGCCGACAGAGCTGGCCCACGCCCTTTTTTGCGGCGTCCGACGTCCCCAAGGAGAACCCGGGAACCTAGGTTCGGCCTGGATAGGACGGACCAAAACACGCCGAAATCCGAACGAAAACAGGTCTCTGGGTACGCGACTGGGCCGATTTTTGGCGTCCGAACCGAATTTCGGCGTCTGCATCGGCGTCCTGGGTAGGCGAGTGGAGTGGAGATGCTCTTATCTCTCAATATGCGGATGATACTATTATACTATAGCTTAAGGTTGAGAAAAAGCGAGCCATCTGAGGCCATCTGCTCGCGCGCGCGCGCATTTCTGGCCGTTTGATATTCACTCTGAATCATCTCAACCATGCAGTTTCAGATGTTGAATAAAGTCTTATGGGATGGTCTCTCCCATCCCTGCCCCCACCCTATCTCGACCCCGTTCCCCTCCACCTGAGCTCCCGAGTCCCGAGCTCCACGCATCCCAACCCCTCCTCCATCTCCCCGACAATGGGTGCTGCCCCCTCTGCTCCCGAGCTCTCCCTCTCACCTATGCTCCCTCCGCTCTCCACTCACGAGGCCACCGCCTCCCGTCCAGCTCCCGCATCCAGTGTCGACGACCTCTGCTTCCCCACTTTGAACCTGCTTAGTACCGATTCAACATCGCCCTTGACCTAGCGCACCCGCCCGCCACCATGCTTTGCCGGTGGTGAGGAAGATAAGGAGGTGAGCGCGTTGGACGGTGAGGGTGAGAGAGAGGTGGCGGCACGGGTAGAGACGCTCCTATGCGGGATTACACGAATATGTTGCATCATCCTCACAGCTTTGATTGGAAAAATCAGGGATAGATGGCGCAAAAAAAATAATTGAGAAGAAGAAGGCCCCTCCACTCCCGAGCTCTCCATCTCACCTCCGCTCCCTCCGCCCCTCCACTCACAAGGCCACCGCCTCCCATCTAGCTTCCGCATCCAGCGCCGGCCGCCTCTGCTTCCCCGCCTCAAACTTTCCCAGTACTGATTCAACATAGCCCCGACCTCGTGCACACATCCGCCACCGTGCTTTTCCAGTGGTGAGGAAGATAAGGAGGAGGTGAGCGCGTGGGACGGTGGGGGTGCGAGAGAGGTGGTGACGCGGGTAGAGACGCTCCTATGCGGGACTAGGCGAATATGTCGCATCATCCTCACCGCTTTGACTGGAAAAATCAGGAACATATGGCACAAAAAAGGAATTGAAAAGGAGAAGGCCCCTTCACTCCCGAGCTCCCCCTCTCACCTCCGCGCCCTCCGCCCCTCCACTCACGATGCCACCTCCTCCCGTACAGCTCCCGCATCCAGCGTCGGCCGCCTCTGCTTCCTCGCGTCGAACCTGCCCAGTACCGATTCAACATCGCCCCCGACCTCGTGCACCTGTCCGTCGCCACACTTTGCTGGTGCTGAGGAATATAAGGAGGAGGTGAGAGTGTGGGACGGTGGGGGTGAGAGAGAGGGAGCGACGCGGGTAGAGACGCTCCTATGCGGGACTACGCGAAGATGTCGCATCATCCTCACCGCTTTGACTGGAAACATCAGGGACAAATGGCAGAAAAGAAGGAATTGAAAAGGAGAAGGCTCACGAAGCATGCGATGAAGCGGTGCAGAGCAATTTGCCAGAACCTGGAATCTACAGTAACCGAACGAAATAATCTCTCAAAGGAAAACATGGAGCGTTAACGTGGTGAGAAATGGTCACGTCTTGCGAGAAACTGTCATCTTTCATGTCACTTCGATAATTAACATGTATGTTTTCCTAAAACAAAGCAGAATAAGCTAATTTTGGCCCCTCGTAGGCTCTGCAACTGAATTTGATTTTGAATATATTAGCATATCTCAGAGAATACATGTAAATTGATACATGTTCTACGTTGTTCTACAATTTCTACGCGAGTTAACAAAATTTTTAGTGCCCTTGACTTGGAGCATGCTCTAGGATTAATAAACAAGCGGGTTCCATCGACTAAGTGGGTCCAAAAGAAATATCAGAACTTTTATTTTTCATTTTGATGTACATAAATTATCAAACTTGATTACATATTATATCTTGCTTTTACGTAAAGATTTCTGGCAACTTCCAGCCATACCTTCTTTTCTAAATTTTATTAAACCACTGAATAATTTGGAATATATCAAGTGTAAATCCAACATAGAATTATTATATATGTAATCTGATTGTCTATGTTAACTAAACTAATCATTTAATAATTCAACCACTTATAAGTGTTGAATACAAAATTGTAACTTACCTTGGAACACTGCAATCCAAATAGATTTTGAGGCAGTCAAACAAGGTTACCGTGTGATCTTTATAAGTTAGCTTGTTTTGACATCATTAGTTTTTTATCTTGATCATGTAATATGCCAGTTTTTTGTGGTACTGAACTTGGTCTATTGCTCGATGTATTTTCATTTAAAGTTTGCTCGATGTATATTTTTTTATTTGAAGAAACACCGATACCCCTATGTTGCTTATGAGCTTCAATATGAAATAAGGACCCGCTTCTTACGATTTAAGGTCAGTTCTCTCAGTTTTAGATATGTCTAACACGTAGATGACACATTTGTCTATCGATTAAAACACTCAACCCCACATGCTCATATATTTAATTTATGGTAACACAAATAAAGCAAAATATGTTACCGGCAATGAGTACAATACACCTACCACACTCTGCCAAATAGACTGTTGGCGGCGTGGCGAAGCGCGCATATCGACCTAGTATTATTTATGGAGCATGACCTACAGAAGACGTGGGCATGAAATTAATATTATGTATATTCGAACAATTATTGGGTTTAAAGATAATTTTTTCATAAAAAGCGAGATTTTCTATTTTGGGAAAGCCAAAGAGGAGGAACAACATTACAAAGAAATTTTTGGTTGTGAGGCTGATTCTCTACCTTTTCGGTATTTGGAAATACCGATTCACTATAGAAAACTTAAAAATTCAGATTAGTATTTAGTAGAGACTAGAATCGAATGGAAGCTAGGCTGCTGGAAGGGCAAGCTTTTATCTTATGGTGATTCGTTTGGTCCTAATCAATTATATTCTAATAATGTACCAATGTTTATATTATCTTTTCTGAAAATACCTAAAGATGTAAGAAAATGATTGGATTTCTATAGATCTTGTTTCCTTTGGCAAAGTGATGGGAATAAACGGAAATACTGATTAACTGGGAATACTCAATTTTTTCTCCAATCCGTGCTCCATGTGACTTGGAAAGCATCCACCACATTGCTTTCTTTTTGCTAGCCCTATCAATCTTTTTCTCACTTAAGGAAAACCTCAGAATAACTGAAAATTGGTCGATCGGGTTTCTCCGATCCAACGTATGTACAAAATTGTCCGCTTCTGTTTCTCTCCCAACCGTACATAATTAAGCAATCCAAGATCAAGTTCAGAAAAAACCAATCCAAGATCAGGGTCCCACCGATGGAGCACTGCGCCGGTGATGGTGCACTTCACAACCTGCTCTTGGGATGCGTTGTCCGAAGTCAGTAGGACCGCCACGCCTGTGAAGGCGCCCGCCACCGTGTTGTTCTTCCATACATGGAGGCCGCTCGACTTGGTGAATCATGATGTCATTGGTCAGGCTGGAGTGCATCCCCGATGTTAGCCCTGCACCAAATTAATAATCTTTAAAATTAACAATGCTAAACATTATCAAGAACTACCTTCAATCTATTCCTCGAGTCAAGATGTGCCCACAGAAAAGAGCGCATGTACTGACCAATTGGAGAAGACAATACCGGACCGACGACAATGATGATGCCCTTCAATCAACATGTGGGAGGTCACCGGACGGTGTCCGGTGGGAGCTGCTCCAAATCTTCTTGCCCTCGTCCCCTTGGACGCACCTAAAAAATGAACCAATGACTCGGAGGAGCCCCGGCCACTGGTAGGACGGACCTCCTCTTGCACCGTCGTTGCCGAGCTGTCCTGACAACCATGGCCATGCCTTCAGTTGAAAAATTCGGCTCATGGTGCACAACTACTTCCTCCCGCTATCCTTCTTCCTCCCGCCCTGTGCCTCGTCCCGGTCGGACCCTCCTTACCATGGCAGCTCTTTCCTCCCATCCGGCGCCTCGCCAAGGCTACTCGTTGGCAACTCTGCGGATGTAGGATCCACAATACCACCATTGAGGTGGAGCTCTCCGGTCAAGTCAAACCAGTGGCATCTCATGTTTGGGATTGGGGGATGTCGCTGGTGTTTCTTTTCTCTTGATAGGAGGCAAGCCCCGCCTAACCATCCATGAACCAACTCCCATCGGATGAGATGTATACTGTGGAGATAAGATCGTGCATTTAAGGGAGTAGATAAGTGTATTGGGTATGAGAGAGATACAATTGAAATTTTTTATGGAATATTCAGTTGGAAATTTTTATGGAATATTCATCTACCTAAAACGGCCCTACATTAGAATCCTATAGGAGATCCATAATCCACACGAAGATCTAGTCAAAGGTAGTTGAGTGGGTACTCTTGCGCCAACCAGGTCGCTGGTGGTGGAAGGACGGTGAAGCCTACCTTCCCTCACGCGCGTGCCGCCGGTGGAGGCTGAGAAGCCCTGCCGTCGGCTCTCCTATATCTTCTTTTATGCTCCAACAGCTTACCCATATATAGTTAAGAGGAACAATAACAACTTTTTTAGGTAAGCGGGACGCTCCAATAGCTTATCCATAAGTGGTCCCCGCCACAAAATTTTGGGTAATCACCCATTTTTTGTCACCTCCTATCCATATATGGGTAGATGGACACAAAATTTGGGTAAGAGGCAACGCTTACCCATATTGTGCCACATCAGCAAAAACAAGGGCGGGAGGTTCCAACCACTCGACGGAAAAATCGCCCCGACCCGCCCAACTCCATCGCCGGTCACTGTTGTCTGTCTGCTCGCCGGTGACCTCCCTGTGCGCTGCCACTCCTCTTCCCCGCCACCATCCTGTCTCCATCGTGCCCGAGCTGCCATCAATTAGGCCAAAACCAAGCCGCCGCAGCCACCCCCGTCGGTGCTCCACCGGCGCCGATTCGCAGCGACGAGGGCCTTGTTGGCATGGCCAAGCTCCCCCAAGCCCCGGCCGACCACCTGCCTCCACCTCCCATGCTCCCTCCCGACCACCCCTGTGAAGCAACGAGGCGAGCCGCTGGTCGCGCGTGGCGGCCGCGCCCATGGCCACACATGGAAGGCTGCGCCGCCTAGCTGCGCTTGGAGGCTGCGCAAGGCCTCCGTGCCCCTGGCCTTCCCACGTGGATGGTCGCCGCCGCGCCAAGGGAGGTTGCTCGCCGGAGCTCCTCCTTTCACAGTAACCAAATTGGCAAGGACCCGATTGCGTTTTCTCTTTTCCATCCAAGGTGCTTAGTGTAAAAACATGTATTATACTGTAATTTATTCAATTTTGAGGACCGTGTTATGTTTTGTCTAGACAAAAAATAGGTAAGCTGTTGGAGCAAACAAGATTTGTCTTACCTATACCCTGTCTCTCATTTTACCCAAACAACTTTTGCTTACCCATATATGGGTAAGCTGTTGGAGTTACTCTTACCCCTGTATGGAAAAGTGGTTAGCACTAGGCTATACTTTTTCTTCTGTATTATGCCACCAAGCTCTTCGAGCAATCGATGTGATGAGTATGCATGTAAGTAGTTGCAAGATACTTAGATTTTTGTTTGTATGCTGTTACGCTGCTCCTCTGAGCGCCTTGTTGCGTCCTGCACTCCTGGACTCCAGTTCTCGGGGCAGATATGAGGCTAGAGCGCCGTCAGCAAGCCCGGAGCGACTTGGCTCTGCTTGAGCTAGCACGCTCCCGGCGATCCCACGAGTGATTTGAATCTTCCTACGCTACTAGACGGAGATTGAAGAGATGCAAAGGCGGCTGAACCCTCTACCTGGTGCACCAAATGTGATGTATGTGAAGATGCACATCTGGGATACTGCATACCCCCTTTTAGTTGTTCGTAGAGGGGTGGAAAGCGTGCCCAAACGTTTCTTCCCTTGGTGGTTGCCGGAGATGAGAGAGATAACCAGAGAGAAAGAGGATACACAATGACACGGGGTTTTACCCAGGTTCAGGCCGTCGTGATGGCTAACAGCCCTACTTCATTCTTGTTGGTGGTGGTATTTCTCATATGATGTACATGGTTACGGTGGTGGTTCTTCTAGGGAGCGAAGATCTAGCCTACCGCTGGCAATGGCGAGGAGCTATTGTCGGTATCCTTCCTCTACTTCTTTCTCTTGCTCCTCTATTGCTCTGGAACCTTAGAGAGCTTCACTACTTTCCATTACCTATCCCCCTTTTTTCACTAAGGCCTTGGCCCTCCTTTTATACGGCAAGGGGTCAGCACAAATGGCCTAAGATACTCTTTACTGCCGGTAATGTCATCACCACGTGGAGGGGTCCTATGGATCCTTTTTCCTGGGTTCCTCCAGCCAATGAGGTGCTTCATGGGTCCTAGCTTGGCTTCTTCCTGACGAGGGTTCGACTCGTCAATGCCCATTGTTATGGACTTGGGTTTTGGAGAAGGAGGGGACACTGAAAATCGCGGAATGGCTAACAGATTCGCAACACGGGGACACGATGTTTACCCAGGTTTAGGCCCGTGGAGGGAAAACCCTACTCCTTCTTGTCTGTTCTTGATTGATGGCGGAACCGAAAGTTACAAGGGTGCGCAGATTGGATCTGGCGTGGTGTATGCTAGGGTTCTGAGGTGAATCCCCCTCGTCATGCCCTCCTGGCCTTTATATGGGGAGGCCAGGTCGAGTCGGTTACAAGTTAGGGTTTGACCCTTTGAAATTCTATCTACAGTTGGTTGTGTTCCCAAGAAGTCGCATCCTTGTGGGCCTAGGTCACCCGAATCCTTCCTAGGCTTCGCCATCCATAGCCGGTGACTATGTGGGCCTCTGCCAGGATGATACTGGGTAGGCTAACATAAGGCACCCATAGGGAATACCCATATCAGTAGTCCCTGAGTGTTCAGTCGAATCATAGATTCGATTGGAGACTCTTAAGTCTTTTGGGTGCTTTCATCCGAAAGTTTCGAGTCAATGTGTTGGTTCATAGGGATTGTTGATATGTGTGCCTGACTCGCCCGACGGAACAGGGTCAGTTAACTGTCTTTGGACAAAACAACACGATCTACTTCAGACTCGAGTCCCTGGACTAGAATCCGGAAAATTGCTGGTGTAATTTGACCCAGGCCGCGGAGGTCTTACAAGACTCGGATTCCAGTGTTTTGAGTTATGTACCCAACGCGTCTGTCGGGATTTTTCACTATGACTACTAACACGGAATATTACTAGCAGAGCGCAGTCGGGTGCATTGCTAGGCCATCATAAGTATCTGTAGGTCTTATCTTTGCGTCGCATACACAGCATCCGAAAGTTTATCGCCGCGGAGTCATTTCGGGTTGTAACTCCCCAGTTTTAGTTAATTATTATTTAGGGTTTGTTTGTGCATTCATTATCATCATCTCTTAAAATGCATGCAAATAAATACAACAAAACCCTAAAACCCTAATCTTCCTCCTCTATTTGAAAACACATTCACATGGTTTTGATTTTGAAATCACCAAAAAAATAAGGAGCCCAATTGGAATAAAAGGGCCCCATACTATTTTATAGAGATTTACAAATTTCTGGTATTTTTGAAATGGATCCAAACAGATTTGAACTAAAAATACAAAGAGGAAATACAAAACAGAAATAGAAAAGAAATTTGCAAATAAAAACAGAACCAGCTAACCTAATCAGGCCGCATCCCAGTAGGCCAGCTCACCCTCCTCTCTCTCTCTCTCTCTCTCTCTCTCTCTCTCTCTCTCTCTCTCTCTCTCTCTCTCTCTCTCTCTCTCTCTCTCTCTCTCTCTCTCTCTCTCTCTCTCTCTCTCTCCTTTGCTCAGCGCAGCAACCAACGGCCCAAACTCGGCCCAACACGGCCCACCCGGGCCCGACACCCCTTCACCTTTCCTGCTCGTTGTCTTCTCCAGGAAGGCATACACACCTTGAGCTCCGCCTCCCCTCACTCAACTGAGGCCGCCTTGAGCTCCGCCTCGTCTTCCTCTCACTTCTTGCCAGTGGAATCGAGCCAAGAAGCCTTCAATCATCGGCATCGACCTCAACTTCCCCATGTCCGACGCTCGCCGCCGTCGACCCTATCACCATTCTCATCCACCTTCAGCCTTACCGTTACGCCTGTTAGATTCACGGTGAGCTTCTGAGCCTCCCCGCCCTCACCCCGCTTCCTGGCATCTCCTATATCGCCCCCGCATCGTGCTCCGCCGTCCGCCGTCGCGTAAGCTCGCTGCTAGCCGTCCCCAGTGACCAATAAATGGTGGCACGACCACCGTTAGCCTCCCCGTGCTCTGCTCATTCAAACATGTGCAAACCCGCTTCCCCTCGAGCCCTCCACCGTTGTCCCCTTGCCATTTTGTGGCTCACCAGCGTCGTGACATCACCCAATCGTCATCGGGCGCGGGTCAGCACAGTCAAAGATGCTGCGGGTCCCTTTTGCCCACGTGGCTGCTGAGGTGGCTCAGGGCCCATCAGTCAGTCACTGCGGGTAGCCTTTGGATGGGTGTAAAAAGTTTAACAATTTGGTTTAATAAATCCAGAAATTGAATAAATATTGTAAAATCAATAACTTATTATTTATAAGTCAGAAAAATATGTATAATATATCAAAATGTTCAGAAAAATGAAACCTAGATATTTAAGCTATAACCATGCATTGTTCAACAACTAAAATAACAAGTTTAATTAGAGAACAAAATCAACCCCTCTCATATACTCCGGAGTTTCCCCGAGTTAGGGTTTTCACCCCTCAGAACCCTGATTAAACTGCCGAGCATGTCTTAGGGTTACATTTCAATGCAATTTAACTTGTCATATCATCATCATTGCTTGAGCATTGCATCGATGCCATGTGTTGATTGTTTTCCCTCTCTTTCCAGTGTTTGGTTCTTCGCGGTAGGATACGATATCGATATCGAGATCGAAGCCCGAGTACAACACCGTTGAAGATTGAAGATCGACGAACAATACTTGACCAACTGTAGCCAAGTCAAGTACAAGGCTTCCGAAGATCTGTTTATCTCCTATCAACTGGCAAAGGCAAGCATAGCCCCACCATGATATAATCCTATGATTTCGAAAGCATTTCAATTCCTGCCATGATGCATACGATTCTACTGTGGTCTTTTATCGATAGATACGGTATACTATCTATTGCATTACTCCCTTTGAGCTTATATTACCTAATCCACTGCTCCTAGCATATCTAGGTTTGGCTTGTGTGCACTGCTAGAGCTATTATATGTGTCTGCTTAGCCATGCATAGCTGTCAGTTCTGGTCCATCCATATGATGTATCAGATGAAGAGAATCTAGTATGATAGGAGAACATGATGAGATGAGATCACATGTGATATGAGTTAAACATGCTAAGGCTTGTATGGGAGGCCACGGTGGGTTGTGGTTTTTCTAGTCCCATGCTCGTCACCACTAGGACCTGAGTTCTTGCCTTTGGAACCGAGACGAGCGTACAACCACACGGGGCCTGGAAAACCTCATGACTAACTAACTTGCCTAGTAGATTCCATGAGTCACATAGTTCGGGAGTTCCATTCGACATACGCATTGAAAATGTTTTCGAAAGAGGAGGTGAAGGAGATGCATTCATACAGGTAGGGAAGCGTGGACCGGGTTGCTTGGGGTTGATGGCGCCCCTGGTAAACCAACCTCACCTCACATCTTTAAGTACCGACTTCCGGATTTGACCCATTACGGCGGAACCATACTTATTGCGTGACTCATGGTCTCGGTGAAAGCAAGGTAAAGGTCGTGGTCAACCATTATCTGTCGGCCTTCCAAGGAAGAGGGCTAATCTATAGTGGCATTAAGAATCGGTTGACGCGTGTGGGTAAAGTTGTACACCCCTACAGGGTTAAATCTTATCGAAAAGCCGTGTTCACGGTTATGAACGACTTGGCGACCGGACTCAAGATCATAGAGAACTTGAACCTAATCATAAAACTTGGCAGATCAATGTGTGCTTAAGGATGCTTCCTCATGGGTACGAGGGGGTGATCCTAGTTGGTAGATGATGATGATTGGTGGATATCAAAAGATGATGATCAATATTTCGGAGATGTTGCTCTCTTATCCCCTTTTAAAATACTCTGATTAGACGAGCTTCTTCTCTCCCTCTTGTTTTATAAACAAAGACGTCTTTATGCAAAACAACTCCACCAGCCATAAGTCTTGCGGAGTACACCCTGTACTCACCCTTGCTTTGTTGATACTTTTGGTAGAGTAAGTGTTCCCTGAAGATCAGTTTGGTACTACATCGACATTGACGAGTAGCTTGGGGTTCCCGGCCGGCAGCCTGGAATCTATGGGCTGGGACGTCATCGTTATGCTTCAGGCCTCTTAGGCCATTTGTTAAGTTTGCTATACTTAATAGCATAATTTACCTTCCGTTGTTTGATGTTTGTGGTCAGTGACCTCTGCTTGTAATAATTTGGTTCTCTGCTCAGTTATGAGCTTGTTGTAATAAATTTTGTGTCGTAGGGTCACTGTTGTGTTACTGATTCTTCACTGGATATCCTTGAGCTCAAGGTTAAGCTTATATCATACGGAGGTCTGGGATTTGTTTAGCCCTGATCCCGGGGGTGTCACACGGGTGATTAAGGAGACATTGCCTCTCTTAGCGTTATTTCAAGAAAAGTTGCTGAATGAGATGTATGCTTTATTGTAATCATGAAGGATTTGAAAGATTCCATTTACCTAATTCATAGGGTGTGTTACCAGCGCTCCCTATGGGACTAGCCCCCAAATGTCTGTTCGAGTCGCAGACTCGAGCAGAGACTTATAGTTATTAGTCATTACGACGATTCAGAAGTTCTTCGTATGACCATGGAAAATGCCATCAATGCCGGAACTTTTTCGAATGCGCGACCAACGCTCCCTATGGGAGTAGCCCCCAAGTTCATAATTGAGTCGTAAACTCGAAGAAGGACTCGATGCTTTAGAAATTTCCTCGACTGCCTCAGGGGACCTTACCAAAATTTCAGGTGCGTGACCAGTCCTCCTGGTAGGAGTAGCCCCGGAGTAGTTGGTTGAGTTGCAGACTCGAGTAAGTACTTCTATTTGGAGTCGAAAATATTGGAGCTGTTGCTGGCCTTCACTTTTTCTGACATCATTGCTGACGCCTGGTGAGCTCAACACTATGCGGTAGCAGAATTGATGTGACGAGATGATCATGGGTACCACTTCTTGATTAGGATTTGACTAGTCACACGTTGTTTAAACGAAAAGTTACTACGCCTCCTTGATTTCCGCACGTGGTGGACGGCGTGCTCGCGACAGTTCGGGCGGTGCTCACCACGTGTATGTCACGATGAAGGAAACATGTTAGGTAAATGGATCAATGGTTATGCGTTGTCGTCCTTGTTGTTTTATACTGCGAGGGATCGTGGTAGCCTTTTCCTTTGCCATTTTCTATATTGTTTATCTTCCTTTGCTTCCAGAGCTCTCTCGCCCTTGTGCACTGGATATTCTTTTCATTTTCCCCTCTTCATTCCTTCGCACCCATCACATCGCACGCCGCGCTAGCAAGATGGGCAAGAAAAAGAAGTGCTCTTCTTCTGCCGCTGGAACGAGCGCCGCTGGCACCGCCAAGAAGGCCACCACCGCTGGCCGCGTTAGTGATGGGAGATGGCTGCGGTCATTGATGAGGGAGGTGAACCGACACCGCATGTGCGAATCCGGCCTGATCCTGGAGGATAAAAGCGATGTCATTTTTCCTGACTCTAAGGTAACCCCGAACCCACCCAAAGGTTTCAGGGTTATGTTTTACGTGTTTGACATCCGCGGGCTTTCTCTCCCTACCCATGAATTTCTTTGTGGGCTTATTTTTCTTTACGGGCTGCAACTCCATCAGTTGTTGCCCAACTCCCTTTTGCATATTGCGTGCTTCATCACGCTATGCGAGTGCTAGCTCGGAATCGAGCCGCACTTTGGCCTCTTCAGGAAACTCTATTCCTTGAAGAGGCGGTCTGGTACTGGCAGCGTTTATGCGCTGGATGGGTGTGGGATATCCATCTGCCCCATCATCCAGTACTTCACCTTCCACCTCTGTGAATCTGTCCAAGGATGGAGGAACAAGTGGTTCTATCTTCACGACTCCAAGCTCGACGGCCAGCACTATGGATTGGATACCTTCGACGCCAGCAAGGTGGTCACCCGAAAGCGTTCGTGGTCTAACAATGTTATGGAGGGTGAAACCGAAGAGGTGGAGAAGCTGTACAGGCGAGTGGAGGCTCTACAGCTAGTGCGAAGCAAGGAGGTCTCTGGCGTCGACATCATCTGAACATTCCTTAAGCATCAGGCGTAGACCCTCCAGGCGAGGGCGTACCCGATGTTCTGTATTCTGACGCCAGTGACCCGATGAGAGTGTCAAATCAGGAGATGTCCTCAGCCAACCTCGATCGGGTGCTTCGACCCCTGCTGAAGTTCAGGGCCGATGAGGAGTTGCCGGGGAAGTCGTTGACTGCCCCTTTCAGCGCGGGGAAGGAAGTTCCTCGAGTGAGTCCTGTAGTTGCATGTAGTGCATTTTCTTTTATTTGTGTCTTATGTCCATGATTTTGACATTCGTCTTAGGTGTTCCGTAGGATTAAGGTGGAGAACATGATGCCTCCCCTTCCTGAGAAGTACACAGCTATGCCGGATGGCGGAGACGCGGAATCTGATTCCATAGTCCCTCCGGCTCATTCACCGACTGCGGAAGCCCCTAAACATAGAGAAGGGAACTCTCGCAAGAGATCCCGGAGTGAAAGCTCAGATGCCACGACGCCACCATTGTTGAAGGGACCGCCTTTCTGCAACGACACTCTGGGATGAAGGTGCTACCTCCCCAATTCCTGCGGTGCCCCTTTAGGTTGTGGCTCCTCAGCCGCAGGCCAAGGAGAAGAAGATGATGCCGGTTTTTAACCTCTCCGATATCCCTTCGTAAGTTCCGGATGTGCATATGCATTGATTGCGCTAAACTGTGATCTTTTCGATGAATTGAGTGACTTGCTCGTTCTTGTTGCATCAGGAGGTCCTACTCAGGTGAATCCGTAAAGGATGAGACTGAAGAGGTAGTCGTGGATTCGAAGATGGTGCATGCAGAGCATGCGACCTCCTCCGCAAAGATACTGGCAAACTCCAGTGACGTCATATCAAGCTCCTCGAAGCCAAGGACTCGAGCGGTCGTTACTTGGAAGACGCAACCTACTCCTTCGGAGTCTTTGGGTGGCGGGTGGCCATGTAAGTACTTATCCATTTGACGCGAGCGAGCCCCCGAGTCGTTTATTTATCTGGTTTGTTGTTTCTTTGTTGTAGCCCTTCATCCGCGACATCAATCACCTCAGGCAACAATACCTTACCTTAGAGTAAAGCTTTCAGTAGCTCCAAGGTGTGTACACTTCAGCTTATTTTCCTTGGGTTCATGTGGTGAGTTTTGTTTTCTGATCTCTCTTCCTTTTGCTTTTTTGCAGATGAGAATAATGAAGCTATCCGTAAGATGAATGCACTCGAAAATAGGCATAGCCAGGTGGAGACCAAGGCGAAAGATGCCGTGGAGGCCCTTGAGCACTGCCGGCAGGAGGCCAAGGAGCACGAAGAGAAACTTGCGGCTGCTGCTGCATTTCGGGAGAAGGCGATGGCGGAGCAACTTATGGCAGCTGCCAAAGAGTTATCTAGTGGGTTACCATACTTCGCCTGACCCGAAACTTCTTTGCCACAATCTGCAGATGTCACTGGCATCACGTTTGATCGCGATGTCTTGGATCATGGGGATCCCATGGCAGATGCAGTTGCGGCGGTCCAAGACTGTTGCATATCTATCATCGAGACGCTGGGCAAGGCCAAGGATGTCCTCGCCCTCTTCTACCAGGAGATCTTTCCGAAGGGCGTCGCCCTTGATGACGTCGACGCCTTGGAGAAGGCCCTGTCAAGGGATGCGCCTGTAGATTACAAGAAGACCCAGAAGGTCGTGGGTGCTACCCTTGGCCTGGCAATGGCGATGGCAGCTGGCGCGCAGCTGAACATGAACCAGGTCACCTCCAAGATGCCGGTGGAGGCGGATGGCACTGAGGTAGCCTTTGCTTCCTTCGCCTCCTGTTGCAGGCATTTTGGCCCTCATCTCATTGACCTTCTAGCCACATATGTGCTGGAGCAGCAGCGGGTAGCCAAGGAGAAGGCCTCAGAGTCCAAAGTTGCTCCAGATGCGGCTGCTCCTTAGGGTCCTTGCGTCGTAGTCGTTTTGTAGTTTTGAGTTTTCTTTGCCACTGCGCATGTAATGCCCTGTACTGGATGATTCTGACTCTACCACATAGTGGTTATGTTGATGTAAATATATGCATTTCCTTTTACTGCTGTCGATTGCCCTTGTCCTTACACTCTTTCGCTTGTGCACCTCTTAGGGCCCTTCGAATGATGACCCTATGACCACGTCATCTACCTTGGCTATTGCTCGTCCGCCGACAAGTGAGGCATCACAGTTGCCTTTGCTACCCGACCACATCCGGAGCCTGGAGAAAGATGTTCTTATCATCTGTGGCCATGCGGATGTTTGGAAATACAAGATGGAGGGGGCTGTTGCGAGAGAGGAATTTCTCCTTGAATAATTTTGGCAGATCGGCGAGCAACTCCAATGTAAGTCATCGTGGATGTCTGTGTTTTGTTTTTTGGCTGGGCCCAACCTCTGCAGCTTCTGAGCTGCTGCTCTTTCTTGTAGTTGTCAATCTTCTTCCATAGGAAGAGAAGGAGCGTGTTGCTATTCGGCTCAATTGCCTCACCCAACAAGAGTTGTAGGCCAGAGGTTTCTTTTGGATCGACTGTAACTGGGCGATTGTGGTCACAACGATTCAAGATCATGTTCACCAAGTGGTTTAGGTCTTGAAGCATGCGAGATCTTCACTCGTGTCTATCTAGGCTGCAATGTTCCCCATGGATGCGGCTCCAGTTTCTTGGGGCTATTAGGGAAGTTCCACAGCATAGACGCCGTGAAAGATCTTGTGCACCAAAAACTTGTGGCGGGTGCGAAGGCGGCGCTGGCGCTTGTTCGGATGCACCGTCGTGACATTGATTTGGTGGAAATATCGGCGGGGCTACCCATTCCTTCGGATGGTATAACGTGGAATATACTCCCGCACTATGCTGCAGTGGCTCGCCATGCCAAGGACATCGTGGCCTTTTTCGACGAATGTACAAATGTTATGCTGCAACGTAGTTGAGTCCTATAGGTTTTGGACAAAGCAATGTAAAATCTGTATAGTTTTGGGTGGGCTTTTTTGTTCCCTTGTAAAGTTTGTAAATATGTATTTGCTTGTAGTGCTTTGTTGATGTTTATTTTTGCATGTCCTTTTCCTTAGCCTGACATGATCAGCTACTCAAGGTGATGCATTACTGTGACAGTCGACGAAGTCGTAGGGTGAGGCGAAGCCCCCAACGTATTTAAGAATGTAAATGTACATGAGAGAGGAAAGTATGTTGGCTAAGGAACTTAACTTTTATTCATTGGATAGTAGGGAGTATAAGTTTTGGCTGAGTAGCCTTATTGAAAATAAAGATGACTAAGGGTAGAAGCGTCACAGTTGTGCGACGTTCTAGGGGTTGGAGTATGCTACTCTGGACTCGACGTCCTTGAGGCGGTAGGCGCCTCCTGAGATTACTTCGGTGACCACGTAGGGTATTTACCAAGGTGACTCTAGCTTTAGATGCCTTTTCTGCTTGAGTCGCAGGACGAGGTCTCCTTCGACGAAAGACCTTGGGCATAGCCGTCTACTGTGATAGTTGCAGAGACTTTGCTGGTACAGCATCGAA
The DNA here is from genome assembly GCA_910589765.1 of Avena atlantica. NCBI lineage: Eukaryota > Viridiplantae > Streptophyta > Magnoliopsida > Poales > Poaceae > Avena > Avena atlantica. The sequence continues at coordinate 360,800,878 of OU342733.1, forward strand.
TGGGCCGTGGTGATGTCACAAGCTTCGTCTAGTGTGTCGACGACATCTTCGAGTGCGGCCGTTCATTAGGATTCACTGTAAGTAACGACCCGTGGGGCCTTATAGCGTCCTTCGGCGGGCAACATTGCTTCGTCTCCATGAACCATGAAGAAGGGCGTGTAGCCGGTGGCGCTGTTTGGCATTGTGTGTAGGCTCCAAAGTACAGATGGTAGCTCATCTACCCATGCTCATGCCAATCGTTCGAGTGGGTGCAACAGCTGCTTCTTGATTCCGTTGCAAACGAGGACGTTAGCCTTTTCGACCTGCCCGTTTGTCTATGGATGCGCCACAGAGGTGTATGTGACATTGATGCCAAGTACTTCGCAGAAGTCTCGAAACTCCTTCGAGGTGAAGTTCGTGTCATTGTCGGTTATGACGTTGTGAGGCACCCCGAACCTATAGACAATAGACTAGAAGAACTTAACGGCAGTGGTGCCGGTTTGGTTTGTGATAGGCATGGCTTCAATCCACTTTGTGAACTTATCGACTGCCACCAGGAGGAAGACATGTCCTCCGGGTGAGGATTTCTGTAGTTTTCCGACCATGTCTCCCCATTGGGTGAAGGGCCAAGCCAATGGTATCTGCCGTATCTATAAGACGGGTGCGTGTGGATTGTCTGCAAACCTTTGGCAAGTGTTGCACTTCTAGACAATGTCCTTGGCATGACGCATCGCAGTTTGCCAGTAGAAGCCAGCTCATAGAGCCTTGGCAACCAAGGCGCGACTGCCAGCGTGGTGGCCACAGATGCCTTCGTGGATGTCGAGGAGGATGCTCTTACTGTCACTATTGGTGACGCATCGCTGGAGTACCCCAGTGATGCTGCGCTTGTACATCTCACTGTTGATGATGGTGAATGATTTTGATCGGCGAGCGATATGCCTGGCGTCCGTCGGGTCCTTGGGTAATTGCTTGCTTAGCAGGTACTTGAGGTATGGTTGGGTCCATGTTTTCTCGATTGCCAGGACCTGCTTGAGGCTCACCAGCTCAATGTTCGTCTCTAGCTCTTTGAGTGCCTCTGGATTTTTAGGTGGCACGGCCCTCGAGTGTCCCGTAGCCTTGACTGTGCCCTTGGGAGCTTTGCACTTGATGGAGCGCTCGCAGATCTGTTCGAGGAATACGCCCAGCGGTACCGGGGTGCAAGTGGACCCAATGCTGGTGAGCTTGCCAGCCTCTTCATTGATTTCTCGGCCAACGTGCTGGAGCTCGCAGCATTCAAAGTCTCCTTCGAGTGCATTGTAGAGGTCGCGATAGGCGATCATGTTATCGCTGACGGCGTCGCATTGGTTCATCGTCTGTTGGAAGACGAGATTGGAGTCACCGAAGATGACCAATCGTGTGGCGCCGCACACTTTGGCCATCCACATGCCGTGCATGAGTGACTCGTATTCAGCCACGTTGTGCGATGCGCAGAATTTCATCTGCAACACATTCTTCATATTGTCCCCTTGAGGGGATGTATATATTACTCTGGCTCCAGCTCCGGTGCCCCGTTTGGAGCCGTCGAAGTGCATTTTCCAGAGCTGGGACATGTCCGAAGTATCTGGAAGCTGGAGCTCCATCTAGTAGGCAAATAAGTCAGGAAGCACCTACGATTTGATGGCGGTGCGACGCTCGTAGATGATGTCCTGTGGGGACAGCTCGATGCCCCATAGGGATACTCGTCTCGTAGCTTCAGGGTTTCTGAGGATGTGTGATCGTGGCGCGTCATTAACGACCATGATCTGATGCTCTTGGAAGTAGCGGCACAGTTGACGCGTAGTCATGAATACGACATAGGCAAGATTTCGGTAATGAGGATACCTTTGCTTTGTAGGCTTCAGTACCTCGCTGAGGTAATAGACTGGGCGTTGTACCCCATGGGTTTTTCCGTCTTCGGGTCATTCGACCACAAGGGTCGTGCTGACCACTTGATGCGTTGCAGCAATATAGAGCAGCATGCGCTCTCTCTCCTTTGGCGTTACCAGTACGGGGGATGTAAAGAGTAAGCACTTAAGGTCTTTGAATGTCTCATCAGCTTTAGCCGTCCACTCAAACTTGTTGGCCTTGCGGAGAAATTGGTAGAAGGGACGAGACTTTTCATCCATGCGGATGATAAACCTGCTGAGCGATGTGATCCGCCCAGCTAGTTGCTGGATTCCTTTGACATTCTTCAGCTTCTCCATGGCTAGTATAGCCTTGATTTTCTTCAGGTTGGCCTCAATGCCTCTTTCGAAGATGAAGTGCCTGAATAATTGCCCGGATGGGACGCCGAAGGTGCACTTTTCCGGGTTTCAGCTTGATCCTATAGCGATCAAGGTTGTCGAATGTCTCGCGGAGATCATCGACCAGTGTTCGTCTTTCCTTGGTCTTGACTACTATGTTGTCGACATAGACTTAGATGTTGCGACCAATTTGGCTCTCCAGGCATGCCTGCATGCACTGTTGATAGGTTGCTGACGCGGCTCACTTGTAGAGCTTCATTGGGAGACCCCAAGAGGATGGTATGATGAGCACAACGACAAATTTTATCTCAGTTATGAAACCAAGGTTATCGAACCATTAGGATCAAGGAAACAACTCCAATGTGTTGCTAGCAACTTGGAATCCTGCACAACACAAACTCAAGACTTTGCCCCAACTTACAGTGAGGTTGTCAATCTCACTGGTTTGGTGAAAACAAAGGATTAAACGTATAGTGTGGAAGGTAATGGTTGCTTGCAGAAAGTAAACGGTAATAGTAGATGATGTAACAATGGTAAAGATTGGACCGGGGTCCACAATTCACTAGAGGTGTTCTCCTTAAGATAAATAACATAACATGCTAGGTAAACAAATTACAGCGGGGAAATTGACAGGAACTGAGCAAGGCATAACAATGCAAATACTAGACATTCATGATCCTATGAGATTTGATTGGGCATTACAACAATATAAATAGACCGCCATCCAACTACATCTATGACTAATAATCCACCTTCAGGTTATCGTCCGAACGCCCTCTAGTATTAAGTTGCAAGCAACGGATAATTGCATCAAGCAATGTGCGTAAAGTAAACAATACAATTGTTCCATGAACAAAATATTGTTGTTTTCTCCCTAGTAGCAATAGCACATCTACAACCTTAGAGATTTCTGTCACTTCCCTAGATTCAATAGAGGCATGAACCCACTATCGAGCATAAATACTCCCTCTTGGAGTCACTAGCATCTACTTGGCCAAGATAGCTACTAGAAACAGAGAGCATGCAAGATCTCAAACAACACAAACATGATATAATCAATAATCAATAAGACATGATAGAATCAATAATCAATCTGACATAGTATCCATCGGATCCCTGCAAACACAACATGTATGACTACAAATAGATGATCTTGGTCATGAACGGAGCTCACAAGATCTAAACATGATAGCACAAAGGAGGAGAAACAACCATCTAGCTACTATATGGACCCATAGTCCAAGGGTGAACTACTCACGCATCATACCGGAGGCTGGCATGGTGATGAAGAAGGCCTCCGGGATGATCTCTCCCCTCCGGCAGGGTGCCAGGAAGAGCTTCAGATCCCCCCGATATAGGGACGATGGTGGCAACGGCTACAGACTGTTTCATCGAGATCTGATTGGGTACTTAGGGTTTTGGCATCGGGGGTATTTTATAGGCGAAGAGGTGAGGCAAGGGGTGGCCAGGAGGCCCACACCCTGCTCAGGCGCGGCCTAGGGTGGGCCCACGCCTGGGGTGCGGCCACCCTGTGGCACCCCTCCGGTCGCCCTTTGGACTCCGTGTTCTCCTCGGTGAAATATTGAATTTGGGTTTTGTCCCGTCCAATTCCGAGAATATTTCCTTACTAGCTTTTCTGAAACCAAAAACAACAGAAAACATGCAACTGGCAGTGTGGCATCTTGTTAATAGGTTAGTCCTAGAAAATGTATAAAAATATCTCAAAGTGTAGACAAAGCAAAGCAAAGTTGATATTAAACAAGCATGGAACATAAAAAATTATAGATACGTTTACGACGTATCAGTTGCGCCTGCATTCTTGAGCCCGAAAGGCATTGTATTGTAATAGAACACCCCGAACGGTGTGATAAATGACGTCTTCTCTTGATTTCCTACCTTCAGTCGAATCTGGTGGTAGCCTGAGTAGGCATCGATAAATGAGAGCGGCTCGCATTCTGCGGTGGAGTCAATGATTTCATCGATCCGCGACAAGGGAAAGTGGTCCTTTAGGCAAGTTTTGTTATGCACTGTAAAGTCCACACACATCCACGGGATGTTTGTGTACTTCTTAGGGACCAGCGCGGGGTTAGCTACTTAGGTGATTTCCTTGATCTCCCTGATGAAGTTGGCATCGAGGAGTCTGTTTACTTTAGTGCCAATTTCTTCAGCTCTTCCCTCGGACAGTCGGCACATCGTCAGCTTGATCGATCTCGCGTCCGGATAGACGTTGAGTGAATGCTCGGCGAACTCCCTGGGAACTCCTGGCATGTCCGCAGGACACCCGGCAAATATTTCTTAGCGCTCACGGAGGAATTCGAAGAGCGTGAGTTCCTATGCAGAACTGAGGTTGTTGGCAATCAGAGCCATATTGGTGGGATCTGTCGGGTGGACCTGCACCGCCTTAGTGTTGAGTGTGGAGTCGAATGACATATCAGTCGTGTTTTGCTTGGTGACAGGGGGCAGACTGTTGTCTGCTGACTCCTTTATACTTGCGAGCTCCTCCTGCATACCGAATGACTGGGAGATTCTGTTGAAGTCTCTGTCACAGCCGTCGAACTTGGTGAAGCTTCCTAGGACGGTGATGACACTGTTAGGTCCTGACATTTTCAGCAGAAGATACGCGTAATGCAGCACTGCCATGAATCTAGTGAATGCCATGCCCCCGAGGATGGCGTGGTTTTGGGAGGGCCAGTCCACCACCTCAAACTCAAGCCGCTCACGCTTGAAGTTCTTAGGGATGCTGAAGATGAAGTCGAGCCATATTTTCCCCAGGGGGTATACTTCTTTCCCTGGGACAATGCCATGGAAGGTCGTGTCTGATGCCTCCAGGCTGCATAGCGGGATCCGCATAGTTGCGAGTGTGCTGACGAACATCAGATTGATGCCGCTGTCGACGTAGCTCATTTAGAATCCGCTGATCTGAGCCTCGAGCATCAACGCAGAGTGACCTGGGCAAGGTATTTGTCGTGGGTGATCCGAGCGATCGAAGGTGATGCACGACTCTGAGCCACTGAGGTACTCAGGTATGGCAGGCGGAGAGGTGACGACCAAGTTTACCTGGCGGGTGATCGTCTTCTATAACCTATTGGATGGACGCCCCTTTTGTATCATCATGGCCCCCAATGATCGTGGGTATGGCTCTACTCCGTTGTTCTGGGCTGGCGTAGTCGTAGGCTGTGCGGGTGCTCTAGGTGGCGCTGGTGGTGTGCCGTATGCAATGGCTCCTGGGGCAGGGACGAAACCCTGATTTACCACCTCATGCCGCATCTGGGCATATCCTTCATGGAGCTTTTGGAACTCCCTACAATCCTTAAGCAGATGGCTGGCCTTCCTCTTGCCATATGATGTCTGCAAGTGCACAGATCATTTGTAGCTAGTTTCGAAGTTAAGATATCGATCCCACAGGGAGCCGAAAGGAAAGTGTTTATGAATGAAGTCTCGGTCACACTCAAAGTTGTCACAAGTCTTTGAGTGAATTGACTGGAAGCGTTGAAATAAGAAGAAAATTTTGATTAAGCTGAATGCATTTAAATAAAACTAAAATATAAACTTTAGAAATAAAAAGCATAAAAGTAAAGAACGGTTAGATTGTTTGTTATTTTCCGCATATGACAAAGCAGGCGCGGGGAGATACAGTTCATGGTGATAGTGATTGTGCCAAGTGGATGAGTGATAAGTGCAAAAATTATAATCTTATAAGTGTATGTGTAGGCGAGCAACCCATAATCAGCCGGAACTCCTCTTGGCAGATTTCATCCCAACTTCAATAATCCTACTAGTCTGTTACCAAAACCATGGTCAGTCACTAGGCAATTAAGATCCTTTAGGTTGCTTAGCAATTAAGCTCCTTGGATCCGACTAGTGCAATAGGAACAATGGTTCCTCGTGCTCCTCGAGTTAAACTAGTTTTCCATTGATATCCACGTGTCACTCGGGGGGTCGCCGGTCTGCTACCAAACAAGATCTTATCTATGTAGAACAAAGTATCATGTTGTTTGGGCCCTTAATCGGACAACAAGCATTAGGCATCCCACAGATAGTCAAGAACACATAATATAATAATTAAAATCAATCACAAATTAATGGAAAATATATAGGCACAACACATCTCACCAATCCCCTACATGTCCCACGCCCAAAGGAACTTACTCACATGTAACTACCTCGGTGAATTACGCTCCTAGCTACAAGCCTGGATGAGCGGAAATGGTTGAAATAGTACGGTGGGGCCCAAATGCCACTCACAGGTAGACCTTTCGGCCGTCCCAACCATTTCCACACATCGGGACAAGAACGGGCGGCGTAATCGGCAGGCGAAGGGATCAACTACATACACAAATGAGTATGTATGCAAGCCACCATACAACAGTACATCAGAGCCATTCCATCTAAAAAGAAAGGAAATATTGCAACGCCATACGGCAAGATCCAAATATCCTAGATAGATATAATAGTTTAGGATATCTCCTCATACATCAAACATCAGAGTATCAGGCGGAAGCGGCGAACAAGATCCAAGTACGGATAAGAAGCAAATCGGCATAAGATGCCTCCTAAATAAACACATACCGCCCACAGATCTCACGGATCCCCGTTCCCGGAATCTCTACACCGAACGATCGTTGCCCACATCGTCCGCCTCCTCCACCCAGTATCCATCTTGTGAGTGTACCTGTTCATCTGAATCAAATAATTTATCGTGTGAGACCCTAGGGGTACTCAGCAAGTCTTTATGCCTCTAAAGGGGACACAACCTGGGGTGACGCAATTGCAGCAAAAGATAAACCTAACAATTCTATAGATACTCGCTAACCATCCGCCTAACCAAAGATAGACGGATGTCCGTGAATTAAAGACAACAGTTATAACAGTAATATCAACAGATCCATCCTCCTCCTCGCTTACCAACGAGGAAGCGGACGAACAACCCCCCCATCCGTTGGCAGTTTTATTATCCATCCCATGAGTGTTGCACTATTTACTAGTCAATTACTTAGTAAAATTAAAGCGGTACTTTAGTTATGCTTGTCTATGATCGAGAAACTGTGCTCCAAGTCGTCCATAACCGCGGACACGGCTTTCAGAAAGTTTTACCCTGCAGGGGTGCACAAATAGCAACACACACTCGATCAACCTCGGAAAAACCAAATCAAAACCCAACGAGGCCTTCACGACAAAGCAATCACAGGATTTAGAAATATTTCAGGGGGCCACCCCATTAAGCTACCCGCAACGAAGTTAGCTGACTTCGAGACGGACTCAAGGTTTGCGTCAGTGGCTGTAAACGACTGGGAACCCGAAAATGTGACTAGGCTTGTCGATACCACGAAAACACTCCGCTTACCTAAACAGTATAGGTGCTCCTCGCACAATCGTAAATTAAGCAGTAAAGCATGGCATAAGTACAGGATAGTAAATAAAACCTCAAACTAGTTTGTGGCCCCAAGAAATAAGATTGAATCAAGCTCTGGCTCAGGGCCGTCCCATAAGCCTCCCGGATGTGGATAGCGCGAATAAACAAGGAACAGGAATCAAGTACTCGGGGTCCTACGGGACACAAGTGAGCAGGAAAAACCAAATAGCAGATATTGCTCACCGGTGCCACTTTCATTAGTTATCCCATTACTACTCAAGTTAAGTTGTCTAGGTGCCTCGTTATCCAACAGACACTCACTTACCCTACACATGCTGTTCTACGACTCGCATGGCTCAAACAACTCATGTAGTAATGGCTCATGGGATGGAGGAACAAGCTTTGGTGGGGTTTAAAAGTAAAGGCTATGCAATACTTGGGATTCAATTTAATGCAATCGCGACTCGATGATGCAAGAATAAGATAGGGGCAATAGGTACTATATGTATGCAAGCATGTGGTAGTGCTTTCCTGGCAGCTGAGTTGAAGCGAGAGAAGGATCTGGGTAGTGCTCCTGGTTCTCTTGATATATCCCCTGCTCAGCGTCCATTCGAAGAAGAACCAAACAAACAAGGGCCAACATAAATAAAGTGCACAAGCATATGAAATAAAATGCGACAAGCAAACAATCATTCCATGATGAATGATGCACAATTTGCATGGCATGGGTGAGATGTGGAATACAAGAATAAATCATTTTTATTGATTTTTTGTCGCATGTTATCCTCATATTAGTTGCTGTTTACATTATATTTATATGATGCATGCTGCAATTCAAAACATGGAATGCGTAAACAGAAAGGTCTCGTCGAACTGATCATTTTAGACATATCATTTGTTAAATTTGGAGTTATAAATCAAAAGTTATTAATTTATTAAGAAAAGGGCATTTCATTGTAATTTTAATCAACTTGAAAATTAAAGTGTCCAAAATATATTTTGGATGGCATATTTGAAATCCTCACATTTTTCTGATTTGAAAATATATATTATTTGTATTATTTGGAATTATGAATTTAAATTTATTTTAAAGTCAAAATTATTAAATAGGGTCAAAGTCAAAGGTTGACTATTTAGATCTATTCTGAAAAATATTTGATTAAAGATTTGAATTAACATTCAAAAACAAAACATATTTCAGATAAAGTTTGAATTCCAATTCCTAATCATTAGAAAGTTATGAATTAGTTTGTATTTAAACAGATTTGAAATCTGAATTGAATTTGAAATAATTTGAAAAGGTTTGAATTTAAAACAGATAACAGCAAATACTTTTTGCACTCGGAGGGAGCCATCCACTGTCACTGACAAGCGGGCCACAGTGCTGACTGGGCAGCAGGTGGGGCGCAGCGGGCTGCAGAGCTTTTCTCACCGAGGAAAAACTAGCCACGGCAACTGACTAGCGGGGCCAGCAAGGGGGCAGGGCCACAGCGCGCGTGCGGCTATCGGTGGGCGACACGTGGGCGATCCAGGGGTACCGCGGGTTGAGAGGGGAAACGTTCAGGGGCCTTACTGCAAGATGGAACGTGAGGCTCACTAGTGGGGCTTCGCGGACTGCGGGTTCAGGCGGGAAAAAGGCCAGGGGCCTCTACGCAAAACGAGCAGCGGCTGTTGGAACTGTCGCTGCGCGCTGACAGACGCGGCGCTGCCGGCGACGGATCTGGCCGTCTCCCAGCAACGATGGCGAGCAAACAACGGCGCATCTTGCCATGATGCAAAAACGAAAACTGGAGAGGGAACATCTGGCTACAATTTTCGTTCAGAGGGCAACTACTGGGGTGGGCTGCAGCGCGCGGGCTTCGATGAGGAACAGAGGCAGAAACTGCAGCAACTGATGCTGTTGCTAGAGCGTGGCGCGCGGCGGCGCACGCGGAGTGTTCGACGGAAGGTGGCGGCGCTACGGTGCACGAGAGAGGAGAGGACCTTGTCTGGGAGGTAGAGGGGCTCACCAGGATCTCGTGGGTGTGGTTGGAGGAGCTCGGGGTGGTCTCTATCTGGCACGTAGCTGGCTGGCCGGAGCTCCTGGTGCTCACGGGCACGACGGCGGCGAGGCTTCTCCGGCGAGGTCCTGCCGCTCCCAGCTGTTCCAGACGAGGTAGAGGAAGCAGACGAAGCCCTTGGCGTTCCTTGGACGTCTTGGCACGCTCCAGATCGTCTAGGGGAAGAGGTGGCCGAGACTAGGGTTTATGGCATGGTGGCGAGCTTGCAATCTTGGGGAGGAAGGGGAGGGAAGAGGAGGTCCTGGGAGCCTCCTGGGTGGATCTGAGGTGGTGGCGAGCTGGGGTGGTTGAGGTGATAAGGGGAGAGGAGAGGCACAGGGGTGCCACCTTTATGCAAAAGGGGGAAAGGGTGGCTCGGGTTGGAGCTAGGGTTTGGAGAGAGGGGGACCAGGGGGATGGGGTGGTTCCAGGGTGGTCAGGTGGGGCCTGCTGGCAGGGAGAGGAGGGGAAGCCAAGAGAGAGGGAGAGGTGAACTAGGGTTAGCTAGAGGGGGGTATGGCTCGGGTTAGGGTTAGATGGGTGTGGTTTAGAGAGAAAAAGCAAAGAGAGAGGAGGAGATGAGAGAGATATGAGGGGTGAGGTTATTGTCAAGACCACACAAAAGAAACAAGCAAAGAGGAAAAATTAGGAGGAGGAGAAAAAGGGGTAGGGGTTTTAGGGTAGGATTAAGATGGTCACACATGGTCATGCAAAACAAAAGAGGGTGATGATTGCATGGCCCATGCACAATACTTAATGGCCATGTTATGCTTGTGAAAACAATAACAATATCATGGCATTATTATTATGCATATTCCAAAAATGTGGACTAAGGCCAAGCAAAAGGGATTAGAATTAGATCCATCCCAACCCACATGAGCTAGAGTGGATGCCAAAGTAAAATAGAAGCCCATGGGTAATTAGGGTGGTAGAAATATAAGGTGGTGACAAAGAGAGGTGGTGGAGTGGAATAAAAGATATGCCCCAACTCAACTTGGGCATTTAAACAATATATCAAGAACCAAATACAATATCAAGAGGCAAATACAATTAACAATGCATATGAGAGAAGAACCAAACCAAAAAGGGTTTTATATGATGCTCAAATGCAAGGTGGCATGATGACATGAGCATGATATAATGATGATGCAACAATTATATATATGAAGTAGCCATTATATTACTAGACCAAGTAGCATTACAATTTGTTAGACAAATGGGATGCTACATCACACATGAGAGAAGAAAGCATCATCAATATAATTAAATAAGAGGAGTTCTTTTCAATATTACCGTGGAGATCCATAATAAGAATAGAAAAATCAATCCAACATAATTCAATATAGGAAGAAACAATCTCAAACCCTAATCTTTCAAGGTGAAGATCTCTCTCTCTCTCTCTCTCTCTCAAGTACAAGTAATGGCTATGGGTGTGTTGTGGCTAGGAGGTCGAAGATCGTGGAGCGAGGTGGAGAACGTCTTCCACTTCTTCTCTGAATCTCTTATTTCTCCCTTCTAGATGGAATTGCGGCTATTGTGTTATGTTTTCGCGTATGCCTCCTTCACAAAAGATGTTCCTTTTGATAGGATGAAGGCAGCGGCAACTATACGGCCAAAACTATGTGGCCAGAAAAATATTCATGTCGTATAGTTGGTCGTTAAATTTACTGGTTGTCGTCCTTGATTGCTTCCAAAAGGAGACTTGCTTGTTTTCTTCTGAATATTTTATTTTTACTGTTGAAACTTTCTGTTGATGTTCAGAACCTGAAACATACACTGAAAACCAAGTTATCTACCAAAGTATTAGAGTTAGGTAAAGCTAGAAAACCATCAAATCAAGACAAAAATCATCAAAAAAAACATTAAAATATCGAATCTCACAGCTATCAACTCCCTCAAGTTTAGATGTTGCTCGCCCTCGACTGACAAGAAAATAGAGAAGAATAGCCGAGATTCGAAACTGAAATAAAAGGACTTACAAGCTCGAATTGGTAACATATTACTTTATTCACAATTCCTACAATCTTAAACATGATCATACAAGTATTCACAAGATTGCACTGAGTCCACTTCCTGACCACGTATACCTTGCTAGCAAATAAATTATATGCCCGAGCAAGTGTTAATAGTTTAGCTACGAAAGTGAAACAAATTCTTTTGGTTTCTCTCTTTGTTGAGAGGTGAAAGACTTTTTGCTCTTGTTTCTTTAATCAATTAAGAGTACTCAATTTGGCACTAGAAACATTCAATTCAAGAACAACTCATCTATTCCCACAGTCAAAATTTTAAGACTCTCAAAGCACCTTTTTCCTTTCCTTGCTTTTCAAAAATTTCAGCTCTTCCATAGAGAAATTATGCCAATGTTTTTAACATGTTAATTGGGACTATGTTGCGTACTCGTGACCATGCCAATAGAAAACTATTGAGAAATAATGGGCTAGAGGAGTACTACAACTTCACTTGGAACGTGAGACCACGAGGAAACTAAAGAAATTACTCGTCATAGCATTGCAGCTACAGACGCTTACATAACTCACTAGCCAAAATCAAGTGGTTTTCCAAATTTAGATCGTTCATTGGCCAGCGGAGTTAGTAGTTCCTCATGGAGCACGACAGTGTTGTAATGACACGAGTAAAGCAATATCTTAATTTAATTATTAGAAAACAGTGGCGTAATCTCTACTACTTCAAAGCATCAATTTTATCAAATAATTTCATTCAAAAGTGTTATCAAGTCTATTACATTAAGCTCAATGGGGTTGAGTAGTTTCTAAAATCAAATCCTTTGGGATAAACATGGACTCAAGTAATCTTTTGGATGTTTTTTCTTGTTGTAGAAATGTTAGAAATATTTTAACCAAGTTCATTGCTCATTATTTCAAAGCTAAAAAGGAGACACTAGCAAAGGAATAGAATTTATACGATAACAAGCTAAGTGGGGAGTGACTCAAGTACAAGCAAGCAAATAGTTGCAGGGTCAATTTAAAATTGCAGAAGAGGTGATGAAAGGAATGTGATACCTCCTCTTACTTGCTTCGTTCTTGTATTTGAGTTGAACCCCGCTATATTTCCCTGTTGCCAAGTCACCTGAAATTGAGCAATTTATGAGATAGACAAAGAAACAAATTTGCAATAGAAGTTACAACTATTTTTTGTGTTTTTGATTTAGGAGTGCAAAACTGAAAGTAAACATGCAATTTTTAAAGAAGTAAAATAAATCAAAATAAGAATTAAAAATATGAATGCAAAGTTTGGAGGTTTTCAAACCTCCCCAAGCTTGGGCTGTTACCAGGCTTAGTTATTGTCGTCATTCGGCGGCTGGTACGGGTACTGCTGGTAGTAGTTGGGGAAGTTGGTCATGAAGTGACTAAAGCTGTTAGTGAGGGAACTATCATCCTCATTCACTCCCTGAAGAGTGTGGTGTATCTCCCCAACGCGCCGGTTGAGCTGCAGAAATTCTTGATAGGGGACGTCGTTGAACCCTTGCTACTGTTGCTGCTGATTGGGCCATGGGTTATAGGATTCTTCATGTTGCTGCTGCTATCCTTCCCAAGTAGGATTGTGCTGCTCTTGCTCCTGCTCATCCTGCTGCTCTCCTTCTTCATCCTCTTCGGGGTCAGGCTGGAGCTCAGCCATGATCTCCCTCACTTGGTCTTGGGTGAGGATCTAGTTGTTCTTCCCCATAATCGAGAAAGCTTGTTGAAAGGACTATGTTTTCCCTTGCTATTTTTGGTGATGATGACAATCCCACTTGTGATCTAACCTGCTTGTGTTGGGAATATGCCCTAGAGGCAATCATGTATGATGATATTTCCCATTGTATTCATAAAGTTATTTAGTAGTCCTTGTATAAACATCTGATGTGTATCATTGAATATGTGATTCAGTTGTGGAACTATGCAGTCATGTTGTTTGTACTAAATATCCTTGGTCATTGAGGTTGTGCTGGACACACAACTTAGACCAATGTGAAAGTTGGCTTGATGACTCGGTTCCACTTGTCATGGGCATGGATATGCTATTCCAACTTACACAGACTAGGCTAAAGAGTTTAGCGAGTCGGATTGACCCATATTGAGGTACAACGAACTAAGCTGTCATTTGTATATCTCAATCAATGTAATCCTTAGACCTGAGGTTGTTGCATAGTCCGAGTTGAGGATCACCGACTTAGGTTCTGTCAAACGCTGATCCGTAACTGGGCAGTTATAAAGGCAGGGTTCGGGTCGACTGAGAATCAAGCTGCGTGATGTGAATAACCAAGATGGGATTTTGCCCCTCCACTCGGAGAGATATTCTCTGGGCCCTCTCGTGAGATATGATTCGGAAAGCATGCCATGCACGACTCGGTTAAGTGTTAACCGAGGCGATCGACTAAGAGTTAGTCGGGTGAATCACTTATCTCGGATCGAGAAGAGAGTCGGACTATTTAAGGGATGACATATATTCGCCTATAGTCTGACAAGGTATATCGTGAGGCAAAAGGGACTCAGACGTAAGTCGCATTGGAAAGGCAAGTCGTCATGACTCTTTGGTACTTGGGAATCGGCAAGTTCTGCTAGGAGCCGATGCCGATTGATCGATTGTGAGTCGGACTCTAATCGTGTCCAAGTAACCATGAGCCTGCGGGGTCACACACTTAAGAGCGGAGCAAGTTCGGATTGGATCCGAATCTGTAATCTGGTTGGGTTGGACCTAAAACAGATTAGGACTGAGTTAGTGAGTTGGACTCACGGTGACTAGTGTTATATGGGCTTTAGTGAATGGGTCGCGTAAGCAGAGCCCATGTTCACTCCCTATATATAGTGGAGCACTGTAACCCAGAAAGGTTAATCGTTGTTCGGTTAGGTCATTCCATGTGTTGGAAACCCTAGCTCCACAGCAGTCCAGCCGCCGTAACGAACCTAGCAGTTCGCCGCCGGCGCTCCTCCTTGTACGTGTGGATACCAGCAGAGGTGTTGTACGATCAGCACCAGGACGATCGGATCGTGAGGACTGCACTGCATCAACTGACGCGCTTCATCAGTAATCCGCAACCGCGCGTCTAGTGGTAAACCTCGTGGCCTTCTACCTCAGCTAGATCTTGGGATCACCACGTTAGAGGAAAAAGTTTTGTTTTATCTCTGCGTGGCCCAACAGTGGTATCAGAGCGATAGCTTCTGGTTTTAGGCTCGAGATCTCGCATATGAGATATGTGGTAGGCTATAGATGAGATCTATGTGCTGTTTTGGTGGTCGATCTATGAGATAGATCGGTTTTGTATGAAGTTGATTGGATCAACTGTACTCGGGGAATGGTAGATCAGATTTCCGTGATCATACTGCTGAGGTCGTGGAACGACATACCCCTACCGGTCGGCTTCCGCCATCGGGGTAGACTGTGACCGCCGGCTTCGCCCTGTCGTAGCGCCTTAGATGTCGTTGCGAGTTTCACAACGCCGGTAGATATTGTATCTATGCATAACTTGTTTTGCAGGAAGTTGTGAATGGTATGGTTCATGTGCATGTGATGTATGTGTGTAATCCATACATGATCTGCGAATCACGGGTTTTTGTCAGCCGGCTGGAGCCTAGGTGCTGTCATTTTATTGTATAACGACCTGCGTGTCAGATTCTCTATGTAATTTAATTTACTAAGCTAGTGCAGCTGTTAGAGAACCCGGAAGGCATGCAAGGCGTTATACATGTCGGCGACATGGAGTAAGACGGCAAGTGACAAGAGTTGGCACGAGTCGGATTACAGGCTTTGTGGAGATGGAGATCGCCATGAAGAGAGCCATACCATTTCACATTATAATTGCTTTATTTTGTGTTATTGTTATGTCTCAGTTTTACCTCTATTAGATAGTCGGTAAAATTTAATCCCTCAAAGAAGGTCTAGTCGGTTTTCCCGCCAGTGTTTGCACCATCACAAGTTGGACATTTTTTGTAGTGGGCTCATAAAATTGAGGTGCTGCCAATTCTTTCCGACTAGGTGGGTTCGAGTCGGAATCTTACTGCAGAAACACTTGGTAAGCTAGACGGGTATATCACAACGGTTGTGGGACTCGGGGAAAGGTCGGATGGGAGCCGGGGCATGTGATGCCACCCGTCCAACAGGAGTCGCATGAGATGCGATTGGCAAGGAGTTGTCTACCTAGATCACTTGGCGGCTAGCGGTGATGCTAAAGCTCACTAGCCGACTTGCTTATTTAGGATCTGTTGGAGATATGCCCAAGAGGCAATAATAAAGTGGGTTATTATCATATCTTCATACTTATGATAAATGTTTACATACCATGCTATAATTGTATTAACCGGAAACATTAATACTTGTGTGATTTGTAAACTAAAATAAGAGTCCCTAGTAAAGCCTCTTGTTAAACTAGCTTGTTGGTTAATATATGATCATGGTTTCCTGATCATGAACATAGATATGTTATTAACAACAGGATCATATCGTTAGGAGAATGATATGGTGGACATACTCCTATAGATAAGCGTAGCATAAAGATCAAGTCATTTCAATAGTTCAATTGCTATATGCTTTCTGATACATAGTAACCTAATTCCTTCGACCATGAGATCATGCATATCACCTTTACCGGATGGATGCTTTGATGACATCAAACACCACACCGTAACTGGGTGGTTATAAGGTGGCATTGAGTGTTCGGAAAGTATTGGTTGAGACACATGGATCAAGAGTGGGATTTGTCCATCCACATGACGGATAGATATACTCTGGGCCCTCTCGGTGGAATGTCATCCAATTAGCTTGCAAGCATGTGACTTGGTCACAAGGGATCACATATCACGGGAACGAGAAAAGAGTACTTGTCAGTAACGAGGTTGAACTAGGTATGCAGAGATACCGACGATCATAACCTCGGATAAGTAACATATCGTGAGACAAAGGGAAATTGGTATCGTATGTAAGTGGTTCATTCGATCGCAAAGTAATCGTAGAAATATGTGGGAGCCATATGAATTTCCAGATTCCTCTATTGGTTATTGTTCGGAGAAGTGTCTCGATCATGTCCGCATAGTTCACGAACCGTAGGGAGACACACTTAAGGATTCGACGTTGTTTGAGTAGTTATGGTATTATGAGAAAGAGACCGAATGTTGTTCGGAGTCTCGGATGGGATCCGGGATATCACGAGGTGATCCGGAATGGTCCGGAGAATAAGATTCATATAAGGAAAGTCCCGTTTCGGAGTTCGGGAATGATTCCGGTGTTTTCATCGGGAATGTTCTAGAAGGTTCCGGATTGTCCGGCACTCCGGGGGGAAGGGGTACATGAATGTGTCATTACATATTGGAATGATTGCATCATGTACTAAGTGTTCTTGCTGTCCCAAATAAAGGATTAAATTGAATCCTAAAACAGAAAAGTCAAATGTCCAGTTTGAAAGTCAAACTGCCAAAACAAGAAACTGTGGGAAACAAGCAAGAGGAGTTGGAACCAACTTGGAGGAGGAGTCCCACTCCTCCAAGCCGGCGGCCAGCCCTAGGACGAGTTGGGGAGGGACTCCCTCCCTCCCTGGCGCGCCAAGCCCCCTCCCATCTATATAAGGAGGGGCAGGGCTCCCCTCCTAGCACACACAAGTTTCTACCTCTAATCTCCGGTTTAGAGCCGTTCTGGTTTAGAGCTTCTAATTGCTTTAGCCTGCGGTTTAGAGCCTTCTAATTGGTGTGTCTAATATCTATACCACTAATAGTACTCTCTCATACTCCACCATACTCGCTCCGGCTTAAGGCGAAGCCCTGCGGGATCTTCCCTCTACTTCCGGTACCATGCCGTTGTGCTGCCGGAATCACGAGAAGAGTGCTACAACCTCCGCTGCCTGCTGGAACAAGGGAGAGGAAGGTCTTCGTCGAGTACCGAACGTGTGACCGACTACGGAAGCGCTGCTGGAACGCAGCGCCGGAAGGATCGTCTACGCGATCTTGAGATTGGAAGTGTACGACTACATCACCCACGAGAATCTGCTCTCGTTAACCGCTTTGGAATCTTCGAGGGTAAGTTATTCCATCGACTCGTTGCTACAATCTAGTAGATAGATCTTGGCTTGTTTGTTTGTATGCGATAGAATTTTTTTTTTCCATGCTACGAACCCCTACAGTGGTATCAGAGCCGTGTCTATATGTAGATCTGTTGCACGAGTAGAACACAATGGTCATTGTGGGCGTTGATGCTTTTATTGTCGATTGCTTCTTGTGTACTTTGCATCTTGCGGTATGTTGGGATGAAGCGGCCCGGGCTAACCTTACATGACATCGTTCATGAGACTTGCTCCACGCTTGACATGCAACTTGTATTGCATAAGTGGCTTTGCGGGTGCCTGTTTCTCCTAGCATAGTTAAGATCCAATTTACAACGGGTGATTAACAATACTAGTATCAATGTTGTGGTTCTTGTTCGTAAGTTAGAACGACACTTATTGAAAGCCCCAAACCACGTAAAATATGCAAAGAAAGTAGAAGCGTCTAACTTTTTTTTGCAGGGGTGTGCAGTGATGTGATATGGCCATTATTGTGATTATATTTGATGTATGCAATGTTCCTTATTGTAAGTCGGCAACCGGCAGGAGCCATATGGTTGTCTTTAATTTATGTTAAGACCCGTGTGTCTATTCAAAGTAGTTGTAATAGTTGAAGCCGGTGGACGACAACCATGGAGAAGCGTCATTGACCTTGATGCAATGCCGGTGATGATGGAGATCATGTTCGTGCTTGAAGATGGAGATCGGAAGCACAAGAAGAAAGGCCATATCATATCACATATTATGAATTGCATGTGATGTTAATCCTTTATGCATCTTGTATTGCTTAGTAGACGACGGTAGCATTATAAGATGATCCCTCATGCACATGAATTTCAAGTCATAAAGTGTTCACCCTTAGTTAGCACCGTTGCTAAAGCTTGTTGTTTTGAAGCACCACGTGATGATCGGGTGTGTTAGATTCTACAAGTGTATACAACGTGAGCAAGCCAGATTTGCTCATGCGGAAACTAAGGTTTGATCTTGACGAGCCTAGCATGTACAGACATGGCCTCAGGAACACGGATTACCGAAAGGTAGAGCATGAGTCATATAGTAGATATGATGAACATGTTGATTGTTCGCCATTGAAGCTATATCAACTCTCGTGATGATCGGTTTTGATGTGGTGGATTTGGTTCGTGTGATCACTAAAACAATGTGAGGGATATTGTTTTGAGTGGGAGTTCACCTAGATTAATTTAATTATTAATTAGAACTCAATTTATCATAAACTAAATCAAAGTGAATTTGCATAGTTGTTGTAGTCATTGGCATCCATTTACCACCTTGCGCTTAGTTTTAATTGAGATGATAGAACTATAGAATTCTGGTTAGTTACTTTACGAACTGGTATCGTATTGTTTTTGAAGTGTTAATCTAAAGTTTAAAAGTCCTATTGCAAACTTTCAGTAAGTTCCGGTTACTCCATGAAGTTTAATAATTGGTATTAAAACAAGAGTGACAATTCCAAGTGTTAGTGTATAAGTATCATGTTTGTCTCCATGATTCTTGATATTCAAAGGATTGTCTTAATATCAAGGTTATCTAGGATCTGAAAGAGTTGTTTCAGAAACCATGATGTGTGGAAGATATTGTGATATCTGAAACGAAGTTTTGGTTGCAACATGATAGAGTATAATATGGCAAAGTTCATGTTCTCATATTTTGATGAGAATTTGCAAAAGGTTGGAGACACTTGTTGTCCCAATCCTCCAAAAGGTTTTTGGATAGCAACATTATACTCATAATTCATCGTTATAAGCTAAAAGTAGCTTGATCATGGAAGATTCCATGATAAGGGTGAATATTTGATGTAGGTAAAATATTTACTACACCAAGAGATTACTAAAGAAAGGAATTTGAAAGAACACCAAACATTTGATGATGGTGATCTACTTCAAAGTGCAAGTCCAAAGACATTGGTATTTAACTATACATGTTTTGGACTATGTGTCATATGTATGACTCCACTATTGATGTTGATAGATTCTTTCAAACAGAAAAGGAAATACTGAAAGAGAATCTCATAAATATATGGCAGAAAAGAAAAGACTAGAATTGTTCAGTTTAAGTATATAGATGATATACATGTTATGGCTATATTCTTTTCTTATTAAACAATGTGGTTATTAAGTATTTGATACTGAATTTGTTGGTGTGAATCGTCATACAAAACAACACAATTCATGAACTACAGTGGCCTAAGTAATTAGCAAAAGAATATGTGATGATGTTCATCGAGAACAAATAAAGGGTTATTGTGTTGCTCGTTAAACATCAAAGCTTGCCTTCAAGATTTGTTTTATCAGGTATTATGAGAACAAAAGGGTTGTTCAAATAATTGCCGTAATCCATAAAAGATGGATGATTCACAAATCTTGTTGGAGAAATCACATCCATAAAACTAGTGCTAAAATGTCGAAAGACAAATTGATTGAAAGATCACTTAGGAAGTGACATCGCCGTTTAAATTATATTGGAAAGAAAACATGAAGAAACTCCATATGTATGGAATTTTGGAGTCTTTTGATTTTGATCAAATGACGCTTGTGAAGCTTTCCTAGAGATAATTAAAACTTCGTTCATAGGCCAAAAGGGAACGAAAGACTAGCTTATTGGAATTTGTACATGTTGTTGTACGAAGTCCATTATGTGTAGTCAAGAGCGATGGATTTCAACTTCATATGCTTTCTCCGAAAATTTGAGTGAATATATGAATATTTACTTAATAAGGATGAAGTATGAAACATTTGAAAAGTTCAAAGACTTTCAAGATGAAGTGCAAAATCATTGTAACAAGAATATAAATAATTTATGATAAGATCATAAAGGAAGATATTTGAGTTACAAAGTTTAGCATAATACCTAAGATTTATGGAATCGTTCCGTGGATTTGCATTTCCCGAAACACCATAAGTGTATGGAGCGTTCGAGATATGTAATTAAACCTTGTTTGACATGGTAAGATCGAAGGTGTAATTCATCAAACTGTCATTGTATTTTAAAGATTAAAAGCTTTAGAGATTACCGTTTTTCCACTGAAAAGAGCTCCATCATAATCCGTTGAAATGACACCATATGTTATGGTTTGGGATAAAACCCAAGTAGTCCTTTCTTAAAACATTGGTATGCTATGCATAAGAAAGATGTGTGCAACCAAAGTCGGATGAACCTGTCTTTGTATAACTGTTAAGTATTCCTCCATAAACACCGGAGACAAAAGTGTTTGTTGCTTAGAACGTCAAGTTTCTTTGAGAAGGAATTTTTCGTGAAAAGTTAAGTGGGAGGAAAATAGAACTTTGATAAGGTTAAAGGAACCTTAGATATATGTGCAGAGTTGCGCAACGCCGAAAAGTGTTCCGGAGGCAGCAACAATGCTCATGGCTCACGTGCCTCAAAGGTTGTGATCACGGAGATCTAAGTTCCTATTGAAACAAGTAGGTCAAGTAAACAATCAAATACCAAGATTTGAGGGTTGAATCATTATTTGAGAATAATGAACGTACTACATGCAAAGAAGCGATGATGAGCCCTGACTCCGTAAAATGGCTTGAAGCCATAAAATCCGTGATAGTTCCATACACGAGAAATCAAGTTTTGAACTTGAAGGACCCTCGAGAAAGGTGTAAGACCTTACAGTTGTGTCTGGATCTATAAAGAAATAGACATGGATGTTTTACATCTATGAAATAGTCGACATGTTAGAGTTCACAAAATGTTCAAAGGTTGACTATGACAAGATTTGATCTTTCATAGTGATATTTAGTCTAGACGGATTAATGTAGCAACCACTACATATAATTTGTTATATGGTAGTTGAATAAACAAAACAAGTTCTTCTAATAGAATCGTTACCTAGGACATGTGCGTAACATGGTCCATAGGGTTTTGTTAATTCAAAGGATGCTAAAAGCATATGCAAACTTCAATGGTTGAAGTGAGCATCGCGGAGTTGGAATCTTCACAATGATGAAATTGTTAAAAGAGTTTAAATTCATCAGAGACAATGAAGATGCTTGCATTTGCAAGAAATTAAGTGGGAGCGCTAAGACATATTTCTAATACATTATGTAGGAGACATATTGTTGATTGGAAGTGATGTATATTTTTATTAACACAAGATAAGAATTTCATATCGATGAAAGACTTGGGCAAAACCCAAATATTTAGCATCAATAGACGCTAATATGGTTGTGCCAGAAGTACATAGACAAGAAATTGAATGAGTTCAATATAGAAACTACAAGAGAGGTTCTTGTCGCACAGAAAGGATTGAATAAGTTCAATGTTGATGATATATTCAAGTGTATTGACATTTGGTAAAGTGAAACAAATAATCAAGTATAGATTGATACTTGATGTATAAAAGCACAAAGAGTATTTATATCAATCATACTGTGATATGTACAAATCCAGATATGTCCTATGCTCTAAATGTTGTGAGCATATACCAGAATGATTCGTAAGATGATCATTGGACAATAGTAAGGATATTCTTATGATCTTTTGGAAGAACTAAGAGTATAATATTTGTAGAAGTGACAAATAGATGGTTAGTTCATTGTAAAAGTACTACATTGATACTAGTTTTGTCACAAAGTACAAAATAAGTGTATCTCAATTTAAACTAAGGGTGGCACAATATAATGGAAAGTGAGTTCCATAATGGATTTGGATGAGTTCCAAAGTTAATACATTGTGACAGATACTACAACAAAAAGCTAAGTATATGACTGCTATTATAGCAGCAAAAGAGGGCATTTGTGTCAAGTAGTTTGTTATCAAACTAGGTGTAGTTCACAGAGGGATAATACTATGAAGATATATTGTGCGACAATATTATCAACATGTTTTAACCCCAAAGAACTAAAGGTCACAACAAAAGACCAAATTTATACAAAGCCATCTCATTAGAGAATGAGTGATGCGTAGAGACGCAAATACATGCAATTACACACGGACCTGGAAGTGTCAGATCCGGAGATCAGTTGACCACTAGCAATCGTGTACATACAACACCGGAAAGCCATAGGTGTTATATACACAAAGGTTTGAAACTAGATTATTGACTCTAGTGCAAGTGGGAGACTGTTGGAGATATGCCCAAGAGGCAATAATAAAGTGGGTTATTATCATATCTTCATACTTATGATAAATGTTTACATACCATGCTATAATTGTATTAACCGGAAACATTAATACTTGTGTGATTTGTAAACTAAAATAAGAGTCCCTAGTAAAGCCTCTTGTTAAACTAGCTTGTTGGTTAATATATGATCATGGTTTCCTGATCATGAACATAGAGATGTTATTAACAACATGATCATATTGTTAGGAGAATGATATGGTGGACATACTCCTATAGATAAGCGTAGCATAAAGATCAAGTCATTTCAATAGTTCAATTGCTATATGCTTTCTGATACATAGTAACCTAATTCCTTCGACCATGAGATCATGCATATCACCTTTACCGGATGGATGCTTTGATGACATCAAACACCACACCGTAACTGGGTGGTTATAAAGGTGGCATTGAGTGTTCGGAAAGTATTGGTTGAGACACATGGATCAAGAGTGGGATTTGTCCATCCACATGACGGATAGATATACTCTGGGCCCTCTCGGTGGAATGTCATCCAATTAGCTTGCAAGCATGTGACTTGGTCACAAGGGATCACATATCACGGGAACGAGAAAAGAGTACTTGTCAGTAACGAGGTTGAACTAGGTATGCAGAGATACCGACGATCATAACCTCGGATAAGTAACATATCGTGAGACAAAGGGAAATTGGTATCGTATGTAAGTGGTTCATTCGATCGCAGAGTAATCGTAGAAATATGTGCGAGCCATATGAATTTCCAGATTCCTCTATTGGTTATTGTTCGGAGAAGTGTCTCGATCATGTCCGCATAGTTCACGAACCGTAGGGAGACACACTTAAGGATTCGACGTTGTTTGAGTAGTTATGGTATTATGAGAAAGAGACCGAATGTTGTTCGGAGTCTCGGATGGGATCCGGGATATCACGAGGTGATCCGGAATGGTCCGGAGAATAAGATTCATATAAGGAAAGTCCCGTTTCGGAGTTCGGGAATGATTCCGGTGTTTTCATCGGGAATGTTCTAGAAGGTTCCGGATTGTCCGGCACTCCGGGGGGGAAGGGGTACATGAATGTGTCATTACATATTGGAATGATTGCATCATGTACTAAGTGTTCTTGCTGTCCCAAATAAAGGATTAAATTGAATCCTAAAACAGAAAAGTCAAATGTCCAGTTTGAAAGTCAAACTGCCAAAACAAGAAACTGTGGGAAACAAGCAAGAGGAGTTGGAACCAACTTGGAGGAGGAGTCCCACTCCTCCAAGCCGGCGGCCAGCCCTAGGACGAGTTGGGGAGGGAATCCCTCCCTCCCTGGCGCGCCAAGCCCCCTCCCATCTATATAAGGAGGGGCAGGGCTCCCCTCCTAGCACACACAAGTTTCTACCTCTAATCTCTGGTTTAGAGCCGTTCTGGTTTAGAGCTTCTAATTGCTTTAGCCTGCGGTTTAGAGCCTTCTAATTGGTGTGTCTAATCTCTAGACCACTAATAGTACTCTCTCATACTCCACCATACTCGCTCCGGCTTAAGGCGAAGCCCTGCGGGATCTTCCCTCTACTTCCGGTACCATGCCGTTGTGCTGCCGGAATCACGAGGAGAGTGCTACAACCTCCGCTGCCTGCTGGAACAAGGGAGAGGAAGGTCTTCGTCGAGTACCGAACGTGTGACCGACTACGGAAGCGCTGCCGGAACGCAGCGCCGGAAGGATCGTCTACGCGATCTTGAGATCGGAAGTGTACGACTACATCACCCATGAGAATCTGCTCTCGTTAACCGCTTCGGAACCTTCGAGGGTAAGTTATTCCATCGACTCGTTGCTACAATCTAGTAGATAGATCTTGGCTTGTTTGTTTGTATGCGATAGAAATTTTTTGTTTTCCATGCTACGAACCCCTACAGGATCCTGAATCACTAAGTAACCATCGGAGGGGTGTTGGTTCTAGTGGGAGCATAAAATATTAAAATGTTTAATATTCTTGCTCTTTTATGAATACATGTCTTAAGTGTTCTTTGCATATTTTCTGTTGTAGATCATGTCACCAAGTAGCAGTCACTCTCAGATATCCGGTTTTGCGTTGAGAACCATTCTTGAGAAAGATAAACTGAACGACACTAATTTTACCAACTGGTATCGAAATCTGAGAATTGTTCTCAAACAAGAAAAGAAGGACCATGTCCTAGACAACCCACTTCCAGATGAGCCGAATGAGAATGCGACTGTGGCAGCCACCAATGCCTACCGTCGGGCTAAGGATGAGTCCACGGATATCAGCTGTCTTATGCTTGCTCACATGGAACCGGACTTGCAAAAGCAGTTCGAGCATGTTGAGGCCTACGATATGATCGAAAGCCTCAAAAGTATGTTCCAGGCTTAGGCGAAGACTGAGAGGTATCAAGTCTCTCAGGCTTTGCTGAGTTGCAAGCTTAAGGATGGTGATCCACTGAGTCCGCATGTGATCAAAATGGTTGGTTACGTGCAGTCTCTGGAGAGGCTTGGCTACCCCATAAGCGAAGAGTTCGCTACGGATATAATTCTGAACTCTCTTCCTAGTGCATATGGGTAGTTCATTTCGAACTACCACATGCATGGTATGGATAAGAAGCTCACTGAATTGCATGGGATGCTCAAGCAGGCAGAGGCGGATCTCAAGAAGGGCACCAGTCAAGTGTTGATGGTGCAGAATAAGGCTAAGTTCAAGAAGAGTTCTTGGACTAAGAAGAAGGCTAAGTCAGGAGGAAAGCATGCTCAGGACCATGTCCCAAGCGCTTCCTCAGGGACTAAGCCATCTCCTTCAGCCGGATCCACTTGCTTCTACTGCAAGGCGGATGGTCACTGGAAGAGGAACTGCAGCAAGTACTTGGCTGACAAAGCCAAGAGTGGAGGTATGACTTCCGACTCAGGTACACTTGTTTGCAATGTTATAGACATATATCTTGCTGATGCACCTAATAGTTCTTGGGTATATGATACCGGATCAGTTATTCACATCTGCAACTCGTTGCAGGGACTGGTAAGAACTAGGAGCGTAGCAAGAGGCGAGGTTGATATTCGAGTCGGCAACAAAGCAAGAGTTGCTGCGTTGGAAGTCGGCACGATGCAACTTCATTTACCTTCCGGATTCATTATGGAACTAAATAATTGTTATTATGTTCCAGTGCTCAGTCGAAACATTATTTCTGCTTCATGTTTGATGAGGCAAGGCTATGAGTCGAATATCAAGAATAATGGTTGTTCTTTGTATTTGAATGATATGTTTCACGGCTTTGCACCCGTCCAGGATGGGTTATTTATTTTGAATCTTGATGGTGAGTCGGTTTATAACATAAATGTTAAAAGGTTGAAACCAAATGATCTGAATATGACTTACTTTTGGCACTGTCGGCTTGGTCATATAAGTTGGAAACGCATGAAGAAGCTCCATGATGATGGACTCCTAACTTCGTTTGACTTGGAGTCATTCGAGACATGCGAATCTTGCCTACTCGGCAAAATGACCAAGACACCTTTTGCAAAGAGTTGCGAAAGGGCGTCCGACTTGTTGGGACTAGTACATAGTGATGTATGTGGACCAATGAGCACGACAGCCAGGGGTGGTTATGAGTACTTCATTACCTTCACTGATGATTTGAGTAGGTATGGATATATCTACTTAATGAAACATAAGTCGGAAGCCTTTGAAAAGTTCAAAGAATTCCAGAATGAAGCACAAAATCAACTCGGCAAGAAAATAAAGTTTCTTCGGTCGGACCGAGGAGGCGAGTACATGAGCCATGAGTTTGATGACCATCTGAAAAGATGTGGAATAGTTCCTCAACTTACTCCGCCAGGAACGCCACAAAGGAATGGTGTTTCGGAAAGGCGGAATCGGACCTTGTTGGACATGGTACGATCAATGATGAGTCGGACAGATCTGCCTTTATCATTTTGGGGTTATTGTCTAGAAACAGCGGCGTTCACACTAAACAAAGTACCATCAAAATCGGTAGAGAAGACACCGCATGAGATGTGGACAGGCAAAAAGCCGAGTTTGTCTTTTCTTAAGATTTGGGGTTGTGAAGCTTTTGTCAAGCGACTTCAGTCGGACAAGCTTACGGCCAAGTCGGATAAATGTATTTTCGTGGGGTATCCGAGGGAAACCTTGGGTTACTACTTCTACAACCGAGAAGAGGGCAAAGTGTTTGTCGCTCGGAACGGTGTCTTCCTTGAGAAAGAGTTTCTCAGTCGGGGAGTAAGTGGGAGCACGGTGCAACTCGAAGAAATTCGAGAGGAATCGGCTAATAGCGAATCGGCTAATAGCGAATCGGCAAAAACCTTGGAGGTTGAGCCGATCGTGGCAGCTGAGCCGACAGCAGCACCTGTACTACGAAGATCGGCAAGATTACGAAGTGTTCGTGATGTGTTATTGTTAGACAGTGATGAGCCGACAAATTATTCGGAAGCGATGGTGGGATCTGATTCCGAGTCATGGCTTGGAGCCATGAGATCCGAGATAAAGTCCATGGATGAAAATCAAGTTTGGAACTTGGTTGATCTGCCAGACGGTGCAAGACCCGTCGAGTGCAAATGGGTCTTTAAGAAGAAAACTGATATGGATGGAAATGTTTCAATCTATAAAGCACGCCTTGTCGTGAAGGGGTTCCAACAAGTTCAAGGAGTTGATTACGACGAGACCTTCTCGCCCGTAGCGATGCTTAAATCAGTTCGGATCATGTTAGCTATAGCGGCCTATTTCGACTATGAGATATGGCAGATGGATGTCAAAACGGCTTTCCTTAACGGAAATTTAACCGAGGACGTGTATATGATACAGCCCGAGGGTTTTGTCGATCCGGCTAATGCTGACAAGGTATGCAAACTTCAGAAATCCATTTATGGGTTGAAGCAAGCATCTCGGAGTTGGAATATTCGCTTTGATGAGGTAGTCAAATCGTTTGGCTTCATCAAGAGTGATCATGATTCTTG
Organism: Avena atlantica; assembly: GCA_910589765.1. Classification (NCBI taxonomy): domain Eukaryota; kingdom Viridiplantae; phylum Streptophyta; class Magnoliopsida; order Poales; family Poaceae; genus Avena; species Avena atlantica. Next base: position 360,828,605 of record OU342733.1, read on the forward strand.
TTTGTACAAGAAGTTTAGTGGGAACAAAGTAAATTTTATAATCTTATATGTGGATGACATATTACTGATTGGAAATGATGTCCAGATGTTGCAAGAAACCAAGGAATCATTGGAAAGGAGTTTCTCAATGAAAGACTTGGGTGAGGCAACATACATCCTCAGAATCCGGATCTATAGAGATAGATCAAGGAGGCTCATTGGATTGAGTCAGAGTACTTATTTGGACAAAGTGTTGAAGAAGTTCAACATGGAATCGTCTAAGAAAGGGTTCTTACCGATGTCCCATGGTGTAAAACTTAGCAAGACTCAGTGTCCTTCGACAACTGATGAGCGAAGTCGGATGAGTGCGATTCCATATGCTTCTGCAGTCGGATCCATCATGTACGCCATGATTTGTACTAGGCCGGATGTTTCCTATGCTCTAAGTGTTGTGATCAGATACCAGGCTGATCCTGGAGAGATCCACTGGACAGCGGCTAAAAATATCCTAAAGTACTTGAGAAGGACTAAGGATATGTTCTTGGTTTATGGTGGTGAAGATGAACTCAGTGTAAAGGGTTACACGGATGCGAGTTATCTCACCGACTCTGATGATTCTCGTTCACAATCCGGATACGTGTTTATTATAAACGGAGGTGCTGTGAGCTGGAAAAGTTCCAAGCAAGAGACTGTGTCTGCGTCTACAACAGAGGCTGAGTATATTGCCGCCTCGGAGGCAGCAAAAGAAGCTGTTTGGATGAGGAATTTCCTCATGGATCTTGGTGTGGTTCAGGGCTCGTCCAATCCGTTGGATGTATATTGTGACAACAATGGTGCTATTGCACAAGCCAAGGAACCTAGACAACACCAGAAGAACAAGCACATACTCATGCGGTACCACCTAATTCGCCAGTTCGTGGATCAGGGTGATATCAAGTTATGCAAGGTACACACGGATGCAAATATTGCGGATCCGTTGACAAAGCCGTTACCCCAGCCGAAGCATGAGGCGTACCTGAGAGCCATGGGCATTAGATGCTTAGACATGTGATGTCGGAAGATTGACTCTAGTGCAAGTGGGAGACTGTTGGGAATATGCCCTAGAGGCAATCATGTATGATGATATTTCCCATTGTATTCATAAAGTTATTTAGTAGTCCTTGTATAAACATCTGATGTGTATCATTGAATATGTGATTCAGTTGTGGAACTATGCAGTCATGTTGTTTGTACTAAATATCCTTGGTCATTGAGGTTGTGCTGGACACACAACTTAGACCAATGTGAAAGTTGGCTTGATGACTCGGTTCCACTTGTCATGGGCATGGAGATGCTATTCCAACTTACACAGACTAGGCTAAAGAGTTTAGCGAGTCGGATTGACCCATATTGAGGTACAACGAACTAAGCTATCATTTGTATATCTCAATCAATGTAATCCTTAGACCTGAGGTTGTTGCATAGTCCGAGTTGAGGATCACCGACTTAGGTTCTGTCAAACGCTGATCCGTAACTGGGCAGTTATAAAGGCAGGGTTCGGGTTGACTGAGAATCAAGCTGCGTGATGTGAATAACCAAGATGGGATTTTGCCCCTCCACTCGGAGAGATATTCTCTGGGCCCTCTCATGAGATATGATTCGGAAAGCATGGCCATGCACGACTCGGTTAAGTGTTAACCGAGGCGATCGACTAAGAGTTAGTCGGGTGAATCACTTATCTCGGATCGAGAAGAGAGTCGGAATATTTAAGGGATGACATATATTCGCCTATAGTCTGACAAGGTATATCGTGAGGAAAAAGGGACTCAGACGTAAGTCGCATTGGAAAGGCAAGTCGTCATGACTCTTTGGTACTTGGGAATCGGCAAGTTCTGCTAGGAGCCGATGCCGATTGATCGATTGTGAGTCGGACTCTAATCGTGTCCAAGTAACCATGAGCCTGCGGGGTCACACACTTAAGAGCGGGAGCAAGTTCGGATTGGATCCGAATCTGTAATCTGGTTGGGTTGGACCTAAAACAGATTAGGACTGAGTTAGTGAGTTGGACTCACGGTGACTAGTGTTATATGGGCTTTAGTGAATGGGTCGCGTAAGCAGAGCCCACGTTCACTCCCTATATATAGTGGAGCACTGTAACCCAGAAAGGTTAATCGTTGTTCGGTTAGGTCATTCCATGTGTTGGAAACCCTAGCTCCACAGCAGTCCAGCCGCCATAACGAACCTAGCAGTTCGCCGCCGGCGCTCCTCCTTGTACGTGTGGATACCAGCAGAGGTGCTGTACGATCAGCACCAGGACGATCGGATCGTGAGGACTGCACTGCATCAACTGACACGCTTCATCAGTAATCCGCAACCGCGCGTCTAGTGGTAAACCTCGTGGCCTTCTACCTCAGCTAGATCTTGGGATCACCACGTTAGAGGAAAAAGTTTTGTTTTATCTCTGCATGGCCCAACAGCTTGAGTTTCTGGTTAATTGTCTTTGATGGTGCTTATAGAGTGTGTGGATGCTCTTCTTGGAATCTTGTGAAGACGGTGGTCTTTCGTTTTTCTCTTTCTCTCATTTTATTGATTTAGATCGTCGTACTATCAAGAGGGGATCCACCTCGAAAGGCTATGGGGAATCATCTATTCTTGCACAAACCATATTTGCACCGCCACAACCATCCTATTCATCAGCGAGAGAGCGAGTTTCTGATTAGTTGGAGCAGTTTTTGTCTGATCGGAACTTCCGGCCAGGAGCCGGAAGTTCTGCTCAGGGTGCTCTATGGGTTGGATCAGGAATTATTTCCGGTCCAACTTCCGATGGAAGTTCCGGCTAGAGTTCCGAACCTACTGTATGGTAATGTTCTATTTGACGGAACTTCCACCGGAAGTAGCACCGAAAGTTTCGGTCAGGAACTTCCTTTGCTTTTTCCACTAAGACCCTGAGCGGAACTGTAACTACCTCGGTGAATTAGCTCCTAGTTACAAGCCTGGATGAACGGAAATGGTTGAAATAGTACGGTGGGGCCCAGATGCCACTCACAGGTAGACCTTTCGGCCGTCCCAACCATTTCCAATCATCGGGACAAGAACGGGCGGCGTAATCGGCAGGCGAAGGGATCAACTACATACACAAATGGGTATGTATGCAAGCCACCATACAACAGTACATCAGAGCCATTCCATCTAAAAAGAAAGGAAATATAGCAACGCCATACGGCAAGATTCAAATGTCCTAGATAGATATAATAATTTAGGATATCTCCTCATACATCACACATCAGAGTATCAGGCGGAAACGGCAACAAGATCCGAGTACGGATAAGAAGCAAATCGGCATAAGATGCCCCATAAATAAGCACATCCCGCCCACAGATCTCACGGATCCCCGTTCCCGGAATCTCTACACCGAACGATCGTTTCCCACATCGTCCGCCTCCTCCACCCAGTATCCATCTTGCGAGTTTACCTGTTCAGCTGAATCAAACAATTTATCATGTGAGACCCTAGGGGTACTCAGCAAGTCTTTATGCCTCTAAAGGGGACGCAACCTGGGGTGACGCAATTGCAGCAAAAGATAAACCCTAACAATTCTATAGATACTCGCTAACCATCCGCCTAACCAATGATAGACGGATGTCCGTGAATTAATGACAACAGTTATAACAGTAATATCAACAGATCTATCCTCCTCCTCGCTTACCAACGAGGAAGCGGACGAACAACCCCCATCCGTTGGCAGTTTTATTATCCATTCCATGAGTGTTGCACTATTTACTAGTCAGTTGCTTAGTCAAATTAAAAACGGTACTTTAGTTATGCTTGTCTATGATCGAGAAACTGTGCTCCAAGTCGTCCATAACCGCGGACACGGCTTTCAGAAAGTTTTACCCTGCAGGGGTGCACAAATAGCAACACACACTCGATCAACCTCGGAAAAACCAAATCAAAACCCAACGAGGCCTTCACGACAAAGCAATCACAGGATTCAGAAATATTTCAGGGGGCCACCCCATTAAGTATACCCGCAACGAAGTTAGCTGACTCCGAGACGGACTCAAGGTTTGGGTGGACGGCTGTAAACGACTGGGAACCCGAAAGTGTGACTGGGCTTGTCGATACCGCGAAAACGTGTCCCGATCCTAAACAGTACAGGTGCTCCTCGCACAATCGTAAATAAAACAGTAAAGCATGGCATAAGTACAGGATAGTAAATAAAACCTCAAACTAGTTTGTGGCCCCAAGAAATAAGACTGAATCAAGCTCTGGCTCAGGGGGGTCCCATAAGCCTCCCGGATGTGGATAGCGCTAATATTCAAGGAACAGGAATCAAGTACTCGGGGTCCTACGGGACACAAGTGAGCAGGAAAAACCAAATAGCAGATATTGCTCACCGGTGCCACTTTCATTAGTTATCCCATTACTACTCAAGTTAAGTTGTTTAGGTACCTCGTTATTCATCAGACTCTCACATACCCTACACATGATGTTCTACGACTCGCATGGATCAAGCAACTCATGTAGTAATGGCTCATGGGATGGAGGAACAAGCTTCGGTGGGGTTTAAAAGTAAAGGCTATGCAATATTTGGGATTCAATTTAATGCAATCGCGACTCAATGATGCAAGAGTAAGATAGAGGCAATAGGTACTATATGTATGCAAGCATGTGGTAGTGCTTGCCTGGCAGCTCAGTTGAAGCAAGAGAAGGATCTGGGTAGTGCTCCTGGGTTTCTTGATATATCCCCTGCTCAGCGTCTATTCAAAGAAGAACCAAACAAACAAGGGCCAACATAAATAAAGTACACAAGCATATGAATAAGATGCGTCAAGCAAACAATCATGCCATGATGAATGATGCACAATTTGCATGGCAATAAAGTAGCATGGCATGGGTGAGGTGTGGAATACAAGAAATAAGCATTTAATTGAGCTTTAATCATATTTTATACTCAATTAAGTTTCTGTTTACATTATATTTATATGATGCATGCTGCAATTCAGAACATGGAATGCATAAACAGAAAGGTCTCGTCGAGCTGATCATTTTAGACATATCATTTGTTTAATTTGGAGTTATAAAACATAAGTTATTAATTAATTAAGGGGAAGGGCATTTTCTTGTAATTTTTGTCAATTTGAAATTTAAAATGTGCAAAATATATTTTGGATGGCATATTTGAAATCCTCACATTTTTCTGATTTCAAAACATATATCATATGTTTAATTTGAATTTATATTTTAAAAGTTATTTTAAAAACAGATTTGAATTTTTGAATTTCAAAACAATTTGAAAAGATTTAGTTTAAAATAGATAACAGAAAAGCCCTCTTGTACTCAGGCAGACCTAGCCACTGCCGCTGACGGGTGGGGCCAGGTCGACTGGGCCCAACACGCGCACAGAGAAAGGGGGGGGGACTGCGGGTTGATGGAACCAAGTGCCGGGACCCATTTTGCAAAAAGGCAACAGCCGCAGACAGGTGGGTCCGGAGGGATCGCGGGTTGAGGAATCAAAAATCTTGGCGGGGTTTCTGAAAATCGGCCAGGGGGTACTGTGGATCTTCTCCTCTGCATTGCGCGCACGGAGCGCGACACAGCGAGGCGGGGATTCGATCCCAGGTCGCGGGCGCACGCGCTGAGGGGGCTGACCGGTGCGGCTGGCTGCGGGATGGTGATAGGAGGGAGGACGGGGCCTAGGTAAGGTGCTACGCGGAGCGCGAGCGTGCAGACGCCAGCGAGGCGGCAGCGCACGGTGGGCGTTCGACGAAACGAACGTCGCAACCAGGAAGCGAAGAGGAACAGGGGCATGTCTAGGGGGGTCGGTGGAGGTGGTTCGGGCTGGGGGGCCGCTGATCGACGGCGAGGCAGACGGCCGGAGAGCTAGGGTTTTCGTCGGGGCGGCGATGATCCAGGCGATCCGGGGGCTCCTCCTACTCGCTGGTGTGTATGGGGCCGCTGCAGGGGACCTCCTCGTCCTCCTCGATAACCCAACCAACACGCCGCCGGCTTGCAACGAGTAGGTGGGGTAGAGGCCGACGGTGAGGTCGTCGGGGGTAGACGGTGGTGGAGAGGGAGAAGGGAGGCGAGGGCAGGGCCCTGGGTATGGATCTGGCGAGGCAGAGAGGGGGAGAGGGAGTAGATAAGGACGGGGGAAGGAGAGGGGTGCCGTGGGGAGGTGGTGAAGGAAAAAGGTGGCTCGGGTGCCACCTTTCCTCCTCCTCACGTGCTCGAGCATGGGAGCCAGGGCAGGGGCTGCAGGTGGGACCAGGGAGCAGCCAAGGATGGGGCTCGATGTGGGGCACGCTTGGCAGAGAGAAGGGAAGGAGAGAGGAGAGGGGAGGCTCGGGCTAGGGTCGGGTGTAGCTCGGTTAGGAGCTAGGGTTGGCTAGGGGAGGGGTAGATGGGGTGGTTAGGGAGAGAGGGTGGCAGTGGGACCTGCAAGGCAGAGAGAAGAGAGAGGAAGGGTGTGGCATGGAGCTAGGGTAGGAGGGGGCTCGGGTTAAAGAGAGGTGAGGTGAGAGGGGGAGATGAGAGAGGGGTGGCATGGTAGCTAGGGTTTGAAGAGAGAGGGGGGTTTTAGATTAGGTATAGATTAGGGGAGAGGTTTAGAGAGAGGTGAGATGTGAAGGTTTGGTTTAGCCAAACAAAAGGTAGGTTTAGGGTTTTGTTTGAGCTAGATTAGAGAGAGGAGAGGTGAGGGCTTAGGGTTTTAGATACTAGGCTAGGAGAGAAAGAGAGAAGAAAGAATAGCCTCAAATGATCAAGCCAAAAAAAAGGTAGAGAGATAGATGGGAGATTCACTCAAAGGATCAAATAAAAAAAAGAAGGTCAAAAGATGGAGATGGTTGCATGGCCCATGCAAGGGTAAGATGCCATGTCTTAATCTTGTGAAAACAAAATAATAAGCATGGCATTATTCCTATGCATTACCCAAAAGGTGGAGTGGAACAAAAGATATGCCCCCAACTCCACTTGGGCATTTAAACAATATATCAAGAACCAAATACAATATCAAGAGGCAAATACAAATAATAATGCATATGAGATACGAACCAAAACAAAAAGGGTTTTTGTATGATGCTCAAATGCAAGGTGGCATGATGACATGAGCATGATAGAATGATGATGCAACAATTATATATATGAAGTAGCCATTATATTACTAAACCAAGTAGCATTACAGTTGTTAGACAAATGCGATGCTACAACTCTCCCCCACTAAACAGGAATCTCACCCCGGGATTCTAGGAAGAAGAAGAAGACTCAAAGAGGGTAGGGTAGTTGGCACGGAGCTCCTCTTCACGTTCCCAAGTGGCTTCATCAACGGAATGGTGCGACCACTGCACCTTGCAGAACTTGATGGACTTGTTGCGAGTCCTTCTTTCTGCGGTCTCAAGGATTTTTGTGGGGTGTTCTTGATAAGACAGGTCTTCTTGGAGATTGATTAGCTCATGATCCACGGTCCTGCCGGGATCCTTGAAGCACTTCTTGAGTTGAGATATGTGGAAAACATCATGGACCTTGAGTTTTTCCGGGAGCTCAAGAGCATAAGCAACTTCTCCTCTTCTACCACGAATTTTGAAAGGACCGATGTATCTAGGAGCCAGCTTTCCTTTGATACCAAAACGGTGTGTGCCTTTCATGGGAGTGACACGAAGGCAAACGAGATCACCAGGGACATACACCATGTCTGTGTGCTTTCTGTCATAATTGCTCTTCTGGCGACTTTGAGCAATCTTCAGATTTTCAAGAATGATATGCACCTTCTCCTTCGCTTGGGTTACAATGTCGGGGCCAAACCAAATTCTTTCTCCTGCACCCGACCAACCAATCGGAGTTCTGCACTTGCGACCATAGAGAGCCTCAAATGGTGCCATCTTCAGACTTTTCTGGAAGCTGTTGTTGTAAGAGAATTCAGCATAAGGAAGACATTCCTCCCACTTCATGCCAAAAGAGATGACGCAAGCACGAAGCATATCCTCCAGAATCTGATTGATCCTTTCAACTTGTCCTTGCGACTGAGGGTGGTAAGCTGTGCTGAAGTTCAATTTTGTTCCCAAAGCATTTTGGAAACTTTCCCAGAACTTGGAAGTGAAGATGCTCCCACGGTCTGAACTGATCTCAAGCGGAACCCCATACAGAGAGACAATTCTGTTGATATAGAGCTCAGCCAACTGAATTCCAGTAATTGTTTCCTTGACGGGGAAGAAGTGAGCCACTTTGGAAAGCCTGTCAATGACAACAAAGATTGCATTGTTGCCCTTCTGCGACCTTGGAAAACCAGTGATGAAGTCCATCTCTACTTTCTCCCATTTCCATTCCGGGGGTTTCAATGGCTATAGAAGACCGAAAGGTTTCTGATGGACAGCTTTCACTCTGCGGCAGACATCACACTCCGAGACATACTTGGCACAATATCATTTCAAACCCGGCCACCAATATTGTGTTTTCAAGTCCATGTACATCTTTGTGCTGCCAGGGTGGATAGAAAGAACAGAATCATGCGCCTCCTTGAGAACTTGCTCTCTCAAACCCGGGTAGTTCGGAACAAACATCCGGTGTTCAAAGAAAAGCGTGCCTTGATCATCGACGTGGAAGGACTCATACTTCGGAAGCTGAAGTTTGGAGATGATCTTTCTGGTGTGCGGATCACCAAGCTGACGAGAGCGAACCTTTTCTTCCAAGAGAGGGGTTGCTAGAAGGTTCAGGAGATGCCCTTGTTCCACAATTTCAAGGTTGAGCTGATGGTATTCCTCGCACAAGAGAGGCTGTTGTTCTTCCATCATGAGGTTGTTGACATAAGCTTTGCGGCTGAGAGCATCGGCCATGACATTAGCTTTGCCCGGAGTGTAGTTGATGGTCAAATCAAAATCATTGATTGCTTCAATCCATCTCCTCTGCCGAAGGTTGAGATCAGGCTGAGTGAAGATATACTTCAGACTCTTGTGATCAGAAAAGATTTCACAACGGTTGCCCAGCAAGTAATGCCTCCATAGTTTCAAAGCAAAGACAACTGCTGCGAGCTCGAGGTCATGTGTAGGATAGTTGATCCCATGCGTCTTCAACTGTCGAGAGGCATAAGAAACAACTTGTTTTTCTTGCATAAGGACCGCACCCAATCCTTGCAAAGAGGCGTCACAGAATATCTGGAAAGGCTTAGATGTATCCGGAGGAACCAAGACTGGTGTGGAAGTGAGCTTCTCTTTGAGTGTCTCAAAGCTTGCTTGACATGCAGGAGTCCAAAGGTATTTCTTGCCTTTCTTGAGGAGATCGGTAAGAGGCTTTGCTATCTTCGAAAAGTTCTTAACGAAGCGACGGCAATAACTAGCCAAACCAAGGAAACTCCGCACTTCTTTGACATTAACAGGAGGAAGTCATTCAACAATTGTCTTCACAGTTTCCGGGTTGACTGCAATGCCCTTGGCAGAGATGACATGACCAAGATAGGTTACTTGAGGCAGCCAAAACTCACACTTGGAGAACTTTGCATACAGGCGGTTCTCACGAAGCTTGTTTAGGACACACCGAAGGTGTTCTTCATGTTCTTCCTTTGACTTTGAGTAGACTAAGATGTCATCCAGATAGACCACAACGAACTTATCAAGATACTCCATGAAAACCGAGTTCATAAGCCTCGAGAAGGTAGCAGGTTGTTTGGTGAGACCGAAAGACATGACCGTGTACTCATACAGGCCATAGCGGGTGGTGAAAGCTGTTTTAGGAACATCTTCCTTGCGAATCTTGATTTGGTGATAACCACTTCTCAAGTCAAGCTTAGAGAACACCACAGCTCCAGCTAGCTGATCGAAGAGATCATTAATCCGTGGAAGGGGATATTTATTCTTGATGGTTTTATCATTAAGATCCCGATAGTCAACACAAAGTCTATCAGTTCTGTCTCGCTTTTTCACAAAGATTGTTGGGCTACCCCAAGAAGAGGTATTGTGTTGAATGAAACCCAACTTCTCTTGTTCATCAAGTTGACGTTTGAGTTCAGCCAACTCAGCAGGACCCATTTTATAAGGCCGCTTGGAGATAGGAGCCGTTCCAGGTTCAAGCTCAATTACAAACTCAACCTCACGATCCGGAGGCATACCTGGCAACTCTTCAGGAAAGACATCTGGGAACTCACAGACCACCGGGACACTCTGAATAGCTTCCATAGCATCATCATTCAGAGCCTCCAAAGAGAAAAGCTGGATAGCAGGAGTCAGACTTGGAGAAAAGACTATATGGCCTTCAGGAATCTTCAGAGAAACCCGCGGTTCAGCACAATCAATCACAGCTGCATTTGCTGTCAACCAATCCATGCCCAAGATGACATCAATGTCAGAATTGCCCAGAACAATTAAGGACGCCGAGAACGAAGAGCCACCAATCTCAACTTGATTGCCATGGCTGATATGAACAGCCCTCATGTTTGAACCAGGAGATTGTACCACCAACTGCTTAAGGAGAGGAACCAAGACTAACTCATTCTCATTTGCAAACTTGTGAGAAACAAAAGAATGCGATGCACCAGAATCAAACAAAACTCGTGCAGGGACTGAGTTAACGGGAAGCATACCCATCACAACTCCAGGTGCATGCTCAGCTTGAGCGGCGTTGACACAGTTGGCACGAGCAACAGTAGACCCGGGCTTGGTGTTGATGTTGAGAGCCCGAGGTGGTGGTGCACGAACCAAAGGAGAGCTTGCCGCAGATCTTGGAGGGGGTGGAGGAAGAGCTTTGTTTTTCATCGGACAGTTCCAGTTTTGATGCCCAGAGTCTCCACACATGAAACAAGCACCAGGTGGACGTGGAGCAACGTAGCCAGGGACTCCGCCAGGCGCTCCAGGGTAGTGGTGGTTGTAGCCCCTAGGAGCAGCAGTGAGGAAGTTTGGTGGCCTTGCCGCGTAGCTTGCAGGTCTTGGTGGAGCCGGGAGCGACGGTGGGGTGTTAGGAACCCAGACACGACGCTTAGAGGGAGCTGACATAGCTGAAGAGCTTGCTGCATCACGGTTGTGTTTCTTTGACTCCTCAAACACTTGCCTACTTGCTTCTTCCTGCAGAGCTGTATGCTGAAGTTCCAGAAAAGACGCCGGCCTTGCATGTGTGATTGCATATTTAATCGATGCATTGAGCCCTTGCCGGAACCTCTTTTGCTTCTTCTTGTCATCGGAGATCTCATCGCCACCATAACGAGAAAGATTCATGAAGTTCCTGATGTAGGTATTGACATTGTCATTTCCCTGCTTGAGGTTGAGAAACACTTCCTTCATCCTCTCCATGACAATTTCTGACAGATACTGCTCTTTGAACGCTCCAGTGAACTGTTCCCAAGTAGGCTGAAAACCAATGCAGTTTGCCTTCAGGTAATTCTCCCACCAGAGAGCTGCATCTCCCTTCAGAAGGTGAGTAGCACATGTTACCCATTCTTGCTCAGGAACATCAACAGTCTCCAGTAGCCTTGACATCTCACGCAACCAATCATCAGCATCAAGTGGTTGATCAGAAACATCAAATTGGCGTGGGTTGAACTTCAGGAAGCTTTTGATGTCTCCTCGCTTGGGAGGTGGAGGTAGCGGAGCAAACTCATTCCTCCGAACACTCTCTTCAAAACGCTGCTGGTTCTGCTGCATTGCTGCCAAGGCATTGGCGATGTTTGACAACGCGGACCCCAGTTCAGGTGGTATGTCCTCATCAGAACGGCGTGGTGGAGCCATCCTGTGATTGATATAAAACACAAGTCAGTACTATAATGGAGAATAATAATAATCCAAAATAGTACCAAGATGGAATTAACCAAGATTAAAGGATACAATTTACTAAGATGATATTAAAATATCAACAAAGTCCAAAGCACCTAGAAGATATTAAGCATATCGCACACGACTGAAAAGGAGTGTGGTACACAGATATATCAAAGAAAAATTTTCCGCAATTTTTCGGCATTAAAAATACCAATAGATGCGCAAAATCACTTAACGAATCAAGATTAGTGACTCTACCAATTAAATATACAAAAGCGAATGATAAGAGTAGTGGTATGGTCGCGACTCCATCCCGCACTCAAATCATTACTCCGCACATGAATAAGTAGAACACATATCCTAACCCCTTCTTCTCACGATGAACCTAAAGATTGGTAACTACGAAAATGAACACCCCAAACAAGATAACGTCGGATAACAAAGAGTAAGGCAGATCGCAGCGGTATACAATGAATCAGATAGATCGCGTCGGTTTGCAAAAGCCTGTCGGTATGGAATGTACCAATAGTTGATAACCAAAAGGCCGATTAAAGATAACATGTTGGATGCAACAGATAGACAAGGAATTACACACACACACAACCTATGGTACTACGGAAACCCAGAACACGTGAATCCTAGTTTGAACTTTTAAGAAGAGGATTGAAAACGTTACACTTCCTTACCAGAAAAGGGTGGGTGGGTGGGTAAGAAGAAAAGTGGAAGCAGTCCTACTCTCACGTTTGGTTTTTCCCTAGTATACATAACTACCAAAAATATTTCCTAGACTGACAACGACCATTTGGCTGAGACCCTGAAGGGCGGGATGGCTCTGATACCAATTGTAACTACCTCGGTGAATTACGCTCCTAGTTACAAGCCTGGATGAACGGAAGTGGTTGAAATAGTACGGTGGGGCCCAGATGCCACTCACAGGTAGACCTTTCGGCCGTCCCAACCATTTCCAATCATCGGGACAAGAACGGGCGGCGTAATCGGCAGGCGAAGGGATCAACTACATACACAAATGGGTATGTATGCAAGCCACCATACAACAGTACATCAGAGCCATTCCATCTAAAAAGAAAGGAAATATAGCAACGCCATACGGCAAGATTCAAATGTCCTAGATAGATATAATAGTTTAGGATATCTCCTCATACATCACACATCAGAGTATCAGGCGGAAACGACAACAAGATCCGAGTACGGATAAGAAGCAAATCGGCATAAGATGCCCCATAAATAAGCACATCCCGCCCACAGATCTCACGGATCCCCGTTCCCGGAATCTCTACACCGAACGATCGTTGCCCACATCGTCCGCCTCCTCCACCCAGTATCCATCTTGCGAGTTTACCTGTTCAGCTGAATCAAACAATTTATCGTGTGAGACCCTAGGGGTACTCAGCAAGTCTTTATGCCTCTAAAGGGGACGCAACCTGGGGTGACGCAATTGCAGCAAAAGATAAACCCTAACAATTCTATAGATACTCGCTAACCATCCGCCTAACCAATGATAGACGGATGTCCGTGAATTAATGACAACAGTTATAACAGTAATATCAACAGATCCATCCTCCTCCTCGCTTACCAACGAGGAAGCGGACGAACAACCCCCATCCGTTGGCAGTTTTATTATCCATTCCATGAGTGTTGCACTATTTACTAGTCAGTTGCTTAGTCAAATTAAAAACGGTACTTTAGTTATGCTTGTCTATGATCGAGAAACTGTGCTCCAAGTCGTCCATAATCGCGGACACGGCTTTTAGAAATTTTTACCCTGCAGGGGTGCACAAATAGCAACACACACTCGATCAACCTCGGAAAAATCAAATCAAAACCCAACGAGGCCTTCACGACAAAGCAATCACAGGATTCAGAAATATTTCAGGGGGCCACCCCATTAAGTATACCCGCAACGAAGTTAGCTGACTCCGAGACGGACTCAAGGTTTGGGTGGACGGCTGTAAACGACTGGGAACCCGAAAGTGTGACTGGGCTTGTCGATACCGCGAAAACGTGTCCCGATCCTAAACAGTACATGTGCTCCTCGCACAATCGTAAATAAAACAGTAAAGCATGGCATAAGTACAGGATAGTAAATAAAACCTCAAACTAGTTTGTGGCCCCAAGAAATAAGACTGAATCAAGCTCTGGCTCAGGGGGTCCCATAAGCCTCCCGGATGTGGATAGCGCTAATATTCAAGGAACAAGAATCAAGTACTCGGGGTCCTACGGGACACAAGTGAGCAGGAAAAACCAAATAGCAGATATTGCTCACCGGTGCCACTTTCATTAGTTATCCCATTACTACTCAGGTTAAGTTGTTTAGGTACCTCGTTATCCATCAGACACTCACATACCCTACACATGCTGTTCTACGACTCGCATGGATCAAGCAACTCCTGTAGTAATGGCTCATGGGATGGAGGAACAAGCTTCGGTGGGGTTTAAAAGTAAAGGCTATGCAATACTTGGGATTCAATTTAATGCAATCGCGACTCAATGATGCAAGAGTAAGATAGAGGAAATAGGTACTATATGTATGCAAGCATGTGGTAGTGCTTGCCTGGCAGCTCAGTTGAAGCGAGAGAAGGATCTGGGTAGTGCTCCTGGGTTTCTTGATATATCCCCTGCTCAGCGTCTATTCGAAGAAGAACCAAACAAACAAGGGCCAACATAAATAAAGTACACAAGCATATGAATAAGATGCGTCAAGCAAACAATCATGCCATGATGAATGATGCACAATTTGCATGGCAATAAAGTAGCATGGCATGGGTGAGGTGTGGAATACAAGAAATAAGCATTTAATTGAGCTTTAATCATATTTTATACTCAATTAAGTTGCTGTTTACATTATATTTATATGATGCATGCTGCAATTCAGAACATGGAATGCATACACAGAAAGGTCTCGTCGAGCTGATCATTTTAGACATATCATTTGTTTAATTTGGAGTTATAAAACATAAGTTATTAATTTATTAAGGGGAAGGGCATTTTCTTGTAATTTTTGTCAATTTGAAATTTAAAATGTGCAAAATATATTTTGGATGGCATATTTGAAATCCTCACATTTTTCTGATTTCAAAACATATATCATATGTTTAATTTGAATTTATATTTTAAAAGTTATTTTAAAAACAGATTTGAATTTTTGAATTTCAAAACAATTTGAAAAGATTTAGTTTAAAACAGATAACAGAAAAGCCATCTTGTACTCAGGCAGACCTAGCCACTGCCGCTGACGGGTGGGGCCAGGTCGACTGGGCCCAACACGCGCACAGAGAAAGGGGGGGACTGCGGGTTGATGGAACCAAGTGCCGGGACCCTTTTTGCAAAAAGGCAACAGCCGCAGACAGGTGGGTCTGGAGGGATCGCGGGTTGATGAATAAAAAATCTTGGGGGGTTTTCTGAAAATCGTCCAGGGGGTACTGTGGATCTTCTCCTCTGCATTGCGCGCACGGAGCGCGACGCAGCGAGGCGGGGATTCGATCCCAGGTCGCGGGCGCGCGCGCTGAGGGGGCTGACCGGTGCGGCTGGTTGCGGGATGGTGATAGGAGGGCGGACGGGGCCTAGGTAAGGTGCTACGCGGAGCGCGAGCGTGCAGACGCCAGCGAGGCAGCGGCGCACGGTGGGCGTTCGACGAAACGAACGTCGCAACCAGGAAGCGAAGAGGAACAGGGGCATGTCTAGGGGGGTCGGTGGCTCACCGTGAGGGCGTCGGTGGAGGTGGTTCGGGCTGGGGGGGCCGCTGATCTACGGCGAGGCAGACGGCCGGAGAGCTAGGGTTTTCGCCGGGGCGGCGATGATCCAGGCGATCCGGGGGCTCCTCCTACTCGCTGGCGTGTACGGGGCCGCTGCAGGGGACCTCCTCGTCCTCCTCGACAACCCAACCAACACGCCGCCGAGCTTGCAACGAGTAGGTGGGGTAGAGGCCGACGGTAAGGTCGTCGGGGGTAGACGGTGGTGGAGAGGGAGAAGGGAGGCGAGGGCAGGGCCCTGGGGATGGATCTGGCGAGGCAGAGAGGGGGAGAGGGAGTAGATAAGGGACGGGGAAGGAGAGGGGTGCCGTGGGGAGGTGGTGAAGGAAAAAGGTGGCTCGGGTGCCACCTTTCCTCCTCCTCACGTGCTCGAGCATGGGAGCCAGGGCAGGGGCTGCAGGTGGGACCAGGGAGCAGCCAAGGATGGGGCTCGATGTGGGGCACGCTTGGCAGAGAGAAGGGAAGGAGAGAGGAGAGGGGAGGCTCGGGCTAGGGTCGGGTGTAGCTCGGTTAGGAGCTAGTGTTGGCTAGGGGAGGGGTAGATGGGGTGGTTAGGGAGAGAGGGTGGCCGTGGGACCTGCAAGGCAGAGAGACGAGAGAGGAAGGGTGTGGCATGGAGCTAGGGTAGGAGGGGGCTCGGGTTAAAGAGAGGTGAGGTGAGAGGGGGAGATGAGAGAGGGGTGGCATGGTAGCTAGGGTTTGAAGAGAGAGGGGTTTTTTAGATTAGGTATAGATTAGGGGAGAGGTTTAGAGAGAGGTGAGACATGAAGGTTTGGTTTAGCCAAACAAAAGGTAGGTTTAGGGTTTTGTTTGAGCTAGATTAGAGAGAGGAGAGGTGAGGGCTTAGGGTTTTAGATACTAGGCTAGGAGAGAAAGAGAGAAGAAAGAATAGCCTCAAATGATCAAGCCAAATAAAAAGGTAGAGAGATAGATGGGAGATTCACTCAAAGGATCAAATAAAACAAAGAAGGTCAAAAGATGGAGATGGTTGCATGGCCCATGCAAGGGTAAGATGCCATGTCTTAATCTTGTGAAAACAAAATAATAAGCATGGCATTATTCCTATGCATTACCCAAAAGGTGGAGTGGAACAAAAGATATGCCCCCAACTCCACTTGGGCATTTAAACAATATATCAAGAACCAAATACAATATCAAGAGGCAAATACAAATAATAATGCATATGAGATACGAACCAAAACAAAAAGGGTTTTTGTATGATGCTCAAATGCAAGGTGGCATGATGACATGAGCATGATAGAATGATGATGCAACAATTATATATATGAAGTAGCCATTATATTACTAAACCAAGTAGCATTACAGTTGTTAGACAAATGGGATGCTACAGGAACTTCCGCCCAGGCATCGAAACTTTCGGTCAGGCATGTTTTGCGACCTAGTTGTTTCGCCCCT
This sequence comes from Avena atlantica, assembly GCA_910589765.1. Classification (NCBI taxonomy): domain Eukaryota; kingdom Viridiplantae; phylum Streptophyta; class Magnoliopsida; order Poales; family Poaceae; genus Avena; species Avena atlantica. The sequence continues at coordinate 360,845,484 of OU342733.1, forward strand.
AGTTCTGCTCCAAGTTCCGCTCAGGTTCAGAATACTTTTGTCTGCAAGTGTTCTATTTGACGGAACTTGGACCGGAATTTGCCCCGACAGTTTCACCGGAACTTCCGGTCAGGTTTTGGAGCATGCGTCAATGGTCTTCGTACCGTTGGAGCAACGCTGGGCAGAACTTCCGGCCCCTCACCGGAACTTCCGATGAGGTCACGAACTGCCCAATGGTTCAGTTTGGAGGGGGGCTATTTAAGGCGCCCTCCTTCTTCCTCCTACCTAACTATTCAATTTTCTCTCTCCTCCATTAATACTAGAGCTTCACCTCACTAGATCTCTCTCCCTATCCACTCAAATCGCTTGATCATTTGAGAGGTGGGAGAGGTGACCTAGTTCTACACTTCCACCAAAGAAGATTTGATTCCCCTCACCTATCCTTTGTGGATCTTGTTGCTCTTGGGTTTCTTGGAACCCTAGACGATGCAGGGAATCCTCAGAGCTAAGGGCATGTGTTGTAAAGCTCCGTGGTGTCGTTGAGGGCCTCCAATTGAGTTGTGGAGCTTCCCCCTCAACCTTGTTGTAAAGGTTTCAGTTGGCGTCTTCAAGGTCACCAGTTAGTGGATTGTGAGGCCTTCTTTGTGGGGGAGCTCACCGAAGAAGAAGGTGAGGCCTTTGTGGCGCTCGGGTGACGTTGTGTGGCCCCGACACCTCTCCAACATAGACGTAGCTTCCTTGGAAGTGAACTACGGGAATTACATCTCTGTGTCCCCGCTCCGGTTATCTCGTTCCTTACCTTTACTACTTTCTCTTGACCGTGCTTGTGCTTGTCGTTGGTTCTCTAGCATATAGGTTATTCACCTAGTTGCATATCTAGAGAACTTATCTTCTTGCCAAGCCTAAAATTGAGTAACAAATTAAAAATTGGTAGTCGCCTATTACCCCTCCCTCTAGTCGATTCAAAGTCGGTACTTTCAATTGGTATCAAAGCCAAGGCTCTTATTTTGGGCTTTACCGCCTAAGATACGATGGCCGACGAAGGGGGTAGTGAGAATGAAAACTCCAAGAACTTGGCCACCATAGATGACCTCAAGCAATTGGAGACATCCATGATGTCCAAGTTTGAGGAAATGATGACTATTTTGCAGTCTCTCAAGCCAAACCCCATGGTTCCTCTTGCCACACCCCAAACCACTGAGCTTCCTCCCACCGTTCCCATGTCCGCCCCTAGGGTGTCGTGGTATTGCCGAAGAGTACGCCATGGAGGGGTCCTCACAAAGCGTGTTTAGAGACATGGGGTAAGGCGGAAGGTAGGAAGATATGAGGTAACACAGTTTACCCAGGTTCAGATCCCACGACGGTGGGGGTATCCTACTCCTACTATAAATCACTATAATGGCAATACGCCGAGTTACAGGGATCGGTTCGCTGTGCACGATATGATTTGTTCTATCTGATTGTTCTAAAGGCTCCCATACGTTTGGCTTATATAGTCGCCAGATCCTAGGGTTACGGGCGAAGTCCTAGCCGGACAGGTTACAGAGTCCTACATGGTACACAACTAGTCTAACGTGTCTTGCACTCCAAGGCTCCGGGTACGCTGGTAACTCCTCCATAGCCTTCCTTTATTCGGCATAGGCCTCCCTTCTAGATCCATCTAACTGGGCCGCCCATCAGGCCATGGGCCTTGCTACCAACTGTGGGCCACCCGGGTTATCCGGATTAGAGACATGCTATGATGCTACCCATTTAGCATATCCCCAACACGGGGTGAATCCCGCAGCCGTCACCACTCACTTGGGACTTGGTTTTGTTGCTCAAACATCTACCAAGGTTCCAAGCGAGAACACTAAGGGGCTCGAAGACTCAACTTCCAAAGAGGAAAGTGGAGGAAAGGACTACTCGGCGGTTGGAATCCGTCAAGACATCGCTTACATTGTAACGCTGCTTGGACTCCGTCAAGACATCGCTTACATAGTAAACTGGTCGTTGCACTCCATATTCATGCCCTGGTTCTTTCTGCTCTACCACGACGACGATGTTGATTACCTGGTTGGTGCCCTCCATGTAGATCAACATAGGCTCCATAGGCTTGGGTGCTGCAAGTATAGGTGCCGAGGAAAGTATCTCATTTAGCTTCTTGAGTGCAGCATCTGCTTCGTTCGTCCATGTAAATTTGTCCGCCTTCTTCAGCAACTTGTATAGCGGCAGAGCCTTCTTTCCAAGTCGGCTGACGAACCGGCTTACTGCTGCAACGTGGCCTGTTAGCCATTGTATGTCCTTCAGGCATGTCTGACAGTTTATGTTTAGGATGGCCTTGATCTTCTCCGGGTTGACCTCGATTTCGTGCTGGGAAACGATGATGCCCAACAATTTGCCGGCTAGAACCCCGAATAAGTACCTCTTTGGGTTAAGCATCATGTTGTATTTCCGGAGATTATCAAAGGATTCTTTTAAGTCGAAGATTAAGTCGTTTGACTTTTTAGACACCACCGCTATATCGTCCACATAGGTGTGAATGTTCCGACCAATTTGATCATGTAGGCAATGCTGCATAGTCCGCTGGTATGTAGCACCTGGGTTTTTCAACCCAAAGGGCATCGTGACATAGCAAAACGTGCCATAATGTGTGGTGAACGAAGTGGCCAATTGGTCCGACTTCCTCATCTTTATCTGGTGGTATCCTGAGTATGCATCGAGAAAACACAAAATTTTCGAGCCAGCCGTTGAGTCAATGACTTGGTCAATGCGAGGCAGAGCAAATGGATCTTTCAGACACGCTTTGTTCAAGATGGTGTAATCAACGCACATTCTTAATTCTTTGGTTCCCTTTTTTGGGGACAAGTACATGATTGGCCACCCATCGGGTGTGAAGGACTTCTCGGATAAAACTAGCCTTAAGTAACCTAGCTATCTCTTTGCCTATGGCGCGTCTCTTCTCTTCTCTGAAGCGTCGTAGAGGTTGTTTCACCGGTTTGCATTTTGGATCAATATTGAAGCTGTGCTAGGCAAGTTCCCTAGGTAAACCTTTCATGTCGACAGGTTGCCATGCAAATATGTCCCTATTCTCACGGAGGAACTCGACAAGCGCGCTTTCCTATTTAGGGTCTAGGTTTGTCCCAATGGCGGTGGTCTTGGAGGCATCGCCTACCACAAGTTCCACCGGCTTGGTCTCGATGGCGGCCTTGAAGGCGGGATCAGAGTCAGAGATCTGCTTCTTTGAAGCCGGCATCTCCGTGGCAACGACCTTGCTCTGGATCTCCTTGAATTCTTCGTCGTATAGGATAGCTTCTGCAAAGGCTGCTTCTCCAATCTCGCAGTCCATTGCCTTTGTAAAGCTTCCGGATACGGTGATGATGCCGTTTGGTCTGGGTGTCTTGAGCTTGTTATAGCAAAGCATGGCTTGGCCATGAAGGCATGGAAGATGACACGTCCGAATATGACGTGGTACACGCTCTTGAAGGGGACCACCTCGAAGGTCATGCGTTCTTGGCAGTAATTATTAACATCGCCAAAAGCGACCTGAAGCGTGATGCACCCAAGGGACCGAGCCTCCCGGCCAGGAACTACGCCATGGAACACAGTGATGGTCCGCCTTAGGTTGGCCTCCTTCAAGTTCATCTTGTGCAGCATATCCAGGTACATGATGTTGATGCTGCTTCCACTATCCACCATGCATTTGGTGAACTCTTTGCCGTCAATCAGGGGGTTCATGACCATGGCATACTGGTTCTCCGTAGGGATGAGGTCTAGGTGATCCTTCCTGTCCCAAGTGATTGGAATCTCCGACCAGCACAGGTACTGGGGAACTGGGGGTAGGGTGGCCATCAGTATCCTCATGGAGGTTTTCTGTGCCCAGACAGTAGGGGTGCCAAGGAAAGTGTGGTAGACGGCATCCTTCTTCTCGAAGGGGTTCTTGCCTTTGCCATCACCCTTGTCGGCGTGCTTGGGGTGAACATCCTTGTCCATGTCACTTTAATCCTTGGACTCCTCTTCCTTCTTCTTCCTTTGACCTTGCCTCGCGGTCTGTTCTTCCGGCTTCACTTGTAACCGGACTCTGGGTCCTCCTTGAGGTCATTGATGAACTTGCAATGGCGATTGGTGTGAGTGGCCTTGCCATTGGCATTGAGGTGTACGAGGCATGGCATATCACGGTACTCCTCGTACGTTTGGGTAACGCGGAGCGCTGCCAGGGTAGTTTCACTACCTCGCTACTGCCCACGACCAGCCCCCTGTCCTCGGCCATGCTGCCCGCCATCACCTCGTCCTACAAATGTCATGGCGACCATGTCGGAGGTTTTCTTTTCTTCTGGCAGGTTCTTCCGCTTGTTGATGTTGTTCCTCTTAGCTTGGGTTGGAACGGATATTGCCGACAAGGAGCCGCGAGCATCGTCGTCGGCAGCCGCGAACTCACTGGCCAGCTGGATCATCTGGTTGAGTTCGAGCATGTGATTGTCCTGCAGGCGCTTCAACTTATGTCGGAGAAACGTACCTTTCTCCAACCCATCAATGAAGGCGTCCATGGCGGTCTAAGCATGCACTCTTGCGCAGGAATTCTTCGTATCTAGCCAGCGAGAGAGGTAGGCGCGAGATGACTCGTATTTCTCTTGCACGCACTGCTATAGATCGCCAACAGTGCAGGGACGCTTATACGTACCCTCAAAGTTTTTGGTGAACGCTTCTTGCATGTAAAACCAGTTGCAGATGGACTTCTCCGGCAAGTCATCAATTCATTGGCGGATGGTGCCCGTCAACATCAGTGGGAGGTACTTGACGGCAACATTGGGGTTACCCCCGGCGATCTCCATCGCGTTGCCGTAGTCTTGCAACCACGTAGCTGGTTTGGCGGTGCCGTCATAGGGCTTGATCGTCTTGTCAATCCAAAAAACCTTGGAGTAAGTTGCGGTCCGTATTACTATTCCAAAGCAATGTGGTCCCAGGTATGGTCCTTCCAGGCCTCGTGAATCTTGTCGAGGCGTGAATGTGAGTCGTATGGCTCTGGGCTTGTTCTTTTATTATTGCCGCCAGGGGATGGGCTGCGTGAACAACACGGGCCTCCTCCGTCATGGTGGCTGCTCGGTGGAGATGGAGGCAGAGGTGGCGGTGGGTTAGCCTTCTTCCTGTTACCCTCCTGCGATGCCTCGCGGTTGCTTGTCGGACGCGGAGGGTCATGGTGCGACCTGCTCTTATGTCCTTGGTTTCTCTCTCCATCGTGACGGGGCTTCTCTGCGTTATCGCGAATGACGATGTCGCCTTGCCTTGGCGGAGGCATGCTCATACGATGGTGAGTCCTTGGTTCTTCGCGATGTCAGGGAGATCGGGGCAGTGGAGATGGGTGACGAGGATGAGCCTTGCCTTCGTGGTTGGAGGATATGGGGATAGCGTCCTTCCTGTTACGCGCATCCCTCCGTCTTTGCTCTAATGAACCCGTCTGGGACCCGACATCCTGAGGAGATCGGTCCCTTGGCGGCTTAGGATTGCTAGACTGGCAATATGCTGGGTCAGACTCAAGACTCTTAGAGGTGGCCTTTTACTGCTGTTTGATCGCCTTTGCTACAAGGTCATAGACATGTTCCACAGCTGCGGGTGATCTATCCTGCTCCAAAAGCGTCTTGGCGACGACTAAGTTGAGAATAGGAGTGGGAATGACCTGCCTGCCCTCGTTGTCAATGTATCCCATCCTAGGTTTCGTCGTACACCAGGATCATTGATGACGCGAGCCAGAGCTTTCTTAGCCTTCTGCTGCTTGAGAAGAGTCTTGTACTCCGCCTCCATGGCTCTAGCTTTCTCTATTGACTTCTGCGTCTTGCTTCGTGATGGCATGCGCTTCCTCCAGCAGTTGCTGGCGCTTCTCGTCAAGCTGGACTACGTTCCTTATGTGAGCCACAGTCATGGGCTCGACGAGCAGATTGACGTACATCACTCTATCAGCTGGAGTGATTTGGGCAGCCGCAGACGTAGATGCCGGAGGCGGCAGGTTTGCGGTGTTGTTGTTACTCGGACCGCCATTGAGTTCATGCGGCTGCTGCACTGGGTTAGGCGGAGGAGGCATGGCATTTGCACGATCATTGTCGGCAGCAACAGGTGGTCCCTTCCCCTTGTCCAGTGCTGTAGGCGAAGCTTGTCCGGGTTGATCTTCTTCCATCACAGTCCCAATGGCGACTAACACCTCTCGGGATGTGATGGCCTTGTCGGCCTACTCGTCGCATCTGATGTCCTCCTACATCTCCAGCATAGTAGAGTCGAGTTCCTCCGTGCTAGAGTCTACCTCTGAGGCAGCACTGATGTCGGTGTAGAGTGCGTCCAGAATGGAGTCGAAGGGTGTCGGGGCCTCCTCGATGATGGGTGGTGGTGGTGCGGCTGCAGGGACGTTGACTGGAGGCGGTGGCGGCTGTGGCGGAGGCTAATGCGGCGGGGTGCCGGGTACGACCGCGAGCGCTGCCTGAGCTTCCGCGTTAGCGGCCGCAAAGTTGTTGAAGGTGTGCACCATGCCTTCAAAAGTGAGGCGTCCCGAGGCCTGCATCCGCCTTAGCATATGTCGGATTAGTGTACCGCGGTCCAGTCCTTCCACAAAGTGATACATGGCATCATCATAGGGGTAATGTTCCACATCGGCCTGTATACGGAGCCACCTGGCTAGGTAATCGCGGGGGTTTTCACCCTCTCTCTGAATGCAACGCGCTAGATCGAAGATAGTCACCATGCCGACGAACTTGGATCTCTGTTGTCCAGATGCACGAGCGAAGCGGCGGACTTGTAGCGATCTTCCACCATTATATCCTGCACAGGGGCGGTTTGGGTGGGCCTTGAATTTTTCCAATCTATGCCGGCAAACTCCAAAGAGAGATCCGACTTTAATCCTTCCGCGAACGTATCCTGCCTATAGGACGTCCGTGCGGGCCTTGAAGATCCTCCGACTTCCAGGGAACTAGTGCCTGAGTCGGTTTCGCCGATGAAGAGGTGGATGTCCCCGATTGGGACGATCTAGCAGTGGGTGGGGTTCGTCTTCGCCGGGATCCAGAACTCGTCGAGAGGGACGATCAGAACATTGCCGGAGAAGAGAACACGACCAATGGCTATGGTTTTGCCGATTCCCGCGAAGAGCTTGGACCTCACCCGTTGTAGATCCTGAAGCACCTCTTGCTCCATGGTGGGCGCCAACTGTCGTGGTATTGCTGAAGAGTACGCCATGGAGGGGTCCTCACAGAGCGTGATTAGAGAATTGGGTAAGGTGGAAGGTTGGCGGGTACGAGGTAACACAGCTTACCCAGGTTCAGATCCCACGACAGTGGCGGAATCATACTTCTGCTATAAATCACTATAATGGCAATACGTCGAGTTACAGGGATCGGTTCGCTGTGCGCGATATGAGTTGTTATATTTGATTGTTCTAAAGGCTCCCATAGGTCTGGCTTATATAGTCGCCAGATCCTAGGGTTATAGGCAAAGTCCTAGCCAGACAGGTTACAGAGTCCTACACGGTACACAACTAGTCTAATGTGTCTTGCACTCCAAGGCTCTGGGTACGCTGGTGACTCCTCCGTAGCTTTCCTTTATCCGGCATGGGCCTCCTTTCTGGATCCATCTAATTGGGCCGCCCCGTAGGCCATGGGCCTTGCTACCAACTTTGGGCCACCCGAGTTATCCGGATTAGAGACGGGCTATGGTGATACCCATTTAGAATATCCCCAACACGGGGTGAATCCCGCAGCCGTCACCACTCACTTGGGCCTTGGTTTTGTTGCTCAAACATCTACCAAGGTTCCAAGCGAGAACACCGAGGGGCTCAAAGACTCAACTTCCAAAGAGGAAAGTGGAGGAAAGGAATAATCGGCGGTGCCCCCACCGCCGAAGTATACTCTGGATCCACCCATTCTCATGCCACACGTCATTCCTCAAGGAGTACCACCTATGTTAGATACTTGAAATTTCGCTAATTGGCAATATCTAATGCGCTCACATATTTCCATCTCTTCTATTGATTTAATGAGGATTGTGGAGGATGGGTTCTCTCCATATGACCCAAAGAAGTTGACTCGAGGTGAAGTGGTGGACAAGCAACTCAATGCCACGGCTTTGGGAATGATTCAAAATGCTGACTCCCAAGGACTTTACTCACATTCGCCAATTCAACACCGCCAAGGAAGCATGGGATCAGCTCACCGAGCTATTTGTTGGGAATGCAAGCATTCAAAGCTCCAAGTTTGATGAAGTCAACAACGAGTAAGATGGTTTTGCTATGCAAGATGATGATACTCCCGAAGACATGTATAGGCGGCTCAAGGTCCTTTGTTGCACTATGAGGGATCTTGGTGCCACCTATGTTGATGACAAGTTCATGAAGAGGAAGTTCATTCAAGCTCTCCTTCCATTTGAAGAACAAAAGCTCAACTCCATTAAGGGAAGAACCAACTTTCACTTGATGACATCCCAAGAAGTCTTGAGTGAAGTGATTGCCATGACCATTGCCAAGAGGAACGCGGAGTCCGCTCGTGCTAGGGCGATTGGATCAACAAAAGCGAATCTTGCACTGAAGGCCAAGGCTATTGAAGTTCATGATGATGATATATCAAGTGAGTGGTCTCAAGAGGATCTCAAGTGTGCCTTCAACGAACATCTTGCTCTCGCTTCAAGAGCCTTTTGGAACAAGCCCGACATCAAGTCAAGGTCAAGGGACAACCCAAGATTCAACTCATCCAACAAGTCTCCCAAGTGGAGATCATGCCACAATTGCAATGACAAGATTCACTTTGTGTCCAAGTGTCCCTTTGAGAACCGTGAAGACAATGGTGGTCGTCTCATTTGCAAGATCAAGTCAAGGCCTCCTCATCCTTTGAACAAGAACTACGCCGTCAAGAATGTCGCCAACAAGGAAAGGGCTATTGTGGTCCATGAAGAATACCTTTCGGGCATAGATGAAGATGATGATGATGCAGTCCAAGGCGGAGAGATTGTGGTAGTTTCTGCTATTGCCACTACCTCTACTCCATGATTGTCCCTCTTCGACTCACCAAATGAGAACGTCATCTCCTCCAACCAAAAGTGTCTCATGGCCAAGGCCACCGAGGTAACATCTAAACCCACTCCTCAACCCATCTCTAGTGAGCCTTCTTCTCTTGATCTTGAAGGTCTAGAGATAAAGAAAGAGATGATAAACATGTGTGAGTTTATTGCTACCTTGGATGAAGAAACTAAAACTTGCTTTGATTCCGTGCTTGCACAACTTGACAATGCTAGGGATGATTTAGATGAAAAGGAAGAACTTCTTGACTTGCTAAGTAAAAAATGAAAGGGATGCCGCCAATGAAATTGATTTTCACACTCAAAGTCTTGATGATGAACAAAATATGAGAATTAATCTTGAGGAAAATGTGTTTAAGCTTGTAGATGACCATAACAACACCATGTGCTCTCTCACTAAAGAACGTGATCATGCTCTAGCTTTGGTGAAGGTGCGTAAGAAAGATAAAGTTGAGTTTGGTGTTGGTCATGATAGGACTCGAGAAGATCTTGAGAAACTCAAAGAGGAACACAAAGCCTTGGAGAGAAAATTCTCAAGTCTTTGAATCCCATGAACAACTTCAAACTCAACTAACTTGTGAACTTGCTAATTCTTCCGCTGTGCAAATTATAGACTTGTCTAGTCCTTCTAACCCTTGTTGCAAGCATGAGAATCTCATTGAGGAGAACAAGGTGTTGAAGGATCAACTTGCTAAGGCTAAGAAGAAGAACAACAACAAGAAGAAGAGAAAGAACAAGGGCATGGCTCAAGGACCTTCTATTGGTCCAACCATCATGCAAAGTGACAACTTTGCCGGAAAGAACAATCCCTCTTATATTCTTTGCAAGACCTATGATGGTCATGTATATGCTAGATATGTTGGAACTTCTTACACGCATGATTATCATTGGGCCATTTGGGTGCTGAAGACTCTTGTTACTAACAAAAGGGGATCTGCAAAATGGGTACCTAAAACCAAAGCTTGATTTTCTTGTAGGACTATGCGTCCGGTGGAGCAAAATGGGTGCTTGATAGCGGCGCCACAAGTCATATGACCGAAAGCAAGTCTATCATGTCAGAGATAAGGCCAAATATTGCCAACACTATGGTCTCCTATGGTGATAAAACAACACTACAAGGAATGTGTTATTCTATGACCTTCTAATAGTGACTGTGGACAAAATCGTCATAGAATTATGACGATTTTGCACTAAATGGTCGTAAGCTATTTAGGAGGTTCAAAACCTTAGAAAATTACGACGATCTTGCTTAAAATCGTCATGGTTTTATTAGCTCAAATCGTCATAACCCAGTAAAAAATGGACCACCAGACCACAACCAATCAAATCACAGCAAATCACCTCCCACAGATCGTCCATTCTTGTTTGATCTGAACCGTTCACTGCCCATCCAACGGCTTAGTCTCTCAATAAAGAAACACACATCCCACCCCGCCCGCTGCATCACCAAGTCCCCACTACCCAGACACGCGCAACCACCTACCTCACTCCACATCCACGAAACCCTAGGCCTATCCTCCCTCCACCCGCCGCCACCACCTCGTAGCAGATCCCTCGCGCCGCCCCTGATGCCCACCTTCTTCTGCTCCGATGCCCATCTCGCAGCAGATCCCCACTCCCTCGCACAGCCAGACCCACCCACGAGCGCCGCCGCCTCCCTCCTCTCCTCTCCCACCCACCCACCCACGAGCCTCGCCTCCACTCCACCTTGATACGATCCCCTCCCCATCTCCGGCCCGGCGGCATGCTGGTGTAGAAGAGGGTTGCCGGCGAGGAGGAGCCCGCGCTGGAGGACGTGAAGCCGGTGCCGACCATCCGGGTCAAGGCGAAGCACTGCGGCATGACCCACGAGATCTACATCAGCGCAGAGGCCACGTTCGGCGACGTGCGGAAGATGGTGGCGGAGCGCGCCGGGGCGCACCCGGACGACCTCAAGGTGCGGTACAAGGACAAGGAGTGGGACGCCAAGGCGTTCCTCGACATGGCCGGCGTCAAGGACCGCTCCAGGATCACGGTCGTCGATGACCTCGAGGCCCGCGCGCGCCGCCTCCTCGAGGAGCGCCGCCAGGGACACCTCCAGAAGGCCTCCAAGGCCGTGGCCGCCGTCGCCGCCGAGGTCGACAAGATCGCGCCCAAGGTACCACCCACCCACTTACTTACTTACTGCATTGCCAGCCGTGCCGCCCGCCCGCCCGCCATCAATGAACAGAGAAGAGCACATGAGTTGTTGAGTTGACCGGCGATTTTTTATTGGCAGGTGTCGGTGCTGGAGGCGCTGGTCCGGAAGGGGGAGAGGGTGGCGGAGAAGGACGTGGCGACGGTGACGGAGCGTCGGTCGGATCCATCTTCTCGGGAGCTCGCCGTCCAGACTAGGGGTCCTACGCCAGGCTTCCCATCTCGGAGTTGCAGCATCGGCACTCCAAGAACAACAACGACCTCGCCTTTCTTCACTAGGAAACGGAAGCATGGTTATAACACGTAGGTGAGTTCGCTCTGCAAGGACTCCATCAAGCCCTTCGATTTGCTAATGCTATGATCTTTTGTGTTAGATCAACTCGATCTCTCTCCCTCTATTTAATTTCTGAAATAATCTGTTAACTACTGTTGTGCGATGACTTGATTTGTTTAGTTCAGACTTCAGATAAGTGTGGCATTACCTTTATATGGTAGCATAACCTGAGTTATGATTGCTAGCTGCTCATAAGCTATACTGGTGCATTCTGTTTTGAATGGTGATATTGCAGGATAGATACATATATCATGGTAAACTTCTATTGAATATTGTTTTGAATGCTGATTTTTTCACCTTAGTTGCGTCATACTTTGTTAGTTTGTGGTCCACATTAAATGCTCCAAATCAACTAAATGCTCTAACTATTTGTGCATTCTGGTTCAAGTGCCCCTATAAAATTCAAACATTCCTGGTAGCATGCACCTTCCTGTTTCCTAACCAATCTTGATGAATGCAAAATGTAGGTCTGGTTCCATCTGTTTGGATGTCATTACCCATTTCACTATTTTTGTATATCATGGCCCTGCTAATCACCTTTCTAGTAGTTTGGTTTTTGATGTGGGGTTGTATGGTTGAAGATATCGGTGCAGTTCATGGCCACTCTTAATGCTGTTTTATCAATAAAATGTCATTAGTTCTATTTCCCATAAACTTCTAAATGTTTGCAAGCTTGCAAAAACGGCATGTTCCCGTATAGGAGCATACACTTCTGCACTACTGTTTATACTTATGTATGGTTGTATTGAGGCTGCCTGGTACATGCCAACTTCCTAATTTGATTAATGAGATGTGGGTAAATCATTGGTCCTATTGACCCATATTAGCGTCACTATGTGAGACAGTCAGCATTTCATCTTCTCTTGATTAACATTAGTGATGTATCTGTGTATGATAAATCATATTTGCACTTTGTTTATGCTCAGCAAACAGTGTTACCAATCAGTCTCTCATCATTGTTATAACTTATGCGGACTAAACATTGATTGTGCGCTAACACATAGGGACAGGCTCCTTGCAGTCACGTAGGAAACCTGTTTTTAGAAGGAACTGCAGCAATTTCATTTGTGTACTGCTAGAATACAGAAGTTTTGCAAAGATGCATCACATATTTGTTGTCTGGTTTTTCAGGTGCGGTGGCTGTCGTCGAGTTCGCGTGGAAGTTGGGGTTCGACCTCATGGGCAGGTGGTCACGGGAAAGTGGCTGGTGGTGGTCGTGGCTCGTACATGAGATGGCGTCGCTTCAGACCCATCGGCTAGGAGATGGCGTGCACTAGGAGCTGGCCACCGTGCATCACCAACATAGTCGTGAGGTAGTTCTTCTGGCAGTGTGTGTCGTTTTTTGCCCTTACTGTCGGATTGTGGATGAATGCAATATTGTGATCTGCTAAATAATCACTATCGTAATGCAGCTGATGCGAATGATAATAATGTACTTGCCCTTGCTGTTTGTAACAAAGTGCTACTAATCTGCAGCTTAAATTAGTATATTTGTTGATTTGCTAAAGGTGTAGCCATCCATGAAAAATGTAGGTAGTGTAACAGTGTGAGTACATTAGTACCCATTTGAGATGTAGGTAGTGTAACAATGTGAGTACATCAGTACCCATTTGAGATTAATTTTATACTCTCACGTGTACCGGGAGATTATGGCATAACATTTTATTGTCTCGACAAATTAGTATCACAATTGTACATTATTTGATTCATTGGCAGAATTGGCTGATCCAATAGACGTCTTTATATTTTTTTGATTTAATATCTATAAATACACTAGTTAATGTCTAGCCTAGGTAGTACTTCCTAGTTAGGTAACCTTATCTTAATTTCAATATGGTTTCGATGTATACCTGACATACATGTTTCAAGCAAAACCTTGAATACACCTAGAGCATGCTTTAAAATGAGATTGTTGTTGATACATGTACTATCCTATTTGATATGTAATTGCTACTACATCTATTTATTTTTTCTACCCGATCTATGTTATCTTTACAAGTTATTGCTTTCGTTTCTAGATGACAACAATTACCACACTTTTCTTTCTTTTACAGGAGCTCCAGGATGAAGGTAGAAGAAGCAGAAGCTACATAGTCAGCAAAGAGTTGATGCTAGTTGTATCTTTCCTGGGGTTGATAGTCATATTTTTGCGGCTAGTTGTATGTTTATGGTGATTTGGACTATGGAATAGCTGTAGTATTCCTGGTTTTTGTTAATTATGTCTGATTGTATAGTTGTATCTACACTGTACTACTGTAGCTATTTTGTACTCCTGGGTTATGTTTTATTGTAATATACTGAATATGATCTAGGCCATGCTTATTGAAATATTGATTATTTAATGCATGTACTTTAAAAATGATCCAAATGTTAGTTGGGCTCTAAAAAGGCCACGGCCCAAAAAATAGTGGACTGGAGCAGTGAGCAATACCACAAAAATGGTTCAAATAAAAAAATAACTAGAAGCTAAAAGGGCTCCATCCACGAAAATAAAAGGGTCAAAATATTGGGTTTGGCCCAAGCAGCAAACGGATTAATGGATTGAATTTTGGGCTTGGCCCATGTAAACTATTGAAATGGACCGGGCTGATTCTATGCCACGTAGGATTTGCCATGTAGGATCCGACGTGTTCAGGCTAGATGTTCCATGACGATATTGGATCGTCATAGATGTTATGACCATCCAATATCGTCATAGACGGTTATGACGATTTTCCCAAAAACGTTGTTATAGTTCATTTGCGACGCTCAGCTTTCGACGATCTCAAAATCGTCATAGAATCGTCATAAGCTGACTACTATGACGATTTTGTGATGAAAATGGAGGGTCATATATAGCCAGATTCCTTGTAGTGCAAGTTCTCAGGTATTGGGTTTTGGCGAAGTGGTGGTAACCCTGGATGTATCCTTGGTTGACGTCATGCTTGTCAAAACCCTTGGTTACAATTTACTTTCAGTTCATGCTCTTGCCATTATGGGTCTCTCTTCTTTTTTCAATGAGCATTCCGTGGCCATTATGGGCCCATGTTAACATGAGAACTTTCCAAAGACTTCACTCCGAGGGCCACATCCTTGGTCTTAACGATGTTTCTTTTGCCAAAGATCATGTTTGTAGGGCTTGTGTTGAAGGAAATATGCATGAAACTCCTCACAAAGTTCTCAATCAAATCACCACAGAAAGATGCTTGGAGCTCTTGCACATGGACCTCTTTGGCCCTCCTTCTCATGATAGTCTTGGAGGCAAGAAGTATTGTTTGGTCATTGTGGATGATTTCTCAAGATACACTTGGGTGTTCTTCTTCAAGTACAAGAGTGAGACTCAACAAACCGTCATCGTCTTTGCAAATGAAGTTCAACGAAAACACAATGCAACCATTCTCTGCATCCGAAGTGACAATGGCACCGAGTTCAAGAACTATACCTTGGACGAGTTTCTTAGTGATGAAGGCATAGCATCAATACTCCACTCCTTATACCCCTCAATAAAATGGTGTTTCCGAAAGGAAGAATCGCACTTTGATGGATGCATCTCGGTCTATGCTAGCTGAATTCAAGTCTCCATACAACTTTTGGGCTGAGTCCATCTCCACCGCTTGTCATGCAACCAACCATCTCTACCTTCGCAAGAAGAAGAACAAGACCCCTTATGAGATGCTCACCAGGAAAAATCCCAATGTTAGCTACTTTCGAGTGCTTGGTTGCAAGGTTATATTCTCAAGAAAGGAGTTCATTTGTCCGAGTTTGAATCCAAGGCACAAGAAGGAATTTTTGTTGGATACTCAAATCAGTCACAAGCTTATAGAGTCTACAACAAAGCCAATGGAAGAGTTGAAGAGACGAGCAATGTGAAGTTTGATGAAGACCATGAGTCCCTTGTTAGGCAAGACGGTGTTCATGATCCAAGTGATGAAATTTCTCCTAAGGCCATAAGAATAATGGGTGTGGGTTTCAACCTCCCCATTGAGGACCCCCTTGTGGCCGAAGGAGAAGGACCAAGCTCTACTCAAGTGGAGCCCTCACTTTCTCAAGATCATCTTGCCCCTCAAGGACCCACTATTTTGGCACAAGCTCCCTCAAGCTCTTCCGAAGCTCCTCATGCTCATGACTCTTCTAGCCCAGATACTCAAGCTCTTCATCAACAACATCTACCTCCCCAAGATGGGGCTCCTTTTTAAGACATCTCCCAAGGTCAAGCTAGTCATGAACAAGGTCAAGCTCGTCAAGAACAAGGGCAAGATAATGTTGATCAAGGCTCTACTCGAAATGATGACTCTCCCAAAGTGGAGATTGATGAACATGATCCTCGTGTTCGTGCTTATAGTCAAGGCGGGGGACTCAAATGGTGGCAATGACCAAGTGGTTGCTCAAGAATCTCGTATTGAAGCTCAAGCCCGCCGTCAAGCCTATCGTCTCGCCATGCTCGTCCGATATGGCGATATCCTTGATAATGTTTTGTTCCACTACTAGGAGGCAATTAGCCTCTTTTAACTCTCACCATGCTTTTATCTCTCATGTGGAACCACAAAAAGTCTTTGAGGTTCTTGAAGATGATGATTGGCTTGATGCTATGAATGAAGAACTTCAAAACTTCAAGAGGAACAAAGTATGGACTTTGGTTGAGCGGCCTAATGATTGTAAAAACGTCATTGGAAACAAGTGGGTCTTCAAGAACAAGTGTGATGCAAATGGGATAGTCGTGCGCAACAAGGAAAGGTTAGTTGCACAAGGATACTCAAAAGTTGAGGGCATCGACTACGGTGAGACTTATGCCCCCGTTGCTCGCCTTGAATCCATTCGTATGCTTCTTGCTTTTTCTACTCATCATAACTTCAAGTCGCATTAAACGGATGTTAATAGTGCATTCCTTAATGGTCCTTTGAAAGAGGTTGTATACGTCAAGAAACCTCCAGGCTTTGAGGATCCACTTTACCCGAACCATGTCTATAATCTCAATAAGGCACTCTATGGTCTCAAACAAGCCCCACGTGTGTGGTATGATTCCCTTAGAGAGATCTTGTTAGACCGTGGTTTCTAAGTGGGCCTCATTGATCCCACCCTTTTTACTAATAGAGTAGGAGTCCACTTGTTCATTTGCCAAAACTATGTTGATGACATTATCTTTGGGTCTATTAACAAAGCTTTTAATGAGGATTTTTCCAAGATCATGACCGACCACTTCGAGATGTCCATGATGGGAGAGTTGGAGTTCTTCCTTGGATTTGAAGTCAAGCAATTGAGGAAGGGGACTTTCATCAACCAAGCCAAATACATTCAAGACATTTTTTTCCATACAATCCCCCAAAAAGAGGGATCGGGTTCCATTATCGTCAGATAACGGAACAACAACCACACATATCCACAACACACAAAGGTAGTACTGACCCACCTAGGGGATCAAAGCGACTTAAGTATCCATATTACAAACCAAAGCAAACTTAACAGACAAAAGGGAGAAGGCTGGAGACGCAAGAACACCGCCCTCAGGCTAGTGGAAACAGTTTTTCAAACACGAAGATAAACTACTATTCCAGACCAACAAGGATCCACGAGAGACTCAAACTCTTATTCTTCTCATCAATCAGCATCAGGTCCTCCTTATTTTCTCCCGCCCCCTCTCCAGTTCAGGAGCTTCATGAGCACGATTTTCAGGGATCGCTGGCAGTCCCAAAAAAGGAACAGGAGCCACATCCATAGCCGCAGCATCAGCCAGTGCATTCTGTTGCAGAATATCAGCTCCAGCTTGCAACACCGCCCGGTCCTCCTCTCCATGCATCCCTGCCCAATAACGGATGAACACACAAGCATATATAACCTAATCAACAGGCGAATTAATAAGCTTTTTTTCAAAACAAGCACTATTCCTAAGCTTCTAGATAGCCCAACAAATCGCCGCCACCACCGTAATTTGCACATTCCTGCTGACCCCCAAAAACTGAGGAGCCCACCAAAAGTACTAAGAAAAGGACCCTGGCCTATTCACAGCACCAATAGCTTTAGCAACCACCCCCCAAACATATCTAGCCGCCACACAGGTAAAGAACAAATGCCCAATGTTTTCATCAGCACGACAAAATCTACAAGTAAAATCTCCCACCCAATTTTTCCTCATGTTATCTTTGGTGAGAATAGCATTGTGCCAAATCAACCACAACCAAATTTTAATCTTCAGGGGAATTTTTGCTTTCCATATATGCTTGAAACTCCTATCAATCCCTACATTCGACAGATGGGAGTACATCGATTTAATAGAGAACTTGCCAGATTTATTCCACATCCACACTGGTCTGTCTTTTTCCTGATTCAAACTCACCCCATTCAACAGATTTTTCAACTGCTTCTGATGATTCAACCCATCAACATCAAAACAACTTCTAAAAGAGCATCTCCACCCTTTTCTTGCCATATTAGCCACAGTGATCATTTGATTCTGGCAAATATCAAACAGATCAGGAAACTTAGCCTTCAAAGGCATATCTAAGCACCAAGCATCATGCCAAAAATCAGTCAACTCCCCATTACTAATTCTCATTTTCCTACCAGCCAGATAGAGATCCCTAATCTTAATCAAATAATTCCAGCAGGGAGAATCATTCTGCCTGTGTTTCACAACACTGATCCCCCTTTTTTCATATACTTCTTTCTCACAAAAACTTGCCATGGACCCTCCTCAGCTTCAAGGCGCCACCACCACCTGCAAAGCAAGCAAATATTAAACAATCTAATGTTTTTATCCCCAATCCTACTTTTTCCTGGGTCTACACACAAATTTCCACTTAACCAGATGATATTTTCTTTTGCCCACCTTCCCATACCAAAAGAAGGCTCTGGTTTGCTTCTCAATTTCCTCCACATTTGTTTTGTGCAAAAGAAACATAGTCATGGGATAAACAGCCACACTGGAAACACAAGCAGTGATTTTAACATGCCTCCCTCCCAGAGATAAAGCACCCCCCATCCAACCATCTAAATTTTTCTTCAACCTGTCTCCAATAAAGCCCATCTCAGCCACTATGCATCTTCTGCTACAAACCGGCAACCCCAAGTACTTAATCGGCCAACTACCTTTCTGACAGTTGAACATCTCAGCATAATTGGATAATTTCTCCTCATCATCCAACACCATCATCACCTCACTCTTCTCAAAATTAATCTTAAGACCAGACATGGATTCAAACAAATACAACAAAAGCTTCAAATTTCTAGCCCCCTCAAAATCATCCTTAATAAAAAGGATGGTATCATCAACATATTGCAAAATGGCAATCCCTTTATCAAACAGATTATCAGCCAAACCTGTAAACAACCCACCAGCCTGTGCATTGAGCACCATCTTAGCCAAACATTCCCCTGCCAAATTGAATAAGAATGGAGAAAAAGGTCCCCTTGCCTGACCCCTTTAAAACTGCCAAAATAAGGACCAGTTTCCCCATTCACCTTAACACTGAGAGTACCCTGAGTCATAGCACTTTTCAACCAAATCATCCAATCTTCACTGAAACCTTTCTGCTTACAACAATAGAACAGAAAATCCCAATTGACTTTGTCATAAGCTTTTTCAAAGTCAATCTTTAACACCACACCCTGCTGCTTCTGACTTTTTGATTCTTTCAAGATCTCATGTAACAAGGTCACCCCATCTGCAATAAACCTCCCTTTGATAAAAGCAGTCTGACACGTGCCAATTAATTTCCCCATTATAGGTTCAGTTCTAACTGTCAGAGTATTAGTAAAAATTCTAAACAACACTTGGAGCAAACAAATAGGTCTATATTTCTGGATTCTATCAGCATCATCACCTTTGGGGAAAAGAGTAATCACCCCATAGTTAATGCTCCTCAAATCAATCTTATGAGCAAAAAAATCATCAAACATAGCCATAACATCTGTTCTTATAATCATCCAGCAATGTTGATAGAATTCAATAGTAATCCCATCAGGGCCAGCAGCTTTATTTTTCTCCATCTGATCAATAACCTCCTTAACCTCTTTCTCAGTAAACGACACCCCCATTTTTTCCCTATCTTCATCATTAAGTCTCTCCCAATCTTGCTGTAACATTCCAGTTTCTGTGCTTGGGCATTATTAGTGTCATGCATCACCCTTGCATCAATTGCATCCTAACACATAAACCCAACCCTATTTTAATTTTTCTCTTAAGCACTCTTGTTGTATTAGTTTGGCCCCTCTTAAGAAGACCTTGTAAAAACAGCATAGACATGGTCCTATGTTGACCACCTCAATTTTATGAAAATTTAGAAACAAGTTTTATAAAATTTGGACCTAGTTTGCAAAAGTTATTGAGGTTTAAAGAAAACAGAAAAAGAGAAATTGTTTACAGAAAAAAAAGAGATAACCCACCTAACTGGGCCGCAGTGCAGCCCACCAGCACCCGCCAGGCGCCGCAGCCCAGCACCGGCCCGCTCCACCCTCGACCGCTGACGCGGGGGCCCCACCCCGTCGTCCCCCTCCTGGAGTCCACGGCGAGCACGAACCCTCCGCCGCGTCGGAGTCCAAGCCGCGCCGGACTCGACCGCCCCCTTCCCCAAGTTTCTGGCCCTTATAAGCCGCCCCTCTCGATGTTTTCCCCCCGAAAACCCTAGCAAACTTCGCCGAACCTCCGCCGCTCCCTCTCGCCGGCGTCGCGCTCGGGAAGGTTCCGATCCGGCGACTCGCGTCACCCCGAGCTCCCCTTCACTGTTGATCGCCTTTCTCGTGCAGCACCGCCTCACTCCCGACCCTTCCTTCCTTCCCCTGTGCAGCACAACGTCGGGAATTCCTCGCCGACGTGCCGCCGGAGCCGCGGGAACCAGTGGAGGTGTGCGCCTAGACGAGGACAGGGGAGCTGAATCCAATCACGCAGGCATGACCGCGAGAAGGAGAAGAGCGCCGTCGTGTTCTCCGCTGCTTCGGGGAACCACCGCAACGTCGCCGACGACCACGTCTGACCGCGCCGCCGCCGTCTCGCCATCGACGCCGCCGGTAAGCTATCGCCACCGCTCCGGTCCGTCGGATCCAAGTTGGACGGTGTAGATTAGATGGGAGGGCGAAGCGGTACTGGCCAATACCGCGTTGCCGCGTGGCAGGGCCGCGCCCGCAGCCGCGTCAGCGCCGCGTCGGTCCAGCTGGACCAATCAGACGAAGCCACCTGGCTATTCCTTTAAGTGGGAATTCAAATCTGGTTGCAGATTTGGTTTTAAACTTGCGAAATTCACCAAAAATCGAATATTTGGCCAAATCTAGCTTATAATATACCGTTGGATTCCTAATTTTATGTAGGACCCAAATCTGTAATAATATTGCAGGTTTGCAGTAATGTTTTGGGTGTAATTTTTAATCATTGTATTAGAGGGTTTTTAATCTATATGAAAATAGTTGAATCCTTTTTGTTTGAATCTTGCTGCAATAATTTTGTTTTCCACAATATCTACTGATACAAATCATCAAACAGCTCAGGGTTACTAGATCTAACTTTTTAGAGGGTTTGATCTCTTCGGAATTGTTTGTGATTCAAATTAAATCTAAACCCTTGGAAACACCCTTACACTATCACAAACCACAAACTTGCCACCTCGATTAATTCATCCAACCCTTGCATAAATTACCATGTGCATGCATGCATGTTTTCTTTTGTGTATGCCTTGAGCAAGTTGTGATTAAATCTATGTTGTGATTCGTTAGATTGCTCGGAGTGCGCTAAGGAGTGCTATTGTGTAGAGTGCTGCTCGGATCAAGGCAAGTTACACCACTTGTTCATAAATTTCGTCCCAGTTTTGATTCTATGCATGTGATCTTCAAAATTCTGTAGATGCATGTGTAGGATGTTCTAATAGAATTTTTCCTTAGTATTATTTTGCAAGTGCGATGATTTTGTAGAATGCCATGAGTAGCTCTATACTTAGGATTTTCCACTCCTAATAGGTTACCCCTGTTTTTGCTAAGTATTGCTTGCTATGCTATATATATACAAAGTACCGTTGGGGGGTTCGAAAGACAAAGAATTTTCTAAGTAATAAAGGCTCTCTAGAGCAAACTTTTCCTCTCAAATCCACTTCAAAATAAAACTAAGTTTTCTTCTGGGCGGAATGGTTGTCGGGTCAACGAGTGTGATTTTGGTGGAGGACGGCCGCCCAGGAATCAAAGAAGTCTGCCATGTTTCAGAATTCAGAAGCTTCCAGTGCAACCACAATACATTACGGGCTCTGTCTTGGCCTAGTACTTAGTGGGAAACCTCACCTGGGTACCAACATTTGGAGGATTCTTGGCACGGTTGGATCCGGAAGGTAGAGGGGCTACTAAGGGAAAGCCTCGCCATGGTCTTGTCTGTAGAAGGACTTGATCATGGATTGTGGGTAAAGTGCACAAACTCTCGAGAGTATTGCAATCTGATCGATCAGCCGTGTTCACGGAAACAGAACAACCTTGAGCGTCTGAAGGACGGAGCCTCTGAAGGATATTCCTCTCTCTTTTATAAACAAAGTTTTGAAACCCCATGGCGTGCGTAATATCGCTAATGGAATTTGGGTGGGAATTGGGAACTTGGTGTGTAATATCCAAGTGACGCTTGGTGCGTAATATCCAAGTGTTTGGTTGTTTGGACACTTGGTGCGTAATATCCTTGTGTGCCACTCGACCTTATTTTATCCAAGCAAATGTTTACAAAGTAGGACAATCCTCTCTTTCTTCTCTCTACTTATGAAAACCAGCTTTGAGCAAATGAACTCTACAGCCTATACCAGCCTTGCATGTAGAGATAGTCTTTTTCTCTCTCCTTGGTGTAATTTGCCAATACATTCAAAGTATTGACCCAACTTGTTGGCTGCACGTCTTATGTGGAGAATCCGAAGATTGAAAGGCGCGTAGGGATCGCGGGTCTACACGCGACAAGCCTGGGGCGTTGATGGACTCATGCTGATTTTATGTTTCCGCTGTTATTTGAGCTAGCATAATGCTAAGCAATCCTTGTAATAAATTCATACTCTGGATTCTCCGTGTAATAAAGACTTTGTGTTTTACATGATATTTCATCGACTGTGAGTGCTAGCTATTGATCCAGGGACTAGCATGTTAATCACAGGGACTTAGGATCCTTACCGATCCGAAGGTCATTACAGATGGTATCAGAGCACATTGTTGCCTGTAGGACGTGACCCTAGGATTGGAACCACCTCTAACATTAGTGCACTACTTGCTTTTCTTACTAAGTTATTTCCGCACATCTAGTATCTGTTTTCCTCTACTTGTTTAAGTGCCTAACCCTCGTTCTTCTAACTCAAAGATGACAAGCTTCCTCTACGACACCGTCGCGGACATCGAGCCCCTTCGCTTTGGAGGATGCCTCATGGATCTACTCACCCGGTTGGACCTTCCTCTCCCAGCAATCCAAGGGAGCACAATGAAGAAACTCCACAAGGACGGCTGTTGGGGAGTCAAGGTCATCCAGCCAGGAAAAGAGCAAGGCAAGAACCCGGAGGAAGACATAGCAATCCACATTGTTAGCGATTCCAAGGAGAAGGCCCTCAGCATTAGCTTGCAACAACTCATTGGTCGCCTATGTGGACGTCATCATGAAGCTCTCCAAGGACACTGCGGCAGCCTCTTTGGAAGAAGAGATGAGGAAGGAACTCCCATGGAGTTAACCTTTGAGGAAAGAACTTCTACCAAACGCCGAAGAACACAATATCAAGACTTGGAGTGCCACATCCATGACCTTGAAAAGGGTACCTTCCTCGAGATGTTGAAGAACGACGAGCTATGCGCCCTCATCAAGGAGAAGGAAGAAATGATCAAGCAGCAGGAGGAGGCAATGAAGCTCCAAGAGATAGAATTCCAGGACCAAGAGAAGAAGTTCGCTAACCAAGAGAAGAGGGTGATAAACAAAAACAAGAGAATTAGAGAACTCAAACAACAGATCGATGGAGATGAAGTGCAAACTGAAGGACTTTGCAGGATAATCGATGATGTGTGTGCCAGCAAGAGGAATTTGGCAAAGCAACTTGAAGCCGCAATGAAGTCAAGATTAGTGGAGGAGCTACAGAGCGAGAAGGAGAGACTTCAGGAGCAGCTGGAAGCCACTACCAAGAAGCTACATGATGAGATAAGGGAACTCCAAGAGAAGCTTGAAGCCACCACAAAGGAGATGAGTTGTACAAGACAACGCTAGAGCAAGAGGGTTACTCGTTCGAGGACGAGGAAGAGGAAGGAGTGGAAGATATGTAGTAGTTGGACCACCCTTAATCCTATAGTAGAACGTTATTCGCAAATGTAATAAATACCAAAAGACTCGTTTAGTTAAAAAACTTGGTTGTTTCCTGTGATAAAACTGTGTTATGTCTTGTGTGCTTGGTGTGTTTTCATAAGGGTAGGAGTTTACTACTTAGTCTGTCTGTCTATTTCTTAACTATTCTCTTAACCCCACAGATGCCGCCAAGACGTGCGAACCCTGAAATCCCGCCAGAAATAGCTGAACTTCTGGCCACTCAGAACCAGCTGATCCAACTACTCACTCAGAACATGCAGAACAACAACAACAATCCACCACCACCGCCTCCGCCACCTCCTCAACAGGATCGCTTGACTCGGTTTCTGAGGCTTAACCCCCCTACCTTCACTAGCAGCACTGAACCAATCGTCGCCGACGACTGGCTGCGCACAATCAACAAGAAGCTAGACATCGTGCAAGCTGTCGGAGCCGACAGGGTGCGTTATGCCGCACACCAGCTTGAGGGATGTAACACCCTCAGAATCGGACCTATGCAAGTTTGAGCAAAATTCGCCGAACCCGCATAGAAACGATTCAAAGGTGCCCACCAGGCACTTCCGTGCGGGTGGAAAACGAAGTAATAACATTACACAACAGTCCTCGATGGGACCCACAGAACAGATATATATAACGGCGACTCCATGAGTCAAGAATACAAATATAATATACAAAGATCCAAAACACCTTGAAAACGATATAGCGTCCAGCTACGGACAAGATGCAAATGGGGCTAAGAGCCCTGAAGAATAACCAATGGCGTCCATAACCCTGCCCAGGCCAAGCCGGAAGGGTAACCCTGCTAACGACGTCGATCTCAAACCTGCTTAAACAAAGGGGTGCCGACAAAGGGCGAAGGAAAAAGAAGGAGCGTCAGTACTGAGGCCAGTACACGGCGAGGCTAGAATTCGGCGGTCCTCGCCTACATAGGTATGGTGGACTGAAGCGGCAGTGGCAGCATGCACTAAACAACCTATAGAGACTCGATACAACTGGCGGTTATCAGAGAGGGGTAAGAATGACCTATCCGGATCCAACCTGAAACTAACACCAACAAACCCATCCTGGTGTTTCCCCCTCGAGACCAAACGAGGAAGTCAATCGAGGAACTCACACAGTTGGCAGTTTTACTTGTTCAGTTATAGTTGCGGCACTTTACTAGTCCGGTTTAGATAATCATCCTGATAAAGTAAGCAGTGGGCACTTTTAGTTAACCATTCTGTTATAGTTGCAACAATTACTAATCAGATACAGGTAGCATGAGATAAACCCAAAACCCAGCAGTTGTTGGTACTTTTATTCAGCCCTTCCGTTGTAGTTGTTATACTTACTAGTCAGGTACAATGGTTGCAAGCGACAACCAAACAAGCAATTGTGGACAGTATTAATTAGTCATTCCATTATAGTGAAGCTGATTACTAGTCATTATAAGTCAAATTTATAGCAGTAAACTTTAGTTATGCTTGTCTATGATCGAGAAACTGTGCTCCAAGTCGTCCATATCCGCGGACACGGCTTTCAGAAAGTTTTACCCCCGGGCCGGGGTGCACCAAATAGCAACACACACTCGATCAACCTCGGAAAAACCAAATCAAAACCCAACGAGGCCTTCACGACACAGACAATCACAAGATCAGAAATATTTCAGGGGCCACCCTTGAGTAGATACCCGAGTAAGCGAAAGAGTAAGCTCCGAGACGGCCTCAAGGTTCGTCAAGGTCTGCTCAAGTGGCTGTAAACGACTGGGAACCCGAAAGTGTGGCTGGTCGTTCGATACCCGCATAACCATTCCGCTTCCAAATACAGATCTCCTAAGCACAATAAGAGCGCAGAAAGCAGTAACAGCAAGGATAAGTAAAGAAATGGAAGTAATAAACCATCAAACTCGTCTGTGTGGCCCCAAGAAATAAGACGAATAGTGCTGCGAGGGGGGTCCCATATACCTCCCGGATGTGATATCGCGAGATAAATCAAGGAACAGGTATCAAGTACTCGGGGTCTTACGGGACCAAGTGGGCGTTCGGAAACCAAATATTATCTATCACCCACCGATGCCTCTGCTTAATCACTTTTAGTTGTTAAACAGAAATTAAAGTGACGATAAGTAAAGCTAGAATCATCTCCAACAACAACATGCGGCAATACATCAACAACTGTGGCATTTGACAACACGCAACATTACTTGAGCAAGCGACTACGACGCGCAAGTCCAACTATCTACCAAACAACAGGTAATAGGATGTGTCCAAGGCAATATGAGGCTGCAGGGAATATCACGAGTACGGAAAACTAGAGCATCGCAACACAGATAGCAATAGATCAACAGGAGGGAAGTAAATACTATAAAAGTAAGATAGGTAGAAAGAGGGAGATGCTCGCCTGAAAACATGTCGAAGGGTTTAACCGGAGATCGGGGCGAAGCTCACATCAACTCAACGGCCTTATCCGCGAAGAAGCAAAACACTAGAAGAAACACCGGATGCAATATTTTAATACAACGGCAGAAGATCGGCATGATGCATGTATGACGCATGACATGGCAAGGTGCGATGCAATTAGGTCAAATTAAGCGGAACCGGGGTCCCGACAATTAATTAGGTGGTTCATGTTTTGTTTAACTACCCCGCAATTTAAATGTTGTTTAACATGGCAGGCGATAGCACCGGGTTCGCTACACAAATTTAAATGAGGCCAATATGAGACTAGATTTGCCCGCATATGGGCCCCATATTTAATTATTAGGTGAATCGGCATAAGGCCCCCAAACCACATGAATGTATGCATGCATGGCCAATGTAATATGTGAAAAGTTGTATTATGTTATAAAATAGGGTTCGGGAAAAAGGTTCACACATTAGGGGTCTCGACGATCTGGGATTCCGGGGTTCGGGGTCGGGCTCAGGGTCCAGGGGTCGACGGAAACGTTCTCGGACTTAGGGGTAGGTCTTGGCGCATCCGGGGTCTTCGGGTCATGTTGTCGGTCTTGTCGACTCTCGCGGGGTGGCTTGCGGTCCGGGAGGGCGTACTTGGTTTGGCGTCGGGGCATCGGGTTCGTTTTGGTCGGTGCCGTTCTTGTTGTCGCGAAGGTCTTGTCAGGCCCGCGTAACGGGTCGGTCTTGTCGTTTTACGACGGAGATCTTGGTGTCCCGGTTCTCGGCGTCTTCGGATCCGAGAGGAAGGTCTTGGCGTTCCGGATATCGGATCCTCGAGACCGGGGTCTTCGTCTCCGTGGGGAAGATCTTGTGGAACCGGCGTGTTCGGGGTTCAGACTTCGGGGCGATCTTGGCGTCGGGTTCTCGGGGTCCGAGGATCTCCGGATCGGTCTTCGGGTTCGGCTATCGGATCCGCTGAAAGATAGTGATGGTTGAGGTGTTCACAGGGACACACATACAAACACACATGTCTCACGCGGGGGTGTAAACTTCATGGTACTGAAACAGAGCTTGGCAGGACGGGGCTCACGGCCTGAAGAGGAACGGCGAGCAGGGGCCGAGGGCGCGCACGCGGAGACGGTGGTCGGCGTTGCACGGCGGTCTCGGGCTCGGGGCGGAGCGCGAGCGGAGGCTGCTGAGGCCGATGGGGAGGGGCGGTTCGCGGCCGGGCACCGATGGCGATGGCGGTAGGCAGAGCGACGACGGGGGCGCCGGAGCGGCGCGGTCGGAGACGCGCGCGGCCGCGCGGGGACGGAGGAGGGAGGTCCGGTGGCGACGGCGCCGGTGTCGGGGACGAGGGTGGTGGCGGGGCCGGGCGAGCGGGCGCCGAGGCGGCCCAGGGATGCGGCGAGGGCCGCGCGAGCGGGAGGCGGGGCGGTGCTGGCGCACGCGCGCTGCCGGCGGGAGAGGCTGCTGCGGAGAGTCGCGGGAGGGCGAGCGGCGGAGCGAGGTTGCTGGGGCGGAGCGGGGCGCGCCGGAGGGAGGAGGAGGTGCAGCTGGCCGGCGGCGGGGTCGCGCACGCGCGCTGGGGGCCGCCGGGGCGGGGTGCGGGCGACGGCGGCGCGCGGGGGCTAGGGCGACGGCGGCGCGCGGGGCTAGGGCGACGGCGCGCGGGGGCTAGGGCGACGGGGGCTGCAGGGGCGGAGCCGCGGAGGGGGAGAGGGGGAGGTCCGCCGCTGGGGAGGAGCTAGAGGGAGGAGGCGCGGGTTGCGGGGGGGTGCTGCGCGGTGGAGGCGAGCCGGCTCGGGGGCGGGGCAGGGCCGGCACGGGCTGGTGGCCAGAGGTGGGCGAGGCGCCGCGGGTGGCGAGCGGAGGGTGGGGGACAGACGGGGTGCGGGAGGAGGAAGAAGGCAGGGGCCGGGGCGGTTGCGGTGGCCAGGGGACAGGCGGGTCCCGCGTGGGGCCGGGGGGGGGTGGACCGGGTCCTGGGGAGGCTGGCGCGTGGGGCGTGGCCTGGTGGCGGGACCCACAGGGCAGGGGAGAGGGCTGGCAGGGTGAGGGCGTGCGTGTGTGGGGGGGTGAGTCTGGGGGTTGGTGGGGTGAGTTTGGTGAGAGAGAGAGGGGGGTTTGGGTGATGTGGCATGGTGGGATTGGAGGGGGGAGAGGGAGAGGGTGAGGTGGCGAGAGGCTAGTGGAGGGAGTGAGGTGGCTGGTTGGGGGTGGGTAGATTAGTGGGTGAGTTTAGGATTTAGAGGGCAGGTCTAATTGGACCGATTAAAAATCTGGGGCGGTCGTTCGGGTCGGGTTGGCCCGTTCGACTGCCCCTACTAAAATAAATATAAATTTTATTTGTTTTAATAACACCATTTGCAAACCGATGGCAACAAACAAAATATTCCGGCGCCCCGGGTTTGATATTTGATTAAAGATGGGGCGTTTTATAAAACAAAACGGGCTTTGCGAAAACAGTTTTGACAAACAATGCATGATGACGACGATGCAATGCACAAATTCAACGCGATTTTCTAGTAGTGGTTTTGCGGGATGCCACAATTCGACACCACTAACAATGGATCTCGCCCTCGAGATCCGCCTCATGGTACCGGAAGGAAGGTCGGCGTTCTCCGTCTTCACGCTTTGTGTAGATCCTCGCGACACCACTAACGAGGGTTCCTCCTCCATTTTGAAATCGGCGACACCACCAACAAAGGGTCGTTGTTCCTGATCGTCGAGGGTACACTCCGGAGAACAAAGGACGAAGGTAGAGGTATCAAACGACAAGGCCACCTCTAACTTCCATTAGAAGAGGGAAAAATTACATTGATCCACCAGTTCGATGTACAGAGCGAACAGTAAGAGTCGGGTAGGGTGATCAGTCCATCCCGTACACAAACTATCAACCCTATACATGAGTAGGAGAATCAGGCAACTCAACTCTCGAGATTTAGACTGAAGATCTTCATAGGTGGTATCCGGAACAAAGGAATGCTGCCGGCAGAAATCGTATGAAAGACTCACTGATTAGGTTCCGTGATGGTTCCATTGGCATGAACAACACATGCTCAAGGTATACTCCAACTTCACCAATGCTCGTCTTTCTCATATGTTTTTCAACGACACTGACATCCGGCAAGGAGCACATATGGATAGGAGCTCAAAAACAAAAGATTGGAGGAAGGGTACAACAGACAAGTTGCAGATTGATGATCGTAGCACCTCCGTTACAAAAGGGATAATTCGAAACCCTGAAGGTACGACGGAAACCCAACCACGAGAAATCCTGGACTCGAAGAAAGAGGAGAGAGCGGAATCAAAACACGCAGAGGTAAGAGGAGAACAGCAGAGGGGTAAGGAGTAAAATCAGACCTAATCAGAACTATCCAACCGATTTTGCAAAATAGTTTTGACACTCTACTTCGGCCGTTAGCTAGGTTATCCTACAGGCTGGACTTGTGGGGTATCGCAACTGCTGAGCTCTGATACCACTCTGTAACACCCTCAGAATCGGACCTATGCAAGTTTGAGCAAAATTCGCCGAACCCGCATAGAAACGATTCAAAGGTGCCCACCAGGCACTTCCGTGCGGGTGGAAAACGAAGTAATAACATTACACAACAGTCCTCGATGGGACCCACAGAACAGATATATATAACGGCGACTCCATGAGTCAAGAATACAAATATAATATACAAAGATCCAAAACACCTTGAAAACGATATAGCGTCCAGCTACGGACAAGATGCAAATGGGGCTAAGAGCCCTGAAGAATAACCAATGGCGTCCATAACCCTGCCCAGGCCAAGCCGGAAGGGTAACCCTGCTAACGACGTCGATCTCAAACCTGCTTAAACAAAGGGGTGCCGACAAAGGGCGAAGGAAAAAGAAGGAGCGTCAGTACTGAGGCCAGTACACGGCGAGGCTAGAATTCGGCGGTCCTCGCCTACATAGGTATGGTGGACTGAAGCGGCAGCGGCAGCATGCACTAAACAACCTATAGAGACTCGATACAACTGGCGGTTATCAGAGAGGGGTAAGAATGACCTATCCGGATCCAACCTGAAACTAACACCAAACAAACCCATCCTGGTGTTTCCCCCTCGAGACCAAACGAGGAAGTCAACCGAGGAACTCACACAGTTGGCAGTTTTACTTGTTCAGTTATAGTTGCGGCACTTTACTAGTCCGGTTTAGATAATCATCCTGATAAAGTAAGCAGTGGGCACTTTTAGTTAACCATTCCGTTATAGTTGCAACAATTACTAATCAGATACAGGTAGCATGAGATAAACCCAAAACCCAGCAGTTGTTGGTACTTTTATTCAGCCCTTCCGTTGTAGTTGTTATACTTACTAGTCAGGTACAATGGTTGCAAGCGACAACCAAACAAGCAATTGTGGACAGTATTAATTAGTCATTCCATTATAGTGAAGCTGATTACTAGTCATTATAAGTCAAATTTATAGCAGTAAACTTTAGTTATGCTTGTCTATGATCGAGAAACTGTGCTCCAAGTCGTCCATATCCGCGGACACGGCTTTCAGAAAGTTTTACCCGGCCGGGGTGCACCAAATAGCAACACACACTCGATCAACCTCGGAAAAACCAAATCAAAACCCAACGAGGCCTTCACGACAAAGCAATCACAAGATTCAGAAATATTTCAGGGGGCCACCCCTTTGAGTAGATCCCGCAACGGAGTAAGCAAGCTCCGAGACGGCCTCAAGGTCTGCGTCAATGGCTGTAAACGACTGGGAACCCGAAAGTGTGGCTGGGCTTGTCGATACCGCGTAAACATTCCGCTTCCAAAACAGTACAGTGTGCTCCTCGCACAATCGTAAATAAAGCAGTAAAGCATGGCATAAGTACAGGATAGTAATAAAACCTCAAACTAGTTTGTGGCCCCAAGAAATAAGACGGAATCAAGCTCTAGCTGAGGGGGGTCCCATATACCTCCCGGATGTGGATAGCGCGATAAATCAAGGAACAGGTATCAAGTACTCGGGGTCTTACGGGACACAAGTGGGCGTTCGGAAACCAATATTATCTATCACCCACCGATGCCTCTGCTTAATCACTTTTAGTTGTTAACAGAAATTAAAGTGACGATAAGTAAAGCTAGAATCATCTCCAACAAACATGCGGCAATACATCAACAACTGTGGCATTTGGCAACACGCAACATTACTTGAGCAAGCGACTACGACGCGCAAGTCCAACTATCTACCAAACAACAGGTAATAGGATGTGTCCAAGGCAATATGAGGCTGCAGGGAATATCACGGGTACGGAAAACTAGAGCATCGCAACACAGATAGCAATAGATCAACAGGAGGGAAGTAAATACTATAAAATTAAGATAGGTAGAAAGAGGGAGATGCTCGCCTGAAAACATGTCGAAGGGTTTAACCGGAGATCGGGGCGAAGCTCACATCAACTCAACGGCCTTATCCGCGAAGAAGCAAAACACTAGAAGAAACACCGATGCAATATTTTAAATACAACGGCAGAAGATCGGCATGATGCATGTATGATGACGCATGCATGGATATGGCAAGGTGCGATGCAATTAGGTCAAATTAAGCGGAACCGGGGTCCCGACAATTAATTAGGTGGTTCATGTTTTGTTTAACTACCCCGCAATTTAAATGTTGTTTAACATGGCAGGCGATAGCACCGGGTTCGCTACACAAATTTAAATGAGGCCAATATGAGACTAGATTTTCCCGCATATGGGCCCCATATTTAATTATTAGGTGAATCGGCATAAGGCCCCCAAACCACATGAATGTATGCATGCATGGCCAATGTAATATGTGACAAGTTGTATTATGTTATAAAATAGGGTTCGGGAAAAAGGTTCACACATTAGGGGTCTCGACGATCTGGGATTCCGGGGTTCGGGGTCGGGCTCAGGGTCCAGGGGTCGACGGAAACGTTCTCGGACTTAGGGGTAGGTCTTGGCGCATCCGGGGTCTTCGGGTCATGTTGTCGGTCTTGTCGACTCTCGCGGGATCCTTGGCGTTCCGGGAGGGCGTACTTGGTTTGGCGTCGGGGCATCGGGTTCGTTTTGGTCGGTGCCGTTCTTGTTGTCGCGAAGGTCTTGTCGGGCCCGCGTAACGGGTCGGTCTTGTCGTTTTACGACGGAGATCTTGGTGTCCCGGTTCTCGGCGTCTTCGGATCCGAGAGGAAGGTCTTGGCGTTCCGGATATCGGATCCTCGAGACCGGGGTCTTCGTCTCCGTGGGGAAGATCTTGTGGAACCGGCGTGTTCGGGGTTCAGACTTCGGGGCGATCTTGGCGTCGGGTTCTCGGGGTCCGAGGATCTCCGGATCGGTCTTCGGGTTCGGCTATCGGATCCGCTGAAAGATAGTGATGGTTGAGGTGTTCACAGGGACACACATACAAACACACATGTCTCACGCGGGGGTGTAAACTTCATGGTACTGAAACAGAGCTTGGCAGGACGGGGCTCACGGCCTGAAGAGGAACGGCGAGCAGGGGCCGAGGGCACGCACGCGGAGACGGTGGTCGGCGTCGCACGGCGGTCTCGGGCTCGGGGCGGAGCGCGAGCGGAGGCTGCTGAGGCCGATGGGGAGGGCGGTTCGCGGCGGGCACCGATGGCGATGGCGGTAGGCAGAGCGGACGACGGGGGCGCGGCGGAGCGGCGCGGTCGGAGACGCGCGCCGGCCGCGCGGACGGCCCGACGGAGGAGGAGGTCCGGTGGCGACGGCGCCGGTGTCGGGGACGAGGGTGGTGGCGGGGCCGGGCGAGCGGGCGCCGAGGCGCCCAGGGATGCGGCGAGGGCCGCGCGAGCGGGAGGCGGGGCGGTGCTGCTGGCGCACGCGCGCTGCCGGCGGGAGAGGCTGCTGCGGAGAGTCGCGGGGCTGAGGCGCGAGCGGAGGAGCGAGGTTGCTGGGGCGGAGCGGGGCGCGCCGGAGGGAGGGGAGGAGGTGCAGCTGGCCGGCGGCGGGGGTCTCGCCACGCGCGTGGGGGCCGCCGGGGCGGGGTGCGGGCGACGGCGGCGCGCGGGGCTAGGGCGACGGCGGCGCGCGGGGCTAGGGCGACGGCGCGCGGGGGCTAGGGCGACGGGGGCTGCCGGGGCGGAGCCGCGGAGGGGGGAGAGGGGAGGTCCGCCGCTGGGGAGGAGCTAGAGGAGGAGGCGCGGGTTGCGGGGGGGTGCTGCGCGGTGGAGGCGAGCCGGCTCGGGGGCGGGGGCAGGGCCGGCAGGGCTGGTGGCCAGAGGTGGGCGAGGCGGCCGCGGGTGGCGAGAGGGAGGGTGGGGGACAGACGGGGTGCGGGAGGAGGGAAGAAGGCAGGGGCCGGGGCGGCGGTTGCGGTGGCCAGGGGATAGGCGGGTCCCGCGTGGGGCCGGGGGGGGGGGTGGACCGGGTCCTAGGGAGGCTGGCGCGTGGGGCGTGGCCTGGTGGCGGGACCCACAGGGCAGGGGAGAGGCTGGCAGGGTGAGGGGTGCGTGTGTGTGGGGGGGTGAGTCTGGGGGTTGGTGGGGTGAGTTTGGTGAGAGAGAGGAGGGGGGTTTGGTGGTGGGATGTGGCATGGTGGGATTGGAGGGGGGAGGGGAGAGGGTGAGGGTGGCGAGAGGCTAGTGGAGGGAGTGAGGTGGCTGGTGGGGGTGGGTAGATTAGTGGGTGAGTTTAGGATTTAGAGGGCAGGTCTAATTGGACCGATTAAAAATCTGGGGCGGTCGTTCGGGTCGGGTTGGCCCGTTCGACTGCCCCTACTAAAATAAATATAAATTTTATTTGTTTTAATAACACCATTTGCAAACCGATGGCAACAAACAAAATATTCCGGCGCCCCGGGTTTGATATTTGATTAAAGATGGGGCGTTTTATAAAACAAAAACGGGCTTTGCGAAAAAAGTTTTGACAAACAATGCATGATGACGACGATTGCAATGCAAAAATTCAACGCGATTTTCTAGTAGTGGTTTTGCGGGATGCCACAATTCGACACCACTAACAATGGATCTCGCCCTCGAGATCCGCCTCATGGTACCGGAAGGAAGGTCGGCGTTCTCCGTCTTCACGCTTTGTGTAGATCCTCGCGACACCACTAACGAGGGTTCCTCCTCCATTTTGAAATCGGCGACACCACCCAACAAAGGGTCGTTGTTCCTGATCGTCGAGGGTACACTCCGGAGAACAAAGGACGAAGGTAGAGGTATCAAACGACAAGGCCACCTCTAACTTCCATTAGAAGAGGGAAAAATTACATTGATCCACCAGTTCGATGTACAGAGCGAACAGTAAGAGTCGGGTAGGGTGATCAGTCCATCCCGTACACAAACTATCAACCCTATACATGAGTAGGAGAATCAGGCAACTCAACTCTCGAGATTTAGACTGAAGATCTTCATAGGTGGTATCCGGAACAAAGGAATGCTGCCGGCAGAAATCGTATGAAAGACTCACTAATTAGGTTCCGCGATGGTTCCATTGGCATGAACAACACATGCTCAAGGTATACTCCAACTTCACCAATGCTCGTCTTTCTCATATGTTTTTCAACGACACTGACATCCGGCAAGGAGCACATATGGATAGGAGCTCAAAAACAAAAGATTGGAGGAAGGGTACAACAGACAAGTTGCAGATTGATGATCGTAGCACCTCCGTTACAAAAGGGAGAATTCGGAACCCTGAAGGTACGACGGAAACCCAACCACGAGAAATCCTGGACTCGAAGAAAGAGGAGAGAGCGGAATCAAAACACGCAGAGGTAAGAGGAGAACAGCAGAGGGGTAAGGAGTAAAATCAGACCTAATCAGAACTATCCAACCGATTTTGCAAAATAGTTTTGACACTCTACTTCGGCCGTTAGGTAGGTTATCCTACAGGCTGGACTTGTGGGGTATCGCAACTTCTGAGCTCTGATACCACTCTGTAACACCCTCAGAATCGGACCTATGCAAGTTTGAGCAAAATTCGCCGAACCCGCATAGAAACGATTCAAAGGTGCCCACCAGGCACTTCCGTGCGGGTGGAAAACGAAGTAAGTAATAAACATTACACAACAGTCCTCGATGGGACCCACAGAACAGATATATATAACGGCGACTCCATGAGTCAAGAATACAAATATAATATACAAAGATCCAAAACACCTTGAAAACATATAGCGTCCAGCTACGGACAAGATGCAAATGGGGCTAAGAGCCCTGAAGAATAACCAATGGCGTCCATAACCCTGCCCAGGCCAAGCCGGAAGGGTAACCCTGCTAACGACGTCGATCTCAAACCTGCTTAAACAAAGGGGGCCGACAAAGGGCGAAGGAAAAAGAAGGAGCGTCAGTACTGAGGCCAGTACACGGCGAGGCTAGAATTCGGCGGTCCTCGCCTACATAGGTATGGTGGACTGAAGCGGCAGCGACAGCATGCACACTAAACAAACCTATAGAGACTCGATACAAGTGGCGGTTATCAGAGAGGGGAAGAATGACCTATCCGGATCCAACCTGAAACTAACACCAAAACAAACCCATCCTGGTGTTTCCCCCTCGAGACCAAACGAGGAAGTCAACCGAGGAACTCACACAGTTGGCAGTTT
The DNA here is from genome assembly GCA_910589765.1 of Avena atlantica. NCBI lineage: Eukaryota > Viridiplantae > Streptophyta > Magnoliopsida > Poales > Poaceae > Avena > Avena atlantica. The sequence goes on from OU342733.1 coordinate 360,881,190, forward strand.
ACTTGTTCAGTTATAGTTTGCGGCACTTTACTAGTCCGGTTTAGATAATCATCCTGATAAAGTAAGCAGTGGGCACTTTTAGTTAACCATTCCGTTATAGTTGCAACAATTACTAATCAGATACAGGTAGCATGAGATAAACCCAAAACCCAGCAGTTGTTGGTACTTTTATTCAGCCCTTCCGTTGTAGTTGTTATACTTACTAGTCAGGTACAATGGTTGCAAGCGACAACCAAACAAGCAATTGTGGACAGTATTAATTAGTCATTCCATTATAGTGAAGCTTTACTAGTCATTATAAGTCAAATTATAGCAGCAGTAAACTTTAGTTATGCTTGTCTATGATCGAGAAACTGTGCTCCAAGTCGTCCATATCCGCGGACACGGCTTTCAGAAAGTTTTACCCGGCCGGGGTGCCACCAAATAGCACACACACACTCGATCAACCTCGGAAAAACCAAATCAAAAACCCAACGAGGCCTTCACGACAAAGCAATCACAAGATTCAGAAATATTTCAGGGGGCCACCCCTTTGAGTAGATCCCGCAACGGAGTAAGCAAGCTCCGAGACGGCCTCAAGGTCTGCGTCAATGGCTGTAAACCGACTGGGAACCCGAAAGTGTGGCTGGGCTTGTCGATACCGCGTAAACATTCCGCTTCCAAAACAGTACAGTGTGATCCTCGCACAATCGTAAATAAAGCAGTAAAGCATGGCATAAGTACAGGATAGTAATAAAACCTCAAACTAGTTTGTGGCCCCAAGAAATAAGACGGAATCAAGCTCTGGCTGAGGGGGGTCCCATATACCTCCCGGATGTGGATAGCGCGATAAATCAAGGAACAGGTATCAAGTACTCGGGGTCTTACGGGACACAAGTGGGCGTTCGGAAACCAAATATTATCTATCACCCACCGATGCCTCTTCTTAATCACTTTTAGTTGTTAAACAGAAATTAAAGTGACGATAAGTAAAGCTAGAATCATCTCCAACAACAACATGCGGCAATACATCAACAACTGTGGCATTTGACAACACGCAACATTGCTTGAGCAAGCGACTACGACGCGCAAGTCCAACTATCTACCAAACAACAGGTAATAGGATGTGTCCAAGGCAATATGAGGCTGCAGGGAATATCACGGGTACGGAAAACTAGAGCATCGCAACACAGATAGCAATAGATCAACAGGAGGGAAGTAAATACTATAAAAGTAAGATAGGTAGAAAGAGGGAGATGCTCGCCTAAAAACATGTCGAAGGGTTTAACCGGAGATCGGGGCGAAGCTCACATCAACTCAACGGCCTTATCCGCGAAGAAGCAAAACACTAGAAGAAACACCGGATGCAATATTTTAATACAACGGCAGAAGATCGGCATGATGCATGTATGACGCATGACATGGCAAGGTGCGATGCAATTAGGTCAAATTAAGCGGAACCGGGGTCCCGACAATTAATTAGGTGGTTCATGTTTTGTTTAACTACCCCGCAATTTAAATGTTGTTTAACATGGCAGGCGATAGCACCGGGTTCGCTACACAAATTTAAATGAGGCCAATATGAGACTAGATTTGCCCGCATATGGGCCCCATATTTAATTATTAGGTGAATCGGCATAAGGCCCCCAAACCACATGAATGTATGCATGCATGGCCAATGTAATATGTGACAAGTTGTATTATGTTATAAAATAGGGTTCGGGAAAAAGGTTCACACATTAGGGGTCTCGACGATCTGGGATTCCGGGGTTCGGGGTCGGGCTCAGGGTCCAGGGGTCGACGGAAACGTTCTCGGACTTAGGGGTAGGTCTTGGCGCATCCGGGGTCTTCGGGTCATGTTGTCGGTCTTGTCGACTCTCGCGGGATCCTTGGCGTTCCGGGAGGGCGTACTTGTTTGGCGTCGGGGCATCGGGTTCGTTTTGTCGGTGCCGTTCTTGTTGTCGCGAAGGTCTTGTCGGGCCCGCGTAACGGGTCGGTCTTGTCGTTTTACGACGGAGATCTTGGTGTCCCGGTTCTCGGCGTCTTCGGATCCGAGAGGAAGGTCTTGGCGTTCCGGATATCGGATCCTCGAGACCGGGGTCTTCGTCTCCGTGGGGAAGATCTTGTGGAACCGGCGTGTTCGGGGTTCAGACTTCGGGGCGATCTTGGCGTCGGGTTCTCGGGGTCCGAGGATCTCCGGATCGGTCTTCGGGTTCGGCTATCGGATCCGCTGAAAGATAGTGATGGTTGAGGTGTTCACAGGGACACACATACAAACACACATGTCTCACGCGGGGGTGTAAACTTCATGGTACTGAAACAGAGCTTGGCAGGACGGGGCTCACGGCCTGAAGAGGAACGGCGAGCAGGGGCCGAGGGCGCGCGCGCGGAGACGGTGGTCGGCGTCGCACGGCGGTCTCGGGCTCGGGGCGGAGCGCGAGCGGAGGCTGCTGAGGCCGATGGGGAGGGGCGGTTCGCGGCCGGGCACCGATGGCGACGGCGGTAGGCAGAGCGACGACGGGGGCGCCGGAGCGGCGCGTCGGAGACGCGCGCGGCCGCGCGGGGACGGAGGAGGGAGGTCCGGTGGCGACGGCGCCGGTGTCGGGGACGCGGGGTGGCGGGGCCGGGCGATGCGGGCGCCGAGGCGGCCCAGGGATGCGGCGAGGGCCGCGCGAGCGGGAGGCGGGGCGGTGCTGGCGCACGCGCGCTGCCGGCGGGAGAGGCTGCTGCGGAGAGTCGCGGGAGGGCGAGCGGCGGAGCGAGGTTGCTGGGGCAGAGCGGGGCGCGCCGGAGGGAGGAGGAGGTGCAGCTGGCTGGGCGGCGGGGTCGCGCACGCGCGCTGGGGGCCGCCGGGGCGGGGTGCGGGCGACGGCGGCGCGCGGGGGCTAGGGCGACGGCGGCGCGCGGGGCTAGGGCGACGGCGCGCGGGGGCTAGGGCGACGGGGGCTGCAGGGGCGGAGCCGCGGAGGGGGAGGGGGAGAGGGGGAGGTCCGCCGCTGGGGAGGAGCTAGAGGGAGGAGGCGCGGGTTGGGGGGGTGCTGCGCGGTGGAGGCGAGCCGGCTCGGGGGGGGCGGGCAGGGCCGGCACGGGCTGGTGGCCAGAGGTGGGCGAGGCGCCGCGGGGGTGGCGAGCGGAGGGTGGGGGACAGACGGGGTGCGGGAGGAGGAAGAAGGCAGGGGCCGGGGCGGTTGCGGTGGCCAGGGGACAGGCGGGTCCCGCGTGGGGCCGGGGGGGTGGACCGGGTCCTGGGGAGGCTGGCGCGTGGGGCGTGGCCTGGTGGCGGGACCCACAGGGCAGGGGAGAGGGCTGGCAGGGTGAGGGCGTGCGTGTGTGGGGGGGTGAGTCTGGGGGTTGGTGGGGTGAGTTTGGTGAGAGAGAGAGGGGGGGGGTTGGGTGATGTGGCATGGTGGGATGAGGGGGAGAGGGGAGAGGGAGGTGGGAGGGTGGAGAGGCAGTGGCGAGAGGCTAGTGGAGGGAGTGAGGTGGCTGGTTGGGGGTGGGTAGATTAGTGGGTGAGTTTAGGATTTAGAGGGCAGGTCTAATTGGACCGATTAAAAATCTGGGGCGGTCGTTCGGGTCGGGTTGGCCCGTTCGACTGCCCCTACTAAAATAAATATAAATTTTATTTGTTTTAATAACACCATTTGCAAATCGATGGCAACAAACAAAATATTCCGGCGCCCCGGGTTTGATATTTGATTAAAGATGGGGCGTTTTATAAAACAAAACGGGCTTTGCGAAAACAGTTTTGACAAACAATGCATGATGACGACGATGCAATGCACAAATTCAACGCGATTTTCTAGTAGTGGTTTTGCGGGATGCCACAAGGGACCTGCTGCAGAATGGTGGGATAACTACCAAGTCACCCACCCGGATATTGATGCTATCACTTGGGAACAGTTTGAGTTAGCTTTTCGTACTCATCATGTGGCTGCGGGTGTCATGGCTCTAAAGAGGCGCGAGTTTCGCGACCTACACCAGCTGCACCGTTCTGTCACCGAGTATGGTGAGCTTTTCAATAAGCTAGCCCGTTATGCACCCGATGATGTTTCCACTGATGCCAAGAGACAGGAGGAGTTCTTAAGAGGGCTCAATGATGAGATATCCATCCAGCTTGTGGCTCAGAAATTTGACAACTTTCAGGAACTCTTGGACAGAGCTATTGTGGTTGAATCAAAGAGGAAGAGCATAGAAAATCGCAAGAGGAAATCCAACCCTCACAGACACTCTGTTCCGTACCAGAAGCAGCGCAATTCCTCACCACCACCCTATAACAACAATGGCCACAACCATAACGGTCATAACCATGGTGGCCACAAGCACAATGGGCACAAAAACCGCAATGGCAATGGTGGCAATGGAAAGGATCTCAGTGAGGTGACATGCTTTAAGTGCAACAGACAGGGCACTATGCGACCTCTTGCCTCGAGAGGAAGAATGGCAACGGCAATGGCAATGGGAATAGTAATGGACACAACCATGTCAATGGGAACGGGAAGAAGCCAAATCCGTTTGTCAAAGCCACGGTGAATCATGTTTCTATGGAGGATGCTTGTGAGGCGCCAGACTCTGTGATTGGTAAGTTCAAACTCAATTCTATTCCCGCAGTTGTTCTTTTTGATACTGGTGCATCGCATTCATTCATATCAAGGGTATTTGTGGATAGAGGCAAGATACCAACGGAGACTATAAACTTTCCTCTAAGGGTAAGTTCTCCTGGGGGAGAAATAGCGGCAAACTCCGGTTGCCGGAATTTAGAACTAAGGATTGGCACACACATTTTTCCCACCAGTCTGGTAGTTCTAGAATCACAAGGTTTAGATATAATCTTGGGCATGAATTGGATGACCGAGTATGAAGGAGTCATAGATTGTGCCAAGAGAACTGTCATGCTCACAACGCCGGAAGGGAAGAGGATTCGTATCAAGTCGAACTTCGCACTCAAAGAAGACATGGTGAACTCTCTTATGGGGGTTAGCTTGGGGAAGTACCTATTGTAAAGGAATACCCAGATGTCTTCCCAGAAGAGCTACCCGGAATGCCGCCCGACCGTGATATCGAGTTTCTCATCGACTTAATGCCAGGCACGGGGCCGATAGCTAAGAGACCATACAAGATGGATGTGGACGAGTTAAAAGAACTCAAGAAACAGCTTAGGGAACAATTGGACAAGGGGTTCATTCAACCCAGCGCGTCATCGTGGGGAGCACCCGTCCTGTTTGTGGAAAAGAAGGATAAGACCAAGAGGCTGGTTGTGGACTACCGCTCATTGAACGAGGTGACGATTAAGAATAAGTATCCTCTGCCCAACATCAACGACCTGTTTGACCAGCTAAAGGAGCCAGTGTGTTCTCAAAGATCGATCTACGATCGGGCTACTTTCAGCTAAAGATTCGAGAACAGGATGTGCCCAAGACAGCATTCACCATAAGATACGGATTGTACGAGTACACCGTGATGTCTTTTGGTATAACCAATGCCCCAGCATACTTCATGACCATGATGAACAAGGTGTTCATGGAATACTTGGACAAGTTTATCGTAGTATTCATAGATGATATACTCATATACTCAAAGGATGAGAGGGAACATGAGAAACATCTGCGCCTTATCATGGAGAAGCTAAGAGAACACAAGTTGTATGCCAAATTCAGCAAGTGCGAGTTCTGGTTAAAGGAAGTGGGATTCCTTGGTCATGTTGTGTCGGCTAAAGGAGTTGCCGTAGATCCTAGCAAGGTAGCTTCCGTGACGGAATGGGAGTCACCCAAGAATGTGGGAGATATTATAAGTTTCTTAGGCCTCGCAGGATATTACCGGAGGTTCATCGAAAACTTTTCCAAAATAGCAAAACCCATGAAGGAACTATTAAAGAAGGAAAAGAAATTCCTATGGACCGAGGCATGTGAAGCAAGCTTTCAAGAGTTGAAGAAACGCCTTGTAACAGCACCAGTTCTGTGTCTGCCAGATATCCAGAAGGATTTTCAGGTCTATTGTGACGCTTCACGACAAGGACTTGGAAGTGTATTGATGCAGGATGGGAAAGTGGTATCCTATGCCTCCCGACAACTTAAGAACCACGAACACAATTATCCCACTCATGATTTGGAACTTGCATCTGTGGTTCATGCACTCAAGGTATGGAGACACTACCTCATGGGCAAACATTGTGATGTGTTTACAGATCATAAGAGTTTGAAGTACATCTTCACCCAAAAGGAGCTGAATATGAGACAAAGGAGATGGCTTGAGTTAATTAAGGATTATGACTTGGATTTACAATACCACCCCGGAAGGGCAAACGTGGTGGCTGATGCCTTAAGTCGTAAGGTGTATGTGAACGGACTGACCGCAGGGGAACTTCCAGAGGATTTACGCAAGCAATTCAGGGATCTCAGGTTGGAGATAGTCCCGAAAGGACAGGTAGCGACTATGGAAATAGTGTCACCTTCCAAGAAAGGATCCAAGAAGCACAAAAGGGGATAAAGAGTTGGAAGAAATAAGAGTCAGGATAGATGAAGGAAAGACTAAAGAATTTCGTCTAGACGAACAAGGAACCCTCTGGTATGGGAAGCGTTTGTGCGTTCCCAAAGACCCCGACATCAGGAAGATGATTTTACAAGAAGCTCATGATTCGCCATACTCAATTCATCCTGGTAACACAAAGATGTACATGGATGTGAAGGATAGATTCTGGTGGAATAATCTAAAGAGAGATATTGCAGAGTATATTTCTCTGTGTGATGTGTGCAACAGAGTTAAAGCCGAACATCAGAAACCGGCAGGATTACTTCAACCACTACCTATACCCGACTGGAAGTGGGACAAGGTAGGCATGGATTTCATCACAGGATTGCCCCGGACTCGTTCCGGATTTGATTCTATCTGGGTAGTGGTAGACCACTTCACCAAGGTGGCTCACTTCATTCCCGTAAAGACCACATATACAAGTGCTAAGCTCGCTAAGATATACATGTCAAGAATTGTAAGCCTACATGGTGTTCCTAAGGGAATTGTGTCAGACAGAGGCACCCAGTTTACCTCAAAGTTTTGGCGACAACTACATGAGTCTCTTGGAACCCGACTAGAATTCAGTACTGCCTTTCACCCTCAAACTGATGGACAAACAGAAAGGGTGAATCAAATTTTGGAAGATATGTTGAGAGCTTGCGCACTAGACTATGGGTCTAGTTGGGACGATAACCTACCATATGCAGAGTTCTCATACAACAACAGCTACCAGACAAGCATCAAGATGGCTCCATTTGAAGTTCTATACGGCAGGAAGTGTAGGACTCCATTGCTATGGAATGGAGTTGGTGAACGCAGTCTTTTTGGACCTGACTTGATAAAGGACGCCGAAGAAAAGGTACGACAGATTCAGGATAGGCTAAAGGTAGCCCAATCCGACAAAAGAGCTACGCTGATTCCAAACGCAGAGATGTGGCTTATGAAGTAGGAGACCGTGCGTATCTCCGAGTTTCACCCCTACGTGGAGTTAAGAGGTTCGGAATCAAGGGCAAAGTTAGCCCCACGATTCATAGGACCGTATAAGGTTCTGGCCCGTAGAGGAGAAGTCGCGTATCAGTTGGAGCTACCGGAAGGACTGACCGTTCATGATGTGTTTCATGTGTCACAGTTAAAGAAGTGTCACCCGGAGATGGCTGAAACACCGCTAAGAGACACCGTTCCCCTAGATGAGGTTCAAATGGAGAGTGACCTTACCTATGAGGAAAAACCCATCAAAATACTGGAAACAGCTGAAAGGGTTACCCGCACCAAGACTATAAGATTTTGCAAGGTACAATGGAACCACCACTCCGAGGAAGAAGCTACGTGGGAACGTGAAGACGACATGAGAACGGAGCACCCACACCTATTTGCTAGCCAACCCGAATCTCGAGGACGAGATTCTTCTTAAGGGGGGTAGGTTTGTACAACTTCCAGTTTCTGTGCTTGGGCATTATTAGTGTCATGCATCACCCTTGCATCAATTGCATCCTAACACATAAACCCAACCCTATTTTAATTTTTCTCTTAAGCACTCTTGTTGTATTAGTTTGGCCCCTCTTAAGAAGACCTTGTAAAAACAGCATAGACATGGTCCTATGTTGACCACCTCAATTTTATGAAAATTTAGAAACAAGTTTTATAAAATTTGGACCTAGTTTGCAAAAGTTATTGAGGTTTAAAGAAAACAGAAAAAGAGAAATTGTTTACAGAAAAAAAAGAGATAACCCACCTAACTGGGCCGCAGCGCAGCCCACCAGCACCCGCCAGGCGCCGCAGCCCAGCACCGGCCCGCTCCACCCTCGACCGCTGACGCGGGGGCCCCACCCCGTCGTCCCCCTCCTGGAGTCCACGGCGAGCACGAACCCTCCGCCGCGTCGGAGTCCAAGCCGCGCCGGACTCGACCCCCCCCCTTCCCCAAGTTTCTGGCCCTTATAAGCCGCCCCTCTCGATGTTTTCCCCCCCGAAAACCCTAGCAAACTTCGCCGAACCTCCGCCGCTCCCTCTCGCCGGCGTCGCGCTCGGGAAGGTTCCGATCCGGCGACTCGCGTCACCCCGAGCTCCCCTTCACTGTTGATCGCCTTTCTCGTGCAGCACCGCCTCACCCCCGACCCTTCCTTCCTTCCCCTGTGCAGCACAACGTCGGGAATTCCTCGCCGACGTGCCGCCGGAGCCGCGGGAACCAGTGGAGGTGTGCGCCTAGACGAGGACAGGGGAGCTGAATCCGATCACGCAGGCAGGACCGCGAGAAGGAGAAGAGCGCCGTCGTGTTCTCCGCTGCTTCGGGGAACCACCGCAACGTCGCCGACGACCACGTCTGACCGCGCCGCCGCCGTCTCGCCATCGACGCCGCCGGTAAGCTCTCGCCACCGCTCCGGTCCGTCGGATCCAAGTTGGACGGTGTAGATTAGATGGGAGGGCGAAGCGTGGTACTGGCCAATACCGCGTTGCCGCGTGGCAGGGCCGCGCCCGCAGCCGCGTCAGCACCGCGTCGGTCCAGCTGGACCAATCAGACGAAGCCCCTGGCTATTCCTTTAAGTGGGGATTCAAATCTGGTTGCAGATTTGGTTTTAAACTTGCGAAATTCACCAAAAATCGAATATTTGGCCAAATCTAGCTTATAATATACGTTGGATTCCTAATTTTATGTAGGACCCAAATCTGTAATAATATTAGGTTTGCAGTAATGTTTTGGGTGTAATTTTTAATCATTGTATTAGAGGGTTTTTAATCTATATGAAAATAGTTGTGAAAATCCTTTTTGTTTGAATCTTGTGCAATAATTTTGTTTTCCACAAATCTACTGATACAAATCATCAAACAGCTCAGGGTTACTAGATCTAACTTTTTAGAGGGTTTGATCTCTTCGGAATTGTTTGTGATTCAAATTAAATCTAAACCCTTGGAAACACCCTTACACTATCACAAACCACAAACTTGCCACCTCGATGAATTCATCCAACCCTTGCATAAATTACCATGTGCATGCATGCATGTTTTCTTTTATGTATGCCTTGAGCAAGTTGTGATTAAATCTATGTTGTGATTCGTTAGATTGCTCGGAGTGCGCTAAGGAGTGCTATTGTGTAGAGTGCTGCTCGGATCAAGGCAAGTTACACCACTTGTTCATAAATTTCGTCCCAGTTTTGATTCTATGCATGTGATCTTCAAAATTCTGTAGTATGCATGTGTAGGATGTTCTAATAGAATTTTTCCTTAGTATTATTCTGCAAGTGCGATGATTTTGTAGAATGCCATGAGTAGCTCTATACTTAGGATTTTCCACTCCTAATAGGTTACCCCTGTTTTGCTAAGTATTGCTTGCTATGCTATATATATACAAAGTACCGTTGGGGGGTTCGAAAGACAAAGAATTTTCTAAGTAATAAAGGCTCTAGAGCAAACTTTTCCTCTCAAATCCACTTCAAATAAAACTAAGTTTTCTTCTGGGCGGAATGGTTGTCAGGTCAACGAGTGTGATTTTGGTGGAGGACGGCCGCCCAGGAATCAAAGAAGTCTGCCATGTTTCAGAATTCAGAAGCTTCCAGTGCAACCACAATACATTATGGGCTCTGTCTTGGCCTAGTACTTAGTGGGAAACCTCACCTGGGTACCAACATTTGGAGGATTTTGGCACGGTTGGATCCGGAAGGTAGAGGGGCTACTAAGGGAAAGCCTCGCCATGGTCTTGTCTGTAGAAGGACTTGATCATGGATTGTGGGTAAAGTGCACAAACTCTCGAGAGTATTGCAATCTGATCGATCAGCCGTGTTCACGGAAACAGAACAACCTTGAGCGTCTGAAGGACGGAGCCTCTGAAGGATATCCTCTCTCTTTTATAAAACAAAGTTTTGAAACCCCATGGCGTGCGTAATATCGCTAATGGGTGGGAATTTGGGAACTTGGTGTGTAATATCCAAGTGACGCTTGGTGCGTAATATCCAAGTGTTTGGTTGTTGGACACTTGGTGCGTAATATCCTTGTGTGCCACTCGACCTTATTTTATCCAAGCAAATGTTTACAAAGTAGGACAATCCTCTCTTCTTCTCTCTACTTATGAAAACCAGCTTTGAGCAAATGAACTCTACAGCCTATACCAGCCTTGCATGTAGAGATAGTCTTTTTCTCTCTCCTTGGTGTAATTTGCCAATACATTCAAAGTATTGACCCAACTTGTTGGCTGCACGTCTTATGTGCAGAATCTGAAGATTGAAAGGCGCGTAGGGATCGCGGGTCTACACGCGACAAGCCTGGGGCGTTGATGGACTCATGCTGATTTTATGTTTCCGCTGTTATTTGAGCTAGCATAATGCTAAGCAATCCTTGTAATAAATTCATACTCTGGATTCTCCGTGTAATAAAGACTTTGTGTTTTACATGATATTTCATCGACTGTGAGTGCTAGCTATTGATCCAGGGACTAGCATGTTAATCACAGGGACTTAGGATCCTTACCGATCCGAAGGTCATTACACTTGCCAATTGTTATCTGCAAGTCTAATAGAGGACCCACCAGCAGGACCAAACAAAGTTTTATAATAACTGGTGGCATGCTGCAAGAGGTCATGAGTCCCCTAAATCTCATTCTCCCCATCTTTCATAGAAAATATCAATTTCATTCTTCTCACCCCATTAGCAATCCTATGGAAATAGTTAGTGTTATTGTCACCTTTCAGCAACCAATTATCTCTTGATATTTGCTGCCAAAATCTCTCCTCATTCTCATACACCTCCAGCAATTCTTTCGGAATAATTGCTTTCCGTTTCAGTTGTTCTGCATTAATCAAAATCATCTCTTCAATTTTTTCCAGTTCCAGAAGCTCCTCCACCAATTCCTTCTTCTTCTTTTTATCCACACCCCTTATATGTGCACCCCACCCTTTCAGATCATTTCTGACATTCTTAAGTTTCTTCTGTAACCTATCAAGATTGTTTTTTACCTTTGACAGGCTTTTTACAAACTAACTCCACTCTGATCAAAAAATCATCACACTGTAATGTCAACACCCGGATTTTTCAATCCTAGATGCCTGTTATGCCATACATCGCAATCCCAGGATTACCATTTTTGCGAGACATAACAGAATTGGATACCATAGTACATCATCCATTACAAACGACACATAAGTTCTTACACAAATAGGGATCTCATGATCCAGTTCTTAATACAACATCAAGCAGCAAAATACGTAATAATAACGGTAGTGTAGGCGAAGCTCCATCTTCAGGGTCACAGGAAATGCTGACGATGGGAGATGATCCTAGTTGTCGTAACCTTCCTGGGGTCCGTCTTCCAGGTACTCCTCTTCATAGTATGGCCATGGGAATAGTCAGGGACAAAGCCATGAGTACACTTTAAGTACTCTCAAACTAATACTAACAGGTAAAGGGGTTTTTGGATAATAGGACACTAGGCTCTAGGGTTGTTTTGCAAAAGCCAGATTTATCTCTACTAAGTTCTAAAGCTAGTCACAATTTTATAACTCCTAAGTGGGATATTGTAACTCATGTCACAACACTGTTGTAGTCAAGTCAAAGTCTCAATTCATTTCACAAGTCATTTTGAAAAGTCTGACGGGGAACAGTATGGCCACTCCAACTGTCCATAACCGCGGACGTGGCTATTCGAATAGTTTGACACTCTGCAGAGATTGTACACTTTCACCACAACATTCGATACATCCATCAGGAACAAATTCTGAATTCACCATACTCAGTATGCGGATAATCAATCCTAACCTTTCAATTACACGTCCTAGTATAAGCACCTCTCCTGTGAGTTTGGCCTCCCAACCATGACCAACTATCATCTTGGGTACTGCACAGGTGGACAATCTTCACAAGGTAGCCTCAGCTCAGACCTTGGCCGTGAGGGAACTAATACTAAGGTATATAAGTTTCCACTCAAGCCCTACCCAATCTTCGGGTATTGTGGTTGTACGATAAAATTGGAATGGTATCGCATTCAGACAACCATCAGTTTTATAAGGGCTAAGGCTCATGCCTCAACATGTTCATCACCATAATCATCTGTGTTCGGAAACACATGTCAAAACATCTCATTAAGAATGATCCATCATTCTAAGGTTTTCATAAACATTTTCACCAGTAATATCCCATCTAAAGTTGATCAAGTTTTATGCTTAGCACTAGCATCTACAAGTGGGGGTGATCACTAATGAGGGGTGGTAAACTAGTGGAGTTTCAACTAGGTTCAATCTCATGTGCCTAAAGATGACATCAAGATTATATAGCTTAGGCCAATTTTATGCTCTTATGCAACCTTCAAATATATCTTTCAGTATCTATAAGTCACTTGAGTACTCTCTAAGGAAGTAGCTTTGATAAAGAAAAAAGTAGAAAGATTGCAAATAAAACTAGGATTGGGTTATCAGTGGGTATGATCACATATGCTTAAGGCATATAGTTGGCATGGTAACAAGTAAGGGGTTGTTTTGCATCAGTAGAATATCTTGTAGGGTTAGCTTGCACATTCACTAGTAGTATTAGGCTTTCCCTTGTGCAGAGCAGTGGTTAAGTTCTCCTCGGCTTCTTCTTCGTAGTATCCTCCTCCTCCTCCTCGTATCCTTTTTCGGTACTAGCGTCTATAAATAAATACGATGTACAAATCACCAAACAATACTTAACTACTTGCACTCATCACACAAAGTGTCCTATAGATGATCTAGCATCATCTCTAACATTACAGTTTAAGGCTTGTTTAATTCCTTTTATTTTTAGAAAAGTAATTTCTACTCATTGAAAAACTACTTAAGATTTAGATTCTCCAAACCAAACATGGGATCATGTTGACACATGTCATCACCACATATTGTATTCCAATGAATGTGATGATTTAAAGTGGTGTCACAATTAATAAGGTTTTACCCTTTTATTTTATTTAAATATAATGACTAAATGCCTATGTAGCATTCTTTATTACTTTAAACATTATTTCTGCAAGTAAACTATATAGTTTTTATATTCTGAAAGGTATGGTTAAATGTGATTTTTGAGAGTTGGAATCAACTCAAAAGATATTATGGTTTAAATTTGAAAAATGTTTGAATGCAGAAAAGCTTCTGCCTTGTTATTTTTACTAAAGATGATCTATAGATCTAAATGACTTGAATCCAACGGGCTTGGATTCAGCATTCACAGACCTTTCCAACAAAATTGGTTTCATTCAATTTGGTGCACTGAATCAATCTGGGTTGATTTTTGAAGTTGGGTACAGAAGTGTGTTTGAATTAAAAAGAAAAGATTTAATTCAAATCACTGGGCTGCGCGGGATAAGTTACTGGGCCGGCCTGCTAAGCACAGTGCTCCCGCGGGCTGCTTAAGTGGGTGTCCCCACTTGCCAGTGAGACAGGGAGGGGCGAAGCGGTACGGGGCAACGTGGGTCGTTCGATCTGATTCTAATCCAACGGCTGGGAGTCATCGTCGACGCGAGACAACGCCGGCGAAAAGAAACCTAGCGCGGCCAGTGAGGGTTGCGGGGGCTCACCGGGGTGCTGGCGAGGGTCGCGAGCGGGCGAACGACGAAGTCGACGACGACGAACTCAGGGGTGGTCGCGGCAGCTCCTGGGGTGGACGAAATCGATGGCTCCCTTCTTCTCCAGAGGCGGCGGGCTCCGGTGAAATTCCGGCGAGGTGGTGCTCGCCTTGCTCTGGGAACGGTGTGGCACGATCAGTGACGAGAGGGGAGTGAGATGGTGTGAAGAAATCGAGCGGGGGTGGCCTCTATTTATAGTCGAGTGAGGGGACCGACAGGGCGCAAGGTGAGCTCGTCGGGGGCGATGTTACAGGCGTCTATTGGCATGGGCGGCGGTAGGGGACGGTGGGGTGTTCCCTAGCGATGCTCAACGACATGGTTTCGAGGCGTGGGGCGGTGCGGTTTGGTCTGGAACATGCGACGCTCTGCGCGGCAGAGGCGGCGTCTTCGACGGCGATCGGTGGTTGTGCGTCACGGGGCAGCGAACGGGGATGTCTGGCGGTCTCCTGGGTCGGTGGGGATTGTGTATGCACGCGGCGAGGGCGGCGCACGGTCTGTGGACTTCGGTCGAGGTTGGTGCTCTAGCGCACGCTCGGCATGGTCGCTGGCGGTCTGGGCGCGGTCCGTGCGTGTGGTCCAGTGGTTGGCAAGGTTCGAGCGGTGGACAGGGAGTGGCGGAGGACGGTGGGCTGCCTCCCATACATGCTGGCTAGGCTTGTGTCTCCTCCTAGCTTGCTGTCGACATGTGGGGTGACATGGGTGTGCTCGACTGTTCACCATTGATGGCAATGGCAAGCTCACAGTGGTGCTAGTGCTTGGTTAATCTTCCTATATGATCTACTGAGCTGGTTGTGAGATAAATAGGGAACAAGTTAGGCCAATTTTACTGCACACTATAGTGTTTGATGTTTGTTTGATTTGTATCTGCAACCTGTTTGATGAAAGGCCGCATGAATTCAAGTTTTGAATTTTGAAAAGATTTTTGTGGGTTTGCTAGGTTGGTGCTGGTGAGTCTGCAGATGCTTGGGTTTTGAAAGTTGAGCTTGTTTGAGTGGTTTTTGAAAAAGTGGGATCTTCCCATATGATGAAGATTCAATTTTGAATTGTCATTATGCATTTGAAAGTTTCTGGATGATCACAAAGTGGGCCTTGATACTTTTTTAGGAGTACATTCAAGGGGTGCAAAGATCCAGAAAAGTTTCTGTTTGGTTTTGAAAGTTTGAGACAGCCAAAGTAGGCATGGGAGTTAAATTGGTCAAAGTGACCATTCCTTTAATATATGTGTTTTGATTTACTTGTCTTTAGGAAAAGTGTGGGAAATGTTTTAGATGATGTTTATTTCACCTAAGAAACATTTTACAAGCAATGAAACAATCAAACAAGGTGGTTCCAAAGAATTTCAAAATCCATACATACACATATGCATGCATTCATAATTTTATTTAGAAAAGTTTTTGTTAACCCTAATGGTTGGTGACTAATGCTTGATGATCCAAGCTTAGTATTTTTGGGATGTTACAAACCTTCCCCCCTTAAACAAAATCTCGTCCCGAGATTTGAAAAAGGACGAAAATATTACCTAGGATTTGAAGAGATCAGGAAACTCCGTCCTGATGTGATCTTCGCGCTCCCGGGTAGCTTCGCTTCCTCTTCTGTGTGGTTGCTCCACTGAATCTTGGAAACTTGATGCTTCGGTTCGGGTAGTTCAAAAGGATTCTTCCAAAATACGGATGGGTACTTCGGGATAGGTCAGGTCATCGTTGATCTCTATGGTCCGGTGATCGATATTCTTGAACACTTCGGTCTTCTCGGGGACTTCGAGACACTTGCGAAGTAACGAGATATGGAACACATTGTGCACTGCTGACATCTCTTCGGGTAGCTCCAATTGATACGATACTTATCCTCGACGGTTCAGAATTTTGAAAGGTCCGATATATCTGGGGGCTAACTTTACTTTGAGTTGGAAACGCTGCATTCCCTTCAATGGCGACACTTTCAGATAAACAAAATCTCCTATGTTGAAGGCGAGGTCTCTACGTCTCTTGTCGGCGTAACTCTTCTGTCGGGATTGGGCGGTCTTGAGGTGCTCACGAATCTTGTGAACCTTCTCTTCTGCTTCTCGTAGGATGTCGGGTCCGAAAATCTGACTCTCTCCTACTTCCGACCAGTTCAAAGGGGTGCGACACTTCCTTCCGTACATGAACTCAAATGGGGCCATTTGCAAACTGGCTTGGTAACTGTTTTTGTAGGAAAATTCTGCAAACGGCAGACAGTCTTCCCACTTGGATCCATATTCTAACACACATGCTCTAAGCATATCTTTGAGTATTTGATTTACTCGCTCCGTTTGTCCATCGATCTGAGGGTGATACGCGGTACCGAAATCTAGGCGGGTTCCTAAACCTTCTTGGACTTTCTTCCAAAATCTTGAGGTAAACTGCGTTCCTCGATCTGATACAATGTTCTTAGGGACTCCGTGCAAACTAACGATTCTAGCGATGTACAACTCTGCTAGTTTCGAACTCTGATATGTGGTTTTGACGGGCAAGAAATGGGCGACTTTGCACAATCTGTCCACTATGACCCAGATAGAGTCATTTCCCCTACCAGAAGTAGGCAGTCCAGTGATAAAGTCCATTCCTACAGAATCCCATTTCCATTCCGGAATCTGTAAAGGTTGCAACAATCCAGCGGGTCTTTGATGTCCGGCCTTGACTCGCTGACATATATCACACTTGGCGATATAGCTTCCTATTTCTCTCTTCATCTTATGCCACCAAAATTGCTCTTTCAAATCTTGATACATCTTAGTTCCTCCGGGATGGATAGAATAAAGAGTATCATGAGCCTCCTTCAAAATAACTTCTTTCAACTCAGAATCTGATGGTACACAAAGGCGTCCTTTGTACCACAGAACTCCTTCTTCGTCTTCAGTGAATCCAGGTACTTTGCCTGTACCGATACGACGCTTGATTCCGTCGATACTGGCATTTCCCTTCTGCGCCTCTTTAATCTGACTGATCAAAGTGGGCTGAAGTTCTATGCTAGCCAAAAATCCTTCACTTACTAATTCCATTCGAAAATCTTCCATCTCTTTGTGCAAACTTGGTTGCTCCATCAAAATCATGGAGTTCAAGCGGCACGGCAATCTGCTAAGGGCATCGGCTACTACGTTGGCTTTACCAGGGTGATAGTGAATGTCCAGATCGTAATCCTTGATTAGCTCAATCCATCTTCTCTGCCTCATATTCAGCTCCTCTGAGTGAATATATACTTCAGGCTCTTGTGATTCGAATAAATCTCACAACGGTTTCCCATCAGGTAATGTCTCCATGTTTTTAGGGCTAGAACTACGGCTGCGAGTTCGAGGTCATGGGTTGGGTAATTTTGCTCATGTTGCTTCAATTGTCGGGATAGATAATATATAACTTTGCCTTCTTGCATTAGCACACATCCGAGACCAATCTTGGATGCGTCACAATACACATCGAAGGGCTTCATGATATCCGGCATGATTAAGATTGGGGCTGATATCAATCTCCTCTTGAGTTCTTGAAAACTCGCTTCACATTTGTCGGTCCATTCAAACTTCTTGTCCTTCTTCAGCAATTGGGTCATGGGTCGGGCAATACTTGAGAATCCTTCTATGAATTTGCGGTAATATCCCGCCAATCGGAGAAATGCACGAACTTGGGTTTGAGTGGTTGGGGCTTTCCAATCTTCTACATCTTTCACTTTGGCAGGGTCAACGGAAATTCCTCCGGCTGATACAATGTGACCGAGGAATCCTACCTCCTGTAACCAGAATTCACATTTGCTAAACTTGGCATACAACTGATGCTCTCTAAGGGTTCCAAGAATGGTCCTTAGGTGTAGCTCATGTTCTTCTTCTGATTTGGAATAAATCATAATGTCATCGATGAAAACAACGACAAACTTATCCAGGAAGTCCATAAAAATATTATTCATGAGGTTCATGAAATAAGCGGGGGCGTTGGTTAATCCGAAAGACATGACTGTATACTCGTAAAATCCATATCTGGTGGTAAAGGCAGTCTTTGGAATATCCTCCGCATGAATTTTGAGTTGGTGATAGCCAGTTCTAAGATCAATCTTAGAAAATACTTTGGCACCGGTCAACTGATCAAACAAATCTTCGATCTTGGGCAAGGGGTACTTGTTCTTGATGGTGACATCATTCAACTTCCGATAATCCGTACATAAACGGTTACCTCCATCCTTCTTGTCGACAAACAAGACAGGTGATCTCCATGGTGACGCACTTGGTTGAATCAATCCAATTTCTAGCATGGAATCCAGTTGCTTCTTCAATTCTTCTAATTCCGACGGGTTCATACTATAGGGTCTCTAGGCTATGGGTCCGGTTCCGGGGACTTTGAAAAGTTTTAAAGGTTTGACTCAGATTTTTTTTTGCAACTTGCTTTTTCATTCATTCATTCATAGCACACAGTACAACACACACCACAACAAAGAAAAACAGATGGTTTTAAGAACCATTCTGAGAACTACGATACAGTGGGACCGAATACTACTGACTACACTATTACTCAAGTGCTACTACTCCTCGGAATCTGTGGCTTCATCATCTTCATCATCATCGATGAAGGCGAAATCATCCTCATTGGTGAAGAAGTCCATGGCCTGATCCTCCAGAAAATCATCGTCATCGCTGAGATAGGAGTAAGGGTCACCACGAAGATCCTCTCCGGCATTCTCCCTTTCCTCCAACTGCATGTCTCTCTCGTGGATGGTCTCTTCCAAAGATGAGATGCGGTGGCGAAGACGGGCAATGATGAGCTCCTTCTTGTCGAGCTGACGACGGCGAGACTTGCGATCCTTTGCTAGCATGGCGATGGTCTGATCCTTCGCCTTGATGATGGCAGACTTGTGGTTGGATGTAAAGGTCCCAACCTTTAATAAGGTAGAGATCCCTGTGTTTACAATGCTAGTCCCTGGATCAATAGTTAGCATCCACAGTTAAGATGTAATATCAAGAAACAAAGGTCATAATATGACTTTATAACCAGGAATAACATAATTTTATTACATCTTACATAGATCATTTGGCTATTACATTACATTGCAGCAGAATATCTATAAGCATGGGGTCCTTCATCTTCAAAATGCCACAGGCAAACATGTTGGTTGTAGACTTTGTAATCCTAATCAATCAACTTCACTAATATCAATCAAACCTGCAACATAACAAGTTACAGCCACAAGGGTCAATACATTTGAATTGTATTGGCAAGTTTCACTACTATGTAGAATATAAGTGGATCCTATCATTACATGCATATTTGGCTAAGTAGGGTTTAAGGCTCATTTGCAGAAAGCAATAATGTATCCTATCTTTTAAAAATGGTTTTGATCTTTTGTCAAATCTTTCTGAACTCCTTGGTAAATCCCCAAGTGCTTCAAGTTTTCATCAAAATCTCTTGAGCTCCTTGGTAAATCCCCAAGTGCTCAAACCTTTTGTTGTCACTTAAAAGTTTTTCTTTTAGAAATTGGAATGTCGAGATTTCCCATAGCTTCAAGCTTTAGTTGCTCAGTATTGTCCATAACCGGGGACACGGCTAAGTACTTAGATTTTTATCTTCTGCAGAAGTTGTACACTTTACCCACATGACACACTCTCATCTTGTTGCCACCAGTGGCCGCTGGATTAGTACTCACCAAGATGGAGTACTGGCAGATTGAGAATGTGACGAAGTCTTTCCATAGGGTCCTCCCATACACCATTGCTAGCTTGTCCTCAGGCACCCATGTAGGGTTTCGAGTTCCCTCATTTTCAGTAACCTGAAGACAATGCATGGGTCTTCCCAATGTAGTTGACTAAGCCAGAGCCATATGTAGCATGTGGCTGTACACGAAAGCCACAGTTGGAGAAACATGTTCAATCTCTAAGTCCCTAGGTGTTTTTTTTTGGTGCACAACACAAAGAGATTGCCATAGACATGGTTCCTTTTGTTGCCACCTTGTCCAAAACTTGGGTAACCTTGTCCACCCAGGTGGTTCATTGAGTACTTGTTTTATTATATAAAACACAAGTCTTTTCTCATCTTTTATAAACAAATCTCAACATGTATCTCTTCTCAAAATATATATCATGGCTAAGAATTTTACAACTACATTGTTTTCACTAAGGAATGTATAGGGTATCCTATTAGGATTAGCATAGCATAAGTATAGAAATCTTTTTCATGCATGTTTCAAAATCCACTAAGTATAATGAAAATAGTAGGACATGGATGATAGTGACACTTGCCTTTTGGTAGGGAATGTTGGTTCACTTCTTGATCTTGCTAATCTCACACTCTTCTAACTTCACTACAAGTCAATAAAGCAAACACAATATCAACTAGCATTCCAACCAATAACCAAACAAACAAAACATCACACTTAAAACAATAGGAACTAAGTCATGCATGCAAGCATGCAAAAGATAGTTTTATTTGCCAAGGTGGTCTCTACTAGGCTCTACACTTTGTAAGGCTCAAAGTGGTCATTTTCCAAAGTGGCAAAACCATTTGCAAAAGGATTTTATCTAAGGATCATTTTTAAATCAAAACATTATTTCATGTGGTGAAAATGGTTTTTAGCAAAGCAACAAATTTATGTTGTTCACCAAATAAGTTGTTAATTCACCAAACTTGGTGTTTTAGGGTCAGTAGGTTTGAATCAAAACATTTTCCAAAGGTTTTGTTCAAAAATCATTTTCATAACAAAATCAATATTTTTATTTGACTAGAAATGGGATAAATCAAGTTTTTATTCCTAAACTCCACAAAATACATTTTTAAATCCATGGGTTGGTTCCTCGGGTCAGTAGGTTCACCACAAACCAATTTGCAAATATTTCATCCTTAAAATCATTTTGGAATAATTTTTATAACCTAAACAAGCATACAAATGTTTCTGCAAAAACAAACATTTTACCAGAAGCTTTTTACTAAACAAATTGCATGGTTGGCTAGGGCTTGTTCCACTGATTCCATTGAAATAAAGTTTGCAAATTTTGGACGTGTGGATCAAAAGTTACAAGGTTTTCAAATCTGCATCTAAATCAGATTCAAAATTTCTTTTAAACAGATCTAGTGCCACGCGGCGTGATCTCATTGGGCGGTACCGGTTCGCGCGGATTGCGCTCTGCGGGGCGTTGGATCTAAACAGATCGCACGGCTCAGACTAGCCCGTACCTTTTCGTTAAATGAATCTATCGTGGCCGCTAGATGGAAATCTAACGGTGCTGGTTGACTTGACTAAACACGAGCGGCGCTGACGACGGTGAGAGGCGGCGCACGGTCGGACGATGAGATAACGGCGGTTACAGGAAGCAAAGAAGGAAGTGGAGATGCTCACCGTGATCGCAGTAACGTGGAGATGCTCAAGGTACGGTCAGCTCGTCGAGGGGCGCTCTGGTTCTAGCGGGATTTCTCGCCAGAGTGGGGGACGGCGTCGAGCGGCTCTGGTCGTTGTCGGGGGCGATGTTGTGGTTCACTCCGAGGCAAAATGAGGACACGGTTAGATGCAGCCGAGTGTGGCGAGCATGAACGAGAGGGCGTGGGGCGGTCTGTGCTTACCAGGGGACGTCGCCGTAGAAGTAGCAGACGCGGTGGTGCTCAGAGGTGGTCGGAGTCGACGCTCTGGGGCGCCCGTGAGTGAACGGAGGGCACAGGGAGAAGCGCCTAGGTCTGGGGAATGTGCCCGTGTGCTTGGGGAGGCAAGGGGAGGTCTGGTTTTTCCGGAATTGGCTGGAAACGATGGTCGGAGCAGTGGCGGTGTAAATCTGATTCAGGGCAGCCTGGGGGCTCTCGTGCAACGGTGTTTGAGGGGAAAGGAGGAGAAGGCGCAGGCGATTAAAAGGACGCATTTGCAGAGCGGAATTACTGCGGTGTTACGGCGAATTAACGCGAGCATTCAACGGCAGGAACGGCCGGGCGTGGTCAGCGGCGGGTGGAAACGACGAACAGGAGAGGTGGGACCTTGCTGTCAGCGAGAAAGGGAGTGAGGGGAAAGGTACACCAGTCAGTTGCTCTGCGGGTGCGGGTTCAGGTAAAAAAACGCTTCGCGCGTGGGGGAATAGCTGGGCTGGTACTGGGCTTCTGGGCTTGGCTAGTTGGGTCGAGTCTGACTCTATTTTTTTCTGTCCAAATGCATTTTCTTTTTCTATTTATATTTTCTGTTTTGAAATTCAAACAACCAATCAAGCATTCAAATTAATTCAAACATTCACCACACTTGTATTAAGTTTTGGTTCTGTTTAACAACATAAACCAAGGTCCCAAAAACAAAATAATATTTTTATTTTAGGGTCCATTATTAATTAAATAAATAGACCTTGTTTAATAAATCAAAATACAATTTGATTTATTTAAAATCTCCATTTGAAATTTAAATATTTTCAAAACCAAATCAGTAGGTTTTATTTGGAAATAAAGAATACTTGAAAAACTTGTTTAAAATAAATAAATAAGTTTTAATGTTTAATTAAAATAGTAAAACCTTTATTTTTAATTAACTTGGATATTAAATCCTTATTATTTTATTTAAATAAATCTTTACTATTTTTATCAAATAGAAATATTTTATTTCAAAGGCTTGGCCAAGTTTTCATTTGGCCTATAAAATAATCCTTATTTATATTTCTTCCTTTTCATTTGGAAACTAAATATTTTATTAAAAGAACCAAAGTAGTATTTCCAAATATTTAAAACTTTCTTTATTAATTGTTTATCTTTTCAAATCCCTTTAGGATTTGTTTGATCAAATAGGTTTTGAAGGTTTCCAATTGGATTCAAAAGTTTCTTCTCACCCTGAAAATCAACAAAGTTTTATTTTATTCAATTATTTTTCACATTAAAAGATTTGGAAAATCTTGGGATGTGACATTGGAGTAGTAACGGCAGTTGTCCAACTCCTGCTGACGATCGTACATCATGAAGCTAAGGTGGTCCAATTGAGTCTTCAGCTCGGGGTGGTATGGGGCTTCCAGGGGTTGTCCATTTGCATCACGCCTTGGGCAAAACTCAAAGCGAGTACCCTTGATCTGATTGATGCTCTTCCCACACAGACGGGAAAGAGCTTCCTGCATTGCTGGCAAGTCCATCGAGCCAGTTGTTTTCCCTCAAGGTAAACTGAATTCCCTCCGCAGTGGGAGGTTCAATCTTTCCTCGGAGACTTGCAACAATTAGCCACTGCAGGTCCTCTCCTCCTTGATCATTGAGCTGAGTTCCGAAGAACTCGGGTGCGGACGCTCCAGAAGTTCCGAAAGCTGGTCCAAATCCCTCTCAAAGATAAGGTCTCCTCCATTCCCAAGTTGGTAAAACTTGCTGTACTTCACGTCCATCTATAAAAATAGAGGATGAGTAGGTTATCAGCATGATCAAGTGTGTCAATTTTTTATGTATTTTGCAAGAGTTTTTGAGGAACATGAATTTTTATGAAAGAATCAAAGAGATAAGAATGAGAATAAGTTTTTGTAAATATTTGTTTTCTTTGGTTTTGAAACTAAGTTTTTGGGATTCAAACGTCCAGTCTAACTAGGGTCTCATATGGTCAGTATGGCTCTGATACCAACTTGTCAACACCCGGATTTTTTCAATCCTAGATGCATGTTATGCCATACATCGCAATCCCAGGATTACTTTTTGCGAGACATAACAGAATTGGATACCATAGTACATCATCCATTACAAACGACACATAAGTTCTTACACAAATAGGGATCTCATGATCCAGTTCTTAATACAACATCAAGCAGCGGAATACGTAATAATAACGGTAGCGTAGGCGAAGCTCCATCTTCGGGGTCACAGGCAATGCTGACGATGGGAGATGATCCTAGTTGTCATAACCTTCCTGGGGTCCGTCTTCTAGGTACTCCTTTTCATAGTCTGGCCATGGGATAGACAGGGACAAATCCATGAGTACTCTTTAAGTACTCGCAAACTAATACTAATAGGTAAAGGGGTTTTTGGATAATAGGACACTAGGCTCTAGGGTTGTTTTGCAAAACCCAGATTTATCTCTACTAAGTTCTAAATCTAGTAACAATTTTATAACTCCTAAGTGGGATCTTGTAACTCATGTCACAACACTGTTGTAGTCAAGTCAAAGTCTCAATTCATTTCACAAGTCATTTTGAAAAGTCTGACGGGGGAACAGTATGGCCACTCCAACTGTCCATAACCGCGGACGCGGCTATTCGAATAGTTTGACACTCTGCAGAGATTGTACACTTTCACCACAACATTCGATACATCCGTCAGGAACAAATCCTAAATTCACCATACTCAGTATGCGGATAATCAATCCTAACCTTTCAATTACACGCCCTAGTATAAGCACCTCTCCTGTGAGTTTGGCCTCCCAACCATGACCAACTATCATCTTGGGTACTGCACAGGTGGACAATCTTCACAAGGTAGCCTCAGCTCAGACCTTGGTCCTGAGGGAACTAATACTAAGGTATATAAGTTTCCAGTCAAGCCCTACCCAATCTTCGGGTATTGTGGTTGTACGATAAAATTGGAATGGTGTCGCATTCAGACAACCATCAGTTTTATAAAGGGCTAAGGCTCATGCCTCAACATTTTCATCACCATAATCATCTGGTGTTCGGAAACACATGTCAAAACATCTCGGTAGAATGATCCATCATTCTAAGGTTTTCATAACCATTTTCACCAAGTAATCCCATCTAAAGTTGATCAAGTTTTATGCTTAGCACTAGCATCTACAAGTGGGGGTGAGCACTAATGAGGGGTGGTAAACTAGTGGAGTTTCAACTAAGTTCAATCTCATGCCTTAAGATGACATCAAGATTATCTAGCTTAGGCCAAATTTTATGCTCTTTATGCAACCTTCAAATATCTTTCTAGTATCTATAAGTCACTTGAGTACTCTCTAAGGAAGTAGCTTTGATAAAGAAATAAAGTAGAAAGCTTGCAAATAAAACTAGGATTGGGTTATCAAGTGGGTATGATCACATATGCTTAAGGCATATAGTTGGCATGGTAACAAGTAAGGGTTTGTTTGCATCAGTAGAATATCTTGCAAGGGTTAGCTTGCACATTCACTAGTAGTATTAGGCTTGCCTTGTGCAGAGCAGTGGTTGAAGTTCTCCTCGGCTTCTTCTTCGTAGTATCCTCCTTCCTCCTCGTATCCTTGGTCGGTACTAGCGTCTATAAATAAATACGATGTACACAATCACCAAACAATACTTAACTACTTTCAATCATCACACAAAAGGGTCCTATAGATGATCTAGCACCATCTCTAACATTACTAGTTTAAGGCTTGGTTTAATTCCTTTTATTTTTAGAAAAGTAATTTCTACTCATTGAAAAACTACTTAAGATTTAATATTCTCCAAACCAAACATGGGATCATGTTGACACATGTCATCACCACATATTGTAGTCCAAAGGAATGTGATTTAAAGTGGTGTCACAATTTAATAAGGTTTTACCCTTTTATTTTATTTAAATATAATGACTAGAAATGCCTATGTAGCATTCTTTTATTACTTGAACATTATTTCTGCAAGTAAACCTATATATTTTTATATATTCTAAAAGGTATGGTTAAATGTGATTTTTGAGAGTTGGAATCAACTCAAAAGCTATTATGGTTTAAATTTGAAAAATGTTTGAATGTAGAAAAGCTTTTACCTTGTTATTTTTACTAAAGATGATATATAGATCCAAATGACTTGAATCCAATGGTCTTGGATTCAGCAGTCACAGACCTTTCCAACAAAATTGGTTTCATTCAATTTGGTGCACTGAATCGATCTGGGTTGATTTTTGAAGTTGGGTACTGAAGTGTGTTTGAATTAAAAAGAAAAAGATTTAATTCAAATCACTGGGCTGCGCGGGATAAGTTACTGGGCCAGCCTGCTAAGTGCAGTGCTCCCGCGGGCTGCTTAAGTGGGTGTCCCCACTTGCCACTAAGACAGGAAGGGGCGAAGCAGTACGGGGCAACGTGGGTCGTTCGATCTGATTCTAATCCAACGGCTGGGAGTCATCGTCGACGTGAGACAACGCCGGCGAGAAAGAAACCTAGCGCGGACAGTGAGGGTTGCTGGGGGCTCACCGGGGTGCTGGCGAGGGTCAGCGAGGCGGGCGAACGACGAAGTCGACGACGGCAAACTCAGGAGTGGTCGCGGCAGCTCCTGGGGTGGATGAAATCGATGGCTCCCTTCTTCTCCAGAGGCGGCGGGCTCCGGTGAAATTCCGGCGAGGTGGTGCTCGCCTTGCTCTGGGAACGGTGTGGCACGATCAGTGACGAGAGGGGAGTGAGATGGTGTCGTGGGAATGGTCACGGCAGATGCTGCAATCGGCAGCGAGTAGTAGAACGAGGGGCAAGGGCGGCCAGCCATCTGCGGTGCGAGATGAGGGCAAAGACACAGGGTTTTACCCAGGTTCGGCCCCCCGGAGGGTAAAGACCTACTCCTGCTAGATTGTATTATGGAGGTGTTACAATGGGCGAGCTCGGCGGCTAGGCGGCGACTCGCTTGGGTGTATGAGGGAACGTGTCTCTACTCACCCCATAGGGAGGTTTATATAGGCTCACCTCCCCTAGGGTTTACATATCTCAACCGATTCGGTTACAGCTTCGGTAATCGTTTAACCTAGTCCGACTGGGCCTATCTACTCGCCTGGGCCTTCAGCTTCCAGTCGCTTGGTACCTTGCTGGGCCTTGATCCACTCGCCGTTCTGCAGGCCCACTCGCCAGCCCTCGGGCCAGTCGGAAACGTCCTGCTGAGTATACCCCAGTAGGCGTATCCCCATCAGTAGTCCCCGAGGCCGTCGTCGATTAGGCGTAAGTGGCTGCTGGCAGTCGGAGTATACAGCCCCAAACTAGGCATCCAGTCGAATCGTCGGCGGGCTCCTGTATGAAGAAGAAAATCCGGTGAACCGAGTCGCGTCTTGGGCGAGCCGAGCTGACGGAACGCGGTCGCGGCGAGTGACCTAGTGAGCCGAGTGGCTGGAGTTGGACCGTCAGGCGTGGTCAAACTAGCCGTTAGGGCAACTCAACGGTAACTTTCGGCGTAATCATCGCGCGGTAACGGCCCCCTGATTAGGCGGGTAACTCCCGCTATATAAGAGGAATGGCAGGCAATCGTAGAGCCAACTGCCCACCACTTCTTCCGAGTGCGCGCATTCTCTTTCCTTTGCTCCTTGGTCCAATCGACCCGAAATCCTCCGATCTCCAACCAACCTCTCGGCTATGGCCCTTCTCACCGAACCATGGGGCAGGTCCAAGTGCACGAGGGCGCAGCTGGCCTCTTTCGAGGAGGCCGGAATCCTGCGAGCCGGCTGTTGGCGTATCCCCGCAGCCGGAGAAACGACCCCAAACCCGCCGAGAGAGGGAATTCGTCTGTTTCACCAGTCATCTCGAGCGGGGGCTAGGGTTTCCCACATCTTTGTTCTTCCGGCGTTTTTGCGCCTACTATGGGATCCAGCCTTCAGATCTGGGTCCCCACAGCATCGAGCAGCTCGCCATCTTCGTGGCGTTCTGCGAGTGCTACTTGGGCTGCCGGCCCTACTTTCCCTTGTGGCAAGATCTGTTCCACGGACGGATCAGCCGCGAGGAGGCAGGCGGCCCAATGCTAGCCGCGGGCGGCCTGACGTTCCAGCTCAAGTCCAAAGCTTCTTTCTTTGACCTGATGCTACCCGCCAAAGCAGCGAGCGACTGGAAGAAGTCATGGTTCTACGTGACCGAGGCGACCCCGGAGGACGAGGCAGCGATCCCGCGGTACTCGGCCAATCGTTCTGAGCCGCGCCATCTCCAGGTCGGCAAGCTCCCCGACGACCAGCGGATGGTCGTCGACGAGATGCTCCAGGCCATCCGTGGTCTGAAGAAGAAGGGCCTTCAGACGATAAACTTGTACAATTGCTGGCTTGGGCGACGGCTCGTTCCGCTCGCCCAACGTGACCACTACATGTATCAGTACACGGGCCGGGGAGACTCGACGAAAGCCTGCCTCGACGAGTGGAGGCTGGAAGACTATCTCCCGGCGTTGAAGAAGATCACCCAGGCGGTGTACGTGGATGCACAAGCCGGGGTCGCCCCCTACACCGCGAAGCGTCCGGCTCCAACGGTAATTTCTTTACCTTGTTCGCAGTCGCAGCGTATGCAGTCGCGGTAATTCTGACTCTGTTTCGTATTCATCGCAGCTGTTCCAAGTGGTGGAAGGGTGGCTCCCACCTTCTGATGATGAGAGCCCCGGGCCATCCGCCCAGGATACAGGCGAATCGCCAGCCGCGAAGGGCAACGAGGACGACGAGGACGAGTCCGAAGAGGAAATCGCCCCGCTGGTCCGAAAGACCCGCGGGCAACGTCAGCGCGAAATCGAAGCGAGCAGGAGCCTCGAGCGTCATGATGACGATGACGAGCTCCCAGAAACCACCTCGCGCCGCCAGGCCACTCCTTCGAAGAAGAAGAAGAAGGAAAAGGAAGCGAGGGCCCCCCCGAAGAGGAAAACGAAGCCGCCGAGGATGGCCTCGCCGCCGCACTCGACGAGCAGCTCCGATGCTCACAACTCGGCCGGTGACGGCGCGACCCCAGCGACAACCGCGCTAGACGCGCCGACTGTGGAAGTGCCGCTGGCCTCGATGCCCCCGCCGTTCGCGCCAGTCTCTGGGCTAGGGAAGGCTCCGGCTGCGGCGACTTCGCCTCGCAAGGAGGTTCCGATTGGGGCGGCTTCGCCCCGCAAGGAGGCTCCGGCTGTAGCGGCTCCAATTCGCGAGGAAGCCCCTGCCGAGGGTATCCCAGAGGCGCCAGCCGCAGCCTCAACGACGAAGAAGCCGTCTGTGTCTTGGGCACGCGACGTCCTGGAACTAGGGCTCAGTCGCCAACTGGGCCCCGAACTGGAAAAACCGGCCGGCCTTCGCACAGGGCTACGTTTCATCCCAGTTGCCAAGTGAGTGCATTCAGCCTTCCCTATTTTCCGTAGCTATTTCGATTGTCTTTATTGATTCAACTGATGTGCAGGACCGGAGTGAAAAGGATGGGCTACCCGACCGTGGCCCAGGTACCCTCCACCGCTAGCGAGGAGGATCCTTCCCGTAAGAGGAAAGCGGACGAGGTCGTTGCCTCAGCGGATGGCAGTAAAAAGGCCAAGGGCGACGACATCGTCACTGTCTCTGACGACACGGCGGTCGCGCCGGCCGGCCCCGCGGTGGAGGCAGCCGCGTCTACGAAGGAGGGCGTTTCCTTGCCTGGAACGGCGGAGGCGACTTTCTTTGGAGTGGGTGCCTCTATCGCTACCTTCCCTCGCTTTGTGACCAAGGCGGCCGCGGCGAGCGGGGCTGCGCCCCCGAGCCTCGCTTCAGGGACCGCCGATGCTGAAGTCGACCAGCGTCATGGGCACACGCCAGCGTTACTCGCGTCCGTGGACGCGATGCAACTTCATGGCATGCTTGGCGCAGCCATCCAGGTATATCCAGTCCCCGAGGATCAGGTCGGTGCTTTGCAGCGGCTTGATTCTTATTATTTTCTCGTCTTTTATTTTCGTATCCAGTCCCCGAGTGCGCACGCGCTAAATTTTAGCAGGGTGGGCACTTGGAAATTTCTTGATCGCCAGTCCCCGAGTGCGCACTCGCTAAATTTCAGTGGGTGGGCACTTAGGAGGTTCGTTTTTACTGACTTTTTTGATGATATGCAGGGTCTGCAGCTCGAGTCGGCGGACCGATTGGCCGCGCAACAGCGTGCTGAGAAGGAGCTGACCACCATCCAGGAGGCGAACAAAGAGCTCCAGGCTGTTGCTGCAAAGGCAGAGGAAGCTCGCCAGGAGCTTGTCCCTGCTGGTGAGTTGGAGGCGGCGAGATCTGCTCTGGGCGCTGCTGAACAGCGGGTCGCCGACCTCGAGCGCGAGCTGCGGGAGGCGAGGGAAGAAGCGAGCTCGGCGGACGGGAGAGCTAAGGCCGCCATTGCAGCCGCGGAGGAGGATCGCAAGGTGTCGGAAGTCCTTATTGCTGGGCTTCAGGACGACCACACGTCGCTTCAGTGCTTCATCACGGGACTCGCCCGCCCGTTTCTTGGTGAGTGCATCTTCCCTTTCCGTTAGTTGGGGTTTTTGTGGTGTCCGTCGCACTCATCATTGTCTCCTTCCCGCAGGTCGCGTTATTGGTAGCCAAGAAGAAGCGAGCTCGCTCGACGCGAGGCAGTGCGTAAGCATGCTCGTCGACTCGGCTACGCTATCGGCGACGTGCATCCGCGCCTACCTTCAAGAAATGTCCCCCACGGAGGTTATTCCCAGCGACCTCGTTGAGGTGTGGGAATATTTGGAGAAGGCGCCCGCGGTCGTTGAATTCATGACGCGGTCGGCGTTTCGGCGTGGAGCGTCGACAGCACTGAGCCTTGGACTCGCCCACTTCCCCGAGGATTTCGACCTCGACGATGTGACGAGTGGGTATCCCTCGTCGACTGGCGCGGTGGACCTGTCCGAGGTTCTCAAGTTGCAGGAGCGTGCCGCCACGTACTCGGAGCGTGTCTGGGCGATGGGCGACCTCCTTCCCTACCAGGAAACGGTCGTCGCGCCGAACGACCCCGAGCCGCCGCGTCGTGACTTCAAGGTCGAGCAGCCTTTTCGCGCGGCGATGGCGGGTGAACTGACGACGTATCCATCAAACCCGTACACCGCGTTCATCCGTAGTCGCCGGGATTCTGGCGAGTCGTCATCGAAGCCTGCAGAGTAGGGTAGTTTGCCTTGAAGTGTTAGCAGCAGTTCTGCCACGCGGGCATATTTTGTAATATAAGACAATGCAATATGCGATTGAATTGGACGTCGTGTTTATTTTGCTATTTGTTTGTGTGCTTTGGATTGATTTTGGACGATTCCCCGAGCGCGTCCGCCCTTTTGTGGGGTTCACCTCGTATATGATGTTTGTTGTTATCATGTGTTTTGTTGATTTAGTCGACTCGCCCGAGCTCGGAGAGCCAGTCGCAAGGCGACTCCCTTGAGTGCTCTGTACTTTACCGTTTTCCCGTACGCGAACGGGGTCGGGTGGCCGAGTCCCCGAGCGTGGTACTTGGTAGTTCTAGGCGCGACTCGAGGGTGGTTGAGGACTTAGCGCGTTGGTGTGAGCGCGTCACTCCTGCCTGGCCCGTGGGGTCAGTCGCGTGGCGAGTCCTGGGCATGCTCTCTTACTTGGCGTTTTCCCTGACCGATCGCGACGAACTGGTATTCAGTCCCCGATCGTGGTATTTAGCCGTTCGAGTCACTATGCCGAGGATGCGGAGGACCAAGGTCGCTGTGAGAAGCGAGGGCAGTTGTCTTGGTTCGTAAAACCAGTCGAGCTAGGCGACTCCAATGGGGCTCCGGATTGGCGTTTTTCGTGGACGATGCAAGACCTGAAATGATTCAGTGCTCTTACGCCGCACTACTTAGCCGTGCCGATCGCTGTACCAAAGGTTGACTTCTGCATTTTAGCGTACCGCTGTTATTACGAGTGCGAGTGGCACAAGTCATGGAGAGTAGACGCAATTTGTGGTAACCGTTTCTTTTATTTCATAGCGACTAGGGAGTACATGTGTGGGGTTCTAGGAGTAGAACTTCCGGAGGAGGTTTACGTTCCATGGTCGCTTGACGTCGAGCTCGCCGTCCCCGCGAACGTCGATGAGGTAGTAGGCGTCGTTGCCGAGTACGCGCCCGATAGCGAACGGGCCTTCCCACGGAGGGGAGAGCTTGTGCATGCCCTTCTTGTCCTGGATGAGGCGTAACACCAGGTCGCCTTCCTGGAAGGTGCGGGTTTTCACCCGTCGGCTGTGGTAGCGGCGGAGTCCTTGCTGGTAAATGGCGGTGCGCGATCGAGCGAGGTCGCGTGCTTCGTCGAGCTGGTCAAGCCCATCTTGGCGGGCCAGCTCGTTTGCGGCCTCCGTATAGTGGACGACCCGCGGCGAGTCGTGTTCGAGGTCGGTGGGCATGACTGCTTCGGCACCGTAGACCATGAAGAAGGGAGTGAATCCCGTCGATCTGTTAACCGAGGTGCGGATTCCCCAGATGACGGAGGGCAGCTCTTCGACCCAGCATCCAGCGGTGCGCTCGAGTGGTACTTGGAGTCGCGGCTTCAGGCCGTGGAGGATGCTTTGGTTGGCTCGTTCCGCCTGGCCGTTGGATTCCGGGTGGGCGACTGACGCGAGATCGAGCCGGATGTGGTGCTCTTCGCAAAATTCGGCCATTGCTCCCTTGGCGAAGTTTGTGTCGTTGTCCGTTATGATACTGTTTGGGAACCCGTAGCGATATATGAGCTCGCGTAGGAATTTAGTGGCGGTCTTCCCGTCGCATTTCCGGACTGGCTTGGCCTCCACCCACTTGGTGAATTTGTCGACGGCGACTAGCAGGTGGGTGTAGCCGGAGGGGGCTTTCTTGAAGGGGCCTACCATGTCCATGCCCCATACGGCGAATGGCCAAGTGATGGGGATCGTTTTGAGCGCTGAGCTCGGTACGCGCGTCTGATTGGCGTACTTCTGGCACCCGGCGCATCGCTGGACGATGTCGACAGCGTCGGCGTGTGCGGTAGGCCAGTAGAAGCCGTGTCGCATAGCCTTGGCGACCAGGGAGCGAGCGGCGGCGTGGTGGCCGCAGTCACCTGAGTGAATGTCGTGGAGGATTTTGCGTCCTTCAGCCGGTTGGACGCAACGTTGGAACACGCCGGTGACGCTGCGCTTGTGTAGCTCGTCATCGATGATGGTGTAAGACTTGCATCGGCGAGCGATCATTCGAGCGTTTGTCTCGTCTGCTGGCAGGGTGCCGGTTTCCAGGTAGGCGATGTAGGGCTTGGTCCAGTCGTCTGGCTCGGTGATGAGTGCGACCAAGGCTGCCTCTGGTTGGAGTGGGACTCCGATGTCGATCTCCCTCGGGGGAGAGACTGATGGTTTGGAGATTGTGTCGAGGAACACGCCGGCGGGTGGTGCGAGTCGAGCCGACCCGATGCGGGAGAGGGCGTCGGCCTCCTTGTTTTTTC
This sequence comes from Avena atlantica, assembly GCA_910589765.1. Classification (NCBI taxonomy): domain Eukaryota; kingdom Viridiplantae; phylum Streptophyta; class Magnoliopsida; order Poales; family Poaceae; genus Avena; species Avena atlantica. The sequence goes on from OU342733.1 coordinate 360,914,175, forward strand.
GCCTGTCGATCCACTCGATAGAGTAGCCGGTGAAGTGGCCGCCCAACTTGTCCACCTCTTGGCGGTATGCCGCCATGGTAGGGGAGATGGCGTCGCAGGTGCCGGCGACCTGCCCCGCGACGAGGTCGGAATCTCCGTAGCATCGAAGGCGATTGACGTTCATCTCCTTGGCGGCTCGCATGCCGTGGAGTAGGGCCTCGTATTCAGCCATGTTGTTGGTGCAGGGCGTGAATTCGAGGCGGAGGATGTAGCGGAGCTTGTCGCCCTTTGGTGAAGTCAACACTATCCCTGCTCCTGCACCGTCCGTGTTCTTGGAGCCGTCGAAGTGCAGGCTCCAGTAATGGAGGTATGGCAGCTTCTCTGGCTGCTGGGCCTCCTCCCAGTCGGCGATGAAGTCTGCCAGTGCCTGTGACTTAATCGCTCTTCGTGGCTCGTATTTGATGTTGTGGGTGCCGATCTCGACGGCCCACTTGGCGACACGTCCGGTCGCCTCGCGATTGCGGATGATGTCTTGCAGTGGCGCTGAGGAGACGACCGTGACCGGGTGCTCCTGGAAGTAGTGCGGCAGGCGCCGCTGAGCCCTGAAGACCGCGTATACTAGCTTTTGGTACTGTGGGTACCGCTGGCGCGACTCGGTGAGGACCTCGCTGATGTAGTACACCGGCCGCTGAACCGGGCGCTCCTTTCCTACCTCTGGTCGTTCGACGACCATCACAGCACTGACGACGCGCTCGGACGCCGCGACGTAAACCAGCATGGGCTCTTTGTCGGCGGGGGCGGCGAGTAGTGGTGCGGCGAGTAGCACCTTTTTGAGGTCGCGGAGCGCGTCGTCCGCCTCCTTGTCCCACTGGAAGGTGGGGTTCTTGCGCATCAGGCGGTATAGGGGCATCGCCTTTTCGCCTAGGCGGGGGATGAAGCGACTGAGAGCCGCTACCCGCCCGTCCAGCTTCTGGACGTCACGCAGGCACTCGGGTTTGCCGAGCCGGGCGATCGTGTCGATCTTTGTTGGGTTCGCCTCGATCCCTCGTTTGGAGATGATGTACCCCAGTAATTGTCCGGCAGGTACACCGAAGGTGCACTTGCCTGGGTTGAGCTTTATCTTATACCTTCGCAGATTGGCGAAGGTTTCCGCCAGGTCGGCGAGTAGGTCGCCTTGGCGAGCGGATTTCACGACCACGTCGTCGATGTAGACGTGGATGTTGCGGCCAATTTGGCTCGCGAGGCATTCTTGCATGCACCGCTGGTAGGTTGCCCCGGCGTTCTTGAGGCCGAAGGTCATGGCGGTGTAGCAGAAGGCTCCGAATGGCGTGATGAACGCCGTCTTCCTCGTCTTCGACAGCCATTTTGATCTGGTTGTACCCGGAGTAGGCGTCGAGGAAACATAGCGACTCCGAACCCGCGGTTGAATCGATTATCTGATCGATCCGCGGGAGGACGAACTGCTCCTTTGGGCAGGCGTTGTTCAGGTTTGTGTAGTCGATACACATTCTCCAGGTCCCGTTTTTCTTCTCGACCAGGACTGGGTTTGCCAGCCACTTGGAGTATTTGATTGGCCGGATGAAGCCGGCAGCGAGTAGGCACTGCACTTCCTCGGCGATTGCTCGACGGCGTTCTTCATTGAAGGGCCGTAGCGACTGCTTGACAGGTCGCACTTTGGGGTCGGCGTTTAGTTTGTGCTCAGCGAGCTCCCTAGGGACACCGGGCATGTCGGAGGGTTTCCATGCGAAGATGTCCCTATTCTCACGAAGGAACTCGATGAGCGCGCCTTCCTATGCTGGGCTCATGCCTGTCCCGATCGTCACCGTCTGGCTGGAGTCGCCTGGGACCAGCTCGACGGTGCGGGTGTGCGTCGTGGCCTCAAAGGTTGAGGTGTTTGTGCCCTCTGAGTTGGGCTTCTTGAGTATTGTGGGATCGTCACTGTTGACCCCGCTCGCGTATTTGGCGAGCTCGTCGGCGTGATTAGTCTCTGCCGCGATGACGGCGTCGGCGAGTTCGGCTCCTTTGGCCTCGCATTCGGCGGCCATGTCGGGGTCGCCGTTGATGGTGATGACGCCGCACGGCCCGGGGAGCTTCATCGCGTTGTACGCGTAGTGGGGCGCTGCCATGAATTTAGCGAACGCCTGGCGCCCCGGACGCAGTGGTAAGGGCTGTCGAAGGGCACCAGCTCGAAGCCGATCCGCTCGGTGCGGGAAGTTTGCCGGACTACCGAAAGTGACTGGCAGCGTGACTTTGCCGATCGGATACGCCTTCCGACCGGGGACGATGCCGTGGACGTGTGTGGGTTGTCTCGATCATCGACTGCGGGAGCCGCAGCCGCCTGAAGGTGTCGAGGTAGAGGATGTTGATGGAGCTGCCGCCGTCCATCAGTGTCTTGGGGAGCCAGTAGTCGCCAACCTTGGGCTTGACCACCAGGGCGACTCGTCCTGGGTACTCGATGCGTGGCGAGTGGTCTTGTCGGCTCCAGGTGATGGGATGTTCCGACCAGTTCAGGAACTGGGGAACGTCTGTTTGGGCCACCGCGTTGACGGCGACGGCGCGGGCGATGACCTTCTTCTCGCGCTTTGTGTTGAAGCCTGTGAAGGTTGGAGCGAGCCGGCTACTTTGCCGAATTTTCCGCCATTTGGCGGGTCGTTGTCGGTTGTCCTCCCGCGCGTGCCGTGCCTTCTCGATTTCCCTGAGGGTTGTGGCTGTCGGCGGTGGTGTGCGTTGCGGGCTCCCTTCCCTGCTGTGGAACGCACATGGTTGGTTAAGGAGGGCGCAGGATCGAACCTTGGCTGTTTCTTGTAATTGCCGCCATCGCGCCGTTGCCCTCCGTCGCGGCGGTAGCTCTTGGGCTCGCGCTGTGCGTGCCCAGCGTTGGCGACGAAGTCGACTCGCCCGTCGCTGCGGCGCTTGCCAGTGAGGGGGTGCTGCTGTAGACGTAGGTCGGTTCGGCGTCCGCTGTCGTTGCCGCCCGTGCGGCGTTGCCCTCCTGACTCGTCGTCGGTTTTCCTGGTTTGGATCCTCCTCGGTGTACCGTTTGGCGATCTCGAGGAGGTCGGGGATGTTGTCGAGTGTGCGGGAGTGTCGCTTAAGCTTTGCGACACGAGGACTCGTAGCGGCACGAGGTCTTGAAGCAATGGATCGCGGTGTCCGGGTGGATGCCGACCGCGTTGTACCAGAGCTCTTGCCACCGTTGGACCCAGTTGCGGCTCGACTCACGGGGTCCCTGGACGCATCGTTCCAGGTCCTCAATGGTGGTGGCGCGGGTGTAGGAGCACTCGAAGTGCCCGACGAAGGCGTCGCGCATTTCCTCCCAGGAGTCGATACTGTCCTGGGGGAGAGTGTTGATCCACTGCCTGCACGTCCCCTCCATCATCAGTGGGAGGTAACGGGCGGCGAGTAGGTCAGTGTGACCCGCGATCCCCATTGCCATGAGGTATGTGTCGAGCCAGACTGCGGGGTCGTACGAGGAGTCGTATTTTTCTATCTCCTTTGGCGCCTTGAAGTTTGGCGGGTACTTCTCGCCTCGGATCATTGGTCCGAAGCACTTAGGCCCAAGTCGACTGAGCGACCCCATAGGCTCGCCATCGCGGCGATTACTTAGGCCCAAGTTGGGTACTGAAGTGTGTTTGAATTAAAAAGAAAAAGATTTAATTCAAATCACTAGGCTGCGCGGGATAAGTTACTGGGCCAGCCTGCTAAGTGCAGTGCTCCCGCGGGCTGCTTAAGTGGGTGTCCCCACTTGCCACTGAGACAGGAAGGGGCGAAGCAGTACGGGGCAACGTGGGTCGTTCGATCTGATTCTAATCCAACGGCTGGGAGTCATCGTCGACGTGAGACAACGCCGGCGAGAAAGAAACCTAGCGGCGCGAGGCAGTGAGGGTTGCTGGGGCTCACCGGGGGGTGCTGGCGAGGGTCAGCGAGGCGGGCGAACGACGAAGTCGACGACGGCAAACTCAGGGGTGGTCGCGGCAGCTCCTGGGGTGGATGAAATCGATGGCTCCCTTCTTCTCCAGAGCGGCGGGCTCCGGTGAAATTCCGGCGAGGTGGTGCTCGCCTTCTCTGGGAACGGTGTGGCACGATCAGTGACGAGAGGGGAGTGAGATGGTGTCGTGGGAATGGTCACGGCAGATGCTGCAATCGGCAGCGAGTAGTAGAACGAGGGGCAAGGGCGGCCAGCCATCTGCGGTGCGAGATGAGGGCAAAGACACAGGGTTTTACCCAGGTTCGTCCCCCCGGAGGGTAAAGACCTACTCCTGCTAGATTGTATTATGGAGGTGTTACAATGGGCGAGCTCGGCGGCTAGGCGGCGACTCGCTTGGGTGTATGAGGGAACGTGTCTCTACTCACCCCATAGGGAGGTTTATATAGGCTCACCTCCCCTAGGGTTTACATATCTCAACCGATTCGGTTACAGCTTCGGTAATCGTTTAACCTAGTCCGACTGGGCCTATCTACTCGCCTGGGCCTTCAGCTTCCAGTCGCTTGGTACCTTGCTGGGCCTTGATCCACTCGCCGTTCTGCAGGCCCACTCGCCAGCCCTCGGGCCAGTCGGAAACGTCCTGCTGAGTATACCCCAGTAGGCGTATCCCCATCAGATGGTGTGAAGAAATCGAGCGGGGGTGGCCTCTATTTATAGCCGAGTGAGGGGACCGACGGGGCGCAAGGTGAGCTCGTCGAGGGCGATGTTACAGGCGGCTATTGGCATGGGCGACGGTAGGGGACGGTGGGGTGTTCCCTGGCGATGCTCAACGACATGGTTTAGAGGCGTGGGGCGGTGCGGTTTGGTCTGGAACATGCGACGCTCTGCGCGGCAGAGGCGGCATCTTCGACGGTGAGCGGTGGTTGTGCGTCACGGGGCGGCGAACGGGGATGTCTGGCAGTCTCCTGGGTCGGTGGGGATTGTGTATGCATGCGGCGAGGGCGGCGCGTGGTCTGTGGGCTTCGGTCGAGGGTGGTGCTCTGGCGCACGCTCGGCATGGTCGCTGGCGGTCTAGGCGCGGTCCGTGCGTGTGGTCCAGTGGTTGGCAAGGTTCGAGCGGTGGACAGGGAGTGACAGTGGACGGTGGGCTGCCTCCCAGACATGCTGACTAGGCTTGTGTCTCCTCCTAGCTTGCTGTCGACATGGGGGTGACATGGGTGTGCTCGGCTGTTCACCATTGATGGCAATGTCAAGCTCACAGTGGTGCTAGTGCTTGGTTAATCTTCCTAGATGATCTACTGAGCTGGTTGTGAGCTAAATAGAGAACAAGTTAGGCCAATTTTACTGCACACTATAGTGTTTGATCTTTGTTTGATTTGTATCTGCAACCTGTTTGATGAAATGGCCGCATGAATTCAAGTTTTGAATTTTGAAAAGATTTTTGGTGGGTTTGCTAGGTTGGTGCTGGTGAGTCTGCAGATGCTTGGGTTTTGAAAGTTGAGCTTGTTTGAGTGGTTTTTGAAAAAGTGGGATCTTCCCATATGAGGAAGATTCAATTTTGAATTGTCATTTAAACTATGCATTTGAAAGTTTCTGGATGATCACAAAGTGGGCCTTGATACTTTGTTAGGAGTACATTCAAGGGGTGCAAAGATCCAGAAAAGTTTCTGTTAGGTTTTGAAAGTTTGAGACAGCCAAAGTAGGCATGGGAGTTAAATTGGTCAAAGTGACCATTCCTTTAATATATGTGTTTTGATTTACTTGTCTTTAGGAAAAGTGTGGGAAATGTTTTAGATGATGTTTATTTCACCTAAGAAACATTTTACAAGCAATGAAACAATCAAACAAGGTGGTTCCAAAGAATTTCAAAATCCATACATACACATATGCATGCATTCATAATTTTATTTAGAAAAGTTTTTGTTAACCCTAAAGGTTGGTGACTAATGCTTGATGATCCAAGCTTAGTATTTTTTGGATGTTACATGTAACCAGCTTTTCTCAAACCTGAATTCCCTGCCACCCCCTTCCTGCCCTTCCATAGTATCCAGGATCAGAGGACTGTGATCAGAAACCTCTCTAGACAACTTGTGCACTGTAGTAAGAGGGAACAACTTCTCCCATTCCTTACAAACTAGGATCCTGTCAAGCTTCTCCAAAGTAGGGTTTTGCTGGTTGTTGGACCAAGTAAACTGCCCCCAGACATGTGAATCTCTCTTAAACCATAAGCATTAATAATTGAATTAAACATGTTCCCCCACTTATTCAAAGAATGACCCTTATTTTTCTCAGAAACACATCTGATCACATTAAAATCACCACCCACCAACAAAGGAATGGACTGATCCTGGAAAACATCAGCTAATTCTAACAAAAACTCCTAATACATTCAATACATGCTCAAGAAGTTCAAATTTTATCAAGTCAAAGGTTCCACGACTCCCACGCCAACTAAGGTTAATCTTGATCTTGATCCTAAGGGTAAGGATGTGGATCAAAAACTTTATCGCTCGATGATTGGTTCTTTGCTCTATCTTTGTGCATCCCGACCGGATATTATGTTGAGTGTGGGTATGTGTGCAAGATTCCAAGCTGCACCAAAAGAAAGCCACATGGTGGCGGTCAAGAGAATCTTTCAATATTTGGTTCATACCCCCAAACTTTGGGTTGTGGTACCCCAAGGGAGCCAGCTTTGACCTCATTGGATACACAGACTCAGATTGGGCTGGAGACAAAGTGGGAAGGAAGTCAACCTCTAGAGCTTGTCAATTTCTTGGAAGATCCTTGGTATGTTGGTCCTCGAAGAAGCAAAAATGTGTGTCTATGTCCACTGTCGAAGCTGAGTACATCTCCACCGCGAGTTGTTGTTCTCAATTGTTATGGATGAAGCAAACCTTGAAGGATCTTGGACTTTCTTTTGACAAGGTGCCTCTTCTTTGTGACAATGAGAGTGCCATTGCCATTGCTCACAACCCCGTGCAACACAACCGGACTAAGCACATTGAGATTTGTCATCATTTCATTCGAGACCATATTGCAAGAGGAGACATTTCTTTGGAGTATATTCCCACCAAGGCAAATATTGCGGATCTTTTCACGAAGCCTCTTGATGAAGCAAGGTTCCGAGAGTTAAGGCATGAGCTAAATATCATAGATTTGAGCAATGTGGCTTGAGTACCTTGCACACCTACCCATTTCTCAATGTGTATCTTTGTTTGGATGTAGGCATGGTTTTAGGGGGAGTTTAGTTCCTCTTATGAACGAACACTATCCCTATTATACGCACATTAAAGTTTTCATACTCTATAGTCTCTAAAGGATACCATTGGAGCTTCATGATGAGTGTTGGTAATGAACCCAACATATATCTTCGCGGTGTCAAGCCATTTACTCTTATATAAGGTGGCTTCGGCCACCGACTCTTTTGTGTTTCTTGTTTGGTTTTCCTTGTGTTTTTGTGCTTGGTTGTTCTTGTGTATTTTGGTGTCTTTTGTGTTTTGGTTCTTCACAGTTTGAGCTCTCTATCCCAAGCCTTTCCTTTCCTCAAACCCCTTCTATTCCCTGCACAAGTTCTCTCTTAGTTTCTTCCTATCATGGGAAGGGTTTCTGGCGTCACCAGAACTTCCGGCCAGCTGCCGAAAGTACCGGTTAGTACGTAGTTCTTCGGAACTGCCTGCTGGCTGGCTACTTCCGCCTGTGCTTGGAACTTCCGGTGAGGCTCTTTGTCCTATATAAAGTGGGCCCTAGGAAAAACGGGATCTTCTTCCAGTTTTCCCCAAGACCCACCTTTTATTTCAAGCAGCCGTCGGCGACGTCTTCTCTGCGGAGGTGCTCTGGCCCCTCCGTCTCCGGCCACCCGTTATCAGATCTGCTCCGTGGGAACCTTCCCCACCCTTATCTCCCGCCATGGACTCTAGTATTTGCCCTCAACTCCCTCCATTATGGAGATCTTGCTCACTCCATTGCTTGAGTTAGATCTCACCATGTCTAGGCTAATTCTTTGGCTAGAACTTGTTGGGAGGTCTTGGTAGGCCTAGGGAACCCTGCTAGGGTAGATTGAACCAATACATTTGTGTGAATCCATACGTATGCACTTTAGATCTTAGATCCATGGATTTTTCTGTTGAACTGCTCTGCTCGTGGCCTCACCGGAACTTCTTGTGAGTCACAACCGTAACTTTCGGTGGTGACGTTTTCACCGGAAGTTCCGGTGGTTCAGTGGAAGTTCCCGTGCACTATATTTGATTCACGGACTGTATTTTTTCAATCTATCTTTGTTTCTTCCTTCGAACTTGCGCACCCGTATTCCTACCGGTCCTCCTCCCGAGATTGATGAAGAAGATCTTGAGGTTGTGCGACCTTCTACTCAGACTGCCTGTCAGGAGTCTGCTGCTGCTCGCCGTGCTGCTACTGCTGAAGGGAAGCGGTCTTTTCTTGCTTCTCAAAAAGCCACTTCTACTAGGCCTGATAACTCCAAGAACAAGATCTCCAAGTGGCCTCAGAAGGCCTATTCAGCGTTCCGCCATGTGGATCCCTATCTTGTCCCGCGTGGCCGTCTTTGCTTGGATCCTCTCTTCTACAACTGTCGCCAAGAGCAGAGATATATGCCACCAAGACCAAGTTCGTTGTTTCTCCTCAGAAATACATCAATGTGGCTCATATGGAAAGCAAGCTTGAGTACTTTGGCGAAGCTCTTGAGATATGCAGGAAGTTTGGGCTGATTCCTATCATGGAGCACCATGAGAACTTTTATGAGGCCGCTATTGCTCCTGAGGTCCTGGAGCCACTCTATATTGAGGGTTGGGGTACTTGTGGTTATGTGAATTATCTCCAGCCAGTCTATGACATCATGTGCAGGGTCTTCGTGAACACCATATCTCCAAAGGCAGGCAATTTTGATTAGTTTCATGCTTATCAAATTGAAGTTATGTTCTAGACTCACAATCGACGTGACTCTGACCGGAATATGGATGCTATGGTGATACCCATTTAGCATATCCCCAACACGGGGTGAATAACGCAGCCGTCACCACTCACTTGGGTCTTGGTTTTGTTGCTCAAACATCTACCAAGGTTCCAAGCGAGAACACCGAGGGGCTCAAAGACTCAACTTACAAAGAGGAAAGTGGAGGACAGGACTAATCGGCGGTGCCCCCACCGCCGAAGTATACTCTGGATCCACTCATTCCCATGCCACATATCATTCCTCAAGGAGCACCACCTATGTTAGATACGTGAAATTTCGCCAATTGGCAATACCTAATGCGCTCACATATTTCCATCTCTTCTATTGAGTTAATGAGGATTGTGGAGGATGGGTTCTCTCCATATGACCCAAAGAAGTTGACTCGAGGTGAAGTGGTGGACAAGCAACTCAATGCCACGGCTTTGGGAATGATTCAAAATACTTTGACTCCCAAGGACTTTGCTCAAATTCGCCAATTCAACACCGCCAAGTAAGCATGGGATCAGCTCACCGAGCTATTTGTTGGGAATGCAAGCATTCAAAGCTCCAAGTTTGATGAAGTCAACAACGAGTGCGATGGTTTTGCTATGCAAGATGATGATACTCCCGAAGACATGTATAGGCGGCTCAAGGTCCTTTGTTGCACTATGAGGGATCTTGGTGCCACCTATGTTGATGACAAGTTCATGAATAGGAAGTTCATTCAAGCTCTCCTTCCATTTGAAGAACAAAAGCTCAACTCCATTAAGGGAAGAACCAACTTTCACTTGATGATATCCCAAGAAGTCTTGAGTGAAGTGATTGCCATGACCATTGCCAAGAAGAACGCGGAGTCCGGTCGTGCTAGGGCGGTTGGATCAACAAAAGCGAATCTTGCATTGAAGGCCAAGGCTATTGAAGTTCATGATGATGATACATCAAGTGAGTGGTCTCAAGAGGATCTCAAGTGTGCCTTCAACGAACATCTTGCTCTCGCTTCAAGAGCCTTTTGGAACAAGCCCGGAATCAAGTCAAGGTCAAGGGACAACCCAAGATTCAACTCATCCAACAAGTCTCCCAAGGGGTGATCATGCTACAATTGCAATGATAAGATTCACTTTGTGTCCAAGTGTCCCTTTGAGAACCGTGAAGACAATGGTGGTCGTCTCATTCGCAAGATCAAGTCAAGGCCTCCTCGTCCTTTGAACAAGAACTACGCCGTCAAGAATGTCGACAACAAGAAAAGGGCTATTGTGGTCCATGAAGAATACCTTTCGGGCACGGATGAAGATGATGATGAACTCCAAGGCGGAGAGATTGTGGTAGTTTCTGCTATTGCCACTACCTCTACTCCACGATTGTCCCTCTTCGACTCACCAAATGAGAACATCATCTCCTCCAACCAAAAGTGTCTCATGGCCAAGGCCACCAAGGTCTCGGGGTTAGGTCGAGTCAGTTACAAGTTAGGGTTTGACCCTTTCAAATTCTATCTATAGTTGGTCGTGTTACCCAAGAAGTCGCATCCTTGTGGGCCTAGTTCACTCGAATCCTTCCTAGGCTTTGCCCTCCGTAGCGGGTGACTGTGTGGGCCTCTGCCACGCTGGTACCGGTAGGCTAACATAAGGCACCCGTAGGGCAATACCGATGTCACTTGCACCACCTATATATTTGTCCTTGCACGGGTATGTTCCCGTGCCTTGTCCTGTTGCACAGGTCATATCTCGCATCTTGGATCCATGCACGGGTCCATTCCCGCGTCTTGGCTCTTTCCCATTGTCTTTATCTTAAGCTCGCCAGAGCACATGCTCCTTTCATCAGGCCTCGGGATGGGAACATCACTACCAACATACCCTTCCCGCACACCGGACCGTGAACTGATCTCGGCTCCCTTTGTCATACATCCCATCGGACAGCCCTTGTGGTCCATACTTATGCTTTCGAGGCCCACACATGAGAAACATGGGTACCCTGGTTCCCATGTATACGACAATATGAAACTCAATTGACGACATTTCATTATTTATTACATATATACATATATTCCCATTGGGATCTCGTTAGGGACCACTTGTTAGTACATGGTAATGATATCTTATGGATTTACATTTATATTTCCTTCTATAGAAATATATATATATATGTTACAAAATTCCACATCTTTTAATTTATATTTTTTTATCTGTTTGGTGTTGGGGATGGCCTCTTGTTAGATAGTCATTATATCTATTGGATACACTATTTTGTTTCTACCTTTAAAATTGTAGAGATTGAACGTCATTCTATATCCTTTGAACTAATATAATGTGTGCATGTCCCTCGCTATGACCATCCCTTTGTACTTAATGATTATATCTTTCGGATGCACTATTATGTGTCTTTATCTACAAGATAAGCATGGCACCTCATTCCATATATCTTTCACATCATAAATAGTCCCTCTAGCTAATGTTAGTATGTGGAATTCAAGAATACACTAGTGGAAACGAGGCCTTTGGTTGAGGTCGGAAATGGGCTTTAACACCGGTTCTTCTACGAACCGGTGTTAAAGGGGGTGCCCGTACCAGCGTGGCCCGTGCAGCAAAAAGGAGCACCCCCTTTAACACCGGTTCGTGCCACGAACCGGTGTTAAAGGCCCCGCACCAGTGGCCCGCGTAGCCCCCCTTTAACACCGGTTCGTGGCTTGAACCGGTGTTAAAGGGGGGCTATATATACCACACCGCAGCCCACCCTCTCTTCCATTTTTTCACTCTCTCATTTTGGAGCCTAGTAAGAGGATGAGAGGTGTGCTAGTTTGTGTTTTTTCCTATGCACAAGAGGTGTTCGATGAAATGCCCGAGAGCTCGAAATAAGTTTTCTCGTTGCTCTTTCCTTCTCGGTCGAGGTCAGCAACTTTATCCTTTCATGTGTCATTGATGTACTATATATAAATGTTCATCTCCCTATTAATTTTTGATATACTATATATTAATGCAGATGAACCGGCAATGGATGTACGGTGACCGACGCACTTCCGAGTACATTACGGGCCTCCAAAATTTCATCGTTGTGGCTAATGCAAACCATGGTCACAATGGTTTTATGTGTTGTCTGTGTGTTCACTGTCAGAACAAGAAAGACTACTCAAATACCAGAACCATTCACGCCCACCTGCTTCGATCCGGTTTCATTCCCAGCTATAATTGTTGGACCAAGCACGGAGAAAAAGGGGTTGTGATGAAAGACAACGAAGAAGAAGAGGATGATGACAACTATCATAATATGTATCATGAATATGATGATACCGCATCGGGGGTAGATAATGAAGATCAAGAGGCAGCAGATGGGCCCGCTGATGACGATCTTGGTCGGGCCATTACTAATGCAAAGGAAGAATGTGAAACTGAAAAGGAGAAGGAGAAGCTGGAGCAGATGTTAAAGGATCACAAAACATTGGTGTACCCAACTTGCGAAGATGGCCACAAAAAGCTAGGTACCACACTGGATTTGCTGCAATGGAAGGCAGAGAACGGTGTGACTGACAGCGCATTTTCAAAGTTGTTGGTAAAAATGAAGAATCTGCTTCCAAGAAATAATGAGTTGCCCGACAGTACATACCAAGGAAAAAAGGTTATATGCCCTCAAGGATTAGACGTGCAGAAGATACATGCCTGCATTAATGACTGCATCCTCTACCGCGGTGAGAAGTACGAGAATTTGGATGCATGTCCGGTATGCACTGCACTGCGGTATAAGATCAGACGAGACGATCCTGGCTATGTTGAGGGCGAGGCCCCTAGGAAGAAGGTTCCTGCCAAGGTTATGTGGTATGCTCCTATAATACCACGGTTAAAACGTCTCTTCAGAAATAAAGAGCATGCCAAGTTGTTGCGATGGAACATGGAAGAACGTAAGAAAGACGCGATGTTGAGACACCCCGCTGATGGGTCACAGTGGAGAAAAGTCGAGCGAGAGTACCTGGACTTCGCACGTGACGCAAGGAACTTAAGGTTTGGTCTAAGTACAGATGGCATGAATCCTTTTGGTGAGCAGAGCTGCAGTCACAGCACCTGGTCTGTGACTCTATGTATCTATAACCTTCCTCCTTGGTTGTGCATGAAGAGGAAGTTCATTATGATGCCAGTGCTCATCCAAGGCCCGAGGCAACCCAGCAATGACATTGATGTGTACCTAAGGCCATTAGTTGAAGAACTTTTCAGCTGTGGGCCAAACCAGGTGTACGTATGTGGGATGAGCATAAAGGGGAGCCATTTGACCTACGAGCGTTGCTTTTCGTAACCATCAATGATTGGCCTGCTCTTAGTAACATTTCAGGGCATACAAACAAGGGATACAATTCATGCACACACTATTTAGATGAGACTAAAAGTGTATATTTGGAGAAATGTAAGAAGGTTGTGTACCTAGGATATCGTCGATTTCTTACGAACCTGCATCCAGTAAGAAAGAAATGCAATCATTTCGAACGTCTGGCAGAACCCCGGAGGAAGCCTGTCCTCCGTACCGGTGAGGAGGTATTTGGTATGGTCAAGGACCTAGAAGTAATCTTTGGAAAAGGTCCTGGCAGTCTATCTATTCCAAATGATGATGCCGGACACGCGCCCATGTGGAAGAAGCAATCTATATTTTGGGACCTACCCTATTGGAAAGTCTTAGAGGTCCGCTCTTCAATCGATGTGATGCACGTGACAAAGAATGTTTGCGTGAACCTGCTAGGCTTCCTAGGAGTGTATGGGAAGACAAAAGATACACCGGAAGAACAGCAGGACCAACAATGTATGAAAGACCCTAAAGAGCCTATGCATCCTGAGAACAAGAAGGGTAAACGGTGCCACTTAACTCCTGCCAGCTACGCTCTTACCAAAGCAGAGAAGGAAATATTTTTTGAATGCCTGAGCAGTATCAAGGTCCCGTCTGGCTTCTCGTCGAATATAAAGGGAATGATAAATATGGTAGAGAAAAAATTCCAAAACCTGAAGTCTCATGACTGCCACGTTATTATGACACAATTGCTTCCGAATGCATTGAGGGGGCTTCTACCTGAAAATGTTCAAGTACCCATTGTGAAGCTATGTGCATTCCTCAATGCAATATCTCAGAAGGTAATCGATCCATAAAGCCTACCAGGGTTACAGACAGATGTGGCCCAATGTCTTGTCAGCTTTGAGTTGGTGTTCCCACCATCCTTCTTCAATATTATGACGCATCTCCTGGTTCACCTAGTAGAAGAGATTGCCATTATCGGTCCTGTATTTCTACACAATATGTTCCCCTTTGAGAGGTACATGAGATTCTTAAAGAAATATGTTCATAACCGTGCTAGGCCAGAAGGAAGCATCTCCAAGGGCTATGTAACAGAGGAGGTCATTGAGTTCTGTGTTGATTTTATTCCTGACCTTAAGGCGATTGGTGTTCCAGAATCACGACATGAGGGGAGACTGCGTGGAAAAGGCACCCTAGGATGTAAAGCAATGATATGTAGGGACGGGCATTCTTTCAATCAAGCACACTACACGGTTTTACAAAGATCTATCTTGGTTGCCCCGTATATCAATGAACACAAGAATTTAATACGCCTCAAACACCCGGGGCAGTTTGATGAATGGATTATAAGTGAACACATGGCGAGTTTTGGCGGCTGGCTGCAAAGACTTCTCACGAATAACACCACTATTGGGGATCAGCTGTACTTGTTGGCCAGGACACCATCTTCGATTGTATGTACTTTCCAAGTGTACGAGATAAATGGGAATACATTTTACACGATAGGCCAAGATAAAAAGATCACCAACCAAAACAGTGGTGTCCGCTTCGATGCAGCAGAAGACAATGGGCAAAAGACCACGTATTATGGGTTCATAGAGGAGATATGGGAACTTGACTATGGACCTAATTTTAAGGTCCCCTTGTTTCGATGCAAATGGTCAAGCTAACAGGAGGAGGGGTTTAGGTAGACAAGAAGTACGGAATGACAACAGTGGATCTCAACAATCTTATGAAGGTAGACAAGAACTTAGACGAACCATTCGTCTTAGCCAATGATGTGGCTCAGGTTTTCTATGTGAAGGACATGTCTACCAAACCGAAAAAAGAAAAAATAAGCAAACAGATACATCACACGATGAGCCAAAGCGTCACATAGTTCTTTTAGGGAAAAGAAACATCGTGGAGTGGAGGACAAGACAGACATGTCAGAAGATTATAATAAGTTTGATGAAATTCCGCCCTTCAGAGTGAAGACTGACCCAACCATCCTGTTAAACGGTGCTGATACTCCATGGTTACGGCCGACGCGATCATAAGATTGACTATATGTATTAATTGAGCCATTTTTGGCACACATATGTATCTCAACATGGAAATCAATGTCATATTTCTTCTGTTAACAGTATATGTATTAAATGAGACATTTTTCTTCCCGCCATTTTTTCCCGCCAGTTCTTCTCGCCATTTCTTCCCGCCGGTTTTTCCCGCCAGTTCTTCCAACCAGTATATGTAGGGTTGGCCTCCATTGTCATTGCACATCTCTAGACTCATATCTGCAACCTCTTCACTCTTTCCCATGGCTTCCACCGTAGCACTAACCCCCAGGGAGGCGGAGGTGTAGGGGTTCGTAGCATGGAAAACAAAAAAATTCTATCGCATACAAACAAACAAGCCAAGATCTATCTACTAGATTGTAGCAACGAGTCGATAGAGGAACTCACCCTCGAAGATTCCAAAGCGGTTAACGAGAGCATATTCTCGTGGGTGATGTAGTCGTACACTTCCGATCTCAAGATCGCGTAGACGATCCTTCCGGCGCTGCGTTCCGGCAGCGCTCCCGCAGTCGGTCACACGTTCGGTACTCGACGAAGACCTTCCTCTCCCTTGTTCCAGCAGGCAGCGGAGGTTGTAGCACTCTCCTCGTGATTCCGGCAGCACGACGGTGTGGTACCGGAAGTAGAGGGGAGAACTCGCAGGGCTTCGCCTTAAGCCGGAGCGAGTATGGTGGACTATGAGAGAGCCCTCGGCGATCTAGGGTTTAGACACACTGAGGAAGAGGTGCTAGGTCCGGCGGCTAGGGCTTGGAGGTGCCCAAGTCGGCGGCTAGGGGAGCCCTAGGCGGCGGCGGCAGCAGGAGGTGGTTGCGCCGGGCTAGGGTTTTGGGGTAGGGTACTTGTGTGCTTGGAGGGGAGCCCTGCCCCTCCTCTTATAGGAGGGAGGCGCCGGCCAAGGGGAGGGGAATCCCTCCCCAAGTCGGATCTTCCCTTCCACTTCCCAAAATAGCCGTTTGACTTTTCAAATTGGCATTTGACTTTTCAAACTAGGATTTGATTAAACCCTTTATTTTGTTCAGCGATGACACCTAGTACATGATGCAATCATTCCAACTTGGTATGACACATTCATGTACCTTTCCCCTTCGGAGTGCCGGACATTCCGGAACCTTCTAGAACATTCCCGATGAAAACACCGGAACCATTCCCCAACTCCGAAACAGGACTTTCCTTATATGAATCTTATTCTCCGGACCATTCCGGATCACCTCGTGATATCCCGGATCTCATCCGAGACTCCGAACAACATTCGGTCTCTTTCTCATCATTCCATAACTACTCAAACAACGTCGAATCCTTAAGTGTGTCTCCCTACGGTTCGTGAATTATGCGGACATGATCGAGACACTTCTCCGATCAATAACCAATAGAGGAATCTGGAAATTCATATGGCTCCCACATATTTCTATGATTACTTTGCGATCGAATGAACCACTTACATATGATACCAATTTCCCTTTGTCTCACGATAGTTTACTTATCCGAGGTTATGATCGTCGGTATCTCTGCATACCTAGTTCAACCTCGTTACCGATAAGTATTCTTTTCTAGTTCCCGTGGTATGTGATCCCTTGTGAGCCAGTCACATGCTTGCAAGCTAATTGGATGACATTCCACCGAGAGGGCCCAGAGTATATCTATCCGTCATATGGATGGACAAATCCCACTCTTGATCCATGTGTCTCAACCCATACTTTCCGAACACTCAATGCCACCTTTATAGCCACCCAGTTACGGTGTGGTGTTTGATGTCATCAAAGCATCCTTCCGGTGATGGTGATAAGCATGATCTCATGGTCGAAGGAATTAGGTTACTATGTATCAGAAAGCTTATAGCAAATGAACTATATTAAATGACTTGATCTTTTATGCTACGCTTAACTATAGGAGTATGTCCATCACATCATTCTCCTAATGATATGACCCTGTTGTTAATAACATCTCTATGTTCATGATCAGGAAACCATGATCATATATTAACCAACAAGCTAGTTTAACAAGAGGCTTTACTAGGGACTCTTTTATGTTTACAAATCACACAAGTATTAATGTTTCCTGTTAATACAATTATAGCATGGTATGTAAACATTTATCATAAGTATGAAGACATGATAATAACCACTTTATTATTGCCTCTTGGGCATATCTCCAACAGGAGGCGCTTTGCGCCTCAAACTACCCCTGCCCGCCGGGCTACTGTGTCCCCGTCGGCTGGATGCTGAGCGCCGGAGGCGGTTCCTCCTGTCCCTCTAGGTGTGGCGCGTCGGATGGCCATCACAAACCACTACTACTTAGAGCTCACGCCGGAGCAGCGGAGGAATCCTAGATGGCATCCCGACTATTTCCCTACTTGGGAAGCCTTCTTCGGGGATCGGCGTGAGAGGGCGCTCGCCAAGCACGAGGAAGACGGCCCACCTCCTCCGAACTTCAACGAGGCCGGCCGGCGGCTGTGGTGGCGCGGTCGGACTCTCCAGAGCGTCATGGCCTACGACACTGCCGCCGACTCTAACCCTCGTCTGCGCTACCCTCAAGTCCAGCCCACGTGTACTCCTCGGCCTTCAAGGTTCAATTACGGCGACCCCGACGACGACAGCGACGACGGCCGCGGCGAGTAAGACAACTACCGTGGCGAGTATTACAGGTGTAGGCAGGAGCATGACTGAATCACTCCAACATTCCAAAACAAGTTCGGCTGATTGTGACTTAATCTAGCCATGTATCTTAATTTTCAGTTCTTTTATGTATCTTAATTTTCAGTCATGCTTTATGTAACTTACTATTAGTTGCATTATGTACTTTAATTCCAGTTCTATCATAATAAAAATATCAAACTTGGTATATTGATTATGTCTCAAAAAAACCTTCACAAAATGACCTATCTCATTCGAGGTTTCTTGGCTTTCGGGTCAAATGACCAACGTTATGTATAGAATCAAGGCATAGTTTGTGATAATGTGGCCATATTGTGCATACATGTGCATCATGGGATGGAAAACAGTATTGCAAGAGGAAGTTTTCCTTTTTTGTCGCACCAAAAAGGCATTTTCCATTTTCCAAGCATAAAAACGGACGGTTTTGGGAAGAAACCACCAAATGGCTAATTCAAAAAACTACCACCACATTTTACAAAAATACTAGACCACCTTATATGGACAATGTACCAACAGGGGGATCTGAAACCTTTCCGTCCACCTCTGGTGAAAAAGAAAAATTCATGCCGAATCGGTAGGAAGTGGGTCAGATATGAACTACAGGTACATGATACGATGCTCATGATTTTTTACAAAAATCATTTTTAGGTTCACAATATGCTATTTTATCTAAAAATCCAATGCAAGTTTAGCGAGTCTTGGCCCCGAGCTACGAATATTCATGCCCGTTGTTCGACAAAGTTTGACGATAGTTTAAAACAGGGATAAAAATTAAAAAACGATCAAAACAATACGAAAACTTCCTGTGGTGTTATATTATGTGACATAGTTAGAAGGAAAAATATCAAACTTAGTATATTGATTATGTCTCAAAAAAACCTTCACAAAATGACCTATCTCATTCGAGGTTTCTTGGCTTTCGGGTCAAATGACCAATGTTATGGCTAGAATCAAGGCATAGTTTGTGATAATGTGGCCATATTATGCATACATGTGCATCATGGGATGGAAAACAATGTTGCAAGACAAAGTTTTCCTTTTTGTCGCACCAAAAAGGCATTTTCCATTTTCCGAGCATAAAACCAGACGGTTTTGTGAAGCAACCACCAAATGGCTAATTCAAAAAACTACCACCACATTTTACAAAAATACTAGACCACCTTATATGGACAATGTACCCATAGGGGGATATGAAACCTTTTCGTCCACCTCTGGTGAAAAAGAAAAATTCCTGCCCAATCGGCAGGAAGTGGGTCAGATATGAACTACAGGTATATGATACGATGCTCATGATTTTTTTTACAAAAATCATTTTTAGGTTCACAATATGCTATTTTATCAAAAATCCAATGCAAGTTTAGCGAGGTTTTGTCAGATTCCAAAGTATACAAAAGATGCGGCATTTAAATATCCAAACAATTCAAAAATGTTAATACAAAATAAAATATAATTTGCTCTAATAAAATAGGGTTAGATTCCTTTTTAGATGCTTAATATATCTTATGTTCAAAGTTTTAGGGTTTGACTGTTTTATTTTTTATTTAATTGAATAATCAAAATTTATATGTAAGTGTTTTAATCATTTTGAAAAATTTCATCTAAAGTAACTATAAAATGTTTTTATATGAATGGATAGATCTTATTTTTCTGAAAATTATGATATATGATTCATATTTTTCTAAGTTGAAATGAAAAAGATATGAATTTTCTAAATTCTATCCTATTTTTTGAATTAAAAATGCCCCCACCCTTTTAATGTACGAAATAAATGCCCCCCTTTAACACCGGTTCCAGCTAGGAACCGGTGTTAAAGGGGGGGAATTTATTTCGTTTCGCACGCCCGCACCCCCCCTTTAACAACGGTTCGTGGCTGGAACCGGTGTTAAAGGGGGGGTGCGGGCGCAAAACGAATTCCCTCCCCCCTTTAACACCGGTTCCAGCCACGAACCGGTGTTAAAGGGGGGATTTCTAACGCGTGCCACTTCCTTCTTTCCCCCCCCCCAGCCAGATCAAGCGCGCGAAGAGGAAGAATAGGGCAGAGGCTGCCGCACCGTCGCCGTCCACGCCCTCGCCGTCGCCGTCCACGCCAGCCGTCCATGCCCTTGCCTTCGCCTCGCAGTACTGAGCCTCCTCGCCGAAGGAATCGAGACGAGGAGCCCCTAGTCAATGCCCCCGCCGCGCCAGCACCTTCCGCCACCGCGCGCTCCCGCGTCGGCCGCCACCCCCGTCGCTGCCGCGCGCCAACACCGGAGCCTCCGCCAACTCGGAGCCGCCGCCAACCCTGTCCACGCCCACTGCCGCCGACCCCGTTCGAGTTTGCCGCCACCGGCGGTGAGCTCTCTGTTTGTGTGTTGGATATTGGAGATAAATGTTATTTGTGTGTATATTGGATAAATGTTGCATATATGTATATATATTGTTGTGTATGAATAATTTTATTTGTGTGTAATTTTATCTTGATATGTATATAAATGTTGCATATATGCATATATGTATATATATTGTTGCATATAAATATCCTAATATATATTGGATTGAATAATTTTATTTGTGTGTATGAACAAAAAAAAATTACTAGGAAAGTGTATGTATATGTATATATAAGAAAGTATATGTATATATATTGTTGAGTCTGAACCAAAATAAAGGGTATGTATATTTTTTGTATGAACAAAAGAAAGGATTATTATGAAAGTGTATGTATTCTAGTGTTTGTATACATAAGAAAGTGTATGTATTATAGTTTCTTTATTTTCTTTATATAGGTCCTTTTCCTATTAAAATTTTGTAGAGGATTTTGTTATGAATTTGATTTACCTATATAAACCATAACTTATTAAAGGATGTATTACTATTAATACATGAGATTTGATTCTTAATTAATAACTTATAATATTAAAGAAATTTTTATATGGTGATCCTTCATTATTATATGACACATAAAGTTCTGAGGAATTAAGATGGTTAATATTATTTCCATGAGATTAAGTGATATCAAGATAAATAGTTTGTTATAACTTGCATAGAAGTTAGGGTTTAAAATTATAAATGTCTACCATGATCTTATTCTAGAATATTTATTATGAATCCAAGTCCACTTGAATGTTTACTCTCTTACTCTAGATAATATTATTGTTTTAGAAACTATGGATCCACTCAGTAGAAACCTTGAAGAAGAAGAAATAATGGAGAACATGATCCATGAGGACACCTCACAATATCTGAACTTGGAGGGACATGATGACAGATCAAGTAGTCATGGAGAAGATGAAGACTCCGGTGAACACAATTTAGTGATTACAAAGTCCGGCGAGGTATATGCATTGATTAAGCCTCTGCTGACTTTCACCGATTGATTTGTATATATGTACATGTATTAATTAACGCTTCTTTCTTCTTTTAGCCCTCTGGATCGACCAGCCAGCAACAATCTTCTTCTACGAAAAAGAGCAAGCAAGGCGCGAGCCATCGGTTGAAAGATTGTAACGCCCCCGAATCGGGTCTATGAAGATCTTAGAATTTCCTGCCAAAACCCGCATAGAAGCGATTCAAAGACGCCCACCAGACACTTTCGTGTGGGTGGGATTTGATTACAAGTAGTTACATCACAGTAGTTTACAACAGAGTCCAAAAGAACTTATATATACAACAACGATTCATCGAGTCTTGAATACAAAAGGTACAATACGAAGGTACAACTCAAGAAGAAAGCAAGATAGTATGCGAGTACGAACAAGATCCAAATGGTACTAAGAGTCCTGAAGAATAACCAAGCGGTGTCCAACCCTGCCCAGGCCAGGCCGTAAGGGTAACCTTGCTAACGTCGTCAATCGCATACCTGTCAAGCCAAAAGGGTGCCGACAAAGGGCAAAGGAAAAATAGAAAGAGAGCGGTCAGTACTAAGGCCAGTACACGGCGAGACTAGAATTCGGCGGTCCTCGCCTACATAGGTATGGTGGGCTCAACGGCAGCAAAGCTTGCACTATCTAACTTATAGAGACACTCTACAACTTCGGCTATTAGAGCGAGATAAGAGAGAACTATATGATAGCATAATATAACACCAAACATAACCCATCCGAAGATTTCCTCCTCGAAGACCAGTCGAGGAAGTCCCCTTGCAGAACACACGCGGTGGTAATTTTAGTTAAGCATGATGCAGCCCGACCTACGGTCGTTACTACATCAAGGTCTCCAACTTACGCCAAGTCGCCATGGACTCCAAAGGTGAATCCGTTCCTCTATGAAAGCTCACTTCCTACCCTATTGAATGGTATGCTACTTCATACTCCGTGACATATTCATGATAGGTTCACACCGACCAGTACGGAGGCAAGGGAGGAAGCCCGGAGCATCAAGCCCGACAAGACGGAAGCTTGGAAGAGGAGGAGGAAGAAGACAGATCAGCAGCTGCCAGGTTCAAGCGGTACTACCGGTCGGCGGAACCGGTACTACCGGTCAGCGGTACTACCGCCCGGTACTGAAGCCTGTGCCATCGCCACTGGATGCCCTGGTACTGGCTTGCGGTACTACCGCCCGCAAGCGGTACTACCGGTCCCCAAAGCGGTACTACCGGTGATGACCGGTACTACCGGTCCCAAGTCCGGTACTACCGGTCATGTCAGTGCTTGCGCGCACTAGTTGGGCCACAGCCCATGTATCCCCCCTTTACTTACCTATTCGCCTAGTTTATCCCCAAACTACCCTTGTTAAGTGGTTGGCCTATAAATAGAGCCCCCACCCCTCATGTATCCCTTAGGCATAGATGATAGACTAAAGAAAACCCCCATTGTGGAATCTCTAGTTTTGCCTCATCCCCTTTACCAAGGGGACCGACTATCGTCACCAACCTCGATTGGACTTTGCATCACGCATCCATCGTTGAACAAGGCCTTGGGTTCTCGGTTTCTCGCCCCCAAGTCGTCAAGACCCTCCTCAAGGTGCTTCCCTCTCCGATGTGGATTTGAGGGAGCACGTTGACCGATCTTTCCTTGCGAGGATTCTATCGGATCGGTGGCCGCCGTTCGGGAGCAATCGCCTTGTATCGTGGAGTTTTGCGTGTGTTCATCGTGTTCTTCGCGAGGTGTGTGTTCGCTTCCGCTACCTTCTCCCTTTCCCCTCGCTTTCCCATCGATTTGACCACGAGATCCGTGAAGATCGGGCACCCAAGAGGTTAACCCCTCCATCATCTGGTATCAGCAGCTTTTGGTTGCCACGGATTTCTCATCGATTTGGTCTTTTCCCCATAAATTCGAAAATTCCACCAAAAACAGCCCCAATTCGTGTTTTGGATCGATCTGTGATTTGAGTGCGTTTTGGTAGGTTTTGATCCGTGGATTGCTTGCTAAACTTGTTGATCTACCTTCCTTTGCGTTCCCATGGCCTAATCCCTTGATTTCCCCCTTCGATTTGGTGTTTTTCTTGAAGATTTTCCGCCCAAATCACCCCAAAATCGCGAAAACGAGTCAAAACTGGGAGTTTCAGGTCCAAGCGGTACTACCGGGTCTAAAAACCGGTACTACCGCACTTAACCGGTACTACCGGGCCCAAACAACCGGTACTACCGCCCCATACAGATCCAAAACAGCAAGTTCCAGATTTCAGCCTCTCACCGTTTTGAGCATAACTTTTGCATACGAACTCGGATTTTGATGTTCTTTAGCTCGTTTCGAAGAGGAGAAGGAGCCCTACATCATAATCCACGTGGTTCATGCTATCTACTCCATCCAAATTCCGTGAGCAAGGCAGAATCCAACAATAAAGGGTGAAGATCGTCGATGAAAGGTATAAACATTCCGCGACTTCTCCCCACTTGCATTCCTTTGTGAACCCCACTATCTTTGCGAGCAACAAACACCTATTGAGACTAGTTCCTCTTATGATTGCTGGGGCTATGCACATTGATACCTTGTAGAATTCCGAGCAAACATTGTGAGCGTTATCTCATATAGTTATTGTATAGTTGTTGGAACAAGGAAGAGGCAAGTGAAAAAGAAATAAAAGAAAAGAGTGATACAAAAAGAAAAAAAATAGAAAAAAGAAAAGAAAAATAAAGAAATACACATGTGCCTCATAGAATAGGAAGCGCAAGCTCGATGAACATCATATAGGTGGTACTTATTGTGCATATCTTGTAGCCCACCAATTTTGTGCAATTGAACTAGCGTCTCTCCTTGTACTTGTGTGACACGAGCTTATAGTCTTCGCTAGGTAATCATTTGGTTCTTAGCTCACTTTCTCCGTCGCACAAGTCCCATTTATCCCACCGTGTGTGTTTCCTTGTACATATTTCCTATCTTGTGGATTGACTTGTTTGCTTGGTGATCATTGTGGTTCTTTACTTGCCATTACAACATCTTGATTTCGGATTGGTTCTTGACATGCCATTTTCCATACCTATCCACCATAGGCCTTGTGTGTGTGTTTTTTTTGTTGGTAGTTGGTTTTGGTGTTCCGCGTGAACTTCACTTTGCTTGGTTTATTGCTCTCAAGTGTGGCCACTTGCACGACACGATCTTCCAAGGTAAAGTAAGGTTTGACGTTGTATCCCTAACACCCTCTACCACTTCCATATACAACACTTGGTCTTGTGAAGCATGTCTAGGGACTCTGGGACCGAGGATAATTTCTATGAAGAATCCACGATGAGCCACCATGCCTATGTCTCCACAAGCATGGATAACATGATGGAGCACTACACCAACAATGGTTCCACATGCTTGGGTGACATGGAGTACTACAACAACAACAACTCCCCAAGCATGGGCGACTTCAAGAACGACAACGACAAGCTCCTCAAGTCGCACCGGCCAAGACGGAGCCTACGCCTCGAGTGCGCCAAGGTCCACCATGAAATGGACAAGTTCGAGAGCGACCTCCACAACTTCAAGAAGGACATGGACAATGACTTCGACAAAAACTTGAGCATGGTCGCCAAGACTAATGATGCCTTGTGCTCATTAGAAGAACTTATAAGGAAGCGTGCCAAGGACAAGGGTCATCGTCGCGAGCGTCATGTGGATGACCAAGTGCGCCACCTACACCAACCATCGGCAAGGCACGCCAATGACCTCCGTCGACACCGTCACAAGGCACCTTCAACTACTAGTGCCACCACCAAAATGGCACCAAGAGCAAGCCTTCGTCAACGCCATCAAGCTTCAACGACTACGCTTGCATTCGAAGACCTCATGAACGAGGAAAATGAAGACCTCTACTTCGCCAAGTTGGATAGCATGAGCCTACCTCCACTACTACTACAATATGGCCACAAGACGGTCGAGCATGGGATTTTCCCTTCGACCATGGAGGAGAGCAATGATGCCCATCTTATGGCATCCAACCTTGGAGGCGACAAGGTCAAGAATGGTGAGCATGGGATTATCCCTTCACCAAAGGAGGCGCATGGAGTTGAGGAAACCGAGCCTACCCCCATAAGCTTGAGTGATGATGTGGTACCAATCCCATGTGAGTATGAGAGCCACTTAGCCCACTTGAGTGAGAACAAGAGTGAGATGAGTGACTACACCTTATGTGAGATTGAGTGCTTCCACTTGGAGGGCATGAGTGATACTCCTAGTGAGTTGAGAGTGGTAGTTGATAGGTCAAGTGAGACCATTTCGATTTCTAACAACTTACCCTCTACCTCTAGTGTGTTCTCTTGTGTTGTGCTAGGTTCCATGGAGGAAGACGCCCGATGATATGATGCAATGATGCCTCGAATGGAGAAGATGTACATGGTAGATGCTACGCCATGGCTACATCAAGAAGACGAAGTCGTCCACAAGGAGACCACTACTTCCACAACACCCACTTCATATGAGAGGTATGAACAAGGTAACAATAAGGGTGTTGATGATGCCATGATCCCACTAGTGGACGATGTGAATGTGAGGATATGCATGCTATGGATGATACTTGTGACATTACATATGCTTCATCCACTTTCCCATGTGATGATTTGCCTTTGCATAATATTGATCATGTGGAATTGTTTGATTGCGATATCATTGCCATAAACATGCCATGCTATGCATCTTGTGTGTATCCTCCAATTTCTTTGGACTTGCCTTGTCATGCTAGTCATTCAATATCTCCCGTTGCTTGCGATAAGATGAATGCTTGCTATTTCACTTGTTTTGCTTGCAACAATGTTGATCATATGCGTTATAACGAGATGGCCCCCATAGCTTTCTCAATTTTTGGAGATTTTGATGATGGCCATGATAAGCATGTTCCCCACTTGCATACTCACCATGCATCTATTTCATACTTGAATGACATTAATGGTGATGTGCACAAGAAGAGATACGTCATGGTGGATGATGTGTATCTCTACCATGCACACACGTTCTTCCTTTTACATACGATGTGTGTAGGTGCCCGCACGAGAATGTCAACCTCGGTTGAGCATGAGTTGACAAAAAGAGCTCTAGAGAGCATCCCACACGTGAGTTCAAGATCGAACCCAGCTCTAATACCTTTTTCATGCTTTGCATCTTTCATGTTGGCAAATTGCTCTTTCCTATGGTTTGATTGCAAGCATGTTAATGGTATTATCCCCTTGTGACATTCATGTTTCTTTGCTTTTGGATAATGATGTTTTGTGTGTTGCAACAAAAATGTTGAACATTTTCTCTTTCCGATGTTTTGGGTGCAACCACAATTCCATTAAGAGCATGTATTGTCATGAGAGCTTCCAAGAATCTCGTCTTGTTGTTGCAACAAACATAAGGACCACTTGCTCTTTCATTTGGTTTGTTTGCAAATATATTGTTTTTGCTTCCGCTTGGGATACTCATATTCCCATGATATTTGCTTTCGATGATTTGTGTGTGACATCCAACATGTCAAACAATTTCTCTTTCCAATGGTTGGTTGGCACACATAATGATGTTGTTTTGGATATTCTTCCTTTTGTGTTTTTGCCAAATTCTCCACTTTGCATCAAAGATGTTGATCAAATTTCTATTCGATTGCTTTGAGTGCCACCCTAACACATTGTATGGAGTTTTTGAGTTCCCACATTTGGATGATGTTCAAACGATTTCCATGCACATTGACCATGCATATGCATTCCGTTTGCTATACTTGAGTTGTGCTAATCGTGTTGTGAACAAGAATGGACATGCCACATTTGACATGCTCCCTCTATCACGCACGAAAATATTTTGCTTGGTCTTTGTTGTGTGAAGGTACAAGTGCATACACGTCAACCTCTATGGACTATATGTTGACAAGAAGAACCGAAGAGAGTTACCTATGGCTACCCTTCATCGAGCTATCTCTACAAGCTAAGGTGACTTCCTTCTACTTGAGGACTCATGCTATAATCTTCATGAATTGGCTACGCTTTGAGTGTTGCTTTGCTTTTGTTGTGAGCTTTGTAGGCTTCAAGGAAGGTGAAGGAACAATGAAGTGTTGTCAAGTCAATCTTCCCGAGGACGACTATAAGGTGAACCCCAGGATCATGAAGGTCTCTCGACCGCTTCTACTTTGTGATGAGCATGTAGAGTCGAGGATGACTCTTTTTGAAGGGGGGAGATGATGCAGCCCGACCTACGGTCATTACTACATCAAGGTCTCCAACTTACGCCAAGTCGCCATGGACTCCAAAGGTGAATCCGTTCCTCTATGAAAGCTCACTTCCTACCCTATTGAATGGTATGCTACTTCATACTCCGTCACATATTCATGATAGGTTCACACCGACCAGTACGGAGGCAAGGGAGGAAGCCCGGAGCATCAAGCCGACAAGAGGAAGCTTGGAAGAGGAGGAGGAAGAAGACAGATCAGCAGCTGCCAGGTTCAAGCGGTACTACCGGTCAGCGGAACCGGTACTACCGGTCAGCGGTACTACCGCCCCCTGCTACCGCCCGGTACTGAAGCCTGCGCCATCGCCACTAGATGCCCCGGTACTGGCTTGCGGTACTACCGCCCGCAAGCGGTACTACCGCCCGCAAGCGGTACTACCGGTCCCCAAAGCGGTACTACCGGTGATGACCGGTACTATCGGTCCCAAGTCCGGTACTACCGGTCATGTCAGTGCCTGCGCGCACTAGTTGGGCCACAGCCCATGTATCCCCCCTTTACTTACCTATTCGCCTAGTTTATCCCCAAACTACCCTTGTTAAGTGGTTGGCCTATAAATAGAGCCCCACCCCTCATGTATCCCTTAGGCATAGATGATAGACTAAAGAAAACCCCCATTGTGGAATCTCTAGTTTTGCCTCATCCCCTTACCAAGGGGACCGACTATCGTCACCAACCTCGATTGGACTTTGCCATCACGCATCCATCGTTGAACAAGGCCTTGGGTTCTCGGTTTCTCGCCCCCAAGTCGTCAAGACCCCTCAAGGTGTTCTTCCTCTTCGATGTGGATTTGAGGGAGCACGTTGACCGATCTTTCCTTGCGAGGATTCTATCGGACCGGTGGCCGCCGTTCGGGAGCAATCGGCCTTGTATCGTGTGAGTTTTGCGTGTGTTCATCGTGTTCTTCGCGAGGTGTGTGTTCGCTTCCGCTACCTTCTCCCTTTCCCCTCGCTTTCCCATCGATTTGACCACGAGATCCGTGAAGATCGGGCACCCAAGAGGTTAACCCCTCCATCAAAGCAGGTGTTTAGTTGATAAGGCTAATTACTAATCATATTATTAGAGGCAAAATATTAGTGGCGTTGTCTATGATCATGACACTGTACTCCTGAGGCGTCCATAACCGTGGACACACGGCTTCTCGAAAAGATTTACCCTGCAGGGGTGCACTACTGTACCCAAACGCATGATCAACCTTTCAGGCAACATATTACGCGTTCCATCCGAATCTCACAACAAGAACTGTCCCTTAACTACGCGCATATCCATAGGTATCACCTACTGTGGGTAACCAACCAAGAGGTACGACGATTCTCAAGGAAGGCACAACGTTTGCGCCTACTGGTGGATCGGGCCCTACGGGATAACTTGTACACACCGTGGGTGCCACCACCGTGTACCGTGATTTATGTATGCAAGCCATGGCAATCCACCAAAACATCAAGTCCGAAGACATATCAACTCACCCATGTCCGAGGACATATTATGCATATGCACCAAATGGAAAACCAATTTTGTAACCCTCTGGATATACGAATAGCGCCGGTAGTTGAGGGGGGATCCCAGAGGCCCCACGTTTGGTTAGCGCGATCAACTCAGAACTGGTATCATAGAACGAACGGGTCCTAGGTCGGCTCAAGCAGTTCCCAAAGGTGGTCCCTACCGGGGCCTTATCATTAGGTGAAACCATAACCATATCCATAACCATAACCAACATCACCAGATTAATTATCTTATCACTAACAATATCCAAGTATCATGTTCCACCTGTATGAGAGCAATACTAAGCATGCATACGACTCGCGAGGACAAGACTAGCTAATCAAACAAGGCAATATGATAACCAAGGCAATATAGTGGAGCAGGTAATAAAGGAATGGTATTATAGCATCGACAATAAGGATAGCAATAGATCAAAGGAAGGAAGTAAAGACTATAAATGCAAAATAGGTAGAAGGGGGAGAATGCTCGCCTGTGAGACAAAGTCGGTGACTGAAGGCTTGTCGCATCTCGCATCAACTCGTCGTCCTATCCGGTGAAGAAGCAAAGTACTAGAAAGAATACCCGATGCAATATTTAATACTAGGAGGAAGATCCGGCATGTTTATGATATGATGCATGACATGGCAATATGCGGTCCCACTTAATAATATTAAACAGAATCAGGATCCCGACAAATAAATATTATGGTTCTAGTTGTTTATCTACCCCGCAATTTAAATGTTGACTTAACAAGACATGGCATCGGTTTGCTACACAAATTTAAATGGAGTCGAGATAATATAAATATAACCCGCATATGGTCTCCATATTTATTTATTACGTGAATCAATTAAATACCCTGTAGCATCCCAATTGTCTAACAATTGCAATGCTACTAGCCTAGTCTATATAAATGCTACTTCCTATACATAATTGTTGCATCATAATTATATCATGCTCATGTCATCATGCCACCTTGCATTCGAGCATCATATAAAACCCTTTTTTTTGGTTCTTATCTCATATGCATTATTAATTGTATTTGCCTCTTGATATTGTATTTGGTTCTTGATATATTGTTTAATGCCCAAGTTGAGTTGGGGGCATATCTTTTATTCAACCCCATCACCTTTCCTTGTCACCACCTTATAATTCCACCATCCAACTAAATATGAGCTTTGCACTTTATTGGGTCTTACCTCTAGCTTATGTGGGTTGGGATGGATCCAAATTCTATTTCCACATGCTCTCATCTTAGCATCATGTTGTTTTCACATTATTGATATCTGGAGCCACCTTTGCATGCATTATGAGTAGTCTCCTTTTTCCTAGCTTTCATATGGATTATCATGGATTTATGCTCATGTTGGGATATTGTGGGACTATTAAACATCTAGTGGAATATACACACTAGTAAGTCCCAATTATAATCAAATGTGATCCTATCCATCTACTCCACTTGGAACTTTCATGTAAATCCTTAGCTTGGCCCTTACCCCATATTTTGGAATGCATATGTATAAATGCCATGAATAATTATTTTGTTTTCACAAGATTAAGACATGGCATTTAATGCACTTGCATGGGCCATGCAACCATCACCACTATTTGATCTCCCTTGGTTTTCTTGGAATTTTTGATTGTTTTCCCTTTTGTTGAGCTCCAACCTTTCTCTCTCAATCCTCACCTTGCTCCTTCTCTCCTTGCCATGTGCATAACAAGCCACACCTCCTTTTCCCTCTTTTTATATCCCTCTATTTTGTTTTCTACAAGCTTTGGATCCATGTGAAGGTTCACTAATTTTACAAATTATTTTATCCAATTTGCAAAACCCCAAATCTTCATATTCTTGTAAAATGCCCCAATTGGCACATTCATAAACTATGTATGTGGGCATCTCCTTCTCCTCCATCTCGTTTTGCCTCTTGCCTCTCCTCATAGTCAAACTCTCTATTCAAATCTCAGGAAAAGTTCAAAAGGTTTTAAAATTTATAAGCTAGTTTGAAATTGTAAAAGAATAAGACAAGCAAACAAATGTGAAAAAGAAACAGGAATTTATAATGGAGAGAGAGGGGGGAAGCCAGCCCAGCTCAGCTTTCAGCCAACCTCAGCCCCCTTTCTCCCCTCTTGGTCGGCCCATCGCCCTTCCTGGCCCAGTACCCCTTCGCGCCGTTCCTGTTCAACGTCTTCCTCTCGACCCCCTTCTCCCTGCAGGTAAACGGAGGAGCAGGTAGACGTCCACCTGCCGTTGTCCTCGTCACCCTCCACCACCACCGAGACGCGCCTCCTTCTTATCCCCCCCCCCCGAGTGGCCTCTGAACCCTAGCTCCTCCCCTCTTCCACCCTCGCGCCGCCACCTCCTTCTCCTGTAGCTTGCTATGAGAGCCGAGAGGAATCGACGGTGCATCTTCCTAGTATCATCGCCATGATCTACGTCGAGGCCACCTGATGGCGGGGATCGTGTCGCCGTGCTTGGGCTGTCCTCCAGCAAGTAGTAGAGGGATCGCAGCTCCCTGGATCCTCCTCCCCGAAGACATCTCTGTTCGTGTCAAGAGGACCTCACCGCCGGCTACTTCCTGGACTCCTTCCCGGAGCTTCTGGCCATCATCGGCACCACTTCCAGTGGGAATTAATTGCGGTGAGCACCCTTTCTCCTTTCCCTCCCTCTAGCATCATCCCCGCCGACCAGAAGCCGCCCCGTCACCGGCGTTTCTCAGCCGCGCGCACGAGCGAAGAGCGTAGCAGCAGCAGCCACGCGCCCCGTCAGTTTCGATAGTGAACCGTGCCTGCAGTTGCCACCTTCTGCCACCTCTGTTCGTGCCGTTCCAGCCGACGCCGTGGTGCCTCTCTCTCTCCGATTTTGGTGCCCATCTGTAGTCCATGCCTCCCTCTGTCCAACGATCCATCACTCGATCAAAACCGTCTGGTAATGCGCTCGCCATCCTCCTCTGAAGTGGCGCCTTCTTCCTATCGCCGCTGTTCGGTGTGGGTGAGTTTGTCTGTCAGTTTCGACAGTGAGAATTACCCATTTAAACGCCCCATACCTGATAGTTTTAGAGCTCTTTTCGTAAATCTTCAAACACAAAAGTTGTAGAACTAGGTTTATCCTCCGTCTTTCGTTTTGACACCATCTCCAAAAACGCAAAGGATCGCTCGATTTGGACCTCCAAAACTCGCGTCAGCTAGCTGGTTTTCGACGGATCAGAGTTCAGTTGGGATTCAGTCAACACCGAACCATGTAAATTTTCTAAAAGCCCCCTAGACTTTTGTCCACTCAACCCGCAGTCCCTCTCTTGCCTGAGCTACCCAACCTCCCCGCCCCGTCAGCGCCCAGCGTTCAGGCCCCACTTGCAAGTGCCTTTGGGTAGGATTAGCCCGTGTAACAAAAACCCCGGGGACTTTTTAATACAAATAAAATTTCAGAAAATGATAATATACCAAATAATTCATATCTTTTAAACTATGTTGAATTTGAACAAAAGTGTAATATGAAATATGTTTTTGTTTTTGAATGTTAATTCAAATCTTTAGTCAAATATTTTCAGAATTGTTTTAAACTAGTCAACCTTTGACTTTGACCCTATTTAATAATTTTGACTTTAAAATAAATTTAAATTCATAATTCCAAATAATACAAATAATATATGTTTTCAAATCATAAAAATGTGAGGAATTCAAATATGCTATCCAAAATCTATTTTGAACACTTTAAATTTCCAAGTTGATTAAAATTACAATAAAATGCCCTTTTGCCTTAATTAATTAATAACTTTTGTTTTATAACTCCGAATTTGACAAATGTTATGTCTAAAATGATCAGCTCGACGAGACCTTTCTGTTTATGCATTCCATGTTCTGAATTGCAGCATGCATCATATAAATATAAAGTATACAGCAACTAATATGAGGTTAAAATGTGACCAAAACTCAATAAAAGGCTTTAATCTTGTATTCCACATCTCACCCATGCCATGCTACTTTATTGCCATGCAAATTGTGCATCATTCATCATGGCATGATTGTTTGCTTGTCGCATTTTATTCCTATGCTTGTGCACTTTATTTATGTTGGCCCTTGTTTGTTTGGTTCTTCTTCGAATAGACGCTGAGCAGGGGATATACCAAGAAACCCAGGAGCACTACCCAGATCCTTCTCTCGCTTCAACTGAGCTGCCAGGCAAGCACTACCACATGCTTGCATACATATAGTACCTATTGCCTCTATCTTATTCTTGCATCATTGAGTCGCAATTGCATTAAACTGAATCCCAAGTATTGCATAGCCTTTACTTTTAAACCCCACCGAAGCTTGTTCCTCCATCCCATGAGCCATTACTACAGGAGTTGTTTGAGCCATGCGAGTCGTAGAACAGCATGTGTAGGGTATGTGAGTGTCTGATGGATAACGAGGTACCTAAACCACTTAACCTGAGTAGTAATGGGATAACTAATGAAAGTGGCACCGGTGAGCAATATCTGCTATTTGGTTTTTCATGCTCACTTGTGTCCCGTAGGACCCCGAGTACTTGATTCCTGTTCCTTGAATATTCGCGCTATCCACATCCGGGAGGATTATGGGACCCCCCTGAGCCAGAGCTTGATTCATTCTTATTACTTGGGGCCACAAACTAGTTTGAGGTTTTATTTACTATCATGTACTTATGCCATGCTTTACTGCTTTATTTACGATTGTGCGAGGAGCACCTGTACTGTTTAGGATCGTGACCCGTTTTCGCGGTATCGACAAGCCCAGTCACACTTTCGGGTTCCCAGTCGTTTACAGCCGGACCCACAAACCTTGAGTCCGTCTCGAAGTCAGCTAACTTCGTTGCGGGTATACTTAATGGGGTGGCCCCCTGAAATATTTTTGAATCTTGTGATTGCTTTGTCGTGAATGCCTCGTTGGGTTTTGATTTGGTTTTTCCGAGGTTGATCGAGTGTGTGTTGCTATTTGTTCACCCCTGCAGGGTCAAACTTTCTGAAAGCCGTGTCCGCGGTTATGGACGACTTGGAGCACAGTTTCTCGATCATAGACAAGTATAACTAAAGTACCACTTTTAATTTGACTAAGTAACTGACTATTAAATAGTGCAACACTCATGGAATGGTTAATAAAACTGCCAACGGATGGGGGTTGTTCGTCCGCTTCCTCGTTGGTAAGCGAGGAGGAGGATGGATCTGTTGATATTACTGTTATAACTGTTGTCATTAATTCACGGACATCCGTCTATCTTTGGTTAGGCGGATGGTTAGCGAGTATCTATAGAATTGTTAGGGTTTATCTTTTGCTGCAATTGCGTCACCCCAGGTTGTGTCCCCTTTAGAGGCATAAAGACTTGCTGAGTACCCCTAGGGTCTCACACGATAAATTATTTGATTCAGATGAACAGGTACACTCACGAGATGGATACTGGGTGGAGGAGACGGACGATGTGGGCAACGATCATTCGGTGTAGAGATTCCGGGAAGGGGGATCCGTGAGATCTGTGGGCGGGATGTGTTTATTTATGGGGCATCTTATGCCGATTTGCTTCTTATCCGTACTCGGATCATGTTTGCCGCTTCCGCCTGATACTCTGATGTTTGATGTATGAGGAGATATCCTAAACTATTATATCTATCTAGGACATTTGAATCTTGTCGTATGGCGTTGCTATATTTCCTTTCTTTTTAGATGGAATGGCTCTGATGTACTGTTGTATGGTGGCTTGCATACATACTCATTTGTGTATGTAGTTGATCCCTTCGCCTGCCGATTACGCCGCCCGTTCTTGTCCCGATGTTTGGAAATGGTTGGGACGGCCGAAAGGTCTACCTGTGAGTGGCATTTGGGCCCCACCGTACTATTTCAACCATTTCCGCTCATCCAGGCTTGTAACTAGGAGCGTAATTCACCGAGCTAGTTACAATTGGTATCAGAGCCATCCCGCCCTTCAGGGTCTCAGCCAAATGGTCGTTGTCAGTCTAGCAAATATTTTGGTAGCTATGTATACTAGGGAAAAACCAAACGCGAGAGTAGGACTGCTTCCATTTTTCTTCTTACCCACCCACCCACCCTTTTCTGGTAAGGAAGTGTAACGTTTTCTATCCTCTTCTTAAGTTCCAACTAGGATTCACGTGTTCTGGGTTTCCGTAGTACCATAGGTTGAGTGTGTGTGTGTGTAATTCCTTGTCTATCTGTTGTATCCAACATGTTATCTTTATCTGCCTTTGGTTATCAACTGTTGGTACATTCCATACTGACAGGCTTTTGGTAACCGGTGCGATATATCTGACTCCTTGGTAACCGGTGCCATCTTTTTAAGGGTGTCCTTCCTTCTAGCTACTCCACATTCTGTGAAACCATCAGGTAGCGATTAGCAACTGATTTATTCTCTACCTGATAAGTGATTTCTGCGCATCTATTGGTATTTTAATGCCGAAAAATGCCGAAAAATTTTCTTTGATATACCTGTGCTTCCACACTCCTTTTCAGTCGTGTGTGAAACATTATCTATCTCCCTTTTATCAGCATGTCCATTCTAACTCATTCTTTTGTCACCGGCGCTTAATCCTAGAGTTTCATTTCATCTCCAATTCTCTTGGGCTAATTACATAACATGTGTCGATCCGATACTGGTGATTGTAATTTGGTTCTCGGCATAGCTATATTCCACTCATGATAAGTGTCATATGGATCTAAATGACGGAGTGGAATATGGAAAATGCAATCACCACTATCCTCCAAATGGTGACGGTTATCTCCTGTGAATTTGAGTACACCGCGATCATATCTATGCATATTCAAGCATCTTTGGCAAACCAGAGTTTCTCCAAGCACTACGGCGGTCTATCATCTGTCCATCATGCTGCACATCCTTTTGAACCCCATATCTGCACAATTCTCCTGGATACGAGGGAATTGCCTCTTTTCGTCTCTGATAGCTTTGCTTAAGGTATGAGCTATCATCGGTTCTTATCCAAGATCTCTTTATCTTTGTAACCGGTGATCCGATCGACAATGTGAACCATGTGACATCTCTTTTTCTTCCGAAGGACCAGTTAACCTATTTTGTCAGCGCATCTTCTTCAACAGGAATCCTTACTCGTAACGTTGATCTTTCAAAGAGCGTTGAGCTCAGAAAGTGTTTCGAGCATTTGTTCGTTCTTCCGCCTCTTGAACTTGGTATTCTGGGAATATCTTGTTAAACCATGGTGGTATATGTTGATAATATGCTTGCCTATTCGATATCTATGGAAGTACATGGAAGTCATCTGTGTCTCTTTCTCTCGAGCTTCGTGAGCACTGCCTGTGTGCAAAGTCTCAAAGTGAGAATTCTGACTTTTTGAAGACACATATCTCGACCACGTCCTTCTGCTAAATACATTACTTCAACTCTGGAATCAGCAAGTCCATTGTTAATTCCATCCTCCATCTTCAACCAATCCGGAGTTGTTCCTTGTTGGCAAGTTATCATCGTCGTTCCGCTGAAGATTTCCTCAAGGCTGCTAAATCTCTCTCAATCATTTCAAGAAGAACATGGAGTTCTTTCACCTCAATCTCGTTAAGTAATCTCTTGAAACCCTCTCGCTCTATCGTCTATGCTCAATCCACCGGAGGCCATGAAGACCTTCCAGATCTTGTTTCCTTTCGTTCAAGTTGGTGCTATCTTTTCTGTAGCTGTTGAATCTTGCAGTTCTTCTCCGTAATCTTCCTTCATATCTTTCTGGTGGCTTGGTACTTCAGACATGACGACAACATCATTCCCCTTATCTATCTTTAATCCGGCGAATCGTTTGCATCTATCCTTGTTTTCTAACGGAGTTCTATGAGTTTTTGCCCACACCTTCAGTCTGTTTCGGTAGTTGGGTTGCATGATTTTCTTATTCATGTGCGGAGTAATGCTTTGAGTGCGGGATGGAGTAGCTACCATACCACTACTCTTATCATTCGCTCTTGTACATTGAGTTGGTGAATTAATGTGATTTCACTCATTCCACGGAAGTTAGAAGTGACCTTTATCCCTTGATACTTTTACTTCCGTTCTTGTTTTTCCGGAGTGCTCTTTCGAAGAAAGTAATCAATAATCTCTTGTTGGTGTTCTCACCCTTTCTACACGGAGCAAAATCCTCAATTATCTGGTGGAAACAAACGCAAACCTTTTTCTATCCTCGTCTTTCTACCGATGCTCGATATCCCCAAACAAGATTAAAGGAAACTATCTCTCTCTCTTTGTTTCATCAATTCTTTTTCTGTGGTAAAGCCAATTATGGTTGATGCCATCAGCCGCAAATCTATTGCGTTAGCCTCAAGGCTAAAGAAAGCAATAAGTATCTCTACAATAAACTCCAGATCCTCCATATTCTTTGCTTCTCGGGATTCCACCATGATCTGGCTTCACATCCATCTCTGGAAGTTATATCTGCGCACCTAAATTGCGTGATCCTTGGTTCTTACCGGCGCAACAAGAATCTAATCCGACGATGTCTAACTAAATCTTTCTGTTGTTATCAAGGGACTCTATTGTTTGAAGGCAATATTGTTTCCGAACTTCATTTCTCAAATCCGAGAGAAGATACGATGCTATTGTAATAGTGGTTCAAACCTCTCCAATCTAGCTCCTTTCTTCCGGCGAGACAAAGATTCATCCTCTCTCGTATCGGTAAATCCTTAATCTTAATGGTGTGTCTTTCTTTATCCATGATACATCATCTTCTCCTTTTCTTTCACAAGTGGTTATATCCTTTTATCATGTTTCTTGAGAAAACCGGAGCTATGCCCATCCTATCCTTCTTGTCTCACGACAATCCTTCAACTCTTCTAACCCGTTGTTTCTCAAGCAAAACGCAAGACTCGCAACAAGTCTAGCAAGTTTTGCAAGGTGTAGTGGTCGCACCATTCTGTTGTTCATCAACTTGGGAACGTGAGGGTCACCTTCGTTCGAACACCCGCCTCTCCTTCTGTTGTCTCTTTTTCCTAGGAATCTCGAGGCGAGATTCTTGTTTAGTGGGGGAGAGTTGTAGCATCCCAATTGTCTAACAATTGCAATGCTACTAGCCTAGTCTATATAAATGCTACTTCCTATACATAATTGTTGCATCATAATTATATCATGCTCATGTCATCATTCCACCTTGCATTCGAGCATCATATAAAACCCTTTTTTGTTTTGGTTCTTATCTCATATGCATTATTAATTGTATTTGCCTCTTGATATTGTATTTGGTTCTTGATATATTGTTTAATGCACAAGTTGAGTTGGGGGCATATCTTTTATTCAACTCCATCACCTTTCCTTGTCACCACCTTATAATTCCACCATCCAACTAAATATGAGCTTTGCACTTTATTGGGTCTTACCTCTAGCTTATGTGGGTTGGGATGGATCCAAATTCTATTTCCACATGCTCTCATCTTAGCATCATGTTGTTTTCACATTATTGATATGTGGAGCCACCTTTGCATGCATTATGAGTAGTGCTCCTTTTTCCTAGCTTTCATATGGATTATCATGGATTTATGCTCATGTTGGGATATTGTGGGACTATTAAACATCTAGTGGAATATACACACTAGCAAGTCCCAATTATAATCAAATGTGATCCTATCCATCTACTCCACTTGGAACTTTCATGTAAATCCTTAGCTTGGCCCTTACCCCATATTTTGGAATGCATATGTATAAATGCCATGAATAATTATTTTGTTTTCACAAGATTAAGACATGGCATTTAATGCACTTGCATGGGCCATGCAACCATCACCACTATTTGATCTCCCTTGGTTTTCTTGGAATTTTTGATTGTTTTCCCTTTTGTTGAGCTCCAACCTTTCTCTCTCAATCCTCACCTTGCTCCTTCTCTCCTTGCCATGTGCATCACAAGCCACACCTCCTTTTCCCTCTTTTTATATCCCTCTATTTTGTTTTCTACAAGCTTTGGATCCATGTGAAGGTTCACTAATTTTACAAATTATTTTATCCAATTTGCAAAACCCCAAATCTTCATATTCTTGTAAAATGCCCCAATTGGCACATTCATAAACTATGTATGTGGGCATCTCCTTCTCCTCCATCTCGTTTTGCCTCTTGCCTCTCCTCATAGTCAAACTCTCTATTCAAATCTCAGGAAAAGTTCAAAAGGTTTTAAAATTTATAAGCTGGTTTGAAATTGTAAAAGAATAAGACAAGCAAACAAATGTGAAAAAGAAACAGGAATTTATAATGGAGAGAGAGAGAGGGGGAAGCCAGCCCAGCTCAGCTTTCAGCCAACCTCAGCCCCCTTTCTCCCCTCTTGGTCGGCCCATCGCCCTTCCTGGCCCAGTACCCCTTCACGCCGTTCCTGTTCAACGTCTTCCTCTCAACCCCTTCTCCCTGCAGGTAAACGGAGGAGCAGGTAGACGTACACCTGCCATTTTCCTCGTCACCCTCCACCACCACCGAGACGCGCCTCCTTCTTATCCCCCCCCCCCGAGTGGCCTCTGAACCCTAGCTCCTCCCCTCTTCCACCCTCGCGCCGCCACCTCCTTCTCCTGTAGCTTGCTATGAGAGCCGAGAGGAATCGCCGGTGCATCTTCCTAGTATCATCGCCATGATCTACGTCGAGGCCACCTGATGGCGGGGATCATGTCGCCGTGCTTGGGCCGTCCTCCAGCAAGTAGTAGAGGGATCGCAGCTCCCTGGATCCTCCTCCCCGAAGACATCTCTGTTCGTGTCAAGAGGACCTCACCGCCGGATACTTCCTGGACTCCTTCCCGGAGCTTCTGGCCATCATCGGCACCACTTCCAGTGGGAATTAATTGCGGTGAGCACCCTTTCTCCTTTCCCTCCCTCTAGCATCATCCCCGCCGACCAGAAGCCGCCCCGTCGCCGGCGTTTCTCAGTCGCGCGCACGAGCGAAGAGCGTAGCAGCAGCAGCCACGTGCCCCGTCAGTTTCGACAGTGAACCGTGCCTGCAGTTGCCACCTTCTGCCACCTCTCGTGCCGTTCCAGCCGACGCCGTGGTGCCTCTCTCTCTCCGATTTTGGTGCCCATCTGTAGTCCATGCCTCCCTCTGTCCAACGAGCCATCACTCGATCAAAACCGTCTGGTAATGCGCTCGCCATCCTCCTCTGAAGTGGCGCCTTCTTCCTATCGCCGCTGTTCGGTGTGGGTGAGTTCGTCTGTCAGTTTCGACAGTGAGAATTACCCATTTAAACGCCCCATACCTGATAGTTTTAGAGCTCTTTTCGTAAATCTTCAAACACAAAAGTTGTAGAACTAGGTTTATCCTCCGTCTTTCGTTTTGACACCATCTCCAAAAACGCAAAGGATCGCTCGATTTGGACCTCCAAAACTCGCGTCAGCTAGCTGGTTTTCGACGGATCAGAGTTCAGTTGGGATTCAGTCAACACCGAACCATGTAAATTTTCTAAAAGCCCCCTAGACTTTTGTCCACTCAACCCGCAGTCCCTCTCTTGCCTGAGCTACCCAACCTCCCCGCCCCGTCAGCGCCCAGCGTTCAGGCCCCACTTGCAAGTGCCTTTGGGTAGGATTAGCCCGTGTAACAAAACCCCGGGGACTTTTCAATACAAATAAAATTTCAGAAAATGATAATATACCAAATAATTCATATCTTTTAAACTATGTTGAATTTGAACAAAAGTGTAATATGAAATATGTTTTTGTTTTTGAATGTTAATTCAAATCTTTAGTCAAATATTTTCAGAATTGTTTTAAACTAGAAAACCTTTGACTTTGACCCTATTTAATAATTTTGACTTTAAAATAAATTTAAATTCATAATTCCAAATAATACAAATAATATATGTTTTCAAATCAGAAAAATGTGAGGAATTCAAATATGCTATCCAAAATCTATTTTGAACACTTTAAATTTCCAAGTTGATTAAAATTACAATAAAATGCCCTTTTGCCTTAATTAATTAATAACTTTTGTTTTATAACTCCGAATTTGACAAATGTTATGTCTAAAATGATCAGCTCGACGAGACCTTTCTGTTTATTCATTCCATATTCTAAATTTCAGCATGCATCATATAAATATAAAGTATACATCAACTAATATGAGGTTAAAATGTGACCAAAACTCAATAAAAGGCTTTAATCTTGTATTCCACATCTCACCCATGCCATGCTACTTTATTGCCATGCAAATTGTGCATCATTCATCATGGCATGATTGTTTGCTTGTCGCATTTTATTCCTATGCTTGTGCACTTTATTTATGTTGGCCCTTGTTTGTTTGGTTCTTCTTCGAATAGACGCTGAGCAGGGGATATACCAAGAAACCCAGGAGCACTACCCAGATCCTTCTCTCGCTTCAACTGAGCTGCCAGACAAGCACTACCACATGCTTGCATACATATAGTACCTATTGCCTCTATCTTATTCTTGCATCATTGAGTCGCGATTGCATTAAACTGAATCCCAAGTATTGCATAGCCTTTACTTTTAAACCCCACCGAAGCTTGTTCCTCCATCCCATGAGCCATTACTACAGGAGTTGTTTGAGCCATGCGAGTCGTAGAACAGCATGTGTAGGGTATGTGAGTGTCTGATGGATAACGAGGTACCTAAAACACTTAACCTAAGTAGTAATGGGATAACTAATGAAAGTGGCACCGGTGAGCAATATCTGCTATTTGGTTTTTCATGCTCACTTGTGTCCCGTAGGACCCCGAGTACTTGATTCCTGTTCCTTGAATATTCGCGCTATCCACATCCGGGAGGATTATGGGACCCCCCTAAGCCAGAGCTTGATTCATTCTTATTTCTTGGGGCCACAAACTAGTTTGAGGTTTTATTTACTATCCTGTACTTATGCCATGATTTACTGCTTTATTTACGATTGTGCGAGGAGCACCTGTACTGTTTAGGATCGTGACCCATTTTCGCGGTATCGACAAGCCCAGTCACACTTTCGGGTTCCCAGTCGTTTACAGCCGGCCCCACAAACCTTGAGTCCGTCTCGAAGTCAGCTAACTTCATTGCGGGTATACTTAATGGGGTGGCCCCCTGAAATATTTTTGAATCTTGTGATTGCTTTGTCGTGAATGCCTCGTTGGGTTTTGATTTGGTTTTTCCGAGGTTGATCGAGTGTGTGTTGCTATTTGTGCACCCCTGCAGGGTCAAACTTTCTGAAAGCCGTGTCCGCGGTTATGGACGACTTGGATCACAGTTTCTCGATCATAGGCAAGTATAACTAAAGTACCGCTTTTAATTTGACTAAGTAACTGACTAGTAAATAGTGCAACACTCATGGAATGGTTAATAAAACTGCCAACGGATGGGGGTTGTTCGTCCGCTTCCTCGTTGGTAAGCGAGGAGGAGGATGGATCTGTTGATATTACTGTTATAACTGTTGTCATTAATTCACGGACATCCGTCTATCTTTGGTTAGGCGGATGGTTAGAGAGTATCTATAGAATTGTTAGGGTTTATCTTTTGCTGCAATTGCGTCACCCCAGGTTGTGTCCCCTTTAGAGGCATAAAGACTTGCTGAGTACCCCTAGGGTCTCACACGATAAATTATTTGATTCAGATGAACAGGTACACTCACGAGATGGATACTGGGTGGAGGAGACGGACGATGTGGGCAACGATCATTCGGTGTAGAGATTCCGGGAACGGGGATCCGTGAGATCTGTGAGCGGGATGTGTTTATTTATGGGGCATCTTATGCCGATTTGCTTCTTATCCGTACTCGGTTCTTGTTTGCCGCTTCCGCCTGATACTCTGATGTTTGATGTATGAGGAGATATCCTAAACTATTATATCTATCTAGGACATTTGAATCTTGCCGTATGGCGTTGCTATATTTCCTTTCTTTTTAGATGGAATGGCTCTGATGTACTGTTGTATGGTGGCTTGCATACATACTCATTTGTGTATGTAGTTGATCCCTTCGCCTGCCGATTACGCCGCCCGTTCTTGTCCCGATGTTTGGAAATGGTTGGGACGGCCGAAAGGTCTACCTGTGAGTGGCATTTGGGCCCCACCGTACTATTTCAACCATTTCCGCTCATCCAGGCTTGTAACTAGGAGCGTAATTCACCGAGGTAGTTACATACCCCAAACAATAAGATATGTTTGCAAGCATGAATAGTTTAATATACAACTAGATACATGGAAAGTTTATAAAAACAAGGATAGGTCGAAGTCTCACGGTTTGGATCGAGGTGACCAAGACGGTCTTTGGAATGTAGATGAAGTGGTGGAAGAAACCAGAAAGTAGATCTTGCTAGAGTGACGGCGGCGGACCGATGTGTTCAAATGGGTCCTAACTTAATAAACAGGAAGGCCCACAGAACAACAACGGGTCAAACATGTATCTTGATGTAGTAAAAACCGATGTGTTCAAATGGGGCCTATATCTTGATGTAGTAAAAACCGGAACCGACACTCTCGTAGTCATTTAGTCGAACACATGGGAGACAAGAAAGATACATGCAGAGGTGTCGGGCTGACGGATTAGCGCATCGAAAGAAACTGTCGGTGGCAGATTGAAGACAAAACATGACGGCACGCTGTATCCATCTGCCCACGGACAAAAAAACAAAACCGCGAAGCTGATCCAACGCGGCATAGAGGAGAGTACCAGGATGGGCAGTAGGAGACAAAACAAAACATGATATGTGAGCGCTATGATGAGGACATGTCTCAAGCGAACATTAGCTCGAACACCTTACAGCCAGGCGCAGCAAGAGGGGTGATGACCTTCGTTTGGTGGCCTCTAGGCGCTGGGAATAAGACCGGAACAAGTAGCAACATACGCGCACGCATGGCAAGCAGCAGCAAGGCGCTGGCCCGCGGGATACAAACGGCGAGGCTGCTCTGTGTGGCCTCCACACACCGGGACAGGGGTGTGCAGCGACCCAAGGCTGCCCAAGCTGCTGATCGGCTGGGTAGGGTTGCATGCGCACGGGGGCAAACAGAGAGCAGCGCACCGCGGTTGATCGGGGAGCAGGTGGCCTGCACGCGAACAAGAGAAACAAGGGAGCAGGCGTATGGGAGATGTGGAGAAGCGAGCAGCCAAGCTGTTGTTGCGGCGATGGGGTTATGGTGTGCGCAGGCGGCCACGCAGAATGGGGCAAGGCTGACAGGGCCATCTATTTGATGGAGCTGCACGCGAAGATTGACAAAGGCACGGGAAGTGCGAGCATAGCAACATGGAATCCGGTGGAGTTGGAGATGCACGGATTGATTGGATCATGGGTAGCTAGCTAGCTGAATCGTGCACATACATGAATTAGGCAAGGAAGCAATGAATAGTACCTAAAATGGACAGAATTTTGTGGAAGTAGAGGTGGAGATTTTTCAGATCTTATCTTGAAGCAAGCGGTCGGGATTTTTGGAGGACAAGGGGATCTCGATTTTGGCAGAGTTGGGGGCTAGGGTTGGATAAGGAAGAAGGGGAATTGGGTATTTATCCGTAGACTAGATGGGGCTAGTTTTGGGCCAAAACTTTAGACGGGTTTTTGGGCCTAGTTTTATTTATAAAACAAGATAAGCCTTTTACTGCGAGAAATATTATTTGTTTTACTTTTAAAATAAGAACGAGAGACGGGTTTAATAAAACCACATGGATATTTAGTAAAACAAAATATGGTTTGATAAAATAATTTTACGAATAGAATATGCATGATGATGTCATGATGATGCATAAAATAAAATAACAATCAATTTCTAATTTTTAATATTTTCCAGGCATTACAAAGATCGTGCAAAGTTCACGATCGAAGCAGTCCGTGTTGATGGCAGGCCGATGGAGCCCAAGAAGGCCGCAGACAAATTTGTACGTCAGGCTGGAGTTCTTGTTAGGGACCAAATCCAATCATAATTGAATATTGGAATAAGCCAAAGAAGGGCGACGGTACCTTTATCGATGAAAGATCCAAAGAAACGCTTTGGAATTCGCTGTTGGTAAATTTCACCCTTTCGTCAGAGGAGGATGAAAACAAACCGATTATAAAAGAAAAGGTCAAAGAGTGGACTCTAAACAAGATGGCTGACGATTTTCGCAACTGGAAGACAAAATTGAACAAATTTGTCAAAGCTCGCGAGACTCCAGATTTCGAAGACGCATATTATGCGAAGATAA
This sequence comes from Avena atlantica, assembly GCA_910589765.1. Taxonomy (NCBI): domain Eukaryota; kingdom Viridiplantae; phylum Streptophyta; class Magnoliopsida; order Poales; family Poaceae; genus Avena; species Avena atlantica. The sequence goes on from OU342733.1 coordinate 360,959,144, forward strand.
GACCTCACTGGCCTGAATTTGTGGTATACAAGGAAGGTGCTATAGCTACAAAGAGGTCAGAAACCAATGCGCTAAATGCCCAGAAGAAGGAATATCACCAGAGAACGGGGTCAGGTGGCTACATATCTCAGAGGCCTAAGTGGGAGGAAGCTGAGAAGGCCCTGCGCGATAGAGGGATCACACCCCAGACACATGGGTGGGACCTACGTGCAAAGACTTGGTTCTACGGAATCGGGGCAAGGTTGGACCCAGAAACGGGATTGTGTATCTTCCCAACCCTCCTTACCAAACCCGTCACTGAACTCATCACGGCATACGAGAAAACAGCCGCCAGGACCTTCCATTCCGACAGAGAGAATGACCATCTCACACGCGCCATCGGTAAAAAAGAACACCCTAGACTTGCACGAGGCATAGGGGGTATGACGTGGAAGGATGGGTTTGCCGAGTGGGGCGACTCTTACAGATGGCGCGACAGAAAAGAAAAAGAGCGTACAGAGCGGATGACACAGATAGAACATGCACTTGTGGCGCTGCAGGCGCAAGTGAATGCACAAAAGAGCTAGCAAGCTACCGGCCCATCTCAGTGGCACGAAGAGCCTGCATTGGAAGCTGCCGGCGGCCCAGACTCTGCGCGGAAAAGCAGCGTGGCTTCCACGGAGAACGTGCATCCCACGCTTGAAATGGCGGGTCCTCAATACCCGGTGGATGAGATCACGGAGAGCGAACACGCCGAGCTGCATGTGAGATTAATAGGCTTATCCATTAAGGTGGCGGTCGGCTATGCCTTACCTCCTATAGCTGGTGGAACTTACCACTGTCGACCGATTTCAGATGGCTATGCTATTGTCGGGGTGGATGAGGTTGTGAAGGAATATGAGGAAGCACAACTTGACCATGCTACAGGTGAAGGGGAAACTCAACTCAAATTTGCAGTGAAAACAACCATTCTTTGGAAGAAGGAACATATAGTGCTTCCAAATTGGAGGCCACTGGAACCCCCGCCGTCTCCGCAGCGTCAGCAGTCTGAGCCGCCTCAGCCGTCTCCAAGTCATCAGAATACTCCCCTGTCGTCTCCGGCGCTTCAGCCGTCTCCGGCGCTTCAGCCATCTCCGGCGCGCCAGCCATCTCCGACGTGCCAGCCATCTCCTGCGCGTCAGCCATCTCCGGCGCTTCAGCCATCTCCTCAGCGTAAGCAGAAGAGCACTGCCACGAAGAAATCCGCAGGAAACCATACGCCAAAGAGTTCAAGAAACTACGTCCCGCAGCCTTCTGCCAAGCCATTGCCGGTTTTACCATGGAATCACCGCGACGAGAAGACCAATAGGATCTCGGAAGAAGAGGTCAAGAAATTCTTTGCACCTAGACGGGTCGAGCCAAAGGAGAAAATAGATCCGGTGGTGGTGGAGAAGTTTTACAATAATCTTTTGAAACCTGGAACCCCACTTATGCCGGACTACGAGCGCCAGATTGTGAAGGGGGATGCAAGGCAGAGGGGGACTGAAAGTAGCAGTCGTGCGGCACCCCAGAAAACAGTTCCCATGCTCGGAGAGCAGGAAAAGCAATCATGCGCCCCGCTCCAAGTGTTCGACACACGGGACGCTCCTCCTGTAAATGATTACGAGGCAGAGCTACAAAGAAAGGCCAATGAGGTGGAGATGACTTACATTGCATACTTGAACATCATCGGAGACAACTTGCCCACAGGTGATGTCAACCCCATACAGCCATGGAAGTATGGGAAGAATCTCGTCAAGAAAAAAGGAGCTCAAGAATCTACCAACAAAGATGCGAAGATTGCACAAGTGGTACCTTGATTTCTGCAAGACGAGAAAGGGAGAATGGATCACGGCGCATATAAGAGATCAGATTTTCTTGTGCGGAGACGACGAGATCAGCTTCAACATTCAATACTCGTATTTTCTATTCAATCAGAAGGAACTCGACAAAGCTGCCATCAACCTTTATTGTGTGTAAGTACTATTTCTGTAATTTCTATCTCATCTCATTCAATTCATTAATTGCATGTATATATATATGCTCACCATATATGTATATATATACTATTATGCAAGAAAAAGGTTATGAAATGCATGAAAGGAGGCCCTTTTGACATTGGGTTCGTTGACCCAAATAGAGTTCATGAAGAAGTGGTAAAACTCAAACCCGGGAAAAGAGAAGATTTCTTGCTAACGTCTTTACTGAGAAAAACCAAAAGAGAAATACTATTGCCTTACAACTTCTCGTGAGTGTTACCCTCTCTTGTATACATTCTATTTCGGCTTACTCGATGTTAAGTATAACTGATGATGAGTTATGCGTGCGTAGGTTTCACTTTATTCTGCTAGTCATTCAACCTGACTCAGGAAAAGTCCTTGTCATGGACTCATAACGAAAATACCATGAGCTATGGGCAGACTTTAAAGAGATGCTCCAGAGGTAATTTCAATCATATTATCGCACTAGATCGGAAACTTTCATGACAACAAGTAATTAATTACTCATTTATCCATTTTTTTGCCGGACAGGGTTTGGAAAAGGTTCACGGGCAGGGCCGTGGGTGAATGGTCAGAAGAACTAAAATTTGTAGACCAAAAAGTAATACTAGCTAGCTAGGTCTGCGTATCTCTTTGATTCTGCTTCCAATTCCATTATATCATGCTTTATTGATTATTATTTTGATTGAACTCTCTATTCTCGTAAAGTACGCGCATCAGGAACCCCGGCAATAACTTATGTGAATACTATGTTTGCGAGTTCATTCGCAACACGATATGTGCGACGGGCCAAGCCGCACTAGAACAACTTAGAGTAAGTAAACAAAGTATACAATATTATTTTATAACCATCAATTGTGTTGAGTTTTATTCTTCTACATATATATATTGACCCCATTCTTCATATATATTTAGATCGAACGGATGCGGGACCAACTCCTACCATTTGACCGCATACGAGCCATTCAAGAGGAATTGGCGGGGTTCATACTTGATGAGGTCGTCACGCCTGACGAAGAAATCTTTAGATATCCACAAAAATGAACGTTGTATATATGCTTGAACGTGTTTGTCTTGTACTTGATGCTTCGACGTTTACGGAGAATACCACACAATGACGATGTTGGTGTATAATAATAGTTGCTTAATTATTCATATACTCGTATGTACCAACGACGATGTATGTGTATACCGCTCCCGATCGATTGCCCCTCCCCCCTCCCCGTCCCCGCCGCACCGCAGAAATACGCCCAGAACGGGGCGGCGGCAGAACTCTGCCGCGACAGAGATTTAGGCCGTTTTTCTGCCGCGGCAGAGATTTAGACCGTTTTCCTGCCGCGGCGGAGATTTATCTCTTTTTCCTGCCGCGGCACAGAACCTTTACGAACCGGTGTTAAAGGAGGAGGGCTGAGCGCTGCTGCAGCCCCACATGCGCCACCCTTTAACACCGGTTCGTATAAGAACCGCTGTTAAACGGGAGGGCCTCTAACACCGAACCCCCAACGGCGGTTCCAGAACCGCTGTTAGAGGGCCTTATGAACCGGTGTTAGAGGCCACCATCAGCACTAGTGATAGATGGTAGATCTGCCTATCTTGGTGGTACTTGTGTTGTTTGGAAGCACTTCTTACGCAGTTGTCTTCTTTTGGGCATAAGTTGTTACAAAGGAAAAACTTGGAAACATCTACGTAGCATTTCAACATAATATTTACTTCAGATTTTTTAAAATATGATGTTGATGCACATTCATTTTATCTGTTTGAAGTATTTGTTAGTTCGAAACTTCTATGCAATGGTGTAACAAGTCATGCCATCATGATCAATTTCACACTATTATGTGAATCTCCCTCAAAAAACAAGAATTCACATTATTATGGTGTGACTTTTATTATGCTTTTTATACACAGAGGACTGTAAGGTGATTCGCTTTTGGCTCAGTATTCTGCACAAAATATTCATGCAAGAATCAATGCCGGTTTGACTGGGGTGAAAAGGTCCCCCAAAACTGGTGTAATGGGGTAGTCAATGGACGTTGCAACTGCAAGATTTGTTCCGTTTCGTAGAACTTCAGTTGATATTTACTACTATGTTAAGTGGAGCGAAGTTACCAATAAATAATAAATAATTTATCATTAAGTGGAGTATTTTGTTGAAGATTATAAAAGCTATCTCATTTATTAGTCTCTCATGCATGTTCTTCTTTTTCTCTTGTCTCGTGCATATAAAACTATTGGTGCATGCATAGACTAATGGAGTTATGGAGTGTCCGGTTCTCGCAATTTGGTCCTTAGGACTAATAATCCCAAACAGAGGTAATATCACATCCTACTAAAACTAGAATTTACCACTACTTACTACACATACTTCCAGGGTTTGTAACATGGAAACTCATTAACACAGCCTTCTTATCTTCCATCCCGCACCATCTCAACCATCACCGACCTGATGATCGTTTTCTCTAGCGACACCTATTCTCCTCCTTGACGGTGCCCAGCCTTGACGAGCATTGAACGCCTCCACCTCCACCTTAGACAACAGGTGCTGCGGAGGTTTGAAGTAGGCGCATGTTTGCCTCCTGTAAACATGCCCAGTTAGCAATCCAATATGAAATTTTACACACAATGCTACCAGGATCACTAGGGAAAATATGCTAAAAAAACTGCAATGTTTCTTGTCTTTCACACAGTCCACAACTTAGACGCCACCACAGTTGCAACTACAGGCCTAATTTTACTTGGAAAATTACATATCCATCTAATAATTTCAAGGAATTTACCTGGGGCACTACTCAAACAGAAAGTACATTTAATCACACTCCAAAGATATCTAGCAACACCACAATCAAAGGACAAACTATAGCAACAGATAATATAAGTTATCTTATGTGCTATCCACTTCCAAAAAGATAACCGATGGGACTTGGGCATGGGACTCCACATTTGGCTTGGTGCTCCATGTTGAATAAGAATAACAGGTCCATGGTGCTCATCTTGACTGTTATATGCAGCTAAAGCTATCACTTGGCAGGCAACAAGAACTATTAACTGCAAAAAGTATAATCTACAGTTTTGTACAAGTCATCACGTCATGTTAAATGGTTTGGTCAAGCTGGAATTTCCACATTATTCCTGACACATAGAAATCCGTATTTTTTGAAATGAACTATAACTGAACTTATACAGTGAACTGCGGACAATAGACTTGCAGATGTAGAAAATAAGAGTTCAATTCTTGTAATAAAGGGTTGCAATAAGAGTACAATTCTTGCAGTAACTGAACAACAGCTGACAGGGCTAAAGCAAATTCAGAGTGCATACTTAATATTTTCTGCTTTCAGTTTAGCGGAAACAAAAAAAAGGTTCTATATTATAACAATCTGGTCGCCGCCTCATATATCAATAGCAGATAAAAATTATTGTATCAACCTGGCTGCAATCTAATATGAATGAGCATGTTAGGCAACATGATATGAACGAACATGTTAGGCTATATCCTTAGGTGACACTTCTGTTGCAGAACATCGAAAACTTGCCCTCAGTATAAAAAGGTTTAACCATCTCTAATTTCTAGTTATTCTAAAACATGGGATCCATATTAAGTTGTCGTTCCAGTAACAGATCTGACGTACAGTAGGTGTCGACAGTAAATAAAGATATTTACATTAGAAGTTCAGCAGTTGTGTGAAGATGGAACTTGGATTGGTCATCTCTCAAAACTGAGGAATCAAATTCGTTCCCATTGGCAAAACCAATGTAGCTAATATGAAGAAAAGCTGAACAGCCCCGGAATTGGTTTCATGTGAATATGTGTAAAAATCTGTGTTCTGGCGCAGCGCTGTAATATACCCCGTATAGAACACATATACGTGAGGCGTGGACTTTTAGCTCATGGTACCATATGATCAACAATAAATATTAACAAAAGAAATAAAAAATGAATTTCTTTATACAACATACATGTTTCTATCTTTTGTGTGTGAATTTCACTAGCAAGGATTTTCCTTGTCTTGAGAAAAACAAAACAAATTTGGTGTTTTTGAAAACATGAGCATCAAATTTGTTTTTTCATGGAATTCACGAAACTTATGCATTACCCATTAAAAATCACATGGAAACTTAAGACATGGATATATTGATGTGTACTTATTTGCAGATTCTTTCAAAATTATAGCATTGATTGTTTCACCCCAGGAGCATTTTAAATTTCCCAAACCCAGAACATTGTAAAAAGAAATGCAAATTCGAACTAACAAATTTAGAATGCTAATATTGAGTGTGCAAGATTTACTTTCTAGTACACACTAATTTCTGCTAGTACCCCGAGGGTTTCTTCCCCTCTAAGCCACATTATTTCATTAAAAATAATATCTCCATCCTATAAAGTATAATTTCAAGAGCAGCCTAAAATGAAAATGAATCCATAAACAAAATGCACAAGGAAGGAGCCCCAACTAAGCCACTGGTGAATTTGACCACACTGCATACTACTCTCCAGTCAACCAATAAAAAGTACTCCATCAAAATATATTTCATTATCATTATAAAAAATAATCTGAAGATCCATCATATAAACTATAATATCAAGAGTAGTCTGAAATAAAAATGAAATCCATGAGCAAAATTGCACAAGGAGCCTCAGCTAAGCCACGTCAGCAGAACACATTTTGCGTCTATCGCCTGCCAAGTTTAGGTGCCGATCATTTATGCAAGCGATTGCTCCGTGGACGACGGTATTCAATGATATATATAACATACAGGAGTAACTTGCAATGACATATTCTATAGTGAGTAAATCTAACCAAGAGTGAATCTATAGAACAATGGTAATATATATCATCACCAGTTAACAATAAATAGTAATATACAGAGAACAAACTAAATTATGGGAGTTGGAGTCAAGAGCTCACCTTATTGTGTACCAAAGAAGGAGGCCATGCCATGATGTATGGATAGCAGAACTCAAAGCTAGTGATATGGCCGAGCTTCTTCAGCTCCCTTGTTTCAAGGCAGAAGGATAGGAGCCAGTTAGGAGGCTCGTCCTGGTGAATAGACAAATACACAATGCCACCGATAATAGCCACAACATTCAGCTGAGGACACTCATCTCTAATGTTTAGAGCGAGATTACTAATTGCATCCACCATCCGAAATTTCCTTTCCCGCTTCCATTTATCGACACCATCTTTGCCGGCTCTCTGGACCCAAATATCGAGCACGAGGTCAGACCCGCGAACTAAACAGAGCTTCCCGTCTTTGGTCTCACCATACACACCGGAAAGCCCTGTCGGCAGATCAATTTGAGAGAATTGCAGTGTTGCAGTGTTCAGCACATGGATATAGTCTTCGTCTTCGTCCGGACATGCCCAATAAACAAGCCCATCCTTCACTAGCTTAACATTGCCTTCTTCCTGGAGTCTAACCCCTGCTGGGAAAATCCTCCACTCCATGGCATCAGGTGACAAGACGGCGATCTGCTCTCCCCCGTTTCCCTTGGGGACACAAAGCAAGCGAAACGACCGGTCGTCCGCTTCGGAGGGGATGACGTGATACTCAGCTTCCGTTTCTTCGGGCTCTCCGCTGAACACCTCGTCGGGTGGCGCCGGGAAGAGATGCAGGGACCCAGTGAGGGGATCGTAGACGGCCACCTTCTTGGTGTTCCATCGCGGCCTGACGAGAACGACATACCCATCACAGCACCCGGACATATACCACCCTTCATCTTCGGCGTCTTCTTCATCTTGGACGTGCACATCGCGGCACACTGACATTGACCACCCGGAGCGACCGTCTTCTTCTTCGTCTTCTCTGTCTTCATCTTCGTCTTCCGTGTCTTCTTCATCTTCGTCTTCGGCGTCTTCTTCAACTTCGTCTTCGGCGTCCTTTTCAACTTCGTCTTCGGCCTCTTCTTCTTTGTCTTCGCCGTCGTCTTTTTTGTCACCGATGGCGTCGGGGAGACGGGTAAGGAAGACATCGAGTCCGCGGAGGGCGGCGGCGTGGTCCGGATCGGAGTGGCGACCGCGGAGGCAGACGGGCACGAAGGTGGGCATGGGGGGCTCGTCGTTGACGAGGAATGCGCCGAGGATCGTGGGCGAGTGGAGCTCCCGGAAGCGGCGGCGGAAGGCGGGGGACGAACGGACGGCGCGGAGGAACGCGGGGCAGGCGAGAGCGGCGCGGACGAGGCTCGGGAGGGACGGCAGGCGGAGGAACACCTCGCGCAGGAGCTCGTCGCCAAGGGAGAGTATGGTGGTAGGAGCGGGCTGGCGGGATTTCTTCTTCCGAGGCGGCAGTGCACGAGGGGCCATGGCGATCTGTGGAAGCGGCGGCCGTTCACGGGAGGCAGCTAGAAAGGACTAGAGAGGGTTCAGGCGTTCAGCACAGCGCTAGGGGAGGATTATTTATCGAGAAGTCAGAAGAGCCGCTGTGCCGATGAAGTGTGCAGAGGAAGGAACGTGAGCTAAAAGAAAAAAACGTGTGTAGAGGAAGGAAAGTGAGCAGTCCCAACATATGCAAACGGAAGTGACGAAAACCACGGCCATTATTGTGTTGGAACACCGACTGCCGACTGGACGGTTCCAAGGCTATTTCACACCCGAGACGAAGACTAGTAGAAGGCACACAGATTACATAAGTAGATGACATAGAGAACAAAAAAAAACTTTATTAAAATTTCTCTCGGTAAGCTTCCGTACAACGATTGTTTCTCTATTTATAGATTAAAGGGGATACGATACCCACATGAGCCAACTCTAGCCTGGTAGAGGCCACACCGAGTGGGCCTCTATCGGCCCAGTTTTCCAACACTCCCCCTGGGTATCTTATCTGTATAACCATGGCTTAAAACTCCGAAAACCCAGTGGGAAAAATATGGAGAAATGCACACGGTATACTTGTTGCTATGTTGCACGAATTGCCTCGTTAAAAACCTCATGTGAGAAACTTCATAAAAACCCACTAAGGGAAAAAGAGTACATTTCACTTAACTATAAAGTTAAGCACTCAATCATCTGGATCAAGATTTCAGCGATGAGTTTGTGAAGATTCTCCCCCTGAACCTTGCATCTCCCTAAGTCTCATCATGCCGATCTCACGGACACATCTCTCGAAAAAAGATGCTGGCAATAATTTAGTGAATAAATCAGCGAGATTTTCACACGACTTAGTATGCAAGACTTTCACTTCGTTCATCTCTTGTAGTTCATGTGCATAGAAGAACTTGGGGTTTATATGCTTTATGAGATTGCTCTTCACATAACCCGTCTGGACTTGTGCAACACAAGCGGCATTATCTTCATAGATATTGGGGTTTGTACGGTGTTCAGTCCACATGACATCTGGATGTGGCTGACTACTCGTCAAAGCCATACACATTCTCGTGATGCTTCATATAATGCTATGATTTCTGAGTGGTTCGTCGAAGTTGACACAAAAGTTTGCTTAGACGATTTCCAGGAAATTGCCGCTCCACCATAAAGGAAAACATATCCACTCTGCGACTTGGATGTATGCGGGTCCGAAAGGTACCCAGCATCTGCATAGCCTACAACAGATAGGTCTTGGTTCTTTTGGTAAAACAAGCCAAGTCCTTTGTCCCTTGTATGTACCTAAAGATGTCCTTAGCGCCTTTCCAATGCCTCTTGGTAGGCTCAGAACTGTACCTTGCAAGCAAATTGACGGCGAATGCAATATCCGGCCGTGTACAATTTGCGAGGTACATAAGTGCGCCAACTGCACTTAAGTAGGAGAATTCCGGTCCCAGAATTTTCTCCCCCTCTTATTTAGGCCTGAACGGGTTCTTGTCTTGATGCAAAGATCTTCCGACCATCGGGGTCTTAGAAGGATATGCCTTTTTAAACCCAAATCGTTCCAACACCTTCTGGGTGTAGGCCGACTGGTGAACTAGAATACCAGCAGGGGAATGCTCAAGTTACAGACCGAGGCAGAACTTGGTTTTGCCTAAGTCTTTCATCTCGAATTCCGACATCAGGTAGGAACTCGCTTCCTCAATATCGTCAGGTGTACCGATTATATTCAAATCGTCCACGTACACCGAGATAATACAGAAACCATCCTGGGATCTCCGTATAAAAACAGATGGACAATCTTCATTGCTCGCGTAGCCCTTCTGATGAAGGAAATCGCTTAAACGATTATACCACATCCTACCTGACTGTTTTAGTCCATACAATGACTTCTTAAGCTGAACACTGTATAAGCTCCTGTTTGCTCTATCCTGGTTCGGGACAGGGATACCTTCTGGTAATTTTATGTATATGTCCGAATCCAAGTTACCATATAGGTAAGCAGTGACAACATCCATTAGTTTCATTTTTAAGTCCATATTTACTGCCATTGAAATCAAGTATCTAAAGGTAATTCCATCCATGACTGGGGAGTAAGTTTCCTCAAAGTCGACACCTGGTCGCTGAGTGAAACCTTGAGCAACGAGCCTTGCTTTGTACCTTACTACTTCATTATTCTCGTTTCTCTTTCGAACAAAAACCCACTTATGGCCAACGGGACGAATGTGGGGAGGAGTTAGACAAACAGGTCCAAATACCTCTCTTTTGTTTAACGATAATAATTCAGCGGTAATTGCCTTCTGCCAATCTTTCCAATCCGACATTTTCTTGCAATCAGCGAGCGTGTTAGGCTCAGGGTCAAGATCTATTATTGAGGCAATTTTCTTGGCAAAATTAACGTCGACATTTGCCATGGCTCGGTTGTATGACTCGCCCGAATTAACATAGTTAATGGCCATTTCGTCATGGAGTGCATCAGGCACATCATCTTGCTCCACCGGATTTCCCAATCCAGGAGCTAGGTCCTTTAGCTTTCCCGCTCCGATGTGTGCGCACACAACTTCGCTGGGTATTTCCGATATAGAAAAGTTCAAGTCCGGAATTTCGTGCACTGAAATATCCGTACTTGTGCCGGGTCTCAACTGGCTCCCCTCAACAGGGGCAGACTGTAATAAATCTCGCTTATCCTTTTTCTTCGGGCGTCCCCGGGTACTTGGGATTTGAGAAACCAGAATCCGCGTCCTCTTAGGCCTTGGAGTAGGAGCGGGTATACCATCATTTTTCTTTGGTATTTCAACCCTTTCTGGTGCATTGCGTGAATGCACATGCGACTTTATCACAGTCTTTAAATCACTAAAATGATCGGGCAGTTGATTCGCTAGAGAGTGCAAATCTAGTATCTTTTGGACTTCTCTATTAGTCTCAACAGTGCGCGGATCATGAGCGTGGATCCCCGTGGCTTTCCACGTGATTTCTCGACTTTTGTCATCCAGGGGTTGATTACCTCCCCCCAAAGTCGGAAAAAGATCCTCGTCAAAAATGCAGTCAGCAAAACGGGTCGTGTGACAGTCACCTGTCAAGGGGTCCAAGAACCTGATTATGGACATAATCTCATAACCAACGTATATCCCCGACTTATGGAGCGGTCCCATTGCTGATCGCTGGGGTGGTGGTATAGGTACATATACCTGGCAGCCGAACCTACGTAGGTGGGAAATTTTCGGTGCCGACCCTTGTGCAAGTTGGATGGGAGAGTGGATGTTGTAGGCCGATGGTCTAAAGTTGATGAGATTAGCAGCGTGTAACACCGCGTGTCCCCAACATGTAGTTGGTAAATTACAACCCTGAAGGAGTGGTCTGGCAATGAATTTAATCCTTTTAATCAATGCCTCCGCAAGTCCATTTTGAGTGTGGACATGCGGTACGGAGTGCTCAAGTTTGATTCCAGTTGCCATGCAATAATCATCGAATGCCTTTGAAGTAAATTCTCCGGCATTTGTCCATTCGAATAGACTTTAAACGATAATCAGGGAATTTATTCCTTATTTGTATGATCTGGGAGATCAACTTTGCAAAAGCATGGTTCCTTATTGACAGCAGGCAAACATTGGACCATTTAGAGGAAGCATCGATGAGCACCATGAAGTACCGAAACGGCCCTGAGAGGGGCTGAATTGGACCACATATATCCCCTTGAATGCGTTCCAAGAACGCGGGGAGTTCATCCTTCACCTTTAGGGGGGACGGTCTAATGATCAATTTCCCCGTAGCGCATGCGGAGCACACGAAATCATCGGGATTCGGGAAATTTTTCACATTAACACTATGACCATTCGAGTTGTTAATTATATTTCTCATCATCCTAAGACCGGGGTGGCCTAACCTATCATGCCAAAGGCAGAATAGTTCGGAGCTTCTAAAGACAGTCTTAAGGGTAGTGTAAATAGGTGGTACAACTATCTTAGTGTAGTACAGCCCAGTAGCTAATGAAGGGAGTCTTTCGACAACATGTTTACCATTTTCGTCGCGCTTGGTAATGAGTAGGAACTCCTTTCCATTCTCATCATCATCGGTTTCGACATGGAAACCATTTGCGCGGATGTCCCTAAAACTTAAGAGAGTACGAGTCGACTCCGGATACAACAATGCCTCTTCAATGATCAGAGTTGTTCCATTTGGGAGTATGATAGTTGCTCTTCCGGATCCAACTACATTCGGACCGCAGCCGGCGATCGTCATTATGTTACCAGGGTTTTTGGTAATCGACTCAAAATATTTTGTTTCTCTCAAGATGGTATTTGTGGTGCCTCTATCAGCAAGGCACGTTTCCTCCATTTGGGCGTCACACGCGTTCTAAAATATAGTGCCTAATTAATATAATGGAGCGAGGAAGATGCTACATTAAGTAAGTAAAACACATAAGCATTTCATAACATCACACAACCAAATAATGGAATAAATGTCATCCAATCGCCGAAAGAAAATAAGTGTTATGCTCTCATAGAGCTTACAACCATATCAAAAAAATTATATCTGATTATTTGCGGAAAAGAAATCATCACGACAAAAAGGAGCTCAGGTGGATTCTGCAAAGAAACCATCAAGCTCAGCCTGTATCTTAAGGTCAGTGAGCTTCTCTTCGTTGGCTATCATCATCGAGGCAGCGGAGATGTCTAGCTGAGGCGGGGGGGGGCACAACGTTCTCAACCTCCATGGGCACATCGGCGTTCGTGGGAACCGCCGAGGGTGCTGCCACTTGTGCTACGTCCTGCGCCACTACGGGCGCGACGTTTTTCACAGGCGCCGATCCGGGCACCAGTGGTGCCTCAACCTGGACAAGGTGCGCCTCGCGCGCCTTCTTGTTGGCCTTGAACGCGTCCACGGCATGTTTAGGGACCAAACACTGCCTGGAGAAGTGAGTCTTGGAGCCACAGCGGAAGCAGTCTTGGGGCCTTGCCTCCCCCTTGCCCGCCTTGCGTTGCTTGGACGGGTTGGAGGAGTTGGGGCCCTTTTTGCCCTTCTTGCCTCTCTTCTTGTGGATGGGCTTGCGCACCTTATAGGCACCGGCATTAGCCCCATGACTTGGGCCCCCCGTGAAGGGTTGCGCGGAGAAGTTCTTTTTCAGAACATTATCCTGTGCCTCGGCCACCTGGAGAGCATCAATAAGCGCTGCATATTCCGTGAATCCTTCCTGGCGAAAGTTTCGCGAGGACTGGATGTTGTCCGAATGGAATGTGGAGAGGGTTTTGTCTATCTTCTGCTGATCGGTGATACTGGTCCCACACAGCTGAAGAATCGTACAAATCCGGTGCAACCTGGAGTTGTACTCTCCCACTGTCTTGAAGTTCGCAAACCTCAGACGAATCTAATCTGCCTTTGCCTGTGGCTGAATGGTGTACTTCAGCCTAGAGAACCACTTGTTGAGGGCGGTCCAAAGGGCAGAAGCACTCCGTTCTGCCATGTACTCGTTCTTGAGAGTCTCACACATGTGATGGCAGAGGAAGTGCAGGGCTTTGGCGTTGTCCGCCGGGATGGTTTTGCTAGGGGCTGTCGGGGTCCCCGCAATCAACGCATCCTTGATGCATCGGCCCTCGAGGACGATCTCAACGTCCGAGGCCGAAGTCAGGTAGTTAAGCCCATCCTGGGTCAACTCCGGGAACTCGCGGCTGACGATTCCGGTCATCTGCAATTTATGCAAAGTGTGTAAGATTATAGCAGGTAATCGGTTGCATAAATGCGATAATCGATACAACAATTCAAATATGACGGCGTTCCAAAATTTAATGTAAAAACGATACAAGTTATCTATGAGACACAAAGTCTTAAAAACATGCGTTAATTAATAACTATAGTAAAACATAGTTCAAAAGCTTGTGTAAAATCGAACCGAAAAACAGAGCTAAAAACGGTTCAACTGCCCGCGATCGCGTGCTACCAAACGGCCCAGCTACTCTTGCCTCTGCGCGGCCGGGCCGCTCCAGACCGTCTCGGCCCGTTAAGCGAGGGAACGGAGCTAGCAGAGCTAGCTCCCGACTAGGGCGGCGGTGCCGGCAGCAGGACGGACCGGCGGCACGATTGGCGTGTGGGCGTGGCCGGCGAAGGTCGCAGGCGCGAACGAAAGTCCAAAAATGGACTACACGTGCGGGGCCAACTGCCTGGCCCATCCTCAACTGGAGATCGCGCGGCCAGCGGCGTCCGGCACGCGGCGGCGACGGCAGCCAGCCCGTGGCGGCGGTGCGGCGCGCAGCCAGCCAGCAGGCGCAGGCCAGCAGGCGCGCGGCGCGGCCAAGGGCCAGCAGGCGTGGCGAGCGGCAGCCCGATGCGCGTCCAGCAGCGCAGCTCGCGGGCGCAGCGGCCAGCGGCGCGCCGAGCGCGGTCAGCGGCGACGTGACGAGCTCGGCCAGCAGCGCGCGGGGCGGCGCGACGAGCGCGACCAACGGGGCGCGGGACAACGCGGAAGCGGCACTGGCAGGCGGGCGGCCGGTTGCTGCTGCAGCAGCGTGCGCGGGCGGGTGCGTGGCCAGCCAGCGGCGGGCGGCGCGCACAGCGGCCGGCAGCGCGGCGGCACGGGCACACGGCCAGCAGGGCGACGACTGTCGCGGCGCAAGCTAGCTGCAGCAGCGCGCGGCGCGCGGGCGGCGGAGCAGGCACGGCAAGCATGGCCTGCGCGAGCGCGCGGCCGGTGAGCTGCGGTAGACGCGGGCACGCGGCGAGCGGCCAGGCGTGCAAGCATCGGCCAGACGCAATATTCATTCCAATCTGGCGTGCGGCCGGCCTGCAGTGAGCGCGAGCGGCAGCTCGCAGCACTATACACGCAACACTCATGGTGCATGGATAATACGCATACAAGCAGCAGGCTTGCGTACACCACCTATGCAGTAGCATGCGCGCACCCATGGCCAGCAGTAGTGCGCAGCGCACACATGCGAGGCGAGCAGGAGTGCACGGCACATGCATGCGAGGCCAGCAGGAATGCGAGGCCAGCAGGAGCGCGGCGCATGGCCAGCAGTTGTGCGACCTTCGCACGCATCGGCAGTGCGGCCAGCAGGGCGATGTGCACGGGCGGATGGCGGAGGCGGCCAGCGGGGCCGGGCTGCTGCGGCCACCTACAGACCTGGCCATCGGGGCCATGGCGGCGGGCGCAAAATGAACAGAAAATTAACGCAAAGAAAAAAAAATATACTATAGTTCTATTAAAAATCGTACAGATCGGCACAACAGGTACCGTGATTAATCATGCGTGTATGATCTTCCTATGGTACAGTCAACAAAATCCTGATCTGGAAGTGATTAAATCGACATTGGCCGACGACAGCAGGTCAGCTCGACTTCCGGGCGAAAAATCCGTACCATAGATGAGATCTGATTTACGAACTGAATGCAAATCTTGAAAGGAAATCGATAGACGAATCCATTTTTGCGGTCAGATTCGGGTTACCTTCGACGAAAGCCTGCGTGATGCAGGCTCGACGGTGGCTTGATAGAGACTCAACGGAGAGACACGTGCTGATAACGTGTTGGAACACCCCCTGCCGACTGGCCGGTCCTGAGGCTATTCCACATCCGAGAAGAAGACTAGTAGAAGGCACACAGATTACACAAGTAGATGACACAGAGAACAAAGAGGAACTTTATTAAAATTTCTCTCGGTAAGCTCCCGTACAATGATTGTTCCTCTATTTATAAACTAAAGGGTGATACGATACCCACATGGGCCAACCCTAGCCTGGTAGAGGCCACACCGAGTGGGCCTCTACCGGCCCAGTTTTCCAACATATTGTTCAGCTATCTGCGCTAATAAATAAAAGAAGGAATTGTTCCCTTATCCTTCCTCTCTAGCCCTCCGGCTTCTCCAAATTAAAAGTGTAGGGGTTCGTAGCATGGAAAACAAAAATTTTCTATCGCATACAAACAAACAAGCCAAGATCTATCTACTAGATTGTAGCAACGAGTCGATGGAATAACTTACCCTCGAAGATTCCAAAGCGGTTAACGAGAGCAGATTCTCGTGGGTGATGTAGTCGTACTCTTTCCGATCTCAAGATCGTGTAGACGATCCTTCCGGCGCTGCGTTCCGGCAGCGCTCCCGCAGTCGGTCACACGTTCGGTACTCGACGAAGACCTTCCTTTCCCTTGTTCCAGCAGGCAGCGGAGGTTGTAGCACTCTCCTCGCGATTCCGGCAGCACAACGGCGTGGTACCGGAAGTAGAGGGGAGATCCCGCAGAGCTTCGCCTTAAGCCGGTGCGAGTATGGTGGAGTATGAGAGAGGCTATTAGTGGTCTAGTGATTAGACACACCAATTAGAAGGCTCTAAACCAATTAGAAGGCTCTAAACCGAAGGCTAAAGCAATTAGAAGCTCTAAACCGAAACGGCTCTAAACCGGAGGTAGAAGATAGGAACTTGTGTGTCTAGAGGAGGAGGCCTGCCCCTCATTTTATGGGTGGAGGGGCTTGGCGCGCCAGGGGAGGGAGGGAGTCCCTCCCCAACTCGGCCTAGGGCTGGCCGCCGGCTTGGAGGAGAGGAACTCCTCCTCCAAGTTGGTTTCCAACTCCTCTTGCTTGTTTCCCACAGTTTCTTGTTTTAGCCGTTTGACTTTCAAACTGGACATTTGACTTTTCTGTTTTAGGATTCAATTTAATCCTTTATTTGGGACAGCAAGAACACTTAGTACATGATGCAATCATTCCAATATGTAATGACACATTCATGTACCCCTCCCCCCCCGGAGTGCCGGACATTCCGGAACCTTCTAGAACATTCCCGATGAAAACACCGGAATCATTCCGCAACTCCGAAACGGGACTTTCCTTATATGAATCTTATTCTCCGGACCATTCCGGATCACCTCGTGATATCCCGGATCCCATCCGAGACTCCGAACAACATTCGGTCTCTTTCTCATAATACCATAACTACTCAAAACAACGTCGAATCCTTAAGTGTGTCTCCCTACGGTTCGTGAATTATGCGGACATGATCGAGACACTTCTCCGAACAATAACCAATAGAGGAATCTGGAAATTCATATGGCTCCCACATATTTCTACGATTACTATGCGATCGAATGAACCATCTACATACGATACCAATTTCCCTTTGTCTCACGATACTTTACTTATCCGAGGTTATGATCGTCGGTATCTCTGCATACCTAGTTCAACCTCGTTACCGATAAGTACTCTTTTCTCGTTCCCGTGATATGTGATCCCTTGTGAGCCAGTCACATGCTTGCAAGCTAATTGGATGACATTACACCGAGAGGGCCCAGAGTATATCTATCCGTCATATGGATGGACAAATCCCACTCTTGATCCATGTGTTTCAACCAATACTTTCCGAACACTCAATGCCACCTTTATAGCCACCCAGTTACGGTGTGGTGTTTGATGTCATCAAAGCATCCATCCGGTAAAGGTGATATGCATGATCTCATGGTCGAAGGAATTAGGTTACTATGTATCAGAAAGCATATAGCAATTGAACTATTGAAATGACTTGATCTTTATGCTACGCTTATCTATAGGAGTATGTCCATCACATCATTCTCCTAATGATATGATCCTGTTGTTAATAACATCTCTATGTTCATGATCAGGAAACCATGATCATATATTAACCAACAAGCTAGTTTAACAAGAGGCTTTACTAGGGACTCTTATTTTAGTTTACAAATCACACAAGTATTAATGTTTCTGGTTAATACAATTATAGCATGGTATGTAAACATTTATCATAAGTGTGAAGATATGATAATAACCACTTTATTATTGCCTCTTGGGCATATCTCCAACAGTCTCCCACTTGCACTAGAGTCAATAATCTAGTTTCAAACCTTTGTGTTTTCAACACCTATTGCTTTCCGGTGTTGTAAGTACACGTTCGCTAGTGGTCAACTGATCTCCGGATCTGACACTTCCAGGTCCGTGTGTAATTGCATGTATTTGCGTCTCTACGCATCACTCATTCTCTAATGAGATGGCTTTGTACAAATTTGGTCCTTCGGTGTGACCTTTAGCTCTTTGGGGTTAAAACATGTTGATAATATTGTCGCACAATATATCTTCATAGTATTATCCCACTGTGAACTACACCTAGTTTTATAACAAACTACTTGACACAAATGCCCTCTTTTGCTGCTAAAATAGCAGTCATATACTTAGCTTTTTGTTGTAGTATCTGTCACAATGTCTTAACTTTGGAACTCATCCAAATCCATTATGTTGTGCCACCCTTAGTTTAGATTGAGATAAACTTAATTTGTATTTTGTGACAAAACTAGTATCAATGTAGTACTTTTACAATGAACTAACCATCTATTTGTCACTTCTACAAATATTATACTCTTAGTTCTTCCAAAAGATCATAAGAATATCCTTACTATTGTCCAATGATCATCTTACGAATCATTCTGGTATATGCTCACAACATTTAGAGCATAGGACATATCTGGATTTGTACATATCACAGTATGATTGATATAAATACTCTTTGTGATTTATACATCAAGTATCAATCTATACTTGATTATTTGTTTCACTTTACCAAATGTCAATACACTTGAATATATCATCAACATTGAACTCATTCAATCCTTTCTGTGCGACAAGAAACTTTCTTGTAGTTTCTATATTGAACTCATTCAATATCTTGTCTATGTACTTCTGGCACAACCATATTAGCATTTATTCATGCCAAATATTTGGGTTTTGCCTAAGTCTTTCATCGGGATGAAATTCTTTAATATGTGTTAATAAAAGATACATCTTTTCTAATCAACAATATGTCTCCACATGATGTATTAGAAATATGTCTTAGCGCTCCCACTTAATTTCTTGCAAATGCAAGCATCTTCATTGTCTCTAATGAACTTTTAAACTCCTTTAACAGTTTATCATAGTGAAGATTCAACTCCGCGATGCTTACTTAACAACCATTGAAGTTTGCATATGCTTTTAGCATCCTTTGAATTAACAAACCCTATGGACCATGTTACGCACATGTCCTAGGTAACAATTCTATTAGAAGAACTTGTTTTGTTTATTCAACTACCATATAACAAATTATATGTAGTGGTTGCTACATTAATCCCGTCTAGACTAAATATCATATGATGAAAGATCAAATCTTATCATAGTCAACTTTGAACATTTTGTGAACTCTTTCCCAACATGTCGACTATTTCATAGATGTAAACATCCATGTCTATTTCTTTATAGATCCAAACACGACTGTAAGTCTTACACACTTTCTCGAGGGTCCTTCAAGTTCAAAACTTGATTTCTCGTGTATGGAACTATCACGGATTTTATGGCTTCAAGCCATTTGACGGAGTCAGGGACCATCATCGCTTCTTTGCATGTAGTCGGTTCATTATTCTCAAATAATGATTCAACCCTCAAATCTTGGTATTTGATTGTTTACCCGACCTACTTGTTTCAATAGGAACTTAGATCTCCGTGATCACAACCTTTGAGGCACGTGAGCCATGAGCATTGTTGCTGCCTCCGGAACACTTTTCGGCGTTGCGCAACTCTGCACATATAGCTAAGATTCTTTCAACCTTATCAAAGTTCTATTGTCCTCCCACTTAACTTTTCACGAAAAATTCCTTCTTAAAGAAACTTGACGTTCTAAGCGACAAACACTTTTGTCTCCGGTGTTATGGAGAAATACTTAACAAAGACAGATTCATCCGACTTTGGTTGCAAACATCTTTCTTATGTATAGCATACCAGTGTTTAAGAAAGGACTACTTGGGTTTTATCCCAAACCATAACCTTATATGGTGTCATTTCAACGGATTATGATGAAGCTCTTTTCAGTGGAAAAACGGTAATCTCTAAAGCTTTTAATCTTTAAAATACAATGGCAATTTTATGAATTACACCTTGATCTCACCATGTCAAACAAGGTTTAATTACATATCTCGAATGCTCCATACTCTTATGGTGTTTCGGGAAATGCAAATCCACGGAACGATTCCTTAAATCTTAGGTATTATGCTAAACTCTGTAACTCAAATATCTTCCTTTATGATCTTTATCATAAACTGTTTATATTCTTGTTACAATGATTTTGCACTTCATCTTGAAAGTCTTTGAACTTTTCAAATGTTTCATACTTCATCCTTATTAAGTAAATATTCATATATTCACTCAAATTTTCGGAGAAAGCATATGAAGTTGAAATCCATCGCTCTTGACTACACATAATGGACTTCGTACAACAATATGTACAAGTTCCAATAGGCTAGTCATTCGTTCCCTTTTGGCCTATGAACGAAGTTTTAATTATCTCTAGGAAAGTTTCACAAGCGTCATGTGATCAAAAATCAAAAGACTCCAAAATTCCATCCACATGGAGTTTCTTCATGTTTTCTTTCCAATATAATTTAAACGGCGATGTCACTTCCTAAGTGATCTTTCAATCAATTGTCTTTCGACATTTTTAGCACTAGTTTTATGGATGTGATTTCTCCAACGAGATTTGTGAATCATCCATCTTTTATGGATTACGGTAATTATTTGAACAACCCTTTTTGTTCTCATAATACCTGATAAAACAAATCTTAAAGGCAAGTTTTGATGTTTAACGAGCAACACAATAACCCTTTATTTGTTCTCGATGAACATCATCACATATTCTTTTGCTAGTTACTTAGGCCATTGTAGTTCATGAATTATGTTGTTTCGTATGACGATTCACACCAACAAATTCAGTATCAAATACTTAAGAACCACATTGTTTAATAAGCAAAGAATATAGCCATAACATGTATATCATCTATATACTTAAACTGAACAATTCTAGTCTTTTCTTTTCTGCCATATATTTATGAGATTCTCTTTCAGTATTTCCTTTTCTGTTTGAAAGAATCTATCAATATCAATAGTGGAGTCATACATATGACATATAGTCCAAAGCGTGTATAGTTAAATACCAATGTCTTTGGACTTGCACTTTGAAGTAGATCACCATCATCAAATGTTTGGTGTTCTTTCAAATTCCTTTCTTTAGTAATCTCTTGGTGTAGTAAACATTTTACCTACATCAAATATTCACCCTTATCATGGAATTATCCAAGATCAAGTTACTTTTAGCTTGTAATGGTGAATCGCGAGTATAATGTTGCTCTCCAAAACCCTTTGTAGGATTAGGACAACTAGTGTCTCCAACCTTTGCAAATTCTCATCAAATATGAGAACATGACTTTTGCCATATTATACTCTATCATGTTGCAACCAAAACTTCGTTTCAGATATCACAATATCTTCCACACATCATGGTTTCTGAAACAACTCTTTCAGATCCCAGATAACCTTGATATTAAGACAATCCTTTGAATATCAAGAATCATGGAGACAAACATGATACTTATACACTAACACTTGGAATTGTCACTCTTGTTTTAATACCAATTATTAAACTTCATGGAGTGACCGGAACTTACTGAAAGTTTGTAATAGGACTTTTAAACTTTAGATTAACACTTCAAAACAATACGATACCAGTTCGTAAAGTAACTAACCAGAATTCTATAGTTCTATCATCTCAATTATAACTAAGCGCAAGGTGGTAAACGGATGCCAATGACTACAACAACTATGCAAATACACTTTGATTTAGTTTATGATAAATTGAGTTCTAATTAATAATTAAATTAATCTAGGTGAACTCCCACTCAAAACAATATCCCTCACATTGTTTTAGTGATCACACGAACCAAATCCACCACATCAAAACCGATCATCACGAGAGTTGATATAGCTTCAATGGCGAACAATCAACATGTTCATCATATCTACTATATGACTCATGCTCTACCTTTCGGTAATCCGTGTTCCTGAGGCCATGTCTGTACATGCTAGGCTCGTCAAGATCAAACCTTAGCTTCCGCATGAGCAAATCTGGCTTGCCCATGTTGTATACACTTGCGGAATCTAACACACCCGATCATCACGTGGTGCTTCGAAACAACAAGCTTTAGCAACGGTGCCAACTAAGGGTGAACACTTTATGACTTGAAATTCATGTGCATGAGGGATCATATTATAATGCTACCGTCGTCTACTAAGCAATACAAGATGCATAAAGGATTAACATCACATGCAATTCATAATATGTGATATGATATGGCCTTTCTTCTTGTGCTTCCGATCTCCATCTTCAAGCACGAACATGATCTCCATCATCACCGGCATTGCATCAAGGTCAATGACGCTGCTCCATGGTTGTCGTCCACTGGCTTCAACTATTACAACTACTTTGAATAGACACGCGGGTCCTAACAGAAATTAAAGACAACCATATGGCTCCTGCCGGTTGCCAACTTACAATAAGGAACATTGCATACATCAAATATAATCACAATCATGGCCATATCACATCACTGCACACCCCTGCAAAACAAAGTTAGACGCTTCTACTTTCTTTGCATATTTTACGTGGTTTGGGGCTTTCAATAAGTGTCGTTCTAACTTACGAACAAGAACCACAACATTGATACTAGTATTGTTAATCACCCGTTGTAAATTGGATCTTAACTATGCTAGGAGAAACAGGCACCCGCAAAGCCACTTATGCAATACAAGTTGCATGTCAAGCGTGGAGCAAGTCTCATAAACGATGTCATGTAAGGTTAGCCCGGGCCGCTTCATCCAACATACCGCAAGATACAAAGTACACAAGAAGCAATCGACAAAAAAGCATCAACGCCCACAATGACCATTGTGTTCTACTCGTGCAACAGATCTACATATAGACACGGCTGATACCACTGTAGGGGTTCGTAGCATGGAAAACAAAATTTCTATCGCATACAAACAAACAAGCTAAGATCTATCTACTAGATTGTAGCAACGAGTCGATGGAATAACTTACCCTCGAAGATTCCAAAGCGGTTAACGAGAGCAGATTCTCGTGGGTGATGTAGTCGTACTCTTTCCGATCTCAAGATCGTGTAGACGATCCTTCCGGCGCTGCGTTCCGGCAGCGCTCCCGCAGTCGGTCACACGTTCGGTACTCGACGAAGACCTTCCTCTCCCTTGTTCCAGCAGGCAGCGGAGGTTGTAGCACTCTCCTCGCGATTCCGGTAGCACAACGGCGTGGTACCGGAAGTAGAGGGAGATCCCGCAGGGCTTCGCCTTAAGCCGGTGCGAGTATGGTGGAGTATGAGAGAGGCTATTAGTGGTCTAGTGATTAGACACACCAATTAGAAGGCTCTTAGAAGGCTCAAAAACTAGAAGGCTAACCGAACGCGGCTCTAAACCGGAGAGGTAGAAGATAGGAACTTGTGTGTCTAGAGGAGGAGGCCTGCCCCTCTTTTATGGGTGGAGGGGCTTGGCGCGCCAGGGGAGGGAGGGAGTCCCTCCCCAACTCGGCCTAGGGCTGGCCGCCGGCTTGGAGGAGAGGAACTCCTCCTCCAAGTTGGTTTCCAACTCCTCTTGCTTGTTTCCCACATTTTCTTGTTTTAGCCGTTTGACTTTCAAACTGGACATTTGACTTTTCTGTTTTAGGATTCAATTTAATCCTTTATTTGGGACAGCAAGAACACTTAGTACATGATGCAATCATTCCAATATGTAATGACACATTCATGTACCCCTCCCCCCCCTGGAGTGCCGGACATTCCGGAACCTTCTAGAACATTCCCGATGAAAACACCGGAATCATTCCGCAACTCCGAAACGGGACTTTCCTTATATGAATCTTATTCTCCGGACCATTCCGGATCACCTCGTGATATCCCGGATCCCATCCGAGACTCCGAACAACATTCGGTCTCTTTCTCATAATACCATAACTACTCAAAACAACGTCGAATCCTTAAGTGTGTCTCCCTACGGTTCGTGAATTATGCGGACATGATCGAGACACTTCTCCGAACAATAACCAATAGAGGAATCTGGAAATTCATATGGCTCCCACATATTTCTACGATTACTATGCGATCGAATGAACCACCTACATACGATACCAATTTCCCTTTGTCTCACGATACTTTACTTATCCGAGGTTATGATCGTCGGTATCTCTGCATACCTAGTTCAACCTCGTTACCGATAAGTACTCTTTTCTCGTTCCCGTGATATGTGATCCCTTGTGAGCCAGTCACATGCTTGCAAGCTAATTGGATAACATTACACCGAGAGGGCCCAGAGTATATCTATCCATCATATGGATGGACAAATCCCACTCTTGATCCATGTGTTTCAACCAATACTTTCCGAACACTCAATGCCACCTTTATAGCCACCCAGTTACGGTGTGGTGTTTGATGTCATCAAAGCATCCATCCGGTAAAGGTGATATGCATGATCTCATGGTCGAAGGAATTAGGTTACTATGTATCATAAAGCATATAGCAATTGAACTATTGAAATGACTTGATCTTTATGCTACGCTTATCTATAGGAGTATGTCCATCACATCATTCTCCTAATGATATGATCCTGTTGTTAATAACATCTCTATGTTCATGATCAGGAAACCATGATCATATATTAACCAACAAGCTAGTTTAACAAGAGGCTTTATTAGGGACTCTTATTTTAGTTTACAAATCACACAAGTATTAATGTTTCCGGTTAATACAATTATAGCATGGTATGTAAACATTTATCATAAGTGTGAAGATATGATAATAACCACTTTATTATTGCCTCTTGGGCATATATCCAACAAAAAGTTTACATGCAGGGATTAGCCCACTAAAATTGTAATTTGCTTAAATCATGGCACATTTATTTAATTATCTCATATAAAAATTTTCTATGAAATTTCACCAATCTATTATTAATCATCAACACTAGTAAAAAGATATTCAAAAATAATAAAAATTACAAATAGGTCGCTGGACCACTTAGCGACAACTACAAACACTAGCATGAGACGAAGAAGCGTTGCCGTCCTCGGCCCTCCATCACCGGAGCCGAACCAAAGTTTGTCATAATAGAGCTTGTTGTAGTAGACAGACAGGAAGTCAGCGTGCTAAGGCCACAATAGACCATCACACTGAACAACAACCATCGCCAATGATGAATCCGTAGATCAAAAGAGACTAACCTGAAAACAAACCGACGAACACAAAAATAGACAGAATCTTAGAAGATCCGCCGGACAAACGACTCCACGCACCGTCCGCTATCGCTAAATGCACTACCAGTACGAGGATAAAGCGGGGAGGACCTTATTCTAACTTCAGGACATAGCCGTCGCCTCAACATTCCAAATAAAGCACTAAAAAACAGAAGAAACAAGAACGGAAAACCTCTCGCCGGCAAGAGGCCGTGGTCCGCCACACCTCGAAGGCCCTAAGGCACCGAAGGAGGAGCGGACCGACGATGTCGTCAGCGAGTGGTACGAAACCCTAAATGGGTTACAGCTCTCTTCCCGGTCGCCCTCCTGAAGGCGGTAGCAGCATACTTACCGGTTCACGGCTTGACCAATCGAGCTCCTTCCATGTAATTTCTTTGAGCCATGAAATATGTTTCCATAAATTTCTTTTGTTTACAATTATAATACAATTTCTATCTAAAACTTAATTTATCTCCATACTAAAAAATATATTTCCATACAGAGAAAAACAGATTCCGAACATAATAAATATTTAAACTTTTTTAGGGAATACTAAAATTTAAACTTAAGTATGTTTTCTATACATGATTTCTTATTGTTCCCACCAGCATGAAAAACTGCTTCGAGGATCCCTGGAGAGATCGCTTGTTATCGAGCCTGAGTATTTAACTGGAAAATTATGTTTCACTTGAAAATTGAGTATTATAGGTCATTTAGCATGCGATGTTTGATGATATTCTTTGGAATTTAGAAGTACAAGGCATCTTTTCCAAATACTTTCGAGATTTGTTTCATCATTATAGTAGGCATTTTGTTGTGTACCTCGTAGTTCTTGTATTTATATATTGTATCTTATTATGTCAGTCCATGCTAGTAGTTAAAAAATTGTATAGTAAAATGTTGGTTGAAAAGATTATGATATGTTGAGGTGGTGCATGGAGGTGCCTTGAGCTCCAGCTCTACCCAGTTGCTTCAGTATAACAAAAATGGCATTAGTATGTTTCCAAGCAACAACTCCCATATCAAAATCACGACACACACTTAGTTAACTAGTGTCATGCCATTTTTTGTCTCCAGTCATAATGAAATCTTTTGTGGATGCAATTGAATGAACACGTGTGCCCGTATTTATGCTTTGGTGAAGATGACACTAGATTTAGGGAACTAATGAAATCTACAAGTGTCTACTCAGGTTCACCGGCGATGAGGACCGGTCATGTTGATAGGCAGACCATCAAAGTTGGATCATGTTGATGGCTTTAGTTGGTCCGAGTATGTTCTAGGAGAAATACTGAAGCCTTTTTCTTAACTCAAAATGGGTTCGAAAAAAATTAGAATATTTCGATGAAGTGAAATTTTCTCCAGAATTCTGAACTGATTCTGGATGCGCACGAAAATGCACAAACGGCTAGTTTTATGATGGACCTTTATAAGCCACTCCTTCCTCAAGACCTACCTTGTTGTGTGAGGAAAAAGCCCACCATTGTTGAGAAATACCAAACGCTTGAGATTTCCCCATTCCTCCACCCAAACTCAAATCCCTTTGAAGAATCAAAAGAGGAGATCTAGATCTAAGTTTCCACTGAGCCAATTTATGATTCTTCTTGAGTTCATCAAGTTACTTGTTACTCTTGGGTTTATTACGAAACCTTAGGCAAGCTAGGTCGCCCGAAACCATCCGGGATGTGGATTTGCTTCGGGAATATTTGTGAGTGTTTGGAGACCAACTGAAGGTCTACCACTAGTGATTGAGCTCTTTCTTCGTGGAAGAGACTCAAGGAGTAGAAGGTGAGCCTTCGTGGAGTATGAGGGTCCTTTTTGGTAACCCACACCTCTCCAACGGTGACGTAGTTCCCCCTATGGAAGTGAACACTAGTATATATCTTTGTCTCCGCGCGGTTCGGTTATTTTCATCCGAACTTTCATTTGTTTATTTACTTCCTTGGCAGCCTTCGTATTTGAAGTATCTTATTGCATCTTATAGATCGTTTCACCTAGTTATTAGGTTCACCTTATTTATCTGCATATCCTAAAACTTATGAAAAAAAAGAAAAAATATAGAAACCTATACACCCCTTTGTTCTTTGAGTGTAACATTAATTTGCTTCAACAAAGATTTGTATTCTTTAAATAATTTTCAAAGCTCCAAAGGTTCCTTGATCATACGTTTAACAAACAATCACAATGACACCACAATGTGTTGACAAGATTTGGGAAACTCACCTATTCCATGGTGCCAAACAATCAATTTCACCTAGGCAATTTCTTCGAAGCAGGTTCGAGGTACCATGGTGCGCAGCGGCACGCCCACCTTGTTTGTGCTCTCTTGCTCTCCGCCTTGACCCACGTTCTCATTGACCCTCACCGAAACTTCATGCTCTCTTGACCTGTTCTTCTCGGTAGAATATGACCGATAGTGTTGTGGACAATTAGATTATGGCGAGGGGAACATGGTGGAAGCATGTTGTGATCGAGATTTATTTTTTTGTGATAAAGACACAATATACACAAAAACACAGACAACATGCCCGGGCACTCTACCCCATGAGCTTCAAGTGACTGAGTCGGCAAATTTTGATATTGACGGATTCAGTGTTGGAATTTGAGGCATATTTGATGTTGGGCTTTTGGCCCATAACAAATACAAATTCTGAAATTTTCTTTGGTCCATTATCATGGCAGCTCATGTGTGTGCTAGTGGTGCCAAAGTTTAGTTCCACATTGCTAGTGGATGAGGAGTTGGACCACCTTATATAATAGAGTGTTGCACCACTCACTAAGGTGTGAGAAGAAGAGAAGCCCTCGCGCACTCCTCCTCCGACGCCGCCCGCCTCGCCACGCCTCGCCTCGCCACGCCACGCGCGCGCGCCGCGGGTTGCGGGTCAACCCGCACTATATAGCAGGCAGACGCAAACCGTAGCAGTTACCAGCAATTAGATTGCATCTGCCTACCTGCGCATCGCCGTTCCATCTCTCTATGTTTCCCTCTGTTACTCCATCCCGCCAGCTGCGTGCACGGTCGTCCGGGAGAGCAGGCCTCCGGAACCCCGTCTCTCTGATCCTGCACCGGGAGAGAGGTGATAAGGTTTTTTGGGAAGCGTCTAGACGCGACTGCTCAATCTCTTCCTCGACTTCATCGCCATGTCTGACGACGCTGCTGCTGGTGGTGGCTCCACTTCTGTTGCGCCGTTGGTCATACCATCGACGAACTCGTACGTGTTCTTTGTCCTCCTGCTATTTTCTATGATGATCACTAGTATTGCAGTATGCGTAGATGTGCTAGATTTTCACTTGCTTGTATGGTGCATGTCTACTATACGTATGCTAGTTAGTCTTGGAAATTGTTTTGTCATGATTTATACTTGGATTAAATTAATGCGAAAACTGCTAATTATTTCAACAATCCAAAAAACCTTATATTAGGCTGTTTTCGCGTCAAGGTTTTGCCGCTTGTCTGAAACCGAACCCGTTTACGGGTGCGCACTTTAAGCGCTGGCAAACCAAGTGTACCCTCTGGCTGATGGCTATGGAGTTCTTCTGGGTATCAGCTGGTAATCCTGAAGGAACGATCACTCCTGAACAGGAGAAGACATTCAAGGAGACCACCATATTCGTTGTGGACTGTGTCATAAGCGTCATTGGGAACAAGTTGGTGGATGCATATTTATATATGTGCAATGCCAAAGAACTGTGGGATGCACTCGAAGCAAAATTCGGTGCTACCGATGCTGGCAGTGAACTATATGCCATGGAGCAGTTTCATGACTATAGGATGGTTGAAAACCGTTCTGTCGTTGAACAGGCTCATTGAAATGGATCGTATGGGCACCTAGAGGGGGGGGTGAATAGGTGTTAACCAATTTTTAATACTTTTTCCAATTTTAGGTTTTACACAAAGTAAATTCTCTAGATATGCAACTAAGAGAATTTCCCTATATGAAACCCTAACTACTAAGCACGTAAAAGAGGAGCGAGGAAACCGTAGTGGAACACGCGGAGACACAGGGATTTGTTTTACCGCAGTTCCTTCCTTGTTACGGGAAGTACATCTGCGTTGGAGGGGTGGGCGGTTCTAAGACCACCACGCCACAATAGGCCTCACCCTATTCTCCGATGGATCTCGCCACGAGAGGCCTGATCCACCTTCTCCACTATTGGATCCCTTCGAGGCGGGAACCGGTGCCTTTTACAATACTATCGGGGCACACACCCACAACCGAATTGGGGGCTCCCGGGATGACAACAAGCTGTCACAAAAACAAGGTTTATCAATATAAACGAAAACAAGGATCTAGATCTTTGCAAGAAATACTAGATCGAATGTTCTCCAAATGAATGGAGAGGAGATGAAGCGCTTGATTGCTGATGATGAAGGTCGAGTTCTCCTCCTTCGATTCCCAAAGGGATGGGGCCTTTGGATGGATCTAGGTGGAGCACTCTTGTATGAACTTTTGAGATCTGATCTGTTCTTTTTCGAGATGAATCAAGGGATCTGACAGGAGGGGGAAGGCTGGTTTAAATACCCCCTCCCAGATCTGGCCGTTGCTCAATTTTGGGGCGGATTATCCGCCCCCACTTGGGGCGGATTATCCGCCCCCTAGGAAAATTCCGGCCCAAAGGCGGACTCTCCGGGGAAACTCCGCCCCCTCTCTGGGGCTTGCACCTTGGGAAGCTTGGAGAAAACTTGGGGGGCGGATTATCCGGCCCCTCCTGGGGCGGATTATCCGGCGTAGCCGGAAAGTCCGGCCAAAACTCCGCCCCCCTCTCTGGGGCTTGCGCCTTGGCGAAGAGCAGGAGGGGCGGATTATCCGGCATGGCCGGAAAATCCGGCCAATGTTCCGCCCCCCCCTTCTGGGGCTTGCGCCTTGGCGAAGAGCAGGAGGAAGGGGCGGATTATCCGCCCCTGGTGGGGCCGGATTATCCGCCCCCAAAGGTAGATTTCTGAGCTGCAACACTTCAACACACATTAAATGATCCTTGGTATTGTTATCTAACACACAAAACACTAGGGATTAAGAAATGTTCTTTCAATCTCCCCCTTTTTGGTGTTAGATGACAATACTAGGATTTGCAGTGAAAACGGCAAGTGCCACTTTAGATAATGAAAGACGCTCCCCCTAGATGTGTGCATACTTAAGATTTGCATTTGAATACAAATACACACACTAGGTAGAGCACTACTTTAAGGTTTGGTGAAAGAAAGTCATACCACCGGAATATATATCCATGACATACATAGAAAATTCCATGAATCCATATGTCATCAAATATGCTCCATAATTCCAGAATTCCATGGGGTCCATGATAGATAAATCCAGAAATCCATGAATACCAAACATAGTACCAAACTGTGGAGTACGACAGAGTCTTACACAAACAACCACAAATAGAAAACAAGTTCACGCTAGAAAAGGCACAAGCAAGCGCTCGCCATAGTTGATCCCTGAAGTGTTCCACTGAGCGTACGGATCCGGAGCAGTGGGAGGAGGTGGATGGCCAGTGGCACCTGAGACATGGTGGAGGATAAGCTGCTGCGTGTGATCCCTCTCATGATCCCTGCGGTACTCCTCATATTGGCCCTTGTGAATGTCAATACCCATGCAAAGAATGTTCCGCTGGAACCAATTAAGCTGCTTGACCTCACGTGCCATTGGGGACACCGTGGAGCGACGACCACTAGCCCGAGCATCACGCATGAAGGACTCCGGGGCAGTGGAGGGGTGATGAGTCTTCTGAGCCTTGTTGTATATTTTCTTGGGCTTATGAACACCATCCAAAGCAGTTCCAAAGTCTTCAAGGGGAAGCATATGCTTGATCAGCATCATAATGAACGGAGCATAAGGAATGGACAGCCGGTTGATCATAGCATCTGTCATCTCATGAAAAATATAGTCCATGACATCCAGTTTGTAACCAGTGGCTGATCCAGAGTTAGTGGCACACTCGTGAGCGAACGCAAGGAGAGGAACAAGGTGGCCACGGATCCTGTCATTGTTGCCACCACTCGGTGCGATGCAGTCCCGAAACATGCCAACAAGAGCGGCATACAAGGGAGAGAGACCAGCGAAAGTACCAGCAACACCATCAGGAGAAAGACAGGGAGCCAGAGCAGTGTCCTTGGATGGCTTCAAGGGAGTAATGATGCGGTGACCAGCAGGAGTGTCACGGCCATGGAATGCATACCCAAGAACCTGCCCAAAAGTGCGAAAGTCTGACTGAAGCATGGTAGTCCCGGTCATCCACTTCATAGTGCGGCGCTCATCACCGCGGATCACAAGAGTAGAGAAAAACTGTCGCACCACAGAAGAGTCATAATCGTACTGAATGGTCATGAGGTGGTGAAGCCCCATCTTATTGGTCACATCCAATGCCTCAAGGAGCCTAGCCTTGGATTGAGCCGCAGTCAAGTTGATGGGACGCATGGGGCGAATCTTGAGAGAAGCATAAACATCATCATGGATAGCCCGAAAGTGAGCATTCCAAAACATACTGTCCTCGGGTTGTCCATCACCGTCAATATCATCATAATAGTCTGTCTGGCGAATGGTGGCATACTAAATGCTGTCCATAGACTTGTAATTGGGCCGAGACTGTTTGCCCTTGCGAGAAGCGGTTCGCTTAGTTTTCTTACTTGCCTCAGCCATCCTTGCAGCCTCTCGAGCTGCCCTGTGAACCTCTGTTTCGTCAATAAACGTCCCTTCGGCAGTGGGTTTGAGGTAACGGAGACGGGGACGACGGACGAAGGTCTTGGTCGGCTTGGAACCACCTGTGAAAAGCATTGAGAGAGGTAGCAAGGAGATGAGCATACACACAAGTCCAGGAAAAAGAAAACATGGAGAAGGAGTAACATTGCAACCCCATAACCAATGATGTTCCTGAGCAGAATCTGAACCAAAACAGACCAGAGTGTAAATCTCCAGGCCGGATTATCCGGCCCTGGCAGGGGCGGATAATCCGCCCCCCGCAAAAAAATTCTGGGTTGGCTCAGATCTATCATGGCAAAACAGATCGAGTACTAGGGTTGCAAGGCTACTGATTCTAGCATGTAGGAAACAACACCAAGAACCTTCTACAACGAGATTTCCACCAAAAAAAAAACAACATCCCATACAAAAGGATAGAGATGAGGGAGTTACCCTCACTCATTGGAGGAAAATCGCGGAGGAGAAGATACCCGGAGGCGAGGTGAAGAAGATCCGGGGAGAGCCCGGAGAATCCGGTGGTCAAATCGACTCCGGGAGAGGCGGATGCTCCGGCGGCGGCTGGGGGCAGAGGTAGGGTTGGGGAGGACTGGCTGCTCTGTGTGAGTCTGCCCTCCCCGACCCAGCCTATAAGGGGCTGATTTCGCCCGGGGCGGATAATCCGCCCCCCACTTAGGGCGGATAATCCGCCCCCCCCAGACATTCTGGAAAGCCGAATCAGGCCAGAGCACCCTATCAAATCTCTCGATGGTGTTTTAGAGGACTTGTGTGCAAGAATAGATGGTTCAAGGAGGGAGGGAAAGGCTTGGGATGAGAGAATCAAACTGAGATGGTACTACACACCCAAATTTGCAAGAATCAAATCAATCAAAAGCCAAATTTGAGTGTGTTTTCCATAAGAACAAGAGGTATGCAAGAAAATCCAACAAGACCCATAAAAAAAAAAAAAAAAAAAAAAAAACAACTCTTCTCGAGGAGGAGGGCGGTGGCCGAAGCCACCATGTTGGAGCGCATGGCATGACACCGCGAAGATGTATCTTGAGTTCAAAACCAATGCTCATCGATGACCCACATATCACAAAATGATATTAAGGGAAATGATTTTACTTGCTTTCGGCATGATGGGGGGAGGGTTGGCCCAATCAATTAGGACCACACTCCCCCTATATTGATGCCCACATCTAAACCAAATACATGAATAAGAGCAAGTGAGTGTGCAAGAATAGTCAAGCCAAGCTCCTTGAATCTACGATATTTAGCTCATTCCGCAAATAACAAAATCTTGCTTCATCGAGGGGCTTCGTGAAAATATCAGCAAGTTGGTTCTTCGTGCTTACAAATGACAGAGCAATATCTCCACGAGCAACATGATCCCGAATAAAGTGGTTGCGAATCTCTATATGTTTGGTTCTTGTATGCTGCACAGGATTGTAAGCAATTTTGATAGCACTTTCATTGTCGCATAAAAGAGGCACTTTGTCACAATTGACACCATATTCCTTTAAAGTTTGCCTCATCCATAACAATTGAGTACAAGCACTTGCAGCAGCAACATATTCAGCTTCGGCGGTTGAGAGTGAAATACAATTCTGTTTCTTTGATGACCAACACACTAGAGACCTGCCCAAGAATTGGCATGCACCAGAGGTTGATTTCCTATCATCTTTGTCACCAGCCCAATCTGAATCGGTGTAACCACATAGAGAGAAACTTGAACCCTTGGGATACCATAACCCAAAATTTGGGAATGAACCAAATATCGGAAGATTCGCTTGACCGCCACTAAGTGGCTGTCTTTAGGAGCGGCTTGGTACCTTGCACACACTCCTACACTTAACACGATATCGGGCCTAGATGCACAGAGGTAAAGGAGAGAGCCGATCATGGATCGGTATACCTTTTGATCCACATCTTTACCCTTGGGATCGAGCTCAAGATGACACTTTGTTTGCATTGGGTAGCAACGCCATTGAGATCCGTCATCTTGAACCTTTTGAGCATGTCTTGGATGTATTTTGCTTGATTAATAAAGGTTCCCTCTCTAAGTTGTTTGATTTCAAAGCCAAGAAAGAACCTGAGCTCACCCATCATGGACATCTCAAACCTGTCAGTCATAAGCTTTGAAAATTCATCGTTAAAAGCTTGGTTAGTAGAGCCAAAAATAATGTCATCTACATAGAGTTGGCATACAAAAAGCTCCCCATTGACCTTCTTAGTAAAAAGAGTGGGATCGATTTGCCCAACTTCGAATCCACGGTCTATCAAAAGCTCTTTAAGGTGCTCATACCACGCACGTGGGGCTTGTTTAAGGCCATAGAGCGCCTTATCGAGTTTGTAGACATGGTTCGGAAATTTGGGGTCCTCAAACCCCGGGGGCTTCTTGACGTATACTAACTCATGTAGAGGACCATTAAGGAAAGCGCTCTTAACATCCATTTGTTGTAACTTAAAATTATGATGAGCTGCATATGCAAGAAGGATACGGATGGACTCAAGGCGAGCCACTGGAGCATATGTCTCGCCAAAATCAATTCCTTCTACTTGGGAGAATCCTTGAGCCACTAGTCGTGCTTTATTCCTCACAACAATGCCATTTTCATCCTGTTTGTTCTTGAAGATCCACTTGGTGCCGATAACATTGCGGCAATCCTTTGGCTTTTCTACGAGCTTCCACACTTTGTTGCGTTCGAAGTTGTTTAATTCTTCATGCATTGCAACAACCCAATCGGGGTCTTCAAGAGCATCAAAAACCTTCTTTGGTTCAACCATGGAAATGTGAGCTTGATGATCACAGAAGCTAGCAAGCTCTCTTCGAGTGGATACCCTTCGTCGTAGATCACCAACTACCTTGTCAAGAGTGTGACCTCTTAGTTCAAGGTTGCGATCCGCCCGAGCCTTGCGACGAGCCTCAATATCCTTATTATTTCTTGAAGGAGTGGATTCAATTGTTGTATCCTTGTCTTGATTACTGCAGTGCCCTTGATCTTGGTCACCAGTACTGCCAGAAGATTGTTGCTGAGCATTTTCTTCAGGCCCGGATAATCCGCCGCTTGGAGGGGCCGGACTATCCGGCCTGGGGGGGGGGAAGTACCAGAACCATCTTCCTGAGAAATCCTGACTGGAGTTGGAGAGCCATGGCCGGATAATCCGCCCCTGGGGGCCGGATAATCCGCCCCTGGGGGCCGGATAATCCGGCCTGGGAGCTTCAGAGGTGTTGATTTCTCCTTCGGATCCCCTGGTGCAAGTTGGAGTGCCAGGGGCGGATTGTCCGCCCCTTGGAGGGGGCGGATAATCCGGCCTGGGACTACCAACTTGTCCAGAAGACTGAAGATCTTCAGCAGGTTGCGGTGTTGGTGCAGAGTTTTCTCCAACAGTAGGAGCTTGTTGATCTTGTGAAGATGAGGGCTCCACTTGAGTGGAGCATTGTCCTTCCCGATCCGCCACAAGGGGTTCCTCAATGGGGCGGAAAAATCCCACGCCCATTCTTCTTATGGCATCTTGGGGTATTTCAACATCTGCATCACAAACATCAACTTGCCCTACAAAGGAGCCGTTATTTTCATCGAACTCCACACTACAAGATTCTACAACAATCCCAGTGAGCTTGTTGTAGACTCTATAAGTGTGGGATTCGGCACCGTAACCAACAAAAATGCCTTCTAAAGCCTTGGATTCAAATTTTGACAAACGAACACCTTTAATAAGAAAGAAACACTTACACCCGAATACCCTGAAGTATGAGATGTTGGGTTTGTTGCCGGTAAGTATTTCATATGGGGTCTTGTCCAAGATCTTCCGAAGGTAAAGCCGGTTTGATGAGTGACAAGCAGTGGATATGGCTTCAGCCCAAAAGTTATAAGGAGACTTAAATTCAGCTAGCATAGATCTTGCCATATCCATCAAAGTCCGGTTCTTCCTCTCGGCTACACCATTTTGTTGAGGGGTGTACGCAGCGGAATATTGATGTCTAATCCCCTCTTCGCTAAGAAACTCGTTTAAAGTGTAGTTCTTGAATTCTGTGCCATTGTCACTTCTAATTGCCAATATGGGAACATTGTGTTGTCGTTGAACTTCATTGGCAAAGTCGATGACAGTTTGTTGAGTCTCACTTTTCAGCTTGAAGAAATATACCCATGTATATCTTGAGTAATCATCGACGATGACCAAGCAATATTTCTTCCCACCAAGACTTGCATGAGAAGGAGGTCCAAATAAGTCCACATGGAGTAATTCCAAGATCCTCTTTGATGACACAATAGTCTTCCTCTTGTGGGGAGAATCATGCATTTTTCCTTCAACACAGGCCCTGCAAACACGATCTTTGGCAAAAGAGACATTGTCTTTTAGTCCAAGAATGTGGCCACCCTTTTGGAGACTTTGCAAAGTTCTCATGTTGACATGGGCTAAACGGCGATGCCATAGCCAGCCCACGTCGGCCTTTCCGAATAGACACATCGGACCCGAAGTGGTTTTCCCCGAGAAGTCCACCACATACAGGTCATTTTCGACGTATCCAACGAAAGCGACCTTTAGAGACTTGCTCCATAAGAGTACCACCAAATCATCATCGATAAAAACAGCAAAACCCATCTTGCCAAGGGCACGAACAGAAAGAAGATTATAGCCAAGGGTCTCAACAAGCATGACGTCCACGAGAGAGATATCGTGGGCAACCACAACCTTGCCAAGACCCAATACCTGAGATTTAGACTTATCACCATAGGAGACTGTGATAT
This sequence comes from Avena atlantica, assembly GCA_910589765.1. Lineage (NCBI taxonomy): Eukaryota > Viridiplantae > Streptophyta > Magnoliopsida > Poales > Poaceae > Avena > Avena atlantica. The sequence goes on from OU342733.1 coordinate 360,995,952, forward strand.
TATCAAGATTTGGACGCATCTCCGTGATGATCTCCTTACTTCCGGTCATATGACTAGTGCAGCCACTATCCAGCACCCATTTCGATCCACCGGAAGCATAGCCCTGCAAGAAAATTACTTCTTGGTTTTAGGTACCCATTTTCAATGGGTCCTTTCATGTTAGTAACAAGGGTCTTTGGGACCCAAATAGACCAAGCAATAAATTCATCAAAAGGACCAACATAATAAGCATAAACATCGCCATAACCATCACAAAAGAGTTCATAATTTGGATTGTGAGACCCTGCAAAACCAATATTATTAGTCTTGTCTTTTGTGACAACCTTCTCAGCCGTGCTTGTCTTTGATTGCACATTCTTGGTCTTGTTCTTCTTGGTTTTCTTCTTCTTGGACTTGGTGACATACCCAAGTCCCTCTCTACCATGATTTGACCTTTGCTTGTCAAGGACTTCATCAAGCACACTTTTGTCCTTTGTAGTGGTGTCCTTGATCACTCCTTTCTCCACATTAGTTTTTTTCTTGTTACTATATGTTGAGTTGGACGAGCTAGGAGTATCATATATGGCCAATCGACTTTGAAGCTGATCATGTGACTCATTGAGGATAGAGAACTCGTTTTTCAACGCCTTGTGAGCATTGTCAAGTTTCTCCAATTCCTCGGAGAGTCTATCATGAGCAGCCCCAAAGTCAATCCTTTCCTTCTTTAACTTCTTTGCCTTGGTGACCGCATTGTCACGTTCCTTAACGAGTTTAGTCACAATTTCTTCATGTGACTCTTCCATAGATTCAAGCCTCTCTTCAAGAGAGACCCGAGCTTCTTCTTCTTCTTCAAGCGCATTTTTTAGGGATGCAATTTCCATTGCATCCTCCCTTTCAATTCTGCCCTTTTCTTCGAGGAGAGCTTCGTTTTGGGCCAACTGATCCATAAGAGCCTCAAAACGAACTTTGTGCTCACCTTGCAAGTTAGTATAGAAATAATCCAAGGCAATAATCTGTTCTTTAACCTTAAGACTAGTAGGATCATCCATATCTATCATAGCCTTGGGAAAAGAAGAGTTAGAAGAAGTTACCTCGGAGCTTCTTGCCATGAGACAAGTAGGATTCTTGTTGATGATGTTTTCGTTTGGAGAGTCGAAGAGTGATGTTGATGTAGTTGTGGTGGCTATAGCAGCCACCTCTTGAGAGCTATCGTCCTCGTCCTCATCTTCACTCCCCGATGAATATTCTTCTTGAGCTACTAGAACAATCTTTGGTTGCTTCTTGAAAGGAGCATTTTTCTTTACAAACTGTTTCTTACGTGGAGCTTTTGATTTGTCCTTGAAAATGAGTCTTCCTCCATTATCCTCTCTACTTTGATATGGACACTCAGCTACGAAGTGCAACCGGTCACCACAATTAAAGCAAGTTCTCAGCTTGGGACCATTTTCTTTTCTTCCATAGGCTCCACTTTTGCGATCTAGTTCAGCTTTAGCCTTGGCTGGATCTTTCCAAAAGTTTCTTGCATAAAGAGCCAAGTATTGTCCGTGAATCCTTTTTATATCTTCGGGACAGTCCAGGCCTTCTACCGCATATTCATCATGATCAACCACACTAGTCTTCAAAGCCATGTTTACCCCCTTTTGCATCCCCATAGCTCGAGCACGAGCATCTTCGACATTCTTGGCAGCCACTTTGAATGCGGCCATTTCTTGCATTACCTCGTTGGATGACATGAGGTGATAATTATGCCTACCTTGGAGACTTTTCAAATCCGTGGGCTCAAATGGCATAAGTGCACTGACATACTTGCGCTTGATCCAAGCATCATCAACATAAGCCGCGCCGTGGTTTCTGAAGGTAGTAGCTATTGCCTTTAGCCTCCTATACATGTCCTCGTGGTCTTCTCCATCCAGCATATAGAATCCTTCAGCTTCATTGCTCAAGGCATCATATCTATTCCTTCTCATACTTTCATTTCCAATGAAAAGCTCGGTGAGAGCATCCCACGCTTCTTTAGCTGTGCTAAGATGCTGAATGTGTGGCATGTCTTTATCTCCCACACCAAGCTGTATCATGTGTAGGGCCGTAGCATTGAGTTGGCTATCGACCACTTCTCTCCTTGTGAGATTGTTAGGATTTCCCACGTGAAGACCATTTTCGATGATCTTCCACAACTCTATGGAGGAACTGCACACATGAGATTTCATCAAAAATTGCCATTGAGAGAAAGTAGAAGCTGACAATTTGGGTGGATCACCCCTATTATGTATATGAGGGTGAGGAATAGGCGGATCAGGAGAATACACATGAGAAACCTCATTGTATCCATCCTTACCGCTATCCTTTTTCGAGGAGGAGCTCTTACTTGTATCATCACCTACCACTTCGTTCTCTTTGGAAATAGTTTTACCCGTTTCCTTGGATTGCGGAGTGGTATCCTCAGAGTTAGATGGAGGTGATGCTGCGGATGTGGAGAGACGCATTATCAATTGACGCATCTCTTCCATCTTAGCCTCCATAGAACTCACCAAGGTTGTTTCCAACGTCTTGAGATCGTTCATGGTGACTACCTCCGGAGCATCACTCCCATCTCCCTTGGAACCCATACTTCTCTTAGGCTGTTAAGCCCGAAATAAGAGCCGATGCTCTGATACCAATTGAAATGGATCGTATGGGCACCTAGAGGGGGGGGTGAATAGGTGCTAACCAATTTTTAATACTTTTTCCAATTTTAGGCTTTACACAAAGTAAATTCTCTAGATATGCAACTAAGAGAATTTCCCTATATGAAACCCTAACTACTAAGCACGTAAAAGAGGAGCGAGTAAACCGTAGTGGAACACGCGGAGACACAGGGATTTGTTTTACCGCAGTTCCTTCCTTGTTACGGGAAGTACATCTGCGTTGGAGGGGTGGGCGGTTCTAAGACCACCACGCCACAATAGGCCTCACCCTATTCTCCGATGGATCTCGCCACGAGAGGCCTGATCCACCTTCTCCACTATTGGATCCCTTCGAGGCGGGAACCGGTGCCTTTTACAATACTATCGGGGCACACACCCACAACCGAATTGGGGGCTCCCGGGATGACAACAAGCTGTCACAAAAACAAGGTTTATCAATATAAACGAAAACAAGGATCTAGATCTTTGCAAGAAATACTAGATCGAATGTTCTCCAAATGAATGGAGAGGAGATGAAGCGCTTGATTGCTGATGATGAAGGTCGAGTTCTCCTCCTTCGATTCCCAAAGGGATGGGGCCTTTGGATGGATCTAGGTGGAGCACTCTTGTATGAACTTTTGAGATCTGATCTGTTCTTTTTCGAGATGAATCAAGGGATCTGACAGGAGGGGGAAGGCTGGTTTAAATACCCCCTCCCCAGATCTGGCCGTTGCTCAATTTTGGGGGCGGATTATCCGCCCCCCACTTGGGGCGGATTATCCGCCCCCTGGGAAAATTCCGGCCCAAAGGCGGACTCTCCGGGGGAAACTCCGCCCCCCTCTCTGGGGCTTGCACCTTGGGAAGCTTGGAGAAAACTTGGGGGGGCGGATTATCCGGCCCCCTCCTGGGGCGGATTATCCGGCGTAGCCGGAAAGTCCGGCCAAAACTCCGCCCCCCTCTCTGGGGCTTGCGCCTTGGCGAAGAGCAGGAGGGGCGGATTATCCGCCCCCCCGGGGGGGGGGGGGGCGGATTATCCGGCATGGCCGGAAAATCCGGCCAATGTTCCGCCCCCCCTTCTGGGGCTTGCGCCTTGGCGAAGAGCAGGAGGAAGGGCCGGATTATCCGCCCCCAAAGGTAGATTTCTGAGCTGCAACACTTCAACACACATTAAATGATCCTTGGTATTGTTATCTAACACACAAAACACTAGGGATTAAGAAATGTTCTTTCACTCATGAGATTCAGTGCATTGCAAAAGAACTTGAGCTCCTGAAGTGTGCGTTGCCCGACAAATTTGTTGCGGGATGCATCATTGCAAAGCTTCCTCAATCCTGGAGGAGTGTTGCCACTAACCTCAAACACCAGAGGCAAGAGATGTCTATTGAGAATCTCATTGGGTTTCTGGACCTTGAGGAAAAGGCAAAGGCAAAAGACGCACACCCAAAGGGAGCCGAGGCACCCCAGTCAAGCGCCAATGTGGTGCAGAAGAACTTCCACAACAAGTTCAAGGGGAAGACCAAGGCCGTTCGTACTACCAACTTTAAAAAGAATAAGAAGGACAAGTCACAGGATCCCTGCTTTGTGTGCAGCGAGGTTGGACATTGGGCTCCAAACTGCAAGCAGCGCAAAGGAAGGAAGAATCCAAATGGACAGAACTCTAAGTCTGTCAACGTGACTATGAGCAACAATGATAAGGGTGCATCCGGGTATGGTAATTTACCTATTGTTTTGTCAATTTGTCAATCTACAGATTGGTGGATTGACACCGGCGCTAATATTCATGTGTGTGCTGATTTCTCTTTGTTTTCTTCTTATCAGATCACAAGAGATCTCTCTGTCTTGATGGGAAACGGATCGCATGCTTCTGTTCATGGTGTTGGCATGGTGGATCTGAAGTTCACTTCAGGAAAGATCGTGCAGTATGTGCCCTCAATAAATAAGAATCTCGTTAGTGGTTCCCTTCTTTGCAAAGAAGGTTTTAAGTTGGTATTTGAGTCCAATAAAGTAGTCATCTCTAAGTATGGACAATTTATTGGTAAAGGTTATGAGTGTGGCGGTTTGTTCCGTCTTTCCCTATCAGATTTTTGTAATAAGGTTGTGAACCATATTTGTGCCCCTGGCAATGATACCGATATTTGGCATTCACGACTTTGTCACATTAATTTTGGTTGTATGACGCGGCTAGCTAAGATGAATTTAATTCCGAGTTTAACTTTAGCCAAAGGCTCTAAATGTCAAGAGTGTGTTCAAGCTAAGCAATCGCGCAAGCCTCATAAGCTTGTGCAGGAAGCAAGAAAATTGGCACCACTAGAGCTTATACATTCAGATCTATGTGAGATGAATGGTGTGTTGACCAAAGGTGGAAAGAAATACTTCATGACGTTGATTGATGATTCTAATAGATTTTGCTATGTATATATTTTGAAAACTAAAGATGAGGCTCTACACCACTTTAAAAACTATAAGGCAGAAGTTGAAAATCAACTTGAGAGAAAGATTAAGAGAGTCCGGTCAGATCATGGTGGAGAGTATTTCTCTAATGAGTTTGATTTATTTTGTGCGGAACATGGCATTATTCATGAGAGGACTCCTCCCCATTCTCCCCAATCTAACGAAGTTGCTGAAAGGAAAAACCGTACTCTAACAGACTTGGTTAACGCCATATTAGGTACTTCGGGTTTATCCAAGGCATGGTGGAGGGAGGCGATATTGACATCATGTCATGTCCTGAATAAAGTTCCCACAAAAGACAATGAAACTGCTCCCTATGAATTATGGGAGAAGAGAAAACTAACACTCTCGTACTTACGTACTTGGGGCTGTTTGGCAAAGGTGAATTTGCCAATTCCCAAAAAGCGTAAACTTGGACCAAAGACAGTAGACTGTGTCTTTCTTGGCTATGCTCATCATAGCGTTGGATACAAATTTCTAGTGGTGAAATCTGAGGTACCTGACATGAAGGTCGGTACAATTATGGAGTCTAAGGATGCTACATTCTTTGAGGATATTTTTCCGATGAAAGATATGCCTAGTACATCTAGACAGGAATCTGTTGAAACTCCTGAACCTGCTATTCCCATGGAATATTATGAACGAGCACATGATGAAATTCCTGAGGAGGTAGACAATGAAATTCCTGTAAGGAACAAGAGACAGAGGATTGCAAAGTCCTTTGGTGATGATTTCATTGTCTATCTCGTGGATGATACTCCCACCTCTATTTCAGAGGCTTATGCATCGCCTAATGCAGACTACTGGAAAGAGGCTGTTCGTAGCGAGATGTATTCCATCATGGCAAACGAAACTTGGGAGATCACTGATCGTCCTTATGGGTGCAAACCTGTAGGATGTAAGTGGGTGTTCAAAAAGAAGCTTAGGCCTGATGGTACGATTGAAAAGTACAAGGCTCGGCTTGTTGCCAAGGGTTATACCCAAAAAGAAGGCGAAGACTTCTTTGATACTTATTCGCCTGTGGCTAGATTGATCACTATTCGAGTTATACTCTCATTGGCTGACTCACATGGTCTTATCGTTCATCAAATGGACGTCAAGACAGCTTTCCTTAATGGAGAGTTGGATGAGGAAATTTATATGGATCAGCCAGATGGTTTTGTAGTAGATGGTCAAGAAGGCAAGGTGTGCAAGCTATTGAAGTCTTTGTATGGATTAAAACAAGCACCTAAGAAATGGCATGAGAAGTTTGATCAAACTTTAACATCTGTTGGCTTTGTTGTAAATGAAGCCGACAAATGTGTATACTATCGCCATGGTGGGGGCGAAGGAGTTATACTTTGTTTTATGTTGATGACATACTGATTTTTGGGACAAATATGATTGTCATCGAACAGGTCAAGAGTTTCTTGTCTCAAAGTTTTGACATGAAAGACCTTGGAGAAGCTGATGTTATTCTAAACATTAAGCTGCTGAAAGATGAGAATGGCGGAATTACACTTCTGCAATCTCACTATGTGGAGAAGGTGTTGAGTCGCTTTGGCTACTCAGATTGTACTCCTTCACCGACACCATATGATCCTAGTAAGATGCTTCGAAAGAACAAAAGAACAACTAGAGATCAGCTGAGATACTCTCAGATAATTGGCTCGTTAATGTATTTAGCTAGCGCAACAAGGACTGACATCGTGTTTGCTGTGAGCAAACTTAGCAAGTTTGTTTCTAATCCAGGAGATGATCATTGGCATGCTCTTGAGAGAGTAATGCGCTATCTAAAGGGTACATCAAGTTATGGTATTCACTATACCGGAGACCCTGCGGTACTTGAAGGGTATAGTGACTCAAATTGGATTTCTGATGCTGATGAGTTGAAAACCACAAGTGGATATGTATTCACTCATGGTGGTGGCGCTGTTTCATGGAAGTCTTGCAAGAAGACCATCTTAACAAGGTCAACAATGGAAGCAGAACTCACAGCACTAGATACAGCTACTGTCGAAACAGATTGGCTTCGTGAACTCTTGATTGACTTGTCGGTTGTTGATAAACCTGTGCCGGCTATTCTTATGAACTGCGACAATCAAACTGTGATTGTCAAAGTGAGTAGTTCAAAGGATAATATGGAGTCATCAAGACATATAAAGAGAAGATTGGCATCTGTTAGGAAAATGAGAAACTCCGGAGTAATAACATTGGATTATATCCAAACAGCTAAGAATCTAGCAGATCCTTTCACAAAAGGTCTATCAAGAAATATGATAGATATTGCATCAAAGGAGATGGGTTTGAGACCCACATGAGTTACCATGGTAGTAACCCAACCTATGTGATCGGAGATCCCGTGAATTAGGACCTAGGGAAACAAGCCAGTGGCTAACTGGAGGAGAGTAACTTTTATTAACCCACTCCGCTGAAGATGCATTACTCTCACGATCTGTATGGCAGGTTGACTTATTCTTAATGTGTTCATAGTCTTGTATAAAACAAGATGCTATCCTACAGAGCAGTCTTGAAATAACGCACCTATGTGATCCCGACTGCTGGTCACAGTCTATGAGATAGGGTAATCTCTAGGAAGCTCATGAAAAAAGGCCAGGAGTGTGACTTATATGCTCCACCCGAGGGGTAGCCTTCGGCAGCCTAGTATCAGTATGACATTAGGTGAAACTCATTTACACAAAACTGGCAATTCAAGGATTAGTCCATTGACAGTTGTTGATGACCGTAGTCTAATGCTCTAGGTGGAAGTTCAACTTAACAGTCTCCACTGAAAAACGCTGGTATATCAAAACAGTGATTTGGGACAGAATGGTGTGATGTGCCAATGAGACTTTGTGGGGGATTGTTGGAATTTGAGTCATATTTGATGTTGGGCTTTTGGCACATAACAAATACAAATTTCTGAAATTCTCTTTGGCCCATTATCATGGCAGCTCATGTGTGTGCTAGTGGTGCCAAAGTTTAGTCCCACATTGCTAGTGGAAGGGGAGTTGGACCACCTTATATAGTAGAGTGTTGCACCACTCATTAAGGTGTGAGAAGAAGAGAAGCCCTCGCGTACTCCTCCTCTGACGCCGCCCGCCTCGCCACGCCTCGCCTCGCCTCGTCACGACGCGCGCGTGCTGCGGGTTGCGGGAATCTTTTCGAGCCGAGCTTTATTTTGCTCGTTGGGAAAATTAATTATGTATTAATTATGAGTCATTAATGTGTTATTACGTACGCGTTAATTAACTGGCCGTTTCCATATCGTGGGCTGGCACTGACTCGGTCGTGGACTGTTGCCCCACGTCCTACCCGACCCACACTATATAACAGACAGACGCAAACCGTAGCAGTTACCAGCAATTAGATTGCATCTGCCTACCTGCGCATCGCCGTTCCATCTCTCTGTGCTGCCCTCTGCTACTCCATCCCGCCGGTTGCGTGCATGATCGTCCGGGAGAGCAGGCCTCTGGAACCCCGTCTCTCTGATCCTGCACCGGGAGAGAGGCGATAAGGTTTTTTTGGGGAGCGTCTAGACACGACTGCTCAATCTCTTCCTCGACTTCATCGTCATGTCTGACGACGCTGCTGCTGGTGGTGGCTCCACTTCTGTTGCGCCGTTGGTCATACCATCGACGAACTCGTACGTGTTCTTTGCCCTCCTGCTATTTTCTATAATGATCACTAGTATTGCAGTATGCGTAGATGTGCTAGATTTTCACTTGCCTGTATGGTGCATGTCTACTATACGTATGCTAGTTAGTCTTGAAAATTGTTTTGTCATGATTTATACTCGAATTAAATTAATGCGAAAGCTGCTAATTATTTCAACATTCAGCATGGTGGAGAATTTCGGTGCATAGAGCTTAGGAGCAGATAGGGTTATATATGATTTTTTTGCATGGTTATGTAGGAAAGGTAAAACCAATGTTTGATTAAAACTATTGTGATCAATCGATGTGCGCGGATTCCTACCAATCCCTCGCAAAAGGGGGAAGGGCTCAGTAAAGTTTAATGTTAAAGATTGATAATATCATTATAGAGATCTCCCTATTCACGTAAATTCACACACAATTAATAATCCATTTTGATGGTTCGGTGTATGGTTCTCTGAACCGAGCGCTCATAATTTGTTTAAGTAAATCAACATTAGAAAAAGCATGCACATAAATAACTAAAGATCCATGTAAAGAAAACAGTTTACCCATTTTTTTATTAAATAAAATAGAGCCATCACATCCATCTCAACACATTCAAACTCCTAGCTTCCACCAAAACAAACCGAACAAAAACACTCCAGGACTTTAGACAGTAAGTATATATGTGAATTCATTATGTCAGTTGAGTGCGAGTCATGCTCTCGCTAATGATAGTCACTAAATGTGGATAAGAAATATAAGCTTCATATACAATAGTCCTTATACATATCATTTGGTCTTCGAGTCGAAGTTCATTTATTTTTAGTTCTTAGAGCTGAGTTGATAACGTACTGTATGTCTCATATTTTTCCCTGCCTCTCTCTTCTCTCTCCTAGCAGTTTGGCTAGGTGGAATTTTTTGAACCTATAGACATTTGAACCTAAATCGGTAGCCAATTAGGAAAGAGAAGGAAGGTACAACAAGAGAACTTAGGAAAAGTCCAGTTATTTATAACGTTTAAAGTCGTACTTGTAATTTTGAAAAAACTTCAAAAAAATCATTTCATGTGGGTGATAGATGCATGTATAAAATGAGAAACATATGTATTTAGCGTACTAAGTATCAAAAAACAGACCCGAAACATAAAATGGACGGCTAGAAAGGAAAAAAAATCCTATAAAACCGGGTCAATTCTCGGATCTTGGTAGACCCATAGCATGTGTCCTTCACTAATCTAAAACCAGCTCTTCTTCCCTAATCTATGAATTTAGGTTCCATGGTTCCTCGGTTCAGCTAATGATCCTCACAATTTTGGCACCTAGAAAACAATATATATGATGGTTCATTTTTAATCTTCCTAATATGTAGGGTTGAAAACGGTAAGAAAAAATTCCATCCTCTTCTGAAGGAAAGGGAAATGGAGAGCTAAAAAGAAAACGGAAATGGCATTTTACGGAAAAGGAACGAAAATGAAATATTCTAAATAGAAACGAAAAAGAAAACAAGGAAGCCATTTCCGGCGAAAATGGAAACAGTAAGGAAATTGATAAACAAATACGGAAACCTTCCGAAAACATAACCAGCCAGACTCATATACGAAATAGTACTTTGCTTTGACGATTCTCTTTCTCTTTTGGGGCCATAGAACATGCCACGGGCCCCGTGTACATACTAATCAAGTGAGTGTTTTAGCGCTTATGTAAAACTATTTAGTGAACTTATTTGTTTGTCGAAGTATTGAATTGTATGCGTTACTTTATGTTCAACTGTCACTTGTCAAAGTTGTGAGCGATTCTTTGTCTGTTATATGATTATTATGCCACTACTATATTCCAATAAATGTTCATTTTTATACCATACCCGTCCCGTGTCCGTTCCATATTTGTTTCTAATGATTTACGATTCCATGTTTATTTTCGGAGTTTTCTGTTTTGTTTCTGATTCCGGCGGCACAAGAGGAAATAAAAACGATAACGCATCGTTCCGTCCATTTCTGTTCCGTTTTCAACCCTACTAATATGGATTGTTAGACTATATATATTATGGAGTAGTGTTTGTAACATGTAATTGTAACGTACACGTGTTGTGTACCCTCTATATAACGAGATAGCTGCACCCACGATTAGGGTGTCGAGCAGTTGCCACAAACCACGTTTTACATGGTATCAAATTAGGTTTAGGTCATGTCTTCCGCTGCCCCTGTTTCGGCCGCCGCCGCCTCTGGCGCGCCCTCGGCCGCCGTCGCTGCCCCGTCGCCGGTGGCGCCCGCCGCTGTCGTGGCCTCGCCATCTCCTGCGTCGCTGTTCCTCGTCTCGCAGCCGTCCCTTGTGTGGAGGGGATCGTTCCCGCGTCCGCCAGGGATGGCGCCTCTTCCGATCGCGTCGGCCGTCCCCACGGCCCCGGTGCCTCCTGCCCATGCCTCGGAAGAGGTTCCTGCCCCGCCTAGCTCTCCTGTGCCGCCGCATCTCACCATGGAGGCGGGATCGGGGTACGGCAACTCGGGGTGGTGGCCGCCCGCGCCTCCTCAGCCGTACCTCGGAAGGGGTGGTCCTGGCCCCTTCTACTTCGCTCACCTCATACCGGTGAAGCTCAAGGTAGACAACTACCTCGCATGGCGAGCGCAGGTGCTTCCCCTTCTTCGCAGCCGCTACCTGGAGGGCTACGTCGACGGCACCTACCAGTGCCCCTCGCTGTATGATCCTGTAGGGTTTCGTAGCATGGAAAACAAAAAATTTCTATCGCATACAAACAAACAAGCCAAAATCTATCTACTAGATTGTAGCAATGAGTCGATGGAATAACTTACCCTCGAAGATTCCAAAGTGTTTAACGAGAGCGGATTCTCGTGGGTGATGTAGTCGTACTCTTCCCGATCTCAAGATCGCGTAGACGATCCTTCCGGCGCTGCGTTCCGGCAGCGCTCCCGCAGTCGGTCACACGTTCGGTACTCGACGAAGACCCTCCTCTCCCTTGTTCCAGCAGGCAGCGGAGGTTGTAGCACTCTCCTCGCGATTCCGGCAGCACAACGGCGTGGTACCGGAAGTAGAGGGGAGATCTCGCAGGGCTTCGCCTTAAGCCGAAGCGAGTATGGTGGAGTATGAGAGAGCTCCTCGGCGATCTAGGGTTTAGACACACCAAGGAGGAGGTGCTAGAGCCGGCGGCTAGGGTTCCGGGGACCCCAAGTCGGCGGCTAGGGCAAAACCCTAGGGGCGGCGGCTGCTATGGTGGGCTGCAGCTTCTAGGGTTTGAGGTGAGGGACTTGTGTGCTCTAGGAGGGGTCCCTGCCCCTCCTTATATAGGTGGAGGGGGGCCGGCGGCCAAGGGGAGGGAGAGGAGTCCCTCCCCAACTCGGCTTGGAGGGTTGCCGCCGGTTGGAGGAGGGAACTCCTCCCCAACTCGGATTCCCCCCTCCTCCTCTTTTCCACTTTCCAATTTTAGCTATTTGACTTTTTCAAACTAGGATTCAATTTAATCCTTTATTTGGAACAGCGAGGACACTTAGTACATGATGCAACCATACCAACTTGATACAACACATTCATGTACCCTTCCCCTCCGGAGTGCCAGACATTCCGGAACATTCTAGAACATTCCCGATGAAAACACCGGAATCATTCCCCAACTCCGAAACGGGACTTTCCTTATATGAATCTTATTCTCCGGACCTTTCCGGATCACCTCGTGATATCCCGGATCCCATCCGAGACTCCGAACAACATTCGGTCTCTTTCTCATTCATTCCATAACTACTCAAACAACGTCGAATCCTTAAGTGTGTCTCCCTACGGTTCGTGAATTATGCGGACATGATCGAGACACTTCTCCGAACAATAACCAATAGAGGAATCTGGAAATTCATATGGCTCCCACATATTTCTACGATTACTTTGCGATCGAATGAACCACTTACATACGATACCAATTTCCCTTTGTCTCACGATAGTTTACTTATCCGAGGTTATGATCGTCGGTATCTCTGCATACCTAGTTCAACCTCGTTACCGATAAGTACTCTTTTCTCGTTCCCGTGATATGTGATCCCTTGTGAGCCAGTTACATGCTTGCAAGCTAATTGGATGACATTCCACCGAGAGGGCCCAGAGTATATCTATCCGTCATATGGATGGACAAATCCCACTCTTGATCCATGTGTCTCAACCCATACTTTCCGAACACTCAATGCCATCTTTATAGCCACCCAGTTACGGTGTGGTGTTTGATGTCATCAAAGCATCCTTCCGGTGATGGTGATAAGCATGATCTCATGGTCGAAGGAATTAGGTTACTATGTATCAAAAAGCTTATAGCAAATGAACTATATTAAATGACTTGATCTTTATGCTACGCTTAACTATAGGAGTATGTCCATTACATAATTCTCTAAACCGGAGCTATTAGTGGTCTAGTGATTAGACACACCAATTAGAAGGCTCTAAACCAATTAGAAGGCTCTAAACCGAAGGCTAAAGCAATTAGAAGCTCTAAACCAAAACGGCTCTAAACCGGAGGTAGAAGATAGGAACTTGTGTGTCTAGAGGAGGAGGCCTGCCCCTCCTTTTATGGGTGGAGGGGCTTGGCGCGCCAGGGGAGGGAGGGAGTCCCTCCCCAACTCGGCCTAGGGCTGGCCGCCGGCTTGGAGGAGAGGAACTCCTCCTCCAAGTTGGTTTCCAACTCCTCTTGCTTGTTTCCCACAGTTTCTTGTTTTAGCCGTTTGACTTTCAAACTGGACATTTGACTTTTCTGTTTTAGGATTCAATTTAATCCTTTATTTGGGACAGCAAGAACACTTAGTACATGATGCAATCATTCCAATATGTAATGACACATTCATGTACCCCTCCCCCCCGGAGTGCCGGACATTCCGGAACCTTCTAGAACATTCCCGATGAAAACACCGGAATCATTCCGCAACTCCGAAACGGGACTTTCCTTATATGAATCTTATTCTCCGGACCATTCCGGATCACCTCGTGATATCCCGGATCCCATCCGAGACTCCGAACAACATTCGGTCTCTTTCTCATAATACCATAACTACTCAAAACAACGTCGAATCCTTAAGTGTGTCTCCCTATGGTTCGTGAATTATGTGGACATGATCGAGACACTTCTCCGAACAATAACCAATAGAGGAATCTGGAAATTCATATGGCTCCCACATATTTCTACGATTACTATGCGATCGAATGAACCACCTACATACGATACCAATTTCCCTTTGTCTCACGATACTTTACTTATCCGAGGTTATGATCGTCGGTATCTCTGCATACCTAGTTCAACCTCGTTACCGATAAGTACTCTTTTCTCGTTCCCGTGATATGTGATCCCTTGTGAGCCAGTCACATGCTTGCAAGCTAATTGGATGACATTCCACCGAGAGGGCCCAGAGTATATCTATCCGTCATATGGATGGACAAATCCCACTCTTGATCCATGTGTCTCAACCAATACTTTCCGAACACTCAATGCCACCTTTATAGCCACCCAGTTACGGTGTGGTGTTTGATGTCATCAAAGCATCCATCCGGTAAAGGTGAGATGCATGATCTCATGGTCGAAGGAATTAGGTTACTATGTATCAGAAAGCATATAGCAATTGAACTATTGAAATGACTTGATCTTTATGCTACGCTTATCTATAGGAGTATGTCCATCATATCATTCTCCTAACGATATGATCTTGTTGTTGATAACATCTCAATGTTCATGATAGGGAAACCACAATCATTTATCAACCAACAAGCTAGTGATGTATAGAGGCTATACTAGGGACTTCAAATTAAGTTTACAAATCACACAAGTATCAATGTTTCCTTGTTAATACTATTATAGCATGAATGTAAACATTTATCATAAACACAAAGATATAATAATAACTACATTTATTATTGCCTCTAGGGCATATCTCCAATAGTCTCCCACTTGCACTAGAGTCATCTAATCTAGATTACATGGTAATATACCGAACACCCATGGCAGTTTGGTGTTGGTCATGTTTTGCCCTCGGGAGAGGTTTAGTCAACGGATCCGCCACATTCAGATCTGTGTGTACTTTGCAAATCTTTATATCCCCATCTTGGATATGTTCTCGAATAGCGTGAAAACGTAGCTTGATGTGCTTCAGCTTCTTGTGTGACCTTGGTTCTTGCGCATTGGCTATGGCGCCCATGTTATCACAGTAGATAGACATTGGGTCCAGCGCACTAGGAACCACACCCAACTCTGTAATGAACTCTTTCATCCATATCGCTTCTTGTGAAGCCTCCGAAGCAGCCATGTATTCCGATTCAGTTGAAGATCTCGCCACAACGCTTTGCTTTGCACTCCTCCAGCTAACTGCTGCACCATTCAAAATAAATACGTATCCAGATTGTGATTTAGAATCATCCGGATCGGTGTTCCAACTAGCATCGGTGTAACCATTAACAACGAGTTGTTCATCACCTCCATAAGAAAGAACCATATCCTTAGTTCTTCTCAAGTACTTAAGGATGTTTTTGACCGCTGTCCAATGATCCACTCCTGGATCACTTTGATATCTGCTAGTCAAACTAACAGCATATGCAATGTCGGGTCTAGTACATAGCATGGCATACATTAGAGATCCTATGGCTGAGGCATAGGGAGTCTTACTCATGCTTTCTCTATCTTCTGCCGATGTCGGACTTTGAGTTTTACTCAAGGTCGTATTGGGCAACATGGGCAAGGACCCTTTCTTGCTATCTTCCATTCCAAATCTCTTTAGAACTTTGTCCAAATATGTACTCTGTGTCAATGATATTTGGCGTTTCGATCTATCTCTATAAATCTTTATGCCTAATATGTAAGCTGCTTCGCCAAGATCCTTCATTGAAAAACTATTATTCAAATATTCCTTGACACTATTAAGAAGGTCTACATCATTCCCAATCAACAATATGTCATCTACATATAGTATTAAGAATGCTACAGAGATCCCACTCACTTTCTTGTAAATACAAGCTTCTCCATAAGTTTGTATAAAACCAAAACTTTTGATCACCTTATCAAAACGTTGATTCCAACTTCGGGATGCTTGCTTCAATCCATAGATGGATCGTTGAAGTTTGCATACCTTGTTAGCATCTTTAGGATCGACAAAACCTTTGGGTTGCATCATATACAACTCTTCATCAATGTCTCCATTGAGGAATGTTGTTTTGACATCCATCTGCCATATCTCATAATCATAATATGCAGCGATTGCTAACATAATCCTCGCAGACTTTAGCTTCGCTACTGGTGAGAAAGTCTCATCGTAGTCAACTCCTTGAATATGTCGAAACCCTTTTGCGACAAGTCGAGCTTTATAGACAGTAACATTACCATCAACATCTGTTTTCTTCTTGAAGATCCATTTGTTCTCGACAGCCTTTCGGCCATCTGGTAAGTCCACCAAAGTCCATAGTTGGTTTTCGTACATGGATCCAATCTCGGATTTCATGGCTTCTTGCCATTTATTGGAATCTGGGCTCATTATAGCTTCCTCATATGTCTCAGGGTCATCGGTGTTGTCCACCAACATGACACTCATAACGGGATCATACCAATCTGGAGTGGTACGAGTTCTCGTTGACCTCCGAGGCTCTGTAGCAACTTCAACCGAAGTTTCATGATCACCATCATTAGCTTCCTCACTAATTGGTGCAGGCACCACAGGAACTTCTTCCGGTGCTGCGCTACTCGCAATTTCGAAAGAAGGTTCGACAACCTCGTCGAGTTCTACTTTCCTTCCAGTCACTTCTTTCGAGAGAAATTCCTTCTCTAGAAAGGATCCATTCTTGGCAATGAAGATTTTGCCTTCGGATCTATGATAGAAGGTATACCCAATAGTTTCCTTCGGGTATCCTATGAAGACGCATTTTTCCGCTTTGGGTTCAAGCTTGTCCGGCTGTAACTTCTTTACATAGGCTTCGCATCCCCAAACTTTAAGGAACGACAATTTAGGTTTCTTCCCAAACCATAATTCATACGGTGTCGTTTCAACGAATTTAGACGGTGCCCTATTTAAAGTGAATGCGGCTGTTTCTAATGCATAACCCCAAAATGATAGCGGTAAATCTGTAAGTGACATCATAGAACGAACCATATCTAAGAGAGTTCGATTACGACGTTCAGATACACCATTACGCTGTGGTGTTCCCGGCGGTGTCAATTGTGAAAGTATTCCGCATTTCTTCAAATGCTCGCCAAACTCGTAACTTAGATATTCACCTCCACGATCAGAACGTAGAAATTTAATCTTCTTGTTATGTTGATTCTCTACCTCATGTTGAAACTCCTTAAACTTCTCGAAAGTTTCGGACTTATGTTTCATGAAATAGATATACCCATATCTACTCAAGTCATCCGTGAAGGTAAGAACATAACGATAACCACCGCGCGATGCTACACTCATTGGACCACACACATCGGTATGTATGATTTCTAATAAGTCCGTAGCTCGCTCCATCATACCAGAAAATGGAGTCTTAGTCATTTTACCCATCAGACATGCTTCGCATCTTTCAAGTGATTCAAGAAGTCCATCGGAATGGAGTTTCTTCATACGCTTCACTCCAATGTGACCAAGACGATAGTGCCACATATAGGTCGAGTTATCGCTTGATTTCAACCATTTAGCCTCAATGTTGTTGATATGTGTATTTCCACTATCGAGATTCAATAAGAATAAACCATCTATCAAAGGTGCATGTGCATAAAACATATTACTCATATAAATCGAACAACCATTATTCTCGGACTTAAACAAGTAACCGTCTCGCAATAAACAAGATCCCGATATAATGTTCATGCTCAACGCAGGCACCAAATAACAATTATTTAAGTATAAAACTAATCCCGATGGTAGATGAAGGGGTAGCGTGCCGACCGCGATCACATCAACCTTTGATCCGTTTCCCACGCGCATCGTCACCTCGTTCTTCGCTAGCTTCCGTTTATTCTGCAGCACCTATTTCGAGTTACAAATATGAGCAACCGAACCAGTATCAAATACCCAGGCACTACTACGAGTACTAGTGAGATACACATCAATAACATGTATATCAGATATACCTTTCTTCTTGATGTTGCCGTTCTTCAAATCCGCCAAGTACTTTGGGCAATTCCGCTTCCAGTGACCTTCTCCCTTGCAGTAAAAGCACTCAGTTTCAGGCTTAGGTCCAGCCTTGGTCTTCTTCGCCGGCGTGGTAACTTTCTTACCACCCTTCTTGAAGTGTCCCTTCTGCTTAGACTTGCCTTTCTTGAATTTGGTGGTATTATTGACCAACAACACTTGGTGCTCTTTCTTGATCTCCACTTCTGCAGACTTCAACATAGCAAACAGTTCTGGCAACTGCTTGTTCATGTTCTGCATGTTGTAGTTCATCACAAAGTTCTTGTAACTTGGTGGTAGTGATTGGAGGACACGGTAAATCCCCAAAGCATTAGGAATCACTATACCCAAGCTTTGAAGTTTGTTTGCGTGCCCAGACATCTTAAGCACATGCTCACTGACGGAACTGCCCTCTTCCATCTTGCAATTAAAGAACTTTTCAGAAGCCTCATAACTTTCAATTGCCGCATGAGTCTCAAAGATCAATTTGAGATCCTCGACAATATCATATGGGTCTGAATTCTCAAACCTTTTCTGAAGCTCCGATTCCAAACCATACAAGATAGCACACTGAACTATGGAGTACTGATTCTTCCGAGCGAGGTAAACATTCTTTACTTCATCGGAAGCATCAGCTGCAGGTGGGTCACCCAGCGGTGCATCCAGCACATAGGTCAAATTACCAGCTGTGAGGACAATCCTCAAATTGCGGAACCAATCCGCGAAGTTGCTTCCATTGTTTTTCAACTTTTCTTTCTCTAGGAACGCATTAAAATTGATGGTAGGGGCTGCCATTGATCTACAACATATTTGCAATAGTTTAGACTAAGTTTATGACAAATTGAGTTCAAATTAATAATAAAGTTAATCTAGGTGAACTCCCACTCAAAACAACATCCCTCACATTCTTTTAGTGATCACACGAACCAAATCCACTACATCAACACCGATCATCACAAGAGTTGATGTAGTTTCAATGGCGAACAATCGTCATGTTCATCATATCTACTATATGATTCATGCTTTACCTTTCGGTGATCCGTGTTCCGAGACCATGTCTGTACATGCTAGGCTCGTCAAGATCAAACCTTAGTTTTCGCATGAGCAAATCTGGCTTGCTCACGTTGTATACACTTGCAGAATCTAACACACCCGATCATCACGTGGTGCTTCGAAACAACAAGCTTTAGCAACGGTGCTAACTAAGGGTGAACACTTTATGACTTGAAATTCATGTGCATGAGGGATCATCTTATAATGCTACCGTCGTCTACTAAGCAATACAAGATGCATAAAGGATTAACATCACATGCAATTCATAATATGTGATATGATATGGCCTTTCTTCTTTGTGCTTCCGATCTCCATCTTCAAACACGAACATGATCTCCATCATCACCGGCATTGCATCAAGGTCAATGATGCTTCTCCATGGTTGTCGTCCACCGGCTTCAACTATTACAACTACTTTGAATAGACACGCGGGTCTTTAACATAAATTAAAGACAACCATATGGCTCCTGCCGGTTGCCAACTTACAATAAGGAACATTGCATACATCAAATATAATCACAATCATGGCCATATCACATCACTGCACACCCCTGCAAAACAAAGTTAGACGCCTCTACTTTCTTTGCATGTTTTACGTGGCTTGGGGCTTTCTATAAGTGTCGTTCTAACTTACGAACATGAACCACAACATTGATACTAGTATTGTTAATCACCCGTTGTAAATTGGATCTTAACTATGCTAGGAGAAACAGGCACCCGCAAAGCCACTTATGCAATACAAGTTGCATGTCAAGCATGGAGCAAGTCTCATGAATGATGTCATGTAAGGTTAGCCCGGGCCTCTTGTAACTACCTCGGTGAATTACGCTCCTAGATACAAGCCTGGATGAACGGTAGTGGTTGAAATAGTACGGTGGGGCCCCAAAAGCCACTCACGGGTAGACCTTTCGGCCGTCCCAACCACTTCCAATTCATCGGGACCTGTATGGGCGGCGTAATCGGCAGGCGAAGGGATCAACTACATACACAAATGGGTATGTATGCAAGCCGCCATACAAAAGTACATCAGAGCCATTCCATCTAAAAAGAAAGGAAATATAGCAACGCCATGCGGCAAGATTCAAATGACCTAGATAGATATAATATTTCAGGATAATTCCTCATACATCACACATCAGAGTATCAAGCGGAAGCGGCAAAACAAAGTCCGAGTACGGATAAGAAGCAAATCGGCATAAGATGCCATAGAAATAAGCACATCCCGCCCACAGATCTCACGGATCCCCGTTCCCGGAATCTCTACACCGAACGATCGTTGCCCACATCATCAGCCTCTTCCACCCAGTATCCGTCCTGCGAGGGTACCTGTTCATCTGAACCAATAATTTATCGTGTGAGACCCTAAGGGTACTCGGCAAGTCTTTATGCCTCTAAAGGGGACACAACCTGGGGTGACGCAATTGCAGCGAAAGATAAACCCTAACAGTTCTATAGAAAAACGCTAACCATCCGCCTAACCAAAGATAGACGGATGTCCATGAATTAATGACAACAGTTATAACAGTAATACCCACAGATCCATCCTCCTCCTCGCTTACCGACGAGGAAGCGGACGAACAACCCCCATCAGTTGGCAATTTTATTAACCATTCCATGAGTGTTGCACTAATTACTAGTCAGTTACTTAGTCAATTTAAAGCGATACTTTAGTTATGCTTGTCTATGGTCGAGAAACTGTGCTCCAAGTCGTCCATAACCGCGGACACGGCTTTCAGAAAGTTTTACCCTGCAGGGGTGCACAAATAGCAACACACACTCGATCAACCTCGGAAAAACCAAATCAAAACCCAACGAGGCCTTCACGACAAAGCAATCACAAGATTCAGAAATATTTCAGGGGGCCACCCCATTGAGTAGACCCGCAACGAAGTTAGCTGACTTCGAGACGGACTCAAGGTTTGCGTCAATGGCTGTAAACGACTGGGAACCCGAAAGTGTGACTGGGCTTGTCGATACCGCGAAAACACTCCGCTTACCTAAACAGTACAGTGTGCTCCTCGCACAATCATAAATAAGGCAGTAGCATGGCATAAGTACATGATAGTAAACAAAACCTCAAACTAGTTTGTGGCCCCAAGAAATAAGACTGAATCAAGCTCTGGCTCAGGGGGGTCCCATAAGCCTCCCGGATGTGGATAGCGCGAATAATCTTGGAACAGGAATCAAGTACTCGGGGTCTTACGGGACACAAGTGAGCAGGGAAAAACCAAATAGCAGATGTTGCTCACCGGTGCCACTTTCTTTAGTTATCCCATTACTACTCAGGTTAAGTTGTTTAGGTACCTCGTTATCCAACAGACACTCACATACCCTACACATGCTGTTCTACGACTCGCATGGCTCAAACAACTCATGTAGTAATGGCTCATGGGATGGAGAAACAAGCTTGGTGGGGTATAAAAGTAAAGGCTATGCAATACTTGGGATTCAATTTAATGCAATCGCGACTCCATGATGCAAGAATAAGATAGAGGCAATAGGTACTGTATGTATGCAAGCATGTGGTAGTGCTTGCCTGACAACTCAGTTGAAGCGAGAGACGGATCTGGGTAGTGCTCCTGGTTCTCTTGATATATCCCCTGCTCAGTGTCTATTCGAAGAAGAACCAAACAAACAAGGGCCAACATAAATAAAGAGCGCAAGCATATGAATAAAATGCGACAAGCAAACAATCATGCCATGATTAATGATGCACAATTTGCATGGCAATAAAGTAGCATGGCATGGGTGAGGTGTAGAACACAAGAAGTAACATTTTTATGAGGTTTTGGTCCCATTTTATTGTCATATTAGTTGCTGTATACTTTATATTTATATGATGCATGCTGCAATTGAAGTCATGGATAGCATAAACAGAAAGGTCTCGTCGAGCTGATCATTTTAGACATATCATTTGTTAAATTCGGAGTTATACATCAAGAGTTATTAATTTATTAAGTTCCGGTGGTATTGGTTGTAATTTACTCAACTTGGAATTTTAAATGTGCAAAAGGTAATTTGAATAGCATATTTGAAATCCTCACATTTTTCTGATTTGAAAACATATATTATTTGTATTATTTGGGATTATGGATTTAAATTTATTTTAAAGTCAAAAATAATTAAATAGGGTCAAAGTCAAAGGTTGACTAATTAAATTAATTCTGAAAATATTTGATTAAAGATTTGAATTATAATTCAAAAACTAAACACTTTTCATATAAGGTTTGAATTCAAATTCCAAACCATTAATAAGTTATGAATTCATTTAGGTTTAAACAGATTTGAAAATTTGAATTTGAATTCAGAAAACAGAAAATATTTTAATACTCAGGCTAACCTAGCCCTAGACACCGACAGGTGGGACCCGAGGGTGCTGACTGGGCTGCCACGTGGGACAAAGGTGGGGTGTACCGCGGGTTGAGAATCTAGAAAAGCGGGGTGCCTTTTTACAAAAAGACTGGGCATCGAGGGGCTGTGGGTTGAGCTGCACATAGTCTAGGGGCCTATTTAGAAAAGCGTCCTGGGCTAACTGACGAAACTGTATTTTTACTCGCGAAAAACAGCTAGCTGTTCCGAGCTTTGAATGAAGATGGCGAGGAATCGGTGGAGATTTTGAACAAGACACAAAAAGCAAAGTTGGAGAGGGAACACCAGGCTACAACTTTGATGTTTGGAGTTTCGCCAAAGGAGGTCTGCAGCGGATGGGGCAAGGGGATGAACAGAGAAAAAAACGCGGTCGCGAGAAACTGAATTTTCTGCAACCGAAACTGTTAGATCGATTGATCTTACGAGGAAGATTGCGAAGGACACAAAGCGAATTCGGAGATGATGTAAAAACGAAAGTTGACTGGAGGAGATAGATCTACAACTATCATATCTGGGGTTTTGTCGGAGAAGGGCTGTGGCGGTCGGGGCGAGGCGAAACAGAGGCGCTCGAGGGTTTCCTGCTACTGCTGCCGTTCGCGCGCGCGGCGAGCGCGGCGTGCGCCAGAGCGCGAGCGCCAGAGCGGGCGAGGCTAGCGAGGCAGAGGACGGCGTGAGCTAGAGGGAGGAGGGTCGAGGCGGCAGCTCACCGAGGGGTGGACGGTGACGTGGTAGCCGACCGGAAGATGACGACGGTGGCGGCGCAGAAGTGGACGCCGAACAGCCGCGATGGTGAAGGCACGGCGAACGGCAGAACACCGGGTGCGCGGGAACGTCGTCGGCGTGCGGTGCCCGTGCTCCCTCGTCCTAGGTCGCTCCTGACTCCTGGCGCCGTTCCTGCGTTGGGGCTTGATGGTGCAACCGGGTGGCCGACGGAGGTGGTGGATGGCGGGTTGGAGCTTGGCCAGGGGCGGCTAGGGTTTAGCCAGGGAAAAAGGAGAGGGTGGGGAGAGATGGAGAGGCAGGCGAGTACGGGGTGGTAGATAAGATCGAGGGGAGGGTGAGCACATGGGGTGGTTGGTAGCTTTGCAAAAAGTAGAGAAGAAGGGGTGGACACGGAAGGGGTACTCTCTTCTCTCCCTTTGTCTTGTAGCCGAGAGAGGTAGAGATGGATCAGGGGAAGGGAGCTCGTGGGTTGGAGGGGAGAGAGAGGAGAGGGAGTGGCTCGGGTTAGCTTGTTAGCCTCGGTGTGGCCAGGGAGAGAGGCTAGGTTAGGGTGGTGTAGCTAGGATGGAAGAGAGGATGGTAGTTAGGTTAAGATAGGAGGGGGTAGCTTCGGCATGGAGGTGGTGGCTAGGTGGGGTGAGTGAGAGAGGTAGGGAGCTTAGGGTTTAGGGTAAGATGGAAGAGGGGTATGATGATTAGGGGGTTAGGGTCTAGCTAGAGGGTAAGAGAGAGAAAGGGAGATAGGGGTTTGGTGTCTTGATTAGATCAAACATGATCCACACAAACTCAACAAGATGGCCAAAAGAAAAAGAAGAAAAGAGGTGATGAGGTAGGAGCAAGATTAAAATGGTTCAAGCCCAAAAGTAGGAATGAAGCTAGAGATGATCCACTCAGGAGTTCAAACAAAACCCTAGGATGACCAAAGCTGATGGTGGTTGCATGGCCCATGCAAATGCATTGAATGCCAGGTTTTTATCTTGTGAGAACAAAATACTATCCCATGGCACTTATTTATGTGCATCCCCAAAGATGGGGTAAGGCCAAGCATGAGATTATGAGTGGAATCCACCCAACCCACATGAGCTAGAGGTAAACTTAGATAAAATGCCAAGCTCATATTAATTGGATGGTGGAATTATAAAGTGGAGAAAGAAAGGGTGGTGGAATCAATAAAAGATATGCCCCCAAATCAACTTGGGCATTTAACAATATATCAAGAACCAAATACAATATCAAGAGGCAAATACAATTATTAATGCATATGAGATAAGAACCAAAACAAAAGGGTCTTTGTATGATGCTCAGATGCAAGGTGGCAATGATGACATGAGCATGATATGATGATGATGCAACAATTATATGTAGGAAGTGACCCTTTTATTACTAGATCCAGTAGCATTACAGGTGTTAGACAACTGGGATGCTACACCGCTTCATCCCAACATACCGCAAGATGCAAAGTACACAAGAAGCAATCGACAATAAAAGCATCAACGCCCACAATGACCATTGTGTTCAACTCGTGCAACAGATCTACATATAGACACGGCTCTGATACCACTGTAGGGTTTCGTAGCATGGAAAACAAAAAAATTCTATCGCATACAAACAAACAAGCCAAGATCTATCTACTAGATTGTAGCAACGAGTCGATGGAATAACTTACCCTCAAATATTCCAAAGTGTTTAACGAGAGCGGATTCTCGTGGGTGATGTAGTCGTACTCTTCCCGATCTCAAGATCGCGTAGACGATCCTTCCGGCGCTGCGTTCCGGCAGCGCTCCCGCAGTCGGTCACACGTTCGGTACTCGACGAAGACCCTCCTCTCCCTTGTTCCAGCAGGCAGCGGAGGTTGTAGCACTCTCCTCGCGATTCCGGCAGCACAACGGCGTGGTACCGGAAGTAGAGGGGAGATCTCGCAGGGCTTCGCCTTAAGCCGGAGCGAGTATGGTGGAGTATGAGAGAGCTCCTCGGCGATCTAGGGTTTAGACACACCAAGGAGGAGGTGCTAGAGCCGGCGGCTAGGGTTCCGGGGACCCCAAGTCGGCGGCTAGGGCAAAACCCTAGGGGCGGCGGCTGCTATGGTGGGCTGCAGCTTCTAGGGTTTGAGGTGAGGGACTTGTGTGCTCTAGGAGGGGTCCCTGCCCCTCCTTATATAGGTGGAGGGGGGCCGGCGGCCAAGGGGAGGGAGAGGAGTCCCTCCCCAACTCGGCTTGGAGGGTTGCCGCCGGTTGGAGGAGGGAACTCCTCCCCAACTCGGATTCCCCCCTCCTCCTCTTTTCCACTTTCCAATTTTAGCTATTTGACTTTTCAATTTAGCTATTTGAATTTTTCAAACTAGGATTCAATTTAATCATTTATTTGGAACAGCGAGGACACTTAGTACATGATGCAACCATACCAACTTAATACAACACATTCATGTACCCTTCCCCTCCGGAGTGCCGGACATTCCGGAACATTCTAGAACATTCCCGATGAAAACACCGGAATCATTCCCCAACTCCGAAACGAGACTTTCCTTATATGAATCTTATTCTCCGGACCTTTCCGGATCACCTCGTGATATCCCGGATCCCATCCGAGACTTCGAACAACATTCGGTCTCTTTCTCATTCATTCCATAACTACTCAAACAACGTTGAATCCTTAAGTGTGTCTCCCTACGGTTCGTGAATTATGCGGACATGATCGAGACACTTCTCCGAACAATAACCAATAGAGGAATCTGGAAATTCATATGGCTCCCAAATATTTCTACGATTACTTTGCGATCGAATGAACCACTTACATACGATACCAATTTCCCTTTGTCTCACGATAGTTTACTTATCCGAGGTTATGATCGTCGGTATCTCTGCATACCTAGTTCAACCTCGTTACCGATAAGTACTCTTTTCTCGTTCCCGTGATATGTGATCCCTTGTGAGCCAGTCACATGCTTGCAAGCTAATTGGATGACATTCCACCGAGAGGGCCCAGAGTATATCTATCCGTCATATGGATGGACAAATCCCACTCTTGATCCATGTGTCTCAACCAATACTTTCTGAACACTCAATGCCACCTTTATAGCCACCCAGTTATGGTGTGGTGTTTGATGTCATCAAAGCATCCATCCGGTAAAGGTGATATGCATGATCTCATGGTCGAAGGAATTAGGTTACTATGTATCAGAAAGCATATAGCAATTGAACTATTGAAATGACTTGATCTTTATGCTACGCTTATCTATAGGAGTATGTCCATCGTATCATTCTCCTAACGATGTGATCTTGTTGTTGATAACATCTCAATGTTCATGATAGGGAAACCACAATCATTTATCAACCAACAAGCTAGTGATGTATAGAGGCTATACTAGGGACTTCAAATTAAGTTTACAAATCACACAAGTATCAATGTTTCCTTGTTAATACTATTATAGCATGAATGTAAACATTTATCATAAACACAAAGATATAATAATAACTACATTTATTATTGCCTCTAGGGCATATCTCCAACAGATCCGGCATACCATGCTTAGGTGGCTCAGGATCAGGCCATCCTCTCTGCCATCCAGTCCTTGCTCCATGAGAGCGTGTCGTCGCTGGTTCTCTTCACAGCCACGTCCAGGGATGTGTGGGCTGCCCTTCATACGATCTTCGCGTCACAAACTTAGGCGTGGGCTCACGCCATCCGCACTCAGCTTGGCG
This sequence comes from Avena atlantica, assembly GCA_910589765.1. NCBI lineage: Eukaryota > Viridiplantae > Streptophyta > Magnoliopsida > Poales > Poaceae > Avena > Avena atlantica. Next base: position 361,022,626 of record OU342733.1, read on the forward strand.
AGGTTAAGCTCCTCGACCGCTCCGTCACCGAGTACTTCAACAAGGTTACGGGCCTCGCCAACTCCCTTGCTGCCATCGGTCAGCCGCTACGTCCCGAAGACTTCATTGCTTATGTTCTGGATGGGCTGGACAAGGACTACAACAACCTCTGCGAGAACATTGATGCTCGTGAGACTCCTATTCCACCGGGCGAGTTGTACGACCGGCTCCTTTTGACGGAGCAGCGTGTCAAGAAAAAGCATGTAGCTCCCTTGACGGCCAATGCTGCATTCCGTGGTGGCGGCAAAGCCCCCAAGACACCTGCGGGTGGGGCCAAGCCGCCGACCGCGCATTCTCCATCGCCGCAGCAGCCTCCTATGGCGCGCCCTCCCACCGTCACCTCTGGGGGTCGCCCGCGCGCTTGCTACCCTAGCTGTGGCGCTCATCTAGTCTGTCAGCTGTGTGGCCTAGAGGGCCACATCTCCTCATGCTACTACCATCGCTTCAAGCAGGAGTTCCTGGGCATCGGCAACAATGGTAAGGGGAACGAAAAACAAGTGGATCTTGCGAGTCACGAGCATGGGAGCACCCCTTCGTACCCCATTGATCCTACATGGCTCATGGATACAGGAGCTACCAATCACTTGACGGGTGAGATGGGCAAGCTCTCCACTCAGGAGCCGTACCATGACAATGATCAGGTTCGCACCACCAATAGAGCAGGTATGCATATCTCACATATTGGTCAGGCTTCTCTTCATGCACAAAATTCCACAAAATTGCGTCTCCTCAATGTTCTTAGAGTTCCTTCGGCTACGCGTAGCTTGTTGTCTGTTCCTCAACTTACTCATCATAATAATGTCTTCGCTGAATTTCATCGTTTTCATTTTTTGTCAAGGATTCGGACACGAGGGACGTGATCCTTAGAGGTCGCCTCCACCATGGGTTATATGCTCTTGATGTTCCACCAGTCTCCTAGGCTTTTAACGGCGTGCGTGTGTCGTCCACCCACTGGCATGCGCGCCTTGGTCATCATGTGATGCAGCGCTGAGTTGATGTAGGAGCGCTGAGTTGGGAACCCCAAGATCAAGGTGTGAAGTAGCACATCAGCAAGTTTTCCCTCAGTAAGAAACCGAGGTTATCGAACCAGTAGGAGGAAGGAAACGCCACACAGGTGTTGCAAGCAACACGGAGACCTGCACAACACAAACTCAAGACTTTGCCCCCAACTAATCAGTGAGGTTGTCAAGCTCACCGGTTTGCTGTAACAAAGGATTAAATGTATGGTGTGGAAGGTAATGGTTTGCAGCAACTAAGCAAGTAATAGTGGAAGATGTATCAATGGTAAAGTTTGGACCGGGGTCCATAGTTCACTAGAGGTGCTCTCCTTAGATAAACAACATGGCATGAAGGGTAAACAAATTACAGTAGGGCAATTGATAGGAACTGAACAAGGAATAACAATGCAATTACTAGTCAGAAAGATCCTATGAGATTCGACTGGGCAATACAACAAGATACATAGGGCGCCATCCAACTGCATCTATGACTAGAAGTCTACCTTCAGGTTATCATCCGAACCCGCTCCAGTATTAAGTTGCAAGCAACAGACAACTGCTTTAAGCAAAGTGTGTAAGGTAAACAGTCCACATGTTCATGAACAAGAGACCTTTGTTTTCTCCCTAGTGGCAACAACACATCTACAACTGACGAGATTTCTGTTACTTCCCTTGGAAACTAGAGGCATGAACCCACTATCGAGCATAAATACCCCCTCTTGGAGTCACTAGCAACTACTTGGCCAAGATAGCTACTAACAACATAGAGCATGCAAGATCACAAACAACACAGACATGAAAGAATCATAAAGACAAAACCATTAATCAAACCAACATAATAATCTCAATATCCATCGGATCCCCGCAAACACAATATGCATGATTACAAATAGATTAGATCTTGATCATGAACGGATCTCACGAGATCTATACATGAATGCACAAAGGAGGAGATACAACCATCTAACTACTACATGGACCCATAGTCCAAGGTGGAACTACTCACGCATTGTACCGGAGAGAAGGCCTCCGGGATGATCTCCCCTCCGGCAGGGTGCCAGGAAGAACTTCAGATCCCCCGATCTAGGGACGATGGTGGCGGCGGCTACAGCCGGTTTCATGGAGATTTGATCAGGTGCTTAGGGTTTCTGCATCGGGGGCTTCTTATAGGCAAAGGGGGAGGCCGAGGAGGCGGTCAGGGTGGCCAAACCCTAGCCAGGCGCGGAGCTGGGCCCACCCACACCTAGGGTGGGTCTGGCCCCTCCAAATCCCCTCTGGACTTCTTGTTCCCCACGAAAAGTAATTGACTTTGACGTTTGTGTTGGAATTATGCCCTAGAGGCAAAAATAAAGATGTTGTTGTTATAATTCTTGTTCATGATAAAGTTTATATTCCATGATAGAATTATATTAAGCGGAAACTTTGATACTTGTGTGGTTTGTGAACAACACCGTGTCCCTAGTACGCCTCTATGGACTAGCTCATTGATTAATGATGGTTAAGGTTTCCTAACCATAGACATGAGTTGTCGATTAGTAATGAGATCATGTCATTGGGAGAATGATATGATGGACAGACCCAAATCAAGAAGAGCAATTAGATCGTGTCTTCGTGTTCATCTTTGCGAAGCTTTTTCTTATGTCAAATATTGTATTCCTTAGACCATGAGATAATGCAACTCCCTGGTATCGGAAGAAAGCTTTGAGGTCATCAAACGTCATCCTATGTGAGGGTGATCATAAAGGTGTCTCTCAGGTGATCGGAAAGTACTTGTTGGGTTGTATGTATCGAGATGGGATTTGTCCCTCCCAAGTCAGAGAGATATACTTCGGGCCCACTCGGTAATCGATATCAACACCGCTTGCAAGCACGTGGTTAAGGAGTTGATCACAAAGTGATACCGGATTACGGAACGAGTGAAGTACTTGTCGTGAACGAGATTGAACTAGGTATACCGATACCAATGATCGAATCTCGGGCAAGTAAAATATCGCATGACGAAGGGAATATATATATGGGATTAATTGAATCCTGGCATCATGGTTCATCCGATATGATCATCGATGAATATGTGGGAGTCAATATGGGTTTCCAAATCCCGCTGTTGATTATTGATAGAAGATCATGTCTGCATATTCTCGAACCCGTAGGGTCACACACTTAACGTGTCTCGACGCTAGGATAGAATGGATAATTTGTTTATGAGTTTTTGTTCGGAGTCTCGGATGAGATCCAGGACATCACGAGAGGTTCCAGAATGGTCTGGAGAATAAGATTCATATAAAGGAAAGCAGTTTTTGGATTTCGAAATCGTTTCGGAATGTTCGGTATTGTACCGGAAGGTTCTAGAAGCTTTCGGAGTGGGACCAACATGGCCCCACTTGTCGGAGGGGTGCGTGGGCCTACGAGGGAGTGCCCTGGCCGCATTGGGCCAGGGGAACAAGGCCCCATAGGCCCAGCCGACAAAACCTAGGGGAAACCCTAGGAACCCTTCTAGAAGGGAGGGAGAGACTTGCCCCCCACTCCAACCCTTGGGGCCACCACCCTAGGGCTTGGAGGAGGGGCCAAGGGGGCCGACCAGCCCTCTATATAAAGAGTGCAGGGGCGCACCCTCCTCCCCCCACTCCTTCAACCCTAGCCGCCATACTGCTGCCCTCCCTCTCTCTCTCTCCCGACTACGCGTAGGCGAAGCCCAGCCATAGAAACTCTCCACCATAGCACCACACCGTCGTGTTGTAGATCCAATATATCTCTCCACCCCACTTGCTGGACCGACGAAGGAGGAGACGTCGCGGCACCGTACGTGTGCATCTCTCGGAGGCGCCGCCACTTGCGGCGTTGGATCGGATCGGATCGCGAGGAGGAGAAGGCTAGTTCGACTACATCACACATGTTTTGTTGAACGTTTCCGCTATGCGATTCTTCAAGGGTATGAATATCTCATCTATCCCTCTCGTTGATTGCATCTCCTAGATTAGATCTTGGCTTTCCCGTTCGCATCCATAGAATTATTTTGATTTACTATGCTGCGAAACCCTTCAATTTGTCCCATCCAATTTCGATAATATTTCTTTACTAACTTTTCCGAAACCAAAAACAGCAGAAAACAGGTATCTGGCACTGTTGCAATTTGTTAATAGGTTAGTACCATAAAACATGTAAAAAGCACCTCAAAGTGTAGACAAGCGAAGAAAAATAGATACTAAACAAGCATGGATCATCAAAAATTATAGATATGTTTCCAATGTATCAGCATCCCCAAGCTTAACTCCTGCTCGTCCTCTAGTAGGTAAGTGATAAAAAGAATAATTTTTGAGGTGACATGCACCCTCACAATATATCCAACCATTTGCAAGCATTGAAAGCTGGGATCAAAGAACTCTAAACATGTGCATGAAAGATGGAGTTCTAACAATAGTACATAGTAACTATGCATGCAACATGACAAGCTACAAACAAAGATCATGAATAACATTGTCGTGGTGGTGGCACGGCAGATGCCATGGGTAGGCTAAAGTATGGGGCCAATGGATGCTAGAGGGATCTGGGGAGGGAAGATGTAGTTGATTCTGCACACAGAAGGCAAAGGGAAAGATTTTATTTCTCCTTCCTTGGGCTACAAGTGCTCCTTGAGCTGTGTTTGAGAAGGAAGAACTATACCAGCCTAACGATACTAAAAAATGAGTCGATCCCCTCCTCAGGGTCCAAGCCTCCCCTTATAAAGGGGAGCCTTGGGTTCCTTTAGGGCTGACGTGGCAAGCATATTCGAGGAATATGCTTGTCCCAATATAGTAGTTTGGGGCCCCCCTTTCCCCGTCGCTCCCCTAACGACGGCAAGGTTCCAGAGGTCCCCTCCTGCGCGCCTCGGGCTTCAGGACTGTCACCTCCTTGACTTCCTTCTGCCTCTCTGTCGCTCTGCGCCTTTGTCCGTAGTGCTTGGCTCCGCTCAGATTCTCCCTAGCCTGCGGCTAGAGTTTGACTTCAGGCTTCTCCTTCTCCTGCAAGCCTCGTATCATTCGGCCCTGCCTCCCGTAACTCGGCTTGTCCTTCACCACATCAAGATTACTCGGGCTAACCCGGCCGACTTACGCAGTATCTCGGCCGGGTAATGCCTTGCCATTACTATAAGGGTCCTGCCCTTTCCTATCTTGGCCGACCTCTACATGATTCGGTCGACTCAGACTGTAACTCGGAAACTAGACGGGGAACATTCTTTCGTCTTTTCCCGTCTTTACCCTATCCGGGGTTATCTCCCCAACATTAGTCCCCGAAGCTGGTATGGCCCCACCGATAACCTCGGCCGAGTCGTATCAGTTTCTTGACACATGTTCTGTATTGTTTCCGAGTTATTTCTTTCTCGTTCGAGGTATCATCGTATCTTCTCGCGTACACCTCGTCCTACGTGTCATTCTCATCATTGTTTCTCTAGTTTTTTGTTCCTCCACAGTATTTACTGACAGGCCACAGTTACTACTGCGCCTGTCGCGCCGGCGCTGCGACGCCTCGTGTGCCGTTTCCATTGGGGATCGTGACCTTCTTCGCTATCGTGTGGCCCTTGGTGTGGTTCCGCTCAACGACGTGCGTTCGTGCGGCGCACACGATCTACACGGCCAACCGCCACACCCACGATCCCACTACCTCGCTTGCGCCTTGGTTATAAAGAGGGGTGCGGCGCTGGGGGATTCACTTTCCCCTTTTCGCTCGCTTGCGCCCTTCTTCTTCCCCTCGCTTCCGCGCCCGTTCGCAGCTCCGCCGCCGCGTGTTCATCTGAACCTCCGACGGCGAGGACTCCGCCGCGTTGCTTCGTCTGCCTCGTCCGTGTTTGCTAGCTTCGGGGTCGTCGCCGGTGAGTTCTTTCCGGCCGCGTCGCCTAGGCTTTCCTCTAGATTTCTCTGTCCCCATTTCGTTTTCGTGCGGTGGTTCCTTTGCTCCTCTGCCGACGTTTCTGTGTAGAATCACGACGGGGCCCTGTAGTTCTAAACTTTCCTCCGCCGCTAGTTCTTCCTCCGCTGACTTTTCCGGCGAGCCCATGTCTAGCTCCTTTAGCGGTGCCCTGATAGAGGATGACGATGCTGGCTCTGGGCCCGAGCGAGGCTCGTGGCAGGGCTCCTCCGTTACTCGCCGCGAGATCGAGTGGCTTATCCGAACTCGGAGGATTCCCGCCGAGGTCTCCTGTCGCTTACCCGACAGCGAGTCCTCTCCGGATCTTAGGGAGGGCGAGTATGTAGTTTTCATATTGCATTTCTCGCGCGGCTTTGGTCTCCCTCTTAGCAACTTTTTTAGAGAGTTTCTCGACTACTTCGGCCTTCAGCCGCATCATCTTCCTGCTAATGCCATCGCCTCTCTTTCTGCTTTTATCTCTGCCTCGGAGCGGCCTATGGCCGTCCGTGCATGTCTGGTCGAAGTTCTTCAAGATTCGTTCTAACGTTGTCCCTGACAAGTCTCTGCACCCTTCCGAGAAACTGCTTACTCAATGTGGAGCAGCGTCCATTACACCTCGGAGGAAATCCGTATTTCCTCGTGTCACAGGGCTAGAGTCGTGAAAGAAGTGGCACAAATCCTTCTTCTATGTCAAGAAAACGGGAACGGAGGACAAGATTCGGCTCCCTGCATTCTCCATTGGTACGCCCTCCAAGGTGAATTGGACTTATAATTCGAGGAAGAGTCACGCCTTGGCCGAGGCTTTTGAGATTCGGCTTAAAGAGCTGATCCGTGCCGGGTTATGCGGCGAGGATTTGATGGCTACCTTGAAGGGTTTCGCGGCATAGTAAATCAAAAATTTCTACGGAGCGAACAGAGGGAAAGCCAAGATCTAATCTAGGAGATGCAAACAACAAGAGAGATTGGATTAGATCTTCATACCCTTGAAGATTCGCACAGCGGAACGTTCGTCGGAACGTGGGTGATGTAGTCGTACTCGCTTCTCCTCCTCGCGATCCGATCCGATCTAGCACCACAAGTGGCGGTGCCTCCGTGAGATGCACACGTGCAGCACCTCGACGTCTCCTCCTTCCTCGGACCAGCAAGTATGGTGGAGAGATAGATTGGATCTACAACACGACGGCGTGGTGTATATGGTGGAGAATTTCTGCAGCAGGGCTTCTCTTACAAACAGTCGGGAGGGAGAGAGGAAAGCTAGCAAGGCGGCTAGGGTTTGGAGGAGAGGTGTGGGGGGTTGGTGCGCCCCACCCCCCTCTTTATAGAGGGGGGCGCAGCCCTAGCCCCTCCCCCAAGCCCAAAGGATAAGGAGTGGGGGGCATGGACTCTCCCCTCTTCTAGAAACCCTATCTCTAGTTTAAACGATTTAAACTCTCTAGGATCGGCTGGGCCCTATGGGGCCTTGTGACCCTGGCCCAATGCGGCCAGGACACTCCCTCATAGGCCCATGCCCTCTCCCGGAAGGTGGGGCCACGTTGGTCCCCTTCCGGAAGGTTCTAGAAGCTTCTGGTACAATACCGATTAACCCGGAACAATTCCGAACTCCAAAAACTGCATTGCCTTATATGAATCTTATTCTCCGGACCATTCCGGAACCTCTCGTGATGTCCCGGATCCCATCCGAGACTCCGAACAAAAATTTATAGACCAATTATCCAATCTATCCTAGCGTCAAGACACGTTAAGTGTGTGACCCTGCGGGTTCGAGAATATGCAGACATGATCTTCTATCAATAATCAACAGCGGGGTCTGGGCACCCATATTGACTCCCACACATTCATCGATGATCATATCGGATGAACCACGATGCCAGGATTCAATCAATCCCATATATATATATTCCCTTCGTCTCGCGATATTTTACTTGCCCGAGATTCGATCGTCGGTACCGTCATACCTAGTTCAATCTCGTTCACAGCAAGTACTTTACTCGTTCCGTAATCCGATATCACTTTGTGATTAACTCCTTAACCACATGCTTGCAAGCGGTGTTGATATCGATTACCGAGTGGGCCCGAAGTATATCTCTCCGACTTGGGAGGGACAAATTCCATCTCGATACATACAACCCAACAGATACTTTCCGATCACCTGAGAGACACCTTTATGATCACCCTCTCATAGGATGACGTTTGATGACCTCAAAGCTTTCTTCCGATACCAGGGATTTGTATTATCTCATGGTCTAAGGAATACAATATTTGACATAGGAAAAGTTTCGCAAAGACGAACACGATGACATGATCTAATTGCTTTGCTAAGTTTGGGTCTGTCCATCATATCATTCTCCAATGATATGATCTCATTATCAATTGACAACTCATGTCTATGGTTAGGAAACCTTAACCATCATTGATCAATGAGCTAGTCCTTAGAGGCGTACCAGGGACACGGTGTTGTTCACAAACCACACAAGTATTAAAGTTTCCGCTTAATACAATTCTAGCATGGAATATAAACTTTATCATGAACAAGAATTATAATAATAACATCTTTATTATTGCCTCTAGGGCATAATTCCAACAGTCTCCCACTTGCACTAGAGTCAATAATCTAGTTTACATCTGGCAACAATCTCACACCCATGGCACTGAGGTGTTGATCATGTTTTACACGTGGAAGAGGTTTAGTCAATGGATCTGCGACATTCAGATCTGTATGTACTTTGCTAATCTTCAGATCTCCATCTGCAATATAATCTCAGATTATATGAAACTTGCGGTTGATATGCTTGGTCTTTGGATGATATCTTGGTTCCTTAGCGAGTGCTATGGCGCCAGTGTTGTCACACAATATCTCCAGTGGGTCCAATGCACTTGGAACCACGCCAAGCTCAGTGATGAAGTTTCTGATCCAAACTCCTTCACTTGACGCTTCTGCAGCAGCCATGTATTCCGCTTCCACTGTAGATCCCGCGATCACGCTTTGCTTGCAGCTTCTCCAGCTCACAGCTCCTCCATTCAAAATATACACGTATCCTGTCTGAGATTTAGAATCATCCTTGTCGGTGTCAAAACTAGCGTCGACGTAACCTTTTACGACAAGCTGTTCATCACCCCCATAGACTAAGAACATTTCTTTAGTCCTATTTAGGTACTTTAGGATGTTCTTCACGGCTGTCCAGTGTTCCACTCCTGGATCACTTTGATATCTGCTCGTCAAACTAAGAGCATTGGACACATCTGGTCTAGTACACAGCATGGCATACATGATGGAACCTTTGGCCGAGGCATAAGGCACTTTGCTCATAGCTTCCCTATCATTTACCGTAGCTGGACACTGAGCCTTGCTCAATATCTTACCTGACAACATAGGCACTGAACCTTTCTTTGCCTTATCCATTCTGAACCTTTTCAGAACTTTGTCTAGGTATGTACTCTGGCTTAAAGCTATCAGGCGTCTTTGTCTATCTCTATAGATTTTGATGCCCAATATATAAGCAGCTTCACCTAGGTCTTTCATTGAAAAACACTTGTTCAAATAACTTTTCACATCGTTAAGCATGTTGATGTCATTTCCGATAATCAATATGTCATCCACATATAGTACCAGAAACGTCACCGAGCTCCCACTCACTTTCTTGTAGATACAAGCTTCATAGCAATTTGGAACAAATCCAAAGCTCTTGATCACTTGATCAAAACGAAGGTTCCAACTCCGAGATGCTTGCTTCAGTCCATAAATGGAACGCTGAAGTTTGCATACTTTGCTAGCATCCTTAGGATTGACAAAACCTTCGGGTTGCATCATATACAACTCTTCATCAATGTTGCCATTGAGGAAAGCAGTCTTGACATCCATCTGCCATATTTCATAATCATGAAACGCAGGAATTTCTAATAAAATCTGAATGGACTTAAACATCGCTACGGGAGAGAAAGTCTCATCGTAGTCAACACCTTGAACTTGTCGAAAACCTTTCGCGACAAGCCGTGCTTTATAGACGGTAACATTACCATCCGCGTCCGTTTTCTTCTTGAATATCCATTTGCACTCAACGGCCTTTCGGTCGCTAGGAGGGTCCACCAAAGTCCATACTTGGTTTTCGCTCATGGATCCCAATTCGGATTTCATGGCTTCTAGCCATTTCTCAGAGTCTGGGCTCATCATCGCTTCCTCATAGTTCGTAGGTTCACTGTCTTCTCAAGACAGTCAAGAGAGGGTTGCCGTACCACTCAGGAGGGGCACGCGACCTTGTCGACCTGCGACGTTCAGTAGCAGCATCGTCCGAAGCTTCATGATCTTTGTCATTAGCTTCCTCTATTGTTGGTGCAGGCGGCACTGGAACAATTTCAGGTGCTGCGCTACTCTCCAATTCAAGAGAAGGTTCAATAACCTCGTCTAGCTCTACTTTCCTCCCACTCACTTCTTTCGAGAGAAACTCCTTCTCAAGAAAGGAACCGTTCTTTGCGACAAACACTTTTCCTTCGGTTCTGTGATAGAAGGTATACCCAATAGTTTCCTTAGGGTATCCTATGAAGACGCATTTCTCCGCTTTGGGTTCGAGCTTGTCCGGCATCAACTTCTTGACGTAAGCTTCGCATCCCCAAACTTTAAGAAACGACAACTTAGGTTTAGCACCAAACCACAGTTCATACGGTGTCGTCTCAACGGATTTAGATGGAGCCCTATTTAAAGTGAATGCAGCGGTTTCTAATGCATAACCCCAAAATGATAACGGCAAATCAGTAAGAGACATCATTGATCGGACCATATCTAATAGGGTTCGATTCCGGCGTTCAGATACACCATTGCGCTGTGGTGTTCCGGGTGGCGTGAGTTGTGAAACGATTCCACTTGCTTTAAGATGCGTGAGAAAATCATAACTCAAATATTCACCTCCACGATCGGATCGCAGAAACTTAATCTTTCTGTTACGATGATTCTCCACTTCATTCTGAAATTCCTTGAACTTTTCAAATGTTTCAGATTTATGTTTCATTAAATAGATATACCCATATCTACTTAAGTCATCGGTAAAAGTGAGGAAATAGCGATATCCACCGCGCGTCGAAACACTCATCGGTCCGCATACATCGGTATGTATGATTTCCAACAAGTCCGTTGCTCGCTCCATCATACCGGAGAACGGGGTTTTGATCATCTTTCCCATGAGGCATGGTTCGCATGTGTCAAATGATTCAAAATCAAGAGACTCCAAAAGTCCATCAGAATGGATTTTCTTCATGCGCTTTACACCAATATGACCTAGACGATAGTGCCACAATTAAGTAGTATTATCACTATCTACTTTGCATCTCTTAGCCTCAATGTTATGGATGTGTGTTTCATCCCTTTCGAGATTTAGAAGAAATATACCATTTACAAGAGGTGCATGACCATAAAAGATGTTACTCATATAAATAGAACAACCATTATTCTCCGATTTAAATGAATAACCGTCTTGCAATAAACACGATCCAGAAATAATGTTCATGCTCAACGCAGGCACATAATAACACTTATTTAAGGTTTAAAAACTAATCCCGAAGGTTAAATAAGGAGAGCGTTCCGATGGCCATCACATCAACTCTTGATCTGTGCCAACGCGCATCGTCACCTCATCCCGCAAGCCGCCGTCTATTCTGTAGCTCCTGTTTCGAGTTACAAATATTAGCAACTGAACCGGGTATCCAAATACCCAGGCACTACAACGAGGGCTAGTAAGGAAAACATCAATAACATGTATATCAAATATACCTTTGATGGTGCCAGCCTTCTGTCTGCTAAGTACTTCTCGGACAGTTGCGCTTCCAGTGACCCTTGTCCTTGCAATAGAAGCATCAGTGTCCGGCTTAGGACAGACTTGAGCTTCTTCTCAGCAGGAGCATTGCGCTTGCCGCCGCCCTTCTTGAAGGGCTTCTTTGCTCCCTTACCTTTCTTAAAGGAGGGCTTGTTGACCATCAACACATGATTATCCTTCTTGTGTCCACCTCCGCAGCCTTCAGCTTTGCGAAGAGCTCGGTGATCGTATCAGTGGAGCCAATCTGATTATGAGTCACTACAAAACTTTGTAGCTGGAGGGAGTGATTGCAGAACCCTGTCAATCTTGAGCTCCTCTGGAATCGTGCATTCCAGTTGCTCAAGGCGTTGAGTGTAGCCCGACATCTTTATGGCGTGCTCACTAACAGAACTCCCTTCCTCATCTTGCAGTTAAAGAACTTCTCAGAGATCTCATTCTCTCAGAACGGGCTTGAGTCTGAAACAGTTTTCAGCTCCTCGAGAATCTCAAAGGGCCCGGGATAGTTTTCAAAACGTTTTGAAGTTCCGGTTCCATAGCAAACAACATGGTGCTCTAATCACACCATAATCATCTTTACGCGACTGATAGACAACTTTCTCATCAGTCGGCGCCATTGCAGCAGGGGGTCACCTAACGCTTTCCCAAGGACATAGTCCTTTTGTCCGCCAGACAGAATGATTCTTAGATTGCGGAAACCAATTGGTGAAGTTAGACCCATTGTTTCTAAGCTTTTCCTTCTCAGCAAAAACGTTGAAGTTGAAGTTGGATTGGCCATGTGATCTACAGTATTTGCAAGTACAATTAGACTATGTTCATGATAAAATAGTTCAAATTAATCAAATTACTAGATGAAACCCACTAAATTCAACATCCTCAAGTTGTTTAGTGAACACGATCCAAATTCACCACACCTAATCCGATCATCACGAGAAGAGACGTGGTTTCAATGGTGGACAACGAAGTGCGATCATATCATTCATATGACTCATGCTTAACCTTTCGGTTCTTGTGTTCCGAGGCATGTCTATACATGCTAGGCTCGTCAAGTTAGACCCAAGTATTTCCGCGTGTGCAAAACTGGCTTGCACCCATTGTATGTGAGCGTAGAGTCTATAGCACCCGATCATCACGTGATGCTTGGAAACGACGAACTTTCGCAACGGTTGCATACTTGGGGAGAACACAGTTTTTATCTTGATCTTTAAGTGAGGAATCATCTTATAATGCTACCGTCGCGATCTAAGCATAATAAGATACATAAAGGGATAAACATCACATGCATATAACTTTATGTGACATGGTATAGCCAATATTCGTGCAATGATCTCCATCTTGTGCGTTCCGGCATGATCTCCATCACTCCACCATGATTGCCTCCACCACGAATAGCAACTACAACTATTGCTAACTACTTAGCGATAAAGTAAAGCTATTACATGGCGTATAAGAAGTTGACTCACAGGTCATACGCAATTATAAAGACAACCATATGGCTCCTGCCGGTTGTGTACTCATCGACATGCAAGTCATGAAACATTACAAAACATGATCATCGCATACAATATACACATCACATCTTTGGCCATACCATATCACAGAAACCCACTCCCTGCAAAAACAAGTTAGACGCCTCTACTTTGTTGTTGCATGTTTTACGTGGCTTATGGAGTAGATGATAAGAACGATTCTTACCTACGGAAATCCACAACGGTGATATTATGGTTGCCAAACTCCGGTGTTAATCCCATGACAACTATAGTGAGAGAAACTGACATCCACCAGCGCCCATGTGTGGACCAAGCACACGTCAAGTGCGGAGCCGGTCTCGCGAACGGTCGCGTAAGGTTGGCTTGGACCGCTTCAATCTCACTATCCCGCCGTCATAAGAAGACCACAAATAAGAGGCTTGCAACAAAAAAACATCAACGCCCGCAACAACCATGTTGCGTTCTACTCGTGAAACACATCTACGCATAGATCTAGCTCTGATACCACTGAAGGGTTTCGCGGCATAGTAAATCAAAAATTTTCTACGGATGCGAACAGAGGGAAAGCCAAGATCTAATCTAGGAGATGAAAACAACGAGAGAGATTGTATTAGATCTTCATACCCTTGAAGATTCGCACAGCGGAACGTTCGTCGGAACGTGGGTGATGTAGTCGTACTCGCTTCTCCTCCTCGCGATCCGATCCGATCTAGCACCACAAGTGGCGGTGCCTCCGTGAGATGCACACGTGCAGCACCTCGACGTCTCCTCCTTCCTCGGACCAGCAAGTATGGTGGAGAGATAGATTGGATCTACAACACGACGGCGTGGTTGTATATGGTGGAGAATTTCTGCAGCAGGGCTTCGCTTACAAACAGTCGGGAGGAGAGAGAGGAAAGCTAGCAAGGCGGCTAGGGTTTGGAGGAGAGGTGTGGGGGGTTGGTGCGCCCCCACCCCCTTTTATATAGAGGGGGGGGCGCAGCCCTAGCCCCTCCCCCAAGCCCAAAGGATAAGGAGTAGGGGGCATGGACTCTCCCCTTTCTAGAAACCCTATCTCTAGTTTAAACGATTTAAACTTCTAGGATCGGCTGGGCCCTATGGGGCCTTGTGCCCCTGGCCCAATGCGGCCAGGACACTCCCTCATAGGCCCATGCCCCCTCCCGGAAGGTGGGGCCACGTTGGTCCCCTTCCGGAAGGTTCTAGAAGCTTCCGGTACAATACCGATTAACCCGGAACAATTTCGAACTCCAAAAACTGCATTGCCTTATATGAATCTTATTCTCCGGACCATTCCGGAAACCTCTCGTGATGTCCCGGATCCCATCCGAGACTCCGAACAAAAAATTCATAAACCAATTATCCAATCTATCCTAGCGTCAAGACACGTTAAGTGTGTGACCCTGCGGTTCGAGAATATGCAGACATGATCTTCTATCAATAATCAACAGCGGGGTCTGGGCACCCATATTGACTCCCACACATTCATCGATGATCATATCGGATGAACCACGATGCCAGGATTCAATCAATCCCATATATATATTCCCTTCGTCTCGCGATATTTTACTTGCCCGAGATTCGATCGTCGGTACCGTCATACCTAGTTCAATCTCGTTCACAGCAAGTACTTTACTCGTTCCGTAATCCGATATCACTTTGTGATTAACTCCTTAACCACATGCTTGCAAGCGGTGTTGGTATCGATTACCGAGTGGGCCCGAAGTATATCTCTCCGACTTGGGAGGGACAAATTCCATCTCGATACATACAACCCAACAGATACTTTCCGATCACCTGAGAGACACCTTTATGATCACCCTCTCATAGGATGACGTTTGATGACCTCAAAGCTTTCTTCCGATACCAGGGAGTTGTATTATCTCATGGTCTAAGGAATACAATATTTGACATAGGAAAAGCTTCGCAAAGACGAACATGATGACACGATCTAATTGCTTTGCTAAGTTTGGGTCTGTCCATCATATCATTCTCCAGTGATATGATATCATTATCAATTGACAACTCATGTCTATGGTTAGGAAACCTTAACCATCATTGATCAATGAGCTAGTCCTTAGAGGCGTACCAGGGACACGGTGTTGTTCACAAACCACACAAGTATTAAAGTTTCCGCTTAATACAATTCTAGCATGGAATATAAACTTTATCATGAACAAGAATTAAAATAATAACATCTTTATTATTGCCTCTAGGGCATAATTCCAACATACCTTTATCAGTAGCCGAATCTGCCCATTCCAGAAACGGATGCACAAACTCTGCTACATGAGCGGTCCTCTCGACCCCAACCGAGTCTCGACCGTGGAGCTGGACAACTATCTCATCTTTAAGCGTGTCCGAGCCATCTTCAAGACGGAGATGCCTGAAGACTGGGCTTGGGGATTGAAACCGTTCACACGCGAGCGTCCCCCTCCCGAAGTAAGCTTAACCACTAACGCTCTGTTTTCCAATTGTTTTCGTAACTGTTTTCGCTAATTTCCCTTTTTCTTGTCTTGCAGAGGTTCGCAGAGCAGAAGGATGAGGATGCCAAAGTTTTGTCGATTCCGTGGCCCGCGGACCGGAGTACCCCGGACACTGGGGAGCCGGACTCGGAAGAGTTTGTCCCTAAGTCGGATCCTGCCCCGGCTCGCGCTCGTGGCAAGACCTCGGCCCACGAGGAGGAAGGTGATTCGGACGAGGTCCAAGTTCTAGAGGTAGTTGCCGCAATGCCTATTTCTTATGCATTTCCGGCTTCTACTTTCCTAGCTAATACGGCCGGTCAGGTTCACGACGCCGAGCCTATTGCTTCCCGGCCCCCTGTTACCTCAGGGAAACGTGGGGTTCCTGCTGGTGCCTCAGAGGCGCCCCCAAGAAACGAATGAAGAAATCCGCACCGAATCCTCCCCGGCGCAAGACCATGTATTTCTTGTTTCTCTCTTTCTGTTTTTCAACCTGACGCCCTTCTTTCTTTTCTATTTCCGTAGTGCTCCACTTTCTGTTAAGCCTGGCGGTCCTAGCATGACTAGCCGTGTGACTCGGCAGCCGTCTCCTCCGCCTGCCGAAGATACCAGGATTCCTAGTCCTGCTCATGCTGCATATCCTCTAGTTCCGAATCGATCGCCCCCTCGCCACGATGTGCCTGAGATTCCTCTTGTTGACGTTGATTCCACTCTGCCCTCCGAGATTCTCAACGAACCAGTTGCCTCCTCTGTGAATCCGAGCGTCTCTACCGAGCCCCTTTCTACCCCCGCAGTTTCTATAGTAGCTCCAACCCCGGCCGAGGATGTTAATATCTCGGCGCCCTCTGCGACCGTGACCCCTCCAAATCCTAAAGACACCGTTCTCATTGCCGAGGTGTCAGCTCCTACTGACGCCTCCAAAGCAAGAAAAGCTGTCGCTGCCAAGGCTTCCACTTCCTAGAAAAGTCTTGTCGGCTCTTCTCAGCCGAGTATCGCCGATGTGCTGCGCAAAGGAACTGCCTCCACCAAAACCTCCGTTACTCCGGCCGCCGGTACCCAGATTGCTCTTCATAAAAGCCCTGCGGCCGCGGTGGTTACGCAGCACGTCCGGGGTAAAGTCCTAACTCGGACGGCAAGTGGGAACAGCCTCGGCTCTCTGGTGGAGTATGCCAATAACTGGAATGCTGCCGATCAATTTGAGGGTAATCCCAGCAGTCAGCCGTTCCAGCTTTCCGACATTAGCAGCCGCTTGGATTAAGCCGCCAAGATCGTTCTTGATAGTAACAGGATGAATGAGGTAATTATTGTTTTACGGAGTTTTGATTAATTCTCCAGATGCTACTATATATACTCTAGTCCCCGAAACTTGCAAGCGAATAACTTGTTATTCGCTTGGAAGTTTTATGATGCTCTACTTAGTTCGATTTAACTTTAGGGTTCGAACCTATATCTGACTAAATCTGCCTTAAACTTTGCTTGATTTATGTCTAGCTGATCTTTGAATATCTAGCCTCCTAGATCCGGGTTAAGTTTAGCTTGACTTGGATCTGTTTTGGCTTTGAATATCCAGCCACCTAGATCCGGGTTAAGTTTTGCTTGACTCGGATCTGTTTTGGCTTTGAATATCCAGCGACTTAGGTCCGGGTTAAGTTCTGCTTGACTCGGATCTGTTCTGGCTTTCAATATCCAGCCTCCTAGATCCGGGTTAAGTTTAGCTTGACTTGGATCTGTTTTGGCTTTGAATATCCAGCCACCTAGATCCGGGTTAAGTTTTTCTTGACTCGGATCTGTTTTGGCTTTGAATATCCAGTGACTTAGGTCCGGGTTAAGTTTTGCTTGACTCGGATCTGTTCTGGCTTTCAATATCCATCCACTAGATCCGGGTTAAGTTTTACTTGACTCGGATCTGTTCTGGCTTTCAATATCCAGCCACCTAGATCCGGGTTAAGTTTTACTTGACTCGGATCTGTTCTGGCTTTCAATATCCACTCATCGTTTGCTCTATTGCTCAGATTGCACATGACCGGCAGACTGCTGAATTTCAAAGATTGCTTTTTTCGCACAGAAAACTGGAAGAAAAATATGAGAAAGTTATTCCTGTGGTGAAAAAAGCTGGTAAGTTGACAATTCTCTTTGTCATCTCCGACATTCCTATTGTTTTGTATGCGCGATGTCGGCTCACTTTGTTGGTGAACAGGTAACATCAATAATCTCAACATCCGTCTTGAGAAGAAAGTCAAGAGCTTGGAAGGTTAGTTTCCCTTTTACCTTACACCTTTCCCTTTTTAAGATGTGCGCTAAGTTTCTTTTATCTCGTTTGGCTTTGGTAAAGCCGAGTTACAAACCTTTGCAGCATCTCACCAAGATTGCACGCCCATGCCTGATGTGATGCTGCATTTTTTAGAACAAAGCGCTACTCATTCGGCGCAGCTAAAGGACAAGGATGATGAAATAGCTCGCCTGCGCGCCGAGGTGGAGGCCCTTAAGCTTTCTCAGAAGTCCGAACTAGAAAAGGTCGACCAGGAGTTCTCCGAGGAGAAAAATCGGCTAGCTCTGCAATTGCAGAAAAATAAAGAGCTCCTCGAGGCTGCCGAACTGAAAACTCGGGGAATGAGCGAGGAGATCGCTCTCTTTGAGAAGAGCAAGATTGACTGGGCTAAAGATCTTCAGATAATGATGAGTTATATTCATCGTAAGCTTCTTAGCACTGCCGGATTATCTTTTTATTTTTTCCTGCTGCTCCCTGACGCATTCGTGTTTTGCGCAGATCATTTTCCAGAAGCTAAGCCCGTGAGCTCTAAAGAGGTTCTTGCTGCCCGTGTGCGCTGAGGTGTCCCTGTTGACGCGGACTCGGAGTACTCGATGGAAGATTTCCTGGTTGCTGTCGGCGCTGCAGTTGGTCCGATGAAGATTATGGGCCGGGATTTGGTGCAGGCAGCTATCCGAGCGTACCATGTTCTCTGGCCGAATACTTCTGGGACTCCTGATATCAATGAGGTCCAATTGCTGGTGAAAAGATTAATGGCGTCCGAGAGGCAACTAAGTCTTTGGAGGGAATCAGCCGGACGATCTGGCGCTGATATGGCTCTCGCTGTTATTATGTCATGGTATGAAGATATTTCTCTTGATATCTTGAGAAATTTGCGCACTGGTTCCCGTTGGGTTGAGGACCCCACCTTCGTCGCTCTTCGGCAATCTCGCGCCTTCCAGCTCGTTGAGTATGCCGACGTGCATATCTGGAATGAAGGTCCGAGTTTCCTTCCGAATCCGGACGACGAGGTCGTAGTCGAGGATGCATCGGATAACAACTCAGCTGAACAAGGGGAAGATGAAGATGACTCGGCTTCTTCTGGTGATTCCAGTTCGATCTCGGATGGCAACGGTGACGCGCGATCCTCCTCCAAAGGTACTGGGCATTCCACTGCACAAACTGATGCTCCTCAGCAGCCTCGGGCTTCGACCGAAGTCGCACCTGGGTCTGTGGAGGGCGAGGCAACCTCGGCCGAGGCTCCGACTATCTCGGAGCACCCAGCCCCTGACCAAGTTATTACCTCTCCAGCTGAAAACCTTTAAGTTATTTCTTATCCCTGGTATGCCAGGCGTACGATGTACGTGGAACATTTGTCCGTCTTCTGTATGACGTGAATTTCTTTTGCCGTGTTCTGCTGCGACATATATGTTTGTAGTTGTTATCACTTTGTTCAAGTGGTTTTGTTCGTCCGAATCCTTGCTTTGATGGCCTGCGATTTCTTGATTTTAGGATATATCTTTGCCTTTGTATTCCGTGGTTTAGCCAATTAATCTGGGTGTGAGCTTCGAATATCATACGAGATTAAGTTGTTCTTACTCTGAGCGTCGAAGTTTGATACCCTCCTTGTATCAAAAGCTAACCACTACTTCGGAACAATATATGGCAGTCCCCGAGTCGCTGCCTATAGCGCCGAAGTCTAGTGTGTAAACCAAATTTCAGAAATAATATAGGACGGTTGCCGAGTCGCTGCTCAAGTTGCCGAGGTTTAGTGCTTAACATAAAATTGGAGCAACATATGGCAGTCCCCGAGTCACTGCTCTGGGTGCCGAGGTTTAATACACAAGATGAAATTGAAATAACATATGGCAGTCCCCGAGTCACTGCTCTGGATGCCGAGGTTTAATACATAATATGAAATTGAAATAACATATGGCAGTCCCCGAGTCACTGCTCTGGATGCCGAGGTTTAATACATAACTGGTTCTTGACCTTGAGATACTATGCTGCGAGTAAAATGGACGAAGTAAAGCTACGTTCCATGGCCGCTTCGTTTCTTCGCCGGCCTTGTCTGCCCTGTTCTTTCCAAGGGATTGAGCATCGATTAAATAATAGGCATCATTGTGCAATGCTTTGCTCACGATGAATGGTTCTTCCCATGGAGGTGATAGTTTGTGCATGTCGGCCGTGCGTTGCACTAGTCGGAGAACTAAATCTCCTTCTTTGAATACTCTTGGATTCACCTTCTTGCTGTGATATCGTCGCAAGTTCTGCTGATAAATAGCTGATCGTGATAGCGCTAGCTCTCTGGCTTCTTCTAGCAGGTCAACAGTATCTTGCCAAGCTATTTCATTTATTTTTGAAGTTGTATATTGAGTAACTCTTGGCGAGTCATGTATTATGTCGGCTGGAAGCACGGCTTCTGCCCCGTATACCAGAAAGAATGGTGTATAACCTGTTGATCTGTTCGGAGTAGTCCTGAGGCTCCATAATACTGCTGGTAATTCCTCAATCCAACATCCTGCCGACCTTTGCAATGGTTCGACTAGTCGTGGTTTTATTCCGGACAACACTAGTCCATTAGACCTTTCCACTTGCCCATTAGATGCTGGGTGAGCCACAGATGCAACATCTAATCTTATGTGTTTCTCTTGGCAAAACCTAGCGAAAGCTCCTTCTGCAAAGTTTGTGCCGTTATCTGTAATAACACTATGCGGGTACCCATATCTTAAGATAATATCTTTGAGGAATTTCACTGTTGTGGGCCCATCACATTTTTTTATTGGTTTCACTTCAATCCATTTTGTGAACTTGTCCACCATAACCAATATGTGGGTCATACCCCCTCGGGCCGGCTTAAATGGTCCCACCATATCTAAGCACCACACAGAAAACGGCCAAGTAATGGGTATCGTTTTTAACTCGGACGACGACATGTGTATCTTGGTTGCATATCTCTGATAACCATTGCATTTTTCAACCAGCTCTTTGGCTTCCTTCAACACCGTTGGCCAATAAAACCCATGCATGAATGCTTTGGCCACTAAGGCACGAGATGAGGCGTGGTGTCCGCATTCTCCTTGATGTATATCGAGGAGGATCTCCTGGCCTTCTGCCGAACTCACACACCTTTGCAATACACTTGTGACGCTTCTTTTATATAGCTCATTATTTATGATTGTATAAGCTTTAGCTCTCCTTGTTATCTGTCTTGCTAACACTTCATTATTCGGCAAAATCGCATCTCTAAGGAAAGAGAATATGGGTTGCGCCCATACCGGTGTGATTTTCTCTGGTGTGGTCTCACTGTCTATTTCCATGTTTTCTGCCGACATGACTACCTCGGCTTTCTCCATAGCTATGCTTACCTCTGCTGCCCTCCTCTCGGGGAGTTCCGGGTTATATTGCTAGTCTAGTTCCATCGGCACATTATCTTCTGCTGAATTTGCCGGAATAAAGATGGATTCGGACTCTGGTGATGGAGTTATTGATGGTTTCCTGAGGTGCTCTAGGGCAATACCTGGGGGAATTGACTGCCTGGTTGATCCTAGCTTTGACAACGTGTCTGCGACATCATTCTCTGCTCGAGGTATGTGGTGAAATTCACACCCTTCAAAGTATCCACTGATCTTTTGCATATGAAATCTATACAAAGCCATATTATCATCTAATGCGTCCCAATTGCCTGAGACTTGATGTACCACTAGATAAGAGTCTCCATAGCATAAGATTCGGCGTATGCCAATTTCTTTTGCTACTTTCAATCCATGGACCAGTGCTTCATATTCGGCTACATTGTTTGACGCGGCAAAATGTATTTGCAGCACATACTTCAGCTGATCTCTTTTGGGCGAGGTTAACACTATTCCTACCCCCAAACCATTTCTTAGTTTGGAACCGTCGAAATGCATCGTCCAATAATTTTGGTCCGGTAATGGTGGCTCATACTGCACCTCGGCCCAATCTACGAATAAGTCGGCGACTGCCTGAGATTTGATTGCATCTCTCCTATCGAATTGTGGAGCATATGGTGACAACTCAATTTCCCATTTTGCTATTCGGCCACTCGCATATTTGTTGCTCAATATGTCAGCTATGGGTGCTTCACAGATCACTTTGATGGGATGTTCCTCGAAGTAATGTTTAAGTTTCTTTGCCAACATATACACTCCATAAGCCATCTTCTGATAATGTGGGTAATTTTGCTTTGAAGCGGATAACACCTCGCTCAAATAATACACCAGCCTCTGTACCGACTTATCATCTTCGAGTCGTTCTACGACGACTACAACACTCACTACTCTGTTGGTAGCCGCTATATAGAGTAACATAGGCTCTTTCGATAATGGAGAAGCCAGAATGTGTAGGGTTCGCAGCATAGAAAACAAAAATTTTCCTACGATGTGAACTATATACCAAGATCTATCTACTAGTTACAAACAACGGGCGGATGTATATCCATAGAGAACATACCCTTGAAGACCGACAAAGCTTAACGAGTTCAACTCGTGGTTGATGCAGACGATCTCTTGCCGATCTCAAGATCGAGAGGAAGTCCTAGCGCCGCAAATCAGCAGCGCATCCGTGCTCGCACACACGTTCGAGGCACCGAGCAACCTCCGCCTCCTCGCTCCAGCGATGCAGCGGAAGCACAACTCTTTCTTGCCGAATAGCCACCGGGAACATGTATCTCGCTAGTCCGAGACCATGGGGGATAAATTCTAGAGGGGGAGAGAGATCCTTCATGAGGAGGTGTGAGAGACAAGTGAGGAGGGGGGCTCCTTTTATAGGAGGAGAGGGGGGGACCCCAAGGGGGTGGCCGGCGCATGGGGCTGCCCCCTTGCCCTCCCCTATTCATGTGGGTGGACACTCCACTCACAAATCTCCTTTAAATTCCCTCCACTCAAAAGTCCACTCAAATTCCCATTAAATTTCCACCAAATTTAATGCAAAACTCATTAAATAAAAATCTTTTATTTTATTCAGAATTTTGTCAATTACTTTAATGACAAACATTCACAAATAACCCGTTGCTAGAATTCTATTTCACATGCATAACCACTTTATGCAATTTCACCCGAAAACCTGTTTCGGTATCTAGTGAAATAAATTCCTGCGCTTGTTCATTCTTTCGGCATGAAACATTTGCTCCAATTGGATGTCGGTGTCTCTTAAGTGTGTCACCCTACGGTTCGTGAATAATGCGGACATGATCGAGACCCCTCTCGGATCAATAATCAGAAGCGGGATCTGAAGACCCATACTGACTCCCATACATTCAACGATGACTTTCTTGTGATCGTCGGAACCTTTTACGCTAGTATCTTAATCCCTTTGTTTCACGATATATTACATGTCCGAGATTCGATCATCGGTATCTCCATACCTAGTTTGATCTCGTTACCGACATGCACTCTTTTCTCGTTCCTGTGATATAACATTCTAGTGATCAAATCAGTTGCTTGCAAGCTAATCAATGTGATATCACCGAGAGGGCCCAGAGTATATCTATCCGTCATCGGGATGAAAAAATTCCACTCTCGATCCATGAGCCTCAACATAACACTTTATTAGTTCTGAATCCATCTTTATAATCACCCTGTTACGGTGTGACGTTTGATGTTATCAAGAAACTCTTCCAGTGTTAGTGATTGACATGATCTCATGGTCTAAAGATTAGGATCACTTCGTAAGTTGTTATAGCAATATAAACTCAATGACTTTGATCGTAATGCTATACTTCGGATGAATGTTCATCACACCATTACACTAATGTTGTGATCCCGTTATTAACAACATCCAATGTCCATGATCAGGAAACCTTGATCATCTTGTTAATCAACGAGCTAGTTTTTGAGAGAGGCATAACTAGGAACTTTCTGTTTGTTTATTAAACACACATGTATTAACGTTTCCGTATTAATACAATTATAGCATGCAAAATAAACATCTATCATATACTTGGAATACACATAATAAACACTTTATTATTGCCTCTCAGGGCATATTCCCTTCAGTCTCCCACTTGCACTAGAGACAATAATCAAGTTACATAGTGATAAATCTAACACCCATTGAGTTCTGGTGTTGATCATGTTTTGCTCTAGGGAGAGTTTTAGTCAACGGATCTGCTACATTGAGATCCGTATACTTTACAAATCTTTTATATCTCCATCCTTGACACGCTCGCGGATGGAGTGAAACCGGCGCTTAATATGCTTGGAATGCTTGTGAGACCTTGGCTCTTTGGCATTGGCAATGGCACCATTGTTGTCACAATAGATCACCATTGGGTCCATAGCGTTTGCCACCACTCCTAGTTCGGATATGAACTCCTTCATCCAAACTGCTTCCTGAGCCGCTTCTGAAGCAGCAACATATTCGGCCTCCGTTGTTGATCCCGCTACCACGGGTTGTTTGGAGCTCCTCCAACTAACCGCTCCGCCATTCATGAGAAATACGTATCCGGATTGAGACTTAGAGTCATCCGGATCGGTGTCAAAGCTAGCGTCGACATAACACTTAGCGACGAGCTCTTCTTCACCTCCGTATACAAGAAACATATCCTTAGTTCTTCGTAAGTACTTAAGGATATTCTTGACCGCTATCCAGTGTTCCGAACCTGGATCCGATTGGTACCTACTAGTCAAACTAATAGCATGTGCCACATCCGGTCTTGTACATAGCATGGCGTACATTATAGAGCCTATGGTTGAAGCATAGGGGACTTTGTCCATTATATCTCTTTCTTCCGCCGAAGCCGGACTTTGAGTCTTACTCAATGTCTTGCCTTGCAACATAGGTAAGAACCCCTTCTTACTTCCGTCCATTTTAAACTTCTTTAAAATCTTATCAAGGTATGTACTTTGTGATAGCCCTATTAGGAGCCTAGATCTATCTCTATAGATCTTTATGCCTAATATGTATGACACTTCACCTAGGTCCTTCATTGAAAATTTGCTGTTTAGATAACTTTTAACACTGTTTAAAAGATCTATATCATTTCCGATCAATAATATGTCATCCACATATAATATCAGAAATGCCACATTGCTCCCACTCACTTTCTTGTAAATACAAGCTTCTCCATAAGTTTGGACAAATCCAAACTATTTGATCACCTCATCAAAGCGGAGATTCCAACTTCGTGATGCTTGCTTCAATCCATAGATGGATCGCTGAAGCTTGCACACCTTGTTAGCATCCTTAGGATCGACAAAACCCTTTGGTTGTATCATATACAACTCTTCTTCAATATTACCATTGAGAAACGCGGTTTTGACATCCATCTGCCATATCTCATAATCGAAATATGCAGCAATTGCTAACATAATCCTAACTGACTTTAGCATCGCTACGGGAGAGAAAGTCTCATCGTAGTCACCTCCTTGAATTTGTCGAAACCCCTTTGCGACAAGTCAAGCTTTATAGACGGTCACATTACCATCAGCATCAGTTTTCCTTTTGAAAATCCATTTGTTCTCCACGGCCTTTCGGTCGTGAGGTAATTCCACCAAGTTCCAAACTTGATTTTCATACATGGATTCCATCTCGGATTTCATGGCTTCTAACCATTTGTTGGAATCCGGGCTCATCATCGCTTCTTCATACGTCGCAGGGTCATCATTTTCATCAACCATGAAATTCATGACAGGATTTCCGTACAGCTCGGGAGCTGCACGCGTCCTGTTTGACCTGCGAGGTTCGGCAGTACTCTCTTTCGGAGTTTCATGATCATTATCATTAGTTCCCTCTTCAATAGGTGGAGCCAACTCCGGAACTACTTCCGGCGCTGCGCTACTCGCCATACTTTGAAGAGAAGGTTCCACAACCTCTTCGAGTTCTACCTTCCGACTACTCACACCTTCGCGAGAAACTCTTTCTCTAGAAAGGATCCATTCTTGGCAACAAAAAACTTTGCCCTCGGATCTGTGATAGAAGGAATACCCAATAGTTTTCTTTAGGGTATCCTATGAAGACGCATTTTCCGCTTTGGGTTCGAGTTATCCGGTTGAAGTTTCTTCACATAAACATCGCATCCCCAAACTTTAAGAAATGACAGCTTAGGTTTGTTTCCAAACCACAATTCATACGGTGTCTTTCAACGGATTTAGATGGTGCCCGATTTAAAGTGAATGCAGCAGTTTCTAGTGCATAACCCTAAAATGACAACGGCAAGTCCGTCAGAGACATCATAGATCGAACCATATCTAATAAAGTACGATTACGACGTTCCGACACACCATTTCACGTGTGGTGTTCCGGCAGGTGTGAGTTGTGAAACAATTCCCCACTCTTTCATGTGAGTGCTAAACTCGTAACTTGGATACTCACCTCCCGGTCGGACCGTAGAAATTTGATCTTTCTATTACGATGATTTTCCACTTCATTCTGAAATTCCTTGAACTTTTCAAAGGTTTCAGACTTGTGTTTCATCAAGTAGATATAACCGTATCTACTCAAATCATCCGTGAAAATAACAAAATAACGATATCCACCTCGCGCCGACACACTCATTGGACCACATACATCAGAATGTATGATTTCCAATAAAATCTGTCGCCCGTTCCATTGAACCGGAAAACGACGTTCTAGTCATCTTGCCCATAAGGCATGGCTCACATGTATCAAATGATTCATAATCAAGTGATTCCAAAAGTCCATCCGAATGGAGCTTCTTCATGCGTTTAACGCCAATATGACCTAGACGGCAGTGCCACATATATGCGGATATATCATCATTAAGTTTAATCCTTTTAGCATCAACATTATGAATATGTGTAACATTATCATCGAGATCTAATAGAAATAAACCATTCATCATCGGTGCATGACCATAAAAGATTTCATTCATATAAATGGAACAACCATTGTTCTCGGATTTAAATGAATAATCACTTCGCATCAAACACGATCCAGATACAATGTTCATGCTCAGTGCAGGCACCAGATAACATTTATTCAAGTTTATAACTAATCCCGACGGTAAGTGGAGAGGCAGCGTTCCGACGGCGATCACACATCAACGCTTGATCCATTGCCGACACGCATCTTGACCTCACCCCTTGCTAGCGGTCGCTTGTTCCGCAGCCCCTGATTCGAGTTACAAATATTAGCAACTGAACCGGTATCAAATACCCAGGTGCTACTGCGAGCACTAGTCAAGTACACATCAATAACATGTATATCATATATACCTTTGTTTGCCTTGCCGGCCTTCTTGTGCTGCCAGATACTTGGGGCAGTTGCGCTTCCAGTGGCCAGTCCCCTTACAATAGTAGCACTCGGAATCAGACTTAGGTCCAACTCGGGGTTTCTTTTCAGGCGCGGCAACAGGCTTGCCGCCCTTACTTCCCTTCCGTTTTCCCTTCTTGTCTTTCTTGAAACCAGTGTTCCTATTGATCATCAACACTTGATGTTCCTTTTTGATCTCCACTTCTACAGTTTTAAGCATTGACAGAAGCTCGGGGAGAGACTTCTTCATGCCTTGCATATTATAGTTCATCACGAAGCTCTTATAGCTAGGTGGCAGAGACTGCAGAACACGATGGATGCCTAAGTCAATGGTAATCGATATTCCCAAGGACACAAGCTTATCGGCGTAACCCGACATCTTGAGTACATGCTCACTAACGGAGCTGTGCTCTTCCATCATGCAGCTAAAGAACTTTTCTGAAGCGTTGTAGCTCCCTACAGCAGCATGTGTGTCGAAAATCATTTTCAACTCACCCATTGTATCAAATGCATTGCTGTTTTCTAAACGCTTTCGAAGTTCCGGCTCGGGGCCTAACGGCGCTTCTAGCACATATTGCTTTTGTGCAGCAGAGAGGAGAATCCTCAAATTCATGGCCCATTCGGTAAAGTTGCTACCGTTCGTTGCTAGTTTCTCTTTCTCCATGAACACATTGAAATTAAAAGCAGGTGGTGCCATCTACAACAGAATTTGTAAAGTTTAGACTAAGTGTATGATAGATTGAGTTCAACTAATCTATATTACGAATGAACTCCCACTCAAAAACGACATCCCTCGTGCCTTTTTGGTGATTACATGAACCAAATCCACTACACCAAGTCCGATCATCACGTGAGTCGGTATAGCTTCAAAGGCGAGCATCAAATGGGCATCATATCAACTATATGACTCATGCTTAACCTTTCGGTCCGTGTTCCGAGGCCATGTCTGTACACGCTAGGCTCGCCAAGTAAGAACCTTAGTATTCGCGTGTGTAACTGTTTTACACCCGAAATATGGTCGTGGATCCAAGAACACCCGATCACCACGTGATGTCTTGGAGCGACGAAAACATAATCGGTGCATACTAAAGGAAGAACACATTCTTATCTTGATATTTAAATGAGGGATCATCTTATTATGCTAACAAAGCGCTAAACAAGGAATATAAGATGCTATCAAACATCATATGTTTATTAGTGAAATTATATGGTTCCCGCAGATGATCTCTATCATGTGCATCGTGGTATGATCACTATCATACCTATATGTGTAAATCCAAGGTCTATGGATTTTACACGCTATGTGTGTTGTAAGAGTATCATCTCATACTTCTACTTACAACACTACCATATCATAACACTAGCCCAGCAATAATCTAAACTAGACGCCTCTAATTTATCCATTGCAAGTTTTACGTGGATTAGGGCTTTCGAGATAGAACCGTTCTTACCTACGAACATGAACCACAACGAGGATAATCAAATTGTTGACAACTCGCTTGCAAAATAGATATTGACTATAGTAGGAGACACAGACACCCGCTAGCCACTTATGCAAACTAGTTGCATGTCAAGCGTGGAACAGGTCTCATGTGCGAGGACATGTAATGTTTGTCCGGGCCGCTTCATCCCACTATGCCACCAATATCCAAAATTACAACAAAGGAGCAACAACATGATCATCATCGCCCACATACTCATATGTGTACTACCCGTGTAAAGTATCTACGCATAGATCCGGCTCTGATACCACTGTAGGGTTCGCAGCATAGAAAACAAAAAAATTCCTACGATGTGAACTATATACCAAGATCTATCTACTAGATACAAACAACGGGCGGATGTATATCTGTAGAGAACATACCCTTGAAGACCGACAAAGCTTAACGAGTTCAACTCGTGGTTGATGTAGACGATCTCTTGCCGATCTCAAGATCGAGAGGAGTCCTAGCGCCGCAAATCAGCAGCGCATCCGTGCTCGCACACACGTTCGAGGCACCGAGCAACCTCCGCCTCCTCGCTCCAGCGATGCAGCGGAAGCACAACTCTTTCTTGCCGAATAGCCACCGGGAACATGTATCTCGCTAGTCCGAGACCATGGGGGATAAATTCTAGGGGGAGAGAGATCCTTCACGAGGAGGTGTGAGAGACAAGTGAGGAGGGGGGCTCCTTTTATAGGAGGAGAGGGGGAACCCCAGGGGGTGGCCGGCGCATGGGGCTCCCCCTTGCCCTCCCCTCTTCATGTGGGTGGACACTCCACTCACAAATCTCCTTTAAATTCCCTCCACTCAAAAGTCCACTCAAATTCCCATTAAATTTCCACCAATTTAATGCAAACTCTCATTAAATAAAACTCTTTTTATTTTATTCAGAATTTTGTCAATTACTTTAATGACAAACATTCACAAATAACCCCTTGCTAGAATTCTATTTCACATGCATAACCACTTTATGTAATTTCACCCGAAAACCTGTTTCGGTATCTAGTGAAATAAATTCCTGCGCTTGTTCATTCTTTCGGCATGAAACATTTGCTCCAATTGGATGTCGGTGTCTCTTAAGTGTGTCACCCTACGGTTCGTGAATAATGCGGACATGATCGAGACCCTCTCGGATCAATAATCAGAAGCGGGATCTGGAGACCCATACTGACTCCCACACATTCAACGATGACTTTCTTGTGATCGTCGGAACCTTTTACGCTAGTATCGTAATCCCTTTGTTTCACGATATATTACATGTCCGAGATTCGATCATCAGTATCTCCATACCTAGTTTGATCTCGTTACCGACATGCACTCTTTTCTCGTTCCTGTGATATAACATTCTAATGATCAAATCACTTGCTTGCAAGCTAATCAATGTGATATCACCGAGAGGGCCCAGAGTATATCTATCCGTCATCGGGATGAACAAATTCCACTCTCGATCCATGAGCCTCAACATAACACTTTATTAGTTCTAAATCCATCTTTATAATCACCCTGTTACGGTGTGACGTTTGATGTTATCAAGAAACTCTTCCGGTGTTAGTGATTGACATGATCTCATGGTCTAAGGATTAGGATCACTTCGTAAGTTGTTATAGCAATATAAACTCAATGACTTTCATCGTAATGCTATACTTCGGATGAATGTTCATCACACCATTACACTAATGTTGTGATCCCGTTATTAACAACATCCAATGTCCATGATCAGGAAACCTTGATCATCTTGTTAATCAACGAGCTAGTTTATGAGAGAGGCATAACTAGGAACTTTCTGTTTGTTTATTAAACACACATGTATTAACGTTTCCGTATTAATACAATTATAGCATGCAAAATAAACATCTATCATATACTTGGAATACACATAATAAACACTTTATTATTGCCTCTCAGGGCATATTCCCTTCAGAATGGGTGCTGTGCTCAACATCTTTTTCAGCTCATGAAATGCAATGTCTTCTTGTGGAGTCCAAATGAACTTATCTGATTTCTTCATCAGTTGATAGAGTGGTAGTGCCTTCTCTCCCAGCCGACATACAAACCGGCTGAGCGAGGCCAAACATCCTGTGAACTTTTGTACGTCATTTAGACACCTTGGCAACTCCATTCTTTCTACTTCCTTTATCTTCGTTGGGTTGGCCTCTATACCTCGGCTAGATACAAGAAAACCGAGTAATTTTCCTGCTGGCACGCCAAATGTGCATTTTTCCGGGTTAAGCTTCATTCGGAACCTTCTTAGGTTCGCGAAAGTCTGCCGTATATCATCCAGTAGCATTTTTCTTTCCTTGGTTTTGATGACCACGTCATCTACATATACTTTACATTTTTTCCTATCTGGTCGTGTAGACATTTTTGCATGCATCTCTGATATGTTGCTCCTGCGTTTCGCAGGCCGAACGGCATTGTGTGATAGCAATAAGCCCCGTACGGGGGAATAAACGCAGTCTTTATTTGATCAGCCGAATTTAACGGTATCTGGTGAAAACCAGAATACGCGTCTACAAATGACAATAACTCACAACCAGCGGTCGAATCAATGACTTGGTCTATTCTAGGTAATGGAAAAGGATCTTTTGGACACGCCTTGTTCAGGTTCGTGTAATCGATACACATTCGCCATATAGTGGCTACATTCGGATCATCTTTCTTCTTTTCTACTAGCACCGGATTCGACAACCAATCCGGATACAGCACCTCCATGATGAACCCAGCCGCGAGAAGCCGAGCTATTTCATCCCCTATTAATTTTCTCCTGTCTTCGGCGAAGCGGCGGAGAGGTTGCTTCACCGGCCTTGCTCCTGGCCTTACATTCAGAGAGTGCTCAACCAACTCCCTCGGAACACCTTGCAGATCCTGAGTTGACCATGCAAATATGTCCCGATTCTCACGGAGGAAGTTGGTGAGCTCGCTTTCCTATTTAGCATCTAGGCCTGCACCAATAGTAACAATACGTTCTGGGAATTGCTCATCTATCTGAAATTTCTTCGTTTCTTTAGTCGGCTGAAAGGAGACACTTCCATGTGGATTGGCTAGTGCCGGCATATTCAGCTGTGCCGACTGAGCGAGGGCTGCTACCTCCTGAATCCTTCTTTTTTCTCTTGCTATAACCAATGATTCGGCCAAATTTGACCCGACTGAAGCACATTCCATCGACTTATTGTAATCCCCTGCTACTGTTATCACTCCTTGTGGTCCGGGTAGCTTCATTTTCAGATAACTTATATGACAGCTGCTCATGAATTTGGCCAACGCGGGCCGTCCGAGTAAAGCATGATAACAACTTTCTAGATCCACCACCTCAAGTTTTCTGCTCTGCAGTTATCTCTTGTGCCGAATAACACATCCACTCGGACCTTACCAATGGGTTCGCATGAAAGCCCTGGCACTATCCCATGGAAAGTGGTCCTTGTGGATTGCAGCATGTTCTGCGATATTCCGAGTTTATGCATGGTATCTTTGTACATGATGTTGATACTGCTCCCATTGTCAATGAGAACCTTTGAAAATTTCACATTAATGCTTGGTCCAACAAACGTCGGATCCAACACGAGTGCATACGACCCCGGATTCGGCAATGACTTGGGGTGATCCTTTATGCTCCAAGTTACTTCCTGATCTGACCAAGGCACATATCTTGGCACTGCCGGCATAACTGCATTTACTTCCATATGCCGGCGTTGCACACTCTGCTTGTCTTGCTGTTCCGTTGTGAACACGCAATAAGACTGATGATGTTCTCTGTAATCATTGCGTCCAGTATTTCCTGGATTTGTCCTTCCATCCTGGCCTTGGTTCATCACCTGATGTACCGCATCTCTCCGGTCCGAGTTGTCATATCTCGGGGGAGGAGGTGGTAACATCAGTTGCTGTGCATTTGCTCCAGTCAACTGTGGCTGATGTTGTTGATGTACTTGAAGGGGCGCTGCCTGAATGCCTGCGGGGTTTCCCATTGCATTTTTCATCCATGCACATTGGCGGGTCGTATGGTTGGCTGGCCTGGATGGGTTTGACGTGTGAAATGTACACGGCTGATCTAACATAGATTCGAACGTGTACTTCGGCCTCTCCTGCCATTGCTTCTTTTGTTCTGGGGTCCACTGTCTTTTTCCTTCATTCCTTGGTGTCCACTGCTGAGGACCATTCTTTTGTCGTTGAGTCGTTCCGTGACTTGGCTGATCCTGCGCTACCGCTGCCACTTGGGCCGAGCTATATCTATAATCCGGCCTTTCTTCTCTTCTTCTTCCTCTAAAGTCATTGCACCTGGATGACCCGGCCAAATCTCTTGCATATTGGTCTTGTTGCTCCCGATGATCTGCCGACATTAATTCTGGTTGCGTTGGATCTCCTAATGCATAGGAGTCCGCTATTCTGATAGTTTCTGCCAATGTGGTTGGCATATCTCTTTGCAGTCGTTGACACAATACACTAGCATAACGGCATCCTTGAGCGAATCAAGCTATTGCTTGCGACTCTATGACTCCTTCACACGAGTTTCTCAGGTTACACCATCGAGTTAAAAACTCTCTATCTGTTTCATTCGGCCTTTGCTTGCACATGGCTAACTCTTGCGGCCTGTTTGGTCTCTTGTACGTGCTGGTAAAGTTGCTGACGAACATTTATTCAAAATCTAACCAACAGTTGATACTGCCTGATGGTAGATTATTCAGCCATACCCTAGCTGGTCCTTCCAACATTTGTGGAACATACCGTACTTCCCATCGTAAGTTCCCACCCGCTATTTTCACAGCAGTGGCATAATCAATCAACCAGTCTTGTGGTTTGGTACTCCCATTATATGTTTTCGTGCCTCTCGCTAGCTGAAAGTTTGGCACAGGTGGTTCGCCCATGATCCGTGGTCCAAAGCACGTCGGACCTGGTGGACCCTGTTCTTCCAACAACTCGGACCGGTATAGCCGGTCTAGCTTCACTCTTGCATCATTTGATGGCAAATCTCTGTACAGAACTCTGTCTTGCATTCCATAGTGGTTATTTCCACCATGGATCGCATATTCCATCTCGGAATAACCATCATTGTACCTTTCATTCACTTGATTGTGGCGAGCTGGCCTCGCTTCTCTTTCCTGCCGGGGTTCATGTCTTGGCTGTGGGTTGAGCGGCGGTTCTCTCCTTACTTCAACCGGGGTATTGTTCTCATGATTGCCTCTTCCGAGTTCTCTTCTGCCGAGGTCTCCATTGCCTCGGCTTCCGCCGTCTTTCTCAATACGGTCGGGATTCCTCTCACCACTGTTACCTCGGCTTCCATTGCCTCTGTTCTCGTTTGCCTTCCCGGCTATTGCCGGATCATACGGAACAATTTGCTTGTTTCTCTTTCCTGAGGTTACTGCTTTGTCCTTTCGTGCATTATTTCCGGGTGAGGATGCTGCTGCCACGGACAAGGCAGGTGCTGCTCCAGCCGAGTGAACCATTCGCGAGGCCCCCGACCTCGCCGGGTCTGCCCTGAGCATTTCTTCATTTTGCTGGTTCGCGATGCGCACCAACTCATTCACTCTTTCTTGTTGTTTCTGCCGGGATTCGCCGGTCAACCCCTCTAACTCTAATGCTGCGGTATTTGCCGCTCTTAGGTTCTTTGCCGGGGTACTGTACCTCGGCAAGCCCAAATAAACTGATTCCGCCTTATGAGCATCATGCTCCTTGTTGATATCATCTATGAGGTTTTTCCCTCTCAATCTTAACTCGTCCACCCGTTCGAGCGCGACGTCAAGCTTATTAGCTTTGGCATATTCTCGCAGGGTCCTGTTTAAGGACTCCCGCAAGGCCGACACCTTTTTTGCCTCTACTAGCACCTTTTGCCTGGTTTCTTCTAAGTCTGCCTGAGCATTCGCCGGATCAAGTATCGGCGCTACAGGTGTTGTCAAGTTTTCTATGGTTGCCTGAAGAATGTTTTCTGGCCTTC
Source organism: Avena atlantica (assembly GCA_910589765.1). Classification (NCBI taxonomy): domain Eukaryota; kingdom Viridiplantae; phylum Streptophyta; class Magnoliopsida; order Poales; family Poaceae; genus Avena; species Avena atlantica. The sequence goes on from OU342733.1 coordinate 361,057,180, forward strand.
CCAGAGGTGGCCCTCTTACTCTTGGTGCTTTTGGGGTAGTGTCCTGTACCTCGGCCTGGTTGGTCACTAGAGGGATTACCTCGGTGGGTAGTGGTGTCGTCTGCCTGGGCGCGCCCTGCACGCCTGTGGCGGGGTCTCTGGTCGATCCGGCAGCCGCTACTCCCGCTTGCACTCCGGCCGCGACCATCACCTCGACGCTGCCTGCGGGACGCGCTCCGCGTGGACGGCTCGCAGCACTAAGGGGTGGCTCTCCTGCAACAACAACTTGGTGAGGATAAATGCCTGAGACGTCGACGCCGACGTAGACCCTGTGCTCTCCCAAGCTGATGAAGACACCATTGCGCGGGGGATTTTTTCCCCTGAAGCTGCACGCATTGTCGCTGACGTAGTCACAGAGATCAAACCTCTGGACCAAGCCAGAAACAACGCGCTCGCCAGTGTTGATGAAGTTTCCCGTCCGGATCATAACTCCAGCTAGCACCGCTGCTGGCCCCACGGTGGGCGCCAACTGTCATGGTGGTGGCACGGCAGATGCCATGGGTAGGCTAAAGTATGGGGCCAATGGATGCTAGAGGGATCTGGGGAGGGAAGATGTAGTTGATTCTGCACACAGAAGGCAAAGGTAAAGATTTTATTTCTCCTTCCTTGGGCTACAAGTGCTCTTTGAGCTGTGTTTGAGAAGGAAGAACTATACCAGCCTAACGATACTAAAAAATGAGTTGATCCCCTCCTCAGGGTCCAAGCCTCCCCTTATAAAGGGGAGCCTTGGGTTCCTTTAGGGCTGACGTGGCAAGCATATTCGAGGAATATGCTTGTCCCAATATAGTAGTTCGGCGCCCCCCTTTCCCCGTCGCTCCCCTAACGACGGCAAGGTTCCAGAGGGCCCCTCCTGCGCGCCTCGGGCTTCAGGACTGTCACCGCCGTGGCCTCCTTCTGCCTCTCTGTCGCTCCGCGCCTTTGTCCGTAGTGCTTGGCTCCGCTCAGATTCTCCCAGCCTGCGGCTAGATTTTGACTTCAGGCTTCTCCTTCTCCTGCAAGCCTCGTATCATTCGGCCCTGCCTCCCGTAACTCGGCTTGTCCTTCACCTGCATCAAGATTACTCGGGCTAACCCGGCCGACTTACGCAGTATCTCGGCCGGGTGATGCCTTGCCATTACTATAAGGGTCCTGCCCTTTACTATCTTGGCCGACCTCTACATGATTCGGTCGACTCAGACTGTAACTCGGAAACTAGACGGGGAACATCCTTTCGTCTTTTCCCGTCTTTACCCTATCCGGGGTTATCTCCCCAACAAACAAGCATTGAAAAATGTTTTTTTTGTTTCACGTATAGAAAACATAACATAGTGGTAATCAACTTGTCCCTCATAGAGTAGCAAATAGATGCATAGGACACCTGCAAAGTTCACAAGGGTGACTAGAAACAAGTAGCAAAAGAACAAGTAATATCACAATATGCATCAATTAATAAGATTTGGAACACTACACACAGAATGACAACTATGCTCTCTTAATGGTGCCTAAAGGTAGAAGGTGGAGACTCAAATAATGGTGGAAGAAAGGCCTTTTTGTAAAGGAAGCAGGGATTACAAGTTTCAAAAAGAGCTTCCAAAAAGTATGGTACTTGTTAGCTTTCAGCCCTCATTTCCCCTATCATAAGCATCTTGAAGTGGTTAAGGTTAAAGTGGCAAAGATGGAGTATATGCTTGACGAAGTATAAGTTGGCAATCTCAAGTACCTTGAATACGAGGGCCACACCTCATGCATACTCAACTTTGTGTCCACGTAAGTTCTTGTCATTGTAAGTATTTGCATATCATTGAGAACCGCCAACGGGGTACCCCTTTCACATGGTACAGGAGCTTTCCCATAACCAAAATGACAAAGCAAGCAGACAATGAGCATCTCAGCAATCTTTTTATTTACCATATGCATAGATTTTTATTGAGGATGCTTCATAGATAGATCACTATGGTGATGCTGCAAGTTTCCACCATGATTAGGCATGGCTTAGGCTAGCGGCCCAGGCGTTTCTCTAACACAGGATACAAACTCCATGGACTTACAAGTTCCCTCTTTATTTCACACCGGTGACATCCATAGACAAAATAACATGATATCAACTGAGTACAAAGTACAAGTGCAATGTTGAAAACGTTCCCCATGACATCACTGTTCTGCTAATTCCAACTTATAAGTGCAAGCATATACAACAAAGTTGTCACAATGGTTCAAGTTTATTAGGGGCAAATAATAAAGTGTGCCATCAAGTTCGTGAGGGCTTTAATCAGTAAGTTTTCACATAACAAAATAGTTTTAAATCAGAAGATAGTTGAAAACAAGAATATACTTGGAATGGTGTAACACACCATGCATAGGAGTTTATAGTGGACAGTTTGGAATAACTTGGTTTCTTGGGAGTTGGAGTCATGAGTAGAACTTACTCACACAAGTGGAGTCTAGCAAAAGACTAGGAGCAACCAACTAAGAGAGCATAATGGCCATAACCATGCAGTGCAACAAAGCATACTAATCAAAGCAAAGAGTGGTACCACAAGTCAAGGACTAAATGATCATAGAGGCTAATGGCGACTTGTCATAGTCATAACATGGTGTGAGCATGTGCCAAGTCAACCCAAGCAAAGCATCAAAGGAGAATACCATAATACTATGCTTTTGCATGCTAAAACAACGCATAATTTCTTCAAGGCATACTAAGAAATCCCAATTGTTTGGAACACTACATGCTACAGCAATAATCACTAATCATAAGGTCAAAACAACACCTAGCATGTCATGCTAAAGTCTAAGTCACAGTCAATGCAAGCTCCTCTTGCACTTCAAGCAAGAACTTACTACTCCTTTCCAACACCAAGCAACTTATTTGCAAAACAACACAGCGAGAACGGGGGTCCAAACTACTTTATTCAAGCAAACTAAACAACCTAAGCAAAGCAAACAAAAACTAAGACACTCCAAGGGCAACACAAATATGCATGAAACAATAAAAAACGAAGTGTCTAGACAGACCTGAGCTTTTTATTGATGAAGAAGGGGATGCCTTGGGCATCCCCAAGCTTTGACTCTTGTACCTCTTGGATATTTCTTGGGGTGAAACCATGGTGGCATCCCCAAAATTGAGCTTTTGTCCATTCTTCATCTCATTGTATCATTCTCTCTTTACACCTGAAATTTTTGCTTGATACAAAACTTCACACAATCTTCATTAGTAACATTAGTGTATTAAAAAGATATTAGACCTCTGGAAAAGCTTTGAAACGGCAAGGCTTTTCGCTAAAAACACAATATACTGTAGTAACTCCTTCAAAAAGCTCAATTCACCTAAAGAGAACTTAAAAAGGAATCAATAAGAAGCAAATGCAAATAATGACAGAAATCTGTCAAAACATACCAGTAGGTAGAAATCGATTTTTTCGAACATCTTTTGTTGCTCAAATCAAAAAGTGTTGAACTAAAGAAAGTTAGCTAACATACTGGTGGATTTATTAGTAAATTTTGAGCTCAATCCGAGTTACAGAGCTTCCTCACAATTTTTTTGCTGGAGGACAGAAATCTGTTTCAGGACAGCAACTCCCCAAATCTCACTTCCCTCTCATTAGAGGTCATTCTTGGCACAAAAAGCAAACAAAAAGGATAAGGAGAGTTCATTACTGAGATAATAACTTCCAAGACTCAAGGAAACTCTTGAGTTATCTTCCAACAAGTACTTTTCTTTAATGCCTTTAAGTTAGGCACAAGAAGCAAGAAGAATCAAGTATTTTCAAATGAGGAAGCATTAACATCAAACCTTGCTTTCAAAGGGGGAGAAAAGAGCACCTTCTCTCTTCTCATTGGGAAGTGTTCAATACCTTTCTTGAATGGAAAATGATATTTAATGGTGCCTTCTTGCATATCAATGATGGCACAAACTGTTCTAAGAAAAGGTCTTCCCAAAGTAATAGGACAAGAAGCATTGTATTCAACATCCAAAACATAGAAATCAGCAGGGACATAAGCATTGTTAACCATGATGAGAACATCATTAATACTCCCCATGAGTTTCTTCTTAGCATTATCATTGAGTGGGACATCTAAATAACAATCTTCCAATGGTGGCCAATCAAGCATTTCATAAATCTTCCTAGGCATAATAGAGACAATAGAACTAAGATCACATGAAGATTTGAGGTCAAAGCCATTCACTTGCATATTAATAATGGGTTTCCAACTATCTTCTACTTTCCTAGGAATAGAAGCCTTGTGTTTTAGCTTCTCTTCCTTAATTTCCACAAGAGCATTTGTAATATGTTTGGTAAAGGCAACATGCATATCACTAGCATCAGGACTTCTAGCAAGCTTTTGAAAGAACATAATTACTTCATAAATATTGCAACCATAAATATCAAAGTCAAACTTGACATAACTAGTAGTAGGCTCAATAGGCTTAGGCATAGTAGGAGTAGGAATAGGGACTACTTGTGGTTTAGTGATGATGGTGCGCACACTATTGTTTTTATCAATTTCAGCTTCCCTTTTCCACTTAGCATGAAGTTGAGCTAACAGCCTAACATTTTCATCAATAGTAACTTGTATGGCATGAGCAGTAGTAAAGGTATTTTCCATAGTTTCAGGTTTAGCAGCCATTTTATTAATCAAGGAAGACTGAGCTTCAGACAGATAGGATATGTTTTTCTCAGCACTCAAAATTTTTGACTGTAAACTAGGAATTTCTCTATTCAAATTCTCAAGCTGATGACTAATGTTTTTCATGATAATAGATTGCTCCTCCATAGTTTTAGTGAAAATCTTATTTTTCTCATATTGCATTTGCATAAAATTCTTAGTGGATCTCTCTACTTCTAGAATCCTTTCTTCACTAGGCATTCTAGATCTACCATGATAAGCATTTCCACTAGGAGGATAAGGCCTATAGTTACCATAATTATTGTTGCCAAAATTGTTGTTTCTAATGAAGTTCACATCAACTTGCTCTTCTTGAGCAACCAAAGAGGCTAAGGGAACACTATTAGGATCTAAAGGAGCTTTCCCATTAACAATCATAGCCATAATAACATCAATATTTTCACTTAAAGAGGAAGTTTCCTCAACAGAATTTACCTTCTTACCATGTGGAGCTCTCTCAACATGCCATTTAGAGTAGTTAACCATCATATTATCAAGGAGCCTTGTTGCAGCACCCAAAGTGAGGCCCATAAAGGCACCTCCAGCAGCTGAATCCAATAGATTTCTTGAGGAAAATTTCAAACCTGCATAAAAAGTGTGTAAGGTAAATAGTCCACAAATTCCATGAACAAGAGACCGTTGTTTTCACCCTAGTGGAAACAACACATCTACAACCGAAGAGATTTCTGTCACTTCCCTTGGAAACTAGAGGCATGAACCCACTATCGAGCATAATTATCCCCACTTGGAGTCACTAGTAACTACTTGGCCAAGATAGCTACTAATAACGGAGAGCATGCAAGATCACAAACAACACAGACATGATAGAATCATAAAGACAAAACCATTAATCAAACCAAGATAATAATCTCAATATCCATTGGATCCCCGCAAACACAACATGCATGATTACAAATAGATTAGATCTTGATCATGAATGGAGCTCACAAGATCTATACATGAAAGCACAAAGGAGGAGATACAACCATCTAGCTACTACATGGACCCATAGTCCAAGGTGGTACTACTCACGCATCATACCGGAGAGAAGGCCTCCGGGATGATCTCCCCTCCGGCAGGGTGCCGGAAAGAACTTTAGATCCCCCGATCTAGGGACGATGGTGGCGGTGGCTATAGACGGTTTCGTGAAGATTTGATCGGGTGCTTAGGGTTTCTACATCAGGGGCTTCTTATAGGCGAAGGGGGAGGCTGAGGAGGCGGCCAGGGTGGCCAAACCCTAGCCAGGCGTGGGGCTGGGCCCACCCGCACCTAGGGTGGGTCTGGCCCCTCCGGCTCCCCTCTGGACTTCTTGTTCCCCACGGAAAGTAATTGACTTTGACGTTTGTCCCGTCCAATTCCGAGAATATTTCTTACTAACTTTTCTGAAACCAAAAACAACAGAAAATAGGCATCTAGCACTGTTGCAACTTGTTAATAGGTTAGTACCAGAAAACATGTAAAAATCACCTCAAAGTGTAGACAAGCAAAGCAAAGTAGATACTAAACAAGCATGGAGCATCAAAAAATTATAGATAAGTTTCCAACGTATCATCCTGCTACACCCATAGTTCGTCATGTTCTCCACCGCCATGAGCTCTCAGTAGTGTCCAATAATAATGTTGGTTCCGTTTGTGATGCCTGCCAGCAAGGCAAGAGTCATCAGCTACCGTTTTCAGAGTCGAGTCATGTTGCTAAAACTCCGCTTGAGCTTATTTTTTCTGATGTGTATGGTCCTATCCCACACATCTGTCAGTGGCCATAATTACTATGTCAGTTTTATTGATGCTTATAGTCGGTATACTTTGCTTTATCTTCTCAAGCCTAAATCTGATGTGTTCGATGTATTTCTTCAATTTCAAGCACATGTTGAGCGTCTCCATAAGCATATGATTATTCATGTTCAATCTGATTGGGGGGGGTGAGTATCGCAAACTCAATACATTCTTTAATAAACTTGGGATTTCGCATCGTGTCGCTTGTCCTCATTCACATCAGCAGAATGGCGCAGTCGAACGTAAGCACCGTCATGTTGTAGAAACTAGCCTTACTTTGCTAGCTCATGCTTCTGCTCCTTTTCGGTTTTGGAGTGACGCTTTTTTCACAGCCTGTTTTTGACCAATAGGCTTCCGACACGACTCCTTCATATGAAAACACCATTAGAACTCTTGCTCAATGAAAATCCTGACTACACTTTTCTGAAAGTTTTTGGGTGCGCGTGTTGGCCTCATCTTCGACCCTATAATAAACACGAGCTTGAGTTTTGGTCTAAACAATGCGTCTTTCTTGGGTGTAGTGCTCTCCATAAAGGGTACAAATGCCTTTATGTTCCGTCCAACCGTGTCTATATTTCTCGTGATGTCGTGTTTGATGAGAATGTGTTTCCTTTTTCTGCACTTCCGACCACCACCACCGCATCCGATACACCTGTGCATCCATCTTTACCATTGCCTGACCAGTTTGTAGATGCTGCACACTCTCCTGCTTTGCTTCCTAATCATGCTACAAGTACTGGAAGAGGAGCACGGCTACAACTCCTTGAGGAATCCTCCTCCCCGGCGTCGCCCGCGCCGCACGATGATAGCGTGCATGCCCCATGCATGGCTGACGTCGATCACGCCGGCCTAGCGCCCTCAGCTCCGGCTTCACCGACTCCCACTCCCGGCCTAGCGCCGGCTCCTGCTACCGGCCCAGCGTCGGCGCCCTCTACACCGCGTGGAGCCTCGGCCTCCCCCACGCCCTCAGCTACTAGACCGGCTTCGCCTAGCCCAGCATCACCCGGCTCGAGCATACCGCCGACCGCATCCTCTCCTGTTGTCTCTCCACCAGGATCGGCTTCGACCTCTACATCATCATCACCTACACCTCGTGCACCAGCTCCGACTGATTTTCGTCCTCGCACGCGCAGTCAGTCTGGGATATTCTGACCCAGAGAGTGCACTGACGGGACAAGTGCATGTATTACATCATGCGTTGCATAGGCTAAGTCTGACCCCACCGCAGAACCCCGACACTTCTAGGCTGCTCTTGGTATTCCTCATTGGCGCAATGCTATGGAAGAGGAGTTTCAGGCACTACAGAAAAATGATACTTGGCAGTTGGTTCCTCCTGTTTCTGGGGTTAGTGTAATTGATTCCAAGTGGGTATTCAAAGTCAAGAGACATGCTGATGGTTCTATTGAATGCTACAAGGCGCGGTTAGTAGCCAAGGGCTTCAAATAGAGGTATGGACTTGATTATGAGGATACATTCAGTCCGGTTGTTAAGCCTACTACCATTATTTTGCTTCTCTCTTTGGTCGTTACACGAGGATGGTCGTTGTGTCAGCTGGATGTTCAGAATGCCTTCTTGCATGGTGTATTGGAGGAGGAAGTCTATATGCGTCAGCCTCCAGGATTTGTTGATCCTGATCGTCCTCAGCATTTGTGTCGTCTTGTTAAGGCGCTCTATGGGCTGAAGCAGTCTCCTCGTGCTTGGCATGCTCGTATTGGTTCTGTTCTTCGAGGGCTTGGGTTCGTTCCATCTACGGCTGACACATCTATGTTTCTCCTTCAGCGCCCTGAGGTCACTATGTATCTGCTGGTCTATGTTGATGATATCATTCTTATTAGCTCCTCAGATACTGCTGTTGATCGTCTGTTGACTGCTCTCAGTGGTAAGTTTGCTGTGAAGGATCTGGGTGCTTTGCACTACTTCCTGGGATTGGAGGTTTTGAGGTCGTGTGCGGGATTGTCTCTCACTCAGCACAAGTACTCCATGGATTTACTGCGCCAAGCTGGTATGCTTAAGTGCAAACCTACTGCTACTCCTATGTCTGCCACTGATAAGTTATCTGCTCTTGATGGGGATCTTCTTTCTTCTGAGGATGCTACTGAGTATCGCAGTATTGTTGGTGGTTTGCAGTACTTGACTATCACCAGACATGATATCTCCTATGCAGTTAACCGTGTGTGTCAGTATCTTCATGCTCCCAGGACTCCACATTGGTCAGCTGTGAAGTGTATTCTGCGCTATATCTGTTCCACTGCCTCGTATGGCTTGCATCTTCAGCCTCCACCGTCATGTGATATTTTCGCATTCTCTGATGCAGACTGGGCTGGCAATCCTGATGACATGCGATCCACGGGGGGCTATGCGGTCTTCTTTGGACCAAACTTGATCGCCTGGAATGCTCGCAAGCAGGATACAGTGTCTCACAGCAGTACTGAAGCTGAGTACAAGGCAGTTGCTGATGCTACAGCTGAGATCATATGGGTATAGTCGTTATTGAGAGAGTTGCGAATTTCTCAATCCCAGTCGCCTGTTCTTTGGTGTGACAACATCGGTGCTATATACCTTTCGTCGAATCCGGTATTTCATGCCCGAACGAAGCACATCGAAGTTGACTATCATTTTGTGAGGGGACGTGTTGCTCATAAGCTACTCTACATTAAGTTTATCTCTTCCAAAGATCAACTTGCTGACCTCTTCTGCAGCCTCAGTTTGTAGGATGTAGGCGCAATCTTAACTTACTTTGTACATCGGGCCATAGTTTTAAGCGAGGGTGTTAAACTGTATATATTATAGAGTAGTGTTTATAACCTGTAATTATAACATACACGTGTTGTGTACCCCTCTATATAATGAGATAGCCGCACCCACGATTAGGGTGTCGAGCAGTTGGCTCAAACCACGTTTTACATGGATCATCAACTCAACACAATATGCATAAATAGTTGTCGTATCCCAACAATGTTCCATGCCCAAACATTCTTCAATCACCTCAATATTAACCGATTCTAGTTCGCTCTTCTGGTTTTATCATATTTTACTCTCAGTTGTCCTACAAATTGAAGAACATGCTTCAAAGTCAAGAGCTTAAGTCACTACCACACTTCGTGCATAAAGTACCACACTGTAGGAAGCCATAATGAACGGGCCATGAACATCTCTTACGATTTCTCAAGCTCCTCCCCTTCCTTTCTTCTTCATTATTCACAACATCTACATTGAGTTTAGAAATCCCGTTGCCAATAACAACTGCAATAGAAGGGATCAAAATTATCTTTCTGAAAATCACGATATTCAAAGTAACTAATATCATATAAAGGGAGCAACTATGAATAGGTGGAACATGTTCTCCATGAGTTTCCTGGCGCATCAACAACCATAATTAGCAACATGCCACAACTATTCATGGTCGCTGAGAGCCCAAGTCAAACCTAGTAAGATAAGATCCTAACAGAGAGTCAAGAAAGATTTTACAAAGTCGATTAGACAACTACTCCCTCCGTTTTAAAATATAAGATGTTTTAGTTTTATGAAGTAAATATATTTAGACTACTTTTAGTATATAGGTTCATTTAGGTTTGGAGTGAATCTACACACTAAAATAAATCTGGATACATTTTCTTCACAGATCTAAAACATCTTATATTTTAAAACGGAGGAATTATATGGGTAAATGAACCCAGCTATATAATGAATCTAGAGTCACATGCACAGTATAAAGTATGTGCTATTTTCTACTCGCCCGTAGTCTCCCTGCATGGGGTGACTTATTTGCATTTTCCTTTTTGTTTCTGTTTTTTGTTTCTTTTCCATTTTTTTATGTTGGTTATTAAATTTTTATTCTTTATTTGGGTAATACATGTGTTGTTTGTAATCGAACAACGTGAAAGTAGGGGTGTCTCATGCATATGTGGTTGCATAAAATCGTAGTAAGGGAAATGTACTCTGCGAATGATCGACTTTTAATAAAGCAAGATTCATTAGTTAATTTTTTGGATGGTTAAATTAAATATTTTATATTATACCACGATGGATAATTGCTAACATAGAGATCGAATTAAACTATAACTTTGTGTGTAAATTAGTTTGGAAATAAAACAATCGGATACCTTTTCTCTTTTGACTTCCAAACTAATTATAATAACTATGTATGTCTTGGAGCTGAAAAATAAAAACTGCTTTGCCAATTATCATTTGAATGAGAAATAGCTAAGAGCTAAATCAACTCCTGAGCCATTGGATGTTACACAGAGATTTGTCCTAGTCAGTTCACAATGGTTGCAACCGAATACAGAATCGTTTTTAGTTGCATACTAGTTGTAACTATCTTTTCTCATTTTAAATTGAAAGTTTATACTGTGCCATGATTGCAGCTGAGTATATTTTTAGTTGCACTATGGTATACTCCCTCCATTTGGGATTATAGGTCTCGCACGGTTAACTAGGTTGCCAATTTAACCAACAAAATATAAGTAAAATAACACAAAAATAATATCATTAGAAACTTTAAATGTTGTATTTTGTAATAGTATAATTTTTATGCTCTATAACTTATATTTTATTAGTCAAATTAGCGATTTAGGTATATGCGTAGGACCTATGATTTCAAACAGAGGGTGTACTGCATTATTATTTTCAAATATAGGTGAGTAAAATTCATGGGAGCGCCAGGCGAAAAAAAGATAGACGCTGACCGCCTACAGGCCAGATTGGCCGAACAATCGCTAGCCCAAGTCCAACACCACCGGCATGTGACCGCCATGTGTTTCTCGGCAAGCCGCGACCGAAACACGACCCGGGTCATCTCAAAAGAAAAAAAAAACACGACCCGGGTCGAGCTGAGCAGAGACCATCAGTCCAGATCTGAAACCGGCAACGGTCTCCCCTCCCCATTTCGAATCCAGCTGGGCATAAATCTCTCCCTCATCTCCGACCCAGATCGCAATCTCAGGGCTCCTCCCCACGCCACATCTTGACCCGCTTTCTCCTCCCGAGTCCAACCCTTCTCCTCCTCCTCACTCCCCCTAGATCGGGGGAGATGGAGCCCGCCACGATGGCGTGGACGCTGGCGGCGGCGGGCTTCGCGCTGGTGTACTGGTTCGTGTGGGTGATGGGCGCCGCGGAGGTGCAGGGGAAGCGCGCCGTGGACCTCCAGATGGGATCCATCGCCGTCGACAAGGTCGGGGACAAGTACTCCCAGTACTGGTCCTTCTTCCGCAGCCCCAAGGAGACGGCCGCCGCCGCCACTGCAGACAAGGTGCCGGCCTTCGTCGACACCTTCTACAACCTCGTCACCGACATCTACGAGTGGGGGTGGGGCCAGTCGTTCCACTTCTCGCCCTCCCTCCCCGGGCGGTCGCACCGGGACGCCACGCGGGTCCACGAGGAGCGCGTCGCTGACCTGCTCGAGGCCCGCCCAGGGAAGCGGCTGCTCGACGTCGGATGCGGCGTCGGCGGGCCCATGCGCGCCATCGCGGCGCACTCCGGCTCCAACGTCGTCGGGATCACCATCAACGAGTACCAGGTCAACCGCGCCCGCGCGCACAACCGCAAGGCCGGCCTGGACGCGCAGTGCGAGGTGGTGTGCGGCAACTTCATGGCCATGCCTTTCCCGGACGCCTCCTTCGACGGCGCCTACTCCATCGAGGCCACCTGCCACGCGCCCAGGCTGCAGGACGTCTACGGCGAGGTGTTCCGCGTGCTCAAGCCGGGCGGCCTCTACGTCTCCTACGAGTGGGTCACCACCCCGCTGTACCGCGCCGACGACCCGGAGCACGTCGAGGTCATCCAAGGGATCGAGCGTGGTGACGCGCTCCCGGGCCTGCGCCGGCAGGATGAGATCGCGGCCGTCGCCAAGGAGGTCGGCTTTGACGTGGTCAAGGAGCTGGACCTGGCGCTGCCGCCGTCGCACCCCTGGTGGACGCGGCTCAAGATGGGGCGCCTCTCCTACTGGCGCAACTCGCTCGTGATCCGGGCGCTCACCCTGCTGCGCGTGGCACCCAAGGGCGTCTCCGAGGTGCACGAGATGCTGTTCGAGACGGCGCAGCACCTCACCCGCGGCGGCGAGACCGGCATCTTCAGCCCCATGCACATGGTGCTGCTCCGCAAGCCAGAGCCTGCCGCCGCCGCCGAATAGACCGTTCAACATCTCATATGCGCAACAATGCAGCAGCCGTTCCTAGCTCTTTGTCACGGGTAGCTAGGAGCGGAATCAGATGAGGAAATGCAAGCTCTTGGTTTTGATCTTTTAGCATGGACGAATTCTTCATGTTCTTAGACATTCTTCCTGTTCTTAGATTGGTTAATTGATTCTGGGGAACTCAATCAGTAGGCTAGATCACCCAAAATTCCCCTTTTTTTCCCTGTTTAATATGTGGATGAATCGAACTGTTTATCTTGCAATGTGCGATGATGGCAAAACATTGGATTGCAGAACTCACTGCCTGCTTCATTCCGGCTTTGCTGCGAGTGTGCTGTGTTTACTTTAGAGCAAGTACAATAAGCTTATGTAAGCAGGCTATAAGCCTTTAAATAATATATTTGAGATGATGTGGATGAGAGAGAAGTGGAGAGAGAAGATTAGTGGGCTCTCATGCAAGAGCCAGCTATAGCACATGCTCTTAGGCAGTTTGTGTGAATGTAAAGTGGGCCTTAGTCAAATAAAGTAGTATATAGTTATAGCTAACTATTGTACATGTTGACTATTAGGTTGGTTATAGATGACATGGCGGCGGCTTATAGCCAACAACAGGTTTTATTATTGAACTTGCTCTTAGCGGCTTGATGTGTCTGATCACCGGTGTGGTTTTTGGATTCCGTCCGGTGGCGGTGGCAGACTGGCAGTGGTTAGCCGGCGTCTGTGCCAACCGCAAGATCGGATCTGCGGTTATGTTACTGATACAGTAGAGTGGAGTAGGAGTACTGCGTGCAGGAATCTGGAATCTGGACGCCTCTCAGATCTGGTTCAGTAGGAATCTACTCAAACAGATCCAAATCGGTAAGCATATGCCCTTGCCCGCTGAAACTCTTGCAAAGCACTGATCCAACGTGCAGAGCTGTACACCTTCAAGGAGCTTCGTTGGCTTCATTTGATTTTTCCTTTTTTTTAACACTTGGTATAGAAATCTCTTTATACATCTGTATCACAAACTTCAGAAAGTTATGAAAATATGTAGTAGACTCCTATATTGTTTTAAGTAAAAAAAATGTACTATCAATTTCTATCACATTGTCCCAACTGCAACTTTCCTACTTCGTTCAGAACAAGAATTCTATTAGTAGATTTTTATATGGTATAAGCATGCACTAAATTAGCAAAATAAATAAATTATAAGGATCTCCCTACATAAATTTGAGTGCTCGGCCACAAGTGTCGTCTTTCTCCTTCACCTCCAGTGATCCTCAATTTGTCATGGCAAAAATTGCCAACGCCTTTGCCTTTTCTTGCCTTTCAACCCCATCATTGGTCTAAGCAACCGGTCATTTCCCTTTGCTCGTGTCGTCCCACTTAGGCCTTGTTTTGTTGGTCGGTATTGGCAGGTTTTTCGGAGTATTAACGGGGCCGTCCTAGGATACCAGAAAATCTTTACCATCATGTTTTGCAGCCCGTTTATAAACACTCGGAAACATGTGTAAATCAAAACGTGACTCTGGTCTCGCTTTTTGGACTCTCTAGCCTCGATGCATCGTTACTCACGGATGAACAGCCAGCTCGCCCCAGCCTGTTTTGAAGACAGGAATTGGAAGACGATTAAGGAAGAGATTCCGAGGGGATTGGATGAGGGGAGTGGGTTCACCCAATCCCGGTGGGGATTAACTAAATTAACCCCTATAAAACACTGGTACAAAACAAGGCCTTAGTTGTCCAGCCTAGCCCCAACTGCCACCGCCGCTTTTGTCACTGTCAACCAGCCAAGGCGTTTATTACCTACCGTTGGCGCTTCCACTCTGAACCCGGCATAACCCCTGCCGTAACTAATCTAGTGAGATTGTTGTCCTCTACTCTGATACCATCGCCACTCACTGTGATATTGAAAGGTTAAGTATCGTTCGCTCCCACTACGAGATTTTGCATACGTCGCCCCCTTCCCCTTGCGATTGTAACCGTTCTAGATGAGAGGAAGAAGTGGCAACGCGCAATGTGAATCAGATTGTTGCACAAGCACATAGAATTACGTGCATAATAACGAAATAAGAAGTATATTGGTGGTGTTGGTGACCCCAAAGCTTCTCCAATAGAATCCCTACTAGATCTCTCAAAGTGTTTTTGATGGTTTTTGTAAAAAAATTGGGGCTCCAACAGGAGCCCCAACTAGAGCCCTTGAAATTTTTGGCTCTTAAATTTTTTCCTTAGAGCCCTTAGTTTAAGAATCCCCCTAGTAGAGCAAAAAAACATTTATCCTCACAAAACTCCTCCTGTTTCCACTTCCCATCCCTTCACCCTACTCCATGATGTGTTGTTGCTCCCCACCCTTTACGATACCCGTCTCGAGGTCTTTTGCAACCTCCAACGTTGATAAATTCCCGACATCCCGAGATCCACTAGGTGTAGGGGTTCGTAGCATGGAAAACAAAAATTTTCTATCGCATACAAACAAACAAGCCAAGATCTATCTACTAGATTGTAGCAACGAGTCGATGGAATAACTTACCCTCGAAGATTCCAAAGCGTTTAACGAGAGCGGATTCTCGTGGGTGATGTAGTCGTACTCTTTCCGATCTCAAGATCGTGTAGACGATCCTTCCGGCGCCACGTTCCGGCAGCGCTTCCGCAGTCGGTCACACGTTCGGTACTCGACGAAGACCTTCATCTCCCTTGTTCCAGCAGGCAGCGGAGGTTGTAGCACTCTCCTCGCGATTCCGGCAGCACAACGGCGTGGTACCGGAAGTAGAGGGGAAATCCCGCAGGGCTTCGCCTTAAGCCGGAGCGAGTATGGTGGATTATGAGAGAGGGCAATTAGAGGTCTAGAGATTAGACACACCAATTAGAAGGCTCTAAACCGCTGGCTAAAGCAATTAGAAGCTCTAAACCAAAACGGCTCTAAACCGGAGATTTAGAGGTGGAAACTTGTGTGTCTAGAGGAGGGGGGCCTTGCCCCTCCTTTTATAGGTGGGGAGGCGCGGCCAGGGGAGGGGAGTCCCTCCCAAGTCGGCCTGGGTGGCGCGCCGGCTTGGGGAGGAGACTCCTCCCTCAAGTCGGTTCCCAACTCCTCTTGCTTGTTTCCCACAGTTTCTTTGTTTTAGCCGTTTGACTTTCAAACTGGACATTTGACTTTTCTGTTTTAGGATTCAATTTAATCCTTTATTTGGGACAGCAAGAACACTTAGTACATGATGCAATCATTCCAACATGTAATGACACATTCATGTACCCCTTCCCCCCGGAGTGCCGGACAATCCGGAACCTTCTAGAACATTCCCGATGAAAACACCGGAATCGTTCCCGAACTCCGAAACGGGACTTTCCTTATATGAATCTTATTCTCCGGACCATTCGGATCACCTCGTGATATACCGGATCCCATCCGAGACTCCGAACACATTCGGTCTCTTTCTCATAATACCATACTACTCAAACAACGTCGAATCCTTAAGTGTGTCTCCCTACGGTTCGTGAATTATGCGGACATGATCGAGACACTTCTCCGAACAATAACCAATAGAGGAATCTGGAAATTCATATGGCTCCCACATATTTCTACGATTACTTTGCGATCGAATGAACCACTTACATACGATACCAATTTCCCTTTGTCTCACGATATGTTACTTATCCGAGGTTATGATCGTCGGTATCTCTGCATACCTAGTTCAACCTCGTTACTGATAAGTACTCTTTTCTCGTTCCCGTGATATGTGATCCCTTGTGACAAGTCACATGCTTGCAAGCTAATTGGATGACATTCCACCGAGAGGGCCCAGAGTATATCTATCCGTCATGTGGATGGACAAATCCCACTCTTGATCCATGTGTCTCAACCAATACTTTACGAACACTCAATGCCACCTTTATAACCACCCAGTTACGGTGTGGTGTTTGATGTCATCAAAGCATCCATCCGGTAAAGGTGATATGCATGATCTCATGGTCGAAGGAATTAGGTTACTATGTATCAGAAAGCATATAGCAATTGAACTATTGAAATGACTTGATCTTTATGCTACGATTATCTATAGGAGTATGTCCACCATATCATTCTCCTAACGATATGATCTTGTTTTGATAACATCTCAATGTTCATGATAGGGAAACCACAATCATTAATCAACCAACAAGCTAGTGAAGTATAGAGGCTATACTAGGGACTTCAAATTAAGTTACAAATCACACAAGTATCAATGTTTCCTTGTTAATACTATTATAGCATGAATGTAAACATTTATCATAAACACAAAGATATAATAATAACTACATTATTATTGCCTCTAGGGCATATCTCCAACAGTCTCCCACTTGCACTAGAGTCATCTAATCTAGATTACATGGTAATATACCGAGCACCCATGGCAGTTTGGTGTTGGTCATGTTTTGCCCTCGGGAGAGGTTTAGTCAACGGATCCGCCACATTCAGATCTGTGTGTACTTTGCAAATCTTTATATCCCCATCCTGGATATGTTCTCGAATAGCGTGAAAACGTAGCTTGATATGCTTCAGCTTCTTGTGTGACCTTGGTTCTTGCGCATTGGCTATGGCGCCCATGTTATCACAGTAGATAGACATTGGGTCCAGCGCACTTGGAACCACACCCAGCTCTGTAATGAACTCCTTCATCCATATCGCTTCTTGTGAAGCCTCCGAAGCAGCCATGTATTCCGATTCAGTTGAAGATCTCGCCACAACGCTTTGCTTTGCACTCCTCCAGCTAACTGCTGCACCATTCAAAATAAATACGTATCCGGATTGTGATTTAGAATCATCCGGATATGTGTTCCAACTAGCATCGGTGTAACCATTAACAACGAGCTGTTCATCACCTCCATAAGAAAGAACCATATCCTTAGTTCTTCTCAAGTACTTAAGGATGTTTTTGACCGCTGTCCAATGATCCACTCCTGGATCACTTTGATATCTGCTAGTTAAACTAACAGCATATGCAATGTCGGGTCTAGTACATAGCATGGCATACATTAGAGATCCTATGGCTGAGGCATAGGGAGTCTTACTCATCCTTTCTCTATCTTCTGCGATGTCGGACTTTGAGTTTTACTCAAGGTCGTATTGGGCAACATGGGCAAGAACCCTTTCTTGCTTTCTTCCATTCCAAACCTCTTTAGAACTTTGTCCAAATATGTACTCTGTGACAATGATATTGGCGTTTCGATCTATCTCTATAAATCTTTATGCCTAATATGTAAGCTGCTTCACCAAGATCCTTCATTGAAAAAAACTATATCAAATATCCTTGACACTATTAAGAAGGTCTACATCACTCCCAATCAACAATATGTCATCCACATATAGTATTAAGAATGCTACAGAGCTCCCACTCACTTTCTTGTAAATACAAGCTTCTCCATAAGTTTGTATAAAACCAAAACTTTTGATTACCTATCAAAACGTTGATTCCAACTTCGGGATGCTTGCTTCAATACATAGATGGACCGTTGAAGTTTGCATACCTTGTTAGCATCTTTAGGATCGACAAAACCTTTGGTTGCATCATATACAACTCTTCATCAATGTCTCCATTGAGGAATGTTGTTTTTGACATCCATCTGCCATATCTCATAATCATAATATGCAGCGATTGCTAACATAATCCTCACAGACTTTAGCTTCGCTACCGGTGAGAAAGTCTCATCGTAGTCAACTCCTTGAATTTGTCGAAACCCTTTTGCGACAAGTCGAGCTTTATAGACAGTAACATTACCATCAGCATCTGTTTTCTTCTTGAAAATCCATTTGTTCTCGACAGCCTTTCGGCCATCCGGTAAGTCCACCAAAGTCCATACTTGGTTTTCGTACATGGATCCAATCTCGGATTTCATGGCTTCTTGCCATTTATTGGAATCTGGGCTCATCATCGCTTCCTCATATGTCTCGGGGTCATCGGTGTTGTCCACCAACATGACATTCATAACGGAATCATACCAATCTGGAGTGGTACGAGTTCTCGTTGACCTCCGAGGCTCTGTAGCAACTTCAACCGAAGTTTCATGATCAACATCATTAGCTTCCTCTCTTATTGGTGCAGACACCACAGGAACTTCTTCCGGTGCTGCGCTACTCGCAATTTCGAGAGAAGGTTCGACAACCTCGTCGAGTTCTACTTTCCTTCCAGTCAATTCTTTCGAGAGAAATTCCTTCTCTAGAAAGGATCCATTCTTGGCAACGAAGATTTTGCCTTCGGATCTATGATAGAAGGTATACCCATAGTTTCCTTCGGGTATCCTATGAAGACGCATTTTTCCGCTTTGGGTTCAAGCTTGTCCGGCTGTAACTTCTTTACATAGGCTTCGCATCCCCAAACTTTAAGGACAATTTAGGTTTTCTTCCCAAACCATAATTCATACGGTGTCGTTTCAAACGGATTTAGATGGTGCCCTATTTAAAGTGAATGCGGCTGTTTCTAATGCATAACCCCAAAATGATAGCGGTAAATCTGTAAGTGACATCATAGAACGAACCTATCTAAGAGAGTTCGATTACGACGTTCGGATACACCATTACGCTGTGGTGTTCCCGGCGGTGTCAATTGTGAAAGTATTCCGCATTTCTTCAAATGCTCGCCAAACTCGTAACTTAGATATTCACCTCCACGATCAGAACGTAGAAATTTAATCTTCTTGTTACGTTGATTCTCTACCTCACTTTGAAACTCCTTAAACTTCTCGAAAGTTTCGGACTTATGTTTTATGAAATAGATATACCCATATCTACTCAAGTCATCCGTGAAGGTAAAAACACGATAACCCACCGCGCGATGCTACACTCATTGGACCACACACATCGGTATGTATGATTTCCAATAAGTCCGTAGCTCGCTCCATCATACCAGAAAATGGAGTCTTAGTCATTTTTCCCATCAGACATGCTTCGCATCTTTCAAGTGATTCAAAATCAAGTGATTCAAGAAGTCCATCGGAATGGAGTTTCTCATACGTTTCACTCCAATGTGACCAAGACGACAGTGCCACATATAGGTCGAATTATCGCTTGATTTCAAACGTTTAGCCTCAATGTTGTTGATATGTGTATTTCCACTATCGAGATTCAATAAGAATAGACCATCTATCAAAGGTGCATGTGCATAAAACATATTACTCATATAAATAGAACAACAATTATTATCGGATTTAAACAAGTAACCGTCTCGCAATAAACAAGATCCCGATATAATGTTCATGCTCAACGCAGGCACCAAATAACAATTATTTAAGTATAAAACTAATCCCGATGGTAGATGAAGGGGTAGCGTGCCGACCGCGATCACATCAACCTTTGATCCGTTTCCCATGCGCATCGTCACCTCGTCGTCTTCGCTAGCTTCCGTTTATTCTGCAGCACCTGTTTCGAGTTACAAATATGAGCAACCGAACCAGTATCAAATACCCAGGCACTACTACGAGTACTAGTGAGATACACATCAATAACATGTATATCAGATATACCTTTCTTCTTGATGTTGCCGTTCTTCAAATCCGCCAAGTACTTTGGGCAATTCCGCTTCCTGTGACCTTCTCTCTTGCAGTAAAAGCACTCAGTATCAGGCTTGGGTCCAGCCTTGGTCTTCTTCGCCGGCGTAGTAACTTTCTTACCACCCTTCTTGAAGTGTCCCTTTGCTTAGACTTGCCTTTCTTGAATTTGGTGGTCTTATTGACCAACAACACTTGGTGCTCTTTCTTGATCTCCATTCTGCAGATTTCAACATGGCAAAGAGTTCCGGCAACGTCTTGTTCATGTTCTGCATGTTGTAGTTCATCACAAAGTTCTTGTAACTTGGTGGTAGTGATTGGAGGACACGGTAAATCCCCAAAGCATTAGGAATCACTATACCCAAGCTTTGAAGTTTGTTTGCGTGCCCAGACATCTTAAGCACATGCTCACTGACGGAGCTGCCCTCTTCCATCTTGAAGTTAAAGAACTTTTCAGAAGCCTCATAGCTTTCAATTGCCGCATGAGTCTCAAAAATCAATTTGAGATCCTCGACAATATCATATGGGTCTGAATCCTCAAACCTTTTCTGAAGCTCCGATTCCAAACCATACAAGATAGCACACTGAACTATGGAGTACTGATTCTTCCGAGCGAGGTAAACATTCTTTACTTCATCGGGAGCATCAGCTGCAGGTGGGTCACCCAGCGTGCATCCAGCACATAGGTCAAATTACCAGCTGTGAGGACAATCCTCAAATTGCGGAACCAATCTGCGAAGTTGCTTCCATTGTTTTTCAACTTTTCTTTCTCTAGGAACGCATTAAAATTGATGGTAGGGGCTGCCATTGATCTACAACATATTTGCAATAGTTTAGACTAAGTTTATGACAAATTGAGTTCAAATTAATTAATGTAATTAAACTAGGTGAACTCCCACTCAAAACAATATCCCTCACATTGTTTTAGTGATCACACGAACCAAATCCACTACATCAACATCGATCATCACGAGAGTTGATATAGTTTCAATGGCGAACAATCGTCATGTTCATCATATCTACTATATGATTCATGCTTTTACCTTTCGGTGATCCGTGTTCCGAGACCATGTCTGCACATGCTAGGCTCGTCAAGATCAAACCTTAGTTTCCGCATGAGCAAATCTGGCTTGCTCACGTTGTATACACTTGCGGAATCTAACACACCACCGATCATCACGTGGTGCTTCGAAACAACAAGCTTTAGCAACGGTGCTAACTAAGGGTGAACACTTTATGACTTGAAATTCATGTGCATGAGGGATCATCTTATAATGCTACCGTCGTCTACTAAGCAATACAAGATGCATAAAGGATTAACATCACATGCAATTCAATATATATGTGATATGATATGGCCTTTCTTCTTTGTGCTTTCGATCTCCATCTTCAAGCACGAACATGATATCCATCATCACCGGCATTGCATCAAGGTCAATGACGCTACTCCCATGGTTGTCGTCCACCGGCTTCAACTATTACAACTACTTTGAATAGACACGCGGGTCTTAACATAAATTAAAGACAACCATATGGCTCCTGCCGGTTGCCGACTTACAATAAGGAACATTGCATACATCAAATATAATCACAATCATGGCCATATCACATCACTGCACACCCCTGCAAAACAAAGTTAGACGTCTCTACTTTATTTGCATATTTTTACGTGGTTTGGGGCTTTCAATAAGTGTCGTTCTAACTTACGAACAAGAACCACAACATTGATACTAGTATTGTTAATCACCCGTTGTAATTTGGATCTTAACTATGCTAGGAGAAACAGGCACCCGCAAAGCCACTTATGCAATACAAGTTGCATGTCAAGCGTGGAGCAAGTCTCATGAACGATGTCATGTAAGGTTAGCCCGGGCCGCTTCATCCCAACATACCGCAAGATGCAAAGTACACAAGAAGCAATCGACAACAAAAGCAATCAACGCCCACAATGACCATTGTGTTCTACTTCTACTCGTGCAACAGATCTACATATAGACACGCTCTGATACCACTGTAGGGGTTCGTAGCATGGAAAACAAAAAATTTCTATCGCATACAAAAAACAAACAGCCAAGATCTATCTACTAGATTGTAGCAACGAGTCGATGGAATAACTTACCCTCGAAGATTCCAAAGCGTTTAACGAGAGCGGATTCTCGTGGGTGATGTAGTCGTACTCTTTCCGATTTCAAGATCGTGTAGACGATCCTTCCGGCGCCACGTTCCGGCAGCGCTTCCGCAGTCGGTCACACGTTCGGTACTCGACGAAGACCTTCCTCTCCCTTGTTCCAGCAGGCAGCGGAGGTGTAGCACTCTCCTCGGATTCCGGCAGCACAACGGCGTGGTACCGGAAGTAGAGGGGAAATCCCGCAGGGCTTCGCCTTAAGCCGGAGCGAGTATGGTGGATTATGAGAGAGGGCAATTAGAGGTCTAGATATTAGACACACCAATTAGAAGGCTCTAAACCGCTGGCTAAAGCAATTAGAAGCTCTAAACCAAAACGGCTCTAAACCGGAGATTTAGAGGTGGAAACTTGTGTGTCTAGAGGAGGGGGCCCTTGCCCCTCCTTTTATAGGTGGGGAGGCGCGGCCAGGGGAGGGGAGTCCCTCCCCAAGTCGGCCTTGGGTGGCGCGCCGGCTTGGGGAGGAGACTCCTCCCTCAAGTCGGTTCCCAACTCCTCTTGCTTGTTTCCTCCCCAGTTTCTTGTTTTAGCCGTTTGACTTTCAAACTGGACATTTGACTTTTCTGTTTTAGGATTCAATTTAATCCTTTATTTGGGACAGCAAGAACACTTAGTACATGATGCAATCATTCCAACATGTAATGACACATTCATGTACCCCTTCCCCCCCGGAGTGCCGGACAATCCGGAACCTTCTAGAACATTCCCGATGAAAACACCGGAATCATTCCCGAACTCCTAAACGGGACTTTCCTTATATAAATCTTATTCTCCGGACCATTCCGGATCACCTCGTGATATCCCGGATCCCATCCGAGACTCCGAACAACATTCGGTCTCTTCCTCATAATACCATAACTACTCAAACAACGTCGAATCCTTAAGTGTGTCTCCCTACGGTTCGTGAATTATGCGGACATGATCGAGACACTTCTCCGAACAATAACCAATAGAGGAATCTGGAAATTCATATGGCTCCCACATATTTCTACGATTACTTTGCGATCGAATGAACCACTTACATACGATACCAATTTCCCTTTATCTCACGATATGTTACTTATCCGAGGTTATGATCGTCGGTATCTCTGCATACCTAGTTCAACCTCGTTACTGATAAGTACTCTTTTCTCGTTCCCGTGATATGTGATCCCTTGTGACCAAGTCACATGCTTGCAAGCTAATTGGATGACATTCCACCGAGAGGGCCCAGAGTATATCTATCCGTCATGTGGATGGACAAATCCCACTCTTGATCCATGTGTCTCAACCAATACTTTCCGAACACTCAATGCCACCTTTATAACCACCCAGTTACGGTGTGGTGTTTGATGTCATCAAAGCATCCATCCGGTAAAGGTGATATGCATGATCTCATGGTCGAAGGAATTAGGTTACTATGTATCAGAAAGCATATAGCAATGCTATATTGAAATGACTTGATCTTTATGCTACGCTTATCTATAGGAGTATGTCCACCATATCATTCTCCTAACGATATGATCTTGTTGTTGATAACATCTCAATGTTCATGATAGGGAAACCACAATCATTAATCAACCAACAAGCTAGTGAAGTATAGAGGCTATACTAGGGACTTCAAATTAAGTTTACAAATCACACAAGTATCAATGTTTCCTTGTTAATACTATTATAGCATGAATGTAAACATTTATCATAAACACAAAGATATAATAATAACTACATTTATTATTGCCTCTAGGGCATATCTCCAACACTAGGATGAGGCAAATCATAGAGAAGGGCGCTTTTCACGAGGATTCGAGGCTCCGAGGAGAAAGGGGAAGCTGATGGTGGCCCCACATGTCAATGTCTATGAGAACAGGAAGACAGGATAAGAGAGCTACTATAATTGAGGAAATGAGACCTAAGATAGCTTTTTGGGCTTATTTGATAGCTATTGTTAGAACCGTTGCTTAAGTTCGCTTGAGAAAAATGCAAGCTTGCCTGCATAGGATGGATAATGGATGGAAACACAAAAGCACATAACTTTAGAGTAGGTCTATCTATGTCTCGATTGACTATGGTTTCCTTTTAAGTCTTAATGAATTCAGAAAATTCAAACCATGGTTTAATGAAAAGTTGAAGTTCCAAACTTAACTTTATTAGAACACATCGTTTTTACTATGATCCACTGCTTTGCGATTCCGTGCAGTCGCTGTTTCATCACGTTTCACAAAACCTACATGGGTTGACACACAAAAGTTGGTGAAAAACAGTGGACTCTACCTAGCTGTGCAAGCTAGGTCGCATATTATTTACTCTCGCCGGTCCAAAATAAAATGTAAGGTGTTTAAGATTAGTCAATAGTTAAATCTTACTAACTTTGATTAAAATTTTAGATAAAATATCTACATCTACAATATTAAATGAACACATTGAGAATATATACTTTATGATGAATCTATTGATATTGATTTGATATTGTAGATGTTCATATTTTGTGTATAAACATGTTCAAACTTGGAAAAACATTGGCTTTTGACGAATCTTAGACTTCTTATATTTTTGGACAGAGGGGTAGAGTTGTAGACTTTGTTTTTTTCACCAAGTTGCACATTTATATAAAAGCGCAAGCACTAACTATACTGTTAGTCTTGACTAAGACTTAGAACGTGTTTGGTTTGTGAATATGTAACGTAACCTGATTATCGTTGTTAACAGATGACGCTAAAACACTCGTTTGGTCCGGTTACTCTGGTATGCGATTACCCGGTAACGAATTACATCCTAGTACAAATCTGATACCAATGCCACCCCACCGTAATACTGCATGTTAACCCCATCTTCCCACGTGCACGGTCCCTTCTCTCGTCACGTCGCCGCCACATGTAAAAAAAAAAACGCCGCCTCCACTGCTACTCCTTCCTCTCAGGCGTTGCTACAGATCGAATCACCTTCCTCCCTCGCCTCGCTGACCACAAGCCATTCTTTTGTCACAATTTCGCTGGTCTATCCGTACGAAGTAGGCCATGGCAGTGGCCAAGTGCAGGACGGGTTTGAGGAGGACGACCATAGATTAACTGATTGAGCCTCTCTTCGGCTACAAATATTCCTTCTCATTGAGAGCTGATAAATTAGTTGTTGAATTGTACGAATTTGTTTGTTATTCCTCATGTTTTCTTGTTTAAGTTCTTCCCCATATTTTGCTGGTTTCCAAAATCAGCCAGATTTGAATTGTTCGGATCATGAATTTGTGATAATTTACTATGCATCCGATCCTGTGAATCGACGAATTCTCGAAGATTGCAATGTATTACCGTTAGAACCAAACAGGTGTTGCGTTTATGTTACCGTTCCTGAACCAAACACTTTCTTAGCAAAGCCTTTGTACTCCCACCATCTCAAAATAGATGTCATAAACTTATCAAAATTTGAATGAATCTATATGCTAGTGTCTAGATTTAACCAAATTTTTGAAAAATCTGCGACGTCTATTTTGAGAGGAAGGGAGTAATAGTTTTCAGAAACGGTAGGAGTATATAATCATGTGTTCTTAAGTCAGTTATGCGATGGTACAATATGTCAGTTGAGCCCATGGCCGGCGAATGCCAAAGCGAGCAAATCATTGGACGGGAACGGCGCCAACTTCGCCGCGTCCGCACGTAGAGTTGGATGATTGAATGAACCCGGCCATATGGAATGTCAACTTAATAATTGATTATATATGCGGCCGGATCATGAGCAGCCGAAGACCATAATTCGCGTCTATGCAATGAAATATTTTGATCCGACTGATCTATATATACTCGTAATCAGTGCGCGAGGAGAAGAAACCGCTTGCGCAGATAGTCCTATACGTGCCATCGATCAATATTCAGTAGCACACCAAAAATCCATGCAGGGCTGCTTCCCATTCCGTTTCCGGAGCACCGGGCGACAGGCGCCTCCTCACGGCGGCGGCGTGACCGTCGTGTCCCGCGGCGAGGGCGAGGTCAGCGTCGTCAAGATCGTCGTGAGCAGGGGCGAGCTGGAGCGCATCGCCGCGGGCGTCACCCGGAGGCAGTCCGCCGGCGCCGCCGCGGCTAGCAGGCACGTGGCGCCACCGCCGGCGTCCGAGTCTCTGCGGGTAGAGCAGCGGTCGCGCGAGCGCGATCCGCTACTGAGGCGACGGCCGGAGTCGGAGGGAGGCGCGGCCGCGCGTCGCCGCCGGTGGCGGTCGGCGCTGAGCGGCATACCGGAGGAAGCGTACACCGCATGAAGAGGGATAGGTCGCCGCGTCGTGGTTTGCGCAAAGCGCTGCTGCTGTGCGCTCCGGTCGATGCGAGTTTATTTTCCATTTTGGTGCGTCACGTGGCTTAATCATGAGAAGAAAGAGTAAATACATGGTTAATACTCTCTTTATTCATAATTAACTCGCATCCTAGATTTAGTTAAAATCAAACTTTGTAAACTTTGATCATATATTTAAAAATAAATATTAATATTAATACTATAAAACATGTTGTATTAGGATTGTCGTGAACTATACTTTCATATGTGCATTTGGAATTATAGATGTTTGCAAATTTTCTTATACTTTCGTATCTTCTTGTCCTAGAATTTTCGTTTTCTTTTAGAATTTATTTTGTACTCCCTCCGTTTCAAAATATAAGATGTTTTAGTTTTATAAAGCAAATGTATTTAGACTTGTTTTAGTATCTAGGTTCACTCAGATTTAGATCCATACACTAAAACAAATCTAGATATTTTTTTTTACAAACCTAAAACACCTTATATTTTAAAGGGAGTAATTATTAATGACCGTTTATGTATATATCTAGTGAAAAAACGAGCCTCACCGTCGCCTGCTACTGCGCGCGCGGCCGCGCGCACACACGCATAGCGGTAGAGCACCATAGCAAGGTGAGCCGAGTCACTCGCACTAACGCACGCACGCGGTGGCGACGATTTTTTTAAAATAATACACTTGTTTAAATTTATTTCAGATTTATTATATGTTTTTTTTAGCAATTTACAGATATAGCACTTTGTCGGTCCGAAGGAAGCCGAATGGGCCAGTCGGCCACGGCCTGACCGATAGCAAGACGCAATTGGCCAGACCCAAGCCGATTAGCCCAATCGATCAGACCCTGGCCGGTAGCTTAATCGTACTGTCTGTAACCAAATCCTGCATGATCAATGCAACCTTTCGCAATCAGCTCGAGGTGTCGAACCCTAGCTGATTGGCTAATTATTTCCCGCTGATTTTCTCGCCACTCCTTTCCGCCGATGTTTCCCGCCACTCCTTTCCGCCGATGTTTTCCGCCACTCCTTCCCGCCCATTTTTACCCGCCACCGCTTCCTGCCTTTTTTCCCGTCTATTCTTCTCGATGCCTCTATAAATCCGGGCAACAAGATGTTATCTCTTCACCTAGTTCATCTCTTCCTCCTCTTACTTGCAGTTCCCTCTCCTCTCCATCATGAGTGCACCCCGTTCGAACACAAAGTGTAGGGCTAACAAGCTTTCCACTATGACGGACGCGTTTCTCTGGCCACATATGTCCATTGACCTTTACCACTTGTAATATTCCAAAATTCATGAATTACAAAAGCATGCATTGCATTCATATTGTCGTAGCATTTAGGATTGGCACAAAAAATTTCAAAGTTTGAAATCAAACAAAACCATTTATATGCCCACTTTAATATTCATATGAGGCATGGTTTTGCTCTTATTTTCAAAGGACCAAGGCTTGTTTGTGTAAACAGTAGTGTTTGACACACATTTGAGTGCATGGATCACACTATAAAAATCTAGAAAAGATTTGAATTCAAACAAATTTCAAAAAGGGTTTAAAAATCATTCCTAAAAAATCAAACATAAAAAGAAAAGGCTAAAAGAGAAAAATAAAAGAGGCGCTGCACTTTGAGCCCAGCACCAGAACGTGGACAACAGCCCACCCGGACCATTCCTCCTCTCCCTCTCTCTCTCTCACCCGCGCTCAACCTACCCTGCTGACACTGCCACTGGGCCCAAGTCAGCTCAGCATCGTCTCCCCCAAACCCCGCGCGCAGACGCCGTCGCCGCCCGTTTCCTCCCCCATCAACGCCGCGGTTGATTCGGGCTTAATTGCCATTGATTCTCTGCGTAAATCCCTCGCCCCGCCGGCTACTTAATCCCCACACCCCCGCGGTCATTTCCCCCCAAACTCCCACGCCCAATCGCCCCCAGGCTGCTCGTATTTGGGCTCGAAACTCCGCTATCCGACAAACTCCGGTGAGCACCATCCACCCCGTTCCCTCTCATTCATGGTGTCGTGCTTCCCTTGTCCTTGCACATCTTACTGTGTCTTTGGTTTGCCCTGTACTGCCCCAGAACATCGTCTCCATCGAGCACCGCGAACGTCCGACGTTGTCCCCTACTCCGGCGAGCAATCACGGTATAAATCGAACGCCCCTTGTCCCCTAGTTCAAACCCATTGCTTCGCCTTGTCCTTGTGCACACACTGATGCACTTTGTTTGCGCTGGGTGATCCAGGTCGTCGCCTCCGTCGTCGTTTGCTAGAACCCGACGCTGCCCGCAACTCCGACGTGCTTTTCGGGCTGCAGCAGTTCGTCTCCGTCCGAGCCAAGGCCACGTTGAGCTTCCTCGCGACCATGCGACGCTGGTAAGCCACTACGTCACCCCTATCCCCCTCTGGAATCGCCGGAGCACCACCTCTAGTAGCTCCGCCGCCAGCACCCATTCGCGCCGCCCATCTGTGGTCGCATGCGCTGGTACCATTGGATCTAGATCCTAAGTTGTAGAACAGGTCACTTAACGAATCGTTATTGATAGATTTGGCCCGTGAATCATCACTTAAATCCTACGGTCCATGTTGATCGATCCGCGCGAAGCGGTACGGGCCAATCAGATGCGCCCACGTGTCTGGATTTTAGATTTAAAATCTGTTTTTGAATCTATTAGGAATTTAAACTTGTAAAATTCATATCTTTTGTTCTGTTTATCCAAAAATTGCAAATAAGTTATCATTGGATTCAGAAAAATGAGCCCTACATTACTGTGGGCTTAAATTTGTATTTTGCTTCTGAAAAAATAGGATTATATGCAGAACACCTTCTAGGATTATTTTGACTATATAAAATGTTTATAAAATTATTTTGAGGCAAATTTAAGTTTGTTTAGACTTTAAATAGATGGCTTTGTGTTCAGTACTGTTTGGTTAGACTTGCTAGTATATAAAAATCATTTCATTGCATTTTCATGCATTCATATATATTTTTGTTTGATTATTTGAATGTGAATTTGGTGCTATTATTCTATGTGTAGATTTTGGTGCTAGTGGTGATTGTGAGTGTGAGGATTGTTGCTACTCCCCCAACTACTACCAAGGAAAGTGGTGATTCATGTATTTTTTCTATTATTTTGACTATGCACGAGTGATATTTTGAATAGGACTTGCATGGAATTTTTGCTAAGTATATATATGCTATGCCTTGGGAAATCCTAATAGTTGTAGTCTTGGTAGAATTTCCTCTAAGTTAAGAAACTTGTTATGTTATCATGCTTAGCCTAGCTAGTAGCAAACAAGGGTGGATTATTCATGCTATGAAATATTTCTAAGTCTTTGACTTGTGTTTTTGGTTAATAAAACAACTAAGTGAATGAATCACCTGGGTGGAATGGTATGATGGTTTGTGTTGAGTGGTTACACAAGGCCCATGTCTATGGTTTACCTTGTGTATCACACTTGTGGAAAGCCACCCAGGAACAAAGGGATTTGAGATACTTAGTGCTTAGAAGCTTCTAGTGCAACCACATGGCATATGGGCTCTGCCTTGATCATATAGGTTGCAATAACTTAGCCAGATGGACAGTTGGTGGTAGGGTGATAGGATGTAACACATCCATGGTGGTCTAAGGGAAGGCTTATGAAAGGTCTCGTCTCGATGCATGTCGAGTCTTGTGGGTAAAGTGCACCACCTCTCGAGAGGGTAAAACCTAAGTACTTAGCCGTGTCCCTGGCAACAGACAATTTGAGCATCAAAGACATTGAAGCTATCAAGGATCTCCTCATCCCAATTTCTAAGTTAAAAACTTGTGGGTGAACTAGGGTAAAGGTTCACCAATGTCTGTTGGTGGTTCCTTGGGAGTTTTGGTCTAACAAAAACATATTGTTTTCAACTGATAAGAAAAACCTATTTTGAGCAAAGCAAGCCTAAGCCACACTTAGCCAAATTCATATAGATATTAGATTCTACTATTCTACTATAGTATCACTTACCAATACAATTCCAAATCTATGGACCCACTGTGGCTGTAACTTATGATGTTGCAGGTTACTATGATGAGGATTAGGGTTATGAGTCTACACTCAACATGCTTGCCTGTGGCACATGAAGATGAAGACTTATAGTTATTTACTTTATGTTATGAACTCTTGTACTAGCCTTTGGATATTGAGTTGTAAAATACTATGTTATATCTGGAATGACGATGTAATAACGACCTTTGTATCTATTGCCTTCATCTTAAACTGTGAATGCTAGCATTTGATCCAGGGGCTAGCATTGCAATCACAGGGACATTTACCTTATAAAGGTGGGGTCTTACAGATGGTATCAGAGCACTGTGTTGCCTGTAGGATTATGACCCTAAGTTGGATTATACTAAGAAAACCACTAAAAAAATGCAACTCTTTGCGAATTCCACACTTGTCCTTTTCTTCTCGTAAACCTCTTCTAATCTTCATTCTCATCTCTATTTGTAGATGGCCACCATCAACGGAGACTTCAAAAAGGGACCACTCATGACCATGACTTTAGAATATGAGACGGAGTTTCCCAAAGCACTCAAAACTCTCATGGTTAGCTTGGGGATACATGGTGAGTCCGTGTACAAGGGATTCCCAGTTATGGATGAAGGATAATAATATTGGTGGGTACAACTTCACTTGTACAAAAACAAGGGAGACAACCACGAAGAGTCGAGATTCTACATGGGCACCAACTCAGAAATGTATACAACATTATTTGATTCTGCAAGAAATGCAGCTTGGAATGCTATCAAGGAGCTTGGTGAAAGACTCAAGTGTAGAATGCTCAACACCCAAAATGATCTTAAGGAGGAGAAGAAGTATACCCAAGACTTGGAGACCGCCATAAAATGTCTAAGGGAAGATATCATAGACTTAGCATATGAGTGAGAATTGTAACGTACTCCGCTAGTTGGACCACCACACTTGTCGTTTTCTCAAAAAAAATTGTCTAAGCTATGTTTGAACCTTAGTGCTTGTGGTAGACTTTGTATGCCATGACTTGTATGTTTTATGGATGATTGTATGCTTTTTACTATATTTTTACTGTCTTGTTTTTCTCTTATGTTGTTCTAATATTTCTCTATCTTATACATTAGATGCCTAGCTTTGTGATCAGCACTGCCGAGGAGTTCAATGGAACTCGTTTTGGTTCGCGTATCGTGCAGTTCACTAGTGTGCTCAACCTTCCACTTCCTAGCATTAAGGCACTCTAGCTTACCAAGTTCGAGAGGAAGGATCTTTGGGGCTTTAGAGTCACACAGCCGGGACGCCAGACGGAGCCACTCACGAAGGAGATTTCCTTCAAGCTGATGCACGATGACAAAGATAAGGGTCTAGATGTAGTCATGCAGGAGCTACTTAGACGCTTCTGCGGACGCCACTCCACCGATCTTAGGGGCCTCTACTTCCACCCGTTCGGGAGACATGATGAGGAGGGAGAGGAATTGGTGTATGAGGGCGTTACTAGAGATACGATAGAGCCAGTTCGTCTGTACCTCTAGGACCTAGAGGGTCTTATTAGACACCTCGACACAGATAGGACCAACGTCATGCTTAGCAATGACGAGCTCCAGGTTCAGTTGAGGGAGAAGGACAAGCTCTTTGCGGAGCAAGAAGAGATCGTCAAGGATATGGAGGCCAGATTCGAGAGCCAGGACAAGAAGTTCAAGAATCAGGAGAAGAGGGTTCATGACAGAAACAAGAAGATCAAGGACATGAGAGCCGATATAGAGGCCAAGGACTTTGAGTTAGAGACTCGGCAGGGAGTGATAGAGAGGCTTCGATCGTAGAAGAGAGCCCTCCGTGCGAAGATTGAGGCCTTGACCACCAGTGTGGAGGAGTACAAGTCAACCGTGGAGACAGCCGGGCTTACTCTTATGGACGTGGAGGTCGACATGGACGAGTAGAGTTGATTATTCAGCTATCTATTTATCTATCACCCTTTGATTTATTGTGTCGCAATGATCATCCAACATGTGGATGGCTTGCTATTATGTTTACTTTTCCAAAACTTGTTGTTTACGTTGTTTTAAACTCTATGTTTATCTTGCGTTTGTTTATTGTGATTGTTGCTATGTGATGTATTGTGCATTTCATCTATGGGTTATATCTCATTACTTATCCTTATTGAAACCACGTATGCCTCCCTGTCGTGCCAATCCCAACCCAAACAACAACAATAACGTCAATCCCGAGATGCAGTAGTTGATGACAGCTCAAACTCAACTGATGCAGATGATGACCCAGTTCATGGCCAATCAAAACCAGAATCAGAACAATAACAACAACAACAATCCCAACAACCCACCAGCCTTTGACATGCTTAAAAGGTTTTTGAGGTTGAGGCCAGCCAAGTTCTCGGGAACCACTAATCCCATGGTAGCCAATGACTGGCTACGCTCTATGAATAAAGACTTGGTCACTGTTGGCTGCACCGATGAAGAAAAGGTCAGGTTCGCAGCACATCTGCTTGAAGGACCAGCAGCAACATGGTGGGACAACTTGCAGATCACCACTCCTATTGAGGATGTGACTTGGGCTATTTTTGAAGATGGATTCCGTATAGCTCACATCTCATCAGGAGTGATGAACTTGAAGAAGGAGTTCCACAATCTGAAATAGCGTTACTGCAGTGTGGCTGAATACATTGAGGAGTTCAACAATCTAGCATGCTATGTGTCGGATGAGGTTGATACTGATGCCAAGAGGAAGGAGAAGTTCCTCGAGGGATTGAATGACAAAATGAACCTGCATCTATCTGTTGCCTATGTCCCAACATATCAATC
The DNA here is from genome assembly GCA_910589765.1 of Avena atlantica. Taxonomy (NCBI): domain Eukaryota; kingdom Viridiplantae; phylum Streptophyta; class Magnoliopsida; order Poales; family Poaceae; genus Avena; species Avena atlantica. The sequence goes on from OU342733.1 coordinate 361,090,494, forward strand.
ACTGTGTGACAACGCCACCATCTTGGTAAGCAAGATGAAGCAGGTTGAGAACATGAAGAGGAAGCATCAATTTGACAAGAACAACTCGGGATCGTCTCACAAGTGTTCCCATGGTGATGATAGTGGAGGTTCTGGGTCCCACAAGCATGGGAAGTATAACAGCCAGCACAACAGTAACCGTCACCATGACAATAAGCACCACCACAGCCATGACAATGATAAGTATAAGAACCACAAGAGTGGACACAAGAGCCACCACAGTGGGAATGGCAATGGAAGTCAGCCTGCTAAAAGAGATATCAGTCAGGTTGAGTGCTTCAAATGCAAGAAAACTGGGCACTATGCAAATGAATGCCCAGAAAAGAAAGTTGAAGGAGCCAAAAAGCCCAACCCTTTTCAGAAGGGACAAGTAAACCACAACAATGTGGAAGAAATTTATGAAGAGTCTGATGCTGTGGCTGGTAAGTTCAAGCTTAATTCTTTTCCAGCACTTGCTCTTTTTGATACCGGCGCATCACATTCATTCATATCAAGAGAATTTGTTGATAAAAATGGACTTCCAACTGAAACTATTGGGTGTACTATTAAAGTAAGCTCTCCTGGTGGAGAGATGATAGTGAATTTTGGATGTCATTATCTAGTGATAGAATTTGGAAAGTATAAGTTTCCAGTTAGTCTGATAATCCTAGATTCCTAAGGATTGGATGTAATTTTGGGTATGGATTGGATGAATAAGTATGAAGGAGTACTAGATTGTGCCAATCGTACTGTTACACTCACAACCTCGGATAAGAAAAGGATTAGGTTCAAGTCTAACTTTGAATCTAAAGGAAGTAAGCTAAATTCTCTTAAGGAGGTTAGCATAGATGGTGTACCTGTTGTGAAGGAATATTCGGATGTGTTTCTGGAAGAATTACCAGGAATGCCACTAGATAGCAATGTGGAGTTTCTGATTGACTTGTTGCCAGGATCTGGACCAATAGAAAAGAGACCCTACAAGATGTCAGTTGATGAGTTGAAAGAACTCAAGAAACAACTTGGAGAACAGTTGCAGAAAGGATTTATTCAACCAAGTTCTTCGTCTTGGGGTGCACCAGTTCTGTTTGTTGAGAAGAATGCTAGAAGTCAAAGGTTATGCATAGATTACCGTTCACTCAATGAGGTGACTATAAAGAACAAGTACCCTTTGCCTAGAATCAATGATTTATTTGATCAGCTAGAAGTAGCCCGTGTGTTCTCAAAGATTGATCTCCGATTAGGCTACTTTCAGCTAAAGATTAGAGAGAAAGACATACCTAAGACTTCTTTCACCACTAGGTATGGATTGTATGAGTATACGGTGATGCCATTTGGATTGACAAATGCACCAGCCTATTTCATGAACATGATGAACAAGGTGTTCATGGAGTTTCTTGACAAGTTTGTTGTTGTATTCATCGATGACATTTTGATCTATTCCAAGAGCAAATAAGAGCATGAAGAACATTTGCGTTTGATACTTGAGAAGCTCAGGGAGCACAAGCTGTATGCCAAGTTCAGCAAGTGTGAATTCTGTTTGAATGAAGTTGGATTTCTCGGACATATTGTGTCAGGAGATGGTATAGCTGTCGATCCCGCAAAGGTGTCAGCTGTAACTGAGTGGGAATATCCCAAGTCAGTGAAAGAAGTTCGCAGTTTCCTAGGCTTGGCAGGATACTATAGAAGGTTCATTGAGAATTTCTCAAAGGTAGCCAAGACAATGACGTAGTTACTTAAGAAAGATAAGAAGTTTGACTGGACTGAAGGTTGTGAAGTCAGATTCCAGGAATTGAAAAAGAGACTTGTATCAGCACCAGTCTTATGTCTGCTAGATTTGGAGTAGGATTTCCAAGTTTATTGTGATGCATATCACCAAGGATTGGGTGGAGTTTTGATGCAATATGGTAAGGTTGTGGCTTATGCCTCAATACAACTCAAAACTCATGAAATGAATTATCCTACTTATGATTTGGAGTTAGCCTTTGTTGTCCATGCACTCAAAACATGGAGACATTATATTTTGGGAAAGAGTTGTGAAGTGTTCACGGATCACAAGAGTTTGAAATATATCTTCACTCAGAAGGAAATCAATATGAGGCAAAGAAGGTGGCTAGAGCTTATCAAAGACTATGACTTGAGTTTGCAATACCATCTCGGTAAAGCAAATGTTGTAGAGGATGCTTTAAGCCGTAAGGTTTATGTGAATGGCCTTACTAAGGGAGAATTGCCAGATGATCTGTGCGCCCAATTCAAAGATCTCAGATTGGAGATAGTGCCTGCAGGATATCTCATGTCATTGGATGTTCAACCCACATTGTTGGACAAGATCAAACAAGCCCAAAAGTTGGACAAAGAAATTTAAGAGATTAAAGGTAAAATTAGCAGAGGGAAAGCTAAAGGATTCCATGAAGACGAACAGGGTACCTTGTGGTATGGAAAGCGTATCTGCATCCCGCAAGATCCGGAACTTCGGAAGTTAATTCTGCAGGAAGCACACAATTCACCATATTCTATTCATTCAGGTAACACCAAAATGTACATGTATGTGAAGGAAAGATTCTGGTGGAATAATCTCAAGAAGGACATCGCAAAACATATTGCTTTGTGTGATGTGTGTAGTCGAGTGAAAGTGGAACATCAGAAACTGGTAGGGTTATTGCAACCACTACCCATTCCTGATTGGAAGTGGGATAAGATTGATATGGATTTTATCACCGAACTGCCAAAGACTAAATCTGGATATGATGACATTTGGGTTGTTGTAGATCGCCTAACTAAAGTGGCTCATTTCATACCCATGAAGACTACCTATACAAGTGCTAAGTTATCTAAGATCTATATGAAGAGGATTGTATGTCTACATGGAGTACCCAAGAGTATTGTGTCTGATAGAGGAACTCAGTTCACCTCACATTTTTGGCGACAACTGCATGAATCATTGGGAACAAGATTAGAGTCCAGCATAGCTTTTTACGCTCAGACTGATGGACAAATAGAAAGGACCAATCAGATTTTGGAGGATATGTTGAGGGCATGTTCCCTAGAATATGGTGCTAGTTGGGATGAAAGTCTGCCTTATGCAGAATTATCTTACAATAACAGCTATCAAGCCAGCATTGAGATGGCACTGTTTTAATTTCTCTATGGAAGGAAGTGTACTACGCCATTGCTATGGAGTGGTGTTGGAGAAAGAAATTTGTTCGGACTAGAACTGATTAAGGAAGCTGAAGAGAAATTGAAATAGGTAAAAGACAGATTGAAGATAGCCCAATCCCGATAGAAGAGCTACGCAGATCCAAAGCATAGAGAAGTCACCTATGAGGTAGATGATAGAGCTTATCTTAGAGTCTCACTACTCCGGGGTGTGAAGAGATTTGGAGTCAAAGGAAAATTGGCACCTAGATATGTTGGACCATTCAAGATCTTGAGCCGCAAAGGAGAAGTGGCTTATGAGATAGAATTGCCAGAATCAATTTTTGCGGTTCACAATGTGTTTCATGTGAGTCAGTTGAAGAAATGCCATCCGGACATGGAAGAGACTTCTTTGAAGGATACTATACCTTTGGAAGAGGTTCAGTTGGAGAGTGATCTCACCTATGAGGAGAAACCTATCAAAATCCTTGAGACTGCAGAAAGAGTTACTTGTACCAAGACTATCAAATTCTGCAAAGTTCAGTGGAACCACCATTCCGAAGAAGAAGCAACTTGGGAAAGAGAAGATGATCTTCGGAAAGACCACCCACACCTATTTGCTAGCCAATCCGAATCTCGAGGGCGAGATTCATCTTAAGGGGGTTAGATTTGTAACATCCCAAAATTCATGAATTACAAAAGCATGCATTGCATTCATATTGTCATAGAATTTAGGGTTGGCCCAAAACTTTTCAAAGTTTGAAATCAAACAAAACCATTTATATGCCCACTTTAATATTCATATGAGGCATGGTTTTGCTCTTATTTTCAAAGGACCAAGGTTTTCTTGTGTAAACAATAGTGTTTGACACACATTTGAGTGCTTGGATCACTACAAAAATCTAGAAAATATTTGAATTCAAACAAGTTTGAAAAGGGTTTGAAAACCATTCCTGAAAAATCAAACAGAAAAAGAAAAGGCTAAAAGAAAAAATAAAACATGCGCTGCACTTTGAGCCTAGCACCAGAACAGGACAACATCCCACCTGGGCCATTCCCCCTCCCCCTCTCTCTCTCACCCACGCCCAACCTACCCCGCTGACACTGCCACTGGGCCAAGCCAGCTCAGCATCGTCTCCCCCAAAACCCGCACGCAGACGCCGTCGCTGCCCGTTTCCTCCCCCATCAATGTCGCGGTTGATTTGGGCTTAATTGCCATTGATTCTCTGCGTAAATCCTTCCCCCCGCCGGCTACTTAATCCACACACCGCCGCGGTCATTTCCCCCCAAACACCCATGCCCAATCGCCCCCAGGCTGCTCGTATTTGGGCTCAAAACTCCGCTGTCCGACGAACTCCGGTGAGGTATTCCGGTGAGCACCGTCCACCCCGTCCCCTCTCATTCAAGTTGTCATCCTTCCCTTGTCCTTGCGCATCTTACTGTGTCTTTGGTTCGCCCTGTACTGCCCTAAACATCGTCACCGTCGAGCACCGCGAACGTCCGACGCTGTCCCCTACTCCGACGAGCAATCACGGTATAAATCGAATGCCCCTTGTCCCCTAGTTCAAACTCATTGCTTTGCCTTGTCCTTTTGCACACACTGATGCACTTTGTTTGCGCTGGGGTGATCTAGGTCATCGCCTCCGTCGTTGTTTACTAGAACCCGACGATGCCCGCCACTCCGACATGCTTTTTCGGCCGCAGTAGTTTGCCCCCGTCCGAGCCAAGGCCGCGTTGAGCTTCCTCGTGACCTTGTGACGCTGGTAAGCCAATGCGTCACCCCTAGCCCCCTCTGGAATTGCCGGAGCACTGCCGCCATCACCCATTCGCGCCGCTCATCTGTGGTCGCATGCGCTGGCACCATTGGATCTAGATCCTAAGGCGTAGAACATATCACTTAACGAATCATTATCGATAGATCTGGCCCATGAATTGTCACTTAAATCCTAAGGTCCATGTTGATCGATCTGCACGAAGCGGTACGGGCCAATCAGATACTCCCACGTGTCTGGATTTTAGATTTAAAATCTATTTTTGAATCTATTAGGAATTTAAACTTGTAAAATTCATATCTTTTGTTCTGTTTATCCAAAAATTGCAAATAAGTTATTATTGGATTCAGAAAATGAGCCCTATATTACTGTGGGCTTAAATTTGTATTTTGCTTCTGAAAAAATAGGATTATATGCAGAACACCTTATAGGCTTATTTTGACTATATAAAATTATTTTGAGGCAAATTTAAGTTTGTTTAGACTTTAAATCGATGGCTTTGTGTTCAGTACTATTTGGTTATACTTGCCAGTATAGAAAAATCATTTCATTGCACTTGCATGCATTCATATATATTTTTGTTTGATTATTTGAATGTGAATTTGGTGCTACTATTCTATGTGTAGATTTTGGTGCTAGTGGTGATTGTGAGTGTGAGGATTGTTGCTACTCCCCCAACTACTGCCAAGGGAAGTGGTGCTTCATGTATTTTGTCCTATTATTTTGACTATGCACTAGTGATATTTTGAATAGGACTTGCATGGAATTTTTGCTAAGTATATATATGCTATGCCTTGGGAAATCCTAGTAGTTGTAGTCTTGGTAGAATTTACTCTAAGTTAAGAGCATTGTTATGTTATCATGCTTAGCCTAGCTAGTAGCAAACAAGGGTGGATTATTCATGCTATGAAATATTTCTAAGTCTTTGAATTGTGTTTTTTCTTAATAAAACAACTAAGTGAATGAATCACCTGGGTGGAATGGCATGATGGTTTGTGTTGAGTGGTTACACAAGGCTCATGTCTATGGTTTACCTTGTGTATCACACTTGTGGAAAGCCACCCAGGAACAAAGGGATTTGAGATACTTAGTGTTTAGAAGCTTCTAGTGCAACCACATGGCATATGGGATCTGCCTTGATCATATAGGTTGCAATAACTTAGCCAGATGGACAGTTGGTGGTAGGGTGATAGGATGGAACGCGTCCATGGTGGTATAAGGGAAAGCTTCTGAAAGGTCTCGTCTCGATGCATGTCGATTCTTGTGGGGAAAGTGCACCACCTCTCGAGAGGGTAAAACCTAAGTCCTTAGCCGTGTCCCCGGCAACGGACAATTTGAGCATCAAAGACATTGAAGCTATCAAGGATCTCCTCATCCCAATTTCTAAGTTAAAAATTTGTGGGTGAACAAGGGTAAAGGTTCACCAATGTCTATTGTTGGTTCCTTGGGAGTTTTTGTCAAACAAAAAATTAGTGTTTTCAACTGATAACAAAAACCTATTTTGAGCAAAGAAATCCTAAGCCACACTTATCCAAATTCATATAGATATTAGATTCTACTATTCTACTATGGTATCACTTGCCCATACAATTCCAAATGTATTGACCCACTGTGGCTGTAACTTATGATGTTGCAGGTTACTCTGATGAGGATTAGGTTATGAGTCTACACTTAACATGCTTGCCTGTGGCACATCAAGATGATGACTTATAGTTATTTAATTTATGTTATGAACTCTTGTACTAGCCTTTGGCTATTGTGTAAAAGACTATGTTATCTCTGGAATGACGATGTAATAACGACCTTTGTATTTGTGTACTTCATCTTAAACTGTGGATGCTAGCATTTGATCCAGGGACTAGCATTGCAATCACAGGGACCTTTACCTTATAAAGGTGGGGTCTTACACCGCTTAGCCAGAAATGTTACGATACACAATAAACCAGCCCAATGGGAGGACCTCCTCGTTTGTGATGATGCTCTCATTTATCTTGGTAAGGCAGTTCTTCGGAGAGGGTGGGAACTGAGGACCCCAAATCAGGTGCGAGAGGAGCTTATCAGGATCCAGGCTAGGTGGGACATGCTAGAATTCAAGAGTGAAGCTGACATGATGGAGAAGGCTGAGTCACCTTGGGACTAGATAGAAGAGAGCGAAGATGAGGATGATATCTTCATGCCGCCATCCGTTGGAAGCAAAGTGAGAGCTGAGTGAGACAAGAGGCAGGATAAGAAGAAAGCGCATGCCAAGAAGAGCAATGACCAGAAGAGCAAGGGCGAGGCATCGTCGAAGGGCAAGGGCGAGGCATCGTTGAAGGGCAAGGGAAAGGCATCGTGCTAGGGATAGAGAGCGCTCTTATGTATGTACCGCAAGTTATGTTGAACTGTGTCGCAAGCTATGTTGAAGTGTTTGTCGAATAAAATCATGAAATAATAGAAAGATGTCTCATACATAGATAGATATATGTCTCATACATAAGTATCTATCACGTCTCATACATGCATAGATAGACATGTCTCATACATAGATAAATATATGTCTCATATACCGATAGATAGATAGATACGTCTGCTGTATCAGCGACGTCGTCTGCCGTGACGCTCGGGTGGTGGGTTAGGAGGCTTCGTCCAACCAAACCCGTTGGGCAGCCGAACCTGTTGGGGAGGAGTCACCGACCCATAATCATCGTATTGAGTCTCCTGTGTGGGGTCGGGGCAAGGAGTCTGAAAAATGTTCATCCAATTGCTCTGCGTCATGAAATCCTGAGTGTTCTGATCAACGTCCTCATCAGTCCATGCGGATCCGGACATAAATGACTGATAGCCAGGCATAGACCCCTGCATTCCGAATGCTCCTGCACATGAAAACAAAGTATGTAAGAACTTGATATGAACCGAGCCTCGACACTTATCTTGTAAGACGCGTACCCTGTGGCTGTGGGCGAAACTCGTAGTTTGGCATGGGAGAGTGACCCCAAGGCTCCTGCTGTTGGTGCTGCCACGACGAACCTCCATCGTGCAAAGGTGGCTGCTGCTGCTGCTGCCACCAGTCGAAAGAAGTCTGTTGATGCCACGACGAACCTCCAGCCTGGTCTAGGGGAGGAGGTCTCGGCATCGTCTGTGGTGTAAGCCGTGGACCGGAAGACTGTCGTAGGGGCGAGGGTGGTTGTTGTTGCTGCTGCTGCTGGTGCGTCGAGTGCCGCGTAGGACGCTGTGGTGTCGGGTGGTGAGCAATGTTCGAAGATCGGGCGCACGTGATAACCCCGTAGATACGCCATAGCTTCTCCTCCAAGTGACTCAACTAGGTCTCCTGGTCCTGCCGCCGAAGAAGAAGGGGTCCGAATGAAAGGGAGCGTCTGTAATCAGCACTCTCCGCCTCAAGATCGGCTATCATCTGTGCCTGCAAGTGGCACCACATGGTTCGTCATAGATCGATGGGAAATTATGTAATAAATAGGTGCATTAGATAAAGAACATACCGTGTGCTGTCTGTTGCCCACAGTAGACTGGCTCAGATAACTATCCCAAGTAGCCGCGCCCGACATCTCCTCTGGGTGAGATTGCTGCGTGATGCGTAGTCGTGTGGCGCTCATGTAGCTATCCAAATACTTGTTAAACTCTTCCATGTCAAACTCGGCATTCCCTTCCCAGACTCGGGCTGTAGCGTTGTCCCACTCTTGAACGTACACCCCAACCCTGTGTAGCCAACCCGTGGCCGTCTTGCTACTTCCCTTCCTCGACAACCTAAAATTTAACATGGTTAGTGTCATGTCAATAAATCACGATAAGATGGAAGTAATGTGTAAAGGAAACATACATGTGTATGAATGAAGGTATGGCACTCTCCATAGGAAGAGGATCAGCCAACTGGCGAAGACCAAACTACCTCATTACTCTATGTAGGCTCATCTCCTCTGCCTGCATGTCGAAGATGATCTTCGATTTTGTGATCCAGTATGCCTCGTCTCTGCTGGATATAATAGAAATCTGTATGTTTTCCCCATCCTTCTAGAATCTAGCAGCGATGGTGAAAGGATACAGATGCCGCCTAGAGGGGGGTGAATAGGCGGTTAAAACTTTTCCGAGAGTGGCTCAACAAAGGCGGAATTAAACTAGCGTTTACTTTGTTAAGCACAAAACCTAGAACTATCTAGGGTTCACCTATGTGCACCAACAACTTATGCTAAGCATGTCAAACAACTATGTGATAGCAAGATATATACTTCAAGAACGAAGGCTATCACAAAGTAAAGTGCATAAGTAAGAGCTCGGGTATAGAGATAAGCGAGACACGCGGGGACGACGGTATTTTACCGAGTTCCTCCCAACATGGAGTACGTATCGTTTGGAGAGTGGTGGTATCTAACCACCTACGCCACAAAAGACCTCCCTTATTCTCCGGTGAATCTTACCCCAACGGGATCGATCCACACTTCCACTATCAGTGCACTTGTCAGTGGCAAACCGGAACCTCTCACAAGGTTGGGGCACTTCTCCACAACTTAATTGGAGGCTCCCAACAAACGCCACCAAGGCCACAACCTTCAACACCAACAAACCGTCTAGGGTTCCAAGAACCCAAGAGTAAAAAGCTTCTCAACTTTCACTCACCAAATCCTCCAGGGAGAACTCAAACCGATGCACCAAATGCAATGGCAAGAACACAAGTAGTGCTCAAATCCTTATCTCCCAAATTCCACCAAAGCTACAAAAGCTTGTGGGGGAATAAGAGAGGAAGAACAATGGAGGAAATCCACAAAAGACTCCAAGATCTAGATCCCAAGATGTTCCCCTCACTTAGAGGAGAGATGGATAGGTGGGATTGTAGATCTAGATCTCCTCTTTCAAATCCCTAAAGTATATGCAAGAATCAAGGGAGGGATTGAAGGGGGAGCAAGCTCAAGAGGGTCAAGAATGGAGGAGAAAGCCTGTAAAACTCGAGCAAAGACATTGGGGAAGAAGGACCCCTTTTTATAGGCCCACAGATTTCTGACCGTTTTCTGCTCGTTGGGGAAAAGATAGACCGAAGACTTCGGTCTACACCGGAGATTACGACCCAACCTCCGAACAAGCCTCCGGACCACCTATCAGACTATCCTAGTGCCTCAGGGAACCAAGTGGACCGGAGACTCTGGTCCAGCCACACCGGAGACTCCGGTCTGAGGCATGGACCGGAGACTCCGGTCCAGCCACACCGGAGACTCCGGTCTGAGGCATGGACCGGAGACTCCGGTAAGTATCTGGACCACCCATCAGACTGTCCCAGGCTGAATTCTGGAGCCACCTCCGGGGACTCCAAAGGGACACTCCGGACCACACCGGAGACTCCGGTGCACGCAGACTGAAGACTCCGGTCTGGACCAAATAAGAGGCAAACTTCAAATGGCGATATCTAGAGTTTGGAAACTCCGATTGATACGAAACCAATTTTGTTGGAAAGAGGATAACAAGAGGTACCCAACAAAGGGAGAACATTTCATGTATTATAATGTGAGATACCTCTCTTGGTGAGAAACCGTAAAACCTCAAAGATCAAAAACGCAACATGATATAAAAGGGAAATCCTTTTTTGATGAACTAGAGCTTGTTATGAATATTACCACAAGCTCTAGAACCTCTCATGGATAAGATCCAAATAATAACTAAGAAAGGATGATGCTAAGTATGCAAAGGTTTGAGCTCTCTCTGAAAGATATGATCGAGTTACTCACTTGAGAGCCCCTCTTGATAGTACGGTTGTCTATCCTATAAACCGGTCTCCCCAACTAACACCACGAGACCGGTAAGAAAGAAACCCTATCAAGATCATACCTTTGCCTTGTGCATTTTCCACTTGATCTTGATGTATACGATCTTGTCCTTCTCAAGATGGAACACCTTTCTTGATTGCTCTTGCACGCACTCTCTTGATGAAGACTTGCAAGTTTCTCCCCCATACGACATGGGGAACCTTTACTTTGACCATGTCTTCATCGATCCATGATCACCGAGGATGGCAAGCTTCAAGCATGATATCTTCTAGATCACATATTTAGCTTGCACAACATTACTTCTAACACCATTTGGATTATGTCTTGAAGATACATATGATGAACTCTATCTTATTCTTCAAGACACCCTTGCAAAAGGCTCAACTCTCACATGACTAATCTGTGGATCACTCTTTGAACACCTTGGTCACCACTTGATCCTCTTCACTTTCTTCTTCTCCAAACCTTGAAGCCAACATATGGTTCAAGCATTGCCTATGGACAATTACTACAAGTACAACTTGATACAAGCATTAGTCCATAGAGATTGTGATTAATTACCAAAACCACACATGGGGGCCCACATGTTCTTTCAGATGGCTTCATCCGTGTAGGGCTCCCACATCACCGAACTCGCAAGAAGTACGTCAAAATGCTCGGACAGTGCAGGGTAGCAACCCCTCACCTGACTGTGAGAAAAGCGTCTCTGCGAAATAATTTTTCAGCTCCATGCATAGTTTATGTCAACCAAATAATGAATGTACCAAGTAACTTTGCACATACCTGGAGGTGTGTCCAAATTGAACTGAAAGTAGGTAAGTCGATGAGGTCTGGATCGAATAGTCCAGTCAGAGGGTCGCCCAAAGTAGCCGTAGGGTAAGCCGTCTCAACCAAAATGTCCGGTCGGCCGATAGGAAACCGCTCCCAGGACCAAAGCTGCAACATTAGTGGGCATCCAAGCAAGCCTGACTTCGGCGCCCTATGTTGGAAACCACTACACATACCTCGGTACGTGGCCGCTAAGATCGCAGAACCCTAACTCCTCTGTATAATCATGTCAGCGCTAGTTGCATTGGCGATCTCCAATGCGATAGGGATGTAGAGAGCAGTGATAGTGGTGACATGGTTCTCGGTGAACATCACCTTCCCGAGAAGCCAAAGTATGTATGCCTCCAAGGACCAAGTGATTTGTGCCTCTGTCAACTGGGTCTCTGGATAGCCTAGCTGTTGGATCTGCATTGATCAGATATGGTTAGATAAGTAAAACATATGATGGTATTGTGTACTATCTTACTGATTAAAGAGAAGTTAGCAAACGCACCTGACATCCTAGTAACCAGTCGAACTTGGGCCCGTGTTCTTCATACTCCAATGGACCAGTAATACCCTGGAATCGTTGTGCCATATCCTGTTGCCAACCTGCCGGTGCCTGCAGCGGTCCAATGGAATGTCCGGCCAAAGGAAGTCCCAACAAGCATGCCACATCCTGGAGAGTAGGAGCCATCTCTCCTGAGCGAAAGTGAAAAGTGTGGGTCTCGGGCCTCCAGCGGTCGACCAAGCATGTGAGCAATGAGTGGTCATATAGTAGGCGTGTAGAGTCTGTAGTGCCCTCAACTAGACTAACAAAAGGTAGAAGCCCAGCCCACTTCAACCTGCATAACCAAAAAACGTGAGCAATCATTTACCGCGTCCCAAAAATACTCATATAAGTCATGGTTAAATCGTACATAGGAACCCAAGAGGAGTGTATCCTCCAGTTAACATTCGGTGTGCGAGTGACCAAAGGCTCAAGGGAGTTGGGATCATCCTCCAAAATTCTAGCCCGATGCTTCTTTTGAATGTCTGGATCGAGCAACCTGTATCTTCTCGCCATTTCTGCACAATTTACAAATTAACATAAGCATTTGCATATTACAATATATATCATAATCATTTGCATATAACAAGTTAAAACATGGTTCTTCATACATTACAACTTAAAACATAGTTTGTCACATATTACAACATAATACATAGTTCGACACATATTACAAACACTAACATAGTTCGCCACATATTGCAACTTAAAACATAGTTCGCCACATATTACAACTTAATACATAGTTCATCACATATTACAACTTAAAACATAGTTCGCCACATATTACAACTTAAAACATAGTTCGTCACATATTAAAACATACTTCTTCTAGTTTCGCCCACGTCCTTTACCTCTTCGACGTCATGCACCCTGTCCTCGCGCAAGTGGGACAACGAGTATCCCTGTGATGAAATGCATTGCATAGAAAACACTGCCGAGCTGGGCCTCCAGCTTCTGATTCGTCCATATCATTCCGGATGCGCCTACATTGGCGTCTGCCTCTGCTTGTTCGCATTGCCCAAGCAAGAATTTCTTAGAGGACACCGTTGTTTTCAAAACCCTATGTGTTGACATTGCCCAAGCAATGACTGCATCTTGCAAATGTTGCTTCTCTTGATATCTGGCACCCTCGGCAATTTTGTTGCTGTGATATACCCACGCAGAATCATGACCATCGTTAACGGTCATTCCGGATTCCATGTGTTGGGGATATACTTTCCGGGTATACCCACATGACTCGCTAACCAGGGTGGTACAACAACGGGTTGGAGCTTTGCTTCATGGGCGGCCCAGTCAGAGAAAGAAGAGGAGCCAGTTCCGGCTACGACAAGGCCCAGAAGAGTTACCGACTTAGGCCTGTAGTATTACTTGTAGTCCAAGCTATATCTAGTTACTGACTCTATAACGTAGCCGGATAGGTCTCTCCTGTAACCCTAGGGATCGGTGAATATGTAAACCGGCCCTATGGGAGACTTTAGGGCAACCAATCAATCGTAACACCACAATCAACTCACACATGCGAACCTCTCTTGTAATCCGTTGTAACATATGGCTTACGATATATTACTGGGTTGCTAGCAGGAGTAGGATCCGATCGCCACAGTTGGATCTGAACCTGGGTAAATGATGACCCACAAGTATAGGGGGTGTATCATAGTACTTTCGATAAATAGGAGTGTCAATCCCAACGAGGAGCAGAAGGTGCTGAACAGTAGTATGGAGCAGGAAATCCCTGTGAATACTTAGCAAACGGATTTTTAGTGGTTTTCTGACAAGGCAACAAAACAAGGAGCAAGTAACAAAGGTAACGAACAAAAGGGGGAAGTGGCCCAATCCTTTCTTAGCAAAGGACAAGACGGTGGAAATACTTATAAGGACCAAATGTTCTCGAGGACACATGGTAATTCTGTTAAGTGCTTTCGCTTCAAATAGCTGAGTACTCTTTGCTGGTGTTATAAGTGTTGTGTGGGTGAACCTGTGCTAACATACCGAACTTACTTGGACTAATACATACTTGTGATTAAACCCCCTGCAAACATCCGTAACTACAGGAAAGTAATTAAGATATAAATCTAACGACAACCTTAAACTCTGAGACCCTACACTCCCTTGTGCAAAGGTGTCCTAACAGGGGTTTAGGGTTCTGTCACTCCGGCAACCCCACAATTAGTAGCCAAATACACAATGCATCCCCCTAGGCCCTTAAATGGTGAAGTGTCATGTAGTCGACGTTCACATGACACAACTAGAAGAATAGCACCACAACTTAAATACTATACCATTAAATAATAACTTATCACAGATTCACTACTAACAACATGACTTCTCCCATGTCCTCAAGAACTAGACGAACTACTCACAAGACATCATATGGATCAAGATCAAATATGATATGATAATGGATAACAATCTGAACATAAAAAATAATCCAATGGTTCCACTCACAAGCATCAACTACAATAGTAATCAACACCGGGAAAGTTTCCCATAAGAACTAAAGCAATATCCAACACAATTGTTATAGCGGGACGGAGTGGTGATGATGGTGCTGGTGGAGATGATGGTGTGGATGATGATGACCCCGATGAAGCCTAGATTGATGACGATGTTGATGGCGATGGTCTCCCCTCTCCGGGAAGGAATTCCCCCGGCAGAAATCTGTCTGCCAGAGAGATCTTTCTCTCTCGGTGTTTTCTGCCCCCAGAGGCGGTGGAAATCTATCTGTGGTCGCTCCCCTGGTGTTAGGGTTTCGTAGGGAAGATATAGGCGAAGGGGCGGAGTCGAAGGCCGGGCAGGTGGGCCACACCTGCCCTAGGCGCGGGGTCATGTGGGCCCGCGCCTAGGGGGGTGTGGGACCCCTGAGGCCCATCTTCGTCCCTCCTTCTGGCTTCCTTCGTCTTCTGGTAAAATAATATATTTCCATATTTTTTTGGTATTTTTCTGATCTTTGCGAAATTGCACCGAAACACCTTCTTTTCCATCAGAATCCAGACTCCGACAGTTCATCCTCCAAGAATCATCCAACATGCATAAATAGATGAAAAAGCCATAAGTAATACCTCATAATAAGACAAACATCAATGTATAGAGGTAAATTATGATATAGAATGGTGATGCAAATTGGGCGTATCAGTAAACTTGTGCTCACCGCTCCTAGAACATCCGATGTCTCACACCCCATCCTTCCAACGCCACTAGGACCCCTTATGGCGTACTTGTCGATAATCCGACGACAGTTGGCACCCACCATGGGGCAGATGACCTTTGGAGCATTGTTCCAGGCGGAATCTGCGCGTGCAGGAATCGGCGAAACAATCTCCATGGGTTGCATGGGCTACGCCAGTGACGTCCCTCTCGTCCTTCTCGACGAGACCTGGTTTCCGGCTTCAAAACCCGTGACGACCTACATGATCATGTCCATCAGAGAGATCGATATCTATCTCGGTTTCGCTGAACCCGCCCAACCCACCCTTGAGGTGATGACCATGGCAGAAGAAAAATCCGGATCTACTTTATCCGCAGAGGTGGAAGAGTTCAAGGTCCCAGAGAAAATCAAACCCACCCATCCCACTCCTGTAGTGGAAGAAGAGGTGGATGAAAAATCCGTATTTGATCTCCCTGATGAGATCAGATACACGAATGAGGAATATATCCGCTACGGCTCCGTCCTACCGGACGTCGTAGCAGAAAGACTACGCTTGAAGCACATGATAAAGGAGATGATGAAACGCCCCTACATCGATTATGAAGCAATGGCCGACATCATGAAGAACTTTGAGATGGAGGAGGCGGAAACCCAACTATGCCACTATTTCAAGAACATGAACAAGAAGAATCACTGTTTCGTGTACAACATAAGCACTGGATCCGACTCTGTCGATGCTGGAGCTAGTAGCGATTCGGTCCTAGACGCAATCGAAGAAAACACCGACTCACCTGGATCCTCTCAGGAGTCAATTACATCGCAGGGACTTCGAGACTTTGACAAAGAGATGGAGGAGTATGAACAAGAGCACGTCTCCAAGCAAACGCAAGGTGAGCCGGAAAATTCTCCTAGTCCATATGATAGCATGGATGAAAGCTACACCTTGTAGGATGATATGGATACCGGAGATTCCTCTGAGGTCCACAAGCCAACCATGATGGAAAGTACTGACAAAAGTTTATCCCCCGGTACCGGACCAAAAGCCGTCTGCCATTGGTACACACGTTAAGGCTACTGGGCAGTCAAATAAGAAGAAGAACAACAAAAATCCGACACCGGCAGAGCCGGACGTCGAGGAAACCAACAAAGAAAACGTTGATGAAGAGATCGAGATGGAGAATCAGGATGGAGATACGATTAATACCACCCCGATCAACCCTCCTGTGGATGGACACGTCGTCACCAATGGTGCACGTGAAATTTACGGAGATGCTCTCACAATTCCAATCCCAATGGCTTCGAATCTCACATCGGAGGCGCTGGAGAAAAGGGCTGAGCACGTGTAAAAGCACCGTCTATTTCTACTCGAAGAGGTCGCACACATCATCGAGATGAGGCAGCAGTTAGACAGTGATCCTGCCAAATACCAGTCAGATTTCAAGCGACATCCAAACAAGACAAGGGGAGATCCATTTCTTGCTAACAAGAACCCGGATATCCACAAAGATCTATTCGATGGAAAAGATGGAGAGAAGATCCGAGTCTACAACATGTCGTTGGAAAACGCTACTGCAGCTCGAGCCATCCTCACCAACAATCCGTTTCCGCAGCAGGTCCAGCAGTGCATCGTGTTGCTGGACAAAGGATCAAAGCAGCAGAAAACGGTCGCGTCATTTAGTGGCAAGCTGAGTTTTGCACACTGGCGCTGACCAAAGCGCTGACGTAAGGCTTCACAGGGATACGCCTCAATGCTACCGTCCCCATGGAGAAGAAGAGAATTCAAGAACCGTCTGAAACGGCCACTCTCGCCGGCCGGCATGTGACTGGGCAAGAGTTATTCTGGCTGCGTCTGAAGACGCCATCAGGGCAATGGTTGCTCATCAGGACCATCGTCGTCAAAACAACCGCTATAGAGAAGACCCGGAAACACGCCGCCAGCGAGAGGAGCAAGAGAGGCTAAGGATGCCACCATCGAGCCATCCGGCTAGCAACGCTGGACGAAGAAATGATCCGGATCGTCCAGAATCAAGTAGGGATGGTGCCCGAAGAAACAGGCATCAGAGTCAGCATAATGAGGCTCCACCTCCACCACCACGTAATCCAGCCGGAAATAATCCACTAGGGCCACCATCGCCTCCTAGCAGCGACCATGAAGGATCCAGACGCAGCCATGGAAGCCGTAGGGGTGGAGGCGGCAATGGTGAAAGGAGAAGCAGAAATCCGACTCCACCGCGCACAAGCCGTGAACCTCCAAGGCATAGATATCTCTCGCCAAACGACGCTCGCCATCACATTGAATCAAACATAGAAGCTCGGCGATACGAGGAAGAAGACGTGTATGTGGGACCCAAGTGCTTTGGACCACGCATACGTTAGACCAAATTTCTGGTTGACTTTGGTATTGCCAAACACATTCAGCCCTACGACGGCGCAGCTCGGCCAGATACCTAGCTCCAGGATTTCTTCCAGGCCTGCTGCATCGCCAAAGGAGGAAACAGCCTGGTTGTAGTCCGATATCTCCCGCTCATGCTGAGGAAGACGGCTCGATCATGGCTCAATGAACTGCCAGAGAATTCAATTCACAATCGGTATGATATGCAAAGTGCGTTCTTTTCAAACTTCGAGGGAACATACAGGAGGCCCTGCATAGTCGGGGACTTGCAGCGTTGCACACAAAGACCCAGAGAAACCTGCCGGGATTACCTCAGACGCTGGATTGACTCAAAGAACTCCTGTGAAAGAGTAAACGAGCATACTGCGATAGAAGATTTTATTGCAGGATTTCCAGTCAGACTTTTACGTCACAGACTGAAGGGTGACCACATCACAGATTTGGGAGAAATGATAGAAATGACAAGCAAATATGCTGATGCCGATGATGATTCAGAAGGACTGCTAAATATTCTGGCCAATCCCAATGCGGCCAAACAATCAAAACAAACTCAGAAGCATAAGAACACCTTGGACGAAAAGCCGGCTTCGGACAACGCAGCTGTTAACACAATGTTCAGATCTGGAGGACGAGGAGGGCGCGGAGGCGGCCGGGGTAGAGGCCGTGAAACTTCCCGAATCCAGGGCAGAGGAGACCAGCAACCCAGAAGAACCTATACCTGGGCCGACATTGCCAACAATCCCTGTGTCCACCACTTGGATAGTAACGAAGGATCTACCCACACAAATGCCGAGTGTCGTTTCAATGAAGACATCAAGAAAGACGAATCTGCTGGCTACAGAGCCAAGCGACGAAAAGGAAAGTAAAATTCCGAGAAAGGAACGGAGCCCAAGGAAGATTCCGACATAGAAGAAGCGGAAGCCGCTGCAGAGCCCAAGTCGGATGGAAAGAAACTTTCCCGACTAAGAAAGACGCATACGTTTGCTTCCTTGGATCCCAACCTGCTAAGGACAAGAAGGCGGTTCTTCGTGAGCTCAATGCCATAGTTCCGGCTGTTCCACAGTTTCTGGATTGTTCGGAGGTAACTATCACCTTTGATCATTCAGATCACCCGAGGAAAACACATCGTCGGGGAAGTACCCTCTGGTCGTCAATCCTCTTATTGATGGCTATGAGTTCTCTAAAACACTCATGGACGGTGGAAGCAGCATTAACATCCTCTACATCGGGACGCTCCACCGCATGAAGCTACGCGAGAGCCAGTTGAGTTACAGTAGTGTAACTTTCCATGGCATTGTACTAGGGAGACATGCGGATTCTCTGGGTGAGATTACTCTGGACGTGACATTCGGAACCCAAGACAATTATCGGACCGAGCCACTCTCTTTTGAGGTGGTACCGTTCAAAAGTGCTTACCACGCCATCTTCGAACGTCCTGCTTACTAGGCGTTCATGGCCCGTCCCTGCTACATCTACAACATGATTAAACTTCTAGGTCCAAAGGGCGTAATCACCGTATGAGGAAATCCGAGGAAGGCGTGAGAGTGCGACGAAGGATCTGCTACCTTCGCCGAGGCCATGCTGCATGCCCAGGAGTACCAGGAGATCAAGAAGACCATCAATCCGTCCGAGATGCCCGCTACGAAGAACGCGGTACTGAAGCCAAGTTTGCAGTTCAAGGCGTCGGAAGAGAAAAAGAAAACGTCGCTGAAGGAAGATGATCCCTCCAAGACGATGAACATAGGGTAGGCCTAGGCCACACATAGGAAAGCGCGCTCGTTGAGTTCCTCAAAGATAATAGTGATATGTTCGCATGGCAGCCTTCTGACATGACCGGAGTACCTAGGGAACTTGCCGAACACTCTCTTAATGTGTACCCTGACGCTAAACCCATCAAACAGTTCTTACAATGGGTTGGTGATGAAAAGCGCAAAGCAATAGCCAAGGAATTAGCCCGACTAGAATTAGCGGATTTTATAACAGAGGTCATCCATACAGATTGGGTGGCAAATCCTGTACTTGTCCCTAAAAATTACATGTGTGTTGATTATACCGCTTTGAACAAGGCATGCCCAAAAGACCCATTTCCTTTGCCAAGAATCGATCAAGTTATCGACTCAACGGCAGGGTTGGAACTACTCTGTTTTCTCGGCGCATATTCTGGATATCACCAAATACCAATGAAAAAGTCGGATCAAATTAAGACGTCTTTCGTCACTCCTTTTGGAACCTTCTGCTACAAAACTATGCCTTTTGGCTTAAAGAACGCAGGATCAACATATCAACGTACTATGCAACATTGTCTCAATGACCAAATCGTACGCAAGGTCTATGTATACGTAGACGACATAACAGTTATGTCCAAAAATAAGGAAACTTTAATTTCCGACTTGGATGAAACATTTGCTAGTCTACAAAAAATCAATATGATGCTAAATCCAAAGAAGTGTTTCTTTGGAATTCCAGCCGGAAAATTGCTAGGTTTCATCGTCTCTGAGCGAGGCATAGAGGTGAACCGAGACAAAATCAAGGCGATCCTAAACATTACCAGGCCGACTCGCCTGAAGGACGTACAACGTCTCATTGGTTGCGTTGCAGCGATGAGTCGGTTCGTTAGACGGCTCGGTGAAAGAGCCGCACCTTTGTACAAGCTCTTGAAGAAAACCGACAAATTTGTCTGGACTCAAGAAGCCAAAACTGCCCTGCAAAGTTTGAAAGATCTACTTTCAAACCCACCAGTTCTCGTAGCACCAGAACCTCAGGAACCTATGTTACTCTACATTGCAGCGACCAACAAGGTCATAAGTGTGGTAACAGTAGTTGAGCGCGAGGAAGAAGGCCACGAGCATAAGGTGCAGCGACCAACTTATTATCTGAGTGAGGTCCTGACAGAATCAAAACAACGATATCAACACCATCAAAAGCTAGCCTGTGGAGTGTTCTTTGCATCTAGAAAGCTACGCCACTATTTTCAAGAGCACAAGATCACAGTGGTGAGCACCGCTCCCCTGCGAGATATAATCAATAACCGTGATGCCACAGGACATGTCGCAAAGTGGGGAATAGAGGTTGCAGCTTTTGACATTGAGTACAAACCACGTACAACAATTAAGTCCCAAATACTTGCCAACTTTGTTGTTGATTAGACATAAACGGTAGAAAACACAAGTCCTCCAGACTCGGAATTGTGTACCCTTCACTTTGATGGATCAAAAGCTCGAGGAGGCTCGTGGGCTGGCGTGGTGCTCAAATCACCCCAAAGAGATAAGTTGTTCTATGTGTTGCAAATACACTTCACGACAACCAATAATATTGTTGAGTATGAAGCACTGCTGCATGGAATACGCATGGCCAAAAACATTGGCATATCAAGACTCATGTGTTACGGAGACTCGGATCTAGTTTCTCAACAAGTATCCAATATCTGCAATGCAAACAAACACATGGAAGTATACAAAGCTGTTGTGGATGAACTATCTAAATTGTTTGAGGGTTTTGAGTTTCAACACATCCCTCAAGCAGAAAATGAGGAAGCATATGCTCTATCAAGGATATGCTCTGCGCGGAAACAAGTATCAGATGGCGCTTTTTAGAGCATTTAAGGGTCCCCTCCATAGTCGGAGTTGATGAGGACTATCCAACGAAATCTGACTCACCTTTAATAGCAGTTCTGGCTATAATTCCTAGCTAGACAAAACCCTATCTGGATTTCCTGATAGACGGAAAACTAACCGAAGACGAAGTCTTGAGCCGGCAGATTGTTCGACAAGCAAATGCCTACACTATAATAAATGGTCAGCTCTATAAACGGAGTGTTTCTTGCATGTTCCAGCGATGTATTTCTTTGGAAGAAGGAGTGAAAATCTTAAGAGAAATCCACGAAGGCGAGTGTGGTCATCATGCTGAAGCCAGATACTTAGTGGCAAAAGCTTTTCAACACGGATTCTTTTGGCTTACAACTAAGGCAGATGCCGATAAACTGGTCAAAACGTGCAGAGGCTGCCAAAAGTTCGCTCATGAGGCACATGTTCTGGCTGGACAACTACGAACAATCCTATTACATGGCCATTCGCGGTCTGGGGGATTGATATGGTAGGGCCGTTTCGCACGGCAAAACGTGGATTTACTCACCTACTAGTAATGGTGGATAAATTTACAAAATGGATTGAGTCTAAACCCGTAACAAGTTGCGATGGATCCACGGCCAGAAAATTTGTCGAGGACGTAATCATCTGATTCGGATATCCGCACAGTATAATTACTGACAATGGGAGCAATTTTTCCATGGGTGAACTTGCCGAATTCTGCGAAGAACAAGGGATCCGACTTGATATTGCATCATTCCCACATCCACAAGCTAATGGACAAGTCGAAAGAACTAATGGCCTTATTTTACAAGGAATCCGGCCTCGCCTCGAGGCACCGCTTCATCGGGCCGCGGGGGCTTTGGAGGAAGAATTACCGTCTGTGGTATGGAGCTTGCGTACAACTCCTAACAAATCAACCGGCTATACTCCTTTCTTCTTGGTCTATGGTGCAGAAGCAGTACTTCCAAGTGATTTGATTCATCAGTCTCCACGAGTCAAAGCGTATATCGAAGAAGATGCAGAAGTTTCTTGACAAGATGATCTCGATATAATCGAAGAAGTATGCGTCGTTGCTTAGCAAAGATCTACAGCATATCAGCAGAAGTTGCGCAAGTATCATAGTCAGAGAGTGCAAAACCGTTCTTTCAGAAAAGGCGATTTGGTTCTCCGACTTATGCAAAATCCCCAATTTGGAAAGGACCTTTTATGGTTAGCAGAGTTCTGCATAATGGGTCATATTATTTAACCGACATGAGATCAATCGAGGAAAGACCTGATACTCAAAATAGAAAGAGAGTTGGTGGTAGTACAGACCCGGATGAAATAGACCGACCATGGAATATTGCGCAGCTACGTCCCTTCTATTCTTAGTTATATTTCCTTGTAATCTTATTTCCAAAAAGAGCATGTCATTTTTTCAAAAATCCCAGAATGCTTGAAAGTACTTTATGCTCATGTTCGTTCTGGTTACAATTTTTGAATATCTAAAAGTGTTACCTTAGAGTACAAAATTTAATTTATTGGCTATACTTTGGTTTTTTATCTTATTTGCTTAGACGCGGGCATTTTCCGAGTAATGAGTTGTTGGTACTGGAAGCCGGCTTTGTTTTCGAGTTTAAACTGGTTTAGCAATTTGCGCTCCGTTGCTCAGCAAAGTTTCTGTGCTAAAGGTTGGCCGGCCCATGAAAGGGACGAGGCAGAGAGCCAGATAAAACGACAAGTATAAGCATAAAAAATACAAAGTGCTTCAGAAATTTTCAAGCACATGCATAAAATATATAAGCATAGAGTGCTACGATAGTAAAAGCATTAGTTTTTACAAGACCAACACAAAAATAAAACATTTTTTATATCATTACACTGCCATAAGTTCAGAATAATGCATAAAAACTGCTTATGCTGCAGATTCAGTAATGAAGTAGGTGGAGCACTAGAGTCGACAGCATTGTCGCCCTCGATCTCAGACTCAGAAGCATTGCTGGCTTCTGGCTCTTGGGGCAAGGGAGGCGCGGCGACGGGTTCGAAGAACGACGTCATATAGTTGGTCATCTCCGCCACACGTCAAGCATAACCTACACAAGACTCTTGGATGGCCTTGATGTCTTGTGGGTTACCCTCATCATCCTCCTCGGCAATACCCTTGGTGACATGCCAGATTTCCATCTCGCTGTGGTGGCTCATCACCATGGTAAGAGCAGTCTGAGCAGTAGTCCGAGCCTAGGAGATATTCCAGTCCTCAATAATCTTTGGAATCTCCTTGACCTTGTCCCTCACCTCGTGCACTAACATTGCGTGCAAGTCGGAAAGCTTGACAGACTCGCCAGCCTCTTCAAGTGTTTAGCGGAAGTCGTACAAGATATCTCCGACGAGCTTAATGCACTCGAGGCAAGGTTCGAAGGTAGGAGAGGGAAAGATTCAGGGGGGCTGGGAAAGAAACCAAATAATCAAAATTCGACTGAAAAGAAAGTCAAAAAATCAACAAAAAGATAGATTCAGAAATCTTACCTAACACAGAGTGATTCCATTGAGCATGCTCCTTGCGGAGGCTGTTTAGTTCACTGGCTATGGACTGGGCAAGATCCCTCTGAATATCGAAGTTCTTATTGAGATCAACAAGTTCTTTATCGCGGAGGGCTATGAGTTTCTCGAGACTCACGGTCTCATGGTTGCTTGACTCCAAGACAGCAGCCACGGATTTCTTCGATTCTAAAGTTAGCTTCTCAAGCTTGTCTCAGAGTTTAGCATTCTCTATTTCCAAGACCTTGAAGTTCTCGTATTGGTCCACCATTTTGCTGGACTAACACAATATTTCTGCAAAGAAAAAAATACCAGTCGGACAAAACAAGTTTGACTGACAAAAAGATAACTGACAAAGAGGAAGTCGGAAAATTTTACCTTCTGCTTCATCTTTCTCAATTTTCAACTTTGAATTCTCGAGGCGCAAAGCTTTGATTTCTTTGCGTTTAGTTCTAATGTTCTTGAACAATTCCTGGTTGGAAGATGCAATTTTCTGTAAGTTTAGAGACGGAATACCGTCAGACGGCTACTAAGACTTGATGTCTACGCACTTCTATTCTTGTAGATAGTTGTTGGGTCTCCAAGTGCAGAGGTTTGTAGAACAGCAATAAGTTTCCCTTAAGTGGATCACCCAAGGTTTATCGAACTCAGGGAGGAAGTGTCAAAGGTATTCCCTCTCAAGCAGCCCTGCAATCAAGATACGAGAAGTCTCTTGTGTCCCCAACACACCCAATACACTTTTCTGGTGTATAGGTGCACTAGTTCGGCGACGAGATAGTAAAATACAAGTGGTAACGGTGCCACAAAATAGCTTCTGACTTGTTGTTGACGTGGGGTAACGTGTGTGAAACTGAAATAAAGATGGAAGCAAGCAAACATGCAACAAATCTAGATGCAAACGGTGTTTCAATGTTTAGAAACAAGGCCTAGGGATCATACTTTCACTAGTAAACACTCTCTCATATAAATATCCTATCTTCATGATACTACTCTTAACTACTCTCCGGTTGGACACTCTAATCCACGGTAGGGCCTTCCCCAATCTAGATAACCCCACACTATCACCTTGAGCGCTAGATGGTTCCAACAAACACCACAATTTCATAGAGACATGCAACTCCAAATATAACTCATAACAAATATATATGTAACCTAGCTTAAGTGCCACACACGGTGTGAACGCTATCACTTTCACACACATGGGGAAAATCATAGATCTATTAAAGCACGATGAGTATTTATGTAGACTCTAGCCTAAGTGCCACCATGGCGTGCACGCTGTCACTTTCACACACATGGGGAGAGCAGAGATCTATTGAAGCACTTGAGTAGCAAGGTAGATCTACTTGATTACAAAGCTCGTGACCACAACAAGATCATGCATAGATAGAGATGAACACATAGCTACCGGTAGAGCCCTTAGGCTCGAGGAAGAACTACTCCCTCCTCATCATGGGAATCAACAACGGTGATGAAGATGGTGGTGGAGATCGATGGAGATGGCTACGGGGGAACTTCCCCGTCCCGGTAGGGTGCCAGAACAGAGACTTTTTGTCCCCCGAATCTCCCCTTCGGTGGCGGCGGCGATATGGAGGTTTTCGTGGATTTCTTACGGATTATTTAGGGTTTTCTCCCCAGGGGATTCTTATAGGCGCAAGAGGCAAGGTCGGTGGAGGTCCAGGGGGCCACACCCCCTGTGGGCACCACCAGGGCTGGCCTGCGCCTAGGGGGTGCGGCCACCTTGCTGTCCTCCTCCAACTCTACTTCGTGGTTCCGTGTTGCTCCGGGAAAAATAATGACTTTGGCTTTTGTCCCGTCAAATTCCGAGACTATTGATTTTCTGCCTTTTTGAAACCAAAAACAGAAGAAAACATGCAACTGGCACTATGGCATCTTGTTAATAGGTTAGTACCAAAAACATATAAAAACACCTCAAAGTGTAGACAAAGCAAAACAAAGTAGATACTAAACAAGCATGGAACATTAAAAATTATAGATAAGTTTCCGACGTATCAAGCATCCCGAAGCTTAACTCCTGCTCGTCCTCGAGTAGGTAAGTGATAAAAAGAATAATTTTTGAGGTGAAATGCACCATCGAAATCTTGATCAAGGTATTTGTAAAGCAATGAAATCTGGGATCAAAGTACTCTAAACATGATCATGAAAGATCTAGTTCTAACAATAAGAAAAAGTAACTATGCATGCAACATGAAAGGTTACAAACAAATATTCATGAATAACAATGCATTGAAAGACGTTTGTTTGTTTCACATATAGAAAACATATCATAGTGGAATTCAACTTGTCCCTCATGGAGTAGCAAATAAATGCATAGGACACCTTCAAAGTTCATAAGAGTGACTAGATACAAATAGTTCAAGAACAAGCAATATCAACAATATGCATCAATCAATAAGTTTTGGGACACTGCACATAGAACTAAGAATGACAACTATGCTCTCCTAGTTGGTGCATAAAGATAAAAGGTGGAGACTCAATATAATGGTGGAAGAAAGGCCCCTCATAAAGGGAAGCAGGGATTTCAAGTTTCAAAAAGAGCTTCCAAAAAATTATGGTACTTGTTAGCTTTCAGCCCTCATTTCCCCTATCATAAGCATCTTAAAGTGATTAAGGTTAAAGTGAACAAACTATGGAGTATATGCTTGACAAAGTATAAGTTGGCAATCTCATGTCCCTTGAATACGAGGGCCGCACCTCATGCTACTCAGCTTCAGTCACCTGTAAGTTCTTGTCATAGTAAGTACATGTGTATCATAGAGAACCGCCAACGGGGTACCCCTTGCACATGATACAGGAGCTTCCCCATAACCAAAAGGACAAGGAAAGCAGACAATGAGCATCTCAGCGATCTTTTTATTTGCTATTTGCATAGGTTTTTATTAAGGATGCTTAACAGATTGCTCATGATGGTGATGTTGCAAGTTTCCACCATGATTAGGCAAGGCTTTGGCCAGCGGCTCAGGCGTTTCTCTAACACACATACATAACGCCATGGACTTACAAGTTCCCCTTTTTTCGCACCAGCGACATCCATAGACAAAAGAGCATGATATCAACTGCGTACAAAGTACAAGTGCAATGTTGAAAGCGTTCCCCGTGATAACTCGATTCTTCTAATTCCAACGTATAAGTGAAAGCATAGACAACATAGATGACACAATGGTTCAAGTTTATTAGGCAAGAAAAATAAAGTGTGACATCAAGTTTGTGAGAGATTTAATCACTAAGTTTTCACATAACAAAATACGTTTTAATTGGAAGATAGATGAAAACAAGAGAATACTTGGAATGGTGTAACACACCATGCATATGAATTTATAGTGGAGACTTTGGAATAACTTGGTTTCTTGGGAGTTGGAAGCATGATTATAGCTTACTCATACAAGTGGAGGCTAGCAAAAGACTGGGAGCAACCAACTAAGAGAGCAATAATAGCCATAATCATGCAGAGCGGCAAAACATTACTAAACAAAGCATAAAGTGGTACCACAAGTCAAAAACTAAATGATCATAGATGCTAAGGTGACTGTTTCATAGTCATAACATGGTGTGAGCATGTGCCAAGTCAATCGAAATAAAGCATCAAAGGAGAATACCACAATACTATGCTTTTGTATGCTAAAACAACACATGATTCTTTCAAGGCACATTAAGCAATCCTAATTTTTTCGAACAAGTCATGCTACAGCAACAATAACTAAGCATAAGGTCAAAACAACATCTAGCATGACATGATAAAGTCTAAGCCACAACCAAAGCAAGCTCCTCTTTGTACCACTATAAGCATGAAGCTTCCTACTCTTTCCAACACCAATCAACTTATTTGAAACAACTCACAAAGATAATAATGAACAAATACCAGTGAGCCTGTCTCACAAATCCACAAAGAAGAACTAAAAATTTCTAAGAAAAAATAATAAGAAAACTAAGGCTAAACATAGTGCTAGCAAAAGAGAACACTCACAAGACAATACGAATGAAAACTGGAGTGTTTTAGGCAATGAAAACAGATTGTGACTCTCTCCAAAATAATTGTGCTGTAATCAACCAACTTTACTCAAGCAAACTAATAAAAGTAAAACTAAAAACAAAAACAAAGACGCTCCAAGAACAACACAACTGTGCATGAAACAATAAAAACGAAGTGTCTAGAAAGAACTGAGATTTTTATTGATGAAGAAGGGGATGCCTTGGGCATCCCCAAGCTTTGACGCTTGTACCTCTTGAATATTTCTTGGGGTGACACGGGGTGGCATCCCCAAGATTGAGCTTTTGTCCATTCTTCATCTCATTACATCATTCTTTCTCTACACCTGAAAATTTTCCTTCATACAAAACTTCACACAATCTTCATTAGCAAATTAGTGTATTCAAAAGATCATAGAACTTTGGGTTTAGCTTTAGAACAGCAAAAATTTCACTAAAAACACAAGCTACTGTAGCAACTCCTTCAAAAAGCTCAATTACCCAAAATACAACTAAAAAAGGAATCAATAAGAAGCAAATGCGAATAATGGCAGAAATCTATCAAAACAGACCAGCAGGTGGAAACCGATTTTTTAGAAGACCTTCTGTTGCTCAAATAAAAAAGTGTTGAACTAACGAAAGTTATATTACATACTGGGGGATTTATTCGTAAAATATAAGCTCAATCAGACTTACAGATATTCCTCACGAATTTTTATGGTGGAGCACAAAAATCTGTTTCAGGACAGCAACTCCCCAAATCTTACTTCCCTCTCATTAGAGGTTATTCTTGGCACAAAAATCAAATAAAAAGGATAAGGAGAGGTTATTACTGAAGTAATAACTTCCAAGACTCAAGAAAACTCTTGGGTTGTCTCCCAACAACTACTTTTCTTTAACGCCTTTAAGTTAGGCTTGATAGTTTGAGAAGATGCTCACATAAGAAATATGAATTGAGGTAAAAGAGAGCATAACGAAGAAAATTCAAAACACATTTAAGTCTAACCCACTTTCTATGCATAGGAATCTTGTAAAGAAACAAGTCATGAAATCACAAAGCAACAAGCATAGGAAAGCAAAACAAGTGCAACTTCAAGATCTTCAACATAAAGAGGGGAAACTTAATATTGTTGAGATACATAAGACCATGTTTCCCTCTCTCATAATAACTTTCAGTTGCATCATGAATAAAATTAACAATATAATCATCACATAAAACATTGTTATCATGAGCCACATGCATAACATGATTATTACTCTCCACATAAGCATAATCATTCTTATTAATCATAGTGGGAGCAAATTCAACAAAATAGCTATCATTGTTATTCTCATCACCATAATAATCAAATATAGGAGGCATATTTTAATCATAATTAACTTTCTCCTCAATAGTAGGTGG
The DNA here is from genome assembly GCA_910589765.1 of Avena atlantica. Classification (NCBI taxonomy): domain Eukaryota; kingdom Viridiplantae; phylum Streptophyta; class Magnoliopsida; order Poales; family Poaceae; genus Avena; species Avena atlantica. The sequence goes on from OU342733.1 coordinate 361,119,553, forward strand.
ACTGAAAATATCATATTCATCATTGTAATCATCATAAATTGGAGGTTTGGTATCATCATAGGCAATAGAATAGCTATCTTCCAAAGCTAGGGGACTAAAAAGATCATTTTTATCAAAACTAGCTTCCCCAAGATTAGACTTTTCCATAGCATTAGCAATAATGGTGTCCAAAGAATTCATACTAATAACATTTCTATTATCAAGCATATAAAGTTCCATAGGTTTTTTAATTTTCTCTTCAAACACTTCATGCCCTAGCTCAAGATAAACACTATAAAGCTCTCTAATTTTGTTGTTGTTTTCCATTAAGCCTAACTAGTGAAAACAAGAAACAAAAAGACAAAATTGCAGAATCTAAAGGAAATAACTTCTAGCACTCACACACCAAGTGAATGTGAGTACCTTTTACCTGACCTCCCCGGCAACAGCGCCAGAAAATAGCTTGATGTCTACGCACTTCTATTCTTGTAGACAGTTGTTGGGCCTCCAAGTGCAGAGGTTTGTAGAACAGCAGCAAGTTTCCCTTAAGTGGATCACCCAAGGTTTATCGAACACAGGGAGGAAGTGGTAAAGGTATTCCCTCTTAAGCAACCCTCAATCAAGATACAAGAAGTCTCTTGTGTCCCCAACACACCCAATACACTTGTCAGGTGTATAGGTGCACTAGTTCGGCGAAGAGATAGTAAAATACAAGTGGTAACATTGCCAGAAAATAACTTTTGACTTGTTGACGTGGGGTAACGTGTGTGAAACAGAAATAAAGATGGAAGAAAGCAAACATGCAACATATCTAGATGCAAATGGTGTTTCAATGTTTAGAAACAAGGCCTAGGGATCATACTTTCACTAGTGAACACTCTCTCATATAAATATCCTCTCTTCATGATACTACTCTTAACTACTCTCCGGTTGGACACTCTAATCCACGGTAGGGCCTTCCCCAATCTAGATAACCCCACACTGTCACCTTGAGCGTTATATGGTTCCAACAAACACCATAATTTCATAGAGACATCCGACTCCAAATATAACTCATAACAAATATATATGTAACCTAGCTTAAGTGCCACACACGGTGTGGACGCTGTCACTTTCACACACGTGGGGAAAAGCATAGATCTATTAAAGCATGATGAGTATTTGTGTAGACTCTAGCCTAAGTGCCACCATTGCATGCACGCTGTCACTTTCACACACATGGGGAGAGCAGAGATCTATTGAAGCACTTGAGTATCAAGGTAGATCTACTTGATTACAAAGCTCATGACCACAACAAGATCATGCAGAGAGAGGAGAGAGAGATGAACACATAGCTACTGGTAGAGCTTAGCCTCGAGGAAGAACTACTCCCTCCTCATCATGGGAATCAACAACGATGATGAAGATGGTGGTGGAGATCGATGGATATGGCTCCGGGGGCACTTCCCCGTCCCGACAGGGTGCCAGCACAGAGACTTTCTATCCCCCGAATCTCCCCTTCAGTGGCGGTGGCGCTATGGAGGTTTTTGTGGATTTCTTTCGGATTATTTAGGGTTTTCTCCCTAGGGGCTTCTTATAGGCGCATGAGGCAAGTTCGGTGGAGGTCCAGGGGGCCCACACCCCCTGTGGGCGCCACCAGGGCTAGCTCGCTCCTAGGGGGTGCAACCACCCTGGTGTCCTCCTCCAACTCTGCTTTGTGGTTCCGTGTTGCTCCGGGGAAAATAATGACTTTGGCTTTTGTCCCGTCCAATTCCGAGAATAATGATTTTCTGCCTTTCTGGAACAAAAAAACAGAAGAAAACAGGCAGCTGACACTGTGGCATCTTGTTAATAGGTTAGTACCAGAAAACATATAAAAACACCTCAAAGTGTAGAGAAAGGAAAGCAAAGTAGATACTAAACAAGCCTGGAACATCAAAAATTATAGATACGTTTCCGACGTATCAAGACTCGAGCTGCAAATTTAGCTAAGTAAAATTACAGCACGAGCCTTGGGGGCTACACTACATCATTCTTTTGCAACCTAAAAGCATCAACTCGGATCCAACGATGTTTATCTGGCTTTATGCTTGGGGGCTAGAGGATATGATAATAAATGCAAATAAGAATAGAAAACTTACAATGTGTTCCAGGTGCAACTTTTCAAATCCAAGCTTGGTGCTGTGAAACACCTTCTCAGTAAGGGTGAGGGAAGGAACATCCGTCGCTGGAAGTTCGCCAGATTTGACTTTAGCATCCTAGACCAAAATTTGGTCCAGGAGACTGACCAGCTTGACGTCTTCCTCCTCCTAGCTCGCTGCCTCTAGGGTCAAGGTTTGCTTCTCAAGACTAGATTGAGCCAGTCTGAGGATCTCTTCCTTTTGTTTCCTATTTAGGCTAGAGACTGCGGAGCCGGCCACTTTGTCCATCGTTCCTGTAGATATTACAATTGGATCATTACCCTTGACGGGTTCACCCTTGTTAGTTGCCTAGTCATCAATGGTGACCAGGGCTTTCGATATGTTGCCAGCATCAGGAGAGGCATAGCTCCCTGTGCTGATGGAGTACTGGATGGAGTTGATGGTGGCACGACTAGGGAGATAACAAGCTTTTGCTGACTCATCTGCTTGCCCGGCTTGCTGTCCGGCTTGGTCTTACTCTTCAAAACTGATTTAGCTCTAGAACACGAAAATCCTAAATATCAGGTGTGCTCTGGAAAGAAACAAAAGTACAAAAGATAGGGTGCTTACTTTTTAACTACTAGCAGCACTTGGCTACCACCAGCAGCAACAACTTCTTTCGACTTACGCTTCTTGGAGGCGGGGGCAACAACTTTTTGCACCTCATCATCCTCCGTCGCCTCCGGATCGCCTGAGAGATAGCCCTCTAGTGGAGCTAGCTTAGACTCGGAGAGTTTCTCGAGCTAATAAAGTCAAAAAGCATCGATGAAAATAGAGTCGGAGAAAAAACAGAAAAGGATGATGAAACACAAAAGTAGAGTCAAAAAGCAGTTAGAGGACGGTTGGTCGTATACATCTTCATGGAAACTTCTGGAACTTTTTTCTACTCTTTCCTTGATCAAATATTGCATGAGGGTCTTCTAGTCCTTTGACAGAATTTGACTCGAACTGACCCGCATGCTGTCCTTCTTGTCGCTCGTGATCTGGTGCATGAGGCGATCTCCATGGTGCTGCAGAGGTTGAATCCGGCGCTCCAACCAGCAATGGATCAACTCGGATCCACGGAGGCCCTCATGCTTCATCAGAAACTCAATCCGCCTTTTGGTGAGGATCAAGATATCCGACAGCTCTGGCGCCTCCATGTCCCATGAATTCTGGTGGGAAGCGGCGCCATCGGTGAACGCCGGAAGACCTTCTGCCTTCCCAGGAGCCAGAATATCCTTGTGATAGAAGAAGGTTCCGGCCCAGCGTTTGACGGATTCACTAGCATTAATCCTAGGATATACTTGGTTTCTCCTAAGGACTAAGCTAAGGGTGCCGGTGGTGTAAGGCACACCGGAGCTAATGGAATTCTTCCGAGTACCATAGTAGTACCAGAAAAGGGTGAGACATGGCCTAATGCCAAGAAACCCCTCGCACAAAGCCGCATGAGTACTAAGCTCAAGCAGGGAGTTGGGAGGAAGATTATGGAGTTGCACACCGTAATGATTGAGGACCTCGACGAAGAAGTCTGATGGTGGCTGTTAGATATATATATTTGTATATTGTAGTTTCCCCATATGTTAGGGGGCTTCCTGCATATTCACATCTGTACCTGTATTATATATTATGGGCTTTGGCCCCCAAAGGCATACATGTTGCATATTCCTGACATGGTATCAGAGCTAGGTTAGACCGTTTTTCCGCTGCAACATCATCACAGCCGCCACCATCCCTATCGTCGTTGTTTTTCCGACGTTGCTGCCGCTATCTCCGGCTGTTCGCCGCCGCCTGCTGTGGGTCGTCTGCCCGTCGCCGGCCACGCCATGTCCGCTGCCGCCTGCTGGCCCCCGTCCGCCGCCGCCTGCTGGCCGCCATTTTCTCCCGTCGCTGCTGCCGGTGCGCCCTGTCCCGGCCGGATCTGCAACACCCCTGTCTGGCCCTGTCCCGTCGCCGTCGCCGTCTGGCCCCACCCTGTCTGGCCCGCTGTCGATCCGTCTGGCCCCGCCCCGTCTTGCCCGCCACCGATCTGCAATGCCCTGTCGCCGTCTGGCCCCGCCCTGTCTAGCCCGCCGGCGGCCCTCAACGCCTCGCCACCGGCCCTCCAATGCCTGCTTCCGGCTCTCTTACCCCAGCCTCGCCACCATCTCGTCGGATTCCTCCACCATCCCGTCGGCTTGCGTCAGGACCGGTCAGATCTAGATCTGATCTGTGTCTGAGTTCGAAAAAGAGAGAGAGAGACATATGTCTTCTTCATCGGGTTATGTTGCGATTCCTCGCTGCCCGGTGATCTTCGATGGCGCGAATTACCCTGATTTCGCTGCCTTTATGTGCGTTCACATGCGCGGTCTTCGTCTTTGGGGTGTGATCTCCGACGAGGTCTCCTGTCCGCCGTGCCCCTGCTCCTGTGGCTCCTCTTCCGCCGACGCTGATTGTTCTCGGTGTTGATGCTTATCAGGAGGCCAAGGATGCTGCTTAGAGTGCTGATGATAGTGTTGTTTATTGCTGCTTATGACCTGAAGTTCAAGCAGTACTCTTCTGATCTCGAGGCCTATTGACACGCTCTGACTGCTTACACGCAGTGGGTTGATGAGGATGCTCGTGCTGCTGCTGTTCTCACCTCTAGTGTTCTGCCCCAGTATGATGATGAGTTCATGAGTCTCCCTACTGTTGACGCTCAGTGGGCCCATCTTCGGCAGCGCTATCATCCGTCTGGGATGCTCTTTACCTGTCTGTGGTTCGCCAGGAGCATGCTCTCCAGCAGGGTGATTCTACTATTGATGAGTTCTATACTCAGAGTGCTGCTATCTGGCGTCAGCTTGATTCTCTTTGTACTGCTATTTGTGGCACATGCTCGTGCTGCCAGATTGTGCGCTCGGATTTGGAGCTTCACTGCATCTATGAGTTTCTGTCTCGGCTCCGCCAGGATTTTGATCCCCGGCGTGCTCAGCTGAATGCTCGTGGTCGTGTTCCGCTCTCTGAGGTGTTGTCTGAGCTTCGGGCTGAGGAGACCCGTCTCCGTGGTGCTGGTCTTCTTGCGGTTCCATCTGTGCTTGCTACTCGTGGTCCTCCTATGCCGTCTGCTCCCTCGACTCATCCGCGGTCCTCTGTGCCGCCGCCGATACTATCCACTCCTCCAGGTCAGGGTCAGAGTCAGCACCCGCAATTTCAGGGCCAGAGTCAGCACCAATAGGCTCGTGGTCAGGGTCGCCGTGGTTCTCTTCGTCACTGCACTTACTGTAGCAGGGATGGCCACACTTGGGCCACCTATTATACACGGGATCCCAGTTTACGTCAGCAGCACTAGGCTCGTGGGTAGTCAGCTCCTTATGGATCTTCAGCATTTGCTCTCTCCGATCAGGACATTATCAGGAGTCTTTGCGGTATGATTGCTGCTACAGGCTCTTCTTAGACAAGCACTGCTGGTTATGTGACTGATTTTTCAGGCACTGCGCGACCACCACCTTCTACACAGTCAGGTACGTCCCCATGGTATCTGGATTCTAGATCTTTCTTTCATATGACCTCCGAGTCTTCTTTTCTGTCCGCTCTTCGTTCTCTCCCTTCTCCCGTCCGTGTTTTCACGACTGATGGTACCTCTCTTCCTGTTTCTAGTCGGGGCACCCTTTCTACTTCTTCTTTTTCTATTCCTGATATTTCTCATGTCCCTCTTAAGATGAATTTGTTCTCTGCTAGCTAGCTTACTGACTCTGGTTGTCACGTCATTCTTGATGTTGATTCTTGTGTTGTCCAGGACCGTCGCACGCTGATGGGGATACGCCTACTGGGGTATACTCAGCAGGACGTTTCCGACTGGCCCAAGGACTGGCGAGTGGGCCTGCAGAACGGCGAGTGGATCAAAGCCCAGCAAGGTACCAGGCGACTGGAAGTTGAAGGCCCAGGCGAGTAGATAGGCCCAGTCGGTCTAGGTTGGACGATTGCCAAAGTTGTAACCGAATCGGTTGGGATATGTAAACCCTAGGGGAGGTGAGCCTATATAAACCTCCCTAAGGGGTGAGTAGAGACACGTTCCCTCATACACCCAAGCAACTCGCCGCCTAGTCGCCGAGTTCGTCCATTGTAATCACCTCCATAATACAATCTAGCAGGAGTAGGTCTTTACCCTCCGGGGGGCCGAACCTGGGTAAATCCCTGTGTCTTTGCCCTCATCTCGCACCGCAGATGGCTGGCCGCCCTTGCCCCTCGTTCTACTACTCGCTGCCGATTGCAGCATCTGCCGTGGTCATTCCCACGACAGTGGCGCCCACCGTGGAGCCTGGCCGGTCTGGCCGGTGTTCTGCGGCGAGATCCAATCTGCCCGTCAACGAGACGGTCGCCACCGGCCGCATGATAGCGATCGGCGAGATGCTCCAGATCTTGCCGAGCAGCTACGTCCGGCGGCACGACCCGTCACGCACAGCATGATCCTGCCGATCGGCACGATCAGCCTCTTCGTCGGCCTCACCGACGTCACCACCTCGGAGGACTCGGCTCGCATCCGCGAGTCGCCACCACGCGATCGGCTCTCCGAGAGCCAGGTCCGCACGATCCACCGCCTCGCCTCCGAGTACAACTCGGCCCACAGCAACGTGGCCGAGAACTCAGCGGCCGCAGAAGATGCGGCCCTCACCGACGACGCCGACTCGGCGACCCCGGCGTCACTCGCCGGATCCATCACCGCGGCCTCCTCCGCGGGCTCCATCGCTCAGGTCTCCAACGCGGGAGATTTCGAGGACCCCTCCATCCTCGGGATCTTCGACTTCGACTCCGGGTCGGAAAACTCCGCCGACCTCCACGACGGAACCAGTCGCCACGCCGCGACCTACATGGCCACCGGCGCCGATCCGCCGGAGGATCCTTTCTCCACCCCAATCCCTCCCAACGCCACGGCAACGGAGGTCGAGGAACTCCGCCTGAAATTAGCGGAGGCAGCATACGCAAGGAGCAGGCCGAGCGCGAAAAATTTCGCCTCGAGCAAGTGACAGCGCAGGAACTGTCACGCTACCACCAGCAGCGGATCAGGTCACGCCTGAACCCCACCGTTCAGGGGCGCGCCCTGAACTTCGACGACGAGAACGACCCGGCTCGCATAGCCAAGCGCGCGATCTGCGAGAGCGCGCCACCAGGAGGAAGCGCTCGGCCCCCGCCAGGATCAACGGCGATGGGCGCCCCACCACCACCCAACCGCACCCCTCCCAGGGACCAGCCGCGCATAGTCGTCTCCTCACGGGAGCGAGACGCGAACGGCCTACCACTGTTCTCCACCCCGATGGACAACCTCGTGGCAGGCCGAGAAGCAGCCGATAGCATCACGGCCACCGGCGACGGCGCCTTGCAAATCCAGTACGTTAGGGCCCTGCTCGCAAAAGCCGTGGAGCAGCAAAAAGCGGGCGCCGACTCGCAAGGGCGAGTATACTCACGCTCCTCAGGAAGCAGGGCGGCCTCAAGCGGCCGCCCAGCGGCGGCAAATACCCTCAATTGCCCGCCGCCAGAGCCACTGCAGCTCCAACGCCGACCCGCGAACGCGGCACTCTCCACCAACGATCCCAGGCCGGCGACCAACTTCGTCGCCGCTAACGGAGAACCCATCGACGCCCGCACTCACATCATCAACAACCAAAACTGGCGCGCACGCCAGCCCGACGACTTGCGGCACACCCTAGCTAATCGCCGCGATGGCGAGCCTATGGGGTCGCTCAGTCGACTAGGGCCTAAGTGCTTCGGACCAATGATCCGAGGCGAAAAGTACCCGCCAAACTTCAAGGCGCCAAAGGAGATAGAAAAGTACGACTCCTCGTACGACCCCGCAGTCTGGCTCGATACATACCTCATGGCAATGGGGATCGCGGGTCACACTGACCTACTCGCCGCCCGTTACCTCCCACTGATGATGGAGGGGACGTGCAGGCAATGGATCAACACGCTTCCCCAGGACAGTATCGACTCCTGGGAGGAAATGCGAGACGCCTTCGTCAGGCACTTCGAGTGCTCCTACACCCGCGCCACCACCATCGAGGACCTGGAACGATGCGTCCAGGGACCCGCGAGTCGACCCGCAACTGGGTCCAACGGTGGCAAGAGCTCTGGTACAACGCGGTCGGCATTCACCCGGACACCGCGATCCATTGCTTCAAGACCTCGTGCCGCTACGAGCCTCTAGTCGCCAAGCTCAAGCGACACGCCCGCGCTCGACAACATCCCCGACCTCCTCGAGATCGCCAAACGGTACGCCGAAGAGGATCCCAACCAAGACATCGACGACGAGTCAGGGGGGCAACGCCGCACGAGCGGCAACGACGGCGGACGACGAACCGACCTGCGCTACAGCGGCACCCGCCTCACAGGCAAGCGCCGCAACGACGGGCGAGTCGACTTCGTCGCCAACGCTGGGCACGCGCAACGCGAGAGCCAAAAGCTACCGCCGCGACGGAGGGCAACGGCGCGACGGCGGCAATTACAAGAACAAGCCAAGGTTCGATCCCGCGGCACTCCTTAACCAACCATGTGCGTTCCACAGCAGGGAAGGAAAGCCCGCAACGCACACCACCGCCGAGTGCCACACCCTCAGGAAATCGAGAAGGCACGGCACGCGCGCGGGAGGACACCGACAACGACCCGCCGAATGGCGGAAAATTCGGCAAAGTAGCCGGCTCGCTCCACACCTTCACGGGCTTCAACACGAAGCGTGAGAAGAAAGTCATCGCCCGCGCCGTCGCCGTCAACGCGGTGGCCCAAACAGACGTCCCCCAGTTCCTAAACTGGTCGGAACAACCCATCACCTGGAGCCGGCAAGACCACTCGCCACGCATCGAGTACCCAGGCCGAGTCGCCCTGGTGGTCAAGCCCAAGGTTGGCGACTACTGGCTCCCCAAGACACTGATGGGCGGCCGCAGCTCCATCAACATACTCTACCTCGACACCTTCAGGCGGCTGCGGCTCCCGCAGTCGATGATCGAGACAACCCACACTACGTTCCACGACATCGTCCCCGGTCGGAAGGCGTACCCGATCGGCAAAGTCACGCCGCCAGTCACGTTCGGCACTCCGGCAAACTTCCGCACCGAGCGGATCGTCTTCGAGCTGGTGCCCTTCGACAGTCCTTACCATTGCGTACTGGGGCGCCAGGCGTTCGCCAAATTCATGGCGGCGCCCCACTACGCGTACAACGCGATGAAGCTCCCCGGGCCGTGCGGCGTCATCACCATCAACGGCGACCCCGACATGGCCGCCGAATGCGAGGCCAAAGGAGCCGAACTCGCCGACGCCGTCATCGCGGCAGAAGCTAATCACGCCGACGAGCTCGCCAAATACGCTAGCGGGGTCAACAATGACGACCCCACAATACTCAAGAAGCCCAACTCCGAGGGCACAAACACCTCAACCTTTGAGGCCACGACGCACACTCGCACCGTCGAGCTGGTCCCAGGCGACCCCAGCCAGACGGTGACGATCGAGACAGGCTTGAGCCCAGCATAGGAAGGCGCGCTCATCGAGTTCCTTCGTGAGAATAGGGACGTCTTCGCATGGAAACCCTCCGACATGCCTGGTGTCCCTAGGGAGCTCGCTGAGCACAAACTAAACGCCGACCCCAAAGTGCGACCAGTCAAGCAGTCGCTACGGCCCTTCAATGAAGAGCGCCGTCGAGCAATCGCCGAGGAAGTGCAGCGCCTGCTCGCTGCCGGCTTCATCCGGCCAATCAAATACTCCAAGTGGCTGGCAAACCCAGTCCTGGTCGAGAAGAAAAACGGGACCTGGAGAATGTGTATCGACTACACAAACCTGAACAGCGCCTGCCCAAAGGAGCAGTTCGTCCTCCCGTGGATCGATCAGATAATCGATTCAACCGCGGGCTCGGAGTCGCTGTGTTTCCTCGACGCCTACTCCGGGTACAACCAGATCAAAATGGCCGTCGAGGACGAGGAGAAGACGGTGTTCATCACGCCATTCGGAGCATTTGTTACACCGCCATGACCTTCGGCCTCAAGAACGCCGGGGCGACCTACCAGCGGTGCATGCAAGAATGCCTCGCGAGCCAAATTGGCCGCAACATCCACGTCTACATCGACGACGTGGTCGTGAAATCCGCTCGCCAGGGAGACCTACTCGCCGACCTAGCGGAGACCTCGCCAACCTGCGGAGGTACAAGATAAAGCTTAACCCAGGCAAGTGCACCTTCGGTGTACCCGCCGGGCAATTACTAGGGTACGTCGTCTCCAAACGAGGGATTGAGGCAAACCCAACGAAGATCGACACGATCGCCCGGCTCGGCAAACCCGAGTGCTTGCGCGACGTCCAGAAGCTGGCCGGGCGCGTAGCGGCTCTCAGTCGCTTCATCCCCCGCCTGGGCGAAAAGGCGATGCCCCTATACCGCCTGATGCGCAAGAATCCCACCTTCCAGTGGGACAAGGAGGCGGACGACACGCTCCGCGACCTCAAAAAGGTGCTACTCGCCGCACCACTACTCGCCGCACCCGCTGACAAAGAGCCCATGCTGGTTTACGTCGCGGCGTCCGAGCGCGTCGTCAGTGCTGTAATGGTCGTCGAACGACCAGAGGAAGGAAAGGAGCGCCCGGTCCAGCGGCCGGTGTACTACATCAGCGAGGTCCTCACCGAGTCGCGCCAGAGATACCCGCAGTACCAGAAGCTAGTATACGCTGTCTTCAGGGCTCAGCGGCGCCTGCCGCATTACTTTCAGGAGCACCCGATCACGGTCGTCTCCTCAGCACCACTACAAGACATCATCCGCAATCGCGAGGCGACCGGGCGGGTCGCCAAGTGGGCCGTCGAGATCGGCGTCCACAACATTAAATACGAGCCACGAAGGGCGATCAAGTCCCAGGCACTGGCAGACTTCATCGCCGACTGGGAGGAGGCCCAGCAGCCTGAAAAACCGCCGTACCTCCATTACTGGAACCTGCACTTCGACGGGTCCAAGAACGCGGACGGTGCAGGCGCGGGGATAGTGCTGACCTCACCAAAGGGCGACAAGCTCCGCTACATCCTCCGCCTCGAATTCACGCCCTGCACCAACAACATGGCTGAATACGAGGCCCTACTCCACGGCATGAGAGCCGCAAAGGAGAGTGTCAATCGCCTTCGATGCTACGGAGACTCCGACCTCGTTGCGGGACAGGTCGCCGGCACCTGCGACGCCATCTCCCCTACCATGGCGGCGTATCGCCAAGAGGTGGACAAGTTGGGCGGCCACTTCACCGGCTACTCTGTCGAGTGGATCGACAGGCGGAAAAACGAAGAGGCCGACGCCCTCTCTCGCATTGGGTCGGCTCGACTCGCACCACCCGCCGGCGTGTTCCTCGACACAATCTCCAAACCATCAGTCTCTCCCCCGAGGGAGATAGACATCGGAGTCCCTCTCCAACCAGAGGCAGTCTTGGCCGCACTCATCACCGAGCCCGACGACTGGACCAAGCCCTACATCGCCTACCTGGAGACCGGCACCCTGCCCACAGACGAGACAAGCGCTCGAATGATTGCTCGCCGATGTAAGTCCTACGCCATCATCGACGGCGAGCTACACAAGCGCAGCGTCACCGGCGTGTTCCAACATTGCGTCCAACCGGCTGAAGGACGCAAAATTCTACACGACATCCACTCGGGCGACTGCGGCCACCACGCTGCCACGCGCTCCCTGGTCGCCAAGGCTATGCGACACGGCTTGTACTGGCCCACCGCACACGCCGACGCTGTCGATATCGTCCAGCGATGCGCCGGGTGCCAGAAGTACGCCAACCAGACGCACGTACCAAGTTCGGCGCTCAAAACAATCCCCATCACCTGGCCATTCGCTGTGTGGGGCATGGACATGGTAGGCCCCTTCAAGAAGGCCCCCTCCGGTTACACCCACCTGCTGGTCGCCGTCGACAAATTCACGAAGTGGGTTGAGGCCAAGCCAGTCCGGAAATGCGACGGGAAGACCGCCACTAAGTTCTTACGCGAGCTCATATACCGCTACGGGTTCCCCAACAGCATCATCACGGACAATGGCACGAACTTTGCCAAGGGAGCAATGGCCGAATTCTGCGAAGAGCACCACATCCGGCTCGACCTCGCGTCAGTCGCACATCCGGAATCCAACGGTCAGGCGGAACGAGCCAACCAAAGCATCCTCCATGGTCTGAAGCCGCGACTCCAAGTACCACTCGGGCGCACTGCTGGATGCTGGGTCGAAGAGCTACCCTCCGTCGTCTGGGGAATCCGCACCTCGGTCAACAGGTCGACCGGATTCACCCCCTTCTTCATGGTCTACGGCGCCGAAGCGGTCATGCCCACCGACCTAGAACACGACTCGCCACGGGTCGTCCACTATACGGAGGCCGCAAACGAGCTGGCCCGCCAAGATGGGCTCGACCAACTCGACGAAGCACGCGACCTCGCCCGATCGCGCACTGCCATTTATCAGCAAGGGCTCCGCCGCTACCACAGCCGACGGGTAAAAACCCGCACCTTCCAGGAAGGCGACCTGGTGTTACGCCTCATCCAGGACAAGAAGGGCATGCACAAGCTTTCCCCTCCGTGGGAAGGCCCGTTCGCTATCGGGCGCGTACTCGGCAACGACGCCTACTACCTCATCGACGTCCGCGGAGACGGCGAACTCGATGTCAAGCGGCCATGGAATGTAAATCTCCTCCGGAAGTTCTACTCCTAGAACCCCACATATGTACTCTCCAGTCGCTATGAAATAAAAGAAGCAATTACCTCAAATTGCGTCTACTCTCCATGCCTTGTGCCACTCGCACTCGTAATAACAGCGTCATGCTAACATGCAGAAGTCAACCTTTGGTACAGCGACCGGCACGGCCAAGTAGTGCGATGTAAGAGCACTGAGTCATCTCAGGTCCTGCGTCGTCCACGAAAAACGCCAATCCGGAGCCCCATTGGAGTCGCCTAGCTCGACTGGTTTTGCAAACCAAGACAACTGCCCTCGCTTCTCACAGCGGCCTTGGTCCTCCGCATCCTCGGCATAGCGACTCGAACGGCTAAGTACCACGCTCGGGGACTGAATACCAGTTTGTCGCGATCGGTCAGGGAAAAACTTCAAGTAAGAGAGCACGCCCAGGACTCGCCACGCGACTGACCCCCCGGGCCAGGCAGGAGTGACGCGCCCATACCAACGCGCTCAGTCCTCAACCACCCTCGAGTCGCGCCTCGAAATACCAAGTACCACGCTCGGGGACTCGGCCACCCGACCCCGTTCGCGTCCGGGAAAACGGTAAAGTACAGAGCGCTCAAGGGAGTCGCCTTGCGACTGGCTCTACGAGCTCGGGCGAGTCGACTAAACTAACAAAACACACGATAACAACAAACATCATATACAAGGTGAACCCCACAAAAGGGCGGACGCGCTCGGGGACTCATCCAAAATCAATCCAAAACACGAAAATTATTAGCAAAATGGACACAACATCCAATTCAATCGCACATCGCATTGTCTTACATTACAAACTATGCCTGTTCGGCAGAACTGCTGCTAACTTATCTAGGAACACTACACTATTATGCAGGCTTTGACGACGACGCACCAGAATCCCGGCGCTTCCGGATGAACGCGGTGTACGGGTTCGACGGATACGTCGTCAGCTCACCCGCCATCGCCGCGTGAAAAGGTTGTTCAACCTTGAAGTCACGATGCGGCGGCTCGGGGTCGTTTGGCGCGACGACCGTTTCCTGGTAGGGGAGGAGGTCGCCCATCGCCCAGACGCGTTCCGAGTACGCGGCGGCACGTTCCTGCAACGTCAGAACTTCGGACAGATCCACCGCGCCAGTCGACGAAGGGTACCGACTCGTCACATCGTCGAGGTCGAAGTCGAAGTCCTCGGGGAAGTGGCGAGCCCAAGGCTTAGCGCTGTCGACGCTCCGCGCCGAAACGCCGACCGCGTCATGAACTCTACGACCGCGGGCGCCTTCTCCAAGTACTCCCACACCTCAACGAGGTCACTGGGAATAACCTCCGTGGGCGACATCTCTTGAAGGTAGGCGCGGATGCACGTCGCCGACAGCGTCGCCGAGTCGACGAGCATGCTTACGCACTGCTTCGCGTCAAGAGAGCTCGCTTCTTCGTGGCTACCAATCACACGACCTGCTAGAAGGAGACAGTTATGAGTACCATAGAAAACAACAGACAATACAATTGAAAGACAGGGAAGACGCACTCACCAAGTAACGGGCGGGCGAGTGCCGTGATGAAGCTTTGAAGCGACGTATGATCGTCCTGAAGCCCAACAATGAGGGCTTCCGACACCTTGCGGTCTTCTTCGGCGGCCGCAATGGCGGCCTTGGCTCGCCCATTCGCCGAATTCGCTTCTTCTTTTGCCTCCCGCAATTCGTGCTCGAGGTCGGCGACCCTCTGCTCAGCAGCACTTAACGCAGATCGCACCACCACCAGCTCCCCAGCAGGAATAAGCTCCTGGCGAGCTACCTCCGCTTGTACAGCAGCAGCCTGAAGTTCCTTGTTTGCTTCCTGGAGAGTGGCCAGCTCCTTCTCAGCATGCTGCTTCGCAGCCAATCGCTCTGCCGACTCCAGCTATAGACCCTGTACACCTTCAAAGTCAGTACACATAAAAATTACTCAGTTCCCACCCGCTAAAATTTAGCGAGTGCGCACTCGGGGACTGACGACCATGAAAATTACTCAGTGCCCACCCGCTAAAATTTAGCGAGTACGCACTCGGGGACTGGCAACCACGAAAATTCCTCAGTGCATACCCGCTAAAATTTAGCGCATATGCACTCGGGGACTGGATTCGAAAGTACAAAACGAGAAATTATAAGGATCAAGCCGCTGCTAAGCACCGACCTGATCCTCGGGGACTGGAGGTACCTGGATGGCCGCACCAAGCATGCCATGAAGCTGTACTGCGTCCACAGACGTGAGCAGCGCCGGCGTGTGCCCGCGACGCTGGTCGGTTTCAGCGTCGGCGGTCCCTGGAGTGAGGCTCGGAAGCGCAGCCCCGCTTGCCGTGGCCGCCTTGGTCACGAAGCGGGGGAAGGTAGCAATCGAGGCACCCGCCCCAAAGGAACTCGCTTCCTCCGGTCTAGGCAAGGAAATGCCCTCCTTCGTGGACGCGGTTGCTTCCATTGCGGGTCTAGCCGGTGCGGTCGCCGCGTCATCAGAAACAGCGATGATGTCGTCGCCCTTGGCCTTCTTGCTGCCTTCCGTGGAGGCGGCGACCTCGTCCACCTTCCTCTTACGGGAAGGACCCTCCTCGCTAGTGGCGGAGGGCACCTTGGCCACCGTCGGGTGGCCCATCTTTTTCACTCCGGTCCTGCACGTCGAGTCAAATCAATAAAAGGCAATCAAAGTACTAAAAGAAAAAAGAGAAGGCCAAATGCACTCACTTGGCGACTGGAATGAAACGCAGCCCTGTACGAAGGCTGGCCGGTTTCTCCAGCTCAGGGCCCAATCGACGCCTAAGCCCCAGTTCCAGGACGTCAGGGGCCCAGGATACGGATGGCCTCTTTGACGTTGAGGTAGCGGTTGGCGCCTTCGGGACGCCTTCGGCAGAGGCCTCTTCGCGAAGTGGAGCTGCCGCGGCCGGAGCCTCCTTGCGAGGCGAGACCGCCATGCTCGGGACCTCCTTGCGAGGCGAAGTCGCCACAGCCGGAGCCTTCCCTAGCCCGGAGACCGGCGCAAAGGGCGGAGGCATTGAAGCCAGCGGTGCCTCCACGGATGGCGCATCTAGCGCGGTTGTCACCGGGGCCGCGCCGTCACCGGACGAGCTATGAGCATCGGAACTGCTCGCTGAATGCGGCGGTGAGGCCATCTTCGACGGTTTCGTCTTCCTCCTCAGGGGGGCCCTCGCTTCCTTCTTCTTCTTCTTCTTCGCGGGAGTGGCCTGACGGCGCGAGGTGGTTTCTGGGAGTTCCTCGTCATCGTCATGACGCTCGAGGCTCCTGCTCGCTTCGATATCGCGCTGACGTTGCCCGCGGGTCTTTCGGACCAGTGGGGCAATCTCCTCTTCGGACTCGTCCTCGTCGTCCTCGCTACCCTTGGCGGGTGGCGACTCGCTTGTGTCCTGGGCGGATGGCCCGGGGCTCTCGTCATCGGCGGGTGGTAGCCACCCTTCCACCACTTGGAACAGCTGCGTTAAACATGAAACAAAGTTAGAATTGCCGCGACTGCACATGCTGCGACTGCGAACAAGATAAAGGGATTACCGTCGGAGCCGGACGCTTCGCGGTGTAAGGAGGGACCCCGGCCTGCACATCCGTGTATGCTGCCTTGGTGATCTTCTTCAGCGCCGAGAGGTAGTCCTCCAGCTTCCACTCGGCGAGGCAGGCCTTCGTCGAGTCTCCTCGGCCCGTGTACTGGTACATGTCGTGCTCGCGTTGGGCGAGCGGAACGAGCCGCCGCCCAAGCCAACAGTTGTACAAGTTCACCGTCTGGAGCCCCTTCTTCTTCAGACCACGGATGGTCTGGAGCATCTCATCGACGACCATCCGCTGGTCGTCGGGGAGCTTGCCGACCTAGAGATGGCGTGGCTCGGAACGGTTGGCCGAGTACCGCGGGATCGCCGCCTCGTCCTCCGGAGTCGCCTCGGTCACGTAGAACCATGACTTTTTCCAGTCGCTCGCTGCTTTGGCCGGCAGCATCAGGTCGAAGAAGGAAGCTTTGGATTTGAGTTGGAAGGTTAAGCCGCCCGCGGCTAGCATTGGGCCGCCCGCCTCCTCGCGGCTGATCCGTCCGTGGAACAGATCTTGCCACAAGGGAAAGTAAGGCCGGCAGCCCAAGTAGCACTCGCAGAAAGCCACGAAGATGGCGAGCTGCTCGATGCTATGGGGACCCAGATCTGAGGGCTGGATCCCGTAGTAGGCGCAGAAACGCCGGAAGAACAAGGATGTGGGAAACCCTAACCCCGCTCGAGGTGACTGGTGAAACAGATGAACTCTCTCTCTCGCGGGTTTGGGGTCGTTTCTCCGGCTGCGGGGATACGCCAGCAGCCGGCCCGCAGGATTCCGGCCTCCTCGAAGGAGGCCAGCTGCGCCCTGGTGCACTTGGATCTACCCCAAGGTTCAGTGGAGAGGGCCATGGCTGAGGATTTGTTTGGAGGTCGGAGGATTGCGGGTCGATTGGATCGCGGAATCGAAGGAAGGAAGATGTGTGCGCTCGGAAGAAACGGTGGGCGGTTGGCTTTGCGATAGCCAACCATTCCTCTTATATAGCGGGAGTTGCCCGCCAAATTAGGGGGCCGTTACCGCGCAATGATTACGCCAAAAATTACCGTTGAGTTACCTTAACGGCTAGTTTGACCACGCCCGACGGTCCACCTCCTGCCACTCGGCTCGCTAAGTTACTCGCCGAGACCGCGTCCCGTTGGCTCGACTCGCCCAAGACGCAACTCGGTTCACTGGATTTATTCCTTCATGCAGGAGCCCGCCGATGATTCGACTGGATGCCAACTTGAAGCCGTATACTCCGACTGCCAGCAGCCACCCACGCCTAATCAACGACGGCCTCGGGGACTACTGATGGGGATACGCCTACTGGGGTATACTCAGCAGGACGTTTCCGACTGGCCCAAGGACTGGCGAGTGGGCCTGCAGAACGGCGAGTGGATCAAAGCCCAGCAAGGTACCAGGCGACTGGAAGTTGAAGGTCCAGGCGAGTAGATAGGCCCAGTCGGTCTAGGTTGGACGATTGCCAAAGTTGTAACCGAATCGGTTGGGATATGTAAACCCTAGGGGAGGTGAGCCTATATAAACCTCCCTAAGGGGTGAGTAGAGACACGTTCCCTCATACACCCAAGCAACTCGCCGCCTAGTCGCCGAGTTCGTCCATTGTAATCACCTCCATAATACAATCTAGCAGGAGTAGGTCTTTACCCTCCGGGGGGCCGAACCTGGGTAAATCCCTGTGTCTTTGCCCTCATCTCGCACCGCAGATGGCTGGCCGCCCTTGCCCCTCGTTCTACTACTCGCTGCCGATTGCAGCATCTGCCGTGGTAATTCCCACGACACACGCAGGCCCTGGTTGGAGCTGGCCCTCGCATCCATGACTCTTCAGGACTTTGGTAGTTAGACTGGCTTCGTGTTCCTTCCGCTGCCACTTCATCTGCCAGTTCTTCTCCGGTCGTCGCCTCTGCTACTAGCTCCTTTCAGCAGTGGCATCATCATCTTGGTCACCTTTGTGACTCTCGTCTGTCGTCATTAGTTCATCGTGGTCTTCTGGGGTCTGTCTCAGGAGATGGGTCTTTACATTGTCAGGGTTGTAGGTTGGGTAAACAGATTCAGCTTCCCTATCCTACTAGCGCATCTGTATCTCAGCGACCTTTTGATTTAGTTCATTCCGATATTTGGGGTCTGGCTCCTTTCGCTTCGAAAGAGGGCCATCGCTACTATATTTTATTCATCGATGATTTTTCTCGGTACACTTGGTTGTATTTTATGCTCTCTCGCAGTGAGGTGCTCTCCATATATCAGCGTTTTGCGGCCATGGTCCATACTCAATATTCTACCCCCCATTCGTGTGTTTCATGCTGATTCTGCTGGTGAGTATATCTCCCAGATGTTGCGAGGTGTTCTTGCTGAGCAGGTCACTCTTGCTCAGTTCTCCTGTCCTGGCGCCCATGCCCAGAATGGCGTTGCTGAGCGTAAGCATCATCATCTTCTTGAGACCACTCGTGCCATGATGATTGCCTCTTCTCTTCTGCCGCATTTCTGGGCTGAGGCTGTTGCTATGTCCGCTTACCTCATCAATATTCAGCCTTCTGCCGCTCTGCAGGGTGATATCCCTCTTGAGCACCTATCTGGACAGTCTCGAGACTACTCCATGCTTCGCTTGTTTGGTTGTGTTTGCTATGTTCTTCTTGCTCCTCGCGAACACACCAAACTGACCGCTCAGTCCTTTGAGTGTGTTTTTCTTGGATACAGTAATGAGCATAAGGGCTATCGCTGTTGGGACCCTGTTGGTCGTCGGATGCGTATCTCTCGTGATGTTACTTTTGATGAGACGCGTCCTTTCTATTCTCGTCCCGCCGTTGGTACCTACCCGGTGGAAGATATCTCTTTTCTTCTTTTTCCTGACACACCTCCCTCTACTCCTATTGTGTCTTCTTCAGGATCTCCTCCCCCTGATGTCTCTTCCTCGCCACCGTCCTCCTCTGCTCTGTCTAGTTCTCCTAGTTCTCCTCGTTCTCCGGAGTATTCCTCTGCTATTCCTTCTTCTTAATCGTCGTCTCCTGAGTCGTCTTCCTCTGATGAGCTTCCCTCTACTCGTCCTGTTCGTCAGCGTCGTGCCCCCAACCGTTACTCTCCTAGTCAGTATGGTCTTTCTATTGCCTCTGACCCGACTTCTTATCGGGATGCTGAGCATCATCCTGAATGGCAGTTGGCCATGGCTGAGGATATTGCAGCGCTTGAGCGCACTAGCACATGGGATCTTGTTTCTCCCCCTCCCGGTGTTCGTCCTATCACGTGTAAGTGGGTCTTTAAGATTAAGACCCGCTCTGATGGATCTCTTGAGCGCTATAAAGTGCGTCTTGTGGCTCGTGGTTTTCAGCAGGAGCATGGTCGTGACTATGATGAGACCTTTGCTCCTGTGGCTCATATGACCACTGTGCGTACTCTTCTTGTTGTTGCTTCTGATCGTCACTGGTCTGTGTCATAGATTGATGTTCAGAACTCCTTTCTCAATGGTGAGTTGAGTGAGGAGGTTTATATGCAGCCTACTCCTGGGTATTCTGTTCCCGAGGGTATGGTTTGTCGTCTTCGACGTTCTCTTTATGGCCTCAAACAGGCCCCTTGTGCCTGGTTTGAGCGCTTTGCTTCTGTAGTGACTGCTGCTGGTTTCTCCCCTAGTGCTCATGATCCTGCGCTGTTTGTTCACACTTCTCCTCGTGGCCGCACTCTTCTTCTTCTCTATGTTGATGATATGATCATTACTAGTGATGATTCTGAGTATATCGCCTTTGTTAAGGCTCGTCTTCATGATCAATTTCTTATGAATGATCTTGGTCCTCTTCGATACTTTCTTGGGATTGAGGTTTCCTCCACTTCTGATGGCTTTTACATCTCTCAGAAAAAGTATATTCAGGATCTTCTTGCTCGTGCTGCTCTAGGGGATGAGCGCACTGCTGAGACCCCTATGGAGCTTAATGTTAAGCTTCAACCTACTGATGGTGATCTTCTTTCTGATCCGACATGTTATCGTCATCTTGTTGGGAGTCTTATTTATCTTGCTATCACTCGTCCTGACATCTCTTATCCTGTTCATATTCCGAGTCAGTTTGTTTCTGCTCCTACCACTGTTCACTATAGTCATCTTCTCCGTGTTCTTCGTTATCTTCGTGGTACGATCACTTGTCGCCTTTTCTTTCCTTGTTCCAGCTCCCTCCAGCTCTAGTGCTATTCGGACGATACGTGGGCGAGTGATCCTTCGGATCGTCGTTCACTTTCTGCTTACTGTGTGTTTCTTGGTGGTTTGCTCATTGCTTGGAAGACGAAGAAATAGATAGCGGTTTCCCGTTCGAGTGTTGAGGCTGAGTTGCGTGCTATGGCCTTGTTGACTGCTGAGGTGACTTTGGTACGGTGGTTTCTTGCGGATTTTGGGGTCTCTATTACCACACCCACTCTGGTTTTGTCTGACAGTACAGGTGTTATTAGTGTTGCACGTGATCCGGTCAAGCATGAGCTTACCAAGCATATTGGTGTTGATGCTTTCTAAACACGTGCTCAGGTGCAGGATCAGGTTGTTGCGCTTCAGTATGTGCCTTCAGATTTACAGTTGGCGGATTTCTTCACGAAGGCACAGACCAGAGCGCAGCATGATTTCTTACTCTCCAAACTCAGTGTTGTGGATCCACCATGAGTTTGAGGCGGGGGGGGGGGGGGGGGGGTTAGATGTATATATTTGTATATTGTAGTTTCCCCATATGTTTGGGGGCTTCCTACATATTCACACCTATACCTGTATTATATATTGTGGTCTTTGGCCCCCAGAGGAATACATGTTGCATATTCCTGACAGTGGCAAACTAAGGCCACGATCGATGTGCGTGCCAAACAGCACCCGCTCGCCGTCGCGCGGGGCGGGAACAGCATGCCCTGAGGCACTCCGCCATGCGCCGGTGACGATGAGTCCTTCGTTCTCCATGACCTGGAGCTCGGCGTCATCCATGGCGCTAGGGATCCAGAGGCCCCGCATCTTCCTTTCATCTGCCGCCGCTCCTGAGGTCGAGGCAGACGCCATTGATCTTGGAGAAAAAAAGACTGGTGGGGGAGAGAGATTTTTTTGAGATGTGCAAATGGGAATGGGTATGTAGCGCTCGAGGTGTACGAGGAGGCAATGAATGAATCGATGGAGAGATGAATTTGAGAGAAAGGGTTTTCTCCCCTCTTTTATTTGTCTCTATGTCAAGATTCATGCGATAACACGCGCGATTAGCGCCACACATATAGGAGAGGGGGAGTTAGCTTCCTCGCGACTCTTCCGCCCCCTCGATTTTTGCGCAGGCCTTGAAATGGCGTTATGTTCCCTTAGGAACGGACCCACCAACAGTCGTGCTGATAGGACTCCTGTCAGTGACAGGACCTGGTCTGAAAAGTTGTCAGTCCACACGCCGCTGAAAAATCCAGCTTATGTTTCAAACTGAGCAAGGAAAAGATTAAGGTCAGAGCAAAACATATCGGACTCTATTGACTCGGAATCCTACATTACTGAATGAAGTTTTCGGGAACCCTTAAAGATTCTCAAGACGAAGAAACCATCAAGCTAGACGATTTATCTGACTTTGGATCTTGAAGACTTCCGGGGTCTACTATTGGGGATATACTTTCCGGGTATACCCACAGGACTCGATGACCAGGGTGGCCCACCAACGGGTTAGAGCTTTGCTTCACAGGCTGCCCAGTCAGAGAAAGAGGAGGAGCCAGTTCCGGCTACGAAAAGGCCCAGAAGAGTTATCGACTTAGGCCTATAGTATTACTTGTAGTCCAAGCTGTATCTAGTTACCGACTCTGTAATGTAGCTGGATAGGTCTCTCCTGTAACCCTAGGCCCCGGTGACTATATAAACCGGCCCTATGGGATCCTTTAGGGCAACCAATCAATCTTAACACCACAATCAACTCGCACAGGCAAACCTCTCTTGTAATCCTCTATAACAGCCGGCTTACGCCGATATATTACTGGGTTGCTAGCAGGAGTAGGATCCGATCGCCGCAGTCGGATCTAAACCTGGGTAAACTTGTGCTCACCGCTCCTGGAACATCCGATGTCTCACACTCCATCCTTCCAACGCCACTAGGACCCCCTATGGCGTACTTGTCGACAATCCGACAACACCATGAAGAAGGAATCGACACGTCCTCTCCATTGTCTTCTCCATTAGAATCCTCCGAGTCATGAGAATCACCACTCTCGCCATCCATGTAATCCTCCTCTTCCATCATGTCCTGCATACCTCCACCTTCCTCGTCCGCATCTGCCTCTCCACTATAGTCTTCTCCACCTCCGGCCTGACTGCTCTGCCCTGGTTCGTAACCACCACCTCCTCCTCCTATCTGACTGCTCTGCCCTGATTCATAACCACCGCCTCCAGCACTGGACATTGAGTACATCTCGTAACTGAAATCAGCACTATGGCTAGAAACATGTCCACCATCGCCTCCAGGAGGATCGATCTCCTTCAAGACAAGAAGCACTAATGCGACAGAGTTTACATGCCTATCCTCGCAGCCTTTTAACCACTTAAACCAGTCTCTGTTAGTATCTACATGACTCAAAGTCCAGAAAATATTTTTTTTGACTTTGTCCACAATGCTTGCACGCTGACGGTGTACGTCTCGATGTTATAGCCTAAACATCCTGTCAACCATTCCTTCAACTGACTAACACTCCAGGTTTGAGGGGCAGTCAAATCTAACTGCGTACACATGAACTCGCCTAGACCTGCTCCAAAGTCATTTGTTTGGATATTACAGAATCGTAATAAAACACGAACTTCACTAAATTGGTCATCTCTGCTAATATAAAATAAACAGCGTAATCAATTAATTATCGATAATACGTATAACTTCGGACAATGCTTGCAAACATTCTAAATAATGTGATAAAAGTCTACCAAATATCGCCAAAAATTTGGGCATAATCCATCGGTCTAATATTGCTATTAATCCACCAGCCAAATATTCTAATAGACTAACCATACCCACGTACGTAACCATATACAATAACTGTGATTATCGAGGGATTAAAGTTTACCATTAAAGAGAGAGAAGCCACTCGGTCTAGCAGGCTGAGTTCATCGGACAAGCAGCACAGCACCCCTCAAACAGCCTCAGCTCCACCACAGCTCCATCACCATTGCCATTTCTCCACCACCGTTTCTCCAACAAACCAACACCAAATCAAACCCTGAGCTAACCCATCAGTAGATCGAGTTTCCACTACCTCTCTAGTGGTTTTAGAATGAAGATTTTGTCGTCAAATCGAGCAAAATCGGGCAAAAATGGTGCAGGAAAATGAAGAACATGAGAGAGAGATAGAGGGCATCTCGCGACGCGGGGAAGAAGAAACGGCCGCCTGGCCACGCGGCGCAGCGTCCCACCCTTATCTGCCTCCACCGGTGTGGGCCAGGCTGAGTGGCCAGTCGGCCTAGGGCTGGCCAGGTGAACCTGTCGGCCTAGGCGGGCCCAGCGGCCCCACTGGCCAACCTGCTGTCGGCTACCTCTTGGACGAGTGGGATGCTGTCGGCCTGGCTCTGGCCGATTGGCCCAGTCGGCTTCCTCCAGGCCGACAAAGTGCTACATCTGTAAATAACTAAAAACGTATAACATATATGTAATAAATTAAATAAAGTGTATTATTTAAAAAAAAATCGCCGCGGTGGCGTTCCCCCGATGGCACCTAAAGTTGTGGCGTCGATCGTAGGTAAACAAGGCGCTTTCATTTGTTGCTATTAAAATGTTCTACTCTGTGGATGAACTAGACAAAAATCATAGAATTAAACTAAAGATAGTAAGAAATCATAGAATAATCTGCTTTTTGCAAGTTTTCACGATCTAACCTACTTGCATAGCAGTTTACCGGAAAGCGCCAAAGTTAGCGGCACGATGTCCTCATAAAAAGCGCCATGGTCTATATGACGCGCTGGTCAAAAACGTCATGGCATCGTCCGACACGAGCCCATCTCTTGATGTTAGACGCTTTTTAAGGTAGCGTCATGGTACTTACCACGACGTTTTCCCGGGAAGCGTCATACCCCTTTGACTAAAAAAAAGGCCCGAGCGCCACTCCCAAACCCTCCGGTTTTCCCCTCCCAGTGCGAGCAACAGAAGCATGGCAGCGACGGCTCCTCTCCCAGCCCCCTCAAATCTACACTATAAACCCCACAGATCCTAGGCAATTTCTGGTGGATTTTCTTCCCCTCCCCCACTTGAGGTACTCTTCTTCTATTTTCCTTGTTATATTAGTTGAAATTATCACATTGTCCTCTTCTTCTTAACCCTAGTTCTTTGGTAATTTGGTATGTACTCCCTCCGTTTAGAATTATAAGACGTTTTAGGTTTGTGAAGGAGATGTATCTAGACACCTTTTAGTGTATAGGTTTAAATGAATCTAGACACTAAAAGGAGTCTAGATACATCTCCTTCACAAACCTAAAACGTCTTATATTTCTAAACGGAGAGAGTATATGGTAGAATATCGAATTTCCTTAGAGAAATAAGTGTGGTAGAATGACAGTTTTTTAATGTTAATGTTAGTTAGTAAATAGAGAACCTGCACTATATATATTCAACAACGTTTTGCATCAACACTTTTTTACTTTGGCACCAATACTTGGTGTTAACAGGCGCGTTGCAACAGCGTCTGCACTTTTCAAAACATTCAGAAGTGGAAGTCCTGACCACTTGTCTTTGCATGGTGTCTCACATAATAAATAAAGGTTTATTATTATCATGGTACTCACTTAATGCTGAATTTTGATCTGCAGGGAGTCAAAAAATCTTAGAGAAGATTGCAGGATTGTGGATAAAAACATTTATGCTCACATATCTCACCAAAGATTACCACGTGGGCAACGGTACTGCCACAGCTATAATGCTCATCTGGGAAGGAGCGTTGAACGTGTCGCCTATTCTATGTGGATTTGCAGCTTGACATGTTCTTTGGATGTTAAGGGTCTATTTTTTTTGTCGGCTACGCCCGATCTTAGGTTTTTTTTTTCGGACATCGAATATCGGTCCAGTCGCGTTCCTAGGATCCCAGTTTTATTCGGATTTGGACCAACTTTGGTCCGGACTTCTCAGACTATTCCCAGCATCTTGGGAACACCCTGGGAACGCCGGACGAAGCGAATTCGGCGAAAAAAAAGCAGATGGCGATTGGACCCACCCAACCAGCGACGGAAGCCGAGTCGTCGTCATCCTTCCGCCTCGGAACCCTGCGGAGGACCGTCGGACATTACCTGCGCGTCGCTTCGGCCACGCGTCGCCGTAATGCCGCGCCACCGCCGCCTCCTCGGCTCCCGCGACGAACCAGCGGTCAAAAACTTCCCACAGTGCCCCCTTTTCTCGCCCTCGCCGCTACACCCCTCCCACCCCTGCTGCCCGCCTCGGCCTATAAAAGCCGTACCCCTCGCCGGAACTCTTCACACTCTATCACAACTCCCTAGCTCTCCCAACTCTGGCGAACCCCACACTCCGGTTAACTCACCACACTCCCCCCACTTCCCCATGGCCGAGCGCTTTCCCTATGATCCCGCGGCGGCGAACGACTTTGGCCGCCGCACGCTCCAGCGTGGGAGGCCCGCATGCTACACGACGAGGGATACATGGCGCCGCCCGACGTTCGCCTTGCCCCCGGCTGGAAGCTTAGCGCCAGCGGGATCCCGATTCGGCCGGTGCCGAAGGACAAAGAGATCGTCGAAGAGATCCAGGCAGCCATCGCCGGCATGGAAGACCCGAATCTCGCCGAGGATCCGGGCAATCTGCTCTTCTGGGAGCAGTTCTTCGCCGGCCAGCGACTCCAGGAGCTCGCCCGCCACGAGGGGCCTCCGGGGTCGCCGCCGAAGCAGAACAACGTGGCGTCGCGCCGCCGCTGGCGGAGCGCTCCCGGGCGAACACTCGTCGTCGTGCTGGAGCACATCCACGCCGGTAATAATCCCCGCCTCGGGTGCCCCTGAAACCCGACGCCGGTGTCAAGGGCTGATGACCCACAAGTATATGGGGGTGTATCGTAGTACTTTTGATAAATAGGAGTGTCGATCCCAACGAGGAGCAGAAGGTGTTGACTAGTGTCTTGGAGCAGGAAATCACTGTAAATACTTAGCAAACGGAATTTTAGGTTTTTTTGATAAAGCAAGGAAATAAAGTGCAAGTAAATGAAGGCAGCAAATAATTGCAGCAAGTGGCCCAATCCTTTTTTAGCAAAGGACAAGCCGGTTGTAATACTTATGAGGACCAAATGTTCTCGAGGACACATGAGAATACTGTCAAGTGCTTTCGTTTTATATAGTTGATTAATCTTCTTTGGTTTGATAAGTGTTGTGTGAGTGAACCTGTGCTAATGTACCAACCTTACTTGGACTAATACATACTTGTGATTAAACCCCTTGCAAGCATCCGCAGCTACAATAAAGTAATTAAGATAAAAACCTAACTGTAGCCATAAACTCTAGATCCTACACTCCCTTGTGCAAAGGTTTCCTAATGGGGGTTCAGGTTTCTGTCACTCTGGCAACCCCACAATTAGTAGCCAAATACACAATGCATTCCCCCTAGGCCCATAAATGGTGAAGTGTCATGTAGTCGACGTTCACATGACAGCACTTGAAGAATAGCACCACAACTTAAATATTAGATCATTGAATAATACCTTAACACAATTCCACTACTAACAACATGACTTCTCCCATGTCCTCAAGAACTAAACGAACTACTCACGAGACATCATATGGATAAATACTAAAGATGATATATTGATGGATAACAATTTGAACATAAACAATAATTCAATGGTTCCACTCACAAGTATCAACTACGAAAGTAATCAACACCGGGAAAGTTTCCCCTAAGAACTATGCAAGATTCAACACAATTGTTACAGCGGGAGGGAGTGGTGATGATGGTGCTGGTGGAGATGGTGGTGTGGATAATGATGATCCCGATGAAGTCTAGCTTGATGACGGTGTTGATGGCGACGATCTCCCGTCTCCGGAAAGGAATTTCCCCGATAGAAATCTGTCTGTCGGAGAGCTCTTTCTCTCTATATAGTTTCTGCCCCGCAGAGGCGGCGGAATCTTTCTGTGGTCTCCCCCCGAACTTTAGGGTTTTGGGAGGAAGATATAGGCGAAGGGGCAGAGCAGGAGGTGGGCCAGGATGGCCACACCCCCTGGCGGCGTGGCCTAGGGTGGCCCGTGCCTGGGGTGTGTGGGCCCCCTGTGGCCCATCTCAGCCTCCCCTTCTAGCTCCCTCCGTCTTCTGGAAAAATATGATTTTCCATATATTTTCTAGTATTTTTCTGATCTTCGCGAAAATTGCATCTAGACACCGCTTTTTTCCATCAGAATCCTGACTCCGGCAGTTCATCCTCCAAGAATCATCCAACATGCAAAAATAGGTGAAATACCATCGGTATCACCTCTTAATAAGAAATATATCAATGAATAACAACAAATTATGATATAGAATAGTGATGCAAAATGGACGTATCAACTCCCCACAAGCTTAGACCTCGCTTGTCCCCAAGCAAAAACTGAGCTCAGTAAACATGCCTGATACGTCCAATTTGCATCACTATTCTGTAATTTACTGCTATTTATTGATATATTTCATATGAAGATGTGATACTTATGTTATTTCATCTATTTTTGGATGTTGGATGATTCTTGGAGGATGAACTGCCGGAGTCAGGATTCTTATGGAAAAAGCGGCTCCTAGATGCAATTTTCACAAAGATCAGAAAAATACCAGAAAATATATGGAAAACCATATTTTTCCAGAAGAAGAAGGAAGCTAGAAGGGGAGGCTGAGATGGGCCACATGGGGCCCACACCCCCCAGGCGCGGGCCACCCTGGGCCGCGCCACCAGGGGGTCTAGCCACCCTGGCCCACCTCCTACTCTGCCCTTTATCCTATATCTTCTCCTCGAAACCCTAATACACGGGGAGCGACCACAGGAAGATTCCACCGCCTCTGCGGGACAGAAACTATAGAGAGAGAAAGAGCTCTCAGGCAGATAGATTTCTGCCAGGGAAATTCCTTCCCGGAGAGGGGAGATCGTCGCCATCAACACCATCATCAAGATAGACTTCATCGGGATCATCATCATCTACACCATCATCTCCACCAGCACCATCATCACCACTCCATCCCAGTATAACAATTGTGTTGAATCTTCCATAATTCTTAGGGGAAACTTTCACGGTGTTGATTACTTTTGTAGTTGATGCTTGTGAGTGGAACCATTGAATTATTGTTTATGTTCAGATTGTTATTCATCATCATATCATCTCTGATCTTGATCCATATGATGTCTCGTGAGTAGTTCGTTTAGTTCTTGAGGACATGGGAGAAGTCATGTTGTTAGTAGTGGAATTGTGTTGAGGTATTATTCAATGGTTTAATATTTAAGTTGTGGTGCTATTCTTATAGTGGTGTCATGTGAACGTCGACTACATGGTACTTCACCATTTATGGGCCTAGGGGAATGCATTGTGTATTTGGATACTAATTGTGGGGTTGCCGGAGTGACAGAAACCTAAACCCCCGTTAGGAAACCTTTGCACAAGGGAGTGTAGGATCTTAGAGTTTAAGGCTGTAGTTAGGTTTTTATCTTAATTACTTTCTTGTAGTTGCGGATGCTTGCAAGGGGTTTAATCACAATTATGTATTAGTCCAAGTAAGGTCAGTACATTAGCATAGGTTCACCCACACAACACTTATCAAACCAAAGAAGGTTAATCAGCTATATGAAATGAAAGCACTTGACAATATTCCCATGTGTCCTCGAGAACGTTTGGTCCTCATAAGTATTACAACCGGCTTGTCCATTGCTAAGAAAGGATTGGGACACTTTTTGCAATTATTTGCTGCCTTTATTTATTTGTTCTTTATTTCCTTGCTTTATCAAAAAAACTCTAAAACTCCATTTGCTAAGTATTTATAGAGATTTCCTGCTACAAACCACTAGTCAACACCTTCTGCTCCTCGTTGGGATCGACACTCCTATTTATCAAAAGTACTACGATACACCCCCTATACTTGTGGGTCATCAAGACTATTTTCTGGCGCCGTTACCAGGGAGTGAAGCGCTATTGAATAGTGGAACTGGTAAAGTAAACTTCTACTGTGAGTATTGCTTTTTATTTATGTTTGTTACTTTCTTTCCAATATAGATAACCCACTTGGTTTCCTATTTGGGAAAGCTACTACCACTGCTAGGGTAGTAGATGAACCACCGCTTGTTGAGATAGATCCTTTTAAGATACCTACACGAATTGTTGATCGTTGTATGGATAATTATTATTTTGAGGATGGAACTGTCCATCCTAGTGATAACTTGCTTTTTATCCATGAATTATGCGGGTTGTTTAAGTTTGCAGGTATCACAACTGAATAAGTTAAGAAGAAGTTACTCGCTATATCATTGAAAGGAAGAGCTGAAGAATGGTATAAGCTGCTGAAGAATGGACAGTGTATGGAATGGGAGGAAATAGTACCTCTATTTTATTCTAAATTCTATTCTTCCAGTGAGATTCATAAGGATAGGAACCAAATATACAACTTTAGGCCTCTTGATGGAGAGAGTACAGCCCAAGCTTGGGGGAGATTGAAGTTACTAATGCTTAAATGTCCTATTCATGAACTCCCTAATAATATTATTATTAATAACTTTTATGCAAGGCTTTCTCTTCATGATAAAGATTTATTACATGCTTCTTGTGCTGGATCATTCACACGTATGAAAGAATAAGCTAAATGGGATCTTCTAGACCGTATTCAAGAAAACACTGAAGCATGGGAGAATGACAAAGGAAGAAAGTCAGGTATAAAGTATGATTATGAATGCATTATACCTTTTATGGGAAGTGATGACTTTCATGATATTAGTACTAATTATGGTCTTGATTCTCAAAGCATTGCAAATTTCTTTAAGGCCTTTGCCTCTTATATAGAAATTCCCAAAACGGAGTGGAACAAGTACCATGCAGCTTATAAAGATGTTGTTAATCATGTTCCTGTTAGAAATACTGAAGCTTGTACTATTGATCCTATTTTGCCTGAACCCTATATTGATAAAATACCTTTCCCTGCTAAGGTAAAGGAGCATTATGTTATGGCTAATGTGGTTAGCAAAAGTACAAAGAAAGCTATTGAACCTGATGAACAAATAAACATTGAACCTGTAGTAGCCATTGTTAAAGACCTTGTCACTAAAAATGTAGAAAATGGGCACATTATATTTTGTGAAGATGCTTCTAATATTGTATCTCATCCTAGTAAAGCTAGGAAAGCTAGTGTCCATGTGCTTTATGTTAGAATTGGTGATCATTGATATTATGGTTTATGTGACATTGGTGCTAGTTCTAGTGCTTTTCCTTATGAGCTTTACAGTGAAATTATGCATGAAATTGGTCCTTGTGAACTTGAGGACATTGATGTGGTTATTCACCTTGATAATAAGGACACCATTTGCCCTATTGGTATTGTAAGAGATGTGGAAGTCCTTTGTGGTAATATTAAATATCCTATAGATTTTCCAGTGCTTGGTTCAGCCGCTAGTAAAACTTGTCGTACCATTTTTGCCGCTAGATTGTAAGAAGGAGAAAGTTTTAACTAAGTTTGATGGATAGTCTTATGAGTTAAACTTTTCAAAATTTGCTAAATCTCCTTATGAAAATAATTTGCCTAATGAGGATTTTAGGGTTGAACAACTTGCTTCTATTGATCTAGTTTATAACCTTGGACCTCTTTTTGATGATTGTAAGTATGCTCATTCTGATGATAAAGTTGTTTCTTGTTATAGTTATATTGTCAACTTTGTTCAAAGTGCTACTGAAAGTTATTATGAGATAGGGAAACATGGTTTTATGCATCTCAATAATATTAAGTTTCCCTGCTTTATGTTGAAAGCTTTGAAGTTACATTTGTTTTGTCTTCCTATGCTAGCAGCCTTTTGTTTAAATAATTTGTTTTATCATGAAAATCCCTTGCATAGGAAGTGGGTTAGACTCAAATGTGTTGGATATTTGCTTCTTGATGCTCTGTTTCACTTCAAATCCATATCTCCTATGTAAGCATCATTGAAATTATCATGCCCATCTTAATGTCTATAAAGAAAGAGCTTTTGGGAGACAACCCTTTTTAGTTTGCTTTGGATCTTTTGTTTCTTTGAGTCTTGGAAGTTATTAACTCTGTAATAACCGCTCCTTATACTTTTTGTTTCGTTTTTGTGTCAAGATCAACCTTTTTTGAGAAGTAGGTGAGTTGTGAGAAGTTGCTATCCTGGGACAGATTTTTGTGCTGCATTGTAAAAATTCGTGAAGGACCCCAGCATTTTGGATAGAGCTGTAATTTTTTGTGTCTGTGCCCCAAGTTGTTATCCAACTTTCGTTATTTTTGCACTTTTTGGTTTGAGCAACGGAAGATTTTTGAAAAATCAATCTTTACCTGCTGGTCTGTTTTGACAGATTTCTGCCATCATTTGCATTTGCCTCTCAAATCAACATTCTTTTAATTCATTTTGGGATTTTGAAAGGAGTTGCCACAGTGGATTTTGTTTTGATGGATTTCAGTTGAAATTTGAACCCAAAGGTTTTTTTTTGCTTACACTAATGTTGCTAATGAAGTTTATGTGAGGCTTTGTATGAAAGGAACTTTCAAGTGTTGGAGAGAAGGAATCTGCAGAGTTCGTCTTTGAATAGGTAAAAGTGCTGAAAACAGAAGGTTCGTGAAAAACTTATATTTTTATATTTTTGATGTTTTTATTCCATATGGAAGGTTACGAGACGAAGAAGAGGAGGAAACGGAGTCCGGGTGGGCCACACCCACCAGTGGCACGGCCCCCCCGGCCACGCCACTAGGGGTGAGACCACCCCGGAGCCCGTCTCCATCCCGTTTTCGCATAGTACCTTCCTTTTGTCGTAAAACTTCGTAATATATAACCCCCCGGACCCCCCGAGGTTCCTATATTGTGTTCTCATCGTGTTTTTGTTTCGATTCGTTTCAGTCAAGAAATTTTCTAAAGTTTAGAGGAACCATGGTCTCCGCCAATGATTGCAGCTCAGATCACTGTAGAGCTTCATTGGGAAACCCAAGAGGAAGGTGTGGTGATTACGCAATAAGTTATTCCCTCAGTAGAAACCAAGGTTATAGAACCAGTAGGAGGAAGGAAGCGACTCAAAGGTGTTACTAGCAACTTGGAATCCTGCACAACACAAACTCAAGACTTTGCCCCAACGAACAGTGAGGTTGTCAATCTCACCGGTTTGCTGAAAACAAATGATTAAACGTATGGTGTGGAAGGTAATGGTGGCTTGCAGAAAGTAAATAGTAGCAGTGGACGATGTATCAATGGTAAAGATTGGACCGGGGTCCACAGTTCACTAGAGGTGTTCTCCTTAATATAAACAACATAACATGCTGGGTAGAAAAAATACAGTGGGGCAATTGACAGGACAGAGCAAGGCATAACAATGCAATACTAGACATTCATGATCCTATGCGATTTGATTGGGCATTACAACAATATACATAGACCTCCATCCAACTCCATCTATGACTAGTAATCCACCTTCAGGTTATCATCCGAACCCCCTCTAGTATTAAGTTGCAAGCAACGGATAACTGCTTTAAGCAAAGTGTGTAAAGTAAAAATACACTTGTTCCATGAACAAGAGATCATTGTTTTCTCCCTAGTAGCAACAACACATCTACAACCTTAGAGATTTCTGTCACTTCCCCAGATTCAATAGAGGCATGAACCCACTATCGAGCATAAATACTCCATCTTGGAGCTACTATAAACAGAGAGCATGAAAGATCTCAAACAACACAGACATGATAGAATCAATAAGATAGAATCATTAATCAATCTGACATAGTAATCTCAATATCCATCGGATCCCCGCAAACACAACATGCATGATTACAAATAGATGATATTGATCATGAACGGAGCTCACGAGATCTAAACATGTTAGCACAAAGGAGGAAAAACAACCATCTAGCTACTGTATGGACCCATAGTCCAAGGTGGAACTACTCACGCATCATACGGGAAGCTGGCATGGTGATGAAGAAGGCCTCCGGGATGATATCTCCCGTCCGGCGGGGTGCCGGGTGATGATCCACAAGTATAGGGGATCGCAACAATCTTCGTGGGTAGTATTACCCAATTTATTGATTCGACACAAGGGGAGCCAAAGAATACTTGCAAGCCTTAACAACTGAGTTAACAATTTAGCTGCACCTGGAAATAGTTCTTGCTCAGAGAAGTTTATCAGTAGCAATAGTTTGTAGTAGCAACAACAAAGCAACAACAACAGTACAACAGGAGCAATAGTAACAGTAACAGTAAATAATGGGATTCGAGTGCGGTAGGCATAGGGATGGACGGACGGGCGTTGCATGGATGAGTCTAAACATGTAACTTCAAGATCTAGGGCATTGTAGATAAATAATAATAAGCATCCAAGTACTAAACAATCCTAGGCATGTGCTCCATATATAGTCATATGTGCTCACAATGAGAACTTGCACAACATCTTTTGTCCAACCAGCCCGTGGCAGTGGGGCCTCTAGGGAAATACTGGCAATTAAGGTGCTCCTTTTAATAGAGCACCAGATCAAAGCATTAACACTCCATGAACACATGTGATCCTCACATCACAGCCATCCCCTCCGGCTGTCCCAATTTCTGTCACTTTGGGGCATTTGGATCCGTAGAATGATATGTGTACACAACTTGTAGATAAGATCACAAACAATACTATCATAATGATTCAATAATAAGTTCAGATATGAGATCATGGCACTCGGGCCCTAGTGACAAGCATTAAGCACAACAAGTTGCAACAAAGTCAAATAGCACTAATAGAGATACTAGGCACTATGCCCTAACAATCTTATTCGATTACATGATAGAACTCATCCAATCCCTACCATACCCATAGCCTACAGCGGGGATTACTCACTCATGAATGAGGGAAACATCGATGGTTGCTGGAGAGGCGTTGGTGATGACGATGGCGATGATCCTCCCCAAATTCCCTGTCCCGGTAGGGTGCCAGAACGGAGTTTCTGGATCTGAATCTTGGTTTCTGATGGTGGCGGCGGAGCGGAACACTTTCTGGAAAAACGTCGAACCACCCTCGGTTTTTAGGTCAAGAGGTAACTTATAGGCGCAAAGGAGCCCGAGGGGGGTGCCTGGGGTGGCCGCACCCCCTAGGCGCGGGCAGGGCCCACCCGTGCCTGGCAGGGGTGTGGGCCCCCCATGCCTTAACTCTGTTTCGTCTTCTGGCTCCGTGGATCTTCCGGTGAAATATAATTTTTGGCATATTTCCCTGGATTTTTCCTGATAGTTGATTTTCTGCACAAAAACTAGACACCAAGGTAATTCTGTTGAAAACAACGTCAGTCTGTGTTAGTTGTATCCAAATCACACAAGTTTAGAGGAGAAACAATAGCAAAAGTGTTCGGGAAAGTAGATACCATTTGGACGTATCAACTCCCCCCAAGCTTAGCTTATTGCTTGTCCTTAAGCAATTCAGTTGAAAACTGAGTGCGATAAAAGAACTTTCACGAACACATTTACTTCATATGATGGATATATTCTCAGCATAGGAGTATATGCTTAAACCATTCATAATAAAGAGTATGCAACTAAGTCTACTCAATAGTCATTGCAAGCTATGAAGATAAACCAACTCAATAATAATAAGTAGCATGGAACATAAACATAAGCAATGCTCATAGTAAGGTATGATAGAGTGGTATCTCGCTTGCCTTTGTTTGTAGAGCACAATATGAATACCAAAGCACCTCTGAAGTTCACATGAAGACTAAAAGTAAAGATATCAGAGGTACAAGCATCAAATTCATGACATAATTAATCAAGTTTTGAGACAAACACAAGAATAACAACTATGATCTCAAGAAGGTGCTCATAGAATAAGTGGTGACTCAACAAGTAAGTGAAAAGGTTTTGAAAAGTTTGAAAGGCTTCCTAATGCTGAAAGGAAGGTACTCATTAGCTTTGATCTCTCATTGCCCCTATCATAGGCATCTTTATATGGTTAAGGTGAAAGTGAGGTCTAATGTGATTTATATGCTTGACATGCCATAAAATGGAAATCCCATGTCCCTTGAGTACGAGGGCCGCTCCGCATGCTACTCAACTTTGGTTACCTGTAAGTTCTTGTCATTGTAAATACATGCATATCATAGAGAACCGCCAACGGGGTACCCCTTGCACATGATACATGAGCTATCCCGTGATCAAAATGACAAGGCAAGCAGACAATGAGCATCTCAGCGATCTTTTTATTTACTATGTGCATTGCTTTGTATTGAGGATGCTTCATAGAATGCTCATTATGGTGATGCTACAAGTTTCCACCATGATTAGGCATGGCTTAGGCTAGCGGCCCAGGCGTTTCTCTAACACATATATAAACTCCATGAACTCACAAGCTCCCCTTTTATTTCACACCATCGACATCCGCAAACAAAAGAGCAAAGTATCAACTGGATAGGTATCCATAAGTGTTGAAAGAGTTCCCCATGACAGCACGGTTCTGCTAACTCCCAACATATAATTTGCAAGCATATAACTTTCATGGACAAGTCACAATGGTTCAGGATTATTAAGTGCAAGGAATAAATTGTGCCATCAAGTTCGTGAGAGCTTTACTAACTAACTTTCTCAAAACAGACAAACATTTTATTTGGAAGAAAACAAGGCATATAGAATATGCACCGAAATAGCAAACGATGCTAATAGGTAGGTATGGTGGACATAGTTGGCAATATTGGTTTTGGGGAGTTGGATGCACAAGTGGAGCTCATACTCAGTGCAAGTGAAGGCTAGCAATAGAGAGGGAGCGACAAACGAGAGAGCAATAATTGTCATAATCATGCTTGCAACAAAACAAGACTAATTATGGCATGAAAGTGATACAAGAACTCTGAGGCAAAATAAATCATCTAGGCTTACTGACTATTGTTTAGTCATATGCATGCGTGAGCATGTGCCAAGTTTATTCACATGAAAATTTCAGAGGAGGATACGACAATATCATATCAAAATATGAATAGAACAATGCAAGCAAACATTCATATGACATGCTACAAACTATTAGCAAGCTGGAGCTAATCATAGACAAGCAAGAACTACTAAGCATCCATCAGTAACACACTCCTTACAATGAACAGACTAAGCATGCTCACAATGATGAGTATATGTACAAAAACGAAAACAAATAGAGTTTGTTACCAGCCTCTTACCACACCTCAAG
Organism: Avena atlantica; assembly: GCA_910589765.1. Classification (NCBI taxonomy): domain Eukaryota; kingdom Viridiplantae; phylum Streptophyta; class Magnoliopsida; order Poales; family Poaceae; genus Avena; species Avena atlantica. Next base: position 361,156,144 of record OU342733.1, read on the forward strand.
TTGTCTTAAGCTTCATTATTGCCCTCACTTGTGTGAATTGAATAATAACATGAAACCTAAACCCTGAGGACGGCTGAACCCTGCAAAGAACTCACAAAACCAAAGAAGAAGAACAAATATTTTTGGTGTTTTCAATTTTTTTAAAGAAAGCAAACAAAGCAAAAAACAATAAAAAAGCAAACCAAAAAAAGCAAAAGCAAAATATTTTTGGATTTTTCTTTTAAGGAAAACCAAAGCAAATAAACAAACCAAGAGAAATAACGAAAATATTTTTTGGTTTTTTTGTAAACAACTTCAATTTTTTTAAAGAAAGCAACAACAAGAACCAAAAAGAAAGCGGAACAATGGAATACAAAGAACCGACCGAACATGATATATAGATGAGTGTGATGTCGGTATAGCTCCCCCCAAGCTTAGGCTTTTGGCTTAAGTGGGGCTCAATCCCATGGTGCCCAAGTAGGTGCACCTTCCTAGTATTACGAGGAGGCTCCCTCGTCCTGGTACGAGCTCGAGGACTCCCCTGTGTAGTATACAGAGGGGTCGTATGAGAGCGCTTCCCCTGATAGTGTCCATGGAAGCCAATAATGCGCATATTCTAATCCATCTCCTCCTTGGATTGTGACAAAGGTCCCTGAGAAATACTGAATAAAGTGGTTTGGGGGTGATGGATCTCTCTCTCTTCCCTGTCAATAAACAGCATTCTATAAACCAAGTTCTCAAGGGTAGAGCTAGTGGTGACAAAGTGACGCGCCTTCATGGCAGAAATATCAAGCCTCTGAGGAGCCAAAACTGTATCATTTGGATCAACAGCAAATGTCCAAGGTAGTAGCAACACGCGTAGCAATAATTCCCCCATAAATGGGTCCCTTAGTAGTTAAGCGACGAGCAATGAGAAAACCAAGATTGGACTTAGTATCATTATTGAGCGCAGCAACTAAGAAAGCCAAATGATAGCTGGAAATATTACTAGTGTTCTCCCTACCAAGAACACTAGTGGCAAGATAGCAAGCGAAGTACCTGATGGCTGGAAGCTGAATGTTTCTTATCTTTCCCCGTTGAGCTCTACAGTTATCATCATTGGTTATCCTGCGGTAGAGCTCCTAAAAATCAGCAGGTTGAGCTAGAATCTTCTTTGTTGACCCAGTTGTGCAAAGTCCCAGAGCCTCACAAAATTTCTTCAATGTCATATTATAAGACCTGCCATAAATTTTGAAAGAAACATCTGGCATGAACATGCTGTTAGTAAAGGATAAGCTCTCCACAAATGTTTTAGTAAGCGTAGCATATTGCACGCTCTCATCCTGCATAAGGCTTGTTAGTCCAGCCCTCCGAACCAAGGTCATAAAATCATCAAGAATCCCAGCAGCCCGCAAGAAGGTTTGGCAAGGAAAGGTGGAGGGGTGCGCATCCCCCTCATCTCCCTCGTCGCCAAATCGCGGAGTAATGAGATCCTCATTGTATGAGGGCCTAGCACGGGAGGATGATCTTGAAGGCCTTTCCCTTCTAGGTGCATCACTCTCAAATATTTCACCAAATGTGTGGTTGTCCATGACCTCTTTTTTTCTAAAAATTTTAGACAAACATCAAACCAAGTGATTTCCAAGTTGATAAATGATGAGAAACTACTATAGGAACTTGCTAGAGGGATACACATGCATCAAAATGAAAACTCTAAGCATATAACAAGCATGCAAGATCACACAACCTGACACCTACAGCAGCAAAATACTCAAGATACAATCTACCATTCACAAATCTAATTGGATAAGTGGAGGAGGCACATACCAAGGAGCAATCCCTCCAAAAATCAGCAGCAAAGATGGGCTGAGCAAGGAGATAGAAAATCACGAGCAAGAACAACAAGAACTCGAGCTTGAGTAAGTTTTCCGGTGTTTTTCGAGAGAGAGAAAGAAGATGGTTGTGAGGGGGCACCTTGGAGGGGCCCAGGTGGGCCACACCCCCTAGGCGCCACCCATAGGCAGACCGCGCCTACCTGGGGTGTGGGTGCCTGGGGTGTCCCCCTGGGTCACTCCAGGTGTCCCTCTTCCCCTTTTTTCGAGGAAAAATTTATTTTGAATTTTCTGCAATTTTTCAGGAAACTTTATTTTTGGCCAATTTTTAGGGTATGAAAATTGATTTTCTCGCAAAAACAGTTTTTTCAGAAGAAGCAAAAGCAAACAAAACCCAAACTACAGAAGTTCTAAGACACTCTAACAAGCAAACAACAAGCCAAACTAAAGCTAATCAAAGACTAAGAAGGAGAAAAATAAAAGAAAGCAAGTATAACCATAGTGAAAACATTATTTTGTTCATTAAAATCCTTTTGTTAACAAGGTTGATCAAGTCTTGTTACCAAAACAATCTTATATGAAACAAAACTTTGCATTCCACAAGGTGATTATGTTACTTCATATTTGATAGCAATGGTCCCAATCATAATAGTTTCAAAATTTCCTTGTGGAATGGGACAATAAATTTCTCCAACCTTGATGCCCTCAATATTTTCAATGCAATTTAAGCAATAGCTCTTAGCAACCTTCTTGGGGAAATAAACAATATGCTCTTTGTCATTAATATTTAATGTTACTTTTCCTTGATTATAATTGATGACAGCACCTGCAGTATTAAGAAAAGGTCTCCCAAGAATAATAGAAATATTATTCCCTTCAGGCATTTCAAGCACAACAAAATCAGTCAGAACCAGGCAATTGCATCTAGGCACCGATTTTTTCCATCAGAATCCTTACTCCGGCAGTTCATCCTCCAAGAATCATCCAACATGCAAAATAGATGAAATAACATAAGTATCACCTCATGGTAGATCTACTTGATTACAAAGCTCATGACCACAAGATAGCGCATAGAGAGAGAGAGATGAACACATAGCTACCGGTAGATTCCTTAGCCTCGAGGAAGAACTACTCCCTCCTCATCGTGGGAATCAGCAACGGTGATGGAGATGGCGATGGGGGCACTTCCCCGTCCCGGCAGGGTGCCGGAACAGAGACTTTCTGTCCCCCGAATCTCCCCTTCGATGCTGGCGGTGGTACGAGGTTTTCGTGGATTTCTTCTGGACTCCCTTAGGGTTTTCTCATCGGGGGGCTCTTATAGGCGTAGGAGGTAAGGTCAGTGGGGATCCAGGGGGCCCACACCCTCCCCAGGCGCCCCTGGGGCTTGCCCGCGCCTAGGGGGGGTTTGGCCACCCTGTGGCCCCCCTCCGGCTCTGCTTCATGGTTCCGTGTTGCTCTGGGGAAATAATAACTTTGGCTTTTGTCCCGTACAATTCCGAGAATATTGATTTTCTGCCTTTCTGGAACCAAAAACAGAAGAACAACTAGCACTGTGGCAACTTGTTAATAGGTTTGTTCCAGAAAAGATATAAAAACACCTCAAAGTGTAGACAAAGGAAATAAAAGTAGATACAAAACAATCATGGATCATAAAAAATTATAGATACGTTTCCGACGTATCAAACCCCCGTTAGGAAACCTTTCCATAAGGGAGTGTAGGATCTCAGAGTTTAAGGTTGTGGTTAGGTTTTTATCTTAATTAATTTCTTGTAGTTGCAGATGCTTGCAAGGGGTTTAATCAAAAGTATGTATTAGTCCAAGTAAGGTCGGTACATTAGCATAGGTTCACCCACACAACACTTATCAAACCAAAGAAGGTTAATCAGCTATATGAAACGAAAGCACTTGACAGTATTCCCATGTGTCCTCGAGAATGTTTGGTCCTCATAAGTATTACAACCGCCTTGTCCTTTGCTAAGAAAGGATTGAGCCACTTGCTGTAATTATTTGTTGTCTTTATTTACTTGCACTTTATTTCCTTGCTTTATCAAAAAACCCTAAAAATTCGTTTGCTAAGTATTTACAGAGATTTCTTGCTCCAAACCACTAGTCAACACCTTCTATTCCTCGTTGGGATTGACACTCCTATTTAACGAAAGTACTACTATACATCCCCTATACTTGTGGGTCATCAATGTCCATAGGTTTATGGAGTGAAGTGTCGATAAAAAGAATACAGACAAGAAGCATCACACTTACCAATACACAACTCATAAAATAAAGCAACTCACCATTATATAACTTAACTTGCAACGAGTATGGGAGTCACAATAAAGATGCATAAAGATAAATCATATTTGATAATGGCAAACTTTGTTCTTGGTTAGAGAACAGTTGATAAACAATTTTCAAGCAAAGCTTTTGTAAAGAAGTTTATAATAGTAGTCCCTTTGCTCAAACATAAAAGGCCTTCCACAATGATGGCTTTCAAAGTAATACTCTTTCAGATAAGAACAATGTGCAAATAAAGGAAGATAAGAAACATGATTGAATAAATCATCGTATGAATGATTGAAACACAACAACTTAAATGCTTGCTGGATATAGAGAGGAATAGGTTTACTTGACTCAACTAAGAAGTAAAAGAAAGACCCTTCGCAGAGGGAAGCAGGGATTTCAAGTTCATAAAGAGCTTCCAAAATATTATGGTACTTACTAGCTTTGAGATCTCATTGCCCCTATCATAAGCATCTTGAGGTGATGAAGGTGAAAGTGAACAAAGATCGAGTATATGCTTGAAAAAATATAAGTTGGCAATCTCATGTCCCTTGAGTACGAGGGCCGCTCCTCATGCTACTCAACTTTAGTTGTCGGTAAGTTCTTGTCATAGTAAATACATGTGTATCATAGAGAACCGCCAACGGGGTACCCCTTGCCCCATGATACATGAGCTATCCCATATCAAAATGACAAGGCAAGCGGACAATGAGAATCTCAGCAAACTTCTTATTTACCATGGGAAAGTGGTGATTTTTTCTCTCTTTCCTCTTTTTCTATCTCTTTTTTTATATAAGAAGAATGCCTTATAGATTGCTCACTATGGTGACGCTGCAAGTTTCCACCATGATTAGGCATGACTTAGGCTAGCGGCCTAGGCGTTTCTGTAACACACATAGATAAATCCATGGACTTACAAGCTCCCCTTTTATTTCACACCGATGACATCCATAAATAAAACAACATGATATCAACGGGGTAGATATTTACAGGTGTTGAAAGCGTTCCCCGTGACAGCACGGTTCTGCTAATCCCAACTTATAGGTGCAAGCATATACAACATAGATGACACAATGGTTCAAGTTTATAAGGGGCAAGAAAATAAGGTGTACCATCAAGTTCGTGAGAGATTTACTAAGTAGTTTTCTCATAAAAAAAGAATTTTTAATTTGAAAGATAGATGAAGCTTGAGAATTTACTTGGAATAGCAATAATGCTAATAGGTAGATATGGTGGACTCAAATGGCATAAGTTTTTGTTTAAAGGATTGGATGCATGCGAAGTATTCCCTCTCAGTACAAGTTTTTGGCTAGCAAGGCTGGGTAGCAAGCAAAAGAGTTGAAGGAAACAAACAAACATACAAGTGATAAAGTCAAACATGCAGTCTTCCTTGAAAACACAAAAGATCTTAACTAAAGAATACTAATCTTATGAGCCAATCAAGAAAGAAACAAAATGATATAAAATACCTGTAAGTTCTTTTCTCTTTTCCTTTCAAACCTTAAAAAGTGTTGCTACTGACTAGAGCTCGGTTTGCCAAAACCAATTTAGATTTACTTGATGCTCCCAAAGTGATACCAATACTGATCAACAAGTCAATCTTATAATAGAGATTTAAAACTAAAATAAGATGTGCAAAGAGTAAAATATGAAGCTTCTCATTAATATTCCATATAGGCACTCACACTAAGGGACACATAGATAACCAAGTAAAGGAGAGATAGTTCCACAATGCAAACCATCATATATGATAACTTCTCTATTCAAGATATGAATCTACTAAAAAGGTAAAAATATGAAAGATAATGATGTGATACCGCGACATTCCCCCAAGCTTGGAACAAACCAAGGGGATGCCATAACCTGATGACGAATTACTCCTTCGGTGGTGGTGATGTTCCCTTGTTCAGGGTGAGGAAACCATCCAGCATCTTACGAAGCCTGTCATTCTCCTCTTGAAGTATATCCACCTCCCTCCTTAGAGCTCGGTACTTATCACAAAACTCATCAGTGGTTCGAAGGGCTTCCACTGTCTTAGGGCAGGATCTGAAGTCTGGAATAGAGGTCATCATCCCCTGCATATTATGCAAAAAATCACGTCCAGTGTTAATTTCCCCTACAAAAGTAGGTTTTCTTGCCCTTGATCCTGTGGCAGTTTGTCCCTTCATGCTTGCTGACATGTTCTTTACTTCCTCCTCGACGCTCCAATCCATGTCTTCACGCCTAGCTGTGATCCTTTCTTCTTCCACGGGCTTCTTGCCATTGTCGTTGGCGGAGACCATGTTGCCTCTAAACTTGAGAATATTTTCTGACAGAAACAGATCGAAATGAAAACACAAAGAGAACACGATATACAAACCTCGGGGGATCCGGGGGTTATATATTACGAAGTTTCACGACATAAGGAATGTACTATGCAAAAACGGGACGGAGACGGACTCCGGGGTGGTCTCACCCCCGGTGGCGTGGCCAGGGAGGGCCCGCGCCACTGGTGGGTGTGGCCCACCCATGCTCTGTTTCCTCCTCTTTTTCCTCTCGTAACCTTCCATATGAAATAAAAAACAACAAAATATAAAAAGATAAGTTTTTCGTGAACCTTCTGTTTTCAGCACTTTTACCTATTCAAAGATGGACTCTGCAGATTCCTTCTCTCCAACACTTGAAAGTTCCTTCCATGCAAAGCCTCACACAAACTTCATTAGCAACATTAGCGTATGCAAAAACAATAAACCTTTGGGTTCAAATTTCAACTGAAATCCATCAAAACAAAATCTACTATAGCAAATCCTTTCAAAAGCCCAACAAGAAATTAAAAGTATGCTGATTTAAGAGGCAAATGTAAATGATGGCAGAAATCTGTCAAAACAGACCAGCGGGTAAAGATTGATTTTTTCGAAAATCTTATGTTGCTCAAATCAAAAAGTGCAAAACTAAAGAAAGTTGGATAACAACTTGGGGCACAAGCATAGAAAATTACAGCTCCATCCGACATACTAAGATCTTTCACGAATTTTTACAATGCATCACAAAAATCTGTCCCAGGACAGCAACTTTTCACAACTCCTCTACTTCTCAAGAGGTTGATCTTGACAAAAAAAACCAAACAAAAACGATAAGGAGCGGTTGTTACAGAGGTAATAACTTCCAAGACAAAAAAAACCAAAATAAAACTGAAATGGGTTGTCTCCCAAAACCTCTTTCTTTAAAGCCATTAATATGGGAATGCTAATTTCAAAGATGCTCACATAGGAGATATGTATTTGAAATGAAAGAGAGCATCAAGAAGCAAATATCCAACACATTTGAGTCTAACCCACTTCCTATGCAAGGGAGTATCATGAGAAAACAAATTATTGAAACAAAAGGCCCCTAGCATAGGTAGACAAAACAAGTGAAACTTCAAAGCTTTCAGCATAAAGCGGGGAAACATAATATTCTTGAGATGCATGAAACCATGTTTCCCTCTCTCATAATAACTTCCAGTAGCACTCTGAATAAAGTTAACAATATCAATAGAAGCAAGTTTGGAAACAACTTTATCATCAGAATGAGCATACTTAGAATCATCAAAAAGAGGTCTAAGGTCATAAACTGGATCAATAGAAGCAAGTTGTTCAATTCTAAAATCCTCATTAGGAAAATTATTTTCATAAGGAGATTTAGCAAATTTGGAAAAGTTAATCTCATAAGATTATCCATCAAACTTAGTTAAAACTTTCTCCTTCTTACAATCTATAATAGCTCCACAAGTGTTTCAGAAAGGTCTACCAAAAATGATAGGACAAGTTTTACTAGCTGCTGAACCAATCACTATAAAATCTACATGATATTTAATCGTACCACAAAGAACTTCCACATCTCTTACTGTACCAATTGGAAAGATGGTTACCTTATTAGCAAGGTGAATAACCACATCAATGTCCTCAAGTTCACAAGGACCAATTTCATGCATAATTTCTCTATAAAACTCATAAGGAAAAGCACTAGAACTAGCACCAATGTCACATAAACCATAATAGCAATGATCACCAATTCTAACAGAAAGCACATGGACACTAGCTTTCCTAGCTTTACTAGGATGATAGAAAATATAAGAAGCATGTTCACAGAAGATAATGTGCCCATCTTCTACATTTTTAGTGAAAAGATATTTCACAATGGCTACTACAGGTTCAATATTTATTTGTTCATCAGGTTCCATAACTTTCTTTGTACTTTTTCTAACCACATTAGCCATAATAGAATGTTCCTTTACCTTAGCAGGGAAAGGTTTTCTCTCAATATAAGGTTTGGGCAAAATAGGATCAACAGTACAAACTTCAGTGTTTCTAACAAGAACATGATTAACAATATCTTTATAAGGAGCAAGGTACTTGTCCCACTTCTTTTTAGGAATTTAAATATAAGAGGCAACAACCTTAAAACAATTGTCAATACTTTGAGAATCAAGACCATACTCAGTACTAATATCATGAAAGTCATCAGTTTCCATAAAATATTTAATGCATTCATAATCATAATTTATACCTGACTTTCTTCCTTTGTCATTCTCCCATGTTTCAGTGTTCTCTTGAATACGGTCTAGAAGATCTCATTTAGCTTCTTCCTTCATACGTGTGAATGATCCAGCACAAGAAGCATCTAATAAATCTTTACCATGAAGAGAAAGCATTGCATAAAAGTTATTAATAATAATATAATTTGGGAGTTTATGAATAGGACATTTAAGCATTAGTAACTTCAATCTCCCCCAAGCTTGGGCTGCACTCTCTCCATCATGCGGCCAAAATTTATATATTTTATTCCTATCCTTATGAATCTCACTGGGAGGATATGTAACATCCCAAAATTTAGGACTAGACGAAGGTTAGATTTAGGATTTTGTGCATCTGCATGCATGCATCTGAAAATCTAGGTAAATGTTTCGCCAAATTAAAAGACTAGAGTGATCAGAATTCTCACTCCGATGAATTAGGTTTAGTGCCATCTAAGGGGGAGTGTGATGAATTTTGACACGACCTCTATTGTTTTGTTGAGTTATGTGGGGAGAAATTTGAATTGTAAATAATTATTCACAATAATACATATACAAGTATTATAAATAAAAGTATAACGATTATTAAAATCCAACATTACAATGTTCTTTTACAATAAAAGAATAAAGGAATATTACAATGAAACAAATAAGTGAATAAAGAAAATGGAAAATGAATTACAATAATTAAACAAACAGAAGAATTCTTTATTAAAAGAATATATATATAAATTACATTATCCTTTTTCAATAAAGGAATAATAAGAGATGAATACAATTATAATAAGATAAACTAATGCATTATAATATCCTTACATAATTTCTTGATAGAAAAGGAAATTACAAAAAGGGATAAAAAGGAAAACACCTACAACTAAATTCCTATCTAGTATTGTTGTTCATGTACTCCTTGTTACCTACAAAGAAAGACAAAAAGAAATAAAGGATTGGGATTAGGGTTAGTGCTCTCAGTCTAACAGTGATTTGCACTGTTCATTACATCATAGATCATTTTTCAATGGGTAATCTCAATCTAAGTACTTCTAATCAAGAGTACACACCCTCTGGATGTTTATATACTCTATAAGGTAGTTGTCGGACTTAACGTTATCATGGACGGAATGATGTACATAACCAGTAATGTGCATCGTAGTGTTTGAGAGGCATGCCCTAAGAAGTGAGATCATGCTCATACGAGCAAGCAAGTCCTTGTAACATACAAGTAAGGTACCAAGTGAGAGTCAAGCCGTAATTGTGAGGATTGTTTGTAATAGCTTATAAAAACCATGTATAATACATGGTATAGGTTTGGTTGTTATTTGGATTTGGTTCTTGATTTCCTTGTGTGACTAACACTGTGCATAGAGTTGAGCTCAGAAAACATATGCATGATGTAAGTATGAGTATTCGCTTTATGTAGCAGGACTAGAGAGGTATGGATACGGGAGTAGAAGATGGGTTTGAAGGACAACGTTTGGAGCAAGAAGCTAAGCAGAGGGAAAATAATATGGATGTAATGGCAACTGGACCATAAACTCATCCGTTGAGAGAGGAGAATTTCATACAATACATGCAAATCATGCAAGAGTACCAGAACAAGTTCATGCAGGAGATACTCAAACTAATTGGACCTAGAGAGGAAAACAAAGATATCAAAGTAAGCCTTTCTGATTTCCAAAACGCCAAACCAAATCCTTTTGCATCTGAATCAGAACCTATGGATGCAGAGGATTGGCTGATGGATACAAAAAGGAAACTTAAAACAGTAGGATGCAATGATGAGGAGAAGTTACGATATGCAACATTTCTTCTATCCGGATATGCCGCAAATTGGTGGGAGAATCAATTAGCTATGCACACACTAGAAGAGATATTCACCTGAGAAGAATTCGAGCAGAAGTTTCGTGAGTATCATGTTCCAGAAAGCATTATGGAATTTAAAAGGAGAGAATTCATGGACTTACAGCAAAATGATGAAACCATGATGAAATATATTAGCAAATTTAGTCAATTATCTCGTTATGCAATTGATGAGGTAAATACGGAGGAGAAGCGCAAGAAAAGGTTCTTGGAAGGACTAAATCCTTATATGAAGATGAAAATACGAGGGGCTGCAACATGATGTTTCCAAGAGCTGGTTGATATAGCAATTACTTTCGAGGATGATTACAATATTCTATTGGAAGAGAGGAAGAAATTATCCAAGAAGAGAGCTAAAAGGGAACCAAAGAAGTTTCAATTTACTAAGTCAACATCAAACTTAAGTTTCATATCCACAAGTGGTACATCAAAGTATGAGGCATCAAAAGGAAAGAAAGAAATCATGTGCGGTAAGTGTGGAGCATCAGGTCATATAAGAAGGGATTGTTGGAAGACCGGAAAGGTGTGCTATAGGTGTGGTCTGGAAGGACATAGGAGATCTGAATGGTCTGGAAACTTTGGATGGAACCACGTTGACGAGGCTACGACAGGTATGTTTAGTATAAGTAGTCCTTCGTCAATAAAGTTGTTCAAGTTTAAAAGTAATCTCATGAAGCTTCGGGAGGAAGTATAAATTAGCATTAGGCATTAACAATAACCAAATCAAGGTTGAGAGTAAACTCAAGGAGTGATGGGTTTATTAAAAACATTACTTTGGAAAGACAAGAAACTGGGAGGAAAGAGGAAAACTCAAGACGAGCCTACTAGAAACCTTCATGGGCAAGAAACCACAAACTTCGGGACGAAGTTTAATTTAAGGGGGAAACTCTGTAACATCCCAGCATTTAGGACTAGACGAAGGGTAGATTTAGGATTTTGTGCATCTGCATGCATGCATCTGAAAATCCAGGTAAATGTTTCGCCAAATTAAAAGACTAGAGTGATCAGCCACTCTGATGAATTAGGTTTAGTGTCATCCAAGGAGGAGTGTGATGAATTTTGACATGACCTCTTTTGTTTTGTTGAGTTATGAGGGGAGAAATTTGAATTGTAAATAATTATTCACAATAATACAAATATAAGTATTATAAATAAAAGTATAAAGATTATTAAAATCCGACATTACAATGTCCTTTTACAATAAAGAATAAAGGAATATTACAATGAAACATATAAGTGAATAAAGAAAATGGAAAATGAATTACAATAATTAAACAAACAGAAGAATTCTTTATTTAAAGAATATATACATAAATTCCATTATCCTTTTTCAATAAAGGAATAATAAGAGATGAATACAATTATAATAAGATAAACTAATGCATTATAATATCCTTACATAATTTCTTGATAGAAAAGGAAATTGCAAAAAGGGATAAAAAGAAAAACACCTACAACTAAATTCCTATCTAGTATCGATGTTCCTATACTCCTTCTTGTTACCTGCAAAGAAAGACAAAATGAAATAAAGGATTGGGATTAGGGTTAGTGCTCTCAGCCTAACAGTTAGTTGCACTGTTCATTACATCATAGAGCCTTATTAAGCAGGGGCAAATTTCACCAAAAATAATATATGTTCTTATCAGTGTATCACTTATCTCAGCACATCATTATTGACATAAATGGGGCAAGTTTCACCAAAGCAGTAAGTGGGGTAAATTTTACCTTATCTAGTAAATCAGAACAGTCAAAACTAGGAAAATATCATCCTTTTTCACTTGATCTTATCCACACATAGGAGGCCAACTCACAGACAGCTCACACAACACATGCAGGTGTGTGTGTGTTGTCAACACATAGAGACACCAGGGAACTGATAAGGCAACATACTGCTGTAGCAGCAGAGCAAACACTGCTCTAATTTCCTTCCAAACCATTTCATAACCACATCCATCCAGTTCTGTTCACACTACATGTTCTTCTCAAGAACACACATTCATTTCTTCACCATAGTAAGAAACAGCCAATGCAACCAACACAGATCAACCACCCTTGTTTCAATCCTGTATTCCTAGCAATCTGGTTGCTTCAATGAGCCATCCAGATGTAGGTCAGGATCAAACAATATCAGGAGGAGGAGGAGAATATCAAGAAGGATGCCAGTAGCAGATCAGGGAGGAGAAGGTAAACAAGATCAATACCACAACATCAGTAAGAGCTACTCAAGATCAATTTAAGACACACCAAGCATCAGCATATACTGCTCAACATCAGGTTGCTATTCCTCTCTTAGACAGCTCAATTGTTCTCCTATTTTCTTTTCCCAAGATGGATTTTGGGTAAGAGGGAGCTCTCAGTATGGTGTAGAAGTGATACACTAAGTTCATCCCAGAGCTATTAAAAGCCAACAAGTATTTGTTCTTATTTTACATCTGGCCTCAGAACCACATCATAGGCAAGGGTTGGACTAAACCTTAGTCAAGGATATTTTAGCAGATCATATAGTTGATCTAGACAATTGTGCATCCTCCAAAGAGGTAGGACAGGAGCTAGATCATCTATAAAGGCTACAAATCTTGCATATAGGACATAGCCAATAAGTCAAAGCATCAACTTTATAAAATCTTAAGCAATCTAAATCATTTTCCTAAGTGAGGGTCACCAGGAATCATTCCATCCATTCAAAGATCTAAGTCTCATCTTTATACATTATTGACCAAGACCACATATTGAGATTTTACATCTAGATCATCCAAACTAGAGAATATCATTTTTCCACACCTACTTGGCAAGTCTAGCAGATCCATTAGTGGAAAATCACCGTGTTCCATCCTAATGGAGGCATCACAGTGGCATTTCACTATTTAATCTACACAGTACAAGAAATCATCACCACATAATCGTTTTCCTAGCTTACAACAGCTATAAATCATATAAATCCTTGCTGTCATATTGACAGAATAAATATCCACTCACTTATATATAAGCTAAATTTAGATTCTTTGCCAAGCAGTCAGGCCTCCTAAATGGCTGCTATATTGTTTACCACTGTGCTCAATCTAGAAGAAGGCACCACATTGGCACACAACATAGAAACAACCACTAGATGCTTTTATAACTAAATAACCATTAAGTAAAAGCCCTCAAAATATGATATTTCATCTTCCTAACAACTAGATTAGGAATCAAGTATATATGCATTTACATATAGTAGTGACAGTAAACAGAGTAGTATCAGGCAATTCTGTGTGTTCCACACAGCTTACTACCACAGGGATAACTCAGGCACAATCTTGTATAACTTGATTTATCTGCTAGTTAACAGAAAGCATTTTCAAAGGATTTTTGCATTAACACATAAACCCCGCCATGATGTCAACAACTGAATCACCAGCCCAAATCAGTACCACTAGGGCACTTTCTCATCCAAGTTGAAAATTTGTAACTAGCAATAGATCAGCAACAAACCATTACATTAGACCCATGGATTAAAACCATCAGTGTCAAACCAATATAGCACATCACCTTAATGCCCATCTAACCAACATCACAATCTGATACATGTCCAGCAAACCACCACTTAAACTTAACACAAATACCAAAGCAAGATCCAAAACAAGATCCACAAAACAAGATTGATCTACAACACTACTAAGCCACTAGAAAACTTGATACCCATCCATCACCAAGTATATACACCAGCGCAAAATACTATGATAGAGAGGTTTGAGAGAAAGGAAGAGGGGGAGGATGATAAACATCTGGGCGTGTACCTGGCGCTGGAGGCACAACCACCGTAGTGTGGCGAGGCAGGGTTCGCACGACCATAGCGGCGCACACACGGGGAGGACTTCACCGTGCACAAACACCATTACCACATCCACCTGCAGCACGGCGACACAGAGATCTCCCTTGCTCTGCACTGCGCCGAGCCATACCGCTGGAACCTGCACACCAACATAATCGACACCGTCATCTACACCATATCAAAGACACTATGAACCAGAGGGCATCGGGGTTGCGGTTGAGCACCGCCGTCCCACCGAATAGGGAGAGGAGTAATATAAGGATTCAGTAGATAAGGAGAAAGGGGCGGAGCCACGCCGACAGAAGGAGCATCGAGGCAAATCCGCAGCGACCGAAGCCAGGACACCTAGGGTTCCGGTAGTTGAGGACGAGAGAAAAAGGGCAAAGAAAATAAATCGAACTAGATAGGAAGAAGTAGAAGCGGGGAGAGCGTCAAGGGCGACCAATGGCGGCAGCCAAGGAGGCCGGGGCCGACCATGGTTGCGCGGCGACGGCGGCGACACTACGTCGCCAGAGAAGAAGGAGGAGAGAAACGAGCGCGTGGGAGAGGAGAAGGGGTCGTATGGGTCGGGTTGACCGACTCGGTCGGCCAGGTTCTATGGCTTAGTCCAACTAGGTGGACTGGGCTGGGTATTGGGCTAGATGGGCCCAAGAACTAAGCCCAATATATATAAAAACAAAAATGGAAATTATTAAAATACCCTCTACACATTTTAAGCTCTAGAAAAATGTAGAAAAATCCTAAAAACATATTTAATACATCCAAGTGTTTATTAAAATAATATTCACTTAAGAAAAATATAATCATATTTATTTAAATTTAATAAAATACAAATAAATATTAACACCCTTAAACATCTAAATGAAATTTAATAAATTTAGAAAAATTCCTAAAAATAAATAAAAATCATTTTTAGGAATAAAAAGAAATCTCTTATCTCATAAAAATACTAACTTAAAAAAATTACAAATAAAATATAAAACAAATATTTAAATACATTAAATAATTAAGAAATTTTATAAAAAAATAAATAAAAATAAAGATAATACCTAAAAATATATAAAATTCATTTTTAAGATTTCAAGCAAGTATATTTACAAGAAAATACTAAGTATATTATTATAAAAACATTTTAAAGTTCCTAGATCATATAACTTCAATTATCTAAATTATTAAAACAATATAGCTACTTTGTTAATTATTTAAAATTCTTTCCTAAGTAAGAAATGATCTTATTTAAAACATAATATTTTGACTCTAAGTAGTCTAAAACATAATTATAATTTAATATAAAATCTAGGTGTAAATAATTAACTTTATAATATTATTTTAAAATCCTTAACTAACTATAAGTTAAGGATATACAAACTTATTCTTTGCAAATCATTAACAATTCATAAATAATCATATTTATCAAACTTGATATTCACTAAATAAATTATAATAAAATCGATCTATTTTTTTTTGTAAAGAAAAATCTCAAAGTATGATCTATAAATATTACACATGCTAAATTTACATCTTTAAAACAAAGTTCCATAATTATATGATTTTATTTGTATTATGCTTAGGAAAAACCCTAATAATTGATAATGCTACAAATGCTATATCTCAAGTCAAATTATATTTTTTATAGTTTACTTTGGTCTGATATACCCTAAGCTAGATATATAATGACTCAAAATCATTTAAACCTCATTGCAAAACCATAGCTTCAATCCTATTCCTCTTCAAAGTTGAGTAACTTAACATAAATAATATTTTCTTCAAATGTTACTGTTTTTGCCACTTCAAAAGAAATACTATACCATTTCTTTAAAGCCATGACAACTTAAAACAGGAACTTTGTAATAATTACATAATATCATGGAACCTTAGAATTATATTATGATTGTACTTTACTCTTCATATTTTATGTGTTTATCCTTCTTATGAAGTAAACTTAAACTAAAGCAAATCTTAAATAAATCATCTAAATATATCTCACTCGTAATAATTGAAGAATTACTTGGGATTTTTCATTATGCGTCTCATTACTTATGCATAACAGCATATTGCTTCTTTAAACATTGTCCTTACCGGGCAATGATGATATTTTTGTAGAACCCAAGGTCCAGGGTCAAGTCGAGACATTCGACTACAATACTTTGCTATATCAAGGCAAGTTCAGACTTTCTCATGTCCTTTGATTATTTTATGTAAAGTAATTGCAAACTGTGTGTCATCACCTGCATTTCAAAAAGGTCGAAAACACTATTTTCATAATTAACTTGAAGTATCGGTTACTGATCCAGGATGATTAGATAATGTATTAAGACTGGCAGTTGGGATACCACTGCACAGGAATATATCATCTAGGACTTAACAACCAATGTTGCCAGTGATTCTTGCGCCGTATATTACGTGTTAACCATGAGATTTGGAATGGGACGGAGAAGTCAGCTGGATCGACTCCCTTTTGCATGTATTAGACACTGTTCTGGGCATTTGTGAGTTGCAGATCGTGGGTATAGCCGTTTTATACGGGGAAAGGTCTACCGTGGATTTGGGCTTATAAAATACAGACTTCTAGTGTTAATGGTTGTTGTGTGTATCCAACTAAGGTATAGTCATTTTATACGGGGAAAGGTCTACCTTGAGTTTGGGCATACAACAATTACGGTGTATGCGGGGTCGCGGAGAAGGACAGTGATTGGCTTGGATCATCTACTAGACCCCACGCCATAGGAAGTGTGGACGGGAAAGATTCGCCAGATTGTGCATCAAGGATTTGATCTCTCATGGGTAAAGTGACGCACCTCTGCAGAGTGTAAAAACTGTAACTTGTTACTCCCTGTTCCGGGAAGGAGCTGCGAACGCGGCGGGAACGGAACTCCATGAAAGTTCTGGTAAACCCGTGAAGGCTGACGGACATAGCTTTTCAGAATAAAATCAATCTTTGAAGAAATGTTTATGAAAACCTGCATTGCCTACGACCTATGGTCTGTGGTTGTAGATATAGTGCATCAAACACTCTTTTTAGTGAACTTGTTGAGTACGCTCGTACTCACCTTATCTTCTTAACCCTTGCTAGATTCTGAAGACATTAAAGATCAGGAAGAGGAAATACTATATCCAATTGAAGACCAAGAAAAATTCCGCTATGAAGAACCAGAAGTATCTGAAAGCGTCGAAGGAAACAATTACGAAAACATCTATGGAATGGAGACCGACGTATCTGAAGTGTAGACGTATCATATATTGTGATCTAGTCTAGTAGCATAGATCTCTAACCTCTATCTATATTAAATCTCGTATAAACCTTAAAGTTTAATTTGCTTCTTTATCTTGTTCTCAGAGTTATTATAGTTTAGCCCTAAGTCATCGGGATGCCTCTGTGGACCTAGGAGGATCTCAAAGTCGTCATGGAATTTCTGGTTGTAATAATGATAATGTATGTTGTGGACCCACTTTGTTTCTATTGAACCACTCTGAGGATATACTATTTACGGAATGGTACTCCGTGAGTGTTATGTCCACAACTATAGTATACTACAACATGCAGTGGTATGCTGGGTCACCATAGCTGGTATCAGAGCAAAAGCTTTGACCTTAGGTTGGAAACCTATTAAATGGGTAGAACTTGTAGGAAGTATGTTAGCAAGTATAAAGAGTTCTCTATAAATATGATGAGTATTCACTTGAGAATTACATTGTCATGCTTCTAGTGCAATAATTCTTTATTATGATGCAATATGGGGTAATAATAATAAGTTATAACCTAATAGGACCAATTATAATCTCATATCTACAGTGAGGAATGATATCTCGGTACTTAAACCGAAATGTTCAAGTGATATATAGTACTATGTAGAGGATTAGATAGAATTTTTGATACTACTGTTATGGAATATGGAATTGAAAATCTCGACTTTACGTCAAGGTTTACAGTTTCCAACATAGGAAAGTGTTAGCCAAGTACCGTATAGTGCATATCTTACCAAAATAGTTGGGGATAAGAGAAGTAATGTCATCAGGGAAGAGGAGATGTATGGCGGCGCGTATCAAATAGCAGTTCTAGAAGCAATAATCAGGCTTCGAAAACAAGAATCCAAGGAAATTGGTAGGCAGTACTCTTACTACTATACATCAAGATTCCATAAATTTGGAACTTAAGTTGGATCATGTTGCATTTGTGCAGACTGGATCTACTTGAGCTGACGAATACATAGGTCATAATAGTACATTACTCAATACCTACCCTGACATACATTTGGTTCTAGTCCAGGAGTTGGATACAACCTTGAGGAGTATGTTGATCCTACTAAAGAAATAGAATGCAAAAAGGAGTTAGATAGAGAATCTAGGCATTTAAGAACAGTCTTCTCAAAAGAGTTGTATGAAGAGAATGAGTTTGAAGGACCATAGTCTGATACATGTGCCTATTATCAAAACGGGCCTTAAAGACATGTAAACCATGGACAGGTATAAACCAAAACAGGAAACTTAGGAAACATTTAATCCAAGTATTCTTGTTTGGAATCACGATGGATGGGGAGTAGAATCTTACACTAAAACCAGGGAGAATCCTATACCTTGTGATCCTAATAAAGGAGTAGGAACCAATTAGATTAGCATGGAATCTATGAACCATATGGGGGTAGTACTAATCTTATTGACCGGGAAAAAGGCATTGACAATTATTACATTTATATGTATGACTGAATCAAGGAAAAAGCAGAGAATATATCTTACCTTGAAAGTGTGTTTGAAGGTGGATATGAGAATTCCACGGGAGATCACGCATTTTCTAGTCATTTTTCAATGGGTAATCTCAATATAAGTACTTCTAATCAAGAGTACACACCCTCTGGATGTTTATATACTCCAGAAGGTAGTTGTTGGACTTCACGTCATCATGGACGGAATTCCAGGAAGCACTAGAAAGAGAGAGAGAAAAGTAAGAAGAGACAATCAATAGAAGTAAATGGCTTAAATGATGTACATAACCAGTAATGTGCATCGTAGTGTTTGAGAGGCATGACCTAAGAAGTGAGATCATGCTCATACGAGCAAGCAAGTCCTTGTAACATACAAGTAAGGTACCAAGTGAGAGTCAAGCCGTAGTTTTGAGGATTGTTTGTAATAGCTTATAAAAACCATGTATAATACATGGTATAGGTTTGGTTGTTATTTGGATTTGGTTCTTGATTTCCTTGTGTGACTAGCACTGTGCATAGAGTTGAGCTCAGAAAACATATGCATGATGTAAGTATGAGTATTCTCTTTATGTAGCAGGACTAGAGAGGGAATGGATACGGGAGTAGAAGCTTGGTTTGAAGGACAACGTTTGGAGCAAGAAGCTAAGCAGAGGGAAAATAATATGGATGTAATGGCAACTGGACCATAAACTCGTCCGTTGACAGAGGAGAATTTCATACAATACATGCAAATGATGCAAGAGTACCAGAACAAGTTCATGCAGGAGATACTCAAACGAATTGGACCCGGAGAGGAAAACAAAGATATCAAAGTAAGCCTTTCTGATTTACAAAACGCCAAACCAATACCTTCTGCGTCTGCATCAGAACCTATGGATGCAGAGGATTGGCTGATGGATACAGAAAGGAAACTTAAAACAGTAGGATGCAATGATGAGGAGAAGTTACGATATGCAACATTTCTTCTATCCGGATATGCCGCAAATTGGTGGGAGAATCAATTAGCTATGCACACACCAGAAGAGATATTCACCTGGGAAGAATTCAAGCAGAAGTTTCGTGAGTATCATGTTCCAGAAAGCATTATGGAATTTAAGAGGAGAGAATTCATGGACTTACAGCAAAATGATGAAACCGTGATGAAATATATTAGCAAATTTAGTCAATTATCTCGTTAAGCCATTGATGAGGTAAATACGGAGGAGAAGCGCAAGAAAAGGTTCTTGGAAGGACTAAATCCTTATATGAAGATGACAATACGAGGGGATGCAACATGATGTTTCCAAGAGCTGGTTGATGTAGCAATTACTTTCGAGGATGATTACAAGATTCTATTGGAAGAGAGGAAGAAATTAGCCAAGAAGAGAGCTAAAAGGGAACCGAAGAAGTTTCAATTTACTAAGTCAACATCAAACTTAAGTTTCATACCTAGATTCATATCCACAAGTGGTACATCAAAGTATGAGGCATCAAAAGGAAAGAAAGAAATCATGTGCGGTAAGTGTGGAGCATCAGGTCATATAAGAAGGGATTGTTGGAAGACCGGAAAGGTGTGCTATAGGTGTGGTCTGGAAGGACATAGGAGATCTGAATGTCCGAACAAGTCGGTTACTCGAGGAGTAAAACCACCATCAAGGGGTGGAAACTTTGGATGGAACCACATTGACGAGGCTACGACAGGTATGTTTAGTATAAGTAGTCCTTCGTCAATAAAGTTGTTCAAGTTTAAAATTAATCTCATGAAGCTTTGGGAGGAAGTATAAATTAGCATTAGGCATTAACAATAACCAAATCAAGGTTGAGAGTAAACTCAAGGAGTGATGAGTTTATTAAAAACATTACTTTGGAAAGACAAGAAACTGGGAGGAAAGAGGAAAAATCAAGACGAGCCTACTAGAAACCTTCATGGGAAAGCAACCACAAACTTCGGGTCGAAGTTTAATTTAAGGGGGAAAGTCTGTAACATCCCAACATTTAGGACTAGATGAAGGGTAGATTTAGGATTTTGTGCATCTGCATGCATGCATCTAAAAATCCGGATAAATTTTTTGCCAAATTAAAAGAATAGAGTGATCAGAATTCTCACTCTGATGAATTAGGTTTAGTGTCATCCAAGGAGGAGTGTGATGAATTTTGACATGACCTCTATTGTTTTGTTGAGTTATGAGGGGAGAAATTTGAATTGTAAATAATTATTCACAATAATACAAATATAAGTATTATAAATAAAAGTATAAAGATTATTAAAATCCAACATTACAATGTTCTTTTACAATAAAAGAATAAAGGAATATTACAATGAAACATATAAGTGAATAAAGAAAATGGAAAATGAATTACAATAATTAAACAAACAGAAGAATTCTTTATTTAAAGAATATATACATAAATTACATTATCCTTTTTCAATAAAGGAATAATAAGAGATGAATACAATTATAATAAGATAAACTAATGCATTATAATATCCTTACATAATTTCTTGATAGAAAAGGAAATTGCAAAAAGGGATAAAAAGAAAAACACCTACAACTAAATTCCTATCTAGTATTGATGTTCCTGTACTCCTTCTTGTTACCTGCAAAGAAAGACAAAATGAAATAAAGGATTGGGATTAGGGTTAGTGCTCTCAGTCTAACAGTGAGTTGCACTGTTCATTACATCATAGATCCTTATTAAGCAGTGGCAAATTTCACCAAAAACAATATCTGTTCTTATCAGTGTATCACTTATCTCAGCACAGCATCGTTGACATAAATGGGGCAAGTTTCACCAAAGCAGTAAGTGGGGTAAATTTTACCTTGTCTAGTAAATCAGAATAGTCAAAACTAGGAAAATATCATCCTTTTTCACTTGATCTTATCCACACATAGGAGGCCAACTCACAGACAGCTCACACAACACATGCAGGTGTGTGTGTTGTCAACACATAGAGACACTAGGGAACTGATAAGGCAACATACTGCTGTAGCAGCAGAGCAAACACTGCTCTAGTTTCCTTCCAAACCATTTCATTACCACATCCATCCAGTTATATTCACACTACATGTTCTTCTCAAGAACACACATTCATTTCTTCACCATAGTAAGAAATAGCCAATACAATCAACACAGATCAACCACCCTTGTTTCAATCTTGTATTCCTAGCAATCAGGTTGCTTCAATGAGCTATCCAGATGTAGGTCATGATCAAACAATATCAGGAGGAGGAGAATATCAAGAAGGAGGCCAGTAGCAGATCAGGGAGTAGAAGGTCAACAAGATCAAAACCACAGCATCAGTAAGAGCTACTCAAGATCAATTTAAGACACACCAAGCATCAACATATACTGCTCAACATCAGGTTGCTATTCCTCTCTAAGACAGCCAAAATATTTAATATCAATTGTTCTCCTATTTTCTTTTCCCAAGATGGATTTTGGGTAAGAGGGAGCTCTCAGTATAGTGTAGAAGTGCTATAGTAAGTTCATTCCAGAGCTATTAAAATCCAACAAGTATTTGTTCTTATTTTACATCTGGCCTCAGAACCACATCATAGGCAAGGGTTGGACTAAATCTTAGTCAAGGATATTTTAGCAGATCATATAGTTGATCTAGAAAATTGTGCATCCTCCAAAGAGGTACCACAGCAGCTAGATCATCTATAAATGCTACAAATCTTGCATATAGGACATAGACAATAAATCAAAGCATGAACTTTATAAAATCTTAAGCAATCTAAATCATTTTCCTAATTGAGGTTCACCGGGAATCATTCCATCCATTCAAAGATCTAAGTCTCATCTTTATACATTATTGACCAATATCACATATTAAGGTTTTACATCTAGATCATCCAAACTAGAGAATATCATTTTTCCACATCTACTTGGCAAGTCTAGCAGATCCATTAGTGGAAAATCACTGTGTTCCATCCTAAAGGAGGCATCACAGTGGAATTTCACTATTGAATCTACACAGTACAAGAAATCATCACCACATAATCATTTTCCTAGCTTACAACAGCTATAAATCATATAAATCCTTGCTGTCATATTGACAGAATAAATAGCCACTCACTTATATATAAGATAAATTTAGATTATTTGCCAAGCAGTCAGGCCTCCTAAATGGCTGGTATATTGTTTACCACTGTGCTCAATCTAGAAGAAGGCACCACAGTGGCACACAACATAGAAACAACCACTAGATGCTTTTATAACTAAATAACCATTTAGTAAAAGCTCTCAAAATATGATATTTCATCTTCCTAACAACCATATTAGGAATCAAGTATATATGCATTTACATATAGTAGTGACAGTAAACAGAGTAGTATAAGGCATTCCACACAGCTTACTACCACAGGGATAACTCAGGCACAATCTTGTATAACTTGATTTATCTGCTAGTTAACAGAAAGCATTTTCAAAGGATTGTTGCATTAACACATAAACCCTACCATGATGTCAACAACTGAATCACCAGCCCAAATCAGTACCACTAGGGCACTTTCTCATCCAAGTTGAAAATTTGTAACTAGTAATAGATCAGCAACAAACCATTACATCAGACCCATGGATTAAAACCATCAGTGTCAAACCAATATAGCACATCACCTTAATGCCCATCTAACCAACATCACAATATGATACATGTCTAGCAAACCACCACTTAAACTTAACACAAATTCCACAAAAGAAGATTGATCTACAACACTACTAAGCCACTAGAAAACTTGATATCCATCCATCACCAAGTATATACACCAGCACAAAATAATGTGACATAGAGGTTTGAGAGAAAGGAAGAGGGGGAGGAAGATAAACATCTGGGCGTGTACCTGGCGCCCGAGGCACAACCACCGCAGTGTGGCGAGGCAGGGCTCGCACGACCACAGCGGCGCACACACGGGGAGGACTTCACCGTGCACAAACACCATCACCACATCTACATGCGGCACAGCGAGACAGAGATTGCCCTTGCTCTGCACTGCGCCGAGCCACACCGCTGGAACCTGCACACCAACATAATCGACACCGTCATCTACACCATATCAAATACACTGTGAACCAGAGGGCATCGGGGTTGCGGTTGAGCACCGCCGTCCCACCGAATAGGGAGAGGAGTAATAGAAGGAGTCAGTGGAGAAGGAGAAAGGGGCGGAGCCACGCCGACAGAAGGAGCATCGAGGCAAATCCGCAGCGAACGAAGCCGGGACAGAGAAATAGTGTTCCAGGGGTCGAGGACGAGAGAAAAAGGGAAAAGAAAATAAATCAAACTGGATATTGGGCTAGGCTGGGTATTGGGCTAGATGGGCCCAAGAACTAGGCCCAATATATATAAAAACAAAAATGGAAATTATTAAAATACTCTCTAGACATTTTAAGCTCTAGAAAAATGTAGAAAAATCCTAAAAACATAATTAATACGTCCAAGTGTTTATTAAAATAATATTCACTTGAGAAAAATATAATCATATTTACTTAAGTTTAATAAAATACAAATATATATTAACACCCTTAAACATCTAAACGAAATTTAATAAAAAGAATTTTTTAGGAATAAAAAGAAATCTCTTATCTCATCAAAATACATACTTAAAAAATTTACAATTAAAATATAAAACAAATATTTAAAGAAATTAAATAATTACGAAATTTTATAAAAAAATAAAATAAAAATAAAGATAATACCTAAAAATAAATAAAATTCATTTTTAAGATTTCAAGAAAGTATATTTACTAGAAAAATACTAAGTATATTATTATAAAAACATTTTAAAGTTCCTAGATCATATAACTTCAATTATCTAAATTATTAAAACAATTAGCTACTTTAATTATTTAAAATTCTTTCCTAAGTAAGAAATGATCTTATTTAAAACATAATCTTTTGATTCTAAGTAGTCTAAACCATAATTATAATTTAATATAAAATCTAGGTGTAAACAATTAATTTTATAATATTCTTTTAAAATACTTAACTAACTATAAGTCAAGGATTTACAAATATATTCTTTGCAAATTAGTAACAATTCATAAATAATCATATTTATCAAACTTGAAATTCAGTAAATAAATTATAATAAAATCCATCTATTTTTTTATAAAGAAAAATCTCAAAGTATGATCTATAAATATTACACATGCTTAATTTACATCTTTAAAACAAAGTTCCATAATTATAAGATTTTATTTTTATTATGCTTAGGAAAAACTCTAATAATTGATAATGCTACAAATGCTATATCTCAAGTCCAATTATATTTTTTAAAGTTTACTTTGGTATGAGATACCCTAAGCTAGATATATAATGACTCAAAATCATTTAAACCTTATTGCAAAACCATAGCTTTAATCCTATTACTCTTCAAAGTTGAGTAACTTAACATAAATAATATTTTCTTCAAATGTTATTCTTTTTGCCACTTCAAAAGAAACAATATACCATTTCTTTAAAGCCATGACAACTTAAAACAGGAACTTTGTAATAATTACATAATATCATGGAACCTTAGAATTATAATATGATTGAACTTTACTCTTCATATTTTATGTGTTTATCCTTCTTATGAAGTAAACTTAAACTAAAAAAATCTTAAATAAATCATCTAAATATATCTCACTGGTAATAATTGAAGAATTACTTGGGATTTTGCATTATGCATCTCATTACTTATGCATAACAGCATATTGCTTCTTTAAACATTGTCCTTATCGGGCAATGATGATATTTTTGTAGAACCCGAGGTCCAGGGTCAAGTCGAGACATTCGACTACAATACTTCGCTATATAAAGGCAAGTTCACACTTGCTCATGTCCTTTTATTATTTTCTGTAAAGTAAATGCAAACTATGTGTCATCACCTGCATTTCAAAAAGGTCAAAAACACTATTTTCATAATTAACTTGAAGTATCAGTTAGTGATCCAGACTGATCAGCTAATCTATTAATACTGGTAGTTGGGATACCACTGCACATGAATGGACTTAACAACCAATGTCGCCAGTGATTCTTGAGTCGTATATTACGTGTTAACCATGAGATTTGGAATGCGATGGAGAAGTCAGCTGGATCGGCTCCCTTTCGCATGCATTGGACACTGTTCTGGGCATTTTTGAGTTGCAGATCGTGGGTATAGACGTTTTATACGGGGAAAGGTCTACCGTGGATCTGGTCTTACAAAAGGCAGACTTCTAGTGTTAATGGTTGTTGTGTGTATCCAACTAAGGTATAGACGTTTTATACGGGGAAAGGTCTACCTTGTGTTTGGGCATACAACAATTGCGGTGTATGTGGGGTCGCGGAGAAGGATAGTGATTGGCTTGTATCATCTACTGGCCCCACACCATAGGAAGTGTGGACAGGAATGATTCACTCGGTTTTGCATCAAGGATTTGATCTCTCATGGGTAAAGTGACGCACCTCTGGAGAGTGTAAAAACTGTAACTTGTTACTCCCTGTTCCGGGAAGGATCTGCCAACGCGGCAGGAAAGGAACTCCATGAAAGTTCTGGTAAACCCGTGAAGGCTGACGGACATATCTTTTCAGAATAAAAGCAATCTTTGAGGAAATGTTTATAAAAACCTGCATTGCCTACGACCTATGGTCAGTGGCTATAGATATAGTGCATCAAACACTCTTTTTAGTGAACTTGCTGAGTACGCTCGTACTCAACATATCTTCTTAACCCTTTCTAGATTCTGAAGACATTAAAGATCAGGAAGAGGAAATACTATATCCAATTTAAGACCAAGAGGAATTTTGCTATGAAGAACCAGAAGTATCCGAAAGCGTCGAAGGGAACAATTACGAAAACATCTATGAAATGAAGACCG
The DNA here is from genome assembly GCA_910589765.1 of Avena atlantica. Classification (NCBI taxonomy): domain Eukaryota; kingdom Viridiplantae; phylum Streptophyta; class Magnoliopsida; order Poales; family Poaceae; genus Avena; species Avena atlantica. The sequence goes on from OU342733.1 coordinate 361,182,934, forward strand.
ACGTATCTGAAGTGTAGACATATCATATATAGTGATCTATTCCAGTAGCATAGATCTCTAACCTCTATCTATATTAAATCCCGTATAAACCTTAAAGTTTATTTTGCTTCTTTATCTTGTTCTCAGAGTTATAATAGTTTAGCCCTGAGTCATCGGGATACCTCTATGGACCTAGGAGGATCTCAAAGTCTTCATGGAATTTCTGTTTGTAATAATGATAATGTATGTTATGGACCCGCTTTGTTTCTGTTGTACCACTCTGAGGATATAATATTTGTGAATGGTACTTCGTGAGTGTTATGTCCACGACTACAGTATACTGGGTCACCAGTGGTATGCTGGGTCACCACAGGATAGAATTTAGAATAAAATAGAGGTACAATTTCCTCCCATTCCATAGATTGTCCATTCTTCAGCAGCTTATACCATTCTTAAGCTCTTCCTTTCAATGATATAGAGAGTAACTTCTTCTTAACCTGTTCCATTGTGATACCTGCACAATTCAAAAACCCGCATAATTCATGGATAAAAAGCAAGTGATCACCAGGATGGACAGTTCTATCCCCAAAATAATAATTATTCATAACACGATCAACAATTCTTGTAGGTATCTTAAAAGGATATATCTCAACATGTGGTGGTTCATCTACTACCCTAGCAGTGGTAGTAGCTTTCCCAAATAGGAAACCAAGTGGGTTATCCATATAGGAAACAAAGTAACAAACATAAATAAAGCAATACTCACAGTAGAAGTTTCCTTTACCAATTCCACTCTTTAATAGCGCTTCACTCCCCGACAATGGCGCCAGAAAATAGTCTTGATGACCCACAAGTATAGGGGGTGTATCGTAGTACTTTCGATAAATAGGAGTGTCGATCCCAACAAGGAGCAGAAGGTGTTGACTAGTGGTTTGGAGCAGGAAATCTTTGTAAAGACTTAGCAAACGGATTTTTAGGGTTTTTTTATAAAGTAAGGAAATAAAGTGCAAGTAAATAAAGGCAGCAAATAATTGCAGCAAGTGGCCCAATCCTTTCTTAGCAAAGGACAAGCCGGTTGTAATACTTATGAGGACCAAATGTTCTTGAGGACACATGGGAATACCGTCAAGTGCTTTCGTTTCATATAGTTGATTAATCTTCTTTGGTTTGATAAGTGTTGTGTGGGTGGACCTATGCTAATGCACCGACCTTACTTGGACTAATACATACTTGTGATTAAACCCATTGCAAGAATCCACAACTACAAGAAAGTAATTAAGATAAAAACCTAACCACAACCTTAAACTCTAAGATCCTACACTCCCTTGTGCAAAGGTTTCGTAACGGGGGTTCAGGTTTCTGTCACTCCGACAACCCCACAATTAGTATCCAAATACACAATGCATTCCTCTAGGCCCATAAATGGTGAAGTATCATGTAGTCGACATTCACATGACACCACTAGAATAATAGCACCACAACTTAAATATTAAACCATTGAATAATACCTCAACACAATTCCACTACTAACAACATGACTTCTCCCATGTCCTCAATAACTAAACGAACTACTCACGAGATATCATATGGATCAAGATAAAAGATGATATAATGATGGATAACAATTTGAACATAAACAATAATTCAATGGTTCCACTCACAAGCATCAACTACAAAAGTAATCAACACCGGGAAAGTTTCCCCTAAGAACTATGCATTATTCAACACAATTGTTACATTGGGATAGAGTGGTGATGATGGTGCTAGTGGAGATGGTGGTCCCGATGAAATCTATCTTGATGACGGTGTTGATGGCGACGATCTCCCCTCTCCGGGAAGCAATTTCCCTGGCAGAAATCTGTCTGCCGAGAGCTCTTTCTCTCTCTGTAGTTTCCTCCCCGCAGAGGCGGCGGAATCTTTCTGTGCTCGCCCCCCGAACTTTATTGTTTTGGGAGGAAGATATAGGCGAAGGGGCGGAGCAGGAGGTGGGCCAGGGTTGCCACACCCCCTAGTGGCACGGCCTAGGGTGGCCCACGCCTGGGGGGGGCAATGGCCCCCCTACTTCAAAAAAATCTTATATGTATCTTTAATACCTTTGTAAAAAAATAGTACTACTTAAAGTTTAAGTATAATTATTATTCTTAAGGCTCTAAATAATAATAAAATCCATACATTTGATAGCATGATCTTTGGAATCTCGGTGAAGACATTCAAAACTACTTATTTTTATCAATTGAGTAAAATATTTACCATGATACTTATTTCTATCAATTGCTCCATATGTATATGTGTATATACCTATGTATATCTAGAATTAATCACATAATAAAATTATGAAAGTAAAAAATTATATGCATGTAAAAGAAATAAGTTTTTTTTGGGAAAAGAGTATATATTAATATCACAAGGACACCAATTACACCTAGCCTCTGCAACAACGCATGCCCTATCGGCTCTACGGATGCACACAGCTCAGAAAAAAGAAAGAGAAATTACAAAAAAGAAAAGTCCCGCTACAGAGAACTAATCCTCAAAGAAACGACAGTGACACCATCAGAACAACACCAGTAGTCCTCCACTCCAATAACAACGCCTTCAAGAAGGAAATAGTGCCCAAGCGCCGTCGTTGCCCGACCAAAGGTCATAGGTTTTCACCCTGGAGAAAGTCCTTACTCACAAAACAATTCCTTCAACAAGGTCATTGCTAGGCACAACCAGCTAAGGCCAGACCTTGGATTTTCACCCTGCAAGATAAGACTGGGGACTCCCATGTGTTGTCTTCCCGCACCAACAGTTGCTGCAATGAGTCCCAGATCACGCAGCCAGATCTCTGTCGCCACAAGAACAAAAATCACCATCGCTACCCTCAAATATCTGCTTTCCTGACATTCTCCGCATCTGACATCACCATGGCTCAAAGCATGGCACTTGGTGGGAACAAACAACAGAGCTTCGCAACGCTCCCGCTGAAACCAAACGGCCATAAAAATAAGGTGCGCGCGACCGAATACCTTCTGATCCAGCAATCTCCAGGCATGAAACGCCCATGGGAGTTCGCCGGCAGAGCCTTCCGGAACCCGCCTCTCCAGACAAGATCAAGGAGGGCAGACATCAAGCAGATCTTCATCTTCGTGCGAAAGAAATCAAAGGACCACCTCGTTTATTAGATCCGACACAACGATCCCCAGACCGCCGGCCGGTTTCCGGAGAACGGATCGAGCAGGCAATTAGGGTTAGAGAACCGATCTAGGTCTTCCAGCGGAATCCCATCACCGGCACCTCCTCCACCAGATCGCCACCACAAGGAACCGCTGCCTCCACCCTGACCAAGGGACGCTGCCCAGGTCCTCGCTTCAGCCTCCGCCGCCGCCGCCCCAGCAGCTCCGGCTTCCGCCTCCGACGCACCGCCCACCAGCCACCTTCAGCAGCTAGGCCCGCCGCCACCGCGGCGAGGGCCGGCGGCAGCGGCGGCGATTGGATCTGGATGGGGGCTCTGGCGGCGGCTGAAGTCCCCCCGGCGGCGCCCTGGGGAGCGTCACGAGAGGGAGGGGGTATCGCGAGAGATAAGATATTCACCAGCCCCGTAAAAGAAATAAGTAGAAGGGTAGACACATTATGTGGCTATACCTACGAGGTGAAATAGGTCAGCGTCTCCAGTTTTGTTTGCACCTTCGTTGTTTACGTGCGCACTGGCCCATGGTTGTCCAGCATGCGATGGTGTCTTCGTTTTGCTTTTTGTTTGATCCTACCAGCCACACGTGACACGTGTGGTTTGCTGATAGTTCTTTCTCTCTATGTGACCCCTCTATATCCTCTCAGGTTTGTCTAGATTTTTTTGAAATCTCCCACACCCCTTTTTCTTTCCCACCTTTTCTTTCCGATTTTTTTCTCCCTCCCAAGTTCCTTGGATGCCCTCTCTCCCTCACAGGGTCGCACTCCATCCCCTCTCCCTCGCACGACTGGTAGCGGAGAATCTCGACAGGCAGCACCCCCCACCCTCCTGGAGGCTGACCCCTCCTCTCCCTCCATGGCCGTCTTAGCACCTATTGAGGCTGATGTATGGTATACCCTCCTTTCCTTCCAGAGGTGGCTGGTGGTGTGGAGGATGAGCTTGCACAGTTGGTGGCGTGAAGGAGGACCTGTACGCCATCCTCCCTCCCGAGGCGGCATGACTATGGGAGGAGCCAACAAGGCTGGTGCTCCGTCAAAGATGCATCTACCTGTCGATGCGTCATTGTCTCAGCGGTGATCCCTCTCTATGTGACTAGGACGCGGAGAACAATAACACGGCAAGGTCGAGATCGATCTTCATGACCGGCGATGACAAGTTGAGTCGACGGGCGCCATCTCCCGCCAGGCGTAGCTGCAACGAGAGGGGTTCATCCTCGCCTCGCTCTGCTCACCCTACTTTCTCCCCTACCTCGGTTCCCTCGAGTACCATATCTTCCTCGAGCTATGCTTGGAGGCTTGCTAGCCGACGAGGTGGAGACGAACGGGAAATCATCATGGAAGGCGTCTAGGCGTATGCAACGGACGTAGCCAGGGGCATCACATACCTCCACGACGAGTCAGTGGTGCACGACGACCTCAAGGAAGGGACGTTGTGAGTGGGGACGACGGCTGGGCAAAGCTCATGGACTGCTGTTGTGCGAGGACTGTGGATTTAGCGGGCCTAAGGCCAACTCCAACCCCCCTCCCCCCCCCCCCGTGCAAATCGGACATGCCTTTTGACCGATTCAGCCCGTTCGCGGGGCGGGGTGGAGAGCCCCCGGGGACGGAGTCCGGCATGGAATGGCCGGTGCACCCAACGGTGGCACCTCCTCATTTATCCGGCCCTTTCTTCACATGGACCAAATGAACCAAATTCAAAGAGAGGGGTAGTAGAGTACCAAACTGAAGCAAATTTGAAGGACCGACGGAGTACGAAATCAGGACATATTGTTCATACATGCAAGCAAACATAGATAGAGGATGAATCTATGCATCTCGCTCATAGATCATCTTCCTCTTCTTCTCATACCAACTCCATTGAATTGGGTTTATCTCGGAGAGATCCGCAATCATGATGCGGTTTTCTTCGGCAAGTCGCTGGAGCTCTACCTTATCCTTTCTTGCACGGGCGTTGATTTCTTCTATCTGAAGACACTTTGATTGGATTTCATAGTAGTTCTTTGCCGCATCTTCTCTCTGCTTGCGTTTCCTCTCTCCCCTCTTGTTGATGGACACCTCCTTATCGGCGATCAACTCTTTCAACATCTCATGGATGGCAACTGGCGAAGCTTCATGCTTTATATCTAGCTTGGAGTTGTTCCTCCCTCTCGGCCTCTTGGTTGTCGGCCCTTCCTTGTCGATGATGATTCCGGCGCCTCCTCCCTTTGCACTTCACGCATAGAGCTCTTTCCACTTCTCGCAATCTTTGAGTTTCATCCAACAATGGCCCAACGTGAAAGCTTTCTTCTCGTGGCAAGTCTTGAAGTGCTCCAATGCTTGCCACACCTAAACCAACAATTTTAAGTTCATGTTTGAATGCAAAACTCGTATGAATAAGACCATATAGATATGATATGTATAGGAACATACCATGTCTCTAACTCTAATGCCGCTCACGGGCCATGAATTAACATGGACATAGGAGGCACAAAACTTCGTGCATTGTTCAGAGATGAATGCCCACCTCTTCATAAGTGATTTATCTTTGCGATCGCTCACAAACGGATGGTCACCGAAATGTTTTTTCTCATGAAAGTATCTCCATACTCGGTTCCAAAATGCCCCTCCCTTTTGTTCTGCACCAGTTATTGGATCCTGGCTAATTTCCATCCATGCCTCGCAAATCATCTCGTCCTCAAGGGTTGAGTACGATCCTCTCCTTCGGCTACCGCCTTGTGTTTGAGTTTGTCGGACTAGTTCGTCCACAAACAAAGGCTCGTGGTCGATAGAGATACCATCTTCTTGGGTATCAAGGCCTTCTTGGGTACCAAGGCGAGGATCCTGCAAGGGTCTATGGTTGGACCATGTACACCAGGAGATCCAGAACAAGGCACAAGTTACCTGCTTTGGAGTTGGGGTCAGATCTAGGGCCGACATTTCATCAAACATCTTGCGGGGAGCGGGCATGCTTGTAACATCCAAGCATTTAGGAACTAACGAAGGGTAGATTTAGGAAATTGGAATGTTGCATGCATTCATCTGTGAAAATGTGGGTAAATTTTTTGCCTAATAAAAACCTAAAGTGATCAAGGTTTCTTTCATACTTTGAGATTAGGTTTAGTCTTAAAGGATGATTGCTATAGACTTTGATATGATCTTTGAGGAATTATGTGTTTTGGAAAGTGAATTTGAATTTTAAACTTGAGTATTTTAATTATAATTCAAATGAATTAGGATTAAGGTTTGAATCTTGATTTAATTAAGAGTTAATTATTATAACTCAAACTTTATCCAAAGAAAACAATTAAGAATATGAAAACTTATTTCATATTGTCATTTCATAAATAAGTTACAAAAGTATAACTTATTGAAATCATCCACAAACTTCACAATAACAAATGAATAAACAATAAGTATATTCCTTTATTGATAATCATATAATCTTTATTACAGAAGAATAAAATGAAGAATACAAAATAATAAAAAAAATTACAAAGGAATAAAGAAGATTACATTAACTATCCTATAAAGAAAAACCTAGACTAAAATCTTCATCTTCAAATTTGTACCTGCAAGACAAACACTAATAAAACAGTAATAAAAGTTAGGGTTAGAATTGGTTTACTCTCAGACATGTCAGTGAGGTTCACTGAACAAGTTTCGTCGTTGAGAAGTTTATAAAAGGGGCAAGTTTCACCAATATGAAAGAATCCATCTTTCATAAATTATAAACCAAAACGTCAAATTGACAGCAAGGAGGGGCAAGTTTCACTAGCCAGGTAAAAGTAATCAGATCAAAATAAATCTCAAGTCCAAAGCATATCCACAAGTGCACAGCAAACACACAAGCAGGACACACACCTAAATGCATGTGATGTGATGTCGGCTTCACAGCATAGCTCCAACACACAAAACCATCAGCATAGCCGTGGAGAGGCACTAGTTCATCTCTTCACTTCTCACACACAAGAACAGCCAACAGCTAAACCAAGCACAACAGCTAGCAACCAAACCAACCAAAGCCAAGATCTCATCACCAGGATGGTGACATAAGGAGGGGGAAGGATCAGGTGGACAGCAAGATCAAGTCCAGGAGCTAGGAGGAGCAGGCTATCTCCAGGTCAAGCACAGGAGCTCAACAAAACAAGATCAACATCATCACTCAACTTCTTAATCATTAGTTTTGTGGTGAGTATCATAAAACCTTCAAATGATCTAATCATATCATCTAGACAGAAGCATGTGTTGTTTTATGAAACAAACTCTCATAAAACACCCAAGTGGGGTGAATCCATCATTGATATTTTAAACTTTAAAAGCAAACAGCAAGGTACAAGGATCCAACCAAGACTCAGAACAACATCATTGTTTTGGTTGTCAAGCTATATATTTCAATCCAAGAACAAATATAGCTAAGATATAATTTCAAGGCACATCCCTAAGATAAGGGTATGTCACATCCCAAGATTTTTCCAAATCTTTTAATGTGAAAATAAATGAATAAAATAAAACTTTGTTGATTTTCAGAGCCAGAAGAAACTTTTTGAGTTTAAATGGAACCTCAAACCCATTTGAATTAAATAAAATCCTAAAGGAATTTAATGAGTTAAGCATATAATTAAAGGAAATTAAAAATGTTTTGGAATTACTATTTTGGAATCATTTAATAATAGATTTGGTATTCAAAAGAAAAGATGAGTTTATAAAAAAAAGAATATTTTATAAAGCCAAATTAAAACCTTGGCCAAGCTTTTGAATTAAAACATTTTATTTAAATAAAATTAGCAAAGATTTGTTTAAATAAATTAATAAGGATTTAATATCCAACTTTATTTAAATAAAAGGTTTTACCAATTTAATTGAAACTTATTAAATTATTTAAAATAAGTTTTCTAAATATTTGATATTCACAAATAAAACCTACTAAATGGTTTTGGCACTACACTAGTTTCAAAAATAAGGTTTTTAATAAAACAAATCCTATTTTTAATAATAAAGGTCTATTGTATTTAATTAATAAAGGACCCTTAAATAAAATGATAATTTGTTTTAAACAAGTAATTCAAGTATCTTATATTTTCAAATAAAACCTACTGTTTTGGTTTTGAAAGTGTTGGAATTCAAATGAAGATTTTATTAAATAAATCAAACCATATTAAATAAATAAAGGACCCTTTTATTTATTTAATAAAGGGATCTTAAAATATTATGCTTATTTTGGTTTTGGTTCATGTTACTAAACAGAACTAACGAGCAACCAGTGCCGTGCGATCCCACTTAGATCCAACGATCCAGAGAGATCAATCCGTCCGAACCGGTATCGGCCTATTAAAACATGACGCGTGGCTAGCTAGTGTTTAAAACAGATTTTTGAATCAGAATTATTTGCAAACTTCAAACCTTTTAACTTTCAAACCACACGTCCAAAAATTACAAATTTTATGTCGTTGGATTCAGGAGAGCAAGCCCTAGCCAACCATGGCCTTAGTTTAGAAAATAGTATCTGTTAGCTTGTTTGAATTTGCAGAAACATTTGTGTACTTGTTTAGAGGAGAAAAATTGTTTAAAATTGATTTTAGGATTAAATCTTTTGCAAAATGGGTTGTAGTGACCTTACTGACCCTAAGAACCAACCCATGGTTTTGAAAATAAAATTGGAAAAATTAAAAATGGACTAATTGAATTAGTCTATTTCTAGCCAAGTAAAAATAATGGTTATTATGAAAAAGGATTTGGAAATAAAACTTTGAGAAAATATTTTGATTCAAAGCTACTGACCCAAAACAACAAATCTTGAGAGTTAGAAACTTTTGGTGAAAAACTTAAAGGTTTTAGATTTAATAAAACTATTCTCCACCACATAAAATGTTGAATGGGTTTTAAAATAGATTTTAAGCAAAAACCCTCTAACTAATGACTTTGCCATTTTGGTAAATGACCAATTTGGACATTACAAAGTTTATAAACCTAGTAGAGACCACCCTTGCAATAGAACCCTCCTTTGCATGACTTAGGTTCCATTGCTTTGTGAGTGTGAAATTGTTTGTTTAACCTTGGTTTGGAATGTTAGTTGATTTTGTGTTTTGCTTGATTGACTTGTAGTGAATTTAGCAAAGTGTGAGACTAGTAAGATCAAGGAGTGAACCACCATTCTCTTCCAAAAAGGCAAGTGACACTATCATCAAAATTCCTACTATTTTCATTATACTTAGTGGATTTTGAAACATGCATGAAAATACTTTTATACTTAAGCTATGCTAATCCTAATAGGATTCCCTATACACTCCTTAGTGAAAATAATGTAATTGTACATGCTTAGCCATGCTTTATTTTGAAAAGAGATACATGTTGAGCATTTACAAAGATTGAGAAAAGGACTTGTGTTTTACATAATAAAACAAGGACTCAATGAACCACCTAGGTGGAGGATACTTGAAGTTTTGGAGAAGGTGGCAACAAAAGGAACCATGTCTATGGCAATCACTTTGTGTTGTGCTCCAAATGAAAACCACCTAGGAAACTTAGAGATTGAACATGTTTCTCCAATTGTGGCTTTCGTGTGCAACCACATGCTATTATGGCTCTGGCTTAGTCAACTACAATAGGAAGACCCATACATTGTCTTTAGTTACCGGACATGGGGATCTGGAATGCTTCATGGGGCTGAAGACAAGCTAGCAATGATGTATGGGAGGACCTTTTGGAAAGACTTCGTCACATTCTCAGTCTGCCAGTACTCCATCTTGGTGAGCACTAATCCAGTAGGCCACTGGTGGCAACAAGATGGGATTGTGTCATGTGGGTAAAGTGTACTCCTTCTGCAGAAGTTAATAAAATCTAAGTACTTAGCCATGTCTCCGATTATGGACAATACTGAGCAACTAAAGTTTGAACCATGGGAGATCTCGACATTCCAACTTCTAATATAAAAACTTGATGCACTTGGGGGTACCAAGGAATTCAAAGAGATTTTGATAAGCTTGTTGCACTTGGGGTTACCAAGGTGCTCAAGAGCATGATGTACTCGGGGTTACTAAGGAACTCATGAGATTTGATAAAAACTTGATGCACTTGGGGTTACCAAGTAGCTCAAGGGATTTTCGACAAGGACTTGAACACTTGAGTTTCTACCAAGGAGTTCAAGGAACTTGGAAAAGTGATTTGACAAAGGATCAAAACCATTTTGAAAAGATAGGATAAGTATTGCTTTATGCAAATAAGCCTTAAACTCTACTCAGCCAAATATGCATGTAATGATAAGATCCACTCATAATATACAAAGTAGAGAAACTTGCCAATACAATTCAAATGTATTGACCCTTGTGGCTGTAACTTGTAATGTTGCAGGTTTGATTGATTTTAGTGAAGATTGTGTGATTAGGATTACAAAGTCTACAACCAACATCTTCCTGTGGCACTTTGAAGATGAAGGACCCATGATTATAATTATTCCGCTGCAATGTAATGTAATAGCCAAATGAGCTATGTTTGATGTAATGAGCTTATGTTATTCCTGGTTATAAAGTTATGTTATGACCTTTGTATCTTGATATTACATCTTAACTGTGGATGATAGCTATTGATCCAGGGACTAGCATTGTAAAACACAGGAGGGATCTATCTTATTAAAGATTGGGACCTCTACAGATGGTATCAGAGCATTGTGTTGCCTGTAAGATTTGTAAACCCTAAGATTGGACAAAAACCCTTAGAAAAATAGGAATTGTATTTGTTCCAAAAACTTATTTACAAAAACACTTGTGAACTCTTCCCTCAACCATTTTGGCTTCAACTCTACATCTCTTCTACTTCAACTTGATGGAAAAACCTACCCATGACCAAGGACCACACTATGTGCAAAGGACTTCCTCAACATCTTCAACTCTAATGACTTCAACATCTTCAACTCTAATGACTTCAACATCTTCAGCATGTTCTCCAAGGACTTCCAACTTGGATACCACTAAGGACTACAAGTGAAACAAGGATTCATTGCTCAAGATTTAGAGACTGAGGGAATGCAAAATAAGAAGAAACCATCAACAACTTTGAAGTATTGTGACCAAGGGTTTTTCTCAAGGAAACCATGATCTCATGCAAGAAGGATCAACCAAGAAGGATGGAAGGATCACAAGTAAACCATATAGATGGACCACCATAATTTAGTTAAGTCAAACCACCAACTTATGTGATGTAACAAAAATATTTTGTTGCCTAAGAATGTGCTTGAACCCTTGTGGTTGAGTGCAAAGTTGTTTGTAAATGTTTGTTTGTGATTGCATGCACATTGCTTGTGTGAATTGTGATGTGTGTGACTAGAATTGATTCCTTAGCAATGACTTGCCTATTCTAACCTCCTCCAACCCAAACAGATGACTACTCCAAAAGACTCCAAGATTGATGACATCAACACCAACCAAGCTGACAGCATGAAAGAGCTCATAGCAACCCAACACCAGTTGAACCAACTGACAGCTCAGTTCATAGCCAACAATAGTGATAAAGATCCAGCACTGCAAAGGTTTTTGGAAGAGCAATCCCAACTGATGCTTAAGGTGACTAATCAAATGATCAGCATGAAAGAAAGCTATCCCAAAGGAGTTTATGATAACAAAGATGACAAGAATGTTATTCTAGATGGAGCCCCAACTTGCATTATTTGTGGAGACAAGGATCATACTTCCAAGGAACATGAAGGTCAATGCCCCAATTGTGAAGAAGAACATCCTGTTGGACAATGTCCTACCTCTCAAGCTACTTGCTACCTATGTGAAGGAAGTGATCATATTCCTAACCAATGTACTATCTACTCCATGGTGGAACAAAGGAAACAAGAAGGATCCAAGTCTACCAAAGGAAAAGGACCACTTATACCTCCAAACAAGACAACCCAATTCAAAGGACTAAAGAAACTTAAGAAACAAAAGCAAGACATGAGCCTTGCACAATGTCGTAAATGTAAGGAAATGGGACACTACTACAGTGGATGCCCAGAGAACAAGAAGAATAAAGAGATTGACCAAGTTTGGTGCAACAACTGCAAAGAACCAGGCCATTATGTAGCCACTTGTCCACAAGAACAACGCAAAGAACTCAAGGACATTCATTGTTTCAACTGCAAGAATCCGGGACATTATGCAAGCAACTGTCCAGAAAGGATGAAGAACAAGTTGAACAAGCCTATGGAGAAACTCAACCTTGGCCCATGAGTCAAGCCTGGAAACAAGGGAATCAATGCAAAAGTCTACTTAGAGAAATTTTTCCCAGGATCCCAAGAAGGACAAGATGTAATTTTTTTGTTTGAAAATTTTTAAGGGTGGTAGTACCCTAGTTGTTTTGAACTTGCTTGTGACCCCAGCCTTCCCAAATCTCGGGACGAGATTTATTTTAAGGGTGGTAGCCTGTCACATCCCAAGATTTTTCCAAATCTTGTAATGTGAAAATAAATGAATAAAATAAAACTTTGTTGATTTTCAGAGCCAGAAGAAACTTTTTGAGTTTAAATGGAACCTCAAACCCATTTGAATTAAATAAAATCCTAAAGGAATTTAATGAGTTAAGCATATAATTAAAGGAAATTAAAAATGTTTTGGAATTACTATTTTGGAATCATTTAATAATAGATTTGGTATTCAAAAGAAAAGATGAGTTTATAAAAAAAAGAATATTTTATAAAGCCAAATTAAAACCTTAGCCAAGCTTTTGAATTAAAACATTTTATTTAAATAAAATTAGCAAAGATTTGTTTAAATAAATTAATAAGGATTTAATATCCAACTTTATTTAAATAAAAGGTTTTACCAATTTAATTGAAACTTATTAAATTATTTAAAATAAGTTTTCTAAATATTTGATATTCACAAATAAAACCTACTGAATGGTTTTGGCACTATACTAGTTTCAAAAATAAGGTTTTTAATAAAACAAATCCTACTTTTAATAATGAAGGTCTATTGTATTTAATTAATAAAGGACCCTTAAATAAAAGGATAATTTGTTTTAAACAAGTAATTCAAGTATCTTATATTTTCAAATAAAACCTACTGTTTTGGTTTTGAAAGTGTTGGAATTCAAATGAAGATTTTATTAAATAAATCAAACCATATTAAATAAATAAAGGACCCTTTTATTTATTTAATAAAGGGATCTTAAAATATTATGCTTATTTTGGTTTTGGTTCATGTTACTAAATAGAACTAATTTCAAAGTACAAAGTTGAGTGGTTGTTTGAATCAAATTGAGTTTTGTTTGATTGTTTGAAATTCAAAACAGAAAACAGATATAGAAAAAGAAAAGGTTACAGAAAAAAAATGGATTTGGACCCAGCCCAGCCGGCCAAGCCCAGGAAGCCACCAACCAGCCCAGCTCCTTTCCCCGAAGAAAAACGATTCGCACGCAGTAACAGACCCGCACAGAGACTGACTGGTGGACCTCTCTCCCACTCTATTTCCCACTGACCAGCGGACCCCACTTCTCCAGCCCTTCTCCTTCCTCGCGACGACCACGCCGGCCGTTTCTGCCGTTGATGCCGCGCGTTAATTCGCAGTAATGCCGCAGTGATTCCGCCCAGCGACCTCGCCCTCTTAAGCGCCCACTCTCCCTCTCCATTTCCCCTCAAGCTTCTCCCTCTCTCTGCCCCGAGGCTGCCCAATTCGACTCGACACACTCCCAGCTCCGACCACCGTCTCCGGCCGATTCCGGCCAAACCACATCACCCCGAGCCTCCTGAGCACACTGACAGCTTCCCCACTCCCAGACGTTTCTCCCAGTGCCCTTCATTCGACCGCGGGTGCCCCAGAACGTCGGCTACGTCAAGCTTCCGAACGCCTCCGTGTCTGTCTTCAACTCCGGCAAGCACCCAGGTAGATTCCGACCGCACCGTGCCTTCTCGTTCATGCACGTGACCTCTCCGTAACCTCCCGCACTTAACCATGCCCCTGTCCTGTCCTAGGACGATCTACAACGTCGCCTTCGACCATGGAAAGAACCACCCGACGCCGTTCTTTACTCCGGCGAGGAATTACTGCAGACCCTGAGCGCCTCGCGACCAACCGACCGCGCCCCAAGCATCACCTCGTCCTCGCGATCACGGTGAGCATTCTCACCTCGTACTTTGCTTCCTAGAACCGCCGATAGCCGCAGCCAGACCGTCGCCGCCGCGCGCAGCCGCCGAGCGCTGCCGGAATTTGGCAAGCGTGTTAGTGACCGTTAGATTTAGATCTAACGTTTAGGAAAGAAAGTGAGCGAAGGGGTATCGAGCAACCAGTGCCGTGCGATCCCACTTAGATCCAACGATCCAGAGAGATCAATCCGTCCGAACCGGTATCGGCCTATTAAAACATGACGCGTGGCCAGCTAGTGTTTAAAACAGATTTTTGAATCAGAATTATTTGCAAACTTCAAACCTTTTAACTTTCAAACCACACGTCCAAAAATTACAAATTTTATGTCGTTGGATTCAGGAGAGCAAGCCCTAGCCAACCATGGCCTTAGTTTAGAAAATAGTATCTGTTAGCTTGTTTGAATTTGCAGAAACATTTGTGTACTTGTTTAGAGGAGAAAAATTGTTTAAAATTGATTTTAGGATTAAATCTTTTGCAAAATGGGTTGTAGTGACCTTACTGACCCTAAGAACCAACCCATGGTTTTGAAAATAAAATTGGAAAAATTAAAAATGGACTAATTGAATTAGTCTATTTCTAGCCAAGTAAAAATAATGGTTATTATGAAAAAGGATTTGGAAATAAAACTTTGAGAAAATATTTTGATTCAAAGCTACTGACCCAAAACAACAAATCTGGAGAGTTAGAAACTTTTGGTGAAAAACTTAAAGGTTTTAGATTTAATAAAACTATTCTCCACCACATAAAATGTTGAATGGGTTTTAAAATAGATTTTAAGCAAAAACCCTCTAACTAATGACTTTGCCATTTTGGTAAATGACCAATTTGGACATTACAAAGTTTATAAACCTAGTAGAGACCACCCTTGCAATAGAACCCTCCTTTGCATGACTTAGGTTCCATTGCTTCGTGAGTGTGAAATTGTTTGTTTAACCTTGGTTTGGAATGTTAGTTGATTTTGTGTTTTGCTTGATTGACTTGTAGTGAATTTAGCAAAGTGTGAGACTAGTAAGATCAAGGAGTGAACCACCATTCTCTTCCAATAAGGCAAGTGACACTATCATCAAAATTCCTACTATTTTCATTATACTTAGTGGATTTTGAAACATGCATGAAAATACTTTTATACTTAAGCTATGCTAATCCTAATAGGATTCCCTATACACTCCTTAGTGAAAATAATGTAATTGTACATGCTTAGCCATGCTTTATTTTGAAAAGAGATACATGTTGAGCATTTACAAAGATTGAGAAAAGGACTTGTGTTTTACATAATAAAACAAGGACTCAATGAACCACCTAGGTGGAGGATACTTGAAGTTTTGGAGAAGGTGGCAACAAAAGGAACCATGTCTATGGCAATCACTTTGTGTTGTGCTCCAAATGAAAACCACCTAGGAAACTTAGAGATTGAACATGTTTCTCCAATTGTGGCTTTCGTGTGCAACCACATGCTATTATGGCTCTGGCTTAGTCAACTACAATAGGAAGACCCATACATTGTCTTTAGTTACCGGACATGGGGATCTGGAATGCTTCATGGGGCTGAAGACAAGCTAGCAATGATGTATGGGAGGACCTTTTGGAAAGACTTCGTCACATTCTCAGTCTGCCAGTACTCCATCTTGGTGAGCACTAATCCAGTAGGCCACTGGTGGCAACAAGATGGGATTGTGTCATGTGGGTAAAGTGTACTCCTTCTGCAGAAGTTAATAAAATCTAAGTACTTAGCCGTGTCTCCGGTTATGGACAATACTGAGCAACTAAAGTTTGAACCATGGGAGATCTCGACATTCCAACTTCTAATATAAAAACTTGATGCACTTGGGGGTACCAAGGAATTCAAAGAGATTTTGATAAGCTTGTTGCACTTGGGGTTACCAAGGTGCTCAAGAGCATGATGTACTTGGGGTTACCAAGGAACTCATGAGATTTGATAAAACTTGATGCACTTGGGTTACCAAGTAGCTCAAGGGATTTTCGACAAGGACTTGAACACTTGAGTTTCTACCAAGGAGTTCAAGGAACTTGGAAAAGTGATTTGACAAAGGATCAAAACCATTTTGAAAAGATAGGATAAGTATTGCTTTATGCAAATAAGCCTTAAACTCTACTCAGCCAAATATGCATGTAATGATAAGATCCACTCATAATATACAAAGTAGAGAAACTTGCCAATAAAATTCAAATGTATTGACCCTTGTGGCTGTAACTTGTAATGTTGCAGGTTTGATTGATTTTAGTGAAGATTGTGTGATTAGGATTACAAAGTCTACAACCAACATCTGCCTGTGGCACTTTGAAGATGAAGGACCCATGATTATAATTATTCCGCTACAATGTAATGTAATAGACAAATGATCTATGTTTGATGTAATGAGCTGATGTTATTCCTGGTTATAAAGTTATGTTATGACCTTTGTATCTTGATATTACATCTTAACTGTGGATGCTAGCTATTGATCCAGGGACTAGCATTGTAAAACACAGGAGGGGTCTATCTTATTAAAGATTGGGACCTCTACAGGGTAACACCTTAGAAGCTAATCTTTTATATCCATATAATGATCAAGCCTACTATCATTTTTCTCCAAGCTTTGATTCAAGAAACAATAGCTGGTACCACTACCAGGTCTATCTATATGAATCAACTAGATAAGGCCTAAACCCCTAAGCCTCAGACCAACATCACTGGTCTTAGGGATTTTAGAAAAGAACATTTCTAATTATCTTTTAAAGCCAAGCTTGTCTTAAGCTTAAACCAACCCAATCAATGGATAAGAATCAATCTCGTGTGCCATACCAAGATGGTGTCACAAGAACAATTCTACATGAATCAGGATAAACATTCAATCATCACAGATTCAATCAATTAATTTACTAATCATTTTCCTATCAAATACAAGAATCATAATTAGGACATTTCTATGTAAATCTTTACTGTCTAAGATCATTGTGATCTCAAATCACACATTAATTCTCAAGCCAACAGCACCAGGATAGTGATTATATCACACCATCCTCATTATCCTTAATCAAGTAAGAATAGGGGTAAGCTATCAAACTCACTGACTATACCAATCATTGATTTCAGAGCAACTATACCATCTGAATCATATGCAAACCAAGCATAAAATCATCTAATAAGCCACCAGAACCATTATAGTTCATTTCAAGCAACAAGCCTCATGCTAATAACCATTTAGCATGCTTACAGACCATTCACACATGGTCTAATTCATCCAGTATATGATCAACCACAGGATAAGAACCCTAAATGGAATAAATCATATTAATCAGGACAAGACAGTAACCAAAGAGGTCACTGCCAACATCTAGCATAGGACCAGCGAGCGCAGAGAGTACTAGGGGGAAGGAACAGAACTCACCAAAGGTCCTCGCTGAAGACTAGAAGAGGAAGAAGAGGTGGCCGACGACCATGGCGGCACGGGGAGCACCCTAGGAGGGGCGCTGCAACCCATACATCGCCATGGCGGCGACCATGACCATGCCTTAAGGCGAGGAGCATCACCACGACGCACAACGGCAGCGACAGCACCAAGATCCACGCCAACCCCCAAACCCTAGGGCTCGGGACGACATCGAACCGTCGCAGGAGAGCCCCAAGCTCAAATCCAGTTGGATAGAAAGGATGGGCGTAGTTGACAACCTCCTACTGCACCACGGCGGCGACCAGAACGGCTCATGACGGTGGGAATCGCTGGCGGCAACATCACTGACCACGGGGTCGAGGTCAGAGGAAGAGAGAAGTGACCTCGAGGGTGAGAGGCAGCGAGAGGGTGGGCTGAGTTGGGACACACCCTTCGAGGTGGCTATGTTGACTATGTCTAATGGGCCACCAAGGCCCAATAAGATTAAGCCAGCCCGGAAATCTTTTAAGGCCTGTTCTAATAAATAAGAAAAGACGAAAATACCCCTGAACTTAATTAAATTCTAGAAAATAAAATAAAAGTCAAAAATTATAAATAAAATATTTTTGGATTCACAATGATCCACACTATCCAAATAAATTATGATGTAAAATTCTAGACATTTAAATTTTATTAAGAATTTTGTAATTTATATATTCCTTATGAAATTTTACAAAATTATTGAAAGATGATAAAAATAAATAAAAATCACTTTGATTATATATTAATATTGTAGTATTTTTGAAAAATACCAAATAAATATTTAATAACAATTTTTGATGTTTAAGTGATAATTCCTAAAAGAATTATTAAATCAATAAAAGTCAAATAAAAGGGAAATAAAATAAAATAATTCAATATATGTTATAAATATTAAAAAAGTAATATTTATAAATCCTTTATTCTTAAAAAGAACTTTTTATAATAATGGGGTGAATGCATATCAAGTTAAATGATGCATTACATTATTGCATAATCATTTTGCTTCTTTAAATATTGTCCTTACCGGGCAATAATGATGTTTTTGTAGACACAGAAGCTCAAGGTCCAGTGCAAGCATCAGACTTCACTACCTTGCCATCACAAGGCAAGTTCATCACTTGCTCATGTCCTTTGAAGAGTTTTTATCAAAGTATTTGCAAATTGTGTTTTATCATATATACTATAAAAGAAAGAAATATTATTTTCACAAATAAAGAAATCATATATATCATCCTAAGAGATGATATAATGGAGTAATAGAACTTAGGGTTCTATTTGCAACAATGATGATCAAGTAGGGACTAAATAACCCCTGACATCAGTGATTCTAGCGCCGTATATTACGCGTTAGCCATGAGATTTGGAATGGGACAGAGAAGTCAGCTGTATCTTCTTCCTCTCGCATGAAGCCAGATGTGCAGGTCGTGGCTGTTATCCTTGTAGCATGCATATTAATTGGTAATTCGTAGAGGATATGCAGCATATGGGTGGGAACCCTCATCGTCCCACGATGGTTCTGGCATCTAACGGTTTGTACAAACCATTGCCGTAATTCATTATGTGGGCATGGTGTACACCAAGGAGGCACACGAGGTCGCGAAGGGCAGTGATTGGCTTGGACCAACTACTGGGCCCCACATCATGGAATTGTGGACGGGAAAGTACGCCCGGTTGTGCAACAAGGAGTTGATCTCTCATGGGTAAAGTAACGCACCTCTGCAGAGTGTAAGAATTGTAACTTGTTACTCCCTATTCAGGGAAGGAGCTATGAACGCGGCAGGAAAGGAACTCCATGAAAGTTCTGGTCGACCTGTGAAGGCTGATTGTCATAGATTTCCATAATAAAATCAATCTTTGAAGAAATATTTACAAAAAAAAATTGCATTGTGCCAAGGATTTATAATCGGAGGTGGTAGTTAGAGCCTTCCCACCTTGCATATAATGAAATTGTTGGGTAACGCTGTTACTCATTCTTTCCTTTGATCTCTTGCTTAGACTCTGAGGATCCCGAAGACGTGCCAATGTATGCAGCCGAATGTCAAGAAGATGTGTTCTACGATGAACCTGATCTGTCTGGAGGCGTTGAAGGAGTGGATTACAAAATCCGCTACGGTGTCGATGATAACGAGTCCAACTAAGTATCTCTAGTTAGTAGTAACCAACGGAGCCGAGCAGCATAAACTCTATAGAATAAGTTGCTGAGCTCAACTCCTAGTCAGAGTTGTTACTTTTAAATTCCGCTGAAACACTTTATATTTTGGTTTGTAAGTTGAATCTTTGGGAGGTCTTGAACTTCCGGTATTGTAATAATAATAATGTGTGTATATTTGTAATATGGACCCGCAATGTTTCTGTTGTACCACTCTGAGGGATGTGATATTTACGGAACGGTGTTCTGTGGATGTCATGTCAATGACTATAGTGTACTACACATGCAGTGGTATGCTGGGTCACCGCAGTTGGTATCAGAGCAAATTGCTTTGACCTTAGGTTGTAAACCTAGTTAAGGGTATTACCTGTAGGAAAGTTTAGCAACGATAAAGAATTCTCTAAATGTAATATAATGGGTATTCAAATGAGAATATTCCGTTATATATTTTAGTGCGATAATTCTTTGTTATGATGCAATATATTATTGGATACTAATCAAAATTGTTTTTCTGATATACAGAGATATGGCACCAAAGTTTCCAAAACAGACTTTGGTAAGGAAAGAGGAGACTCTTGATGATTATCAAGGATCATTCACAGACCAACTTTTAAATCTCTTTAGTTGTCCAACAAGAATTCCAGTGAACACTATCACTTACCTTGATGGCCGGATGTTATCCAAGTATCGTGTGAGTATCCAACTTCCAGAGAAGCTTGGATTATATCACGATCTACCAATAGGAGAAGGTAGGAGTCATTTAGCAGCATATCATGTTGCTGTTGTGGAGGCGATAGCTAATATCCGGGAGAATAAAACCAAGAAGTTAGAAGGTAGCACATTCTCTGTGATACCTCATGATTCTATAGACTCGGAGCCTATACCGGATCATCTTACTTTGGTT
The DNA here is from genome assembly GCA_910589765.1 of Avena atlantica. Taxonomy (NCBI): domain Eukaryota; kingdom Viridiplantae; phylum Streptophyta; class Magnoliopsida; order Poales; family Poaceae; genus Avena; species Avena atlantica. Next base: position 361,203,652 of record OU342733.1, read on the forward strand.
AAGAAGCATCCTAAGTTAGCTTCCAAGTTTATGGATAGATACCGAACACTCGTTGCGTCTTTTTATAAGACCCATCAAGTGATTGTCGAAGACAAAAATGATATGTTAGAGGATCTAACTGATCCAGAAAGGAGGAAGCAGTTAGCATTCCAGTTAGAGAAGGAAGCAAGTAGTAGTGCAACACCTATCTTTAAGGATATACCTATAGATCCTAAATCTTTTATACCATATCCTTATTCACCAAGACCTGAACCTATACATGATCTTACTATGGATATGAGGTATGCAGTACCACAGGGCTCAGAGGATGGTTCTGACTCAAAACTTCCTATTGAGAATTCGGATGGTTGGAGAATGGGATCATATGATGGATCTCATGAACACCATATGTCCACAGATGGTTCTGACAGAAATGTTGGACAATCTAGTTGGATGGGTGCAAGGATGAACCCTAATAACAGTAGTAGAAATACCATGTAAATAGATAATCAGGATGAAGAAGAAGATCCTGAGGAGAGAGTATTTGAATCATCAACATCTTCTCAAAACCCAGGGAATATACATTATCCAGTGTTTAACTATCTTGCCCAAGGGAGCACCTGGGAAGCAGCAGGATCTGCGTATCCTGTTGACAACTCAAGAAATGAAGCTCAAGAGATGCAGGCTGGAGATAATGTTGAATATGTTTCTGAAGACTTTTCAGCTGAGCTGGAGGGAGTCAATGCGCTCAGGTTGAGTAATGACTCAAGTCCAGACACTTCAGATACAGAGTATGTTCCTTATGGAAGGCCATATGCTCCACAAATTGTGCGATGAACAACACGTTATCACGGTTGGACATCAGGCATGTATGATGAGCGTAGTTACTACTAGAAGGAGGCAACTAGTTAGTAATATCAAGTACCGTGTATTGTACTCCAAGAAATAAGATAGTGAGATGAGTAAGGTAGTTTGTGAATATACTTATATGGTATATGTTGTAATGACTTTGTATTATTAAGATAGTATGTATCATATGTGAAATGCACATTTGGATTTTCTTTGGATCTTCATTGTGTGACTAGTTCTGTGCGTAAAGTCGAGCTCAGAACACATGTGCATGATGTAATTATGAGTATTCGCTTTATGTTGCAGGACTAGAGGGTCATGGATATGGGTGTAGAAATGGAAACTGAGAAGCAGCAGATGGAGCGAGAGGCCAAGGAGAAGGCCGATGCCAATGCAGCAAATCAAGGAGCATTACCACCACCACCAATGAGGCCATTAATGGAGCAGAACTTTATGCAATGCATGCAAATGATGCAAGAGACCCAGAACAAGTTCATGGAAGAGTTGCTGGGGCGAGAAAATCAGAGGCACCTGAAGGTGGAGGAGTGAGTCTATCTAATTTCCAGAATGCAAGACCGTTACCTTTTGCATCAGCTCCTGAACCAATGGATGCAGAAGATTGGCTAGCAGATACTGAAAGGAAGCTGAAAAATGTAGGTTGCAATGATGAGGAGAAATTGAGCTATGTAACTCATCTCTGACTGGACCTGCAGCATCATGGTGGGAAAATCAGTTGTCCAGGTAATAACCAGAAAGGGAGTTTACCTGGGAAGAGTTCAAGCAGAGATTCCGTGAATATCATGTTCCAGAAAGTGTTATGGAGTTGAAACGGAGAGAATTTTAGGAGCTTCAGCAAGGATATACTAGTGTCATGAAGTACATCCGAGAGTTTAGTCAATTGTCTCGATATGCTGAGGAGGGTGTCAACACTGAAGAGAAGCGGAAGAAGCGTTTCCTGCGGGGATTAAATCCATTTGTGAAGATGCAGTTAAGGTTAGCCAATAAGCAAACTTATCAGCAGTTGTTGGATGCAGCCATTACTTTTGAAGATGATTATAAGAATGTCCAAGAGGATAGGAGGAAGAGAGCCAAAAAGGAAACCAAGAGGATTCAGGCAAGCAAACCTAACCTGGAGTTCAAACCTCGGAATAGGAATTATGGCAACAATAACAATAACAATAACAAGGGCAGTGGTGGAAATCAATCCAATCCGAGAAGGAATGTTATTTGTAACAATTGTGGAATTCCAGGGCATTTCCAGACGGAATGCAAAAAGCCTGTAGTGATTTGTTACGGTTGTGGTCAAAAGGGGCATATCAAGCCAGATTGTCCGAGCAAACCACCAGGAGGTTGGCCTACCAAGGGAGGAGGACAAGCCAGTGGAGGAAATGGACATCCCAATAAAGGAGGAAATAATGGCAAGAACAATAATGGCAAGAGGAACCGACCTACCGGGAAACTGAACTGTGCAACCCTTGAGGAGGTGGATAATTCGGAGCATGCAGTAATAGGTACGCTCAATATCCTTACCAATCCCGGCAAAGTTCTATTTGATACTGGTGCAACTACTTCATTCATTTCTGAAGAATTTTGTGATAAGTTCGGGATTAGAAGGGCAACGTTAGAAAGTCCTATGACCGTGGTTACGGCAGGAGGGAATGTGATTGTACGCCACATAAAACAAGATCAGGTCATCTCGATCTGTGGTTGTACATATTTCGCAGACCTTTATGTGATTCCTTTGAAGGGAATTGCAGTAGTGCTGGGAATGGATTGGATGATGGAACACGGAGCTCAGATAAATTATGAGGAGAAAACTGTCTCAATCAAAACTCCAAGTGGAGCAAGGATAGTTTACCAAGCAGATAAGCATTGTCATATCATGGTGGATCTGTAGTTGAACTCAATGAAAGAGGTCAAATTGGAAGAGATTTCTATAGTAAATGAATTTCAAGATGTTTTTCCAGCAGAGCTACCGGGAATGCCACCAGACCAGGAGATAGAGTTCACTATTGACCTAATTCCTGGTACAGCACCAATAGCTCAAGCACCATATAAAATGGGACCCAAAGAGTTAAAAGAACTCAAAGAGCAAATTGTTGAGTTAGCCAGAAAAGGATTTATCCAGGAAAGTGTATCTCCATGGGGAACACCAGTAATCTTTGTGGATAAGAGAGATGAAGGAAGACGAATGTGTGGTGATTATAGAAATCTAAACAACATTACTATCAAGAACAAGTATCCTTTACCAAGAATTCAAGATTTGTTTGATCAAGTGAAAGGGGCTGGAGTATTTTCAAAGATCGATTTAAGATCTGGATACCATCAAATAAAAATCAAACCGGAAGATGTTCCAAAGACAGCATTTGTCTCAAGATATGGACACCATGAGTATCTGGTAGTACCATTTGGTTTGACTAATGCACCAGAAATATTCATGAATCTGATGAACAAGATCTTCATTCCATATTTGGACAAGTTTGTCATAGTATTTATTGATGATATTCTAATATATTCCAAGGATAAGGAAGATCATGCTGATCATTTGAGAATAGCATTGCAGACTTTAAGAGAACACAAACTTTATTCTAAGTTCAATAAGTGTGAATTTTGGCTTGATGAGGTAGAATTCCTCGGTCATGTGATCAGTAAGGATGGAATTGCTGTGAATCCATCCAAAGTTCAGTCAGTACTAGAGTGGACTGCACCGACCAATGTGAAGCAAATTCGAGGTTTCTTAGGAATGGATGGTTATTATCGGAGATTCATTGAAGGTTTCTCCAAAATAGCCGGACCAATGACCAAATTATTAAGGAAGAATACACCATTCAAGTGGGATGAGAAATGTGAAGCAAGTTTTCAAGAGTTGAAGACTAGATTAACCAAAACTCCAATCTTAGCAGTTCCTAAAACAGGGAAGGATTTCACAGTATACTGTGATGCATCTAAAGAAGGTTTGGGTTGTGTACTAATGCAAAATTGGAAAGTGATTGCTTATGGTTCAAGACAACTTAAACCACATGAAGTCAACTATCCAACTCATGATTTAGAGTTAGCAGCAGTATTTTTTGCGCTGAAAGGATGGAGGCATTTTCTTTATGGAGCCAGATGTGAGTTATAAACTGACCATAAAAGTGTCAAATACTTCTTCACTCAAAAGGAATTGAATATGAGACAGAAACGTTGGTTGGAACTAATCAAGGATTATGATTTAACAATCAACTACACTCCAGGGAAAGCAAATGTTGTAGCGGATGCTTTAAGCAGAAAGAGTGCAGATATTCATCCTAGCAATAGGGAGCTACCAAAGGAGTTACAAATGGACTTGGAAAGATTAGAACTTCAATTCATTAGAACAGAGGTTCTTGGAGGATTAGCTACTATGCAGGTAGTTGCAGAGCAGGACAGTGATCTTAAGCAAGAAATTTTTAGACATCAAGCAGAAGATCCTTTTATTGCTGAGGAAATTCGGAGGATATCTCAAGGTAGTTTTTCGCCTTGGGGATTATGAGTCTTTATGGTTTCAATACCGTCTATGTGTTCCAGATGTGACTGAGATTAGAGATGTCATACTCAGAGAAGCACATGAAACACCTATTCTATACATCCAGGGAGTACTAAGATGTATATGGATTTGAAAGAAAACTATTCTGGTGGAATAACATGAAAGAGACATTGCTAAATATGTATCTGAATGCCATACTGCCAAAGGGGAAGGATGACATCAAAGTCCAGCAGGACCATTACAACCCTTGGAAATTCTTGAATGGAAGTGGGAGGAAATAGGTATGGACTTTATCACAGGATTGCCCATGACACCAAAAAGGAAGGATATGATATGGGTAATTGTGGACAGACTCACTAAGAGTGCACATTTTATTCTGGTGAATCAAAAAGATAATGCCAAGAAGTTAGTTGAAGTATATGTCAAAGAGATAGTAAGTAAGCATGGAGTACCCAAAAAGATCGTAACTGATAGGGGATCAGTGTTTACTTCAGTATTTTGGAAGCAATTGCATGAAGCACTTGGTTCAAAGTTAGATTTCAGCACAGCATATCATCCTGAGACAGGAGGTCAAATTGAAAGAACAAATCAAATACTAGAAGACATGATAAGAGCTTGTGCACTAGATTTTGGAGGAACATGGGAAGATCATCTACCATTGGCAGAATTTCCTTATAATAATAGCTATCTGAGTAGTCTGAAGGCAGCTCCATATCAGGTTCTATATGGAAGGAAGTGTAGATCACCGATATGTTGGTATGAGCGTGGAAGCAACAAAGAATTTGTGCCAGATTATATCAAGGAAAGACAAGATATCCTTGATAAGATCAGGGATAGACTGAAAATAGCCCAGAGTAGGCAGAAAAGTTATGCAGATCAAAGTCAAAGATCATGGCATCCAGAAGTGGGAGATATAGTCTATTTGAAAGTAAGTCCAATGAAAGGGGTGAAAAGGTTCAGAGTTAAAGGAAAACTGAGTCCAAGATACATCAGACCATTCAAGATATTGAGTCAAAATAGAACTATAGCTTATGCTTTAGAGTTACCATCAAGATTGGCTCAAGTGCATAATGTTTTCCATGTGTCACAACTTTGTAAATGTTTGAAAGTTCCGGATGATGCAATCACACACCAGGAGATAGAACTACAAGCAGACCTGACCTATATTGAAAAGCCCTGTAAGATTCTGGAAGAAAACTGGAAAAGATTGAGGAACAGAGCAATCAAATATTGCAAGGTACAGTCGGAACATTACCCTGAAAGGGAAGCCACGTGGGAGAAAGAAGAGGATTTAAGGAAAGCCTATCCAGAACTATTCAGGTACATCTCCACAAACTTCAGGACGAAGTTTAATTTAAGGGGGGAAGTCTGTAACATCCCAACATTTAGGAACTAACGAAGGGTAGATTTAGGAAATTGGAATGTTGCATGCATTCATCTGTGAAAATGTGGGTAAATTTTTTGCCTAATAAAAACCTAAAGTGATCAAGGTTTCTTTCATACTTTGAGATTAGGTTTAGTCTTAAAGGATGATTGCTATAGACTTTGATATGATCTTTGAGGAATTATGTGTTTTGGAAAGTGAATTTTAATTTTAAACTTGAGTGTTTCAAGTATAATTCAGATGAATTAGGATTAACGTTTGAATCTTGATTTAATTAAGAGTTAATTATTATAACTCAAACTTTATCCAAAGAAAACAATTACGAATATGAAAACTTATTTCATATAGTCATTTCATAAATAAGTTACAAAAAGTGTAACTTATTGAAATCATCCACAAACTTCAAAATAACAAATGAATAAAGAATAAGAATATTTCTTTATTGATAATCATATAATCTTTATTACAGAAGAATAAAATGAAGATTACAAAATAATAAAATAAAAATTACAAAGGAATAAAGAAGATTACATTAACTATCCTATAAAGAAAAACCTAAACTAAAATCTTCATCTTCAAATCTATACCTGGTACAAGACAAACACTAATAAAACAATAATAAAAGTTAGGGTTAGAATTGTTTTACTCTCAGACATGTCAGTGAGGTGCACTGAACAAGTTTCATCATTGAGAAGTTTATAAAAGGGGCAAGTTTCACCAATAAGAAAGAATCCATCTTTCATAAATTATAAGCCAAAAATTCAAATTGACAGCAAGGAGAGGCAAGTTTCACCAGCCAGGTAAAAGTAATCATATCAAAATAAATCTCAAGTCCAAAGCATATCCACAAGTGCACAACAAGCACACAAGCATGACACACACCTAAGTGCATGTGCTGTGCTGTCGGCTTCACAACACAGCTCCAACACACAAAACCATCAGCACAGCCGTGGAGAGGCACTAGTGCATCTCTTCACTGCTCACACACAAGAACAGCCAGCAGCTAAACCAAGCACAACAGCTAGCAACCAAACCAACCAAGGCCAAGATCTCATCACCAGGATGGTGACATAAGGAGGGGGAAGGATCAGGTGGACAGCAAGACCAAGTCCAGGAGCTAGGAGGAGCAGGCTAGCTCCAGGTCAAGCACAGGATCTCAACAAAACAAGATCAACATCATCAATCAACTTCTTAATCATCAGTTTTTGTGGTGAGTATCATAAAACATTCACATGATCTAATCATATGATCTAGACAGAAGCATGTGTTGTTTTATGAAACAAACTCTCAGAAAACACGCAAGTGGGGTGAATCCATCATTGAGATTTTAAACTTTAAAAGCAAACAGCAAGGTACAAGGATCCAACCAAGACTCAGAACAACATCATTGATTTGGTTGTCAAGCTATATATTTCAATCCAAGCACAAATATAGCTAAGATTTAATTTCTAGGCACATCCCTAAGATAAAGGTAGCACCTTAGAAGCTAATATTTTAGATCCATATAATGATCAAGCCTACTATCATTTTCTCCAAGCTCTGATTCAAGAAACAATAGCTGGTACCACTACCAGGTCTATCTATATGAATCAACTAGATAAGGCCTAAACCCCTAAGCCTCAGACCAACATCATTGGTCTTAGGGATTTTAGAAAAGAACATTTCTATTTATCTTTTAAAGCCAAGCTTGTCTTAAGCTTAAACCAACCCAATTAATGGATAAGAATCAATCTTGTGTGCCATACCAAGATGGTGTCACAAGAACAATTCTACATGAATCGGGATAAACATTCAATCATCATAGATTCAATCAATTAATTTATTAATCATTTTCCTATCAAATACAAGAATCATAATTAGGACATTTCTATGTAAATCTTTACTGTCTAAGATCATTGTGATCTCAAATCACACATTAATTCTCAAGACAACAGCACTAGGACAGTGATTATATCAAACCATTCTTCTATGACTTAAGCGTGAGCAAAAGACAGCCTCCTGATGGCACTTGCCGCGCTCGCTGTTGATAGCTGATGCTGCTTGTGGGACAGAGGGGTGGCCCTTTCGCGTGTGCTGCAGCTGGAGCCTGGAGGGCGGTGGGTTGTATTCTTGACAAATCTGGATGCCCCGTCTTCTCTCCCTTCCTCCGTCCCCATCCCTTCCTCTCCCATCCCCGTCGTGCTCGGCGCCTCCTCTCTCTCCGGTTTAATACAGATCGAAACCCAATCTCCTCCTCCTCCTCCTCTGATGTCCCCATATCACCTAGGGTTCATAGCTCGCCCCAGCACCTGGGTCTCCTCTGTCCCCGCCGGCTGGATTGTCGGTGAGCTGCTTCCGGGATTCACCACCACCACTAGGTACACCGCCTGCTTCCGACGGCATGTGCCTGCGGCTGCGCTCTGGGATTTCTTGCGCCTCTACCTCTCCATGAACGATGCCATGGAGGCGTCCGGGTGCGTCCATGATGCGCTCGTCCTGTTGATGGTACATCTCCACGTCTCCTTCTCCCTCTCTCCTGATCTCTCTGGAAGGCTCCACCAATCTCCTCTTCCCGTTCCCTGTCGAGCACGGTTCCCTCCCCTCTCTCCTTCCACCAATCTGCCACGCCTCGACATGCTCCGGCGGAGTCGTCCTCCTCCACGTACCGTGCTTCTGGTGCAACTGCAGGGGAGGAGACGCACTAGAGGGGAGAAACAGATGGGTCCCTTCCCGAGCGCCTTGGCCCGAGCGAGATTCCCCTGGCCCGATCTCCTTCCTACCCTGCTATTCCTGTCCCATCTACTCCCTCCGTTTAGAAATATAAGATTTTTTAGATTTATGAAGGAGATGTATCTAGACACGTTTTAGTGTATAGGTTCAAACGAATCTAGGCACTAAAAAGTGTCTAGATACATCTCATTCACAAACCTAAAACATCTTATATTTCCAAACGGAGGGAGTACTTCGTGGTTGCCGATCTTCTCTCTCCGGCCTGGGCCATGAAGAAGGGATAAGGCCGGTTGAGTGGTGGCCGGAAGGGTGCGATTTATATGGCTCATTTATTGGGAGCCTCGCCGTCGTCTTTGATGCTGGTGTGGCATGGTGCAGTGGAGGAGCTTGGCGCCCTCCTCTCCTGACATAGGCGGCTTTGCTATGCGTAGGATGATCTTGCTGCCATCCCCTGCAACGGTCCCCTCCACAGCGGCTCTCGACCTCGCCGGCGGCGAGGTAGTGACGAGGACTGCGGGTCCTCTAGGACGAAGAGGCGGCTGCCCTGAAGTTCGTCAGCTATAGCGACCACGTCGAAATCCAGTCATTCTCAATGGTTTGTCCGTTGATGCTTTATATATTTATGTTGCTTGGTACACTATCTTAGTTTTGCTTGCCATGTACAATTGAATCTGGGGCCATGAGGACAAAAAATCATTGTTCTTTTCAATCGATTACGTTTGTGATTTTCAGGGTTTCTCGGTACAGTTTTAGCCTAATTATGCGATCTGTTCTTTTTAAAGGACATCTCACTCTTTTACAATCTCACAGCCTGCCACTAACATGAATTTTTCTCCTAATTCAGATAGTCCATCAGCTTAGTTCGTTTGGGTAGCGAGCCAGCCGTACTGAGTAAGGTCCTGGTCGGTTCAATTTGGATGAATTTTATATTTCTTTAATTGTGATCACGAGCAAGTTGTGCATATCACCGCAGTGGCTATTCTAGAACCACTGGCGCAGGTACTCTGGCGGCCAGGTGATCTATCCCTTCTCCACCTTTCATCCTTCTCCTTGATCCGATCATCTCTCTCATGTATTCTATTTTGAGGTGCCTTTGTTTTTCTTTTTCAGTTCAGTAGGTGACGTTTGGGCACACGAGCGGCACGAAACAGGGCCGAGGATATTTGGGTTTTTCCATGGTGAGGTTTCTACACTGGCTAGTGGCGGTGAATTCTCGATCACCTCTCATCCATCCCCATGTTAGCTACTTACACTTTGTTGAAAAAATGTTACCTACTTGCAGTCTCTTATTTACGTTTAATGAAACTGGTTAGCTCTGCTTCTGTAGCTACCTTCACCACCAATGGAGTGGCCGACGGGTTCTAATATTTGGTTTGTGTGGTTTCATTTCCCCCTATGTTTGTTCCAGCTAAATTACTCATCTTCATGTACAGCTGCATTTTCCTACGTTATATGATGCAGAGAACCATTGCTTCATCTCCATGTAAGAAATTATGGCAGCTTTATAATTTAGTAATTTATTATATATACGTACAACTATGAAATATTACTTTTATTCTGTGTTCCTTGGACATTTTTCTGTTTTTATCTGAGCTCCTATCATAATGTGTTGATTCAAAGGTAGGATGATTGGATGTTGATCTTAGTTTGTTGCAATGCTTGTGTTTCTAGATGAAGCTGCAATGCTATTATGATCACCTAGGTGAAGTTGTAATGATATTGTCTCTTATGGCTCCTTCGTTCCCTTGGTGTTATCTGAAAGCTAAGGAACAGGGTGAGTCTCTTCTAGCCTTCTCTACACTGTGATAGCTGGGAGATGGCAATGCTTTGAAGTCCTTTAATGCTATAATTGAAGGGTTTCGCGGCATAGTAAATCAAAATTTTCTACGGATGCGAACAGAGGGAAAGCCAAGATCTAATCTAGGAGATGCAAACAACGAGAGAGATTGGATTAGATCTTCATACCCTTGAAGATTCGCACAGCGGAACGTTCGTCGGAACGTGGGTGATGTAGTCGTACTCGCTTCTCCTCCTCGCGATCCGATCCGATCTAGCACCACAAGTGGCGGTGCCTCCGTGAGATGCACACGTGCAGCACCTCGACGTCTCCTCCTTACTCGGACCAGCAAGTATGGTGGAGAGATGGATTGGATCTACAACACGACGGCGTGGTGTATATGGTGGAGAATTTCTGCAGCAGGGCTTCGCCTACAAGCAGTCGGGAGGAAGAGAGGAGGGCAGCAGGGCGGCTAGGGTTGGAGGGGAAGGTGTGGGGGGTTGGTGCGCCTCCACCCCTCTTTATATAGAGGAGGGGCGCAGCCCTAGCCCCTCCCCCAAGCCCAAACCGGCGGCCCCAAAGGATAAGGAGTGGGGGGCAAGGAAACCCCCCCCCCCTTCTAAAAGGTCTATCTAGAGTTTAAACCTCTCTTGGCTGGCTGGGCCCTATGGGGCCTTGTGCCCCTGGCCCAATGCGGCCAGGGCACTCCCTCATAGGCACATGCCCCCTCCCGGAAGGTGGGGCCACGTTGGTCCCTTTCCGGAAGGTTCTAGGAGCTTCTGGTACAATACCGATTAACCCGGAACAATTCCGAACTCCAAAAACTGCACTGCCTTATATGAATCTTATTCTCCGGACCACTCCGGAACCTCTCGTGATGTCCCGGATCCCATCCGAGACTCCGAAAAAAAACTCATAAACCAATATCCAATCTATCCTAGCGTCGAGACACGTTAAGTGTGTGACCCTGCGGGTTCGAGAATATGCAGACATGATCTTCTATAAATAATCAACAGCGGGGTCTGGACACCCATATTGACTCCCACACATTCATCGATGATCATATCGGATGAACCACGATGCCAGGATTTAATCAATCCCATATATATATATTCCCTTCGTCTCGCGATATTTACTTGCCCGCGATTCGATCGTCGGTACCGTCATACCTAGTTCAATCCGTTCCCAGCAAGTACTTTACTCGTTTCGTAATCCGATATCACTTTGTGATTACTCCTTAACCACATGCTTGCAAGCGGTGTTGATATCGATTACCGAGTGGCCCGTATATCTCTCCGACTTGGGAGGGACAAATCCCATCTCGATACATACAACCCAACAGATACTTTCCGATCACCTGAGAGACACCTTTATGATCACCCTCTCATAGGATGACGTGTTGATGACCTCAAATCTTCTTCCGATACCAGGGAGTTGTATTATCTCATGGTCTAAGGAATACAAATTTGACATAAGAAAAGCTTCGCAAAGACGAACACGATGACACGATCTAATTGCTTCGCTTAGTTTGGGTCTGTCCACCATATCATTCCCCAATGATATGATCTCATTATTAATTGACAACTCATGTCCATGGTTAGAAAACCTTAACCATCATTAATCAATGAGCTAGTCCATAGAGGCATACTAGGGACACGGTGTTGTTCACAAACCACACAAGTATTAAAGTTTCCGCTTAATACAATTCTAGCATGGAATATAAACATTATCATGAACAAGAATTATAATAATAACATCTTTATTATTGCCTCTAGGGCATAATTCCAACAGTCTCCCACTTGCACTAGAGTCAATAATCTAGTTTACATTTGGCAACAATCTCACACCCATGGCACTGAGGTGTTGATCATGTTTTACACGTGCAAGAGGTTTAGTCAATGGATCTGTGACATTCAGATCTGTATGTACTTTGCTGATCTTCAGATCTCCATTTGCTATATAATCTCGGATTATATGAAACTTGCGGTTGATATGCTTGGTCTTTGGATGATATTGGTTCCTTAGCAAGTTTGTTATGGCGCCAGGTTGTCACACAATATTCCAGTGGTCCCAATGCACTTGGAACCACGCCAAGCTCAGTGATGAAGTTCCTGACCCAAACTCCTTCACTTGACGCTTCTGCAGCCGCCATGTATTCCGCTTCTACTGTAGATCTCGCGATCACGATTTGCTTGCAGCTTCTCCAGCTCACAGCTCCTCCATTCAAAATATATAACGTATCCTGTCTGATTTTAGAATCATCCTTGTCGGTGTCGAAACTACGCGTCGACGTAACCTTTACGACGAGTTGTTCTTCACCCATTAGACTAAGAACATTTCTTTAGTCCTTTTAGGTACTTTAGGATGTTCTTCACGGCTGTCCAGTGTTCCACTCCTAGATCACTTTGATACCTGCTCGTCACACTAAGAGCATTGGACACATCTCGGTCAGTACACAGCATGGCATACATGATAGAACCTATGGCCGAGGCATAAGGCACTTTGCTCATAGCTTCCCTATCATTTACCGTAGCTGGACACTGAGCCTTGCTCAATATCTTACCTGACAACATAGGCACTGAACCTTTCTTTGCCTTATCCATTCTGAAACTTTTCAGAACTTTGTCTAGGTATGTACTCTGGCTTAAAGCTATCAGGCGTCTTTGTCTATCTCTATAGATCTTGATGCCCATATATAAGCATCTTCACCTAGGTCTTTCATTGAAAAACACTTGTTCAAATAACTCTTCACATCGTTAAGCTGTTGATGTCATTTCCAATAATCAATATGTCATCCACATAGAGTACCAGAAAAGTTACCGAGCTCCCACTCACTTTCTTGTAGATGCAAGCTTCGTAGCAATTTGGAACAAATCCAAAGCTCTTGATCACTTGATCAAAACGAAGGTTCCAACTCCGAGATGCTTGCTTCAGTCCATAAATGGAACGCTGAAGTTTCATACTTTATCAGCATCCTTAGGATCGACAAAACCTTCGGGTTGCATCATATACAACTCTTCATCAATGTTGCCATTGAGGAAAGCAGTCTTGACATCCATCTGCCATATTTCATAATCATGAAACGCAGCAATTGCTAATAAAATCCGAATGGACTTAAACATCGCTACAGGAGAGAAAGTCTCATCGTAGCCAACACCTTGAACTTGTCGAAAACCTTTCGCGACAAGCCGTGCTTTATAGACGGTAACATTACCATCCGCGTCCGTTTTCTTCTTGAAAATCCATTTGCACTCAACGGCCTTTCGGTCGCTAGGAGTGTCCACCAAAGTCCATACTTGATTTTCGCTCATGGATCCCAATTCGGATTTCATGGCCTCTAGCCATTTCTCAGAGTCTGGGCTCATCATCGCTTCCTCATAGTTCGTAGGTTCATTGTCTTCTACTAACAAGACAGTCAAGATAGGTTTGCCGTACCACTCAGGTGGGGCATGCGACCTTGTCGACCTGCGACGTTCAGTAGCAGCATCGTCCGAAGCTTCATGATCCTTATCATTAGCTTCCTCTATTGTTGGTGCAGGCGGCACTGGAACAATTTCAGGTGCTGCGCTACTCTCCAACTCAAGAGAAGGTTCAATAACCTCGTCTAGCCCTACTTTCCTCCCACTCACTTCTATCGAGAGAAACTCCTTCTCAAGAAAGGAACCTTTCTTTGCGACAAACACTTTGCCTTCGGTTCTGTGATAGAAGGTATACCCAATAGTTTCCTTAGGGTATCCTATGAAGACGCATTTCTCCGCTTTGGGTTCGAGCTTGTCCGGCATCAACTTCTTGACGTAAGCTTCGCATCCCCAAACTTTAAGAAACGACAACTTAGGTTTCGCACCAAACCACAGTTCATACGGTGTCGTCTCAACGGATTTAGATGGTGCCCTATTTAAAGTGAATGCAGCGGTTCTAATTGAAGGGAATATGCCCTGAGAGGCAATAATAAAGTGTTTATTATGTGTATTCCAAGTATATGATAGATGTTTATTTTGCATGTAATAATTGTATTAATACGGAAACGTTAATACATGTGTGTTTAATAAACAAACAGAAAGTTCCTAGTTATGCCTCTCTCATAAACTAGCTCGTTGATTAACAAGATGATCAAGGTTTCCTGATCATGGACATTGGATGTTGTTAATAATGGGATCACAACATTAGTGTAATGGTTTGATGAACATTCATCCGAAGTATAGCATTACGATCAAAGTCATTGAGTTTATATTGCTATAACAACTTACGAAGTGATCCTAATCCTTAGACCATGAGATCATGTCAATCACTAACACCGGAAGAGTTTCTTGATAACATCAAACGTCACACCGTAACAGGGTGATTATAAAGATGGATTCAGAACTAATAAAGTGTTATATTGAGGCTCATGGATCGAGAGTGGAATTTGTTCATCCCGATGACGGATAGATATACTCTGGGCCCTCTCGGTGATATCACATTGATTAGCTTGCAAGCAAGTGATTTGATCACTAGAATGTTATATCACAGGAACGAGAAAAGAGTGCATGTCGGTAACGAGATAAAACTAGGTATGGAGATACCGATGATCGAATAACATCTATTGCCCACCTCTGCCTCTGCTTACTTACTTCAATTTTAGTTGTTAAACAGTAATTAAAGTCTTGATCATCTCCAACCATAAACACACGGCAATACTCCAACAATTGTGGCACTTGACAACACGCAACAGCACTTGAGCAAGCGACTACGGCGCGCGGTCCAACTATCTACCAAACAACAGGTAATAGGATGTGTCCAAGGTAATATAAGGCTGCAAGGGATATCACGGGTACGAAAGCTAGAGCATCGTAACACAGATAGCAATAGATCAACAGGAGGGAATAAATACTATAAAAGTAAGATAGGTAGAAAGGGGGAGATGCTCGCCTGAAAATATTGCCGAGGGTTCATCCGAAGATCGGGTCGACACTCGCATGAACTCAACGGCCTTATCCGCGAAGAACCAAAACACTAGAATAAACAACGGATGCAATATTTAATACTACGGCCGAAGATCGGGCATGATGCATGTATGATGTATGACATGGCAAAGATGCGAGGCAATTAGGCAATATTAAGCGGAACCGGGGTCCCGACAATTACTTAATAGGTTCATGTTATTTAGATACCCCGCATTTTAAATGTTGTTTTAACAAGGCAAGATATGACAACGGTTCGATGCACAAATTTAAATGAGGCCAATATAAGGCTAGATTTGCCCGCATATGGGCCCCATATTTAATTATATGGTGAATCGGCATAATGCCCTAAAAACCCACATGATATGTGTGCAAATATGAACATTTTAATATGCAACAATTTATATAGATGGCATTTATAAAATAGGGGATCGGATCAGGGTCACACATTAGGGTTCGGCGATCTTGTTAGGGTTCGACGAACTTGGGCTCCGAGGGGTTCGGGGTCGGTCTTAGGGTTCAGGGTTCGACGGGATCGGCCTCGGACAACGGAAGTCGATCTTGTCGCATCCGAGATGAAGGACTTGGTGGTTGGCGTCGGGGGCGCATCGGACTCGCCCTGGTCGGTGTCGATCTTGTCGCATTCGAAGATCTCGTCGGGTCTGCGCCATCGAGTCCGGTCTTTGGCATTCGGGATGAAGATCTTGGCGTTCCGCGGCGAAGTGCCTGACGCACCGGGATGAAGACCTTGGGGCATCGCGGTTACGTTGTTGGTGCCGAAATTCGTTGGTGAAGATCTTGTATGACGGTGACGCACTATGGCCCCGGGGATCCTTGGCGGAACAAAACCAACAATGCCATGAATTTGGTTTCCGGATCTCCCGATTAGTGTTGGGACTTGTCGTGGAGGCACTTGAACGGTGACCGCGGAATATGATCATGAGACAACAACAAGCGGTTATGGATTAAACATCAACATGTCCAAAAACAGCAGCACATGGCCGAAACATGACCAACATCGAGACATGGATGCAGGCACGAGGCCGATACTGCAGACAACAAGGCCGGCGGCGGTTGCAGACGATGTCGGGGCCGACGGCAGCGGCACTCGCGACGGATGTTGGCGGCCAGAAGTGGAGGGCGAGGAGGACGGCGCAGGGCGACAGGGGCAGAGACCAGAGGCGGCCGAGGAAGGGCCGGCGAGCTCGGCCGCAGGTGGGCAGCGGGTTGGAGAGGGCGGCCGGGTGACGGGTCCTGCGGAGGGAGTAACGCGGGCCGGCGCACGGGGAGCGGTGGAGGAGGCGGTGGAAAAGCTCGCGGGGACGAGGGACGTCGTGTGGCGGTGCGGAGCTCGGCCCGGCGGGGGCGAGGCCGATGTTGCGGTGGACAGGGGCGGAGGACGGCGACGGGAGTGCCCGCGGCGGTGGCCGTGGTTCCGGGTGGAGGCGCGACAGGGGCAGACGGGGTGAAGGCGAGGCTGACGGCGCTGCTCGAGGAGGCGGCGGCGGGGGATCGCAGAGGAGGCGCGGGGACAGGGCTCAAAGCCGGGAGGAGGGCGAGGGCGGAGGGGGGGGGGGGGGGCCTGGAGGGCCCATGGGAGGGAGAGGGAGCAAGCAGAGAGGAGGGAGGGAGCTGCGGGCCGGGAGGAAGGAGACGGGGTGAGGTTCGGTCGCGCGTGGGGGTCGCGTCGGTGGGGGAGGGGATTGGGGAAGGTGGGAGGTGGGTCCAGGGAGAGAGGCAGAGGGTGGGGCCGTGCGTGGTGTGCGTACTGTGTGTGTGCGTGAGTGGGTTTCAGGGGGTGAGACGCGACGAGTGTGGGGAGAGGTCAGGATGAGGTGGCAAAGTTTGATAGGGTGGGGAATGGCCAGGGTGACGTGGCGGCATGGGGTTTGAGGGAGTGAGGTGGAGGGGGCTGGGTAGGTTAGGACTAGGTAGAAAAGGGTTTGGGGTGGACCGTTTTTGTACTGGGGGTGGTCGACTGGGTCGGGTCGGCCCGTTCGACTGCCCCCTAAAAATAATATAGGTTTTTATTTAATTTAAAAATAACTTTTATAATTAGTTTTAGACAAACAAAATATTCGGAAACATCCGGGGGTTTAATTTGAAATAGAAGGAGGGCTAGTTTTAGAAAACAATAGTCTTTCGCAACATAGTTTCAAGTAAAAATAATATGCATGATGATGTCATGATGATGCAATGCACAAAATCAACGCGATTTTCTAGTAGTGGTTTTAGCGGGATGCCACAATTCGACACCACTAACAATGGATCTCGCCCTCGAGATCCGCCTCATGGTACCGGAAAGAAGGTCGGTGATCTGCATCTTCTCGCTTCGTGTAGATCCTCGCGACACCACTAACAAGAGGTCGTTGTCCGTGATCGTCGAGATAACACTCCAGGGACAAAAGGTCGAAGGTAAAGGTATCGACAAATAAAGCCACCTCTAACTTCCGCGGAAGGAGTATAACTGCAAAGATTTACCATTCAATGTGCAAGAGCGAATGATAAGAGTAGTCGGATGGTGATCAGTCCATCGCGCACCCAAACCATTACTCGGCACACGAATAGGCATATTATGCAACCAACTCTCGGAATTAGACTGAAGATCTCGACAATCGAGGTTCAGAAACAAAGGAGTGATGCAGACTCTGCATCGGATCTAGCGTAGATGATGTCGTCGCGTCGGAAAACACCGGAAGGCACAAACAAGGAACAAAGAATGGTACCACCGTAGACGGATTCCTCAGACAGCATGAATACCGGATGGTAGAACACCGTTATCAAAGGAGGAAGCGAAACCCTGAAGGTACGATGGAACCCAACCACGAGAAATCCTGGACTCGAAGAGAGACGAGAGCGGATTCAAAACACGCAGAGGTGAGAGGAGAGCAGCAGAGGGGTAAGGAGTAAAATCAGACCTAATCAGAACTATCCAACCGATTTTGCAAAAATAGTTTTGACACTCTACTTCGGCCGTTAGCTAGGTTATCCTACAGGCTGGCCTTGTGGGGTATCGCAACTGTTGGGCTCTGATACCACTCTGTAACACCCTCAGAATCGACCCTATGCAGGTTTCAGCGATTCCCGCCAAACCCGCATAGAAACGATTCAAAGGTGCCCACCAGGCACTTTCGTGCGGGTGGAAAACGAAGTAATAGCATTACACAACAGTCCTCGATGGGACCCACAGAACAGATATATATACAACAGCGACTCAATGAGTCAGGAATACAGATATACAATACAAAGATCCAAATCACCTTGAAAATGATAGAGCGTCCAACTACGGACAAGTTGCAAATGGGGCTAAGAGCCCTGAAGAATAACCTATGGCGTCCATAACCCTGCCCAGGCCAAGCCGGAAGGGTAACCCTGCTAACGACGTCGATCTCAAAACCTGCTTAAAGAAAAGGGTGCCGACAAGGGCAAAGGAAAAAGAGGAGCGTCAGTACTGAGGCCAGTACACGGCGAGGCTAGAATTCGGCGGTCCTCGCCTACATAGGTATGGTGGACTCAAGCGGCAGCGGCAGCATGCACTAAACAACCTATAGAGACTCGATACAACTGGCGGCTATCAGAGAGGGATAAGAAAGACCTATTCGGAACCAACCTGATTCTACTACCATCAGACAAACCCATCCTGGTATTTCCCCCTCGAGACCAAACGAGGAAGTCAACCGAGGAACTCACACTGTTGGCAGTTTTATTTATTCGGTTATCGTTGCAGCAATTACTAGTCAAGTATAGATAATCATCCTGATAAAATAAGCAGTGGGCACTTTTAGTTATACATTCCGTTGTAGTTGCAACACTTACTAGTCAGATACAATTAGCATGAGATAACCCAAAACCAGCAGTTGTTGATACTTTTATTTAGCCATTCCGTTATAGTTGCGATACTTACTAGTCAGATACAATGGTCGCAAGCGACAACACAAGCAAGCAGTTGTTGGCAGTTTTATTTAGCCATTCCATTATAGTGAAGCTGAATACTAGTCATTATAAAGTCAATTTATAGCACTACTTTAGTTATAGTTGTCTATGATCGAGATACTATGCTCCAAGTCGTCCATAACCGCGGACACGGCTTTCAGAAAGTTTTACCCTGCAGGGGTGCACAAATAGCAACACAGACTCGATCAACCTCGGAAAAACCAACTCAAAACCCAACGAGGCCTTCACGACAAAGCAATCACAAGATTCAGAAATATTTCAGTGGGCCACCCCATTGAGTACACCTGCAACGAAGCTAGCTGACTCCGAGACGGACTCAAGGTTTGCGACAATGGCTGTAAACGACTGGGAACCCAAAACTGGGCTTGTCGATACCGCGAAAACACTCCGCTTACCTAAACAGTACAGGTGCTCCTCGCACAATCGTAAATAAAGCAGTAAAGCATGGCATAAGTACAGGATAGTAAATAAAACCTCAAACTAGTTTGTGGCCCAAGAAATAAGAATGAATCAAGCTCTGGCTCAGGGGGTCCCATAATCCTCCCGGATGTGGATAGCGCGAATATTCAAGGAACAGGTATCAAGTACTCGGGGTCCTACGGGACACAAGTGGACGGTTAACAACCAAATAACATCTATTGCCCACCTCTGCCTCTGCTTACTTACTTCAATTTTAGTTGTTAAACAGTAATTAAAGTCTTGATCATCTCCAACCATAAACACACGGCAATACTCCAACAATTGTGGCACTTGACAACACGCAACAGCACTTGAGCAAGCGACTACGGCGCGCGGTCCAACTATCTACCAAACAACAGGTAATAGGATGTGTCCAAGGTAATATAAGGCTGCAAGGGATATCACGGGTACGAAAGCTAGAGCATCGTAACACAGATAGCAATAGATCAACAGGAGGGAATAAATACTATAAAAGTAAGATAGGTAGAAAGGGGGAGATGCTCACCTGAAAACATTGCCGAGGGTTCATCCGAAGATCGGGTCGACACTCGCATCAACTCAACGGCCTTATCCACGAAGAACCAAAACACTAGAATAAACAACGGATGCAATATTTAATACTACGGCCGAAGATCGGGCATGATGCATGTATGATGTATGACATGGCAAAGATGCGATGCAATTAGGCAATATTAAGCGGAACCGGGGTCCCGACAATTACTTAATAGGTTCATGTTATTTAGATACCCCGCATTTTAAATGTTGTTTTAACAAGGCAAGATATGAAAACGGTTCGATGCACAAATTTAAATGAGGCCAATATAAGGCTAGATTTGCCCGCATATGGGCCCCATATTTAATTATATGGTGAATCGGCATAATGCCCCCAAACCCACATGATATGTGTGCAAATATGAACATTTTAATATGCAACAATTTATATAGATGGCATTTATAAAATAGGGGCTCGGATCAGGGTCACACATTAGGGTTCGGCGATCTTGTTAGGGTTCGACGAACTTGGGCTCCGAGGGGTTCGGGGTCGGTCTTAGGGTTCAGGGTTCGACGGGATCGGCCTCGGACAATGGAAGTCGATCTTGTCGCATCCGAGATGAAGGACTTGGTTGGCGTCGGGGGCGCATCGGACTCGCCCTGGTCGGTGTCGATCTTGTCGCATTCGAAGATCTCGTCGGGTCCGCACCATCGAGTCGGTCTTGGCATTCGGGATGAAGATCTTGGCGTTCCGCGGCGAAGTGCCTGACGCACCGGGATGAAGACCTTGGGGCATCGCGGTTACGTTGTTGGTGCCGAAATTCGTTGGTGAAGATATTGTATGACGGCGACGCACTATGTCCCCGGGGATCCTTGGCGGAACAAAACTAACAATACCATGAATTTGGTTTCCGGATCTCCCGATTAGTGTTGGGACTTGTCGTGGAGGCACGTGAACGGTGACCGCGGAAGATGATCATGAGACGACAACAAGCGGTTATGGATTAAACATCAACATGTCCAAAAACAGCAACACACGGCCGAAACATGACCAACATCGAGACATGGATGCAGGCACGAGGCCGATACTGCAGACAACAATGCCGGCGGCGGTTGCAGACGATGTCGGGGCCGACGGCAGCGGCACTCGCGACGGATGTTGGCGGCCAGAAGTGGAGGGCGAGGAGGACGGCGCAGGGCGACAGGGGCAGAGACCAGAGGCGGCCGAGGAAGGGCCGGCGATCTCGGCCGCAGGTGGGCAGCGGGTTGGAGAGGGCGGCCGGTGACGGGTCCTGCGGAGGGAGTAGACGCGGGCCGGCGCACGGGGAGCCGGTGGAGGAGGCGGTGGAAAGCTCGCGGGGACGAGGGACGTCGGTGGCGGTGAGGAGCTCGGCCCGGCGGCGGGGCGAGGCCGACGTTGCGGTGGACAGGGGAGGAGGACGGCGACGGGAGTGCCCGCGGCGGTGGCCGTGGTTCCGGGTGGAGGCGCGACAGGGGGAGACAGGGTAAAGGCGAGGCCGACGGCGCTGCTCGAGGAGGCGGCGGCGGGGGATCGCAGTGGAGGCGCGGGGACAGGGCTCAAAGCCGGGAGGAGGGCGAGGGGCGGAGGGGGGGGGGGCCTGGCGGCGCGGCCATGGGAGGGAGAGGGAGCAAGCAGAGAGGAGGGAGGGAGCTGCGGGCCGGGAGGAAGGAGACGGGGTGAGGTGCGGTCGCGCGTGGGTCGCGTCGGTGGGGAGGGGATTGGGGCAGGTGGGAGGTGGGTCCAGGGAGAGAGGCAGAGGGTGGGGCCGTGCGTGGTGTGCGTGTTGTGTGTGTGCGTGAGTGGGTTTCAGGGGGTGAGACGGCGGCGGGTGTGGGGAGAGGTCAGGATGAGGTGGCAAAGTTTGATAGGGTGGGGGAATGGCCAGGGTGACGTGGCGGCATGGGGTTGGAGGGAGTGAGGTGGAGGGGGCTGGGTAGGTTAGGACTAGGTAGAAAAGGGTTTGGGGTGGACCGTTTTTGTACTGGGGGTGGTCGACTGGGTCGGGTCGGCCCGTTCGACTGCCCCCTAAAAATAATATAGGTTTTTATTTAATTTAAAAACAACTTTTATAATTAGTTTTAGACAAACAAAATATCCGGAAATATCCGGGGGTTTAATTTGAAATAGAAGGAGGGCTAGTTTTAGAAAACAATAGTCTTTTGCAACATAGTTTCAAGTAAAAATAATATGCATAATGATGTCATGATGATGCAATGCACAAAATCAACGCGATTTTCTAGTAGTGGTTTTAGCGAGATGCCACAGGAAGTAAGGGCGGCAAGCATGTTGTCGCGCCTGAAAAGAAACCCCGAGTTGGACCTAAGTCTGATTCCGAGTGCTACTATTGTAAGGGGACTGGCCACTGGAAGCGCAACTACCCCAAGTATCTGGCAGACAAGAAGGCCGGTAAGGCAAACAAAGGTATATATGATATACATGTTATTGATGTGTACTTGACTAGTGCTCGCAGTAGCACCTGGGTATTTGATACCGGTTCAGTTGCTAATATTTGTAACTCGAATCAGGGGCTGTGGAACAAGCGACCGCTAGCACGGGGTGAGGTCAAGATGCGTGTCGGCAATGGATCAAGCGTTGATGTGATCGCCGTCGGAACGCTGCCTCTCCACTTACCGTCGGGATTAGTTATAAACTTGAATAAATGTTATCTGGTGCCTGCACTGAGCATGAACATTGTATCTGGATCGTGTTTGATGCGAAGTGGTTATTCATTTAAACCCGAGAACAATGGTTGTTCCATTTATATGAATGAAATCTTTTATGGTCATGCACCGATGATGAATGGTTTATTTCTATTAGATCTCGATGATAATGTTACACATATTCATAATGTTGATGCTAAAAGGATTAAACTTAATGATGATATATCCGCATATATGTGGCACTACCGTCTAGGTCATATTGGCGTTAAACGCATGAAGAAGCTCCATTCGGATGGACTTTTGGAATCACTTGATTATGAATCATTTGATACATGTGAGCCATGCCTTATGGGCAAGATGACTAGAACGCCGTTTTCCGGTTCAATGGAACGGGCGACAGATTTATTGGAAATCATACATTCTGATGTATGTGGTCCAATGAGTGTGTCGGCGCGAGGTGGATATCGTTATTTTGTTACTTTTCACGGATGATTTGAGTAGATACGGTTATATCTACTTGATGAAACACAAGTCTGAAACCTTTGAAAAGTTCAAGAAATTTCAGAATGAAGTGGAAAATCATCGTAATAGAAAGATCAAATTTCTACGGTCCGACCGTGGAGGTGAGTATCTAAGTTACGAGTTTAGCACTCACATGAAAGAGTGTGGAATTGTTTCACAACTCACACCTGCCGGAACACCACAGCGAAATGGTGTGTCGGAACGTCGTAATCATACTTTATTAGATATGGTTCGATCTATGATGTCTCTGACGGACTTGCCGTTGTCATTTTGGGGTTATGCACTAGAAACTGCTGCATTCACTTTAAATCGGGCACCATCTAAATCCGTTGAAAAGACATCGTATGAATTGTGGTTTGGAAACAAACCTAAGCTGTCATTTCTTAAAGTTTGGGGATGCGATGTTTATGTGAAGAAACTTCAACCGGATAAACTCGAACCCAAAGCGGAAAAATGCGTCTTCATAGGATACCCTGAAGAAACTATTGGGTATTCCTTCTATCACAGATCCGAGGGCAAGGTTTTTGTTGCCAAGAATGGATCCTTTCTAGAGAAAGAGTTTCTCGCGAAAGGTGTGAGTAGTCGGAAGGTAGAACTCGAAGAGGTTGTGGAACCTTCTCTTCAAAGTATGGCGAGTAGCGCAGCGCCGGAAGTTGTTCCGGAGTTGGCTCCACCTGTTGAAGAGGGAACTAATGATAATGATCATGAAACTCCGAAAGAGAGTACTACCGAACATCGCAGGTCAAACAGGACGCGTGCAGCTCCCAAGCTGTACGGAAATCCTGTCATGAATTTCATGGTTGATGAAAATGATGACCCTGCGACGTATGAAGAAGCGATGATGAGCCCGGATTCCAACAAATGGTTAGAAGCCATGAAATCCGAGATGGAATCCATGTATGAAAATCAAGTTTGGAACTTGGTGGAATTACCTCACGACCGAAAGGCCGTGGAGAACAAATGGATTTTCAAAAGGAAAACTGATGCTGATGGTAATGTGACCATCTATAAAGCTCGACTTGTCGCAAAGGGGTTTCGACAAATTCAAGGAGTTGACTACGATGAGACTTTCTCTCCCGTAGCGATGCTAAAGTCAGTTAGGATTATGTTAGCAATTGCTGCATATTTCGATTATGAGATATGGCAGATGGATGTCAAAACCGCGTTTCTCAATGATAATATTGAAGAACAGTTGTATATGATACAACCAAAGGGTTTTGTCGATCCTAAGGATGCTAACAAGGTGTGCAAGCTTCAGCGATGCATCTATGGATTGAAGCAAGCATCACGAAGTTGGAATCTCCGCTTTGATGAGGTGATCAAAGAGTTTGGATTTGTCCAAACTTATGGAGAAGCTTGTATTTACAAGAAAGTGAGTGGGAGCAATGTGGCATTTCTGATATTATATGTGGATGACATATTATTGATCGGAAAGGATATAGATCTTTTAAACAGTGTTAAAAGTTATCTAAACAGCAAATTTTCAATGAAGGACCTAGGTGAAGCGTCATACATATTAGGCATAAAGATCTATAGAGATAGATCTAGGCGCCTAATAGGGCTATCGCAAAGTACATACCTTGATAAGATTTTAAAGAAGTTTAAAATGGACGGAAGTAAGAAGGGGTTCTTACCTATGTTGCAAGGCAAGACATTGAGTAAGACTCAAAGTCCGGCTTCGGCGGAAGAAAGAGAGATAATGGACAAAGTCCCCTATGCTTCAGCCATAGGCTCTATAATGTACGCCATGCTATGTACAAGACCGGATGTGGCACATGCTATTAGTTTGACTAGTAGGTACCAATCGGATCCAGGTTCGGAACACTGGATAGCGGTCAAGAATATCCTTAAGTACTTACGAAGAACTAAGGATATGTTTCTTGTATACGGAGGTGAAGAAGAGCTCATCGCTAAGTGTTATGTCGACGCTAGCTTTGACACCGATCCGGATGACTCTAAGTCTCAATCCGGATACGTATTTCTCATGAATGGCGGAGCGGTTAGTTGGAGGAGCTCCAAACAACCTGTGGTAGTGGGATTAACAACGGAGGCCGAATATGTTGCTGCTTCAGAAGCGGCTCAGGAAGCAGTTTGGATGAAGGAGTTCATATCCGAACTAGGAGTGGTGGCAAACGCGTTGGACCCAATGGTGATCTATTGTGACAACAATGGTGCCATTGCCAATGCCAAAGAGCCAAGGTCTCACAAGCATTCCAAGCATATTAAGCGCCGGTTTCACTCCATCCGCGAGCATGTCAAGGATGGAGATATAAAGATTTGTAAAGTACATACGGATCTCAATGTAGCAGATCCGTTGACTAAAACTCTCCCTAGAGCAAAACATGATCAACACCAGAACTCAATGGGTGTTAGATTTATCACTATGTAACTAGATTATTGTCTCTAGTGCAAGTGGGAGACTGAAGGGATATGCCCTGAGAGGCAATAATAAAGTGTTTATTATGTGTATTCCAA
The DNA here is from genome assembly GCA_910589765.1 of Avena atlantica. Classification (NCBI taxonomy): domain Eukaryota; kingdom Viridiplantae; phylum Streptophyta; class Magnoliopsida; order Poales; family Poaceae; genus Avena; species Avena atlantica. Next base: position 361,229,379 of record OU342733.1, read on the forward strand.
GTATATGATAGATGTTTATTTTGCATGCTATAATTGTATTAATACGAAAACGTTAATACATGTGTGTTTAATAAACAAACAGAAAGTTCCTAGTTATGCCTCTCTCATAAACTAGCTCGTTGATTAACAAGATGATCAAGGTTTCCTGATCATGGACATTGGATGTTGTTAATAACAGGATCACAACATTAGTGTAATGGTGTGATGAACATTCATCCGAAGTATAGAATTACGATCAAAGTCATTGAGTTTATATTGCTATAACAACTTACGAAGTGATCCTAATCCTTAGACCATGAGATCATGTCAATCACTAACACCGGAAGAGTTTCTTGATAACATCAAACGTCACACCGTAACAGGGTGATTATAAAGATGGATTCAGAACTAATAAAGTGTTATGTTGAGGCTCATGGATCGAGAGTGGAATTTGTTCATCCCGATGACGGATAGATATACTCTGGGCCCTCTCGGTGATATCACATTGATTAGCTTGCAAGCAAGTGATTTGATCACTAGAATGTTATATCACAGGAACGAGAAAAGAGTGCATGTCGGTAACAAGATCAAACTAGGTATGGTGATACCGATGATCGAATCTCGGACATGTAATATATCGTGAAACAAAGGGATTAATATACTAGCGTAAAAGGTTCCGACGATCACAAGAAAGTCATCGTTGAATGTGTGGGAGTCAGTATGGGTCTCCAGATCCCGCTTCTGATTATTCATCCGAGAGGGGTCTCGATCATGTTCGCATTATTCACGAACCGTAGGGTAACACACTTAAGAGACACCGACATCCAATTGGAGCAAATGTTTCATGCTGAAAGAATGAACAAGCGCATGACTTTATTCACTAGATACCGAAACAGGTTTTCGGGTGAAATTGCATAAAGTGGTTATGCATGTGAAATAGAATTCTATCAAGGGGTTATTTGTGAATTTTTGTCATTAAAGTAATTGAAAAAATTCTGAATAAAATAAAAGATTTTTATTTAATGAGAGTTTGCATTAAATTTGGTGGAAATTTAATGGGAATTTGAGTGGACTTTTGAGTGGAGGGAATTTAAAGGAGATTTGTGAGTGGAGTGTCCACCCACATGAAGAGGGGAGGGCAAGGGGGCAGCCCCCATGCGCCGGACACCCCCTTGGGGTCCCCCCTCCTCCTATAAAAGGAGCCCCCTCCTCACTTGTCTCACACACCTCCTCGTGAAGGATCTCTCTTCCCCTCTAGAATTTATCCCCCATGGTCTCGGACTAGCGAGATACATGTTCCCGATGGCTATTCGGCAAGAAAGAGTTGTGCTTCCGCTGCATCGCTGGAGCGAGGAGGCGGAGGTTGCTCGGTGCCTCGAACGTGTGTGCGAGCACGGATGCGCTGCTGATTTGCGGCGCTAGGACTTCCTCTCGATCTTGAGATCGGCAAGAGATCGTCTACATCAACCACGAGTTGAACTCGTTAAGCTTTGTCGGTCTTCAAGGGTATGTTCTCTACGGATATACATCCGCCCATTGTTTGTATCTAGTAGATAGATCTTGGTATATAGTTCACATCGTAGGAAAATTTTTATTTTCTATGCTGCGAACCCTACACTAATGCATAACCCCAAAAAGATAACGGTAAATCAGTAAGAGACATCATCGATCGGACCATATCTAATAGAGTTCGATTCCGGCGTTCAGACACACCATTGCGCTGTGGTGTTCCGGGTGGCGTGAGTTGCGAAACAATTCCTCTTGCTTTAAGATGTGTGAGAAAATCATAACTTAAATACTCGCCCCCACGATCGGATCGTAGAAACTTAATCTTTCTGTTACGATGGTTCTCCACTTCATTCTGAAATTCCTTGAACTTTTCAAATGTTTCAGATTTATGTTTCATTAAATAGATATACCCATACCTACTTAAGTCATCGGTAAAAGTGAGAAAATAGCGATATCCACCGCGCGTCGAAACACTCATCGGTCCGCATACATCGGTATGTATGATTTCCAACAAGTCTGTTGCTCGCTCCATCATACCGGAGAACGGTGTTTTGATCATCTTGCCCATGAGGCATGGTTCGCATGTGTCAAATGATTCAAAATCAAGAGACTCCAAAAGTCCATCAGAATGGAGTTTCTTCATGCGCTTTACACCAATATGACCTAGACGACAGTGCCACAAATAAGTAGTATTATCACTATATACTTTGCATCTCTTAGCCTCAATGTTATGGATGTGTGTTTCATCCCTTTCGAGATTTAGAAGAAATAAACCATTCACAAGAGGTGCATGACCATAAAAGATGTTACTCATATAAATAGAACAACCATTATTCTCCGATTTAAATGAATAACCGTCTTGCAATAAACACGATCCAGAAATAATGTTCATGCTCAACGCAGGCAGATAATAACATTTATTAAGGTTTAAAACTAATCCCGAAGGTAAAACTAAGGAGAGCGTGCCGACGGCCATCACATCAACTCTTGATCCGTTGCCAACGCGCATCGTCACCTCATCCCTCGCAAGCCGCTGTCTATTCCGTAGCTCCTGTTTCGAGTTACAAATATTAGCAACTGAACCGGTATCAAATACCCAGGCACTATAACGAGGGCTAGTAAGGAAAACATCAATAACATGTATATCAAATATACCTTTGATGGTGCCAGCCTTCTTGTCCGCTAAGTACTTTGGACAGTTGCGCTTCCAGTGACCCTTGTCCTTGCAATAGAAGCACTCAGTGTCCGGCTTAGGACCAGACTTGAGCTTCTTCTCAGCAGGGGCAGTGCGCTTGCCGCCGCCCTTATTGAAGGGATTCTTTGCTCCCTTACCTTTCTTAAAGGAGGGCTTGTTGACCATCAACACATGATTATCCTTCTTGATGTCCACCTCCGCAGCCTTCAGCTTTGCGAAGAGCTCGGTGATCGTATCAGTGGAACCAATCTGATTATGAGTCACTACAAAACTTTTGTAGCTGGGAGGGAGTGATTGCAGAACCCTGTCAATCTTGAGCTCCTCTGGAATCGTGCATTCCAGTTGCTCAAGGCGTTGAGTGTATCCCGTCATCTTAATGGCGTGCTCACTAACAGAACTCCCTTCCTCCATGTTGCAGTTAAAGAACTTCTCAGAGATCTCATATCTCTCAGAACGGGCCTGAGTCTGAAACATGGTTTTCAGTTCTACGAGAATCTCAAAGGGCCCGGGATAGTCTTCAAAACGATTTTGAAGTTCCGGTTCCATAGCAAACAACATGGTGCTCTTTCACACCATAATCATCTTTGCGCGACTGATAGACAGCTTTCTCATCAGCCGGCGCAGTTGCAGCAGGGGGGTCACCTAACGCCTTCCCAAGGACATAGTCCTTTTGACCGCCAGAGAGAATGATTCTTAGATTGCGGAACCAATTGGTGAAGTTAGACCCATTGTTTCTAAGCTTTTCCTTCTCAGCAAAAACGTTGAAGTTGAAGTTGGACTTGGCCATGTGATCTACAGTATTGACAAGTACAATTTAGACTATGTTCATGATAAATAGTTCAACTTTTAATCAAATTACTAGATGAACTCCCACTAAATTCAACATCCCTCAAGTTGTTTAGTGAACACGATCCAAATTCACCACACCTAATCCGATCATCACGAGAAGAGATGTGGTTTCAATGGTGGACAACGAAGTGTCGATCATATCATTCATATGACTCATGCTTAACCTTTTGGTTCTTGTGTTCCGAGGCCATGTCTGTACATGCTAGGCTCGTCAAGTTAGACCCAAGTATTTCCGCGTGTGCAAAACTGGCTTGCACCCGTTGTATGTGAGCGTAGAGTCTATAGCACCCGATCATCACGTGATGCTTGGACACGACGAACTTTCTCAACGGTGCATAATTGGGGAGAACACAATTTTTATCTTGATCTTTAAGTGAGGAATCATCTTATAATGCTACCATCGCGATCTAAGCATAATAAGATACATAAAAGGATAAACATCACATGCATATAACTTTAATGTGACATGGTATAGCCAACCTTCGCGCAATGATCTCCATCTTGTGCGCTCCGGCATGATCTCCATCACTCTACCATGATTGCCTCCACCACGAATAGCAACTACAACTATTGCTAACTACTTAGCGATAAAGTGAAACTATTACATGGCGCATAAGAAGTTGACACACAGGCCATACACAATTATAAAGACAACCATATGGCTCCTGCCGGTTGTGTACTCATCGACATGCAAGTCGTGAAACATTACAAAATATGATCATCGCATACATTATACACATTACATCTTGGGCCATACCATATCACAGAAAACACTCCCTGCAAAAACAAGTTAGACGCCTCTACTTTGTTGTTGCATGTTTTACGTGGCTTATGGGAGTAGATGCTAAGAACGATTCTTACCTACGGAAAGCCACAACGGTGATATTATGGTTGCCAAACTCTGGTGTTAATCCCATGACAACTATAGTGAGAGAAACTGACATCCACCAGCCGCATGTGTGGAACAAGCCACACGTCAAGTGCGGAGCCGGTCTCGCGAACGACGTCGTGTAAGGTTGGCCTGGACCGCTTCAATCTCACTATCCCACGTCATAAGAAGAACACAAACAAGAGGCTTGCAACCGAAAACATCAACGCCCGCAACAACCATGTTGCGTTCTACACGTGAAACACATCTACGCATAGATCTAGCTCTGATACCACTGAAGGGTTTCGCGGCATAGTAAATCAAAATTTTCTATGGATGCGAATAGAGGGAAAGCCAAGATCTAATCTAGGAGATGCAAACAACGAGAGAGATTTGATTAGATCTTCATACCCTTGAAGATTCGCACAGCGGAACGTTCGTCGGAACGTGGGTGATGTAGTCGTACTCGCTTCTCCTCCTCACGATCCGATCCGATCTAGCACCACAAGTGGCAGTGCCTCCGTGAGATGCACACGTGCAGCACCTCGACGTCTCCTACTTCCTCGGACCAGCAAGTATGGTGGAGAGATGGATTGGATCTACAACACGACGGCGTGGTGTATATGGTGGAGAATTTCTGCAGCAGGGCTTCGCCTACAAGCAGTCGGGAGGGAGAGAGGAGGGCAGCAGGGCGGCTAGGGTTGGAGGGGAAGGTGTGGGGGGTTGGTGCGCCTCCACCCCTCTTTATATAGAGGGGGGGGGATGCAGCCCTATCCCCTCCCCCAAGCCCAAACCGGCGGCCCCAAAGGATAAGGAGTGGGGGGCAAGGAAACCCCCCTTCTAGAAGGTCTATCTCGAGTTTAAACCTCTCTTGGCCGGCTGGGCCCTATGGGGCCTTGTGCCCCTGGACCAATGCGGCCAGGGCACTCCCTCATAGGCCCATGCCCCCTCCCGGAAGGTGGGGCCACGTTGGTCCCTTCCGGAAGGTTCTAGAAGCTTCCGGTACAATACCGATTAACCCGGAACAATTCCGAACTCCAAAAACTGCACTGCCTTATATGAATCTTATTCTCCGGACCACTCCGGAACCTCTCGTGATGTCCCGGATCCAATCCGAGACTCCGAACAAAAACTCATAAACCAATTATCCAATCTATCCTAGCGTCGAGACACGTTAAGTGTGTGACCCTGCGGGTTCGAGAATATGCAGACATGATCTTCTATCAATAATCAACAGCGGGGTCTGGACACCCATATTGACTCACACACATTCATCGATGATCATATCGGATGAACCACGATGCCAGGATTTAATCAATCCCATATATATATATTCCCTTCGTCTCGCGATATTTTACTTGCCCGAGATTCGATCGTCGGTACCGTCATACCTAGTTCAATCTCGTTCACAGCAAGTACTTTACTCGTTCCGTAATCCGATATCACTTTGTGATTAACTCCTTAACCACATGCTTGCAAGCGGTGTTGATATCGATTACCGAGTGGGCCCGAAGTATATCTCTCCGACTTGGGAGGGACAAATCCCATCTCGATACATACAACCCAACAGATACTTTCCGATCACCTGAGAGACACCTTTATGATCACCCTCTCATAGGATGACGTTTGATGACCTCAAAGCTTTCTTCCGATACCAGGGAGTTGTATTATCTCATGGTCTAAGGAATACAATATTTGACATAAGAAAAGCTTCGCAAAGACGAACACGATAACACGATCTAATTGCTTCGCTTAGTTTGGGTCTGTCCACCATATCATTCCCCAATGATATGATCTCATTATTAATTGACAACTCATGTCCATGGTTAGGAAACCTTAACCATCATTAATCAATGAGCTAGTCCATAGAGGCATACTAGGGACACGGTGTTGTTCACAAACCACACAAGTATTAAAGTTTCTGCTTAATACAATTCTAGCATGGAATATAAACATTATCATGAACAAGAATTATAATAATAACATCTTTATTATTGCCTCTAGGGCATAATTCCAACAATAATATAATCTCTCTTTTTTTTGAAGTGCATAATGCTAGCAAGCTACATTGAACATTACGGCTTGAGGTGGCTTGATACAAGGAATCAATCATCTTCCAAGACTCGAAATGTGCTCTCCAGGTTTTTCTTCTATGTTTCTTTAGTATTTTGTGTGTTATCTTTCTTACTATAAGTTTATATTTTTTCCTTCCTTTGTTCTCGAGAATTATAAATAGTTTATGTTTTTATCCTTGTTATCTCGGTACTTATGCAAAGCCTTAACAATTTATTTATTTTGTAGAGAGGTTAGTGTAATAGTTATTTTCCTTGCAGGTTATGCATCTTTTCGAGTCTTCTAGATTGAGCTCATGTATGCTAGATATGTAACAGATGATAAAGGGTTCGGTTTTTTGATCTAAGAATTAACCGACTATGAATGGATGATGAGCATAAAAAATATGTATATTTCATTTTATTCATAATTTCTGTGCAGAATTTTTTTAGTCAAGTAACCATACATTTAGTACGTATATATGCATTACATGATGTGTTATATGCAGGAGAGAAATTTATTAGCTCCTGCATTGGATATATTCTACTTCATTTTGCTCCATAAGAAGGTCTAAAAAATTATGTCGATATGTTTTTCCATAATGCATATATACCTTATAAATATCCTCCTATTCACTTGCTCCGCAACAAAGCCTAAAAAGTTATGTTCGAGCTTTCTAGAAAGGGAGTCATGTTGTGATTATTTTACTATTGTGCCTTCATGTACTTCTGTAACATTTTTTGTTCAGATCGCCTTGGTTCCGATCATTGTGCACTAGAGAGAATAATGTATTTTTTATTTTTTTAAGCTATTGAACCTGATGGATATTAGAACTGTCTTTTTCTTGCTTAAATTTGGTTTTTAATACCGCATAATTACTATTGGAAGGTAACCTAACATTGTTATTTCTGTGTGCTGGAAATATGAATTGGAGGTTGAACTCTACACCAATCGGTTGCAGCCATCGGACACGAAAGGTACAAGCAAAGCTCAGAAGTTACAATTTAACATTGAGTTATTCACATGCAAATTCTAATAATGTCCATTTACAAGACCAGTTTTCTCCCTTGCATTATTATTTTTGGTATCATCCACATTTCCTATTTATTAGGAGCGAACTCAATCCTCAACTTGCACTGTATGTATTAGAATTGGAAATACTGTATTAACACACTAATCCTCTGAACCCCTGTTGTTTTCTGAAGAAAAAAAGACGTTCTTCTCTGCAGGTAAGTACTATTTTAAGAAATGAAGTAATAGCATATGGAGCACCATGAAATAATCATCCAGATTTTGGTCGAATTTTAAATGAGGTGTTTTTCCATTTAGTCTTTTGCATCATTTTTTATAGAAGATTAATCTTTACTTTGTTTGTTCAAACAGCCCGTTTCACACTTCCAGTTTATTCTGCAACTGTTGGTACTTGGAGGTTGGATGTTGATACTGCACCATGCGACAAATAAAACAAAATCTAGCCATTTATTCACTAATGCAAATAAACACTTGCTACAAACATTTGTCTTTTATGTAGCCGAGTGCCCTTTCACGCAGAAGTACATGTATGGTGTGTGAAGGAACACTCTATGAAGAAAGAAATGAAGGAAGTTCCTTTGTTTTCCAGTGTTTATTCTTTACAGAAAACATAAATCTTCATGCTCATTCTACTACTGTGTGCTGCTGTCATATATTGGAGTTTCTCATGGCAATAAGGTTTAAGATGTTCTTGACTTATTGTCAATTTCTTCTCTTATATTTGCAGATAACATCACAAAAGAGTTGCCCTCAACCTTTTGCAGACCGGCGAATATGACAGGTTATGCTTCATTCATGGCCAGTTAGCAAATTTCTTGCTTCAGTTGCATGTCATGAAGAACTAAATTATCTTCTACTAGACGCACCAAGGGCTATAATTGTTGGATTGTTCCTGTTATAATATATATATTCTGGAAGTTATACAAATCTGAAAAAGAAAAATGTTGGTAACATTCCGCATTGATACTAACTAAGCATAACTAGGGGCCACTGATGCATCCAAAGAATGACATATGTATCTCTCAGTTAGGATTAATTTTTGTCTTCCATGTCCTACAGAAAGCTCTGTTGTGAAGTTATCTGAATTTGTTTCGCTATGGATATAGTAATGCTTTCATTGGAATGCAAGGAATAATTACCATCAGTTGTTGCCTCATTGTCATTACTTCAGCATTGAAAATGATAATTAAAATGCTACCAATGCTTGGATTATTGCAATTTTTTAGGAAATATGGAAGTATAGATGTCAGTAAAATAGCTTTTTTGTTGTTGTTATATCACATTAATCTTAACAAAATGTAGCCCCACTTCTGAGATGTTTTTCAACACTTCAGGTTTGGCCAACATGAGGTCCTCTCAGCTTTGTCGACATGAAGACTGCATATGTGCAGTAAAGAGACCTAGCAAAGAAACAAATAGGCGCGGTTTGGACTGCTCCAGGCATGAAAAAACATTGTGGGCTCTTCCTTCCAGTTGAAATCAGCACTAATCGACAGCAGCCTCTAAGAGAAAACTGATCTACACTATCACCGAGAGAAAACTAATCTACCCAAATATACACTCAAGACAAAAAATTAACACCACGGGCGCCTGTCGCTGGGCCTAATTTCCTAGTGTAATGGACATTTGAAAGTTCTCAAAGATATCTTAATCGATTTTGCATGTTCAACGATGATGCAATGTTACTTTTGTCCCTGAAGTTTGTTATTCTATTATTTATTTAATATGCTTTCCGTTCCAGTTTTATATATCATTATTTATTAGATTTGCTTTTGTTGTGTTCAACTAAATCAAGTCATTATTTATTAGATTTGCTTCTGGTATGGAGGGCTTCTCCTCTACATAAAGCTCGCATCTTAATTTGTCCCTTGGACTTGGGATACCCCCTGACTTCATCTACAATGTTCGTAGCCGGAAAATCCCCGTGTTTCATGATTTTTTCCTGGTAGCAGTTTAGCTCTGTTAAAAAAAAGGACAATAAACTTTGCCTCGGTTGTTTTAGCTGAGGGACCTGGCCCATTATATTTTTGTTTTGGTATATGGTAAGTAATGATTAATTGCATAATTGCCTCTTCTAAAAATGCAGGCTTCCTTTTTTATCCTATGTTTTATGCCAAAACAGACAACTACAGTACTCTTAATGCTAATTATAGATGTTGCAATATTTTTTATGTAACTCATGGACCAATGAAGAATTGGTAATTCATCTTGATCGGTCCTCTTTATCCTTTTGGTACAGAGATTAAGATTTAGTCTTCTTTATTGAAAATTTTATAACCCTTGAAGTTGACATGGCCTGTACATTCTTATAGGAGGAACAATATTGCTATGTACCTCTATTTTTTTACCACCCTATAAATAGAGCATTGTTTTGTAAGCTGCTGATTATACTTGCAACAACGTCCGGCAAACGGCGCGGCAAAGCGCGCTTATCCTTCTAGTCCTCATTATCCTTAATCAAGTAAGGACAGGGGTAAGCTATCAAACTCACTGACTATACCAATCATTGATTTCAGAGAAATTATACCATCTAAATCATATGCAAACCAAGCATAAAATCATCTAATAAGCCACCAGAACCATTATAGTTCATTTCAAGCAACAACCCTTAGGATAATAACCATTTAGCATTCTTACAGACCATTCACACATGGTCTAATTCATCCAGTATATGATCAACCACAGGATAAGAACCCTAAATGGAATAAATCATCTTAATCAGGACAAGACAGTAACCAAAGAGGTCACTGCCAACATCTAGCATAGGATCATCAAGCATAGAGAGCACTAGGGGGAAGGAACAGAACTCACCAAAGGTCCTCGCTCAAGACTAGAAGAGGAAGCAGAGGTGGCCGACGACCATGGCGGCACGGGGAGCACCCCAAGAGGGGCGCTGCAACCCATACATCGCCATGGCGACGACCATGACCATGCCTTAAGGCGAGGAGCATCACCACGACGCACAACGGCATCGGCAGCACCAAGATCCACGCCAACCCCTAAACCCTAGGGTTCGGGACGGCATCGATCCGTCGCAGGAGAGCCCCATGCTCAAATCCAGTTGGATAGAAAGGATGGGAATAGTTGACAACCTCCTACTGCACCACGACGGCGGGAATCGCCGGCGGAGACATCACCGACCACGGGGTCGAGGTCAGAGGAGGAGAGAAGTGAGCTCGAGGGTGAGAGGCAGCGAGGGGTGGGCTGAGTTGGGCCAGACCCTTTGGGGTGGCTATGTTTACCATGTCTAATGGGCCACCAGGGCCCAATAAGATTAAGCCATCCTAGAAATCTTTTAAGGCATGTTCTAATAAATAGGAACAGACCAAAATACCCCTGAACTTAATTAAATTCTAGAAAATAAAATAAAAGTCCAAAAATTATAAATAAAATATTTTTGGATTCATAATGATCCACACTATCCAAATAAATTATGATGTAAAATGCTAGACATTTAAATTTTATTAAGAATTTTGTAATTTATATATTCCTTATGAAATTTTATAGAATTATTGAAAGTTGATACAAATAAATAAAAATCACTTTGATTATATATTAATATTGTAGTATTTTTGAAAAATACCAAATAAATATTTAATAACAATTTTTGATGTTTAAGTGATAATTCCTAAAAGAATTATTAAATCAATAAAAGTCAAATAAAAGGGAAATAAAATAAAATAATTCAATATATGTTATAAATATTAAAAAAGTAATATTTATAAATCCTTTATTCTTAAAAAGAAATTTTTATAATAATGGGGTGAATGCATATCAAGTTAAATGATGCATTACGTTACTGCATAATCATTTTGCTTCTTTAAATATTGTCCTTACCGTGCAATAATGATGTTTTTGTAGAGATAGAAGCTCAAGGTCCAGTGTAAGCATCACACTTCACTACCTTGCCATCACAAGGCAAGTTCATCACTTGACCATGTCCTTTGAAGAGTCTTTATCAAAGTATTTGCAAATTGTGTGTTATCATATATACTATAAAAGAAAGAAAATATTATTTTCACAAATAAAGAAATCATAGATATCATCTTAAGAGATGATATAATGGAGCAATAGAACTTAGGGTTCTATTTGCAACAATGATGATCAAGTAGGGACTTAATAACCCCTGACATCAGTGATTCTAGCGCAGTATATTACGTGTTAGCCATGAGATTTGGAATGGGACAGAGAAGTCAGTTGTATCTTCTTCCTCTCGCATGAAGCCGGATGTGCAGGTCGTGGATGTTATCCTCGTAGCGTGCATATTAATTGGTAATTCGTAGAGGATATGCATCATATGGGTGGGAACCCTCATCGTCCCACGACAGTTCTAGCATCTAACGGTTTGAACAAACCATTACCGTAATTCATTATGTGGGCATGGTGTACACCAAGGAGGCACGCGAGGTCGCGAAGGGGGCAGTGATTGGCTTGGACCAACTACTAGGCCCCACATCATGGAATTGTGGACGGGAAAGTACGCCCGGTTGTGCAACAAGGAGTTGATCTCTCATGGGTAAAGTAACGCACCTCTGCAGAGTGTAAGAATTGTAACTTGTTACTCCCTATTCCGGGAAGGAGCTACGAACGCGGCAGGAAAGGAACTCCATGAAAGTTCTGGTCAACCTGTGAAGGCTGATTGTCATAGATTTCCATAATAAAATCAATCTTTGAAGAAAGATTTACAAAAAAAATTGCATTGTGCCAAGGATTTATAATCCGAGGTGGTAGTTAGAGCATCAAACTTCCCACCTTTCATATAATGAAATTGTTGGGTAACGCTGTTACTCATTCTTTCCTTTGATCCCTTGCTTAGACTCTGAGGATCCCGAAGACGTGCCAATGTATGCAGCCGAATGTCAAGGAGATGTGTTCTACGAAGAACCTGATCTGTCCAGAGGCGTTGAAGGAGTGGATTACGAAATCCGATATGGTGTCGATGATAACGAGTCCAACTCAGTATCTCTAGTTAGTAGTAACCAACGGAGTCGAGCAGCATAAACTCTATAGAATAAGCTGTTGAGCTCAACTCCTAGTCGGAGTTGTTACTTTTAAATTCCGCTGAAACACTTTATATTTTGGTATGTAAGTTGAATCTTTGGGAAGTCTTGAACTTCCGGTATTGTAATAATAATAATGTGTGTATATTTGTAATATGGATCCGCAATGTTTCTATTGTACCACTCTGAGGGATGTGATATTTACGGAACGGTGTTCTGTGGATGTCATGTCAACGAATATAGTGTACTACACATGCAGTGGTATGCTGGGTCACCACAATGCTGTCGGTAGTGATGCTCCTCCCAGTCTTGCTGCTGCATGAAGAGCCTCCGCCGACAGGTGCCACGTTCAGGTCAAGGGCAAGCGATGGCGACGAGTCCCCGACGATCTCCCCCCCCCCCCCCGTGGCCACCACTTCTACATCAGATGGTTTGTTCGCGGACACGGACGAGGTCGCCGTGCCCATGCGGGAAGCTAGTTGTTGCTCCTTTATCAGGAGCAAGGTGGCAGCCTACGCAGCGATGGCCTCGGCAGTGAACTTGGCCTGGACGGCCACGACATGCTCAAGGGTGGCCCCCTATCGCGGGAGGCTTGGGCATAGGCAAGGCACTGTCGGGCCTTTCTCTCTATGGTCGGCCCTCTTCCTCGACCCATCCTTCATCTGCTCGTCCGCCAATTCCTTCTTCTCCTTAACATCGGCAGCAGATTTGCCAGCTTATTTTGATGGACCAGTGGCGGCCGCCAGCGGCAGATCAATAGCTGGTGGCGGCAGATCAATGACCAGAGCAGAGTTGGCGGGAGCAGAGGCGGCCGGAGCAGCTCCCGGAGGCACGAATAGACCACGACCAGGGAGGGTAGGTGCCGGTGCAGGTGCCGGGGAGGGCGGCGGCTGTGCATCCATGGAAGTGTGCGGTAGGTACTACTGGTGCGAGTGGTGAAGACTGGTGCTACGGTATTTAGCTGACGGAGCCGGGCAGGACTAGACTCGGACGAGGCCGACGTCCGAGCCCCCGCAAACCAGCCGTAGGTTGTGGCCCGGTATGCGTCAAATCGACCCCGCTGTGCAGTCCGGTCCATTTGCGGGGGCCGTTGAGCCTTAGGCTCGGTTCAGGAGGACATGATCGGACACGGCGTCCATTTGCGAGGGGCCGTCGGAGTTGGCCTAATCATTGGGCCAACAACGGCGTTCATGGCGCCCTATGTGGCATGCGGAGGTGGAGCAAGGCTCGGCCACCGATGTGTACACAGATGCCATGCCAGAGTGTTGTCAGTGAAAGCCAGAGACTATTAGAAAAAAAACCTTAAGCGGTGCTCTGGGACAGTGCAACTATTGGAGCACTCGTTCCTAGCGTTTGCCCGCTACGGAGGTGACATTAACGTAATTTGGGTCTCTCTAAAGGGACGTGGCATGTGTTAGATGTATATTTGTATATTGTATGTCCCCACTTGTTAGGGGGTTTTCCTGCATATTTCCACCTGTACATGTACTATATATTGTGTCCTTTGTCCCCAGAGTAATACAAGTTGCCTATTCCTAACATGGTATTAGACCTAGTTTAGCCTTTTTTCTCAACTTCGTCGCTGTAGCCGTCCCGTCCCTTTCGTCGATGGCTTGCCGTCGTCGTTGCCGCCGGTCGCCGCCGCCGCTCCTCCTTCGTCGTGGGCTGCTGCCGCCTGCCTGGTCTACCCGCCGCCCCGTCCGGTCGCCGCCGGCCGGTCTTCCCCCGTCGCCGGCCGCCGGTCTTCCCTCGCCGTTGGTCTTCCTTAGCCGGCCTCCCGTCGCCGTGCCTCCTGCCGACCCTCTGTGTCTCGATCGGGATCGAGTGATCCATCTGGCTGCAGTTCCGATCGGATCTAAGATCGAGAGTTGGAAAAAAGTGAGAGAGAGATGTCTTCTGCATCGGGCTATGTTGAGATTCCTCACTGCCCGGTGATCTTCGATGGCACGAATTATCCTGATTTCGCTGACTTTATGCGCGTTCACATGCGCGGTCTCCGTCTTTGGGGTGTGCTCTCCGGCGAGGTCACCTGTCCGCCGTGCCCCTGCTCCTGTGGCTCCTCTTCCGCCGACGTCGATTGTTCTCGGTGCTGATGCTTCACAGGAGGCCAAGGATGCTTCTCAGAGTGCCGATGATAGTGTTGTTGCTGCTTATGAGCTGAAGTTCAAATAGTACTCTTCTGATCTCGCGACCTATCGCCATGATCTGACCGCCTACACTCAGTGGGTCGATGAGGATGCTTGTGCTGCTGTTGTTCTCACCTCCAGTGTTCTGCCCCAGTTTGCTGCTGAGTTCATGAGTCTCCCTACTGTTGCCTCTCAGTGGGAACATCTTCGTCAGTGCTATCAGCCGTCTGGGGATGCTCTTTACCTGTCCGTGGTTCGCTGGGAGCATGCTCTTCAACAGGGTGATTCCACTATTGATGAGTTCTATACTCAGAGTGCTGCTATCTGGCGTCAGCTTGATTCTCTCTGTACTACTGTTTGTGGCACATGCCCGTGCTGCCAGATTGTGCGCTCGGGTTTGGAGTTCCACCACATCTATGAGTTTCTGTCTCGGCTCCTCCATGCTCAGTTGAGTGCCCGTGGTCGTGTTCCGCTCTCTGAGGTGTTGTTTGAGTTTCGGGCTGAGGAGACTCGTCTCCGTAGTGCTGGTCTTCTTGTGGTTCCGTCTGTGCTTGCTACTCGTGGTCCTCCTCTGCCGTCTGCTCCCTCGACTCAGCCGCGGTCCTCTGTGCCACCGCTGATACTACCCACTCCTCCAGGTCAGGGTCAGAGTCAGCACCAGCAGTCTCAGGGTTAGAGTCAGCACCAGCAATCTCAGGGTCAGAGTCAGCACCAGCAGGCTCGTGGTCAGGGTCGTCGTGGTTCTCTTCGTCACTGCACTTACTATAGCAGGGATGGCCACACTTGGGCCACCTGTTATACACGGGATCCCAATTTACGTCAGCAGCACCAGGCT
This sequence comes from Avena atlantica, assembly GCA_910589765.1. Taxonomy (NCBI): domain Eukaryota; kingdom Viridiplantae; phylum Streptophyta; class Magnoliopsida; order Poales; family Poaceae; genus Avena; species Avena atlantica. Next base: position 361,244,824 of record OU342733.1, read on the forward strand.
CGTGGGCAGTCGTCTCCTTCCGGATCTTCAGCAGTTGCTCTCTCTAATCAGGGCATTATCAGGAGTCTTCGCGGTCTGCTTGCTGCTACAGGCTCTTCTTCGTCAGGCACTGCTGGTTCTGTGACTGATTCTTCAGGCACTGTGCGACCACCACCCTCTACACAGTCAGGTATGTCCCCGTGGTATCTGTATTTTGGAGATTCTTTTCATATGACCTCTGAGTCTTCTCTTTTGTCTTCTATTCGTTCTCTCCCTTCTCCTGTCCGTGTTATCACGGCCGATGGTACCTCTCTTCACGTTTCTAGTCGGGGCACACTTTCTACTTCTTCTTTTTTTGTTCCAGATATTTCTCATGTTCCTCGTCTTAAGATGAATCTGTTCTCTGCTAGCCAGCTTACTGACTCTGGTTGTCACGTCATTCTTGATGTTGATTCTTGTGTTGTCCAGGATCGTCGCACACATGCCCTCGTTGGAGCTGGCCCTCGCAGCAGTGACTCTTCAGGACTTTGGGAGTTAGACTGGCTTTGTGTTCCTTCTGTTGCCACTTCATCTGCCAGTTCTTCTCTCGTCATCGCCTCTGCTACCAGCTCTTTTCAGCAGTGGCATCATCGTCTTGGTCACCTTTGTGACTCTCGCCTGTCGTCATTAGTTCATCGTGGTCTTCTGGGGTCTGTCTCAGGAGATGGGTCTTTATATTGTCAGGGCTGTAGGTTGGGCAAACAGATTCAGCTTCCCTATCCTACTAGTGTGTTTGTATCTTAGCGACCTTTTGATTTAGTTCATTCCGATGTTTGGGGTCCGGCTCCTTTCGCTTCGAAAGGAGGCCATCGCTACTATATTTTATTCATAGATGATTTTTCTCGGTATACTTGGTTGTAGTTTATGCGCTCTCGCAGTGAAGTGCTCTCCATATATCAACGTTTTGCGGACATGGTCCATACTCAATATTCTACACCCATTCGTGTGTTTCGTGCCGATTCTGCTGGTGAGTATATCTCCCAGATGTTGCGAGGTGTTCTTACTGAGAAGGGTACCCTTGCTCAGTTCTCCTGTCCTAGTGCACATGCCCAGAATGGCGTTGCTAAGCGTAAGCATCGCCATCTTCTTGAGACCACTCGTGCCATGATGATTGCTTCTTCTCTTCCACCGCATTTCTGGGCTGAGGCTGTCGCTACGTTGGCTTACTGTAACACCCTCGCCTGATAAGGCTGAGTTCATGTGTATAGTGCCAATCCCTGGATCGGTTCACTGGCACACACAGTACAAAATGATACCAAATATAACTGTGCATCATAAATACAACGAATATGATCCAGAATTTACATTATTTATTCAAGTACACAGCGGAAAACGAATACAAGGTAGATCTCCATCCTTCAAATGTGCCTCAGGCGAACATTTGTTGAGTGGAGTCTCGCGACCTATGAACGATCACTCAGATACGATATAACCTGCAACATGAAACGTTGCAGCCACGAATGGTCAATACATTGAATGTATGGCAAGTAGGCTAAAGTGGTTAACAACAGATCTATCAACTACATGCTTATTTGGCCAAGTGGAGTTCAGGCTAATTTGCATAAAGCAATACAACTTTTCCCTACTTTCAAAATACTTTTCTTTCTTCAAAAACAATCTTCTAAGGACATACCAGCATAAACCCATGTAGATACAAGACAGTTCAGCTTTCGTATGCTCCTAAACCCATGTTCATCCATCAAGTTTTAGTAATTAAGAAATTGGGATGAGTGAGAAATATCATAGCATCAGTATCAGGTCGCTCAAATTGTCCATAACCGGGACACGGCTAATCGATTAGTTTATACACCCTGCAGGGGTTAGTACACTTTACCCATGTGACTTGGCCAGCCCAGCTCGTACCACCACTCTCATATTGGGTGATGATAGGGAGAAGTCCAAGAAGGAACCGTTCGGGAAGTAGCTCCCCAATCCCGACGCGCACCGGTCCAACCTACACTATCTACATCTCTGGATACGCGGGTTTGAGTTACCACAACCTACTGAGTTCAACCAACCGCCCATTTCATTATTGGCACATGGTTGCACACGAAAGCTTCCAAACAAAGAAACCAATCCTTTCTCAGTGTCCTGGGCGGCATTCCCCACCAAAATCCACACTCGATGACCCAATCAATGCCATTCCGCCCAGGTGGTTCATTAAAACATGTTGGTTTGTCATTTAGCAAAACATAAGCCTTTCAAAACACATAACTTTTCATGATGTGATACCCTCCCTCGTCTAAATAGCATAGCTAAGCAATCTACCAATATGATGGCTCATAAACAAGGAATACTAGGGAATAATATGGGTCATAGCATAGCATATACACATCAATTCCTACATATGCAATTCTACAAAAACATCTACAATGCATAGGAAAACAGTAGGACATTTATGACCAAGATAGCACCACTTGCCTTTGTTGTAGATGTAGTCGATTATATAATCCTCACAATCCTCATAGATATAATGGTTGCACTCATCATAACCACAATACTTGCAATCATAGTAGTTGCAATCACAGTAGTTGCACTCCTCGCAATCTAACGTTTGAAGCAAACACAACAAACACCATTCAAAACATTGCAAACATGCAACAGTGCAATATTACAAGAAAACAATGCTGAACAGATACATGCATGACAATTTAACGAGTCACAATGGTTGCATTTAGTGTTCTGAACATGGTTAGATTACATGATGCATGTGGAAGGTCATTTAATGCACTAAAGCTTTTATTACTAAAGTTGTATCAATTTAATATGGTGTATACCACTTTAATTGAACCAAATATGTTTATGTCATATTATATTGTGAACTAGATGCTACTGGATAGGTAATGCAATTTAGAGACAGTGGCAATCTGAATCACCTAAAAAGGAGTTATAGAAATTTTCTTATGATTAAAACACTATTTCAATGGTTTAAATATTTCTGTATGAATTTCTGTTTTAACAGTACCAATAATTTGTCATGCAATTTCTCTGTATAGATATTGTCAATACAAAACCTTAGCACTTGGATTCACCCTAATTGGAGTTACAGATCTTTTTGTATGATTTAAATGGTGTTTAATGGTTTTAAATGATTCATATAGTTTCTGTTGTCTAAAAATCAAACTAAAATTATATCTGTAATTTCCACGGAATTGTGATTTCAGGGACATATTATTTGTAATTTTCTGAATAGTATTTATTTTCTTATGAATTTATTACTCTAAATAGGCCATTAAACTATTTAAATCTTCACGGCAAAACCTTACAGTAAAAGGCTGAACTAATTGCATATTGATGATCTACATGGAACCAGCTTTCCAACGGTATATCATTTATATTTTTGTGACAAACAATTAATTTTTAATGAATTTAATGATTTTTAAAGCCATTAAAACTAATTAAAATGCTACGTGTTAATAATCCGCAAAGGCTAGATCCAACCAGATATTATTAAAGTACATTACAGTAGCTTCAATTTGATATATTATCATATTTTTTCGGAGTTACAGATAATATCTTATGAATTTATTAACCTAAAAGACCATTAAAACTATTAAATTACTGCAGTAACCACGTACAGTAAAAGTTGGATCTATTCTGATAAGATGATTCTACATGAAATTATCTTCAATTTGATATATTATACGCAATTTTTGGACGTGGTATGAATTTCTAATGAATTTTACAAGTTAGATCTATAATATGCAATTTTAAATTCGAACGGAATATTCCAGGGAATATTCCGCTGACTGGACAGGTTGACTTTGCATGCTGACTGGGACTAGATGTTGACCTTACGTTGACGTGGCGTTGATGAGAAAGATGACCGGGATGACGACATGGCACGCATCGGTTTGATTGGATCTCGACCGTCTGGATAGGATCCGGTGGCTAGAAGAAGAGATTGGCCCGATTTTGCCTCAGAATAGACAAGAAATAGATCTGTATTAGAGAGACAAATCCGTAGGTCAAATCGAAAAACTCAGAACATGAAAGTTGTGGGGAATAATTATTCCTACCTTCTCACCAAAGGAATTTGGATTTGAAGAAACGAGCGCGAGTACATCTTGGATTTACACCGTAAGATCTGAAATATTGCGATACGAAATTCTCCGGCTGTGGTGGATGAAAAGAGGTGAGGTTTGTCGGGATTGAAAGATTTCGACGCGATCTTCAACTTTCGTTTTTTGACCGAAAGCAAACGACGAAGTCTAGATGGGTTAAAAAGCGAAACAAGATTCGGGAATAGGTAGATTCGGGATTTCGAGAATAGAAACTCGTACAGCCGTGGCTCCGTGAGTTTATATGGAGGTTTGAGACGTTGTAGAGATAGGCCTTGGAGTAAGGAACAAGTAGAAACAAACGGAAGTCAATTCGGAGTTGTAGATAAAAAGTTATAGCAGTTTGAATAGAGATAGGTTTGTCAAAACTGTTCTGCACGCTTTTTAAAGCACGCGCGACACGGTCAACGCGCGCTGGCTGGTTGGTCCGGTTCGGCCTTGCTGGGCCGCCGGCTGGCTTGGCCGGCCCATTGGTTTTTTTTTTTCTTTTTTTTTCTTTTTTTTTTCTATTTACTTGTTTCTCTCATATCTTTTGCATACGAACTCCAAATGACATGATTCTTGTTTCTAAATTTTTCTAAAATCGAATAGATCACTATAGGATCAAATTTGTAATCTTTTTACTAGTTTAGAAGTAGTGGGTTTATAAAACCTTGTATATCTTATTTTATTTATATCTTTATGTGTTTGTATTTATTCCATAACTTTTTCATACTAGCTCCAAATGAGCTCAATTTTGTTTCTAAAATTTTGTAGTATTAATTGTATCTCTTTAGGCTATGATTAGCAAAAATTTATGCCTTAGCAACAGTGGGTTTTTATAAAGTCAATTTAATTTCCCCTTAGGAACATTTGGCGAATCAACTATAGGATTTGGATACCAAGATTTGGATTTAGCTTGTGAGGACTTTGCATGGATGAAATGCTTATGAATGATTCATGATTTTCATTTTGAAATCTTGCACACCAACTCTACAATCCAAAATCAATCCACGCCCTTTTGCCTATATGGCTACTTAGGTCATAACAAGATAATATAGGATTTTGAATTCAAGGTTGAGAGGATTTTCTATTCAAAAAGTTTCTTCTCTTTGAGAATTTTCAACAAAGTCAAACAATCAATCAATCTTATTTATTTATTCCACATTCCAAAATTAGAATAATTTTTGGGATGTGACAGACTACCACCCTAAAAAAAATCTCGTCCCGAGATTTGGGAAGGATAGAAAGAAAGGAAGGTTCAGGATCAGGATCCATTAGGATGCTACCACCCTTAAAAGAAATCTGACTAGGTCACTTTCAAGGATTCACTTGTCTCAATTGGTTTTTCATTGCACTTCTAATTCCATGATTGATAGTTTCTGAGGGAGCATTTCTTAAACTAGCGAAACTCTTATGGTGGGCAATTAGGAAACTTTGCTTCATGATACCCATTAACACGGTTGAAATTCATCCTTACCGTATATTCCTACGCTAAGCATGGATGCTTTTGTAGAGGTGGAACAATCTACCATTTTAAGGTTTAGGCTCAACGCCGGCTCTCTGCTAAGGCTGAAAGGCACTCAAGATTCGAAAAGCCAACAGTACAAAGCGAATAATAAGAGTATAGGAATGGTGATCAATCCATCCTGCACCCAATTATTACCCTGTATGAGGATAGGTGAATCACGTTTTTCTATCACTCGGGGCATTCTTACTTGCCTTGAAGAATGTTTCCATGGGCACGAACTAATGCTCTATGTATACTCCCATGTATTCAATCAACAAAGCTACTACTAAAACTAAGCTATCGATACTTCAACTTTCAGGTTGGGTAATCTACTACATAACATCATGTGCAACACTTCATACTTCCACATCCTTTTTTTTTCTATTGGGTGGAGCATTCCCTTTCTAAATGCATTGTGGTTGTCAAACCTTCCACTTAACACATCATTATATCTCCAAGGGTTCAGATAGGAAAGGATAGATTCTATAGGAAAGAAACGACTGAGAAAATAATCCTACCCATAACTATATGAAGCAATCAATGTCACAAACAAACAATCATATAATCAACAACCACAAGCATGCACTTGCATAACAATAACACAGAGGTCTAAATTTAGTAGTATATAACCACAAAATAGTTTGAAAGCATTGGGAACAATACTAGAGTAACATAGCAACATATAAGCACTAAACTAAATCTGTCAAAATAGTACAGCAGGTTTCACGAATTTTTCTGACTAACTTAAACTCGTCAGGAATTTTAGCCTTTTTGTGCATGTACTACAGGTAATTACGCTCCAGATCCTATTTTTTTTAGATTTTTTATATGAATTACCTAAATATGAAAATCGCGCGGTACTCTGCAGGTCCGGCAGAAAAACTGCAGCAGTAATTCCACACGAATTTCAATCAATTCACACCATTAAACTAATTAAAAATAAAAACCTCATCACAATTTCAAAACATTAGAGTTCAAAACTAACTGATCCTAAAACAGAATCACACAAAATAGCTTATACAACCAAGCAAACAACCTATATTGTCATACCACATAAGTTGGTAAGAAATATGCTAACACGATAGCGATGATCTCCTAAAGAGATAAAATGTGGGTGGTCCAGACCTAACCAAACTTGATGAGATGTTCATTTATGTCATGTTATTTGTTCTTTACTTGTAAGCCAACTCTCATATAGGTATCATAAGAATGGACAACTATAAATGTTTGAACAAGAAGAGGTTATAGAAAAGATAGACAAGGAATATAAGAACTCTAATAAGTATAAAATATGTTTGTTCTCCTAATAAAGGTCTTCTATTGCTAATCCATTTCTAAGGTCACGATCCTACAGTCAACACAGCTCTGATACCATCTTGTAACACCCCTCGCCTGATAAGGCTGAGTTCATGTGTATAGTGCCAATCCCTGGATCGGTTCACTGGCACACACAGTACAAATGATACCAAATATAACTGTGCATCATAAATACAACGAATATGATCCAGAATTTACATTATTTATTCAAGTACACAGCGGAAAACGAATACAAGGTAGATCTCCATCCTTCAAATGTGCCACAGGCGAACATTTGTTGAGTGGAGTCTCGCGACCTATGAACGATCACTCAGATACGATATAACCTGCAACATGAAACGTTGCAGCCACGAATGGTCAATACATTGAATGTATGGCAAGTAGGCTAAAGTGGTTAACAACAGATCTATCAACTACATGCTTATTTGGCCAAGTGGAGTTCAGGCTAATTTGCATAAAGCAATACAAACTTTTCCCTACTTTCAAAATACTTTTCTTCTTTCTTCAAAAACAATCTTCTAAGGACATACCAGCATAAACCCATGTAGATACAAGACAGTTCAGCTTTTCCTAAACCCATGTTCATCCATCAATTTTAGTATTAAGAAATTGGGATGAGTGAGAAATATCATAGCATCAGTATCAGGTCGCTCAAATTGTCCATAACCGGGGACACGGCTAATCGATTAGTTTATACAACCTGCAGGGGTTAGTACACTTATACCCATGTGACTTGGCCAGCCCAGCTCGTACACCCCACTCTCATATTGGGTGATGATAGGGAGAAGTCCAAGAAGGACCGTTCGGGAAGTAGCTCCCCCCCATCCCGACGCGCACCGGTCCAACCTACACTATCTACATCTCTGGATACGCGGGTTTGAGTTACCACAACCCTACTGAGTTCAACCAACCGCCCATTTCATTATTGGCACATGGTTGCACACGAAAGCTTCCAAACAAAGAACCAATCCTTTCTCAGTGTCCTGGGCGGCATTCCCCACCAAAATCCACACTCGATGACCCAATCAATGCCATTCCGCCCAGTGGTTCATAAAACATGTTGGTTTGTCATTTAGCCAAACATAAGCCTTTCAAACACATACTTTTCATGATGTGATACCCTCCCTCGTCTAAATAGCATAGCTAAGCAATCTACCAATATGATGGCTCATAAACAAGGAATACTAGGGAATATATGGGTCATAGCATAGCATATACACATCAATTCCTACATATGCAATTCTACAAAACATCTACAATGCATAGGAAAACAGTAGGACATTTATGACCAAGATGCACCACCACTTGCCTTTGTTGTAGATGTAGTCGATTATATAATCCTCACAATCCTCATAGATATAATGGTTGCACTCATCATAACCACAAATTGCAATCATAGTAGTTGCAATCACAGTAGTTGCACTCCTCGCAATCTAACGTTTGAAGCAAACACAACAAACACCATTCAAAACATTGCAAACATGCAAACGTGCAATATTACAAGAAAACAATGCTGAACAGATACATGCATGACAATTTAACGAGTCACAATGGTTGCATTTAAGTGTTCTGAACATGGTTAGATTACATGATGCATGTGGAGGTCATTTAATGCACTAAGCTTTTATTACTAAAGTTGTATCAATTTAATATGGTGTATACCACTTTAATTGAACCAAATATGTTTATGTCATATTATATTGTGAACTAGATGCTACTGGATAGGTAATGCAATTTAGAGACAGTGGCAATCTGAATCACCTAAAAAGGAGTTATAGAAATTTTCTTATGATTAAAACACTATTTCAATGGGTTTAAATATTTCTGTATGAATTTCTGTTTTAACAGTACCAAAAAATTTGTCATGCAATTCTCTGTATAGATATTGTCAATACAAAACCTTAGCACTTGGATTCACCCTAATTGGAGTTACAGATCTTTTTGTATGATTTAAATGGTGTTTAATGGTTTTAAATGATTCATATAGTTTCTGTTGTCTAAAAATCAAACTAAAATTATATCTGTAATTTCCACGGAATTGTGATTTCAGGGACATATTATTTGTAATTTTCTGAATAGTATTTATTTTCTTATGAATTTATTACTCTAAATAGGCCATTAAAACTATTTAAATCTTCACGGCAAACCTTACAGTAAAAGGCTGAACTAATTGCATATTGATGATCTACATGGAACCAGCTTTCCAACGGTATATCATTTATATTTTTGTGACAATCAATTAATTTTTAATGAATTTAATGATTTTTAAAGCCATTAAACTAATTAAAATGCTACGTGTTAAATAATCCGCAAAGGCTGATCCAACCAGATATTATTAAAGTACATTACAGTAGCTTCAATTTGATATATTATTCATATTTTTCAGAGTTACAGATAATATCTTATGAATTTATTAACCTAAAGACCATTAAAAACTAATTAAATTACTGCAGTAACCACGTACAGTAAAAGTTGGATCTATTCTGATAAGATGATTCTACATGAAATTATCTTCAATTTGATATATTATACGCAATTTTTGGACGTGGTATGAATTTCTAATGAATTTTACAAGTTAGATCTATAATATGCAATTTTAAATTCGAACGGAATATTCCAGGGAATATTCCGCTGACTGGACAGGTTGACTTTGCATGCTGACTGGGACTAGATGTTGACCTTACGTTGACGTGGCGTTGACGAGAAAATGACCGGATGACGACATGGCACGCATCGGTTTGATTGGATCTCGACCGTCTGGATAGGATCCGGTGGCTAGAAGAAGAGATTGGCCCGATTTTGGCTCAGAATAGACAAGAAATAGATCTGTGTTGAGAGACAAATCCGTAGGTCAAATCGAAAACTCAGAACATGAAAGTTGTGGGGAATAATTATTCCTACCTTCTCACCAAAGGAATTTGGATTTGAAGAAACGAGCGCGAGTACATCTTGGATTTACACCGTAAGATCTGAAATATTGCGATACGAAATTCTCCGGCTGTGGTGGATGAAAAGAGGTGAGGTTTGTCGGGATTGAAAGATTTCGACGCGATCTTCAACTTTCGTTTTTTGACCGAAAGCAAACGACGAAGTCTATATGGGTTAAAAAGCGAAACAAGATTCGGGAATAGGTAGATTCGGGATTTCGAGAATAGAAACTCGTACAGCCGTGGCTCCGTGAGTTTATATGGAGGTTTGAGACGTTGTAGAGATAGGCCTTGGAGTAAGGAACAAGTAGAAACAAACGGAAGTCAATTCGGAGTTGTAGATAAAAAGTTATAGCAGTTTGAATAGAGATAGGTTTGTCAAAACTGTTCTGCACGCTTTTTAAAGCACGCGCGACACGGTCAACGCGCGCTGGCTGGTTGGTCCGGTTCGGCCTTGCTGGGCCGCCGGCTGGCTTGGCGGCCCATTGGTTTTTTTTTTTTCTTTTTTTTTCTTTTTTTTTTCTATTTACTTGTTTCTCTCATATCTTTTGCATACGAACTCCAAATGACATGATTCTTGTTTCTAAATTTTTCTAAAATCGAATAGATCACTATAGGATCAAATTTGTAATCTTTTTACTAGTTTAGAAGTAGTGGGTTTATAAAACCTTGTATATCTTATTTTATTTATATCTTTATGTGTTTGTATTTATTCCATAACTTTTTCATACTAGCTCCAAATGAGCTCAATTTTGTTTCTAAAATTTTGTAGTATTAATTGTATCTCTTTAGGCTATGATTTAGCAAAATTTATGCCTTAGCAACAGTGGGTTTTATAAGTCATTTTAATTTCCCTTAGGAACATTTGGGCGAATCAACTATAGGATTTGGATACCAAGATTTGGATTTAGCTTGTGAGGACTTTGCATGGATGAAATGCTTATGAATGATTCATGATTTTCATTTTGAAATCTTGCACACCAACTCTACAATCCAAAATCAATCCACGCCCTTTTGCCTATATGGATACTTAGGTCATAACAAGATAATAGAGGATTTTGAATTCAAGGTTGAGAGGATTTTCTATTCAAAAAGTTTCTTCTCTTTGAGAATTTTCAACAAAGTCAAACAATCAATCAATCTTATTTATTTATTCCACATTCCAAAATTAGAAGAATTTTGGGATGTGACACTTACCTCATCAATATTCAGCCTTCAGCCGCTCTGCAGGATGGTACCCCTCTTGAGAGCCTATCTGGTCATTCTCCCGACTACTCTATGCTTTGCTTGTTTGGTTTTGTTTGCTATGTTCTCATTGCCCCTCGAGAACGCACCAAACTGACCACTCAGTCTGTTGAGTGTGTCTTCCTTGGATAGAGTGATGAGCATAAGGGCTATCGCTGTTGGGACCCTATTGGTCGTCGGATGCGTATCTCTCGCGACATTACTTTTGATGAGACGCGCCCTTTCTATCCTCGTCCCACTGCTGGTACCTACCTGGTGGAAGATATCTCTTTTCTTCTTTTTCCCGACACACCTCCTTCTACTCCTACTGTGTCTTCTTTAGGACCCCCTCCCCCTGATGTCTCTTCTTCAACACCATCCTCCTCTGCTCTGTCTAGTTCCCCTAGTTCTCCTTGTTCTCCATAGCCTTCCTCTGTTATTCCTTCTTCATCGTCGTCTCATGAGTCGTCTTCCTCTGATGAGCTTCCCTCTACTCGTCCTGTTCGTCGCGCGTCATGCCCCCAACCGTTACTCTCCTAGTTAGTATGGTCTTTCTGTTGTCTCTGAGCCGACTTCTTATCGGGATGCTGAGCATCATCCTGAATGGCAGCTGGCCATGGCTGAGGATCTTGCTGCGCTTGAACGCACTGGCACTTGGGATCTTGTTTCTCCCCCTCCCGGTGTTCGTCCTATCACGTGTAAGTGGGTCTATAAAATTAAGACCCGATCTAATGGATCTCTTGAGCTCTATAAAGAGCGTCTTGTGGCTCATGGTTTTCAGTAGGAACACGGTCGTGACTATGATGAGACCTTTGCTCCTATGGATCATATGACCACTATGCGTACTCTTCTTGCTGTTGCTTCTGTTCGTCACTGGTCTGTGTCCCAGCTTGATGTTCAGAACGCCTTTCTCAATGGCGAGTTGAGTGAGGAGGTTTATATGCAGCCTCCTCCTGGGTATTCTGTTCCCGCGGGGATGGTTTGTTGTCTTCGACGTTCTCTTTATGGCCTCAAATAGGCCCCTCGTGCCTGGTTTGAGCGCTTTGCCTCTGTAGTGATTGTTGCTGGTTTCTCCCCTAGTGTTCATGATCCAGCGCTGTTTGTTCACACTTCTCGTCGTGGACGCACTCTTCTTCTTCTCTATGTTGATGATATGATCATTACTGGTGATGATCTTGAGTATATAGCCTTTGTTAAGGATCTTCTTCGTGATCAGTTTCTTATGACTGATCTTGGTCCTCTTCGATACTTTTTGGGATTGAGGTTTCCTCCACTTCTGATGGTTTTTTCATCTCCCAGGAAAAGTATATTCAGGACCTTCTTGTTCGTGCTGCTCTTGGGGATGAGCGCACTGTTGAGACCCCTATGGATCTTAATGTCAAGCTTCATCCTACTGATGGTGATCCTCTTCCTGATCCGATGCGTTATCGCCATCTTGTTGGGAGTCTTGTTTATCTTGCTGTCACTCGTCCTGACATATCTTATCCTGTTCATATTCTGAGTCAGTTTGTTTCCGCTCCTAACACTGTTCACTATACTCATCTTCTTCGTGTTCTTCGTTATCTTTGTGGCACGATCACTCATCACCTTTTCTTTCCTCGTTCCAGATCCCTCTAGCTCCAGTGCTATTCGTATGCTACGTGAGCGAGTGATCCTACGGATCGCCGTTCACTTTCTGCTTACTGTGTGTTTCTTGGTGGTTCACTCATTGCTTGGAAGACGAAGAAACAGACAGCGTTTTCCCGTTCGAGTGTTGAGGTTGAGTTGCGTGCTATGGCCTTGTTGACTGCTGAGGTGACCTGGTTACGGTGGTTGCTTGTGGATTTTGGGGTCTCTATTACCACACCCAATCTGGTTTTGTCTGATAGTACAGGTGCTATTAGTATTGCACGTGATACGGTCAAGCATGAGCTTACCAAGCATATAGGTGTCGATGCTTTCAATACACGTGCTCAGGTGCAGGCTCAGGTTGTTGCGCTTCAGTATGTGCCTTTAGAGTTACAGTTGACAGATTTCTTTACGAAGGCACACACCATTGCGCAGCATACTTTCTTTCTCTCCAAACTCAGTGTTGTCGAGCCACCATGAGTTTGAGGGGGGGGTGTTAGATGTATATTTGTATATTGCATGTCCCCACTTGTTAGGGGGTTTTCCTGCATATTTTCACCTGTACATGTACTATATATTGTGGCCTTTGGCCCCAGAGGAATACAAGTTGCCTATTCCTAACAGCATGATCTGATCTCATCCCCATGCCCCCGTCTAGCAAACAGAAAATGGCCGTAGCTTTCCATACATGTAATAAGCAATAACTTTTTGTTGTTGTTGTTGTTGTTGTTGTTGTTGTTGTTGTTGTTGTTGTTGCTGATCCTGATGGGGGGTGATTTAGTCATTATCTTCCAAATAACATCTCAACAGAGCGAGGAGGAGCAGCGACATCGGTGCCCTGCCATGTCTTCTTTGTCTGTGATGCCGCCCGTCGAGGGGCGAGGTCTGACGAGTATCCTCTTGGAAATTTGATGCTATGGTAGATTTTCAATTTTGGTGCTATGTTGAATGGAGAATTGTGTCGGTTTTCTGACGAGGTTTGATGTATTGTTCTTTTTTTTGGATTGAAATGTTCTTCTCTAGTGTGTTGTGAGGCATCAGGTTCTACACCACTGGCTGTCGAGCGACATTGTGTTCAGGTTCAGGACACGATCTTCCACTTCCACAAGGTGGGTTCTTCTTCCTTGGGATGTCTGACGATGCTTTGTGGGTCTGATGGCGCTTCTTCCTGTGTTGTGCTCGACAAAATTCCACCATGAATTCAATTTTTGTGTGTGCAGTTCCCGCTCATGTCCAAGATCCAGAAAATGCACCACAGGCTCACCAGGCAGGAGGAGGACTGTACGGTGTGAAAGGCAATGCCGACGAAGATGATGTTAATGCAGATTGTACATGGCAATGCAATTCTTTACATGGATTTTTCACACAGACAGATCAAAGGCAATCTTCTGAACATTGACCATTTAGGTAATCATATTCGTCTTAAATGCGCTGCCTTATTCCTAATCAAATCTTTGTTCTTATTTCTTTATAGGGGGCATAACTCTATTTTAAAAAAAGTGCATCTGCAGTTCTTTCTAAATAAAAACTTTTTTACTGATATAGTAGATTTGTCATGCTAATCCTTTGCTCTTTTAGGGAAAATCCTCTGATCATTTTTCTGCAAGAGCAATATATATTCAATGATAAGTTCATCTCTCCGTAGTTAGTACCTCTTGATGTTTCAGTTCAGGTGTAACACTAAAATGGGTGATTCTATGGCCTTCCAGCAAATACTATTAGTTAGTTTTTTTGGATTAGTTAGAAGTTACTGTCTTACTGCCGCACTACTTGAGCTCTGGCTGCTTCGTCATAATCAAGCCATACTTCTTATGGCAATAAAAGATGATATTAAGGTGGAAGTCATGTTCAAAAAGATTGTACAACAGATAGGTATATATCATGTCTATTATTTAGTGAATGTTATTATTCATTATTTAACACTTTCAATTTGAATGCTACTTTCTTTATTGCATTCGGCCTACAAATTGTGGATTAAGATATTTATCTCACTAATCAGCCAAAGTAGTGTAGACCTAGGAAAATGGCTACTGTTATATTGCCTCAGTCAAGAGGTCAACTTCTCGAAGTCTAAAACCACTGCAAGGGTTAGAATTTTCATTGACTACTTTCACAAGAAACATTACAAATGTTGATTTCAAAAGGTATAGTAAATAACTACATATGCTGGTAGGCATAGGACAAAAGTGGTTTTCAAATTTGTACACTGAAAAGTTACAACCAGGCAATGTACTCGATCTCACATTTCTTACTAAAACATCAGCATCATAGTTTATCTTCCATTGGACATTCTTGAACATTAAGTTTCCGCTCTTGCATCTTCTTTGGTAGGCAACATAGTAGGCCTGATCTGCAACTATAAATTTGCATTTATAGTGTTATGAGAGTTGAGAGCCTGGATGGTATGCGTTGTTAGATATGAACATGGTCTCATAGCTGAAGCATGGTTATAAAATTTAACTAATAAAAAGGAGACCACAAGCCTCAGCATAGGCTAAGAAATAACTGTTGTAAAGTGACCTCACTTTTCAGTTCGCCACTGAAAGAAGAGTAGTTCACCTGTATGTATATATGCCTAAACCTGCAACTTCAGAAGGGAAATAGGAAGCATCTACGAAGAAGAAATTAGAGAGTCCATTCCCTATCATATTCCTCGAATAAATGTGTTCCCTTGTGAGGATTGCAGCCTTGCAATACAAAGTTTGGTTAGGAGTTTCTAAATGGTAGAAGTACTTCCTAAAAACGTTCCTATGTGTGATGATGGACTTCAAGTTGAGAGATTAAAGTGTTTAGGATGCACAGCTAGAGGTAGTTTTCTTTTTCAGTAATATGTTTACATCTGGATTACTCACCTAGAAGTTACCGATTTTTTTCCAATGAAGGGGTATTGGCAATGAATGCAATATGCCTCAATTATCCAGTCAGTGCAAAATGTATAATTCATAATTAATTTATAACATAACATGTGTGTTATTGTCCATGGAAATCATGTTACTTCTTTTGCTCCCAACTGACCTTATCTTTCAAAATTACAAAATTATAAGCTAGCATGTGCTCATATATTCATAATATTAAGTTTGTTGAGTAGTATTTTTGCTAGAAGAATCATATGTATCAGATGAAAAATAAGGATGTGTTTCAAAACATAAATACATGTAAAGAATTGCATTGCCATGTACAAGCGCTTTTGAAGTACTCCGTCTCTAAATGAGATAATATGGTTAAAAGTGAAATTTATTAGAGAGCTGTGAATAATTGATTGTGTTGTTCCAATGATCTGCCCATAGTATAATCTTACGAAATTATGGATAAACTCAGCTTAACCGAAGTTTATTTATAGTTGCTCAATCCACTTGGGGTGAATGATAGTGTATATACCTCGCTTTAGAAAGATTTGGGGTTGGATTTTGTAAGATACTAAGATGTCATTATAGGTGCTCCTTGTATATTACTTAGGACTTATGACAATTTTCCTATTATCTATGAAGCTGCATCGAGGCATTGCAGAGAAAGTACCCAAGGTATGAAGAAGCCTCTTGAATTTTAGGGATAACATAAATGAGGGATCTATTCAAGCGGTAGAGGAAATTGTAGAGTACAAAAGTTGCTATGAACTGCAATCATCCCCTAGATCGCAGGACACTTAGAAGGTGCAAGTGAGGGTAAGTAGCTTACTGCATTTCTATAGATTTTTTAAGTTATAATAAAACTTGTATTTTTCATGTCCATTCTAGCTAGAATGAGCTAGAACATGACCAGCATATGTTTTTAACTGTCAAATATTATGTTTGTTACTTTATCCCATCTCCACTTTCTGGTTGAATTTTTTTGTATTTTAGACAATTGTAAAAATAATCTGTTAGAAGCTCATCATTGTGACTGACAACGTGAACACCTTTGTTTCTAAACAATGGATTTATTCTGTTAAACACAAACTTTCAAGCTAAGGCGTCAGAATAGAGTCTGTTATTTGTCTCGTTAGCTCGATATTACAACTGGCAGCTTGACCATCTTTGTTTGTGAATGAGTTGATTTTACCCATTAGTCATATTCGGCTTGGTGGCTATCTTTATGTTTTATCTTTCATGTTAGATAGTGGAGCTTAGAAAATGATTATTGATAAAGGGATTATGAACTCCTTAATCTCTGAGATGTATGAGTGTTCCCCATGCTAAATATTAGAAGCTACATCTAAATAAAATGTAGTGTGAGTGATCCCCCCTTGAAATTATTATCTCTCGTTAGTGAAAGTATCCTTTTAGTTATTCCTTTTGAAGAATGTAAAGGACAGAAGGTTTCCCAACTGCAAGCCTGGCATACTTCCCTGTAAATTTGAGTTTTTGATGGTATAGCTCACTATCATTTGCTTGATGAAAGGTATTGAGATTTACATTTCAAATGGTACATTTCATATCTTTAGTTTGATTTTTTTCGACCATTTGATCTGACTGCTCCTGCTTCAAGGTAGCATGTAATACGACATTCATGCTTAGAGAGTAGAATAGTGTGTTATGTATATTGTGCTTTTGCTTCAGTGCCATCTCTCAGTGAGCGCATGTGGTGGTAAACACAATTGGAACTTGGAATGTTCATCCATGCAATTTAGCACTGTTGGAAAATCCTAAATACTTAGTCTTAGGAACTTGAAAAAATACAACTTCTCCTCGCCCTAAGGATTACTTTTGAGGTCATCACTTTGTGCATCATGTTTAATGTTAATCCGAAATGTGATCATGCATGTGCGGCTTTGTAGAGAGAATACCTCTAGAAGTGTATATGCAATGAAAAGCTTAAGAAATCTGAAATGCTTCGTAGGCTTTTTTTTCGCAGTTCCATTTTTGGTTATCTGCCACCTTTTGACACAGTGTTATGTTTGTACATATTTCAGCCAGAACATGTTAAAATCTGAAAGAAACCTTCTTTCAGAAGGTGATAGTGCTTACTTAGTGAAGCTTTACTATTCTTTTCAAAGAGTATTTGTATCTCATCCTGGTGGAGAGATGATGACTACTTTTCTTATGGGTAAGGACACACCGACAAAAGATGAAGGATAATGTACTAGCAATAGAGTCCATTCACAAGCGCAATTACATTCACGGTATCGTAAAACTACTATCTTGCTCTTTCATTATTTTCCTTAAAATTTATTAATCTTGTTGATTCAATAATCTAACATGTATTTTTATGTTCATGTTGTCAGGGATATCAAGCCGGATAATCTATTGTCAGATCTCATCTACAGACATTTTCTGCCAAAAATACGTATAGCAATGGCAACGCCAACACCTACTTTGTAGCTCCTTTGGCACGTGTTCAAGGGATTGTCTGATATCCTTTTGATACACAGGGAGATGAAGTGCATACGTACTGATGATGTATAATATTTTATAGCACTGTTGCCTTCACTTCATTTGTGTATCAATTCTTGAGGATATTTGAGCTACATACCTAGATTATGGTCCTTTGTGAGCTTTGTTACCTAATGTGCTATCATTATCGTTGATGAAATCATAATTTTTGTGCATGTTTTTGGATATGGGTTGAAAGAACATGTTGGGCCCCCATGTGTGGTTTTGGTAATTAATGACAATCTCTATGGACTAATGCTTGTATCAAGTTGTACTTGTAGGAATTGTCCATATGCAATGCTTGAACCATATGTTGGCTTCAAGGTTTGGAGAAGAAGAAAGTGGAGAGGATCAAGTGGTGACCAAGGTGTTCAAAGAGTGATTCATAGATTGGTCATGTGAGAGTTAAACCTATGAAGATCTCATGCTTAAAGCTTGCCATCCTCGGTGATCATGGATCGATGAAGAAAAGGTCAAAGTAAAGGTTTCCCCATGTTGTATGGGGGAGTAACTTGCAAGTCTTCATCATGCAAGTGCGTACAATACCAATCAAGAAAGGTGTTCCATCTTGAGAACGAAAAGACCGTATAAATCTTAATCAAGTGGAATATGTGCAAGGCAAAGGTATGATCATGATAGGGTTTCTTTCTTACCGGTCTCGTGGTGTTAGTTGGGGAGACCGGTTTATAGGATAGACAACCGTACTATCAAGAGGGGCTCCCAAGTGAGTAACTCGATCATATCGTTCAGAGAGAGCTCAAACCTTTGCATACTTAGCATCATCCTTTCTTGGTTGTTATTGGATCTTATCCATGTGAGGTTTCTAGAGCTTCTGGTAATATTCATAACAATCCCTAGTTCATCAAAATGGATTTCCCCTTTATATCTTATTGCGTTTTTTATCTTGGAGGTTTTACCGGTTTGTCTTTTAGAGATAGGTAAAACCTTCCATTATTTCGTTCTTACTCATGTGAGGATTTAGAGCTTATTTTAATCTCCATGACAAGCTCTAGTTCATCGAAAACGGATTTCATATGCATTCTCTACTATGTTTTCGATGTTGGAGGTTTTACTGGTTTTGTCTTTTTGTGAGAGGTTAAACCTTTCGTCATTTGGTTCTATACTCCCTTGATGGACTATTATGTTTTTCTGTATGATCTTGTAGAGCTTATTGTCCTCTTTAAAACGAGCCCAAGATCATCAAAATCGGAGTCCGGATGCAAAAGTTATGGATGTTTTCGTATTGGTCTTTCTGCCAGTTTTTGTAAGACCGGAGACTCTGGACTAATCTCTGGTCTAATATCCGGACCGTGTCCACTACGTCTGTTTGGCCTGGGTACACCGGAGACTCCGGTCCCAGTCCGGAGACTCCGGACCTGGCGATTCCTGGGCCTAACGGTTGGATTTCTAGGGACCTATTTAAGGGGCCCTTCTTTCCCAATGGTTCCCTAGCTCTCTTGCAAGTTTCCCCCCACCATTGCTGACCTTTTGAAGCTTGCTACCCCCCTTCAATCCCTCCCTTGATTCTTGCATATAATTTAGGGATTTGAAAGAGGAGATCTAGATCTACAATCCTACCAATCCATCTCTCCTCTAAGTGAGGGGAACATCTTGGGATCTAGATCTTGGAGTCTTTTGTGGATTTCCTCCTTTGTTCTCCCTCTCTTATTATCCCACAAGATTTTGTAGCTTTGGTGGAATTTGGGAGAGAAGGATTTGAGCACTACTTTTGTTCATGCCATTGCATTTGGTGCATCGGTTTGAGTTCTCCCCGTAGGATTTGGTGAGTGAAAGTTGAGAAGCTTTTTACTCTTGGGTTCTTGGAACCCTAGACGGTTTGTTGGTGTTGCAGGTTGTGTCCTTGGTGGCGTTTGTTGGGAGCCTCCAATTAAGTTGTGGAGAAGTGCCCCAACCTTGTGAGAGGTTCCGGTTTGCCACCGACAAGTGCACGGATAGTTGAAGTGTGGATCGATCCCATTGGGGTGAGATTCACCGGAGAATAAGGGAGGCCTTTTGTGGCGTTGGTGGTTTGATACCACCCCCTCTCCAAACGAGACGTACTCCATGTTGGGAGGAACTCGGTAAAATATCGCTGTCCCCGCGTGCCTCGGTTATCTCTATACCCGAGCTCTTTACTTATGCACTTTACATTGTGATAGCCTTCGTTCTTGAAGTAATATATATCTTTCTATCACTTTGTTGCTTGTATTGCTTAGCATTGGTGCACATAGGTGAACCTTAGTTGTTCTAGGTTGTGCTTTACAAAGTAAACACTAGTTTTATTCCGCCTTTGTTGAGCCACTCTAGGAAAAGTTTTAATCGCCTATTCACCCCCCTCTAGGCGACATCCGTATCCTTTCAGTTGGTATCAGAGCCCGGTCTCTCGTGTTAGGCTTCACTGCCTTGAGAGTAAAGATGTCGGCTAGGGGATTATTGCACAATGACATGTTTATATTTGATGGCACAAATTATGATATATGGAAAAATCGTATGCTTATTCATTTTCGGGACATGGACCCAAATTTGGAGCGTATTGTAGATATAGGTTTTTCTCCTCCTATGGATTTAAAAAATCTATCTTGTGAGGACGAGAAAACCTTATATCTCGATGCTCAAGCTACTAATGTGCTTGTTAATGCTTTGAGCTATGTAGTTACCTCCTCAATCATTCCTTTTTGGAGCACTCATGAGTTATGGACCAAACTTCAAGATAAATATGGTGTGTCCAACATTATTAAGGATGATTATGTTGCTTCCACTTCCGGTCGAGATGGGTTCTCATCCTCTACCACTTCACCAACATGTGACTTTTCACAAGGTAATGATATGGTGAGTGGTGATAGAAATTGCAATTTGGATAGTGTGCTTACTATTTGTAACCCCTCATCTCTATCTAGTTGCAATGATCTATCTTTGGACTTTAACACTTCTAGCACTACAAACTCCTTACATGCTTGTGTTAATATTCCTTGCATATCATGTAGAAATGACTTGAATAAATCTCATGATGATATGCTCATGTTGTCTTGTTGCCATGATAAACATGCTTCTATTTCCTCTAGTGCTTGTGTTGCTAACCATGTAGAGGAAAATGAAGATTATATGGGCCAAGACAAGGTCTTGAAGAGAGCTAAAAGTGCAATCTCATCATCACCTTCCTCCGGTTCTCACATATGCCTTATGGCTAAGGGAACAAAGGTAACCTCTTTGAATCCCATTGTATCTCATGATGATGATGATGAGGTTGAGAATGATAATGATGATTATAGAGGTAAGTTGATATTACCTCTATTAAGAAAATGGGAGAGGTTGTCTATAGCGCTCTCTTCAAAAATAAAATTGCTTCCTCCAACTTTCTTGAAATCTTGAATTGTGCCATAGAAGGCAATGATCTTATTGAGGAGCAAGAAAACTTAATTGATGAAAAGTTTGAACTTGAGCGTGAGTATGCTAATGAAGTTGCAACAACTAAAGGACTCCCTTGAAGAACAAACCACCAAGAATCTCTTGAGGAGACTTTTACTCTAAATATCTAGAGTAAAGGAATACCATGATAGAGAACTTGCGGTGGCAAACTCCTTCAAGATTAAAAATGATGAACTTGAAGGTGCTTATGCTAAACTCCTTGAGGATTTTTAGCACCTCAAAAATGGCTATAGGGTCATAAAGGGTGAGCTCATCAAACTCACCAAGTCACATGAGCAACTTAAAGCCTCATATTCAAAAGAGCTTGCCAAGTTGCCCTCACCTCTTGCTAATAATGATGATGCTTATGCTATTAACTCTATTTCTTTTGAAGCATCTATTTTAAAGGAGAATGTTGAGCTAAAGGCTCAACTTGCTTTGCTAACTAGCAACTATGGGAAATTAGAAGAAAGCCATGTTAAGCTCTCAAGCTCGCATGAGGATCTCCTAGTCTCCCATGGTAGGCTAAAGTTTGCTCATGAGGCCATCATGTGAAAGGTAACATCTAGTGGGCCTCATGTGGACATTAGCACTACATCTACTCCAAATGTTATATTTCCATGTGCTAGTCCTTGTAGTTCATCCTCTCACAACCATGATATATCTCGTGATGAATTACATTCCGTGCCTTTTTGCTCTAACAATGTAGCATCTACTTCCTCTAGTGTCTTTGTTGAAACTTGTAGGGTTCGTAGCATAGAAAACAAAAAAATTCCTACGATGTGAACTATATACCAAGATCTATCTACTAGATACAAACAACAGGCGGATGTATATCCGTAGAGAACATACCCTTGAAGACCGACAAAGCTTAACGAGTTCAACTCGTGGTTAATGTAGACGATCTCTTGCCGATCTCAAGATCGAGAGGAAGTCCTAGCGCCGCAAATCAGCAGCGCATCCGTGCTCACACACACGTTCGAGGCACCGAGCAACCTCCGCCTCCTCGCTCCAGCGATGCAGCGGAAGCACAACTCTTTCTTGCCGAATAGCCACCGGGAACATGTATCTCGCTAGTCCGAGACCATGGGGGATAAATTCTAGAGGGGGAGAGAGATCCTTCACGAGGAGGTGTGTGAGACAAGTGAGGAGGGGGGCTCCTTTTATAGGAGGAGGGGGACCCCAAGGGGGTGGCCGGCGCATGGGGCCTGCCCCTTGCCCTCCCCTCTTCATGTGGGTGGACACTCCACTCACAAATCTCCTTTAAATTCCCTCCACTCAAAGTCCACTCAAATTCCCCATTAAATTTCCACCAAATTTAATGCAAACTCTCATTAAATAAAAATCTTTTATTTTATTCAGAATTTTGTCAATTACTTTAATGACAACATTCACAAATAACCCCTTGCTAGATTCTATTTCACATGCATAACCACTTTATGCAATTCATCACCCGAAAACCTGTTTCGGTATCTAGTGAAATAAATTCCTGCGCTTGTTCATTCTTTCGGCATGAAACATTTGCTCCAATTGATGTCGGTGTCTCTTAAGTGTGTCACCCTACGGTTCATGAATAATGCGGACATGATCGAGACCCCTCTCGGATCAATAATCAGAAGCGGGATCTGGAGACCCATACTGACTCCCACCATTCAACGATGACTTTCTTGTGATCGTCGGAACCTTTTACGCTAGTACCTTAATCCCTTTGTTTCACGATATATTACATGTCCGAGATTCGATCATCGGTATCTCCATACCTAGTTTGATCTCGTTACCGACATGCACTCTTTTCTCGTTCATGTGATTATAACATTCTAGTGATCAAATCACTTGCTTGCAAGCTAATCAATGTGATATCACCGAGAGGGCCCAGAGTATATCTATCCGTCATCAGTATGAACAAATTCCACTCTCGATCCATGAGCCTCAACATAACACTTTATTAGTTCTGAATCCATCTTTATAATCACCTATTGCGGTGTGACGTTTGATGTTATCAAGAACTCTTTCCGGTGTTAGTGATTGACATGATCTCATGGTCTAAGGATTAGGATCACTTCGTAAGTTGTTATAGCAATATAAACTCAATGACTTTGATCGTAATGCTATACTTCGGATGAATGTTCATCACACCATTACACTAATGTTGTGATCCCGTTATTAACAACATCCCATGTCCATGATCAGGAAACCTTGATCATCTTGTTAATCAACGAGCTAGTTTATGAGAGAGGCATAACTAGGAACTTTCTGTTTGTTTATAAACACACATGTATTAACTTTTCCGTATTAATACAATTATAGAATGCAAATAAACATCTATCATATACTTGGAATATACATAATAACACTTTATTATTGCCTCTCAGGGCATATTCCCTTCAGTCTCTCCCACTTGCACTAGAGACAATAATCTAGTTCATAGTGATAAATCTAACACCCATTGAGTTCTGGTGTTGATCATGTTTTGCTCTAGGGAGAGTTTTAGTCAACGGATCTGCTACATTGAGATCTGTATGTACTTTACAAATATTTATATCTCATCCTTGACATGCTCGCGGATGGAGTGAAACCGGCGCTTATATGCTTGGAATGCTTGTGAGACCTTGGCTCTTTGGCATTGGCAATGGCACCATTGTTGTCACAATAGATCACCATTGGTCCAACGCGTTTGCCACCACTCCTAGTTCGGATATGAACTCCTTCATCCAAACTGCTTCCTGAGCCGCTTCCGAAGCAGCAACATATTCGGCCTCCGTTGTTGATCCCGCTACCACAGGTTGTTTGGAGCTCCTCCAACTAACCGCTCCGCCATTCATGAGAATACGTATCCGGATTGAGACTTAGAGTCATCCGGATCGGTGTCAAAGCTAGCGTCGACATAACACTTAGCGACGAGCTCTTCTTCACCTCCGTATACAAGAACATATCCTTAGTTCTTCGTAAGTACTTAAGGATATCTTGACCGCTATCCAGTGTTCCGAACCTGGATCCGATTGGTACCTACTAGTCAAACTAATAGCATGTGCCACATTCGGTCTTGTACATAGCATGGCGTACATTATAGAGCCTATGGCTGAAGCATAGGGGACTTTGTCCATTATCTCTCTTTCTTCTGCCGAAGCCGGACTTTGAGTCTTACTCAATGTCTTGCCTTGCAACATAGGTAAGAACCCCTTCTTACTTCCGTCATTTTAAACTTCTTTAAAAATCTTATCAAGGTATGTACTTTGTGATAGCCCTATTAGGCGCCTAGATCTATCTCTATAGATCTTTATGCCTAATATGTATGACGCTTCACCTAGGTCCTTCATTGAAAATTTGCTGTTTGGATAACTTTTAACACTGTTTAAAAGATCTATATCATTTTCGATCAATAATATGTCATCCACATATAATATCAGAAATGCCACATTGCTCCACTCACTTTCTTGTAAATACAAGCTTCTCCATAAGTTTGGACAAATCCAAACTCTTTGATCACCTCATAAAGCGGAGAATTTCCAACTTCGTGATGCTTGCTTCAATCCATAGATGGATCGCTGAAGCTTGCACACCTTGTTAGCATCCTTAGGATCGACAAAACCCTTTGGTTGTATCATATATCAACTCTTCTTCAATATTACCATTGAGAAACGCGGTTTTGACATCCATCTGCCATAATCATCATCGAAATATGCAGCAATTGCTAACATAATCCTAAACTGACTTTAGCATCGCTACGGGAGAGAAGTCTCATCGTAGTCAAACTCCTTGAATTTGTAGAAACCCCTTTGCGACAAGTCGAGCTTTATAGACGGTCACATTACCATCAGCATCAGTTTTCCTTTTGAAAAATCCATTTGTTCTCCACGGCCTTTCGGTCGTGAGGTAATTCCACCAGTTCCAAACTTGATTTTCATACATGGATTCCATCTCGGATTTCATGGCTTCTAACCATTGTTGGAATCCGGGCTCATCTCGCTTCTTCATATGTCGCAGGGTCATCATTTTCATCAACCATGAAATTCATGACAGGATTTCCGTACAGCTCGGGAGCTGCACGCGTCCTGTTTGACCTGCGAGGTTCGGTAGTACTCTCTTTCGGAGTTTCATGATCATTATCATTAGGTCCCTCTTCACAGGTGGAGCCAACTCCAGAACAACTTCCGGCGCTGCGCTACTCGCCATACTTTGAAGAGAAGGTTCCACAACCTCTTCGAGTTCTACCTTCCGACTACTCACACCTTTCGCGAGAAACTCTTTCTCTAGAAAGGATCCATTCTTGGCAACAAAAACCTTGCCCTCGGATCTGTGATAGAAGGAATACCCAATAGTTTCTTTTGGGTATCCTATGAAGGCGCATTTTTCCGCTTTGGGTTCGAGTTTATCCGGTTGAAGTTTCTTCACATAAACATCGCATCCCCAACTTTAAGAGACAGCTTAGGTTTTGTTTTCCAAACCACAATTCATACTACGTGTCTTTTCAACGGATTTAGATGGTGCCGATTTAAAGTGAATGCAGCAGTTTCTAGTGCATAACCCCAAAAATGACAACGCAAGTCCGTCAGAGACATCATAGATCGAACCATATCTAATAAAGTACGATACGACGTTCTGACACACCATTTTCGCTGTGGTGTTCCGGCAGGTGTGAGTTGTGAACAATTCCACACTCTTTCATGTGTGGTGCTAACTCGTAACTTAGATACTCACCTCCACGGTCGGACCGTAGAAATTTGATCTTTCTATTACGATGATTTTCCACTTCATTCTGAAATCCTTGAACTTTTCAAAGGTTTCAGACTTGTGTTTCATCAAGTAGATATAACTGTATCTACTCAACATCCGTGAAAGTAACAAAATAACGATATCCACCCTCGCGCCGACACACTCATTGGACCACATACATCAGAATGTATGATTTCCAATAAACTGTCGCCCGTTCCATGGAACGGAAAACGGCGTTCTAGTCATCTTGCCCATAAGGCATGGCTCACATGTATCAAATGATTCATAATCAAGTGATTCCAAAGTCCATCCGAATGGAGCTTCTCTTCAGGCGTTTAACGCCAATATGACCTAGACGGTAGTGCCACATATATGCGATATATCATCATTAAGTTAATCCTTTTAGCATCAACATTATGAATATGTGTAACATTATCATCGAGATCTAATAGAAATAAACCATTCATCATCGATGCATGACCATAAAAGATTTCATTCATATAAATGGAACAACCATTGTTCTCGGATTTAAATGAATACCACTTCGCATCAAACACGATCCAGATACAATGTTCATGCTCAGTGCAGGCACCAATAACATTTATTCAAGTTTATAACTAATCCCGACGGTAAGTGGGAGAGGCAGCGTTTCCGACGGCCATCACATCAACGCTTGATCCATTGCCGACACGCATCTTGACCTCACCCCTTGCTAGCGGTCGCTTGTTCCGCAGCCCCTGATTCGAGTTACAAATATTAGCAACTGAACTGAACCGTATCAAATACCCAGGTGCTACTGTGAGCACTAGTCAAGTACACATCATAACATGTATTCATATATACCTTTGTTTGCCTTGCCGGCCTTCTTGTCTGCCAGATACTTGGGGCAGTTGCGCTTCCAGTGGCCAGTCCCCTTACAATAGTAGCACTCGGAATCAGACTTAGGTCCAACTCGGGGTTTCTTTTTAGGCGCGGCAACAGGCTTGCCGCCCTTACTTCCCTTCCGTTTTCCCTTCTTGTCGTTCTTGAAACCAGTGTTCCTATTGATCATCAACACTTGATGTTCCTTTTTTATCTCCACTTCTGCAGTTTTAAGCATTGACAGAAGCTCGGGGAGAACTTCTTCTCACGACTTGCATATTATAGTTCATCACGAAGCTCTTATAGCTAGGTGGCAGAGACTGCAGAACACGATGGATGCCTAAGTCAATGGGAATCGATATTCCCAAGGAACAAGCTTATCGGCGTAACCCGACATCTTGAGTACATGCTCACTAACGGAGTTGTGCTCTTCCATCATGCAGCTAAAGAACTTTTCTGAAGCGTTGTAGCTCTCTACAGCAGCATGTGTGTCGAAAATCATTTTCAACTCACCCATTGTATCAAATGCATTGCCATTTTCGAAACGCTTTCGAAGTTCCGGCTCTAGCCCATACCAATATCCGCAATGAACTAAGTTGTGGTCCTCCTGACGAGTCAGATAGACATTCTTCTCCTCGTCAGGGGCATCATCAAAAGGTGGGGGGCCTAACGGCGCTTCTAGCACATATTGCTTTTGTGCAGCAGAGAGGAGAATCCTCAAATTCATGGCCCATTCGGTAAAGTTGCTACCGTTCGTTGCTAGTTTCTCTTTCTCCATGAACACATTGAAATTAAAGCAGGTGGTGCCATCTACAGAATTTGGTAAAGTTTAGACTAGTGTAATGATAGATGAGTTCAACTAATCTATATTACGAATGAAACTCCCACTCAAAAACCATCCCTCGTGCCTTTTTGGTGATTATATGAACCAATACACTACAATACACAAGTCCGATCATCACGTGAGTCAGTATAGCTTCAAAGGCGAGCATCAAATGGGCATCATATCAACTATATGACTCATGCTTAACCTTTCGGTCCGTGTTCCGAGGCCATGTCTGTACATGCTAGGCTCACCAAGTTAACCTTAGTATTCGCGCGTGTAACTGTTTTACACCCGAAATATGGTCGTGGATCCAAGAACACCCGATCATCACGTGATGTCTTGGAGCGACGAAAACATAATCGGTGCCATACTAAAGGAAGAACACATTCTTATCTTTATATTAATGAGGGATCATCTTATTATGCTAACCAGCGCGCTAAACAAGCAATATAAGATGCTATCAAACATCATATGTTTATTAGTGAATTATATGGTTCCCGCAGATGATCTCTATCATGTGCATCGTGGTATGATCACTATCATACCTATATGTGTAAATCCAAGGTCTATATTTTACAACTATGTGTGTTTGTAAGAGTATCATCTCATACTTCTACTTACAACACTACCATATCATAACACTACCCAGCAACAATCTAAACTAGACGCCTCTAATTTATCCATTGCAAGTTTTACGTGGCTTAGGGCTTTCGAGATAGACCGTTCTTACCTACGAACATGAACCACAACGAGGATAATCAAATTGTTGACAACTCGCTTGCAAAATAGATATTGACTATAGTAGGAGAGACAGACCCCGCTAGCCTTATGCAAACTAGTTGCATGCCAAGCGTGGAACAGTCTCATGTGCAGAGGAATGTAAAATTTGTCCGGGCGGCTTCATCCCACTATGCCACCAATATCCAAAATTACAACAAAGGAGCAACAACATGATCATCATCGCCCACATACTCATATGTGTACTACCCGTGTAAAGTATCTACGCATAGATCCGGCTCTATACCACTGTAGGGTTCGCAGCATAGAAAACAAAAATTTTCCTACGATGTGAACTATATACCAAGATATCTACTAGATAACAAACAACGGGCGGATGTATATCGGTAGAGAACATACCCTTGAAGACCGACAAAGCTTCGAGTTCAACTCGTGGTTGATGTAGACGATCTCTTGCCGATCTCAAGATCGAGAGGAAGTCCTAGCGCCGCAAATCAGCAGCGCATCCGTGCTCGACACACGTTCGAGGCACGAGCAACCTCCGCCTCCTCGCTCCAGCGATGCAGCGGAAGCACAACTCTTTCTTGCCGAATAGCCATCGGGAACATGTATCTCGCTAGTCCGAGACCATGGGGGATAATTCTTAGAGGGAAGAGAGATCCTTCACGAGGAGTGTGTGAGAAAGTGAGGAGGGGGCTCTTTTATAGGAGGAGGGGGACCCAAGGGGTGTCCGGCGCATGGGGGCTGCCCCCTTGCCCTCCCCTCTTCATGTGGGTGGACACTCCACTCACAAATCTCCTTTAAATTCCCTCCACTCAAAAGTCAACTCAAATTCCCATTAAATTTCCACCAAATTTAATGCAAACTCTCATTAAATAAAATCTTTTATTTTTATTCAGAATTTTTTCAATTACTTTAATGACAAAAATTCACAAATAACCCTTGATAGAATTCTAATTTCACATGCATAACCACTTTTATGCAATTTCACCCGAAAACCTGTTTCGGTATCTAGTGAAATAAATTCCTGCGCTTGTTCATTCTTTCGGCAGAAACAGTTGCCAATTGGATGTCGGTGTCTCGTAGTGTGTCACCCTACGGTTCGTGAATAATGCGGACATGATCGAGACCTCTCGGATCAATAATCAGAAGCGGGATCTGGAGACCCATACTGACTCCCACACATTCAACGATGACTTTCTTGTGATCGTCGAAACCTTTTACGCTAGTATCTTAATCCCTTTGTTTTCACGATATATTACATGTCCGAGATTTGATCATCGGTATCTCCATACCTAGTTTGATCTCGTTACCGACATGCACTCTTTTCTCGTTCCTGTGATATAACTTCTAGTGATCAAATCACTTGCTTGCAAGCTAATCAATGTGATATCACTGAGAGGGCCAGAGTATATCTATCCGTCATCGGGATGAAAAATTCCACTCTCGATCCATGAGCCTCAACAAACCCTTTATTAGTTCTGAAATCCATCTTATAATCACCCTATTACGGTGTGACGTTTGATGTTATCAAGAAATTCTTCCGGTGTTAGTGATTGAAATGAACTCATGGTCTAAGGATTAGGATCACTTCGTAAGTTGTTATAGCAATATAAACTCAATGACTTTGATCGCAATGCTATACTTCGGATGAATGTTCATCACACCATTACACTAATGTTGTGATCCCGTTATTAACAACATCCAATGTCCATGATCAGGAAACCTTGATCATCTTGTTAATCAACGAGCTAGTTTATGAGAGAGGCATAACTAGGAACTTTCTGTTTGTTTATTAAACACACATGTATTAACGTTTCCGTATTAATACAATTATAGCATGCAAAATAAACATCTATCATATACTTGGAATATACATAATAACACTTTATTATTGCCTCTCAGGGCATACCCTTCAAAACTAACCATGTAGAGGAAATCAAAAGGCTCAAGACTCAAGTCACTTCTTTGAAGAATGACTTGAAAAAGGGTCATCAAGGGAAGGTCACACTCAAAAAAATCTTGAGTGTGCAAAAATACCCCAATGACAAGAGTGGGCTTGGATTCAACTCCAATATCAAGAACAAGTCCACTATCAAGTTGAAGCACAAGGACAACAAGAAGAATGGCCAAGATCAAGTCAAGAATCTGGCCAACATGTTTTGCTTCAAGTGCAAGGAAGAAGGGCACCATGTTAGATCTTTCCCATTGAAGAAAAAGCCTCTTAGTGTGAAACAACAAGGGAATTGGCCTCAATCTCCACCTCAAGTCATTAATGGGCCTCTTCATAAAAGGACTACTCCAGCTCTTCCTCGAGTTGTGGCTTCACCTAAGAAGAAAGATGGCAAGAGTAGAACTTGCTACATATGTCGTGATAAGGGGCATATTTCTTCCTCATGCACTATCGGTATATCCCCATCTAACCCTATCATTATTGATGATGCTTTATTCTTTGTAAGGATGAGGTTGGCAATGTGTTTGCCAATTTGTTGGTGCCCAATGTGTGTCAAGAAAAGATCCATTTGGGTTGCCAAGCCTATTGTGACTAACTTCTTAGGACCCAACTTGGTTGGGACCAACAGCCAAAACTTGATCAATAGGTATGTTTTGGAGGGCATTGGAGTCTTGGCTACATTATGAAGAATTGAGGGATCTTCATCAATTATTATTGTCAAGCCAAGCCATTTGGATTATCATGATTATATTATATTTCCAATGGTCCTCCTTGCGGTAACATATGCTAAACTCTTTACATTGAAAGTTACTCGCCCCCTTGTGCATGTGTTGGTTTTGTATCTTCCATGCTTTTGTACATGTTGTGCTATCCACTTAATTATCTTGAGGTATCAAGCATTTGTGTATGATTAGGTGGCACACCATGTATGTGTGTTTCTTATGTTTGAGCCTTGCTTGGTTATATTTGGTATCTTATTTGGCTCTTGTGAGAAATTAATGGATTATCCCTTTTTGGGGGAGTGTTATGCTTAGGCATTCCACAATCCTAAAATTGTGTGTACATGAGGAATACCACCTAGTATTTATATTGTATTATTGTCTAGTCTCTATGTGGTATAATTCTCATGAGAAATTTAAGTTTTATAATGTCCATTAATTATCTCTATTTCTATTATTTTGCCTCGGTTGGTTTTATGGTAGTAATCACATTATGGGGGAGTCACATGCTTAGTGCATATACAATCTTTGAAAATGTGAATAGATAGGTTGTGTCACTTAGAATTGATATTGATAATTATCTAGCTCCTATTGACACATTTGCTCATACAAGTCCCAATTTGCTTGAATGCCTTTATTTCTCATATTTTGGATCTTGTATGTGAGAATGATTCTTGGTATGTGTTTCCTCATATTCAGATATATATTCTCATAGAAACCATTTGCTTCAAGTTACTCTAATCACTAGTGATTGTGTGACTATTGGAAGCTACCAAGAATCTTGTTTGAAGTATCATGCTCAAATCTTATATTTGGTTATATGCTTCTTATTGTGTGAATATGATCTTGGATATCCGTATGAACTAACTAGGGAAGATTATTCTCAATTCTTCTTATCCTTGGACAATTAGTACCAAATTTATGGTAGAATTTATTGATCATATTCACTTTGGCCTTTGCTTAATATTGTCCTATCTTTGTCCAAGTAAATGTTTTGTGTGCTCCCATGTATTCCTTGGTACTTTTGGATCCTTTTATTTTTTATTGGTATCCTCTTGTTTTTTATTTAAAGTAGGTACTAGTGATGATCCCATTTGTGTGCATTTTGCATTCAAAAGGAAAATCCTATATAATGCACTATCCATGGGGGAGCTCTCATATATTATTTAGAACACTCATATTTATGTTTGTTTGTTTGATCCATATCGGTTTTTATGTGCTTGGAACCTCAATCTTTTCGTTTTGGTATTTGTGCCATCATGAGAAGTTTGGGGAGTTTGGTTTCTTGTTGGAACCTTGCTCTTTTTGGTATTTGGTTTTGTCTCACTCCTTGTTTCATGATTTGACATTTTAGAATGAGATAAATCCTTGAGCATTTTTATTTCGATATATCTTTTTCTCTTTTGGCTTTAGCTTAGTTCATTTGTTGAACTTGGGACCTTTCATGTGTTGGATTGGTTCTTTGATACAATTTGGAAATCGTTTGTCATGTCACACTCTTGTGTATGCAATCTCGATTTACTTGGTGTTTTTGTTCAAATTGTATCTCCGTTTTGGTTCTTGGAAGCTTTGTGCATGCATATTTACTATATGATTATATTATGGCATGCTTGCTTTCTTTGATCCAATATATAGGGGAAACTACACCAAATCCCATCGGCTAAGTTGTGCATGAAATTCAATTTCATATCAATATGCACATAATTATGTGGAGTCTCACCTATGTATTGTAGTTGTACTAACTACTTTGGACCCAATAAGTTTGGGGACCATTTTTGTACTTAAATATGTTTTAGGTACATTGGAGATATATTGGATGCTTGTCTCTCAATCTTGAAGAAGTGGTGCGTTAATGAAAATTGGAGGCAAGCTATAGGATGATCAATGAATTCATATCCTCTACATCCTACCAATTATATCTCGGTAACAAGTATCTCTTGCTCATGCATATTTATTTTGCTTCCAACCTTTTGTAGGTTGCATCTTGGCATGAATCGTTGTTATTATATTTATTGTTATATCTCTAGCCATGGTATTAAAATAACTCTCTATTGTATATGTGTATGAGTTGAGATGAGTGCATATAATTGGGACTATAAAAAATCATGCATATGATCGTACAATCCCAAATATGTCAATCTAGTAATTTTATTGTCTTTCCTTTCCTCAACTTTTCTCATGTACAATAGTGAGATTTTGCTAGTATATTTTCTCTTTTGATACTTGTTGCCTTTCTCCATATATGCCAACCTTCTCCTTTTCCCTTGGTGATGGTTGTAATATATGAAGTGTGTTGGTGTTTGAAGTTCATTAATGTATAATAAGATAAAATTGTGCCTTTGGCCATGCTTTGAAGCAAAAATCCTATTGATATATGTTATGACTTCATTTTTGCCTTTTATGTGATTTATTGTATACCTTCCTTGTGTGTGATTATTTCTTTATGGTAATATGTCTTTGGGATGGTTTCCACTTAGAGACATAGAGAACATAATTTTAGTTGATTTCTAATCCTTGGAGACCACCTTTCTGATCCGTTTGATTCTTCGGTGACTTCCAAATTTAATTTCCTATGAGTGCTTATTCCTCTTGTTTGCATCTTTGGGCACTCATATTTGTTCTCTCGTGCCTTGTATTGTTAAATGAACTTGGATGAGTGAGGATTCCATGATTATGCACTTTGTTCCCAAATGCAATTATCATAATTGGTGCATTATCTTTGGGGAGCTCATCTAATTCATTTAATAATGCTCATTTGTCTTTTTTCTCATTTATTGTGCCTTAAATATTTATGGAGGAGTTAGGATTCCATATTTGTGCATTTTTGTATTGAAATACAACGATTCTTAAGAGTGCACAAATCTTGGGAGCTTCTCCATTTTATTTAAACATTTATTTGATCCTTAATTCATTGTGTTTTAAATGCTTATGGGGGAGCGAGGATTCCATATTTGTGCAATATGTATTCTAATGCATTTATTTTGAATTGTGCACAAATCTTGGGGAGCTTCTCTATTTGTTATTTAAAACACTCTTTTGCTCATATCATAACATCTTGTTGTTTCCATTTGGACTCATTGGTTGTTTTCAATTGGTTTGTCGGACCTTGTAATTGCTTGCATCCCTTGACTTTACTTATTTTTGGAAATCTTCGGGTCCTCGATATAGTTCTACTTCCTCCCAAGTATTCATCATTGGATATGTGCGAATGCACACCTTTGGAGGATTTATCACTATATTGGCCTTCTATAACTTGTCAGCCATTTCGGCAATCGATGCCAATGGGGGAGAAGTTTTAGAGGGTTTAAGGGAAGTTTGTTTATGCATTAAGTTTGTTCTTGTGCATTTGCCTTTCATGCTCTTGCATCTTTGTTGTTGCTTAGCGTGTGGTACATATAGAGGAAACTCCACCAATGATAATGATTGGCAATATATGCAATGAAATTCAAGTTCATCACACATGCATAGATTGTGGGGGAGTTTGCTCTATATATGGTGGTGGTACCAGTATAACATACTTATGTAGTATTTGATATTGGTATTACCGTTTTATTCATTAATATTCCTTATATAAACCCTCTTAAAGGGATTGTCATCAATTACCAAAATGGGGGAGATTGAAAGAACATGTTGGGCCCCCATGTGTGGTTTTGGTAATTAATGACAATCTCTATGGACTAATGCTTGTATCAAGTTGTACTTGTAGTAATTGTCCATAGGCAATGCTTGAACCATATGTTGGCTTCAAGGTTTGGAGAAGAAGAAAGTGAAGAGGATCAAGTGGTGACCAAGGTGTTCAAAGAGTGATCCATAGATTGGTCATGTCAGAGTTAAACCTATGAAGATCTCATGCTTAAAGCTTGCCATCCTCGGTGATCATGGATCAATGAAGACAAGGTCAAAGTAAAGGTTTCCCCATGTTGTATGGGGGAGTAACTTACAAGTCTTCATCATGCAAGTGCGTACAAGACCAATCAAGAAAGGTGTTCCATCTTGAGAAGGACAAGACCGTCTAAATCATAATCAAGTGGAATATACGCAAGGCAAAGGTATGATCTTGATAGGGTTTCTTTCTTACCGGTCTCGTGGTGTTAGTTGGGGAGACCGGTTTATAGGATAGACAACCGTACTATCAAGAGGGGCTCCCAAGTGAATAACTCGATCATATCGTTCAGAGAGAGCTCAAACCTTTACATACTTAGCATCATCCTTTCTTGGTTGTTATTTGGATCTTGTCCATGTGAGGTTCTAGAGCTTCTGGTAATATTCATAACAAGCCCTAGTTCATCAAAAACGGATTTCCCCTTTATATCTTATTGCGTTTTTGATCTTGGAGGTTTTACCGGTTTGTCTTTTAGAGATAGGTAAAACCTTCCATTATTTCGTTCTTACTCATGTGAGGATTTATAGCTTGTTTTAATCTCCATGACAAGCTCTAGTTCATCGAAAACGGATTTCATATGCATTCTCTACTACGTTTTTTATGTTGGAGGTTTTACTGGTTTGTCTTTTTGTGAGAGGTTAAACCTTTCATCATTTGGTTCTATACTCCCTTGCTGGACTATTATATTTTTCTGTATTATCTTGTAGAGCTTATTGTCCTCTTTAAAACGAGCCCAAGATCATCAAAATCGGAGTCCGGATGCAAAAGTTATGGATGTTTTCCTATTGGTCTTTTTGCCAGTTTTTGTAAGACCGGAGACTCCGGACTAATCTCCGGTCTAATCTCCGGACCGCGTCCAATACGTCCTCCAGATTGTCCCTGTTTGGCCTGGGTACACCGGAGACTCCGGTCCCAGTCCGGAGACTCCGGACCGGGCGATTCCTGGGCCTAACGGTTGGATTTCTAGGAACCTATTTAAGGGGCCCTTCTTCCCCAATGGTTCCCTAGCTCTCTTGCAAGTTTTCCCCCACCATTGTTGACCTTTTGAAGCTTGCTACCCCCCTTCAATCCCTCCCTTGATTCTTGCATATAATTTAGGGATTTGAAAGAGGAGATCTAGATCTACAATCCTACCAATCCATCTCTCCTCTAAGTGAGGGGAACATCTTGGGATCCAGATCTTGGAGTCTTTTGTGGATTTCCTCCTTTGTTCTTCCTCTCTTATTCCCCCACAAGCTTTTGTAGCTTTGGTGGAATTTGGGAGAGAAGGATTTGAGCAAT
This sequence comes from Avena atlantica, assembly GCA_910589765.1. Taxonomy (NCBI): domain Eukaryota; kingdom Viridiplantae; phylum Streptophyta; class Magnoliopsida; order Poales; family Poaceae; genus Avena; species Avena atlantica. The sequence continues at coordinate 361,281,196 of OU342733.1, forward strand.
ACTTGTGTTCTTGCCATTGCATTTGGTGCATCGGTTTGAGTTCTCCCCGGAGGATTTGGTGAGTGAAAGTTGAGAAGCTTTTTACTCTTGGGTTCTTGGAACCCTAGACGGTTTGTTGGTGTTGCAGGTTGTGGCCTTGGTGGCGTTTGTTGGGAGCCTCCAATTAAGTTGTGGAGAAGTGCCCCAACCTTGTGAGAGGTTCCGGTTTTCCACCGACAAGTGTACCGATAGTGGAAGTGTGGATCGATCCCATTGGGATGAGATTCACCGGAGAATAAGGGAGGCCTTTTGTGGCATTGGTGGTTTGATGCCACCCCCTCTTCAAACGAGACGTACTCCATGTTGGGAGGAACTCGGTAAAATATCGTTGTCCCGCGTGCCTCGGTTATCTCTATACCCGAGCTCTTTACTTATGCACTTTACATTGTGATAGCCTTCGTGCTTGAAGTAATATATATCTTGCTATCACTTTGTTGCTTGTATTGCTTAGCATAAGTTGTTGGTGCACATAGGTGAAACTTAGTTGTTTTAGGTTGTGCTTTACAAAGTAAACACTAGTTTTATTCCGTCTTTGTTGAGCCACTCTAGGAAAAGTTTTAATCGCCTATTCACTCCTCTCTAGACGACATCTGTATCCTTTCATGGGTTGACGAAACAATGTAAGTTCATATTGTTAGTGCACTGGTGTAAGATCTGGTCGTGGCAGCTCATTTTGTATTCTGGCTTCATCCTTTCATACAATAATCTTTGTTTTTTTAATTTAATAGTGGTTTCAATGGAAAGGGCACACACCATGCAAAACAGTAGTGTACTCGCTTCTGTCTTTTGTACAGTAATCTTTGTTTTATTTTGATAGTGGTGTCAATGGCAAGGGCACACACCATGCAAAACAGTAGTATACTCACTTCTGAGTATATCCACACCTTGCTTATTCCATGATTTCTAGCATGCCTTCCTGACACTATCGTAACTTACAACATGAATGTTTTGTTCTTCGGCTCATAGCTACGTCACCGCGCCGGTCCCTGCTAGTTATCATGCGAATAAGGCATACACTGAAGCCACCAAGTGAGGAATGCCTGAATGTAGTTATGGATGTGGATCAAAATTATTATTAGAGTAAAGCATGATCATATGGAATAGTGAAATCTGTGGTAAAAGATGATTATGAAATTGATACCCAGTGTAATTCAGAATGTACCTCCAAAAAACGTACTTTCTAGGTGTTCCTGAGATCAGCTAATGTGAGACCAGTTTCAGTTCAGAGCTTGCAAATTTCAGAATTTCTCAAAATAAATTTTGGAATATGATGCATTTCTAAAGAAAGAAGGCATGCACTCATTTTAGAATGTGGTGCTAACTCTTGCGGAATGTGTGCTTGATTTCATGATATAGAGGAGGTTGCTTGGCTGAAAGAGAGTTCGGTTTCAGAATAAAGTTCCTTGTTTAGAAGTTCGCAAGCATCGTTTTGAGTACTGCTGCTTTGAGCATGACACTGGAATGTTCCTTTGTATCCTTTTGCTAGGTATTGTTCCTGCCTTTTTATTTAGGGTATACTCCCTTCATTTCAAAATATAAAATGTTTTAGGTTTGTGAAGAAAATAAATCTAAACTTTTTTTAGTGTGTAGATTCATCCTAAAATTAAGTAAACTTATATACTAAAATAAGTCTAGATTCATCTTTTTCACAAACCTAAAACATCTTATATTTTAAAAAGGTGGGAGTACATTTGCTGCCACTTTGCTTAGTTATATGTCGTTTCTTCGGATGTTGATGAAAACTGAGAATGGTGGTTTTGACCATACACAACAAATGTTATATTCTCTTACAATTTTTAATATTTTTCCATCATTCTCTGTTCATGTGTATTCTCCACACTACATTTTCCGTACCTCAAAGCAGCTTTTGACTAATGGATGGACAAGATAGCAACCATACCCACATGTGCATGTACAAATGTATTTCCCAAATAACAAATGATTTATTTGGACACGTGCAACATTACTTGGTATCGGATATAACATTACATAGAACGAGTTCATCAACAAACAAGCCAAAGAAACAATTATACTCTCTCTGATTCAAAATATAAGATGTTTTAGCTTTGTGACAAATAAATCTAGACTATTTTTAGTACGTAGGTTCACTCAGTTTGAAGTGAATCTACACACTAAAACAAGTTTAGATTCATTTTCTTTACAAACTAAAAACATCTTATATTTTAAAATGGAGAAAGTAATATCTAATTGCCAGTCTAACAACAAAGGACAAGAAAGAAATTCTAGAACTACTGGAAACAACTACTCCCTCCGTTATAAAATAAAAGATGTCTAGACTTCTTCTAATATATAGGTTCACTCAGATAATGAATCTACACAATAAAAAGTTAGATATATTTTCTTCATAAATCTAAAACAACTTATATTTTAAAACGGAGGGAGTACATATGTTTTACTTTTCAATGCTGAGGCGTGCTATTGCCTGCAGCACAAAAACTTATGAATGGATGGATAGTGGAAGTGGTACAGTCGGCGAAAGGATTGCGCTCGAAAATCTTCTTGAACTGCATCGTCTCGAGATAGACCATGAAGACGCCTCTATTAGTTGACACGAATATCACGTTGTCATCCCCAGCAAACCCCATTATCGTTTGGAGATTTGTCCACTCCCCTGATCTCAGCGGAAGAAACTTGCCCAACTCAATTGCATGTCCCGGCATCCATCCATCGGCACCATCAAAATCAGTAGTCCTCAGCCATAGCTGAGCCACATAGTTGTCTGACATGGCGATGAAGCCAAGCCCACCACCCAGTGTACTCAAGTAGAGGCCACGGTGACCACGATGGGCATCCTCTGGCACCTGTACCACGGCTGGGATCTGCGTGTCCAAATCAAGCTCAAGGATGCCAGTCTCTCTACCAAAAATAAACCAGTAGAGCGAGTTCCCGACCAGGATGCTTCGGCTGCCGAGACAGGACATGGTGTTATACTGAACCTCTGTTGCGATGGTGTCGCCCCATGAGTCGGTCTTGTTAGAGATAGAATATGCAAAGTGATTAGAAATAGAATATGACACGGTTTGTTGTAAAGAGCCTCAGCTTGTACGGCACGTTGTGCCTTATCTCATGTACGACTCGGACATGTTGTCCTTGCCTGACTTTGCAATATAAACGTAGCAACACCTCGATCGATTGTATCGACGAGAATCATATCTAGCTTTTTCATGGTATCAGAGCCATCTCTTCCATAGACAAAAAAAAAAAAACCTAGATCCAACTACTCCCATCGATCCAACGTCAACCAAGGTCAGCACGTATGGCGACTACGTCTTCAAGTCCTGCTGAGATCAACCTTGGGTCGCCGCCGACGGAGGTGCTGACTCGGAGCAACTTTCCCTTATGGCGTGCACAAGTTTTGCCGGAAATTCGCGGCGCACAGCTCATGGGTCTCTTGGATGGCACCGATGTCGCGCCATCGACAACCATCGCTGTGGAAAATCCAGACAAAACAAAGGAGCCGATCAAGGTTCCCAATCCCGACTACAAATCTTGGTTGGCCCGAGATCAGAAGGTACTCGGTTATCTCCTCAGGTCGCTCTCGAAGGAGATTCTTATGCATGTTCTTCGGATGGAGCACGCTGCTGATGTCTGGAAGGCGGTGGAAGACATGTTCGCCGCACAGAGTATTTCCAAGATCACAAACCTCCGCATAGCGCTGGCCAACACCAAAAAGCTCAATCTCTCAGTCTCCGCGTTCTTCACCAAGATGCAGGGCTTCGCAGACGAGATGGTCGCTGCAGGGAAACCACTTGATGAAGACGAACTAGTCTCTTTTCTGCTGGCTGGACTTGGAGATCGCTATGAGTCCCTAATTGCTGCTCTTGGGATTGTCAAGACCCCGATCTCTGTTGCTGAATTGTACAATCAAGTTGAGTCTTTCGATAATCGCCGAGAGCTGAACGCCTCGAGCAATGACGGTGGATTTGAGAGCTCAGCCAACGCAGCAGCACGAACAAACAATCGGGGTGGAGATTACCGACCACGCAACAACTATGGTGGTCGAGATGATCGTCGCTATGATGATCGCCGTGGAGATAGACGGCAAGATGATCGACGCCAAGATGATAGGCGTCGAGATGATCGCCCTCGCTTCAACAATAATCAAGGGGGCGGTCGTGGAGGACGGGCGCCAGCTGGTGGAGGTCGTGGACGTGGACGTGGTCGCCGCCGCACCACACCTTGGGTTGACACTACATGTCAAATATGCAACCGCGAGGGTCATGCCGCAAAAAATTGTTGGTATCGCTTTCAAGATGATAATGATGATTCTGAGGATGCACATGCTTACGGTATTGATACAAACTGGTACTCGGATACTGGAGCCACCCATCATGTCACTAGCGAGTTGAACAATCTGTCTGTTCGTGACACATACCATGGTCGTGAAAAGGTCAACACCGCCGGAGGACAAGGTATGGATATTTGTCATGTTGGTAATTCAGTAATTCATAACCACGTTCAACCTTTCAAACTCCAAAATATTTTGCACGTTCCTGATGCTTCCAAAAATCTTTTATCCGTTCATCGCTTTGCCCTTGATAATCATGTTTTTCTAGAGTTTCACCCATATTTCTTTTTTATCAAGGATCAGGATACGAGAAAAATTCTATATAGAGGGCGGTGTGTTGGTGGCCTATATCCTCTTATTTCGTCGTTGGTTGCCTCACCTCATGAGAAGCATGCGTTCCTTGCGTCGAAGCCATCACAAGCAAAATGGCACAGTCGTCTCGGGCATCCTTCGTTTCGAGTAGTTATGAGAATTCTTAGCAAGAATAAACTTCCTTTTGTTAGAGATTTGAGTTCCGAGTCTATTTGTGATCCTTGTCAACAAGCTAAAAGTCATCAACTTCCTTATCTAGTGTCCACTAGTGTGTCTACTTTTCCTCTTCAAATAATTTTCTCTGATGTTTGGGGTCCTGCGCCAACTTCTGTTGGGCGCCACAATTATTATGTAAGCTTTATTGATGATTATAGTAAATTTACTTGGATCTACCTTCTTAAACAAAAGTCTGATGTCTTTTCTGCTTTTGTTAATTTTCAAAAGCTTGTTGAACGCAAGCTTGATAGAAAAATTCTCACAGTGCAATCTGATTGGGGAGGAGAATATGTTAAATTAAACTCCTTCTTTCAAAAACAAGGAATTTCTCATCATGTATCTTGTCCACATGCTCATCAACAAAACGGTGATGCTGAGCGCAAACATCGTCATATTGTTGAGGTTGGTCTCTCACTACTTGCACATGCATCTATGCCTCTCAAGTTTTGGGATGAAGCCTTTCTTACCGCCACATATCTTATAAATATGCTTCCAAGTAAAGTTATTAAAAATGATACACCAATTCATCGTCTCTTTGGAACCTCCCCTAATTATTCATCTCTTCGTGTTTTTGGGTGTGCCTGTTGGCCCAATCTTCGCCCATACAATAAGCGAAAGCTAGCTTTTCGTTCCAAGCGATGTGTTTTCTTAGGTTATAGTCCTCAGCACAAGGGGGTTAAATGTCTTGAGGTTGCTACAGGGCGTATCTATGTGTCTCGTGATGTTGTTTTCGACGAAGCTGTTTTTCCTTTCAAAGAACTTCATCCCAACGCCGGTGCATTACTCCGGAAAGAAATTCTTTTACTTGATCAATCTCTCCACAATGTTGAACATGGGGGTGAATTTATTGATGATCCAACATTGACTAATCCTACTAATGCTGCTTCTGAGTTTTTCCAGTATACAGGCGATATTCGAGGGGTTTTTTAATGCCAAGGCCAGGTCTTGAACTCTGGTCGGCCGTCTCCAAGTGGAGGATATGTGGCAACGTGGCCATCATGAACAATAGTGAAGATTTTATACAAAACGGTGTATCTGAAAATTTTGCAGAAGAAGACCCTAATTTTCCTGCGGGATCTGCTTCCAGTTCCATGTCTGATACCTCGGATCATCAGTCCGCGTCTGAAAATAACGCGCCTACCTCTGCGTCACCATCGTCACGCAGTCCTTCTTCTTTGTCGCAGCCAACAGGCGGAACAGGGTCTATACATACAGCAGCGTCACAGTCACCAGGCAGAAAAACATCCTCGCGTGAGCAGTCATCAGGCGGGGCCGCGTCCTCGCGATCTTTTGTGTCCAGGAGCCGCACATCTAGTACAGGTGAAGAATCACCTGTGTCTTTGCATCACACCGGATCAAGTAGTAGTGGAAATAGTGGCCAGGACACTAGAGATGGAGACCAATCTTTCCATGATTCATTTACGTCAGAATCTTTTGCTCCATCTAATGCTGTTCCCAGCTCTGCTGCTCCAGTTACACGTGCCTCTCGTGGGATTTCCAAGCCAAGACAATTTAGTGATGGTACAATCAGATGGTGTCTATCTAGTACGTCTGATGAACCGGTTAATCTGCAGGATGCTCTAGCAAATAAACAATGGAAGGAAGCTATGAATGAGGAGTATGATGCTCTCATAAAAAATAAAACATGGCACTTGGTTCCTGAAAGACGTGGAGCAAATGTTATTGATTGTCGCTGGGTTTATAGAATCAAGAGAAGGGCCGATGGTTCCATTGACAGGCACAAAGCAAGATTAGTAGCGAAGGGATTTAAACAACGATATGGCATAGATTACGAGGACACTTTTAGTCCCGTTGTTAAAATTGCTACTATTCGACTTGTTTTGTCCATTGCTGTTTCCAGAGGATGGAGTTTGCGACAGTTGGATGTTAAGAACGCGTTCTTACATGGTGTTCTGGAAGAGGAGGTCTATATGAAACAACCACCGGGATATGAAAATAAGGATAAACCAGGATATGTTTGCAAACTTGACAAGGCATTATATGGTTTGAAACAAGCTCCTAGAGCATGGTACTCTCGCTTAAGCTCTCAGCTGACCAGTCTTGGTTTCGTTGCCTCAAAGTCCGACACTTCATTGTTCATCTATCACAAGGTTAATGTCACAATTTATATGCTTATTTATGTTGATGACATCATAGTTGCTAGTTCTTCTGAGGAAGCGACTGATGCTCTTCTTAAAGATTTAAGCAAAGAATTTGCGCTGAAAGATCTTGGAGAACTTCATTATTTCTTGGGCATTGAGGTAAAGAAAGTTGATGATGGACTTGTGTTAAATCAAGCAAAGTATGCTAGAGATGTACTAGCACGTGTGGGTATGCTAAATTGCAAAGGTTCTCCTACTCCCTTGTCATCCTCGGAAAAGATTACAGCTCATGAAGGAGAATTGTTAGGGCCTGATGACAGTACCAAGTACAGGAGTATGGTTGGTGCTTTACAATATTTAACTCTTACAAGGCCTGATATTTCTTATGCAGTTAACAAAGTTTGTCAATATTTGCATGCTCCTACTACATTGCATTGGACGGCTGCCAAGAGAATTTTGAGATATCTCAAGCATACTCCTACTGTTGGATTGACTTTTATGAGATCTAAGTCTATATTGATTAGTGCTTTCTCAGATGCTGATTGGGCAGGTTGCTTGGATGACCGTAGATCAACCGGAGGTTTTGCTATTTTCTTTGGACCTAATCTCATATCTTGGAGTGCAAAGAAACAAGCAACAGTTTCTCGGTCTAGCACAGAAGCAGAATATAAATCTGTTGCAAATGCTACTGCTGAGGTACTTTGGGTACAATCTTTACTTGATGAACTTGGTATCAAGACAACACAACCACCGTGCTTATGGTGTGATAATTTGGGAGCAACATATTTGTCAGCAAATCCAGTGTTTCATGCAAGAGCTAAACACATTGAGATAGATTTTCACTTTGTGAGAGAAAAAGTTCTTAACAAGCAATTAGAGATCCGGTTTGTTCCTTCAAAAGATCAAGTTGCTGATGGATTTACTAAGCCTCTATCATTTCGTTTGTTTGAAAACTTCAAGCGTAATCTCAACTTGAGAGGTTGAGATTAAAGGAGGGTGTTAGAGATAGAATATGCAAAGTGATTAGAAATAGAATATGACACGGTTTGTTGTAAAGAGCCTCAGCTTGTACGGCACGTTGTGCCTTATCTCATGTACGACTCGGACATGTTGTCCTTGCCTGACTTTGCAATATAAACGTAGCAACACCTCGATCGATTGTATCGACGAGAATCATATCTAGCTTTTTCAGGTCTCCGATGAGTAGACGCAGGACCGGGCGACGCGCTTCTCGGCGCACACCAGGGCCACCTTGAAGGGGCTCGAGTGGCAGGCGCCGTGCACGTGGCCCTCGTCGCCGGCGACACAGATCACATCCGCCTGCACGTGGGACTTGCCCCAGTCGTGATCCAGTTGCGGCGGCGGGCCGCTTATGGAGCGGCGCTCGCCCGTGACGGGGTCCCACACCAGGATCTGGCGGCAGCCCCTGCCGAGGTGGTCCCCGCTGGTGAGGACTACGCGGCCGTGGCGGGAGCCGCGGAAGGTCCAGATGCCGCCGCCCTCGACGACGTCCAGCGGCAGGGAGAAGCGCTGGGACGGAATCTGGTCCGGCGGATCCAGAACCGAGCTGAAGGAGAGCCCGCGGCGGTAGAAGTCGAGGAACACGCCGATGATGGGGGCCTCCCGGTGGTGGGCGCAGAAGCGGTGGAGGAATTGGGGGTCCGCGACGAGGTTGCGCCAGCGCTTGCAGACGAGGGACGCGCGGGTGAGAGAGGAAGGCCGCGCGGGCAAGCGGAGGAGTACCTCGGGGAGGAGGTTCTCGTCCTCCGTCGGGGACGCTGTGTCCGGCGGCGGCGACGCGGAGCTATCGCCCTCCTCTCTCGGGTGACTCATGTGGATGCGGCTTGTTTTGATTTCTATCCTAGACTAGGGAGTATTTATTTTCGTTCTACGAGCTCGGCGTTCCGAGTTCGAACACGATCGGGACTTCAATGTGCAGTATATGTACACGAACAGAATTTGAAACGAAAAACGAATTATGAATCTATTGCTGCAAATTTTTATAAAAAAAATATTCAAGGCCTATTCTTACTTAGACTCGAGTATACCTAGGCATTTTCTGGGCTGGGCCGGGACGGACTCGGGCCGGGCCTGACAAAGCCCGTCCGTGCAAATCCCAGGCCCAGTCTGACTGTCAGCCTAAAAATTCAGCCCAAGTTTGACCCGAATTACGCATAAAACCACCGGGCCATCGGGCCGCCAGCCAGGCCTTCCCTATTTTGCCATTTTCTCTGGCCCGAGCCCGGCCCGTGAGAACCATCGGGCCGTAGATCTGCTGCCCAGGCCCGAGCAGTCGGGCTTTTTTCGGGCCGGGCTGCCCATGCCTAGGTATAGACTCGAGTAGTCGACAAAAAGACCTCGATATAAATACAAATTGTGATGGAAAATGATACGGTCTCCCCGGGTCGCTCGTCGCTGCTCTCTTCGCACACAACCGCATGCCTACGATGCCATCTTATCTTTCCTCTCAACCACACCTACCCCGCCTTTCCCTACCTTCAGCCTGGATGCAGCCAGCGTCGCCGCCTCCTCCTTGCGCCGCCGTGACCCAAGTGTTCCCATCGCCGCGGCCTAGAGCTCCCACCGCCAGGCCGGGCCTTCCCTATTTCGCCATTTTCTCTGGCCCGAGCCCGGCCCGTGAGAACCATCGGGCCATAGATCTGCTGCCCAGGCCCGGCCAGTCGGGCTTTTTCGGGCCGAGGTGCCCATGCCCAGGTATAGACTCGAGTAGTTGACAAAAAGACCTCGATATAAATACAAATTGTGATGGAAAATGATACGGTTCCCGCGGGTTGCTCGTCGCTGCTCTCTTCGCACACAACTGCATGCCTATGATGCCATCTTATCTTTCCTCTCAACCACACCTACCCGGCCTTTCCCTACCTTCAGCCTGGATGCAGCCAGTGTCGCCGCCTCCTCCTTGCGTCGCCGCGACCCCAAGTGTTCCCATCACCGCGACCTAGAGCTCCCACCTCTGTTCCCCCGCCCCATCTCCTGGTCTTCTGCCAGTGAGCTCTCCCCCTGGCCCCAACTCCTCCAGGGACATGAGCCCCTCCACACGAGCTCCGACCGTGGCTCCGTCGACGACGACGGTGGTTGTCTCCCATGGGGCATGTCTGCTCCACCGCCTCCTATGGCACCACCCATATATGCAGCTTTTCATGGTCACGAACAAGGGCCACGAGCCCCGCCACACGTGCTCCAACGCCGAAACCCCTCTGCCATGGGTGCCGGTGGACGGCGGCGGTGCGGGTGTACATCAGAGGTTGTTGAGATTTTGCTATAGAAAGTTGTACTATATTTGCTTTTTTTCTTGCTACATGCTTGTATTGGATGCGCTACTTTGTTAGTTCTCGAAGTGCTGCAATGTTATTGTGTGCTTACCCCTACCGTAAAAAAATGGTACTCCCTTCGACCCATATTAGTTGACTTGGATTTTCTAGATTTGGATGAATCAAGACACTATTTAGTATATAGGTTTATCCAAATTTTGATAAATCCAAGTCAACTAATATGGATCGGAGAGAGTACAATTGATGCTATAATAACATAAATTATATGCTATAAATGTTTTATGATTTTGCTACAAATGTGAGGTCCGCAATGTTATTGGTCTCGAAGTGCTGCATTGTTATTGGGTTTTGCTACACGTGGCGGTGCCACAAGTGAAGTTGGTTTTGCTATAATAATTTTTTTTGCTACAATGACTTCAATTTTTTGCTACAAAGTCTTAGACGAGATCTCCGACGAGGTCTACGATAAGATCGAATTTTCTATAATAGGACATTTTATTTGCTACATACGTTTTGTTGTTTTGCTACAATACTGTAAATTTTTTGCTACACGATCTTTGACGAGGTCTATCCGTGAAAGTCTTTGGCGAGGTTGGATCTATAACATTACCATAACGTTTTGCTACAAAGTCTCCGGCGAGGTAGTCTTTTTTGTTCTATTTTTGGAGCGAACCATTTTTTGCTATATGTAGCCAAAAGAGACTATTTGTAGCAAAAAAACATGACTATTTGTAGCAAAAACGACGCTATTTATAGCAAAAACGAAATAAAGAGACGGGAAAGAGATCTCTAGCCGCAATCAGACGGCTAGGGATCTAGGGATGGAAAGTTTCCATCCTAGAGAGAACGCGTAGCAGTGCCCTTTAATTGTGATTGTGCAGGGCATGAATACCGAACGCATCTCCTCTAGAGTTAAAATTCGAAACGATAAACGGCACACAAGCCACTGGATCTCCATGAAGTTTGGTTTTTTCCTTCAAGGTCCAAAATAGAGTGCAAACTAACTGAACATACATCATAAATACCTCGCCAGCACAAATCAACAACACATAAAAGTCATACTGCTATATTACCTGAGCAAGCAATACAGTTAAAATTATTTGATATGCGTCACAGCAATATATGGAGAAATGGCAACTCGAGAACACATAACATCATCCACAGGTACCACATTGCTGGTCATATACATCCTGTCCGACTTTGCCACTGATAGGATTAGAAAGAAAAATGGGCAGTACTACGCCCCGTTTGATTAAAAAAAAATGGAAGGGCGCTCTTTTTGATCGAGAAACAAGGTTGTTAGATTCTCCGGTCGAAATACGGGAAAACTCCATAAAATTCTTTATGTCCCCCGGGGGATTTGTGTTTTTAATCTCCCGGGTCCCCAGCCAATCACGTGTCCTCTTTTTTGGGTTAAAATCCCGCTTTTGCTACAGACATACTCGTTTTTGCTATAAATAGTCCCATTTTTACTACAACGGTTCAGTCCAGAAAATAGAAAAACAGACTGGATCTCGCCGGAGATTTCACCGAAGACCTCGCCGGCGACCGTTTAGCAAAAAAAATAAACTATTGTAGCAAAATCGACTTCACAGGAGAATCGCCGAGAGATCGCGCCGGAGACCTCGTCGGATAACTTAGAGCAAGAAGTTTACGCGATTGTAGCAAAATCAGAAAATAGATGTAGCAAAAAAATTATGCTAATATAGCAAAAGCCGACTTCGCCGTAGCAAAAACAAGAACAAAAATGCCATGTAGCAGCGCTGCTCGCCGTAGGTAGCAACACCAGAAACTGTATGTAGCAGGGCCGGTCGCCATGTGTAGCAGACCCTCTCGCCGAAGATAGCAAGGTTAGCACATGCTACCCGTCAGTAGCAGCACACCATCGAAGCAGCAGGGTCTAGCGGCAGCGCATGCTACGACGGCGCGAGCTGCGGGAAGCACGGTGGCGCGAGCGGCGGCGAGAGCGACGACGCAGGTACACGGCGACGGGAGCGACGAGCGCAGCGCGGCGCATGGCCAGGACGATGGCGGCGCGGCAGAGGGAACGCGCGACTAGACGCGGGCCAGGACGGTGGCGGCCTGCATCTCTAGTGGCGGAGCAGCGCCGTGAAAGGAGCTTGGGAGACGGCGGCCGATTCAACGGCGGAAGGCGAGAGGAACACCGTGCAGCTGTAGCAGTTTGGGGAGAGAATTTCTAGGAGAAGATAGACCGTACAAAAGGATAAGGTTGGTGAGACCCATAGCGTGAACACAAGCAACCACCCAAGGGATCTTTTGCGTTCGATCTCCAGGGGAATAGCATCATTTTCCAAGAAAAATCATGTTTATTCATGACGTATCGGGAAGAAACTCTTTTTACAGCACCCGAATTATATAAACAGCAAAAGCAGAAACAAAAACAAAAACGGAAAGGTTACCCGCTTACATCTTCCAGCAGCACATATGCTGCATTTTTACAAATATAAAAGAAAACATAGAGAAAGTTGACATAGACCTTAATATCAAGAAGCCCCAGATTGACAACATATTTTGATCAGGCACTTCAGAGCAAATCCACAAAACGTCCAAGAACCAGGATACGACCAAAATACATAGCGTGCATATAGATGACAAGATCAGTATTCTCATTAGCGGGTTGTGTCACCCACTTCACCTTCACCTTGTCCCAGTCCGTCAAGAAGACCACCCGCTCCTGCATGAAGAACAAAATGGTTTACAAGTCGTCAATGGGAGTGAAGTTTGGTGCACATGGGCATCGGTGATCATGGTTTAAACAAAATAAATCGAAACACATATTTTTTAGTTTCAAATAATTCTGAAAAAATCCGGGATGTAGCCCATGATTTATCCCACGAATGTGCAAAATATCAATTTCAAATATTTTGTATTCTGAGCTGTATAAAAATGAAAAAAATGTAGATCTGTACAAGCGTGTTCTCAAATCCCCAAATTTTATCAGATTTGTCATTTTTCTATATACCAAATACAAAGAATTTCGGGTTGGGATTTTTCATGCTTATAGGATACAAGATTGAATATGCCTATAATTTAATTTAGATTTCTTTGAAAGTTATAAAATATATTATTGATTTTTTTTAAAGGAAGAGAGCGGGAGCCAAGAACACTTTCCGTCGTCAATAGGGCGATGAATAAGTTTGTTTTCAGTAGCCATTTTATTACTGATACTCCATAAAGACCGTGTAGTAGCTGCAAACCTAAAGATCGTTTTCTAGATAATATTTTAAAAAAGGCTTCCCTTGCACCTAGCCATAGCACAGTCGAGAAGAACATGTTAGCCAATAGCCACCGGATACAATGTTAAATGGCTAGTTTATCCTGCACATCAGTTTATTCTACCCGACAAATGACTATCATATATTTCCCAAAATAATAGTCAGAATCTACTGAATCTTGCACAGATTATAGCCAAAACCAGGTCTTCAATAAGGTCAGCGTTCTTCTAGGACTTACAGCTAGCTAGTGCGATGGAATTCCAAAGAGTAGGGTCCTGAAGGTGATCTCCAGTGGCTGATAGCAAAATACCAGGGGGATAATGACCTTATCTTGAGGTTTCAAACTCTGGAAGGCGCTGCCACCCTTAACCAGTACCGCTTAGGCCTTGTTTACCTTTAGTGTATTTTTATCCCCTTGGGGTTTGGGGATGGAAGGGGATTTGATGAATCCCTCCATTTCACCCAATCCCCACATTTCTCCCCGCTCCCCCACATTGCCCCTCACTTCCCAGTTCCTTGCATGTTTACCTTGAATTTTGGGATGGGAGGGGATGGGAGAGAATTGACATGAGGTGATAAAAAAGAACTGTACACCTACAACATGTATTGACAAGTCACTCACGTAAAATCGAATCTTTGCATGGAGTGTTAACATCTCATCATAGACTTCATGAATACAGGTTTAAATATATGCTCAACAGACCGGAGCTCAAACAATTGCCTCATTATTTTTAGAATAATATTTTGGCTGAGAATAAATATTTTGCGCCCATTCCAAAAAGAGTTGATGCGATCATTTCCTTGTCGAGCTCCACCGGATGCTTTCATCGACACCCTATTATATCACCAAAAAAAAGAAAGTGTTAATCACATATGCAGCAAAGCAAAATAGGACAATCGTCACAATAGCACACAAACATCTATAAGAACCTCAGAACAGGCCAACGCAGATTCGACATTGAATGTCTACAACAACCTAAGAACAGATCAACTAAAGCAAGTGCACCATGTTATTCCTAGCAGCACACTAACTACCATTCTGGACACTAGTGGTGATACCCAACAGCAAAATATAATACAGGTCCTAATAAGCATCCTAAGACAAAAGTTAATTGAAAATTTGTTCTTACAGGACCATCCAAGTGCACGCATGATCTTCAACCATAATAGTCCAAGGAGCATGTCTCTATTAAAATTGCAGAACATGTGAATATTATTCTTCCAGCTGTAACTATCTAGTATATTAGAGACATTGGAATACTGTATTTATGTATTAAAGTATTTAAAGACATTCCACAGAAAAGTATAAATGATTCAGCACTATAAAAATAAACAGGAAACAATGTAGATTTGCCAAACCTAGCCGAGAGCGACAAATACGTCAAAACATGCATGATGCATCCCTTCAAACTATATCAGAGAGCAACCTGGTTTGACCTGAACAAATGACTTGAACAAACTGGTATAAATCACCAAACCTAGCCGAGCATTTGTGCCATGGGCAAGCTGTCCATGAAGTACCGTACTTGATATAAATCACCTGTCTACGGTCAACCTGAAGCCAAATAAAGCACCAATGTCTAGATATATTAGAGGAGCTACACATAACCTGTAGCACAAAAGGCTGATCACCAACGCTAACTTCATCAGGCCAAGAAACGATATACACGGAAGTACTGATGATCTGGAAACTACGTATGGAGCGGCCTCCATACGGTAGAGCAGAGAAGGGATAAAAAGATGTCACATCAAAAGAGGAATAAGAAGCAGCAAAAGAAAACCAAATTTGATGACCTCACCTGAGCCACAAACTGAATCCATTTTCAGTTGGAATGCCTAAATGTTACGGAAAATATGAACTATAAGATGTGCCACTTTTCTCGAATTGGTTAGCAGATATTCGTCGTGGAAAAATATTATTACCAAAGAAGAAGATCATATAACCTTTTTTGTCACATGAAGTTTAAGTGGTTAATAAGCGATGTAAAATGAGACTAACTCTATATTTTTCCTGCTGCCAGATTATTGCAGAACTGGAGCAAGGAGAAAATATTACCAATGCATAATCAAAAGAATGTTGTATAACCATGATTTTTTTCTTTTATTCTAGGAAGTCATAATTATTTTGGTAAATAAGAGACAACATGGCGGTGCACTCTGTTATTCAGGCAAACTACAAAAGAATGTCAAAAGAAACTAAAATTATAATACTTTCTTGTAAAAAATTATAGTACTGTACTTTTGCTTTGTGCATTGATCGATGCTTGTCCTCAAGATCAGTGGATGCCATATAGTTAGATTTTCGTAACTAAGTATTCTCCATCGAGCTAAATCGAGCAACATCAGATGTATTTTCCATTGTTATAGATACTTAGGTTGATTGATCAATCGACAGCTATTAAATTACATAGAGAGATGAGAAGGCGGTGGGGATAAGGCTCTCTCCCGTAGGTGGAGGTTACGCGGTACGTGACGCATCGCTTGACTCGCTGGATCGATGGGTTTGTGGGCACCGCTTTGACTGTGGGGATGGAAAGGAACACGGAGGGTCAAGAGACGTGTCGACTGCTGATTTGCTAAAATAGGGAATCTACAGTACCCTTTGCTACCATTGCTAATTTACATCGGCGTGGCTCGCTGAGATCACGATAATCGGTCGCCCCTTAATATATGTATCCATGTAAACCAATAGCTGCTTAATAAACCTCCCGCAGGTAACAACAAATTGCAACAATCTGGAAGGAACAATATTACACCATATAAACACTTACTCCAAATGTTTTCTTTATTCCCATTAAATTAATTAGTTAGATAGATAGTTAGATGGTGCTATAAAGACCTAACTATGATGATATTCCATTGCTATAAGCATCCGCTGACTACAAAACCTAGTAGATTTTAATTGAACACATCAGCATCACATTGGTTAACTAGCCATCTACTGAACTTCGGTCTTTGCACAACTAAAACTGAGACTACATAAGCAATACCACTGTACTTCTATGCTAGCTACTACAAATTTCTATTAGAACTAATTAACACTGAACCAAACATTCATGAACAGTTCTTCGAAGAGCAAGAAAATCAAGATGTTCCACAACAAACTGAGATGCGTAAAGTACAAATTCTCATCTTGGAAGATTTATGCAGCTCGATTTGGTGACTACAACTAATCAAGATCTATGTACGTACAAGCAAATCAAAAGATTTGTGATGAATATAACAACGAGCTTGGAATTAGTTTGAAGTCAGAAGCAATAAGGGGCCAAGAAACAGAACCCAAGTCCTACGAGGAAGCAACCACGGTCCGGGGAGGATGGCACAAAGTTTGAATTGCCGGAAAGGACCGAGAGACACGGGGGCAGATGGTCGTGATGCAACGGGTCACTGCCGGTGCGACGTCCATGGCGGCCGTAACCAATAAGGCACATAGTTGTAATTACCGATTCGGTTATCCGCACAGTATTATTTCCGACAACGAGAGCAACTTTTCCATGGGAGAATTTATCCGAATTCTGTGAATATCAGGGGATCCGACTCGATAATTGCATTAATCGCGCATCCACAAGCCAATGGACAAGTCGAAAGGGAAAACAGTCTCATTTTACAAGGCCTCCGACCTCGTCTTGAAGCACCACTTTGTCATGCTGTGGGGCCTTGGGCAGAAGAATTTCCGCCTGTCATATGGAGTTTACGAACTACTCCTAACAGGTCAACCGGATACACTCCTTTCTTCTTGGTCTATGGTGCAAAGGCGGTACTTCCGAGTCATTTAATCCATCAATCTCTCCGAGTCAAGGCATATATCAAAGAGAATGCAAAAATTTCTCGACAAGATGATCTCGATTTTGATACAACCCAACACATGGTAATCACCATTGGTCTATATCATGATACGCCAAACATTCCAATCAAGGTGAACTCCTTCCATCTTTTGCCTTCCATTGGTCATCACTTGAATGGGATCCTACTTGAGCCAACTGCAGATTGTATGACTAGGCCCATGACCATGATGCCACGATAGAAGCCATACTTGAATATTTTTATTTCTTTTAGATGGTTTGGCTCTGATGTACTCTTGTATGTCGCTGATATACACATTTGTATATGTTTTGTTCGTATGTTTGTCAACTACGCCGCTCGCACTTGATACGATGTACTTGCAAAGTGGATAGGGTGGTTGGCCGGTACCATGCCCTGCTCCTCTTAGACGGGCCTACAAGTGGGTGGCATTTGGGCCTCTGCGGTAGTACCACCTTATGCACTTTGGGTTCGTCCTGGTTTGTTGCTTAGAGTGTAGTGTCTGAGGTATTACACACACTTGGTGGCTGCTTCACAAAAGTAAGACCTTTTCGGCACCGGGAAAATGGAAAGTGGATTTTCCGTGTATTGTTTTACAAAACTTCATGAATCACCATTGTTTGTCATCACAAGATACACACGTGTGTGGAATATGGGCGCATTAAAGTAAACTATGTCATGGTTGTGGTCATGACTGATACGTCGTAAACGTATCTATAATTTTGTATGTTTCATGCTTGTTTAGTATCAACTTTGCTATGTTTTGTCTACACTTTGAGGTATTTTATATATTTTCTGGGACTAACCTATTAACAAGATGTCACAGTGTCAGTTGCTTGTTTTTTGTTGTTTTTGGTTTTAGAAAAGCTAGTAAAGAAATATTTTCGGAATTAGACGGGACAAAAGCCAAAGTCAATATTTTACCGGAGAGAACATAGAGTCCGAAGGGCGGCCCCATGCCTCGCCTCTTTGCCTATAAAGTCACCCCGATGCAGAAACCCTAAGGACCCGATCAGATCTCCACGAAATAGTCTGTAGCCGCCTCCACCATGGTCCCTAGATCGGGGGGATCTGAAGCTCTTCCCGGCATCCTGCCGGAGGGGAGAGATCATCCCGGAGGCCTTCTTCATCACCATGTCAGCCTCCAGTATGATGCGTGGGTAGTTCACCCTTGGACTACGGGTCCATACAATAGCTAGATGGTTGTTTCTCCTCCTTTGTGCTATCATGTTTAGATCTTGTGAGCTCCGTTCATGATCAAGATCATCTATTTGTAATCATACATGTTGTGTTTGCGAGGATCCGATGGATATTGAGATACTATGTAAGATTGATAATTGATTATATCATGTCTGTGTTATTTGTGATCTTGCATGCTTTTCATTGCTAGTAGCTATCTTGGCCAAGTAGATGCTTGTGACTCCAAGAGGGAGTATTTATGCTCGATAGTAGGTTCATACCTCTAGTAATCTAGGGAAGTGACAGAAATCTCTAAGATTGTAGATGTGATGTTGCTACTAGAGAGAAAATAACAATCTTTTGTTCATGGAACAATTGTATTATTTACTTTACACACATTGCTTAATGCAATTATCCGTTGCTTGCAACTTAATATTGGAAGGGGTTCAGATGATAACTTGAAGGTGGATTATTAGTCATAGATGCAGTTAGATTACGGTCTATGTATATTATTGTAATGCCTAATCAAATATCATAAGAGTCATGATGTCTAGTATATGCATTGTTACGCTTTCTCAACCTGTCAATTGCCCCGCTGTAATTTGTTCACCCAACATGCTATCTATCTTAAGGAGAACACCTTTAGTGAACTGTGGACCCCGGTCCAATCTTTATCATTGATACATCATCTACTATTCCTGTTTACTTTCTACAAGCAACTACTATCTTCCACACTATACGTTTAATTCTTTGTTTTTAGCAAACTAGTGAAATTGACAACCTCACTGTAAGTTAGGGAAAAGTTTTGAATTTGTGTTGTGCAGGTTCCAAATTGTTAGCAACACCTTGGAGTTGTTTCCTTGCTCCTACTGGTTTGATAACCTTGGTTTCATAACTGAGGAAAAACTTACTGCTGTGCTCATCACACCTTGCTCTTGGGGTCTCCCAACGAGGCTCTACAGTCAACTGATCCACCATCAAGATT
Organism: Avena atlantica; assembly: GCA_910589765.1. Taxonomy (NCBI): domain Eukaryota; kingdom Viridiplantae; phylum Streptophyta; class Magnoliopsida; order Poales; family Poaceae; genus Avena; species Avena atlantica. Next base: position 361,300,668 of record OU342733.1, read on the forward strand.
TTCTGGCGCCGTTGCCGGGGAGTTAGGGACAGCTTGAATCTATTCCTCCTCGTGAGTCACCTTTGAAGGAGAAAGAAGATTCTCGCAAGGGGAGTCTCTCACAACCATTCTCTTTAGTTTGTTTTTGTTTTGCTTAGTTTCTTTTGCTTTGTTTTGTCTGTTTCTTTCTTTCAAAAATACAAAAAAAATAGTTTCGTTTGGTTTGATTTTTCTTATCAATAACACACAAAAATTAGTTCTACTTTAGTTGCTATTGTTGTTGGCTTGCCTCACTTTTGCAAAAAATGAACACTCCTGAGAACACCAAGTTGTGTGACCTCACTAGCACAAAAACAATGATTTCCTTTGCACACCTATGATGATTCTCGACGTGGCACTTCATTGGTAACCCCAAGCGCAGGGTGTGTGAAGAGCAAGCAACAAGTTTTCCCTCAGTTGAGACCGAGGTTATCGAACCATAAGGAGGAAGGAAACGTCACACAGGTGTTGTAAACAACGTGGAGACCTGCACAACACAAACTCAAGACTTTGCCCCAACGAATCAGTGAGGTTGTCAAGCTCACCGGTTTGCTGTAGCAAAGGATTAAACATATGGTGTGGAAGGTAATGGTTTGCAGCAAGTAAACAAGTAATAGTGGAAGATGTATCAATGGTAAAGATTGGACCGGGGTCCATAGTTCACTAGAGGTGCTCTCCTTAGATAAACAATATGGCATGAAGGGTAAACAAATTACAGCGGGGCAATTGACAGGAACTGAGCAAGGCATAACAATGCAATTACTAGTCAGAAAGATCCTATGAGGTTGATTGGGCAATACAACAATATACATAGATCTTCATCCAACTGCATCTATGACTAGAAGTCCACCTTCAGGTTATCATCCGAACCCCCTCCAGTATTAAGTTGCAAGCAATAGACAACTGCTTTAAGCAAAGTGTGTAAGGTAAACAGTCCACATGTTCCATGAACAAGAGACCGTTGTTTTCTCCCTAGTAGCAACAACACATCTACAACCGAAGAGATTATTGTCACTTCCCTTGGAAACTAGAGGCATTAACCCACTATCGAGCATAATTACTCCCTCTTGGAGTCACTAGCAACTACTTGGCCAAGATAACCACTAGCAACGGAGAGCATGCAAGATCACAAACAACACAGACATGATAGAATCATAAAGATAAAACCATTAATCAAACCAACATAATAATCTCAATATCCATCAGATCCCCGCAAACACAACATGCATGATTACAAAATAGATTAGATCTTGATCATGAACGGAGCTCACAAGATCTATACATGAAAGCACATAGGAGGAGATACAACCATCTAGCTACTACATGGACCCATAATCCAAGGTGGAACTACTCATGAATCATACCGGAGAGAAGGCCTCCGGGATGATCTCCCCTCCGGCAGGGTGCCGGGAAGAACTTCAGATCCCCCGATCTAGGTACGATGGTGGCGGCGGCTACAGACGGTTTCATGGATTTCTGATCGGGTACTCAGGGTTTCTGTATCGGGGGCTTCTTATAGGCGAAGGGGGAGACTGAGGCGGTGTCTGGCAAACCCTACCCAGGCGCGGGGTAGGGCCCACCCGCGCCTAGGGGGTTTAGCCTCCCTGGCACGCCTCCTCGTCTCTCCTCTGGACTTCTTGTTCCCCATGGAAAGTTATTGACTTTGTCCTTCGTCCCGTCCAATTCTGAGAATATTTCTTTACTAACTTTTCTGAAACCAAAAACAGCAGAAACATGCATCTGGCACTGTTGCAACTTGTTAATAGGTTAGTACCAGAAAACATGTAAAAAGCACCTCAAAGTGTAGACAACCAAAGCAAAGTAGATACAAAACAAGCATGTAGCATCAAAAATTATAAATTCGTTTCCAACGTATCAGCATCCCCAAGCTTAACTCCTGCTCGTCCTTGAGTAGGTAAGTGATAAAAGAATAATTTTTGAGGTAACATGCACCCTCACAATAAAGATCCAACCATTTGCAAACATTGAAAGCTGGTATCAAAGAACTCTAAACATGTGCATGAAAGATGGAGTTCTAACAATAGGATATAGTAACTATGCATGCAACATGGTAAGCTACAAACAAGGATCATGAATAACATGCATTGAAAAACGTTTGTTTGTTTCACATGCAGAAAACATAGCATAGTGGAAATCAGCTTGTCCCTCATAGAGTAGCAATATAATGCATAGGACACCTGCAAAGTTCACAAGGGTGACTAGAAACTAGTAGCACAAGAACAAGTAATAACACAATATACATCAATTAATAAGCTTTAGAACATTGCACACAGAATGACAACTATGCTCTCTTAATGGTGCCTAAAGGTAGAAGGTGGAGACTCAATAATGGTGGAAGAAAGGCCTTTTGTAAAGGAAGCAGGGATTACAAGTTTCAAAAAGAGATTCCAAAAATTATGGTACTTGTTAGCTTTTAGCCCTCATCGCCCCTATCATAAGCATCTTGAAGTGGTTAAGGTTAAAGTGGCAAAGCTGGAGTATATGCTTAACGAAGTATAAGTTGGCAATCTCATGCCCCTTGAATACGAGGGCCACACCTCATGCATACTCAACTTTGGGTCCATGTAAGTTCTTGTCACTATAAGTATTTGCATATCATTGAGAACCGCCAACGGGGTACCCCTTGCACATGGTATATGAGCTTTCCCATAACCAAAATGACAAGGCAAGCAGACAATGAGCATCTCAGGAATTCTATTTATGTACCATGGGAATATGGTGCTTTTTTCTCTCTTTCCTCTTTTCTCAATGTGTCTCTTTTTTTATAAGAAGAATGCTTCATAGATGTCACTATGGTGATGCTTCAAGTTTCCACCATGATTAGGCATGGCTTAGGCTAGCGGCCCAGGCGTTTCTCTAACACGGGATACAAACTCCATGGACTTACAAGTTCCCTCTTTATTTCACACCGGCGACATCCATAGCAAAAGAACATGATATCAACTGAGTACAATAAGGTACAAGTGCAATGTTGAAAATGTTCCTCGTGACAGCACGGTTCTACTAATTCCAACTTATAAGTGCAAGCATATACAACAAAGTTGTCACAATGGTTCAAGTTTATTAGGGGCAAAGAATAAAGTGTGCCATCAAGTTCGTGGGGGCTTTAATCACTAAGTTTTCACATAACAAAATAGTTTTTAATTGGAAGATAGATGAAAACAAGAATATACTTTGGAATGGTGTAACACACCATGCATAGGAGTTTATAGTGGACACTTTGGAATAACTTGGTTTCTTGGGAGTTGGAAGCATGAGTAGAACTTACTCATACAAGTGGAGGCTAGCAAAAGACTGGGAGCAACCAACTAAGAGAGCAATAATGGCCATAATTATGCAATGCAACAAAGCAAACTAATCAAAGCAAAGAGTGGTATTACAAGTCAAGTACTAAATGATCATAGAGGCTAATGGTGACTTGTCATTGTAATAACATGGTGTGAGCATGTGCCAAGTCAACCCAAGCAAAACATCAAAGGAGAATACCACAATACTATGCTTTTGCATGCTAAAACAACGCATAATTTCTTCAAGGCACACTAAGCAATCCCAATTGTTTGGAACAAGACATGCTACAACAATAATCACTAAGCATAATGCTAAAACAACATCTATCATGTCATGCTAAAGTCTAAGTCACAGTCAATGCAAGCTCATCTTGCACTTCAAGCAAGAACTTACTACTCCTTTCCAAACACCAAGCGAACTTATTTGCAAAACAACACAGCGAGGGCGGGGGTCCAAACTACTAAAGCAAACTAAACAAAATAAGCAAAGCAAACGAAAACTAAGACGCTCCAAGAACAACACAACTGTGCATGAAACAATAAAAACGAAGTGTCTAGACAGAGCTGAGCTTTTTATTGATGAAGAAGGGGATGCCTTGGGCATCCCCAAGCTTTGACGCTTGTACCTCTTGGATATTTCTTGGGGTGACAGCATGGTGGCATCCCCAAGTTTGAGCTTTTGTCCATTCTTCATCTCATTGCATCATTCTCTCTCTACACCTGAATTTTTCCTTCATACAAAACTTCACACAATCTTCATTAGCAACATTAGCTTATTCAAAAGATATTAGACCACTGGCAAAGCTTTGGAACAGCAAGGATTTTCACTAAAAACACAAGCTACTGTATTAACTCCTTCAAAGAAACTCAATTTACCTGAAGAGATCTCAAAAAGGAATCAATAAGAAGCAAATGCAAATAATGGCAAAAATTTGTCAAAATAGACCAGCAGGTAGAAATGATTTTTTTTGAACATCTTCTGTTGCTCAAATCAAAAAGTGTTGCTAATGAAAGTTAGCCAACATACTGGGGGATTTATTCATAAATTTTGAGCTCAATCCGAGATACAGAGCCTCCTCACGAATGTTTTTGGTGGAGGACAGAAATCTGTTTCGGGACAACAACTCCCCAAATCTCACTTCCCTCTCATTAGAGGTCATTCTTGGCACAAAAAGCAAACAAAAAGGATAAGGAGAGGTCATTATAGAAGTAATAACTTCCAAGACTCAAGGAAACTCTTGGGTTATCTCCCAACAAGTACTTTTCTTTAACGCCTTTAAGTTAGGCACAAGAAGCAAGAAGAATCAAGTATTTTCAAATGAAGAAGCACTAATATCAAATCTTGCTTTCAAAGGAGGAGCAAAAAGCAACTTCTCTCTTCTCATGGGGAAGTGTTCAATACCTTTCTTGAATGGAAAATGATATTTGATGGTGCCTTCTTTCATATCAATGATGGCACCAACTGTTCTAAGAAAAGGCCTTCCCAAAGTAATAGGACAAGAAGCATTGTATTCAACATCCAAAACATAGAAATCAACAGGGACATAAGCATTGTTAACCATAATGAGAACATCATTAATACTCCCCATGAGTTTCTTCTTATCATTATCATTGAGTGGGACATCCAAATAACAATATTCTAATGGTGGCAAATCAAGCATTTCATAAATCTTCCTAGGCATAATAGAGACACTAAAACCAAGATCACATGAAGCTTTGAGATCAAAGTCATTCACTTGCATATTAATAATGGGTTCCCAACTATCTTCTACTTTCATAGGAATAGAAGCTTTGTGTTTTAGCTTCTATTCCTTAATCTTAACAAGAGCATCTGTAATGTGTTTGGTAAAGGCAACATGCATATCGCTAGCATTAGGACTTCTAGCAAGCTTTTGCAGGAACATAATCACTTCAGAAATATTGCAACCATCAATATCAAAGTCAAACTTAGCATCACTACTAGTAGGCTCACTAGGCTTAGGCATAGTAGGAGGAGGAATAGGGGCTACTTGTGGTTTAGTGGTGATAATGCACAAACTATTTTTTCTATAAATTTCAGCTTCCCTTTCCCACCTAGCATGAAGTTGAGCTAACAGCCTAACATTTTCATCAATAGTAAATTGTATGGCATGAGCAGTAGCAAAGGTTTTTTCCATAGTTTCAGGTTTAGCAGGCATTTTATTAACCAAGGAAGTTTGAGCTTCAGACAAAGAGGATTATTTTTCTCGATAGTTAAAAGCTTTTCCTCTATAGTCTTATTGAAAGTGGTTTTTTTACTTATAAAGTCCTTGAGCATTACTTCAAGTTCACAGGGGGCACTTCTAGCATTATTGTAAGAGCTTCCATAGGAATTGCCATTATTAGGAGGATAAGGCCTATAATTGTTGTTGCTACCAAAATTGTTCCTATAGGCATTGTTGTTTCTAATGAAGTTCACATCAACTTGCTCTTCTTGAGCAACCAAAGAGGCTAAGTGAACACTATTAGGATCTAGAGGAGCTTTCCCATTAACAAGCATAGCCATAATAGCATCAATCTTTTCACTCAAAGAGGAAGTTCCCTCAATAGAATTTACCTTCTTACCATGTGGAGCTCTCTCAACATGCCATTCAGAGTAGTTAACCATCATATTATCAAGTAGCCTTGTTGTAGCACCCAAGGTGAGGCCCATGAAGGTACCTCCAGCAGCAGAATCCAACAGGTTTCTTGAGGAGAAGTTCAAACCTGCATAAAAAGTCTGGATAATCATCCAAGCAGTGAGTCCATGAATAGGGAAATTTTTAACCAAAGATTTCATTCTTTCCCAAGCAGGAGCAACATGTTCACTATCAAGTTGTTTAAATTTCATAATGTCACTTCTCATAGCAATAATCTTAGCAGGAGGATAGTACTTTCCAATAAAAGCATCTTTGCACTTAGTCCAAGAATCAATACTATTTTTAGGCAAGGATAGCAACCATTCTTTAGCTTTTCCCCTCAAGGAGAAAGGAAAAGCCTGAGCTTAATAATATCTCCATCTACATCCTTATACTTTTGCATATCATAAAGTTCAACAAAGCTATTAAGTGGGCAGCAGGATCATCAGAACCAGCACCATAAAATTGCTCTCTCATCACAAGATTCAACAAAGCAGGCTTAATTTCATAAAAGATAGCATCAGGAGCATGTGGAGCAATAGGTGTGCTTAGGAAATCATTTTTGTTGGTGCTAGTGAAGTCACACAACTTGGTGTTCTCAGCAGAGTTCATTTTGGCAAAGATGGGCAATCCAAAAACAGCAGCAGCAGCTAGAGCAAGGACTATTTTTTTGTGTCTTTGAGTAAGGCAAGCAAACCAAGCTAAACTAATTTTTTTGGGTTTTTTGAAAAGAGGCAAACAAAACCAAGCAAAAGAAACAAAGCAAACTAAAAACAAATTAAAGATAAAGGAAGTGAAGGACTCCCCTAGTGAAGACGTCCTTGGCCTTCCCCGCAACAGCGCCAGAAAACTTGGTGCTTGACGGGGAGGAAGAAGTTTGATGTCCCTTTATTCCCTGGCAACGGCACCAGAAAACTTGTTGAAGCGCTTGACGGGGAGGAAAAGGTTGAAGTTGTTCTTTATTCGTTCCCCGGCAATGGCGCCAGAAAGTCTTGATGATGCTCGACGTGGCACTTCGTTGGTAACCCCAAGCGCAGGGTGTGTGAAGAGCAAGCAACAATTTTTCCCTCAGTTGAGACCGAGGTTATCGAACCAGAAGGAGGAAGGAAACGTCACACAGGTGTTGCAAACAACGTGGAGACGTGCACAACACAAACTCAAGACTCTTCCCCATCGAATCAGTGAGGTTGTCAAGATCACCGGTTTGTTGTAACAAAGGATTAAACGTATGGTGTGGAAGGTAATGGTTTGCAGCAAGTAAAAACTAATAGTGGGAGATGTATCAATGGTAAAGATTGGACCGGGGTCCATAGTTCACTAGAGGTGCTCTCCTTAGATAAACTACATGGCATGAATGGTAAACAAATTACAGCAGGGCAATTGATAGGAACTGAGCAAGGCATAACAATGCAATTACTAGCCAGAAAGATCCTATGAGGTTGATTGGGCAATACAACAATATACATAGACCGCCATCCAACTGCATCTATGACTAGAAGTCCACCTTCAGGTTATCATCCGAACCCCCTTCAGTATTAAGTGTTGGAGATATGCCCTAGAGGCAATAATAAAAGTGGTTATTATTATATCTTTGTGTTTATGATAAATGTTTACATTCGTGCTATAATAGTATTAACCGGAAACATTAATACTTGTGTGATTTGTAAACTAAATTAGGGTCCATAGTAAAGACTCTTTGTAATACTAGCTTGTTGGTTAATAGATGATCGTGGTTTCCCGATCATGAACATTTAGATGTTGTTAACAACAAGATCATATCATTAGGAGAATGGTATGATGGACATACTCCTATAGATAAGCGTAGCATTAAGATCAAGTCATTTCAATAGATCATTTGCTATAAGCTTTCTGATACATAGTAACCTAATTCCTTCGACCATGAGATCATGCTAATCACCATCACCGAAAGGATGCTTTGATGACATCAAACACCACACCGTAACTAGGTGGCTATAAAGGTGGCATTGAGTGTTCGGAAAGTATGTGTTGAGGAACATGGATCAAGAGTGGGATTTGTCCATCCATATGACGGATAGATATACTCTGGGCCCTCCAGTGGAATGTCATTCAATTGGCTTGCAAGCATGTGACTAGATCACAAGGAATCACATATCATGGGAACGAGAAAAGAGTACTTATCGGTAACAAGGTTGAACTAGGTATGCAGAGATACCGACGATCAAAACCTCGGATAAGTAAACTATCGTGAGAGAAAGGGAAATTGGTATCGTATGTAAGTGGTTCATTCAATCTCAAAGTAATCGTTGAAATATGTGGGAGCCATATGAATTTCCAGATTCCTCTATTGGTTATTGATCGGAGAAGTGTCTCGATCATGTCCGCATAATTCACGAACCGTAGGGAGACACACTTAAGGATTCGATGTTGTTTAGTAGATATGGAATGTTAGTAGGGATACCGAATGTTGTTCGGAGTCTCGGATGGGATCCGGGATATCACGAGGAGATCCGAAATGGTCCGGAGAATAAGATTCATATAAGGAAAGTCCGATTCCGGAGTTCGGGAATGATTTCGATGTTTTCATCGGAGAGGTTCTAGAAGGTTCACCGGACCAGAAGGGGAATGGTCCATGAATGTGTCATGGGTAAGTGGAATGATTGGATCATATCCTAGGTCACTTGGTTTGGGCATTTGCAAGAGAGAATTAAAGCTCTAAATTGAAAGTCAAACGGGAGGTTTGAAAAGTCAAACTGGAACAATGGTTTCCTAGTGGAAGAAGGAAAGAGTCCTTCTTTCAATCCAACTTGGGTTTGGGTTTTGGATTAAAACCCTCCCCTCTCAAGGCTGCCCCCTCTCATAAATAGAGGGGTAGGGCTGCCCCAAACACACAAGAGCCAGCCCTCCACCCCGTGCGCCGCCGCCGGCCTATCACCGTCTCCCTAGCCGCCGACGACTCCTCCTCCACTCTGGCCTTCTAAACCTAGATCGTAGGAAAACCCTAGATCCACCATAACTTGTAGCGGCTTAGGCGAAGCCCTGCGGGATCTTCCCTCTACTTCCAACACCACGCCGTCGTGCTGCCAGAATCGCGAGGGGAGAACTACAACCTCCGTTGCCTGCTGGAACAAGGGAGGGAAGGTCTTCATCGAGTACTGAACGTGTGACCGACTGCGGAAGCGCTGCCGGAACGCAGCGCCGGAAGGATCGTCTACGCGATCTTGAGATCAGCAAGTGTACGACTACATCACCCACGAGAATCTGCTCTCATTAACCACTTTGGAAGCTTTGAGGGTGAGTGCTCCTATCGAATCGTTGCTACAATCTAGTAGATAGATCTTGGCTTGTTTGTGTGCATGCGGTAGAAATTTTTTTCCATGCTATGAACCCCTACAGTGGTATCAGAGCCATGTCTATATGTAGATCTATTGCACGAGTAGAACACAATGGTCATTGTGGGCGGTGGTGCTTTTATTGTCAATTGCTTTTTGTGTACTGTGCATCTTGCGGTATGATGGGATGAAGCGGCCCGGGCTAACCTTACATGACACCGTTCACGAGACTTGCTCCACACTTAACATGCAACTTGTATTGCATAAGTGGCTTTGTGGGTGTCTGTTTCTCCCATCGTAGTATATATTCAATTTATAACGGGCACTTGATCGTTCAAGCATCAACGTTGTGGTTCTTGTTTGTAAGTTAGAACGACACTTATTGAAAGCCCCAAACCACGTAAAACATGCAAAGAAAATTAGAGGCGTCTAACTTTGTTTTGGAGGGGCGTGATGTGATGTGATATGGCCATGATTGTGATTATATATGATGTATGCAATGTTCCTTATTGTAAGTTGGCAACCGGCAGGAGCCATATTATTCAAAGTAGTTGTAATAGTTGATGCTGGTGGACGACAACCATGAAGCGGCGCCATTGACCTTGACGCCATACCGGTGATGATGGAGATCATGTTCGTGCTTAAAGATGGAGATCAGAAGCACAAGAAGAAAGGCCATATCATATCACATATTATGAATTGCATGTGATGTTAATCCTTTTATGCATCTTGTATTGCTTAGTTTGCAACGGTAGCATTATAATATGATCCCTCAAGCACAAAAATTTCAAGTTATAAAGTGTTCATCCTTAGTAAGCACCGTTGCTAAAGCTCGTTGTTTCGAAGAACCACGTGATGATCGAATGTGTTAGATTATGTGAGTGTATACAACATGAGCAAGACATATTTGCTCATGCGGAAGCTAAGGTTTGATCTTGACGAGCCTAGCATGTACATACATGGTCTCGGAACACGGATCAGCGAAAGGTAAAGCATGAGTCATATAGTAGATATGATGAACATGTTGATTATTCGCCGTTGAGGCTACATCAACTCTCTTGATGATTGGTTTTGATGTGATGGATTTGGTTCGTGTGATCACTAAAACAATGCGAGGGATATTGTTTTGAGTGGGAGTTCACCTAGATTAATTTTAACTATTAATTAGAACTCAATTTGTCATAAACTTAGTCTAAACTAGTGCAAATATGTTGTAGATCAATGGCGGCCCTGTAACATCCCTAAAATCATGTTTCAAACTTATGCATATCATTCATGCATCCATGATCATATGTTTTTCATTTCAAACAAAACACTTCAAAAACAGGAGCATATGAGCTCATTATTTCATGTGAACAGCTATTAGTCTAATGCCACTCTCAATTGAGGAGTTATTGGTTTTAAACCAAGCCTTGCTTGCTCTCTTGTTATTGTGTTTGATTGTTGAAGTTTGGTGAAATTTTACAAAACAAATATGATTTAGAAACTATTTCCAAAACTTATTCAAATTATCTGCTATAGCACTACTTATTTTGTTTGAACAAAGGGACCAAGCTAATACAAAGTGACCATTTGATTTTGTGCCCAAAAGTGTGAATGTTGCACCCTACAAAATCCTGGAAAAAGTTTGAATTCAAAAGCTTTTGAAAACATTTGAAAATCATTCCAGAAAATCAATTCAGAAATAGAAAAGGAATAAAGAAAAAGAAAAAGGCCAGCGCCAGGGTTTGAGCCCATCAACAGAAGCAACCCATCTAGCCCACCCGGGTCCCCCCTCTCCCTCTTGCACACGCAGACGTACCCACGAAGTCGCTGACGCCCGGACCCCACTCCCTCTCTGTTCTATTCGCTGACAAGTGGGCCCTTTCCACGTCACCGTCGTGTTCCCCAAATTTCGCGAAGAGCACGTCGCCGCTGGCCGTTGCTGCGTTGATTCCGTGGCGTAATTGACATTGATTCTTCAGGTGTTTCTTGTCTAGCCCCTGCCTACTTGAACTCCTCCCTCTCGCGGCCATTTCCCCTCACTCACCAACCACAGAACGCCCCCAGGCTGCGAGTATTCCTCGCCGCAACTCCGCTGTTCCGACGACCTCGCCGACGAATTCCGGTGAGCATCGCGCCCCCCTCTGTCCATGGTTCACGCTATCATACTCTGCAGCTCCGTGCGTGTAGAGGTCTCAACCTAATAAGGTAGATTCCTCCTGTGTTTTACAATGCTAGTCCCTGGATCAATAGCTAGCATCCACAGTTTAAGATGTAATATCAAGATACAAAGGTCATAACATAACTTTATAACCAGGAATAACATAATTTTTATTACATCTTACATAGCTCATTTGGCTATTACATTACATTGCAGCGGAATGACTATAGTCATGGTCCTTCATCTTCAAAGTGCCACGGGCAGATGTTGGTTGTAGACTTTGTAATCCTAATCACACAATCTTCACTAAAATCAATCAAACCTGCAACATTACAAGTTACAGCCACAAGGGTCAATACATTTGAATTGTATTGGCAAGCTTCACTACTATGTATAATATGAGTGGATCCTATCAATACATGCATATTTGGCTAAGTAGAGTTTTAAGGTTCTTTTGCATAAAGCAAAATTTATCCTATCTTTTCAAAAATGGTTTTGGTCTTTTGTCAAATCTCTTTTTCCAAGTTCCTTGAACTCCTTGGTAGAAACACAAGTGTTCAAGTCCTTGTCAAATTCTCTTGAGCTACTTGGTAACCCCAAGTGCAACAAGTTTTATCAAATCTCATGAGTTCCTTGGTAACCCCAAGTACATCATGCTTTAAGCAAAATCTCTTGAGCACCTTGGTAACCCCAAGTGCATCAAGCTTAACAAAATCTCTTTGAATTCCTTGGTACCCCCAAGTGCATCAAGTTTTTATATTAGAAGTTGGAATGTCGAGATATCCCATAGTTCAAACTTTAGTTGCTCAGTATTGTCCATAACCGGGGACACAACTAAGTACTTAGATTTTGTTAACTTCTGCAGAAGGAGTACACTTTACCCACATGTCACAATCTCATCCTGTTGCCACCAGTGGCCTACTGGATTAGTGCTCACCAAGATGGAGTACTGGCAGATTGAGAATGTGACGAAGTCTTTCCAAAGGGTCCTCCCATACACCATTGCTAGCTTGCCTTCAGCACCCATGAAGCATTCCAGATCCCCATATCCAGTTAATTGAAGACAGTGCATGGGTCTTCCCAAAGTAGTTGACTAAGCCAGAGCCATAATAGCATGTGGTTGCACACGAAAGCCACAATTGGAGAAACATGTTCGACCTCTAAGTTTCCTAGGTGGTTTTCTTTTGGAGCACAACACAAAGTGAATCCCATAAACATGGTTCCTTTTGTTGCCACCTTCTCCAAAAACTTAAAGTATCCTCCACCTAGGTGGTTCATTGAGTCCTTGTTTTATTATGTAAAACACAAGTCTTTTTCTCAACCTTTGTAAAATCTCAACATGTATCTATTTTCAAAATAAAGCATGGCTAAGCATGTACAACTACAATATTTTCACTAAGGAGTGTATAGGGAATCCTATTAGGATATAGCCTAGCATAAGTATAAAGATATCTTTTTCATGCATATTTCCAAAATCCACTAAGTATAATGAAAATAATAGGACTTTAGATGATAGTGTAACTTGCCTTTTTGGAAGGGAATGGTGGTTCACTCCTTGATCTTGCTAGTCTCACACTTTGCTAAATTCACTACAAGTCAATCAAGCAAACACAAAAATCAACTAACATTCCAAACCAAAGTCAAACAAACAATTTCACACTCACAAAGCAATGGAATCTAAGTCATGCATAATTATGCAAAGGATGGTTCTATTGCAAGGATGGTCTTCTGTAGGTTTATAAACTTTGGAAGGTCCAAATTGGTCATTTACCAAAATGGCAAAGTCATTAGAGGGTTTTGCCCAAAAAACTATTTTAAAATCCATTCAACATTTTATATAGTGGAAAATGGTTTTATCAAATCATAATCTTTAAGTTTCTCACCAAAAGTTTCTAACTCTCAAGACTTGGTGTTTTTGGGTCAGTAGCTTTGAGTTAAATATTTTCTCAAAGTTTTTATTTCTAAATCCTTTTTCATAATAAAACCATTATCTTTACTTAGCTAGAAATAGACTAATTCAATTAATCCATTCTAAATTTTTCCAATTTCATTTTCAAAACTATGGGTTGGTTCCTAGGGTCAGTAAGGTCACAACAAACCATTTTGTAGAATTTTTAACCCTAAAATCATTTTTAAACATTTTTCCTACTCTAAACAAGCTCACAAAAGAATCTGCAAAAATCAAGCAACTAACAGATACTATTTTCTGAACTAAGGCCATGGTTGGCTAGGTCTTGCTCTCCTGAATCCATTGATATAAAATTTGTAATTTTTGAACGTGTGGTTTGAAAGTTACAGGGGTTTGAAGTTTGCAAATAAATCTGATTCAAATCCGTTTTTTAGTTTTAATACTGGCCACGCGTCGCTGTTTCATTGGTTGATATCGGTTCGGTTGGATCGACAACGTGGACCACAGGATTTAGTTTGATCGCACGGCACAGGGCGCGTACCTCTTCGCGGCTTAAGTGACATACGGATGCTATTGTTCGGTCATAGATGGGCGGCGCTGCGCGACGGCGACAGCCAGACAAAGTGCTCGCGGTGGTTCTAGGAAGCAAGGAAGATGGAGGTGGCGCTTACCGTGTTCGCGAGGATGAGGTGGTGCTCGACGTGTGGTCGATGTGGCAAGGGGCGCACGGGGTCAGGTGGAATCTCTCGCCGGAGTTTGTTCTGGCGGCGGGTGGTTCTGGTTGAGGTCGAGGACGTTGCTGCAGATCGCCCTAAGGCAAAAAGAAGGCGCGGTCAGATGCACAGGATCAAGACAACGCTGTATGCATGAACGAGAAGTGAAGGGGCGGTCTGGTTCACCTGGAAAACGTCGTCGGAGAAGAAACAGACGGCGGCGCTGTCGGATCTTGTCAAAGCCGACACTCTGGGGCGCCCGTGGTTGAATGAAGGGCACGGGGAGAAGCGTCTGGTAGTGGGGAAGCTTCCAGCGTGCTCAGAGAGGCTCGGGGTGGTGTGGCTTGGCCGGAATCGGTCGGAGGCGGTGGTCGGAGCTGGGAGTGTGTCAAGTCAAATTGGGGCAGCCTCGGGGCAGAGAGGGAATGGCGACAGAGGGAAAGGGAGGGGAAGATGCAGGCGCTTAATATCGTGTAGTCACAGCGAGATTAACGCGCGGCATTACTATGAATTGAACGCAGCATTCAAAGGCAGCAACGGCAGCGAGGTTTGGGGGGAGGGGGTCGCGCGAGTGTGGACGATGAGCAGTAGAGGTGGGGTCCACCGGTCAGTGGGAAAAGAAATGCGAGTGAGGTCCACTGGACAGTCTCTGCGCGGTTAAGTTCCTGAGTGAGGAAAAACGATTCGGGCGTGGGAACAGATGGGCTAGGTGGGCTGCTGTTGGGCTGTTGGGTTGGGTCGATTTCTTTCTTATTTTTTTCTGTTTCTGATTCTTTTCCTTTTCTATTTTCAATTTACTGATTTGAAATTCAAACAAATAATTCATTTAACCAAATCAACTCAAACAAACACCACACTTCACAAATTTTGAACTTGGTTCTGTTTATCAGCATAAACCTAAATTCTAAAATAAAATAATATTTTTTTATTCATTTTAGGATCCATTCATTAATTAAATAAAATGGTCCATGATTTATTAATAAAATAGGGTTTGGTTTATTTAATAAAATCTTCATTTGAAATCAAAACACTTTCAAAACTATTCAGTAGATTTTATTTGGAAATAATGAATATTTGGAAAACTTGTTTTTAAACAAAATAACCTTTTATTTAGAGTCCATTATTAATTAAATGCAATAGACTTTCATTATTAAATCAATAGGATTTGTTTTATTGAGATATTTATTTTGAAATCTAAAATAAAGCCAAAACACTTTAGTAGGTTTTATTTGTGAATATCTAATATTTGGAAAACTTATTTTTAAATAATTTAATAAGTTTTGATGTTTCAATTAAATTGGTAAAACCTTTTATTTAAATAAAGTTGGATATTAAATCCTTATTAATTTATTTAAATAAACCTTTGCTAATTTCATTAAAAATGTTTTAATTCCAAAGCTTGGCCAAGGTTTAATTTGGCTTTATAAAATATTCTTTATTTATAAATCCACTTTTCTTTTGTAAAAAAAATCTTTTATTAAAGATCAAAATAGTAATTCCAAAACATTTTATTTTACTTTTATTAAATGTTTAACTCTTTAAATCCCTTTAGGATTTTATTTAATTACAATGGGTTTGAAGTTCTAATTGAATTCAAAAAGTTTCTTCTGGTTCTGAAAATCAACAAAGTTTTATTTTATTCATTTATTTTCACATTACAAGATTTGGAAAATCTTGGGATGTGACAGTGCGCATCTACTGACACCTCCCATTTGCTCGCGCCTGGTCTGTAGCCTCGGCAGCGATAACAACTGAGCGCCGCCGCTCTCTGCTCGAACTCCGGCGACCTCCCCCCGTAAGTACCAGCCGCCCCTTGCCCTCTGTTTGATACGCCTAAGATCCCCAGCGTCTTGCGCATCTAACGGTGCCCTCCTCTTGTCTTAGCGCGGCTCAGAACATCTCCAACGTCGACGAGCCGAAGCCACAGCCGCTAGGGACTACTCCGACGAGCAATCCGCGACGACCCCGAGCGCCCCTTCGCCAACCAGAGACACGTTGAGCTTCACCTCGTCACCGCGGTTCTGGTGAGCATCCTCTCCCCTCCCCGGGCGACCTAGAACGCCGGCACCGCCACTGACAGAGCGCTCCGCCGCTCGCCGCCGCTTCAGCGCCGCCTGTCTGTGGTCAACTGGATCGTGGCCGTTAGATGTAGATCTTGCGGTTTAGATTAGAACTTAAACGAAGAGGTACGAGCGCATCTGAGCCACTGGATCCAACTTAAATCCTACGGCTCGCAGAGATCGATCCGCCCGAACCGGTACGGGCCAATCAGAAACAGACGCGTGGCTAGGTTTAGATTTAAAACTGGATTTTGAATCTGATTTATGTTCAAATTTGATTTGGCTATAACTTTTGATCCCCACGTTAGAATTTGACAAATTTTATACCGTTGGAATCAGGAAGACAAGCCCTTTCTAAATATGCAATGTGTTTAAAGTTTTGCTTCTATTAAAAAGGTTTTATTTGCAGAAACATGTGTAGGGCTTATTTGATTATATGAATTGTTAAAGAATTGTTTTTAGTGTCAAATAAATTGGTTTGGCAAGTTTTTGACTTGTTTAAGATTCAGTACTATGCACTTGCTTGGTTGGGTTTTAAAAATCATCACTTAGCATCTTGCATGCATGCATATATATTTTTGATTGTATATGTCTTGTATGTGATTGTGGCTATATTCTATGTGTAGACTTTGGTGCTAGTGATTGTGATTGTGAAGAGTGCTACACTCCAAACTACCAAGGCAAGTGGTACTTCATGAATAATTCTATCCCTATATTTTATACTAAGCATTAGAAATGTTTTGCTAAGTCTTGCATGTTATTATTTTGCCTATATGCCATGTTGGGAAATCCTAAGTAGTTGTAGAATTGCTAGGAAATTTCTAAGTTAAGTTACTATCTATGCCATGCTTAGCCTAGCTAGTAGAAGACAAGGGTTGGTGAATTATACATGCTATGATGAAAATATTTCTAAGTCCTTTGGACTTGTGTTTTGCCTAATAAAACAACTAAGTTAATGAAACACCTGGGTGGAATGGAAGGTTTGGTTTATGTTGAGTGGTTACACAAGGCCCATTTCTATGGTTTACCTTGTGTATCTCACTTGTGGTAAGCCACCCAGGAACAAAGAGATTTTAGAGGCCAAGTGTTAAGAAGCTTCTACTGCAGCCACTTGGCAATATGGGTTCTGCCTGGATCACATAAGTTGCTAGAACTTAGCCATTTGGACAGTTGGTGGTTGTGTAGGGTTTCGTAGCATGGAAAACAAAAAATTTCTACCGCATACAAACAAACAAGCAAAGATCTATCTACTAGATTGTAGCAACGAGTCGATAGAATAACTCACCCTCGAAGATTCCAAAGTATTTAACGAGAGCGGATTCTCGTGGGTGATGTAGTCGTACTCTTCCCGATCTCAAGATCGCGTAGACGATCCTTCCGGCGCTATGTTCCGGCAGCGCTCCCGCAGTCGGTCACACGTTCGGTACTCGACGAAGACCTTCCTCTCCCTTGTTCCAGCAGGCAGCGGAGGTTGTAGCACTCTCCTCGCGATTCCGGCAGCACAACGGCGTAGTACCGGAAGTAGAGGGGAGATCTCGCAGGGCTTCGCCTTAAGCCGAAGCGAGTATGGTGGAGTATGAGAGAGTCCCTCGACGATTTAGGGTTTAGACACGCCGAGGAGGAAGCTTGGCCGGCGGCTAGGGTTAATAGGCGGTGGCGGCGGCTTGACCTAGGTCGGCGGCGGCGGCAGCAGGTGGCGGCGCCGGCGGCTTAGGGTTTTGGAGGCGGGGATCTTATGTGTCTAGGAGGGGAGCCCTGCCCTCCTTATATAGGTGGAGGGGCCGGCCGGCCAAGGGGAGGGGAGTCCCTCCCCAACTCGGCTTGGAGGTGGGCCGGCGGTGGAGGAGGGACTCCTCCCCAACTCGGTTTCCTCCTCCTTCCCCACTTCCCAAAAAGAGCCGTTTGACTTTCAAACTTGGCGTTTGACTTTTCAAACTAGGATTTGAATAAACCCTCTATTTTGTTCAGCGATGACACCGAGTACATAATGCAATCATACCAACTTGATATAACACATTCATGTACCCTTCCCCTCCGGAGTGCCGGACATTCCGGAACCTTCTAGAACATTCCCGATGAAAACACCGGAACCATTCTCCAACTCCGAAACGAGACTTTCCTTATATGAATCTTATTCTCCGGACCATTCCGGATCTCCTCGTGATATCCCGGATCCCATCCCAGACTCCGAACAACATTCGGTCTCTTTCTCATCATTCCATAACTACTCAAACAACGTCGAATCCTTAAGTGTGTCTCCCTATGGTTCGTGAATTATGCAGACATGATCGAGACACTTCTCCGAAGAATAACCAATAGAGGAATCTGGAAATTCATATGGCTCCCACATATTTCTACGATTACTTTGCGATCGAATGAACCACTTACATACGATATCAATTTCCCTTTGTCTCACGATAGTTTACTTATCCGAGGTTATGATCGTCGGTATCTCTGCATACCTAGTTCAACCTCGTTACTGATAAGTACTCTTTTCTCGTTCCCGTGATATGTGATCCCTTGTGAGCCAGTCACATGCTTGCAAGCTAATTGGATGAAATTTCACCGAGAGGGCCCAGAGTATATCTATCCGTCATATGGATGGACAAATCCAACTCTTGATCCATGTGTTTCAACCAATACTTTCCGAACACTCAATGCCACCTTTATAGCCACCCAGTTACGGTGTGGTGTTTGATGTCATCAAAGCATCCATCCGGTAAAGGTGATATGCATGATCTCATGGTCGAAGGAATTAGATTTCTATGTATCAGAAAGCATATAGCAATTGAACTATTAAAATGACTTGATCTTTATGCTATGCTTATCTATAGGAGTATGTCCACCATATCATTCTCCTAAGGATATGATCTTTTTGTTAATAACATCTCAATGTTTATGATATGGAAACCACAATCATCTATTAACCAACAAGCTAGTATTATATAGAGGCTTTACTAGGGACTTCAAATTAAGTTTACAAATCACACAAGTATTAATGTTTCCTTGTTAATACTATTATAGCATGAATGTAAACATTTATCATAAACACAAAGATATAATAATAACTATATTTATTATTGCCTCTAGGGCATATCTCCAATAGTCTCCCACTTGCACTAGAGTCATCTAATCTAGATTGCATGGTAATATCCCGAACACCCATGGCAGTTTGGTGCTGGTCATGTTTTGCCCTCGGGAGAGGTTTAGTCAATGAATCCGCCACATTCAGATCTGTGTGTACTTTGCAAATCTTTATATCCCCATCTTGGATATGTTCTCGAATAGCGTGAAAACGTAGCTTGATGTGCTTCATCTTCTTGTGTGACCTTGGTTCTTGCGCATTGGCTATGGCGCCCATGTTATCACAGTAGATAGACATTGGGTCCAGCGCACTAGGAACCACACCCAGCTCTGTAATGAACTCTTTCATCCATATCGCTTCTTGTGAAGCCTCCGAAGCAGCCATGTATTCCGATTCAGTTGAAGATCTTGCCACAACGCTTTGCTTTGCACTCCTCCAGCTAACTACTGCACCATTCAAAATAAATACGTATCCAGATTGTGATTTAGAATCATCCGGATCGGTGTTCCAACTAGCATCGGTGTAACCATTAACAACGAGCTGTTCATCACCTCCATAAAAAAGAACCGTATCCTTAGTTCTTCTCAAGTACTTAAGGATGTTTTTGACCGCTGTCCAATGATCCACTCCTGGATCACTTTGATATCTGCTAGTTAAACTAACAGCATATGCAATGTCGGGTCTAGTACATAGCATGGCATACATTAGAGATCCTATGGCTGAGGCATAGGGAGTCTTACTCATCCTTTCTCTATCTTCTGCCGATGTCGGACTTTGAGTTTTACTCAAGGTCGTATTGGGCAACATGGGAAAGAACCCTTTCTTGCTATCTTCCATTCCAAACCTCTTTAGAACTTTGTCCAAATATGTACTTTGTGACAATGATATTTTGGCGTCTTGATCTATCTCTATAAATCTTTATGCCTAATATGTAAGCTGCTTCGCCAAGATCTTTCATTGAAAACTATTATTCAAATATTCCTTCACACTATTAAGAAGGTCTACATCATTCCCAATCAACAATATGTCATCTACATATAGTATTAAGAATGCTACAGAGCTCCCACTCACTTTCTTGTAAATACAAGCTTCTCCATAAGTTTGTATAAAACCAAAACTTTTGATCACCTTATCAAAATGTTGATTCCAACTTCGGGATGCTTGCTTCAATCCATAGATGGACCGTTGAAGTTTGCATACCTTATTAGCATCTTTAGGATCGACAAAACCTTTGGGTTGCATCATATACAACTCTTCATCAATGTCTCCATTGAGGAACGCTGTTTTGACATCCATCTGCCATATCTCATAATCATAATATGCAGCGATTGCTAACATAATCCTCACAGACTTTAGCTTCGCTACAGGTGAGAAAGTCTCATCGTAGTCAACTCCTTGAATTTGTCGAAACCCCTTTGCGACAAGTCGAGCTTTATAGACAGTAACATTACCATCAGCATCTGTTTTCTTCTTGAAAATCCATTTGTTCTCGACAGCCTTCCGGCCATCCGGTAAGTCCACCAAAGTCCATACTTGGTTTTGGTACATGGATCCAATCTCGGATTTCATGGCTTCTTGCCATTTGTTGGAATCTGGGCTCATCATTTCTTCCTCATATGTCTCAGGGTCATCGGTGTTGTCCACCAACATGACACTCATAACGGGATCATACCAATCTGGAGTGGTACGAGTTCTCATTGACCTGCGAGGCTCTGTAGGAACTTCAACCGAAGTTTCATGATCATCATCATTAGCTTCCTCTCTAACTGGTGCAGGCACCACAGGAACTTCTTCCGGTGCTGCGCTACTCGCAATTTCGAGAGAAGGTTCGACAACCTCGTCGAGTTCTACTTTCCTTCCAGTCACTTCTTTCGAGAGAAATTCCTTCTCTAGAAAGGATCCATTCTTGGCAACGAAGATTTTGCCTTCGGATCTATGATAGAAGGTATACCCAATAGTTTCCTTCGGGTATCCTATGAAGACGCATTTTTCCGCTTTGGGTTCAAGCTTGTCCGGCTGTAACTTCTTTACATAGGCTTCGCAACCCCAAACTTTAAGGAACGATAATCTAGGTTTCTTCCCAAACCATAATTCATACGGTGTCGTTTCAACGGATTTTGATGGTGCCCTATTTAAAGTGAATGCGGCTGTTTCTAATGCATAACCCCAAAATGATAGCGGTAAATCTGTAAGTGACATCATAGAACGAACCATATCTAAGAGAGTTCGATTACGACGTTCGGACACACCATTACGCTGTGGTGTTCCCGGCGGTGTCAATTGTGAAAGTATTCTGCATTTCTTCAAATGCTCGCCAAACTCGTAACTTAGATATTCACCTCCACGATCAGAACGTAGAAATTTAATCTTCTTGTTACGTTGATTCTCTACCTCACTTTGAAATTCCTTAAACTTCTCGAAAGTTTCGGACTTATGCTTCATGAAATAGATATACCCATATCTACTCAAGTCATCCGTGAAGGTAAGAACATAACGATAACCACCGCGCGATGCTACACTCATTGGACCACACACATCAGTATGTATGATTTCCAATAAGTCCGTAGCTCGCTCCATCATACGAGAAAATGGAGTCTTAGTCATTTTACCCATCAGACATGCTTCACATCTATCAAGTGATTCGAAATCAAGTGATTCAAGAAGTCCATCGGAATGGAGTTTCTTCATACGCTTCACTCCAATGTGACCAAGACGAGAGTGCCACATATAGGTCGAGTTATCGCTCGATTTCAAACGTTTAGCCTCAATGTTATTAATATGTGTATTTCCACTATCGAGATTCAATAAGAATAGACCATCTATCAAAGGTGCATGTGCATAAAACATATTACTCATATAAATCGAACAACCATTATTCTCGGACTTAAACAAGTAACCGTCTTGCAATAAACAAGATCCCGATATAATGTTCATGCTTAACGCAGGCACCAAATAACAATTATTTAAGTATAAAACTAATCCCTATGGTAGATGAAGGGGTAGCGTGCCGACCGCGATCACATCAACCTTTGATCCGTTTCCCACGCGCATCGTCACCTCGTTCTTCGCTAGCTTCCGTTTATTCTGCAGCACCTGTTTCGAGTTACAAATATGAGCAACCGAACCAGTATCAAATACCCAGGCACTACTACGAGTACTAGTGAGATACACATCAATAACATGTATATCAGATATACCTTTCTTCTTGATGTTGCCGTTCTTCAAATCCGCCAAGTACTTTGGGCAATTCCGCTTCACTGACTTTCTCCCTTGTAGTAAAAGCACTCAGTATCAGGCTTAGGTCCAGCCTTGGTCTTCTTCGTTGGCGTGGTAACTTTCTTACCACCCTTATTGAAGTGTCCCTTCTGCTTAGACTTGCCTTTCTTGAATTTGGTGGTCTTATTAACCAACAACACTTGGTGCTCTTTCTTGATCTCCACTTCTGCAGATTTCAACATGGCAAAGAGTTCTGGCAACGTCTTGTTCATGTTCTGCATGTTGTAGTTCATCACAAAGTTCTTGTAACTTGGTGGTAGTGATTGGAGGACATGGTAAATCCCCAAAGCATTAGGAATCACAATACCCAAGCTTTGAAGTTTGTTTGCGTGCCCAGACATCTTAAGCACATGCTCACTGACGGAGCTGCCCTCTTCCATCTTGTAGTTAAAGAACTTTTCAGAATCCTCATAGCTTTCAATTGCCGCATGAGTCTCAAAGATCAATTTGAGATCCTCGACAATATCATATGGGTCTGAATTATCAAACCTTTTCTGAAGCTCCGATTCTAAACCATACAAGATAGCACACTGAACTATGGAGTACTGAGTCTTCCGAGTGAGGTAAACATTCTTTACTTCATCAGCAGCATCAGCTGCAGGTGGGTCACCCAGCGGTGCATCCAGCACATAGGTCAAATTACCAGCTGTGAGGACAATCCTCAAATTGCGGAACCAATCCGCGAAGTTGCTTCCATTGTTTTTAACTTTGCAATAGTTTAGACTAAGTTTATGACAAATTGAGTTCAAATTAATAATAAAATTAATCTAGGTGAACTCCCACTCAAAACAATATCCCTCACATTGTTTTAGTGATCACACGAACCAAATCTACCACATCAACACCGATCATCACGAGAGTTGATATAGTTTCAATGGCGAACAATTGACATGTTCATCATATCTACTATATGATTCATGCTTTACCTTTCGGTGATCCGTGTTCCGAGACCATGTCTGTACATGCTAGGCTCGTCAAGATCAAACCTTAGTTTCCGCATGAGCAAATCTGGCTTGCTCACGTTGTATACACTTGCGGAATCTAACACACCCGATCATCACGTGGTTCTTCGAAACAACAAGCTTTAGCAACGGTGCTAACTAAGGGTGAACACTTTATGACTTGAAATTCATGTGCATGAGGGATCATATTATAAAGCTACCGTTGTCTACTAAGCAATACAAGATGCATAAAGGATTACCATCACATGCAATTCATAATATGTGATATGATATGGCCTTTCTTCTTTGTGCTGCCGATCTCCATCTTCTAGCACGAACATGATCTCCATCATCACCGACATTGCATCAAGGTCAATGACGCTTCTCCATGGTTGTCGTCCACCGGCTTCAACTATTACAACTACTTTGAATAGACACGCGGGTCTTAACATAAATTAAGGACAACCATATGGCTCCTGTCGGTTGCCAACTTACAATAAGGAACATTGCATACATCAAATATAATCACAATCATGGCCATATCACATCACAGCACACCCCTGCAAAACAAAGTTAGACGCCTCTACTTTCTTTGCACGTTTTACGTGGTTTGGGGCTTTCAATAAGTGTCATTCTAACTTACGAACAAGAACCACAACATTGATACTAGCATTGTTAATCACTCGTTGTAAATTGAATCTTAACTATGCTAGTTGAAACAGGCACCCGCAAAGCCACTTATGCAATACAAGTTGCATGTCAAGCGTGGAGCAAGTCTCATGAACGATGTCATGTAAGGTTAGCCCGGGCCGCTTCATCCCAACATCCCGCAAGATGCAAAGTACACAAGAAGCAATCGACAATAAAAGCATCAACGCCCACAATGACCATTGTGTTCTACTCGTGCAACATATCTACATATAGACACGGCTCTGATACCACTGTAGGGTTTCGTAGCATGGAAAACAAAAAATTTCTACCGCATACAAACAAACAAGCCAAGATCTATCTACTAGATTGTAGCAACGAGTCGATAGAATAACTCACCCTCGAAGATTCCAAAGTGTTTAACAAGAGCGGATTCTCGTGGGTGATGTAGTCGTACTCTTCCCGATCTCAAGATCGCGTAGATGATCCTTCCGGCGCTGCGTTCCGGCAGCGCTCCTGCAGTCGGTCACACGTTCGGTACTCTACGAAGACCTTCCTCTCCCTTGTTCCAGCAGGCAGCGGAGGTTGTAGCACTCTCCTTGCGATTCCGGCAGCACAACAGCGTGGTACCGGAAGTAGAGGGGAGATCTCGCAGGGCTTCGCCTTAAGCCGGAGCGAGTATGGTGGAGTATGAGAGAGTCCCTCGACGATTTAGGGTTTAGACACACCGAGGAGGAAGCTTGGCCGGCGGCTAGGGTTGCTAGGCGGCGGCTTGACCTAGGACGGCGGCGGCAGCAGGTGGCGGCGCCGGCGGCTTAGGGTTTTGGAGGCGGGGATCTTATGTGTCTAGGAGGGGAGCCCTGCCCATCCTTATATAGGTGGAGGGGCCGACCGGCCAAGGGGAGGGGAGTCCCTCCCCAACTCGGCTTGGAGGTGGGCCGGCGGTGGAGGAGGGACTCCTCCCCAACTCGGTTTCCTCCTCCTTTCCCACTTCCCAAAAATAGCCGTTTGACTTTCAAACTTGGCGTTTGACTTTTCAAACTAGGATTTGAATAAACCCTCTATTTTGTTCAGCGATGACACCGAGTACATAATGCAATCATACCAACTTGATATAACACATTCATGTACCCTTCCCCTCCGGAGTGTCGGACATTCCGGAACCTTCTAGAACATTCCCGATGAAAACACCGGAACCATTCTCCAACTCCGAAACGAGACTTTCCTTATATGAATCTTATTCTCCGGACCATTCCGGATCTCCTCGTGATATCCCGGATCCCATCTGAGACTCCGAACAACATCCGGTCTCTTTCTCATCATTCCATAACTACTCAAACAACGTCGAATCCTTAAGTGTGTCTCCCTACGGTTCGTGAATTATGCATACATGATCGAGACACTTCTCCGAACAATAACCAATAGAGGAATCTGGAAATTCATATGGCTCCCACATATTTCTACGATTACTTTGCGATCGAATGAACCACTTACATACGATATCAATTTCCCTTTATCTCATGATAGTTTACTTATCCGAGGTTAGGATCGTCGGTATCTCTGCATACCTAGTTCAACCTCGTTACTGATAAGTACTCTTTTCTCGTTCCCGTGATATGTGATCCCTTGTGAGCCAGTCACATGCTTGCAAGCTAATTGGATGACATTTCACCGAGAGGGCCCAGAGTATATCTATCCGTCATATGGATGGAAAAATCCCACTCTTGATCCATGTGTTTCAACCAATACTTTCCGAACACTCAATGCCACCTTTATAGCCACCCAGTTACGGTGTGGTGTTTGATGTCATCAAAGCATCCATCCGGTAAAGGTGATATGCATGATCTCATGGTCGAAGGAATTAGATTACTATGTAGTAGAAAGCATATAGCAATTGAACTATTAAAATGACTTGATCTTTATGCTACGCTTATCTATAGGAGTATGTCCACCATATCATTCTCCTAACGATATGATCTTTTTGTTAATAACATCTCAATGTTTATGATATGGAAACCACAATCATCTATTAACCAACAAGCTAGTATTATATAGAGGCTTTACTAGGGACTTCAAATTAAGTTTACAAATCACACAAGTACTAATGTTTCCTTGTTAATACTATTATAGCATGAATGTAAACATTTATCATAAACACAAAGATATAATAATAACTATATTTATTATTGCCTCTAGGGCATATATCCAACAGGTAGTGGGATGATAGGTTGGAACGCGTCCATTTGGTCTAAGGAAAGGCTTCTGAAAGGTCCTGTCTTGGTGAAACCAAGTCTGGTGGGGAAAGTGCACAACCTCTGCAGATGGAAAAATCTAAGTACTTAGCCAAGTCCATGGAAATGGACAACTTGAGCATCAAGGCATGGAAGCTATCAAGAATCTCCTCATCCCAATTTCTAAGTAAAAACTTGTGGGTGAACAAGGGTGAAGGACCTCAATGTCTATTGGTGGTTCCTTGGGAAAAGTTTTGACAGAGAAAAACTTAGTGATTTCAACTAATAGGAAAAATCTATTTTGAGCAAAGCAAGCCAAGCTACACTTAGCCAAATTGCATATAATATCTAGTCCACTTAAAATTTACTAAGGTATCACTTGCCAATACTATTCCAAAGTATTGACCCACTGTGGCTGTAACTTGTGATGTTGCAGGTTACTCTGATGAGGATTAGGTGTCATGAGTCTACACTCAACATGTTTGCCTGTGGCACATGAAGATGAAGACTTATATTTATTTACTTATTCAAACTCTTGTATTAGTCCTGTGGCCTTGAGTTGTAAAGACTATGTTTATCTCTGGAATGGATGTAATAAATGACCTTTGTATCTGTGTACTTCATCTTAAACTGTGGATGCTAGCAATGATCCAGGGACTAGCATTGCAATCACAGGGATCCTTTTCCTTTATAAAGGAGGGATCTTATAGATGGTATCAGAGCACTGTGTTTCCTGTAGGATTATGACCCTAGGAATGGAAACCACTAAGGAAAAAAAATTCAGCAACTTCTACACTTGTATATTCTTCTCGTAAACTTTTCTAATCTTCTCTCTCGTCTCTATTTGTAGATGAACTCCATCAACGAAGCCGTGAGGAAAGGACCACTCATGACAATGACTTTGGAGTGTGAGACAGATTTCCCCAAGGCTCTCAAGGACCTCATGGTTGCATTAGAGATACAAGGTGCAACTGTGTATAAGGGTTTTCCTGTGATGGATGAAGGAGTGGAATACTGGTGGGTGCAACTTCACTTGTATAAAAACAAGGAAGACAACCATCAAGAAAAAGGGTTCTGCATGTTCACTAATTCAGTGGTGCACACTATATTCTTTGAATCAGCAAAGGATGCAGCTTGGAAGACCATCAAAGAACTTGGTGATAGAGTCAAGTGCAGAATGCTCAACCTCCAAAATGATCTAAGGAAAGAGAAGGAACATACCCAAGAGTTGGAAGCTACCAACCAAACCTTAAGAGGAGACATTATAGACTTAGTGATGGAGTCATGTGAGCAAGATAGGCTGATTGCTTCTAGAAACATTGTGTTAGCCAACAGATCTAGTGAGATAGGATTGTAAACGTACTTCGTTAGTTGTACCACCACTTATCACCTTATTTTCCAAAATGTTGCTTTAAAATAAGATCGAACCTTGGTTGTTGTAATGGTTTCATGTATGCATGACTTGTGTGTTTTGCTTCCCAAGGATATGTATGTGATGTTTTGTCTTTTGTTTTATCTTGATTTGTGTTGTTCTAACTTTTCTATCTTATAAATAGATGCCTATTACCATCAGCACTGTTGAGGAGTTCCAGGTTACCCGCTTTGGTCCTCGTATCGTTGAGCTTACTACTTTGCTCAATCTCCCTCTTCCCACCATCATGGTGCATCCCCTCACCAAGTTTGAGAGGAAGGACCTCTGGGGCTTCAAGGTCAACCAGCCCGGACGCCAGACTGAGCCTACCACGGAGGCCATTGTCTTCAAGCTCATGCACGATGACAGGGAGAGAGGCCTTGAGGTAGTTATGCAGGATCTGATAGGACGTCTACTGGGGAGACACTCCCGACAGGTTAGAGGTACCCACTTCCACGTCTTCGGAAGACGTGATGAGGATGGAGAGTCCATCGACTTCGAGGACGATTCGAGGGACGCAGCAGAGCCGATACGCCTGTACCTCCAGGACTTAGAGTCTCTCATTAGGCACGTGGACACTGACAGGACCAATGTCATGCTCAACAATGACGAGCTCCAGGTGCAGCTTCGCGAGAAGGACAAGCTCTTCGCGGAGCAAGACGAGATAGTCAAGGAAATGGAGGCGAAGTTCGAGACCCAGGACAGGAAGTTCAAGAGTCAGGAGAAGCGTGTCCAGGATAGGAACAAGAAGATCCGGGACATGACTGAAGAACTGCAGTCCAAGGACTTCGAGCTAGAGCAGCAGCAGACGGTGATAGAGAGGCTTCGTTCCCAGAAGAGGGCTCTCAAGGCCAAGATAGAGACCTTGACCACTAGCGTCGAGGAATAAAAGACCGCGATGGAGAACACAGGTCTTACCTTTGTCGAGGAGGAGATTGATGCCGATGAGTATACTTGACTACTCAATTATCATTTATTATCGTACTTGTTATTTGAGAACTTGTTATTTGACCATCCGACATGTGGATGGCTTGCCACTTGTGTGTTTTACTTTGTGAACTTGTTATCTTGTTGTTGAATCTTTATCTTTGTGTTGCATGCTTGTGTTTGCTTATGTGATGTAGTGTGCATGAAATCATCTATGGGTATCTCATTCTTATCTCTATTTGAACAAACCACAGATGCCTCCCCGTCGTGCAAACCCCAACCCCAACAACAACAACAACAACATCACTCCAGAAATGCAACAAATGATGACCGCTCAAACTCAGCTAATGCAGATGATGACGACACTCATCCAGAACCAAAACAACAACAATAACAACAATAACAACAACAACAATAACAACAACAACCCACCGGGTTTTGATATGCTTACCAGGTTCTTGAGATTGAGGCCAGCAAAGTTCTCAGGAACAACTGATCCCATGGTGGCCAATGATTGGCTACGCTCAGTGAACAACGACTTGGTAACCGTGGGTTGTACTGATGCTGAAAAGGTCAGATTTGCAGCACATTTGCTGGAAGGACCAGCCGCCACTTGGTGGGATAACTTCCAGATCACCACTCCCATAGAAGATGTGACATGGGCTATCTTTGAGGATGGCTTTCGCACTGCTCATATCTCATATGGAGTGATGAGTCTGAAAAATAAAGAGTTCCACAATCTGAAGCAGCGCCACCGCGGCATGGCTGAGTATATTGAGGAGTTCAACAATCTGGCGCGTTATGCACCGGATGAAGTTGACACCGATGCCAAGAGAAAGGAAAAATTTCTGGAAGGCTTGAATGATGAGCTGAACCTGCAGTTGGTTGTGGCATATGTTCCCACTTATCAGTCTCTCTGTGACAAGGCTGCTATTTTGGAGAACAAAATGAAGCAAGTTGAAAGCAGAAAAAGGAAGCACTCAGATAAGCACAACTCGGGATCGTCTCACAAACGTTCCCATTATGATGACGGTGGAAGCTCAGGATCCCACAAGCATGGGAAATTCAATAAGCACCACAACCACAACCGTCATGACAACAAGCATCACCACAGTCATGACAATGACAAGTACAAGAACCACAAGGGTGTATACAAGAGCCACCACAGTGGTAATGGAAGTGGAAGTGGAAGCCAGCCTGTCAAGAAAGACATAAGTTAGGTTGAATGCTTCAAGTGCAAGAAGATGGGGCATTATGCAAATGAATGCCTAGAAAAGAAAGTTGAAGGACCCAACAAGCCCAACCCTTTTCAGAAGGGACAAGTGAACCACATTAATGTGGAGGAAATCTATGAGGAGCCTGATGCTGTTGCTGGTAAGTTCAAACTCAATTCTGTTCTAGCGTTTGTTCTCTTTGATACTGGTGCATCTCATTCATTCATATCAAGAGCATTTGTTGAAAGAAATGAACTACTGGTAGAAACTATTGGGTGTCCTATAAAAGTAAGTTCTCCTGGTGGAGAAATGATAGTGAATTCAGGATGTCACGATCTAGTCATAGAATTTGGGAAGTATAAGTTTCCCGTTAACTTGATAATTCTAAACTCCCAAGGATTGGATATCATTTTGGGAATGGACTGGATGTCTAAGCACAAGGGAGTGATGGATTGTGCCAACCATACTGTCTCACTCACAACTCCAGAAAATAAAAGGATCAGATTCAAGACCAACTTTGAAGCAAAAAGGAGTATGCTAAATTCTCTTAAGGGGGTTAGCATGGGCAGTGTGCCAATTGTGAGTGAGTATCCCGATGTGTTTCCGGAAGAACTGCCTGGAATGCCACCAGATAGAGATGTGGAGTTTCTTATAGATTTGGTACCAGGATCTGGATCAATAGCAAAGAGACCATATAAAATGTCAGTTGATGAACTGAAAGAACTCAAGAAACAACTTGGAGAACAGTTGCAGAAAGGATTTATTCAACCAAGTTCTTCATCTTGGGGAGCCCTAGTTTTGTTCGTGGAGAAGAAAGATAGAAGTCAAAGGTTATGCATATATTACCGTTCACTCAACGAGGTAACTATCAAGAACAAATACCCCTTGCCTAGAATCAATGACTTGTTTGATCAGCTAGAAGGAGCTTGTGTGTTCTCAAAGATTGATCTCCGGTCAGGCTATTTTCAACTCAAGATAAGCGAACAAGATATACCTAAAACAGCTTTCACTACAAGGTATGGATTGTATGAGTATACCGTAATGCCTTTTGGTTTGACCAATGCTCCAGCATACTTCATGAATATGATGAACAAGGTGTTCATGTAATTCCTTGACAAGTTTGCTGTCGTCTTCATCGATGACATTCTAGTCTACTCCAAGAGCAAAGAAGAGCATGAAGGACATTTGCGATTGATACTTGAGAAGTTACGGGAGCATAAACTTTATGCCAAATTCAGCAAGTGTGAGTTCTGGTTGGATGAAGTTGGTTTTCTTGGTCATGTTATGACAAAGGATGGTGTAGCAGTTGATCCTGCTAAAGTTTCAGCTGTGACTGAATGGGAATCTCCCAAGTCAGTGAAAGAAGTTCGTAGTTTCCTTGGCTTAGCAGGTTACTACAGAAGGTTCATTGAAAAATTCTCCAAGGTAGCTAAGCCTATGACTGAATTGTTAAAGAAAGACAAGAAGTTTGCATGGTCTGAAGGTTGTGAACTCAGCTTTCAGGAATTGAAGAAGAGACTTGTGACAGCACCAGTCTTGTGTCTGCCAGATTTGGAAAAAGATTTCCAAGTATATTGTGATGCATCTCATCAGGGTTTGGGTGCAGTACTTATGCAAGACGGTAAAGTTGTGGCTTATGCCTCGAGACAACTCAAAACTCATGAAGTGAACTATCCTACTCATGATTTAGAGTTAGCCTCTGTCATCCATGCACTCAAAACATGGATACACTATCTTTTGGGAAAGCGTTGTGAAGTGTTCACATATCACAAAAGTTTGAAGTATATCTTCACCCAGAAGGAAATTAATATGAGACAAAGAAGGTGGCTAGAACTTATCAAGGACTATGACTTAAGCTTACAATACCACCTCGGTAAAGCAAATGTTGTAGCAGATGCTCTAAGTCGTAAGGTTTTTGTGAATGGCCTTACCAAAGGAGAATTGCCAGAAGATCTGTGTACCCAATTTAGAAAACTCAGATTGGAGATTGTGCCTGAAGGACATCTCATGTCTTTGGATGTTCAACCCACTTTGTTGGACAAGATCAAAGAAGCCCAGAAGAGTGATAAAGAAATCGAAGAGATTAAAGAAAAGATTGGCAAAGGAAAAGCCAAAGGGTTCCATGAAGACGAACAGGGTACTTTATGGCATGGGAAACGTATCTGTGTTCCACAAGATCCGGAGCTTCGGAAACTGATTTTGCAAGAAGCACACAACTCACCGTATTCCATTCATCCGGGTAACACCAAAATGTACATGGACATGAAAGAAAGATTTTGGTGGAATAATCTCAAGAAAGACATCGCCGAACATATTGCTTTGTGTGATGTGTGTAGTAGAGTGAAAGCAGAACATCAGAAACCAGCAGGTTTGCTTCAACCACTACCTATTCCTGATTGGAAGTGGGACAAGATTGGTATGGATTTCATTACCGGATTACCAAGGACCCGGTCAGGATACGATTCTATTTGGGTAGTAGTGGATCGCCTAACTAAAGCAGCTCATTTCATACCCGTGAAGACAACCTATACAAGTGCTAAGTTAGCCAGAATCTACATGAGTAGAATTGTATGTCTACATGGAGTGCCCAAGAGAACTCAATTCACTTCCCATTTTTGGAGACAGTTACATGAATCATTGGGAACGAGATTGGAATTCAGTACTGCTTTTCATCCTCAAACTGATGGACAAACGGAAAGGACTAATCAGATTCTCGAAGACATGTTGAGGGCATGTGCCCTAGACTATGGAGCCAGTTGGGATGAAAGTCTGCCTTACGCAGAATTTTCTTATAACAACAGCTATCAAGCCAGCATTGAGATGGCACCATTTGAGTTTCTCTACGGAAGAAAGTGTACCACCCCATTGTTATGGAATGGTGTGGGAGAAAGGACTTTATTCGGACCAGATCTTATCAAGGAAGCCGAAGAGAAGGTCAAGTTGGTTAAGGACAGATTGAAGATAGCACAGTCCCGACAGAAAAGCTACGCAGATCCTAAGCGTAGAGAAGTCACCTACGAAGTTGGTGATAGAGCCTATCTTAGAGTGTCACCACTTCGTGGAGTGAAGAGATTCGGAGTCAAAGGAAAATTGGCACCAAGATATGTTGGGCCGTTCAAGATTCTGAATCGTAAAGGAGAAGTTGCCTATGAAATTGAACTGCCAGAATCTCTGTCAGCTGTCCATAATGTGTTTCATGTGAGTCAACTTAAGAAATGTCATCCAGAAATGGAAGAAACTTCTTTGAAGGATACTATACCTTTGGAGGAAGTTCAACTGGAAAGTGATCTCACTTATGAAGAGAAACCTATCAAGATTCTTGAGACTGCAGAAAGAGCCACACGGACTAAGACTATCAAGTTCTGCAAAGTGCAGTGGAATCATCATTCCGAAGAAGAAGCAACATGGGAAAGAGAAGATGATCTTCGGAAAGACCACCCTCACCTATTTGCTAGCCAATCCGAATCTCGAGGGCGAGATTCACCTTAAGGGGGTTAGATTTGTAACATCCCTAAAATCATGTTTCAAACTTATGCATATCATTCATGCATCCATGATCATATGTTTTTCATTTCAAACAAAACACTTCAAAAACAGGAGCATATGAGCTCATTATTTCATGTGAACAGCTATTAGTCTAATGCCACTCTCAATTGAGGAGTTATTGGTTTTAAACCAAGCCTTGCTTTCTCTCTTGTTATTGTGTTTGATTGTTGAAGTTTGGTGAAATTTTACAAAACAAATATGATTCAGAAACTATTTCCAAAACTTATTCAAATTATGTGCTATAGCACTACTTATTTTGTTTGAACAAAGGGACCAAGCTAATACAAAGTGACCATTTGATTTTGTGCCCAAAAGTGTGAATATTGCACCCTACAAAATCCTGGAAAAAGTTTGAATTCAAAAGCTTTTGAAAACATTTGAAATCATTCCAGAAAATCAATTCAGAAATAGAAAAGGAATAAAGAAAAAGAAAAAGGCCAGCGCCAGGGTTTGAGCCCATCAACAGAAGTAGCCCATCTAGCCCACCCGGGTCCCCCCTCTCCCTCTTGCACACGCAGATGTACCCACGAAGTCGCTGACGCCCGGACCCCACTCACTCTCTGTTCTATTCGCTGACAAGTGGGCCCTGTCCACGTCACCGTCGTCTTCCCCAAATTTCGCGAAGAGCACGTCGCCGCTGGCCGTTGCTGCGTTGATTCCACGGCGTAATTGACATTGATTCTCCAGGCGTTTCTTGTTGAGCCCCTGCCTACTTAAACTCCTCCCTCTCGCGGCCATTTCCCCTCACTCACCAACCACAGAACGCCCCCAGGATGCGAGTATTCCTCGCTGCAACTCCGCTGTTCCGACGACCTCGCCGACGAATTCCGGTGAGCACCGCCCCCCCCCCTTTGTCCATGGTTCACGCTATCATACTCTACAGCTTCGTGCGCATCTACTGACACCTCCCATTTGCTCGCGCATGGTCTGTAGCCTCGGCAGCGACAACAATTGAGCGCCGCCGCTCTCTGCTCGAACTCCAGCGACCTCCCCCCGTAAGTACCAGCCGCCCCTTGCCCTCTGTTTGATACGCCTAAGATCCCCAGCGTCTTGCGCATCTAACCGTGCCCGCCTCTTGTCTTAGCGCGGCTCAGAACATCGCCAACGTCGACGAGCCGAAGCCACAGCCGCCAGGGACTACTCCGACGAGCAATCCGCGACGACCCTGAGCGCCCCTTCGCCAACCAGAGACACGTTGAGCTTCACCTCGTCACGGCGGTTCTGGTGAGCATCCTCTCCCCTCCCCGGGCGACCTAGAACGCCGGCACCGCCACTGACAGAGCGCTCCGCCGCTCGCCGCCGCTTCAGCGCCGCCTGTCTGTGGTCAACTGGATCGTGGCCGTTAGATGTAGATCTTGCGGTTTAGATTAGAACTTAAACGAAGAGGTACGAGCGCATCTGAGCCACTGGATCCAACCTAAATCCTACGGCTCGCAGAGATCGATCCGCCCGAACCGGTACGGGCCAATCAGAAACAGACGCGTGGCTAGGTTTAGATTTAAAACTGGATTTTGAATCTGATTTATGTTCAAATTTGATTTGGCTATAACTTTTGATCCCCACGTTAGAATTTGACAAATTTTATACCGTTGGAATCAGGAAGACAAGCCCTTTCTAAATATGCAATGTGTTTAAAGTTTTGCTTCTATTAAAAAGGTTTTATTTGCAGAAACATGTGTAGGGCTTATTTGATTATATGAATTGTTTAAGAATTGTTTTTAGTGTCAAATAAATTGGTTTGGCAAGTTTTTGACTTGTTTAAGATTCAGTACTATGCACTTGCTTGGTTGGGTTTTAAAAATCATCACTTAGCATCTTGCATGCATGCATATATATTTTTGATTGTATATGTCTTGTATGTGATTGTGGCTATATTCTATGTGTAGACTTTGGTGCTAGTGATTGTGATTGTGAAGAGTGCTACACTCCAAACTACCAAGGCAAGTGGTACTTCATGAATAATTCTATCCCTATATTTTATACTAAACATTAGAAATGTTTTGCTAAGTCTTGCATGTTATTATTTTGCCTATATGCCATGTTGGGAAATCCTAAGTAGTTGTAGAATTGCTAGGAAATTTCTAAGTTAAGTTACTATCTATGCCATGCTTAGCCTAGCTAGTAGCAAACAAGGGTTGGTGAATTATACATGCTATGATGAAAATATTTCTACGTCCTTTGGACTTGTGTTTTGCCTAATAAAACAACTAAGTTAATGAAACACCTGGGTGGAATGGAAGGTTTGGTTTATGTTGAGTGGTTACACAAGGCCCATTTCTATGGTTTACCTTGTGTATCTCACTTGTGGTAAGCCACCCAGGAACAAAGAGATTTTAGAGGCCAAGTGTTAAGAAGCTTCTAGTGCAGCCACTTGGCAATATGGGCTCTGCCTGGATCACATAAGTTGCTAGAACTTAGCCATTTGGACAGTTGGTGGTAGTGGGATGATAGGTTGGAACGCGTCCATTTGGTCTAAGGGAAGGCTTCTGAAAGGTCCTGTCTTGGTGAAACCAAGTCTGGTGGGGAAAGTGCACAACCTCTGCAGATGGAAAAATCTAAGTACTTAGCCAAGTCCATGGCAATGGACAACTTGAGCATCAAGGCATGGAAGCTATCAAGAATCTCCTCATCCCAATTTCTAAGTAAAAACTTGTGGGTGAACAAGGGTGAAGGACCTCAATGTCTATTGGTGGTTCCTTGGGAAAAGTTTTGACAGAGAAAAACTTAGTGATTTCAACTAATAGGAAAAATCTATTTTGAGCAAAGCAAGCCAAGCTACACTTAGCCAAATTGCATATAATATCTAGTCCACTTAAAATTTACTAAGGTATCACTTGCCAATACTATTCCAAAGTATTGACCCACTGTGGCTGTAACTTGTGATGTTGCAGGTTACTCTGATGAGGATTAGGTGTCATGAGTCTACACTCAACATGTTTGCCTGTGGCACATGAAGATGAAGACTTATATTTATTTACTTATTCAAACTCTTGTATTAGTCCTGTGGCCTTGAGTTGTAAAGACTATGTTTATCTCTGGAATGGATGTAATAAATGACCTTTGTATCTGTGTACTTCATCTTAAACTGTGGATGCTAGCAATGATCCAGGGACTAGCATTGCAATCACAGGGATCCTTTTCCTTTATAAAGGAGGGATCTTACAGGCCCCTACCATCAATTTTAATGCGTTCCTAGAGAAAGAAAAGTTGAAAAACAATGGAAGAAACTTCGCGGATTGGTTCCGTAATTTGAGGATTGTACTCAATGCTGGTAATTTGACCTATGTGCTGGATGCACCGCTGGGTGATCCACCTGCAGCTGATGCTAGCGATGAGGTAAATAATGTTTTCCTCGCTCGGAAGAATCAGTACTCCACAGTTCAGTGTGCTATCTTGTATGGTTTGGAATCGGAGATTAAGAAAAGGTTTGAGAACCATGACCCACATGATATTGTCCGTGAAATCAAAATGATATTTGAGGCTCGCGCGGCGGTTGAGAGTTATGAGGCCTTTGAAAAGTTCTTTAACTGCAAGATGGAAGAGGGCAGCTCCGTAAGTGAGCACGTGCTTAAGATATCTGGGCATGCAAGCAAGCTTCAAAGCTTGGGTATAGTGATTTCTAATGCTTTGGGGATTCACCGTGTCCTCCAATCACTACCACCAAGTTACAAGAACTTTGTGATGAACTACAATATGCAAAACATGGACAAGTCGTTGCCCGAACTCTTCTCCATGTTAAAGTCTACATAAGTGGAGATCAAGAAAGAGAACCAAGTGTTGTTGGTCAATAAGACCACCAAATTCAAGAAGCAAGGAAAGTCTAAGAAAAAGGGAAACTTCAAGAAGGGCGGTAAAAAAGTTACAGCGCCGTGGAAGAAGACCAAGGCTGGGCCTAAGCCTGATACTGAGTGCTTTTAATGCAATGGAGAAGGTCACTGGAAGCGGAATTTCCCTAAGTACTTGGCGGATTTGAAGAACAATAACATCAAGAAGAAAGGTATATCTGATATACTTGTTATTGATGTGTATCTCACTAGTACTCGTAGTAGTGTCTAGGTATTTGATACTGGTTCGGTTGCTCATATTTGTAACTCGAAAAAGGTTCTGCAGAATAGAAGGAAACTAGTGAAGAACGAGGTGACGTTGCGCGTTGGAAATGGATCAAAGGTTGTTGTGATCGCGGTCATCACGCTATCTCTTCATCTACCATCGGGATTAGTTTTATACTTAAATAATTGTTATTTGGTGCCTGCGTTGAGCATGAACATTATATTCGGATCATGTTTATCGCGAGACGGTTACTTGTTTAAGTCCGAGAATAATGGTTGTTAGATTTATATGAGTAATATGTTTTATGCACATGCACCTTTGATAGATGGTCTATTCTTATTGAATCTCGATTGTAGTAGTACACATATTAATAACATTGAAGCTAAACATTTGAAATTGAACGATAACTCGACCTATTTGTGGCACTGTCGTCTTGGTCATATTGGAGTGAAGCGTATGAAGAAACTCCATTCCGATGGACTTCTTAAATCACTTGATTTCGAATCACTTGAAAGATGCGAAGCATGTCTGATGGGTAAAATGACTAAGACTCCATTTTCTGGTATGATGGAGCGAGCTACGGACTTATTGAAAATCATATGTATCGATGTATGTGGCCCAATGAGTGTAGCATCGCGCAGTGGTTATCGTTATGTTCTTACCTTCACGGATGACTTGAGTAGATATGGGTATATCTATTTCATGAAACATAAGTTCGAAACTTTCGAGAAGTTTAAGGAATTTCAAAGTGAGGTAGAGAATCAACGTAACAAGAAGATTAAATTTCTACGATCTAATCGTGGAGGTGAATATCTAAGTTACGAGTTTGGCGAGCATTTGAAGAAATGCGGAATACTTTCACAATTGACACCGCCGGGAACACCACAGCATAATGGTGTGTCCGAACGTCGTAATCGAACTCTCTTAGATATGGTTCGATCTATGATGTAACTTATAGATTTACCGCTATCATTTTACGGTTATGCATTAGAAACAGCCGCATTCACTTTAAATAGGGCACCATAAAAATCCGTTGAAAACGACACCTTATGAATTATGGTTTGGGAAGAAACCTAAATTGTCGTTCCTTAAAGTTTGGGGTTGCGAAGCTTATGTAAAGAAGTTACGGCCCGACAAGCTTGAACCTAAAGCGTAAAAATGCGTCTTCATAGGATACCCAAAGGAAACTATTGGGTATACCTTCCATCATAGATCCGAGGGCAAAATCTTCGTTGCCAAGAATGTATCCTTTTTAGAGAAGGAGTTTCTCTCGAAAGAAGTGACTGGAAGGAAGGTAGAACTCGATGAGGTTGTTGAACCTTCTCTCGAACTTGCGAGTAGCGCAACACCGGAAGTGGTTCCCGTGGCTCCTACACCAATAAGAGAGGAAGCTAATGATGTTGATCATGAAACTTCGGTTGAAGTTACTACGGAACCTCGCAGGTCAACAAGAACACGTACCACTCCTGATTGGTATGATCCCGTTATGAGTGTCATGTTGGTGGACAACACCAATGACCCTGCGACATATGAGGAAGCAATGATGAGCCCAGATTCCAATAAGTGGCAAGAAGCCATGAAATCCGAAATTGGATCCATGTACGAAAACCAAGTATGGACTTTGGTGGACTTACCGGATGGCCGGAAGGCTGTCAAGAACAAATGGATTTTCAAGAAGAAAACATATGCATATGGTAATGTTACTGTCTATAAAGCTCGACTTGTTGCAAAAGGGTCTCGAAAAATTCATGGAGTTGACTACGATGAGACTTTCTCATCGGTAGAAAAGCTAAAGTCTATGAGGATTTTGTTAGCAATCGCTGCATATTATGATTATGAGATATGGCAGATGGATGTCAAAACAGCATTCCTCAACAGAGACATTGATGAAGAGTTGTATATGATGCAACCCAAAGGTTTTGTCGATCCTAAAGATGCTAACAAGGTATGCAAACTTCAACGGTCCATTTATGGATTGAAGCAAGCATCCCGAAGTTGGAATCAACATTTTGATAAATCAAAAGCTTTAGATTTATACAAACTTATGGAGAAGCTTGTATTTACAAGAAAGTGAGTGGGAGCTCTGTAGCATTCTTAATACTATATGTAGATGACATATTGTTGATTGGGAATGATGTAGACCTTCTTAATAGTGTCAAGGATTATTTGAATAATAGTTTTTCAATGAAAGATCTTGGCGAAGCAGCTTACATATTAGGTATAAAGATTTATAGAGATAGATCGAGACGCCTAATATCATTGTCACAAAGTACATATTTGGAAAAAGTTATAAAAAGGTTTGGAATGGAAGATATCAAGAAAGGGTTCTTGCCCATGTTGCCCAATACGACCTTGAGTAAAACTCAAAGTCCTGCAACGGCAGAAGATAGAGAAAGGATGAGTAAGACTCCCTATTTCTCAGCCATAGGATCTCTTATGTATGCCATGCTATGTACTAGACCCAAAATTGCATATGTTGTTAGTTTGACTAGCAGATATAAAAGTGATCCAGGAGTGGATCATTGGACAGCAGTCAAAAACATCCTTAAGTACTTGAGAAGAACTAAGGATATGGTTCTTTCTTATGGAGGTGATGAACAACTCGTTGTTAATGTTTACACCGATGCTAGTTGGAACACCGATCCGGATGATTCTAAATCACAATCTGGATACGTATTTACTTTGAATGGTGCAGCAGTTAGCTGGAGGAGTGCAAAGCAAAGCATTGTGGCGAGATCTTCAACTGAATCGGAATACATAGCTGCTTCAGAGGCTTCACAAGAGGCGATATGGATGAAGGAGTTCATTACAGAGCTCCGTGTAGTTCCAAGTGCGCTGGACCCAATGTCTATCTACTGTGATAACATGGGTGCCATAGCCAATGCGCAAGAACCAAGGTCGCACAAGAAGCTGAAGCACATCAAGCTACATTTTCACGCTATTCGAGAGCATGTCCAAGATGGTGACATAAAGATTTGCAAAGTACACATATATCTGAATGTGGCGGATCCGTTGACTAAACCTCT
Source organism: Avena atlantica (assembly GCA_910589765.1). Classification (NCBI taxonomy): domain Eukaryota; kingdom Viridiplantae; phylum Streptophyta; class Magnoliopsida; order Poales; family Poaceae; genus Avena; species Avena atlantica. The sequence goes on from OU342733.1 coordinate 361,341,121, forward strand.
CCCGAGGGCAAAACATGACCAGCACCAAACCGCCATGGGTGTTCGGTATATTACCATGTAATCTAGATTAGTTAACTCTAGTGCAAGTGGGAGACTGTTGGAGATATGCCCTAGAGGCAATAATAAAAGTCATTATTATTATATATTTGTGTTTATGATAAATGTTTACATTCATGCTATAACAGTATTAACCGGAAACATTAATACTTGTGTGATTTGTAAACTAAATTAGAGTCCCTAGTAAAGCCTCTTTGTAATACTAGCATGTTGGTTAATATATGATCGTGGTTTCCCAATCATGAACATTGAGATGTTGTTAACAACAAGATCATATCATTAGGAGAATGGTATTATGGACATACACCTATAGACAAGCATAGCATTAGATCAAGTCATTTCAATAGTTCATTTGCTATAAGCTTTCTGATACATAGTAACCCAATTCCTTCGACCATGAGATCATGCTAATCACCATCACCGAAAGGATGCTTTGATGACATCAAACACCACACCGCAACTAGGTGGCTATAAAGGTGGCATTGAGTGTTCGAAAAGTATGTGTTGAGGCACATGGATCAAGAGTGGGATTTGTCCATCCATATGATGGATAGATATACTCTTGGCCCTCTCGGTGGAATGTCATCCAATTGGCTTGCAAGCATGTGACTGGCTCACAAGGGATCACATATCACGGGAACGAGAAAAGAGTACTTATCGGTAACGAGGTTGAACTAGGTATGCAGAGATACCGATGATCAAAACCTCGGATAAGTAAACTATCGTGAGACAAAGGGAAATTGGTATCGTATGTAAGTGGTTCATTCGATCGCAAAGTAATCGTTGAAATATGTGGGAGCCATATTGTAACATCCCAGCATTAGAGCTTAGAAATAAGCTGAACCCAGATATGTGCATTGCATTCATGCATAGAAAATCCGAATAATTTTCGCGCTTTTGAATAAAACTTGTCAAAGTGATTGAAGCTTCTCTTAACTCGATGGAATTGAAGTAGATCATCAAGTTGACTGCGATAAGTTTCAATATGACCTTTTCTAAAACCTTATTTTGGGTAAGAGAGATTTGGTCTAAGGGTAGATCAAAGGTAATAAAAGTTAAACCCTAATTCATTACTTAATGGATTATATTTGATCCTTAGGTGATCATATCATATTATTCATTGCAACAACTCATGAATACCAAGTTAAGGATATAACACAAATAATAAGAATGTAACAACTATATCTTAATCTCATCTGCTTATACCATGAGTATCATGGTAATACCTAACCCTACTTCTTTAGTGAGATTAAGTAGGAAGGAAAGCAATTCAAGACCATTCACCACATATCCTTCTTTCCATATCAATCCTTATGGAATCCTATCTCAATATATGTTGTTCATCAATATTGAGTAATCAACAATTGATTCACCAATTCTTAGTTTATTAACTATTGATCCATCAACTCATGTTCTTATCATAACATTCACTTTAAATCCTTTAGAGAAGGAAGTAAGAAGAGGTAAATAGTCATGCTAGCCTTAGATATCATCTATAGGATAATTGATGGAGTTAACTCACTCCTAAATGGATAGAAGGGTTATTTGAAATAAAGATATATGTGGTAACAAAGAGAATTCCCAGGATGAATACTGAAGATAGTTACCAGGAGTAGTCCTATTGGATCAAGTAGGTATAGTCAATGAATTATATCTCTTAATCCAATAGATCTAAACAGAAGATAACTAAAATACAACTGTAGTGTTGTATTGATAAAGGCCTTGATTAGCCAACTGGAAACCTAAGCCATAAATGATCAAAGGATTCAAATGATCATGCTTTTGTCACCAAGATTGAATGCTTATATCATGTGTAAGTGACATTGGTGGATAGAACATAATTGAACCCTAGTATAGATATGTTATCCTAGGTTAGCCATGACAAGCCATATTAATATAATGTGAGGTTGGAGTATTAGATACTGGAGTCAAGTAGAGACAAGATAGGATGATTAAGATGATGTTAGAGCAACATTGGATTAAATAAGTAGTATATCTAGGAAAGGAATTCTTTAAACAGAAGTCCAGGATTGTGAAGTATGGAAGATAGGAATTCTGGATAAAACACTAAACCCTAAATTTCCAACCAAACATAAAATCCATTTCATCTAATTGATCTATCATCTTGTTTCCACAATGGTTTATAGGAATATTTCCCTGTAGCAAATCACTTAAGCACATCTTTGTCATTTCCAACTATCATGCTCACATGTATTTAGGAACTATCTTAACTAATTCTTCCTCATAAACCATTATAGAAAATAACCTTATTATTTTAAAAAGGTGATAACAATAATGATTACAAACATAAAGACAATATGTTTTACCCATTGATATTTATTCATATTAATACAAGATATAAGTATAATAAGAACCCCAAACCCTAGGGTAAGTAATTATAATTCACACCCTAACTCTTATGATAGTTATCAAAAAAGAAATATAAACCTTGGTATTTACTAGATTCATGAGAATGATATTAACCACATTAAATCCTTAGGATATCATGCCTCAAATAAAAATATAGGATCATTATATAAAATTTTCCCTCCAAACTAAGAGCTAACTAAAATTAAGTTTTATAAACAAATAAGAAAATATCCTAAAATAAATCCATGGCTTATTATGGAAAGAAAATTAATAACAAAGGCTCTTACAAAATATTAAAAGGGTCTATATAAAGAAATATAACATTATATAATAAAAGTTCACAAATTGAATCTAAATAAACTTTCTGATTGCTGCAAGTATTTAGCAAAGAAATTCCATTAAGAAAAGTCAAAAAAATTCTTAATTCAAAAGCTATAAAAGAAAACAGAAAAGATAAGAAAAAGAAAAAAAATAGAAACGAAACCAGGCCAAGGCCCATCTTCTATTCACCACTCAGAGCAACCAGCAGTAGCAGACTTGCTCCTTTTCTCGCAGCCCAGAACCAGCCCACTTCGGCCCGAGCCCACATACCATTTAGTTCTCCCACTGGCAGGCGGGTCCCACGTTAGAGAGAACCGTCGTCTTCGTCTTCCTCTGGCTGATCGACACGCCGCCGGCGAGCCACGTCGCCGCCACAATTCGGGACCGTCCGGACTCGGTTCACCGTCTCAGAACCTCACACCAACTTGTTTGGTGTCCGCCAAGTGGATTCACGCAGTGATTCGCACCACCTTGAGCTTCAGTAGCGCCGCCGCATCCCGATCGTCATCGTCGTCGTGCCGACGTGTCCGAGCTTGCCTAGCCGTATAAAGCATCTGTCTGAGACTGCCTCGAGCCTCTAGTCAATCCTCATCCTCAAATCATCCTCCCTATCGCTCTCTATCTCTCTCTTCAACCCGACGCCATCGCCGGAGGGCTTCGGCTGGCCGTCGAGGCAATGCTTCTCGAAGCCTGTGGTGTGGATGGGGAGAAACACCGTGCTCCTTAGATCGTCTGGGTGGAGTAAAACATCAAGGGGAGCTCTGAGGAGGGTGAATTTCATCGTTCCCTTTCCTTGGGGTTCGCCGGAATTCTTGACCAAGCGCTCACCTCCGACCTCGCTGGTCCTTGTCGACCACCGCATGAGCATCAGGGTAAGCTAGCGCATCTCAACCACCTGCTATTTCATGCTAGCGTTCACTGTAACCTATTTGCACTGAGCGCCGCCGTGCCTCGCCGTTGCGACCTCATCGTTGCCATGTTTCGGTGACCATTCTTGGGCGGCGCCGCCTCTAGATGGTTGCCCAGCCTCCGTTCTTCAAACGCGTGTAATCGCAGAAGCCTAGGAAGCCCTCCACCACTGGTTCCGGTGCTCACCGGCAACCTGACGTCATCGTGACGTCGAGGTTGACCCGGTCCAGAGTTTTGACTCAGTCTTTGCCCATGTGGCATCTGACGTGGCCTTGGGCCCATGTGTCATTCTCTAAGTGTAAGAACCAGCCCAGTAACAAAAGTATTAGCTAAAACGGGGCATGCCATGTGGCATGTGGCCCACTAGTCAGTGACCGTGGGTAGGTTTAGCTTAAGTACAAAATTTCTTTTCTGTTTAGGAATTAGATGAAACAATATTAATTCCAATATAATAAAATGATTAAATCTTTTTTCATTAATAACTTTTGTTTTATAAATCAGAAAAATGTGTATAATATATAAAAATTTGTAGAAAAATAAAATCTATAACTTAAAACTATTATTAAACATTATTATGTTAACCATTTAAATAATAATTATTTAATAAAGGTTTTATAAGCAATAAAACTTTGATAATTCATATTTTAATAATGGTAAATGTTAAAAATATAAATAAAATACCAAAAATCTTAGAAAATAAGAATTATAATTTAAAAGTATAATCATGCATTATTATTCCACTCAATTAAATATTTATTATTTATTAAGTCTTCATAAAGTAATAAGTGTTATAAAAATCATATCTTATTATTTATAAATCACAAAAATAAATGTAATATACCAAAATGATCACAAAAATAATACCTATATGTTAAAAATATAATATTCCACTTTTTAGTTAAATAAAAAGTTAAACACTTTAATAACTTGAATTTAAACCTATTTCTTTAGTTAATAATTCATATAAGGGTAAATAAAAATTTCTAATATTCTAAAATTATCCAATTGAGTCTAATAAATAGTATTGGTCTTCAATATTGATAATATGAAGTCAAAATGGTTCAACACATTTTAAATGCAATTTTATTGAATTATCCTTCAACCATAAGTGCAAATTATTTTATAAAAGGATTCTTATTTAATATAAAATCTCCAAGAATAATTGGTAATGATATAAAACCTATTCCTTTACTTTAATCACAAGTTTATAAACAAATCAAAACACTATAGTGAGTTCATAAGTAGTGAATAATATTGTTTACTTATTCATAAACCTTAACCACAACCTTATAAGGAGATAAATACCTTTATACATTTATAATGTAAAGAAACCATTATCCACTAAAAATAATACCATTCTTAAGTAACTTTAAAGAAACATTATGAAGTGAACAAGGTATAAGTATAATAAGCATTACACCTAAAGTCCATTTATGTTTTAAAGTTAACTTTAGTCTACCAGACTTAAAGTATAATGCTAAAAAGCTTTATTATATACTTTATAGTTAACTTTGGTCTATTATAATTAAGTGGTAAAGCATATCAAGTCCAAACTATTCCAGTAAGCACAAATAACATCAACCACCTCTGATTAGCCACAAAAATTGTTTAAACCTTAATAGAGGGATCTTTTCTTCAAAAGTTATTCGTTTGGCCACTTCAGTCAACATATGACAATTAATAATAATCACATTACATTAAGCTTTACTTATATACCTAGGATTGTTAACACTTAAGTTCCTTATAAATGTCATCACTTGCAAGGTAAAACTTGAAGATAAGAGAATTTTCATATAAGCGGTCCTTGAGTAGCACATCTCATTAGTATAGCTTATTGTTGTATGCCATTATGTTTACATATTGTTTCACACACACTCCCAAGACTTAATAAGGAACCCAAGTATGAAACTTATCTAAAAAGAACAACACATTCTAAAGTAACCATTTCCAGTATCCAAACCCACCCTCGGGATTCAAGTTTATCAACTTGCATTACATTACTTATGCATAAAAGCATCTTGCTTCTTTAAACATTAGTCCTTACCGGACCAATGATGCAGACTTCAGCTATTGGATCTTATATTGTCTTTAAGACCGTGAGTGCATAATCTTGCAATCACAAAAGGCAAGTTCACACTTGCTCATGTCCTTTGATTATTTTCTGTAAAGTATTTTGCAAATCCAGTATTGTCATCACCTGCATTTGAAAAAGGTCAGAAAACACTATTTTAATAATAATGTGATTATAGGTTATTTACCATGAGGTAATAACCTACTATAAGAGTTCCAGTGGTAAAGGAACATATTATCTTGGACTTAACAATCAATGTCGCCAGCGATTCTTGCGCCGTATATTACGCGTTGACCATGAGATTTGGAATGGGACGGAGAAGTCAGATGTATCTTTTCCCTCTCGCATGGAGCCGGATGTGCGGGTCGTGGCTGTTATCACTCGTAGCATGCATATTAATTGGTAATTCATAGAGGATATGCAGCATATGGGTGGGATCCCTCAACGTCCCACGATAGTTCCGGCATCTAAACGGTCTGTACAAACCATTGCCGTAATTCAATAGGTGGGCATGGTGTACACCAAGGAGACATGCGGGGTCGCGGAGAAGGTAGTGATTGGCTTGGATCTTAGGTTGGGCCTCAAACCAAGGAAGTTTGAACGGGGACATACTCCCGGCCGTGCAACAAAACCTAAGGTCTCTCATGGGTAAAGTGACGCACCTCTGCAGAGTGTAAGAACTGTAACTTGTTACTCCCTGTTCCAGGAAGGAGCTGCGAACGCGACGGGAAAGGAACTCCATGAAAGTTCTGGTAAACCCGTGAAGGCTGACGGGCATAGCTTTTCAGAATAAAAGCAACCTTTGAAGAAATGTTTATGAAAACTTGCATTGCCTACGACCTATGGTCCGAGGCTATAGCTATAGTGCATCAAACACTCCTTTTCTAGTGAACTTGCTGAGTACGCTCGTACTCAAAGTATCTTCTTAACCCTTGCTAGGTCCTAAAGCCAGTACAGACGATGTCTACATCAAATCATGCTCCAGGAATCATCATAAAAAGCTAAAGCTCTTCAATGAAGTCAAGAAAGTCAACATATACATCAACTCAAGTGAAGACGAAGTTACTGAGTAGATAGGAATATAATCTCTAGCCATAGAACCTATTTCTATAGTGTATTGCAATAGCAGCAATGCCAGACCATTAGTTAAGATACTAGTCTTAATAGTATGATATTTTTGGAGTTATTTATTTCTGATTCTTCTCTGTAAGAAGTTTATTTCTTTCTCTTTAACCTAGAGTGTGTAGGGGTTCGTAGCATGGAAAACAAAAAATTTCTACCGCATGCACACAAACAAGCCAAGATATATGTACTAGATTGTAGCAACGAGTCGATAGAAGCACTCACCCTCGAAGATTCCAAAGCGGTTAACGAGAGTAGATTATCGTGGGTGATGTAGTCATACACTTGCCGATCTCAAGATCGCGTAGACGATCCTTCCGACGCTGCGTTCCGGCAGCGCTTCCGCAGTCGGTCACACGTTCGGTACTCGATGAAGACCTTAATCTCCCTTGTTCCAGCAGGCAGCGGAGGTTGTAGTTCTCCCCTCGCGATTCCGGCAGCACGACGGTGTGGTGTCGGAAGTAGAGGGAAGATCCCGCAGTGCTTCGCCTAAGCCGGTGCGAGTTATGGTGGATGAGGGTTTCCTGGAGATCTAGGGTTTAGAAGTCCGGGAGGAGGAGGAGGTGTCGGTGGTGGCTAGGGCGGCGGCGTGGGGCGGCGGCTGGCGGCACGGCGGCCAGCGGCGGCGGCGGCGCGGGTGTGGGGAGGGCTTGGCTCTTGTGGTGTTGGGGCAGCCCTCCCCTCTATTTATGAGAGGGGGGCAGCCTTGGGAGGGGTGGGTTTGAATCCAAACCCAAACCCAAGTTGGATTGAGAGAAGAACTTGTTTCTTCTCCCACTAGGAAACCATTGTTCCAGTTTGACTTTTCAAACTCGCGTTTGACTTTCAATTTAGAGCTTTAATTCTCTCTTTCAAATTCACACACCAAGTGACCTAGGATATGATCCAATCATTACACTTACCCATGACACGTTCATGGACCATTCTCCTTCCGGACCGATGAACCTTCTAGACCCTTCTAGAACCTCTCCGATGAAAACATCGGAAACTTTCCCGAACTCTAAAATAGGACTTTCCTTATATGAATCTTATTCTCTGGACCATTCCGGATCTCCTCGTGATATCCCGGATCCCATCCGAGACTCTGAACAACATTCGACATCCCTACTAATATTCCATATCTACTAAACAACATCGAATCCTTAAGTGTGTCTCCCTACGGTTCGTGAATTATGCGGACATGACCAAGACACTTCTCCGATCAATAACCAATAGAGGAATCTAGAAATTCATATGGATCCCACATATTTCTACGATTACTTTGCGATTGAATGAACCACTTACATACGATACCAATTTCCCTTTGTCTCATGATAGTTTAGTTATCTGAGGTTTTGATCGTCGGTATCTCTGCATACCTAGTTCAACCTCGTTACCGATAAGTACTCTTTTCTCGTTCTCGTGATATGTGATCCCTTGTGAGCCAGTCACCTGCTTGCAAGCTAATTGGATGACATTCCACTAAGAGGGCCCAGAGTATATCTATCAGTCATATGGATGGACAAATCCCACTCTTGATCCATGTGCCTCAACCCATACTTTCCGAACACTCAATGCCACCTTTATAGCCACTCAATTACGGTGTGGTGTTTGATGTCATCAAAGAAATTCTGGTGATGGTGACTAACATGATCTCGTGGTCGAAGGAATTAGGTTACTATGTATCAGAAAGCTTATAGCAAACAAACTATTGAAATGACTTGATCTTAATGCTACGCTTATCTATAGGAGTATGTCCATCATACCATTCTCCTAATGATATGATCTTGTTATTAAAAACATCTCAATATTCATGATCGAGAAACCACGATCATCTATTAATCAACAAGATAGTATTATAAAGAGGCTTTACCAGGGACTCTAATTTAGTTTACAAATCACACAAGTATTAATGTTTCCGGTTAATACTATTATACCATGAATGTAAACATTTATCATAAACACAAAGATATAATAATACCCACTTTTATTATTGCCTCTAGGGCATATCTCCAACAGAGTGTTCTCTGGATCTTGTGTAAAGAGTTGAGTTGTAACCTACAGTCATGTCTTGGACCTGCTGTGTTTCTGTTGTACCACTCTGAGGGATGTAATACTAGTGAACGGTGTTTCATTGGTGTTATGTCAACGACTATAGTGTACTACATCATGCAGTGGTATGCTGGGTCACCGCACATATGAATTTCCAGATTCCTCTATTGCTTATTGATCGGAGAAGTGTCTCAGTCATGTCTGCATAATTCACGAACCGTAGGGAGACACACTTAAGGATTCGATGTTGTTTAGTATATATGGAATGTTATTAGGGATACCGAATGTTGTTCGGAGTCTCGAATGGGATCCGGGATATCACGAGGAGATCCGAAATGGTCTGGACAATAAGATTAATATAAGGAAAGTCCGATTCCGGAGTTCGGGAATGATTTCGATGTTTTCATCGGAGAGGTTCTAGAAGGTTCTAGAAGGTTCACCAGACCGGAAGGGGAATGGTCCATGAATGTGTAATGGGTAAGTGGAATGATTGGATCATATCCTAGGTCACTTGGTCTGGGCATTTGCAAGAGAGAATTAAAGCTCTAAATTGAAAGTCAAACGGGAGGTTTGAAAAGTCAAACTGGAACAATGGTTTCCTAGTGAAAGAAGGAAAGAGTCCTTCTTTCAATCCAACTTGGGTTTGGGTTTGGATTCAAACCCTCCCCTCTCAAGGTTGTCCCCCTCTCATAAATAGAGGGGGATGGCTGCCCCAAACACACAAGAGCCAGCCCTCCACCCCATGCGCCGCACGCCGAGCCGCCGCCTTGCGCCGCCGCCGGCCTGTCACCGTCGCCCTAGCCGCCGCTGACTCCTCCTCCTCCACTCCGGCCTTATAAACCTAGATCACCAGAAAACCCTAGATCCACCATAACTCGCACCGGCTTAGGCGAAGCCCTGCGGGATCTTTCCTCTACTTCCGACACCATGCTGTCGTGCTGCCGGAATCGCGAGGGGAAAACTACAACCTCCGCTGCCTTCTGGAACAAGGGAGAGGAATGTCTTCATTGAGTACCGAACTTGTGACCGACTGCGGAAGCGCTGCCAGAATGCAGCGCCGGAAGGATCGTCTACGCGATCTTGAGATCGGTAAGTGTACGACTACATCACCCACGAGAATCTGCTCTTGTTAACCGCTTTGGAATCTTCGAGGGTGAGTGCTCCTATCGACTCGTTGCTACAATCTAGTAGATAGATCTTGGCTTGTTTGTGTGCATGCGGTAGAATTTTTTTGTTTTCCATGCTACGAACCCCTACATTAAGTTGCAAGCAACAGACAACCGCTTTAAGCAAAGTGTGTAAGGTAAATAGTCCACATGTTCCATGATCAAGAGACCGTTGTTTTCTCCCTAGTATCAACAGCACATCTACAACCTAAGAGATTATTGTCACTTCCCTTGGAAACTAGAGGCATGAACCCACTATCGAGCATAAATACCCCCTCTTGGAGTCATAGCAACTACTTGTCCCAGATAACCACTATCAACAGAGAGCATGCAAGATCACAAACAACACAGACATGATAGAATAATAGAGATAAAACCATTAATCAAACCAACATAATAATCTCAATATCCATCGGATCCCCGAAAACACAACATGCATGATTACAAATAGATTAGATCTTGATCATGAACGGAGCTCACAAGATCTATACATGAAAGCACAAAGGAGGAGATACAACCATCTAGTTACTACATGGACCCATAGTCCAAGGTGGAACTACTCATGAATCATACCAGAGAGAAGGCCTCCGAGATGATCTCCCCTCCGGCAAGGTGCCGGGAAGAACTTCAGATCCCCCCTGATCTGGGGACGATGGTGGCGGTGGCTACAGGCGATTTCGTGGATTTCTGATCGGGTACTCAGGGTTTCTGTATCGGGGGTTTCTTATAGGCGAAGGGGGACACCGAGGCGTCGGCCAGAGGGGGCAAACCCTACCCCGGCCCAGGGTAGGGCCCACCCGCGCCTAGGGGGATTTAGCCTCCCTGGCACGCCTCCTCGTCTCTCCTCTGGACTTCTTGTTCCCCACGGAAAGTTATTGACTTTGTCCTTCGTCCCGTCCAATTCCAAGAATATTTCTTTACTAAATTTTCTGAAACCAAAAACAGCAGAAAATAGGCATCTGGCACTGTTGCAACTTGTTAATAGGTTAGTACCAGAAAACATGTAAAAATCACCTCAAAGGTAGACAAGCAAAGCAAAGTAGATACAAAAAAAGCATAGAGCATCAAAAATTATAGATACGTTTCCAACGTATCAACCTATTGCTCCACCTGCTCCTGATGCTACCTTTTATCAAATTAAACCTGCTTTGTTGAATCTTGTTATGAAAGAGCAATTTTCTGGTGCTAGTTCTGATGCTGCTGGTGCTCACCTTAATATTTTTTTTGAACTTTGTGAGATGCAAAAAATATAAGGATGTAGATGGAGATATTATTAAGCTCAAATTGTTTCATTTCTCTTTGTGAGAAAAAGCTAAAGAATGGTAGCTATCCTTTCCTAGAAATAGTATTGGTTCTTGGATTCAATGCAAAGATGCTTTTATTGGAAAATATTTGATGCGGCTCGGATCACTCTAGAGGTTCGTTTGGAAACCCCAAGAGGAAGGTATGATGAGTAGATCAATAAGTTTTCCCTCAGTAAGAAACCAAGGTTATCAAACCAGTAGGAGGAAGGAAACGACTCAAAGTTGTTGCTAGCAACTTGGAAACCTGCACAACACAAACTCGAGACTTTGCCCCAACGAACAGTGAGGTTGTCAATCTCACCGGTTTGCTGAAAACAAAGGATTAAATGTATGGTGTGAAAGGTAATGTAGCTTGCAGAAAGTAAACAGTAACAACGGAAGATGTATCATTGGTAAAGATTGGACCAAGGTCCACAGTTCACTAGAGTTGTTCTCCTTCAGATAAATAACATAGCATGCCGGGTAAACAAATTATAGCGGGGCAATTGACAGGACAGAGCAAGGAATAACAATGCAATACTAGACATTCATGATCCTATGAGATTTGATTGGGCATTATAATAATATACATAGACCGTCATCCAACTGCATCTATGACTAGTAATCCAGCTTCAGGTTATCATCCGAACCCCCTCCAGTATTAAGTTGCAAGCAACGGATAACTGCTTTAAGCAATGTGTGTAAAGTAAACAATACAATTGTTCCATGAACAAGAAATTGTTGTTTTCTCCCTATTAGCAACAACACATATACAACCTTAGATATTTCTGTCACTTCCCCAGATTCAATAGAGGCATGAACCCACTATCGAGCATAAATACCCCCTCTTGGAGTCACTAGCATCTACTTGGCCAAGATAGGTACTAGAAACGGAGAGCATGCAAGATCTCAAACAACACATACATGATACAATCAACAATATAGAATCATTAATCAATCTGACATAGTAATCTCAATATCCATCGGATCCCCGCAAACACAACATGCATGATTACAAAAAGATGATCTTGATCATGAACGGAGCTCACAAGATCTAAACATGGTAGCACAAAGGAGGAGAAACAACCATCTAGCTACTGTATGGACCCATAGTCCAAGGTGGAACTACTCACACATCATACCGGAGGCTGGCATGTGTTAGACCCCTCCTTTATAAAGGAAAGGATCCCTGTGATTGCAATGCTAGTCCCTGGATCAATGCTAGCATCCACAGTTTAAGATGAAGTACACAGATACAAAGGTCGTTTATTACATCCATTCCAGAGATAAAACATAGTCTTTTACAACTCAGGGCCAAAGGCCTAATACAAGAGTTTATGGAACAAGTAAATAAACACAAGTCTTCATCTTCATGTGCCACAGGCAAGCATGTTGAGTGTAGACTCATGACTCCTATTCATCATCGGAGTAACCTGCAACATCACAAGTTACAGCCACAGGGGGGTCAATACTTTGGAATAGTATTGGCAAGTGATACCTTAGTATATTTTTAAGTGGACTACATTACTATATGCATTTTGGCTAGGTGTAGTTTGGCTTGCTTTGCTTGAAAATAGATTTTTCCTATTAGTTGAAAATTCTAAGTTCTTCTTTGTCAAAAACATTCCCAAGGAACCACCAATAGACATTGAGGTCCTTCACCCTTGTTCACCCACCAATTTTTATTGTAGAAGTTGGAGTGATGAGATTCTTGTAGCTTCCATGTCTTGATGCTCAAAAGTGTCCATTTCATTGGACTAGGCTAAGTACTTAGGTTTTCCATCTGCAGAGGTTGTGCACTTTCCCCACCAGACTTGGTTTCCCAAGACAGGACCTTTCAGAAGCTTTTCCTTAGTCAAATGGACGCGTTCCAACCTATCAACCCATCTACCACCAACTGTCCAAAAGACTAAGTTCTAGCAACCTATATGATCAAGGCAGAGCCCATATTGCCAAGTGGTTGCACTGTAAGCTTTCTCAACACTTGGCCTCCAAATCCCTTTGTGCCTGGGTGGCATACCACAAGTGAGATACACAACCCAAGTCCATGGCCTTGTGTAACCACTCAACATAACCCAACATTCCATTCCACCCAGGAGGTTCATTTGACTTAGTTGTTTTATTAAGAAAACATAAGTCTCTTGACTTAGAATATTTTCATCATAAACCATATAGATGTTCACCACCCTTGTTTGCTAAGTAGCTAGACTAAGCAGAATATGATAACCTAACTTAGGATAATTTCCTTAGCAATTCTAATATTCCATTCTACTTATGATTTCCCATCTTAGCACTAGGCAAAATATCATGCAATAATTTTAGCAAAATATCTAATGCATAGTACAAAACATAGGACAAAAATATTGATGAAAATATCACTTGCCTTGGTAGTGGGGAGAGTAGCACTCTTCACAATCATAATCACTAGCAAAATCTACACAAGAAATCATAGCATACAATTACACACAATTATATACAAACGAAAATAATATGAATGCATGCATGCAAGAATTTACTAAGTGTGATTTCTTTGAAAATTCTACCAAGTATGTTCATGAGTTCAGAAACTTAACATAACACAAAATTTTGCCAACTAAACTCATTTGGCATCCATATAATTTACCAAAATAACTTCCATTTAAAATGGTCCTAAAACGTGTTCTACAAATAAAATCATTTTTAACTGTTACTATATGCTAAATAAATTGGATATTCTGAAAGGCCTTGTTTCACTGAATCCAACGACATAAAGTTTGCAAAAATCTAACGTGGCATTCAAAATTTATAAGCATTTGAAGTTTGAATCTAAATCAGGTTTTAAATTCTGTTTTTAGTTCAAACCTTGCCACGCGTCATGTTCTTATTCGCCCGTACCGTTTCGCACTGGATCGAGCTCCACAGCCGTAGGATCTAAATGAAATCTGGCGGCTCAGATCGCGTACCTCTTCGGTTTGAGTGGATCTATCCTAGCGCTACGATAAGGATCTAACGGCTGCTACTGTCCTGACCAGGATCTGGCGGCGGAGCGGTGGCTACCGGTGGCGGAACAGTCAGTCGACGACGGAGGCGGCGCTACAGGGGGTAAGTGAGAACGAGGAGTAGCTCACCGGGCTCAGAAGGTTACGGCGAAGCTCGTCGTAGACGCGGTTGGTCAAGGGGCGCTCGGGCACGGCTGCGATTGCTCACCGGAGTTCGTGTGGCGGCGTCGGGTGCGTCAGGTGGTCGTCGTGGACGTCGCTGTGAATCTCCCCAGGCAAGATAACGACACGGTTAGGTTCACAGGGTCAAGGGGAAGTCGTGTGCATGAACGGAAAGGCGAGGGGCGGTCTGTACCTACCGGGAAAACTCGTCGGAGTTGATGTCGCCGTCGGTGCTCGCGGTGTCAAGTGGAACCGGCGACCTGGGGCAGTACAAGACGGACTAGTGAGGTCAGAAGATGCGCAAAGATACACTGAGTCAGATAGCAAGAACGATAGGCAGAGGGGAACTCGAGGCTCACCTGAATCGCTCGCCGGAGAGGGCTCTGTCAGCGGCGGTGCGCGGAGGATTGAGGGCAGCCTGGTGGCGGAGTGAGTGAGCGGTGTTTGGGGGGGAAAAAGGTCGCGGGGCAGAGAGGGTCTTATAGCCGGGGAATCGACAGGAAACGCTCGAGGATAAATGCCCATTTACACCGCGCCATTACCGGCCATCACTGCTGCAGCGACGTGGTCGCAGGCGCGGTCTGGGGAAGACGAGGACGATGTGGACTGGACCCGCTCGTCAGCGAAACGCGCAAGGTGTTGGTGGGGTCGGGCTGTCAGCGTCTGTTTGCGTGTGCTCGTGCGTGTGAGAAGGAAAAGGAGATCCCCGGGTGGGCTTGCTGGGCTTGATCTGCTGCTGGGCCAGATTGTGGCCGCGCGGCCCTTTTCTATTGTTTAAGCCTTTTCTTTTTTGAAATTTATTTTCTGGTATGAATTTTGATATGAATTCAAATCCTTTTGAAACCAAACTGCCTTGGGAATTTTTGCAGGGTTTTGTGGATTCAAAAACAGTCATAATGACTAAGTGGTTACTTTGCAAGGCTTGGTCAAGCTTGGTTTTCAAAGTAATCAGAGATTAGTTCTAGTTTGCAAATATTTGAAAGGGATTTTGAAATTATTTCTAAATTTGAAATCTTGGGTTAAACATTTCACCTAAACTTTCCATCAGTGGAGGCAAGCAAACAAGTACTTAAACATTCAAATTTCAAAGGGTGATGGCTATTTGGGATAATTTGACCACATGAAATCATAGCTCAAATTCTATCTCTAAGTGATTTTTGAGAAAACCCTAAATGGATCAATGATGCAAAGGATGATATGAATGAGTTTTGACACTATGATTTTTGGGATGTTACAAATCTAACCCCCTTAAGATGAATCTCGCCCTCGAGATTCGGGTTGGCTAGCAAATAGGTGAGGGTGGTCCTTCCGAAGATCATCTTCTCTTTCCCATGTTGCTTCCTCTTCGGTGTGATGGTTCCATTGCACTTTACAAAACTTGATAGTCTTGGTCCTGGTAACTCTTTCTGCGGTCTCTAGTATCTTGACAGGCTTTTCCTCATAGGTGAGATCACTTTCTAGCTGAACTTCTTCCAAAGGTATGGTATCCTTCAAAGAAGACTCTTCCATTTCTGGGTGGCATTTCTTAAGCTGACTCACATGAAACACGTTATGGACTGCTGATAGAGATTCTGGCAATTCAACTTCGTATGCAACTTCTCCTTTTCGACTTAGAATTTTGAATGGTCCAACATATCTTGGTGCCAATTTTCCCTTAACTCCAAATCTTTTTACTCCACGAAGTGGTGATACCCTGAGGTAAGCTCTATCCCCAACTTCGTAGGTGACTTCTCTATGCTTAGAATCCGCATAGCTTTTCTGTCGGGACTGTGCTATCTTCAATCTGTCCTTAACCAATTTGACTTTCTCTTCGGCGTCCTTGATAAGATCTGGTCCGAATAAGCTTCTTTCTCCCACACCATTCCATAACAATGGGGTGGTACACTTCCTTCCGTAGAGTAACTCAAACGGTGCCATTCCAATACTAGATTGGTGACTGTTATTGTAAGAAAATTCTGCGTATGGCAAACTTTCATCCCAACTTGCTCCATAGTCTAAAGCACAGGCTCTCAACATGTCTTCAAGAATTTGGTTGGTTCTTTCTGTTTGTCCATCCGTTTGTGGATGAAAAGCAGTGCTGAATTCCAATCTCGTTCCTAAGGATTCATGAAGCTATCTCCAGAAGTGAGATGTGAACTGGGTTCCTCTATCTGATACAATACTCTTAGGCACACCGTGAAGGCATACAATTCTTCTCATGTAAATTTTTGGCTAACCTGGCACTTGTATAAGTTGTCTTCACAGGTATAAAATGAGCCACTTTAGTTAGGCGATCCACTACCACCCATATGGAATCATACCCAGACCTGGTCCTTGGTAAACCGGTAATGAAATCCATACCAATATTTTCCCACTTCCATTCAGGAATAGGCAGTGGTTGAAGCAAAACTGCTGGTTTTTGGTGTTCCGCTTTGACTCTGCTACACACATCACACAAAGCAATATGTTCGGCGATGTCCCTTTTGAGATTGTTCCACCAAAATCTTTCTTTCATATCCATGTACATCTTGGTGTTTCCTGGGTGGATAGAATACGGAGAGTTGTGTCCTTCTTGTAAGATCAGTTTTCGCAACTCTGGGTCTTGTGGGACACATATACGTTTCCCGTGCCATAAAGTACCTTGTTCATCAATATGGAAACTCTTAGCCTTCCCTAGGCTAATATTTTCCTTAATCTTTCCAATTTCCTCATCAGTCTTCTGAACTTCTCGGATCTTGTCCAATAGAGTGGGTTGAACATCTAAGGACATGAGATATCCTTCTGGTACAATCTCCAATCTGAGTTCTTTGAATTGCTTACACAAGTCATCTAGCAATTCTTCTTTGTAAGGCCATTCACAAACGTCTTACGACTTAGAGCATCTGCTACCACATTCGCTTTACCGGGGTGGTATTGCAAACTTAAGTCGTAATCCTTGATAAGTTCTAGCCATCTTCTTTGTCTCATGTTGATTTCCTTCTGGCTGAAGATATACTTCAAGCTTTTATGATCGGTGAACACTTCACAACGCTTTCCCAAAAGGTAATGTCTCCATGTTTTGAGGGCATGGACGACAGAGGCTAACTCCAAATCATGAGTAGGATAGTTTACTTCATGAGTTTTGAGTTGTCTCGAAGCATAGGCTACGACTTCACCATCTTGCATAAGTACGGCACCCAAACCTTGATGAGATGCATCACAATATACTTGGAAATCCTTTTCTAAATCTGGCAGACATAGAACTGGTGCTGTCACAAGTCTCTTCTTCAATTCTTGGAAACTGACTTCACAACCTTCAGTCCAAGCAAACTTCTTGTCCTTCTTTAGCAATTCTGTCATTGGCTTAGCAACCTTCGAGAAATTTTCAATGAACCTTCTGTAGTAACCTGCTAAGACGAGGAAACTACGAACTTCTTTCACATTCTTGGGTGATTCCCATTCCGTCACAGCTGAAACCTTCGCAGGATCAACTGCCACACCATCTTTTGTCATCACATGACCTAGAAAACCAACTTTCTCTAACCAGAACTCACACTTGCTGAATTTGGCATATAGTTTATGTTCCCTCAGTTTCTCAAGTATCAAGCGTAAGTGTCTTTCATGCTCTTCCTTGCTCTTGGAGTAGACCAAGATGTCATCGATGAAAACGACAACGAACTTGTCAAGGAATTCCATGAACACCTTGTTCATCATATTCATGAAGTATGCCGGAGCGTTGGTTAATCCAAAAGGCATCACGGTATACTCATACAATCCATACCTTGTGGTGAAGGCTGTTTTTGGTATGTCTTGCTCTCGTATCTTGAGTTGAAAATATCCTGACCGGAGATCAATCTTCGAGAATACACATGCTCCTTCTAACTGATCAAATAAGTCGTTGATTCTTGGCAAAGGATATTTGTTCTTGATGGTAACCTCGTTGAGAGAACGGTAATCAATACACAATCTTTGTGTTCTATCCTTCTTTTCCACGAATAAAACTGGGGCTACCCAAGATGAAGAACTTGGTTGTATAAACCTTTCTGCAACTGTTCTCCTACTGCTAGCTGCTTCTTGAGCTCTTTCAATTCATCCACTGACATTTTGTACGGTCTCTTAGCTATTGGTCCTGATCCTGGCACCAAATCTATCAGAAACTCCACATCTCTATCTGGGGGCATTCCTGGTAGTTCTTTCGGAAACACATCCGGATATTCACATACTATTGGTACACTGTCCATGCTAACCCCCTTAAGAGAATTCAGCTTACTTCCTTTGGATTCGAAGTTTGACTTAAATTTTATTCTTTTTCCTTCGGGGGTTGTGAGTGTAACGGTACGATTGGCACAATCTAATACTCCTTCATACTTAGCCATCCAGTCCATTCCCAAAATTACATCCAGTCCTTGGGAATCCAGAATTATTAGGTTCACTGGAAACTTATATTTTCCAAACTCTATGACTAAGTCATGACATCCTGAGTTTACTATCATTTCTCCCCTGGAGAACTTACTCTTATAGGACACCCAATGGTTTCTACCGGTAGTTCATTTCTTTCAACAAATGATTTTGATATGAATGAATGAGATGCACCGGTATCAAAGAGTACAAATGCTGAAATTGAATTGAGTCTGAACTTACCAGCCACGGCATCAGGCTCCTCATAGACCTCCTCCACATTGATGTGGTTAACCTATCCTTTCTGAAAAGGATTTGGCTTGTTAGGTCCTTCAACTTTCTTCTCAGGGCACTCATTAGCATAATGCCCCAACTTTTTGCATTTGAAGCACTCAACCTGACTGATGTCCTTTTTAGGAGGTTGGCCTCCACTTCCACTACCATTTCCACCATAGTGGCTCTTATGTCCACCCTTGTGGTTCTTATACTTGTCCTTGTCATGGCTGCGATGATGCTTGTTGTCATGACGGTTGTGGTTGTGCTTGCTGAATTTCCCTTTCTTATGGGATCCTGAGCTGCCACTGTCATCATAGTGAGATCGTTTGTGAGACGATCCCGAGCTGTGCTTGTCGGAGTGTTTCCTCTTTCTACTCTCGACTTGCTTTATTTTACTCTCCAAAATAGCAGCCTTGTCACACAATGACTGATAGGTTGGAACATATGCTACAGCCAACTGTAGATTCAGCTCATCATTCAAGCCTTCCAGAAATTTCTCCTTTCTTTTGCATCTGTGTCAACCTCATCCGGTGCATAGCGCGCCAGATTGTTGAACTCTTCTATATATTCTGCCACGCTGCGGTGGCGCTGTTTCAGGTTGTGAAACTCCTTCTTTTTCAGACTCATCATTCCTGATGAGATATGAGCGGTGCGAAAACCATCTTCAAAGATAGCCCAAGTCACCTCATCAATAGGAGTGGTGATTTGGAAGTTATCCCACCATGTGGCGGCTGGTCCTTCCAACAGATGTGCTGCGAACCTGACTTTTTCAGCATCCGTGCAGCCCACGGTTACTAAGTCTTTGTTCACGGAACGTAGCCAGTCATTGGCCACCATGGGATCAGTTGTTCCCGCAAACTTTGCTGGCCTCAGACGCAGAAATCTGGTGAGCATATCAAAACCCGGAGGGTTGTTGTTGTTGTTGTTGTTGTTGTTGTTGTTATTGTTGTTGGGGTTGTTGTTGTTGTTATTCTGGTTTTGGATGAATGTTGTCATCATTTGCATAAGCTGTGTTTGCGCATTCATAATTTGTTGCATTTCCGGGGTGATGTTGTTGGGGTTGGGGTTTGCGCGACGGGGAGGCATCTGTGGTTTTGTTCAA
The DNA here is from genome assembly GCA_910589765.1 of Avena atlantica. NCBI lineage: Eukaryota > Viridiplantae > Streptophyta > Magnoliopsida > Poales > Poaceae > Avena > Avena atlantica. Next base: position 361,361,325 of record OU342733.1, read on the forward strand.
ATAGATAAGAATGAGATACCCATAGATGTTTTATGCACAATACAACATAATCAAAGACATAATAAGCAACATAAGAATAAAGGTTCAACAACCACATAATAAGCTCATGAAGTAAAACACACAAATGGCAAGCCATCCACATGTCGGATGGTCCAATAATAAGTTCACATTAACAAGTATGAATAAGAAAGGTAAACGAGTAGTCAAATCTACTCATCAGCGTCAATCTCCTCCTCGACAAAGGTAAGACCTGCGTTCTCCATCGCGGTCTTGTTCTCCTCAATCGTAGTGGTCAAAGAATCGACCTTGGCCTTGAGAGTCCTCTTCTGGGAGCGAAGTCTCTCAATAACCATCTGCTGCTGCTCAAGCTCGAAGTCCTTGGACTTCAGTTCCTCGGTCATGTCCAGGATCTTCTTGTTCCTATCCTGGACGCGTTTCTCTTGACTCTTGAACTTGCGGTCCTGGGCCTCGAACTTTGTCTCCATTTCCTTGATCATCTCATCCTGCTGCGCAAAAAGCTTGTCCTTCTCGCGAAGCTGCACCTGAAGCTCGTCATTACCTAGCATAACGTTCGTCCTGTCCGTATCTACGTGCCTGAGAAGAGTCTCTAAGTCCTGAAGATAAAGACGTATCGGCTCCGCAGTGCTCCTCGAGTCGTCCTCAAAGTCGATGGACTCTCCATCAACATCACGTCTTCCAAAGACGTGGAAGTGAGTGCCTCTAACCTGACGGGAATGACGGCCTAATAGTCGTCCTATCAGATCCTGCATGACTACCTCCATGCCTCTCTCCCTGTCGTCGTGCATCAGCTTGAAGACGATGGCCTCAGTAGTAGGCTCAGTCTGGCGTCCGGGCTGATTCACCTTGAAGCCCCAGAGGTCCTTCCTCTCGAACTTGGTGAGTGGGTACACCGTAATGGTAGGAAGAGGGAGATCAAGCAGAGTGGTAAGCTCAATGATACGGGGACCAAAACGAGTAACCCGAAACTCCTCAACAGTGCTGATGGCAATAGGCATCTATTTATAAGAATGAAAAAGTTAGAACAACACAAATCAAGGTAAATCGAGACAAACATTCATACATATCCATGGAACACAATCATCACACAAATCATGCATACATAAGTCTATTACATTAATCAAAGGTCCAAACTTAATTAGAATATCTTTTGGAAATAAGGTGATAAGTGGTGGTCCAACTAACGAAGTTTCTTACTTACAATCCAATCTCACGGGATCTATTATTAAACACAATGTTCCTAGAGGCAATCCACCAACCTTGCTCTCTTGACTCTATCACTAAGTCTATAACATCTCCCCTTATCTCTTGGTTGGTGTCTTCCAACTCTTGAGTAAGCTCCTTCTCTTTCTCTAAGTCCTTTTGGAGGTTGAGCATTCTGCACTTGACTCTAGCACTTAGTTCCTTGATAGTCCTCCAAGCTGCATCCCTGGCTGACTCAAAGAATGTGGTGTGCATTGTTGTGTTGGTGTACATGCAGAATCCCCTTTCTTTGTGGTTGTCTTCCTTGTTTTTGTACAAGTGAAGTTGCACTCACCAATACTCCACTCCTTCATCCATCACCGGAAAGCCCTTGTACACGGCTTCACCATGTGCATCCATTGCCTCCATGAGGTCCTTGAGAATGTTGGGAAACTCAGTCTCACACTCCAAGGTCATGGTCATGAGTGGTCCCTTCTTCACGGCTTCGTTGATGGAGTTCATCTACAAAGGAAGTTGAAAGAGATTAGAAAAGTTTTACGAGAAGAATAGACAAGTGTAGAAGTAGTTGAAAAACTTTTTCCTTAGTGGTTTTCCAATAGGGTCATAATCCTACAGGTAACACAGTGCTCTGATACCATCTGTTAGACCCCTCCTTTATAAAGGAAAGGATCCCTGTGATTGCAATGCTAGTCCCTGGATCAATGCTAGCATCCACAGTTTAAGATGAAGTACGCAGATACAAAGGTCGTTTATTACATCCATTCCAGAGATAAAACATAGTCTTTTACAACTCAGGGCCAAAGGCCTAATACAAGAGTTTATGGAACAAGTAAATAAACACAAGTCTTCATCTTCATGTGCCACATGCAAGCATGTTGAGTGTAGACTCATGACTCCTATTCATCATCGGAGTAACCTGCAACATCACAAGTTACAGCCACAGGGGGTCAATACTTTGGAATAGTATTGGCAAGTGATACCTTAGTATATTTTTAAGTGGACTACATTACTATATGCATTTTGGCTAGGTGTAGTTTGGCTTGCTTTGCTTGAAAATAGATTTTTCCTATTAGTTGAAAACTCTAAGTTCTTCTTTGTCAAAAACATTCCCAAGGAACCACCAATAGACATTGAGGTCCTTCACCCTTGTTCACCCACCAATTTTTATTGTAGAAGTTGGAGTGATGAGATTCTTGTAGCTTCCATGTCTTGATGCTCAAAAGTGTCCATTTCCTTGGACTAGGCTAAGTACTTAGGTTTTCCATCTGCAGAGGTTGTGCACTTTCCCCACCAGACTTGGTTTCCCAAGACAGGACCTTTCAGAAGCTTTTCCTTAGTCAAATGGACGTGTTCCAACCTATCAAACCATCTACCACCAACTGTCCAAAAGACTAAGTTCTAGCAAACCTATAGAATCAAAAGTCAAGAGCCCATATTGCCAAGTGGTTGCACTGTAAGCTTTCTCAACACTTGGCCTCCAAATCCCTTTGTGCCTGGGTGGCATACCACAAGGGATATACAAACCCAAGTCCATGGCCTTGTGTAACCACTCAACATAACCCAACATTCCATTCCTCCACCAGGAGGTTCATTTGACTTAGTTGTTTTATTAAAAAACATAAGTCTCTTGACTTAGAATATTTTCATCATAAACATATAGATTTCACCACCCTTGTTTGCTAAGTAGCTAGACTAGAGAAGATATGATAACCTAACTTAGGATAATTTCCTTAGCAATTCTAATATTCCATTCTACTTAGGATTTCCCATCTTAGCACTAGGCAAAATATCATGCAATAATTTTAGCAAAATATCTAATGCATAGTACAAAACATAGGACAAAAATATTGATGAAAATATCACTTGCCTTGGTAGTGGGAGAGTAGCACTCTTCACAATCACAATCACTAGCAAAATCTACACAAGAAATCATAGCATACAATTACACACAATTATATACAAACGAAAATAATATGAATGCATGCATGCAAGAATTTACTAAGTGTGATTTCTTTGAAAATTCTACCAAGTATGTTCATGAGTTCAGAAACTTAACATAACACAAAATTTTGCCAACTAAACTCATTTGGCATCCATATAATTTACCAAAATAACTTCCATTTAAAATGGTCCTAAAACATGTTCTACAAATAAAATCATTTTTAACTGTTACTATATGCTAAATAAATTGGATATTCTGAAAGGCCTTGTTTCACTGAATCCAACGACATAAAGTTTGCAAAAATCTAACGTGGCATTCAAAAGTTATAAGCATTTGAAGTTTGAATCTAAATCAGGTTTTAAATTCTGTTTTTAGTTCAAACCTTGCCACGCGTCATGTTCTTATTCGCCCGTACCGTTTCGCACTGGATCGAGCTCCACAGCCGTAGGATCTAAATGAAATCTGGCGGCTCAGATCGCGTACCTCTTCGGTTTGAGTGGATCTATCCTAGCGCTACGATAAGGATCTAACGGCTGCTACTGTCCTGACCAGGATCTGGCGGCGGAGCGGTGGCTACCGGTGGCGGAACAGTCAGTCGACGACGGAGGCGGTGCTACAGGGGGTAAGTGAGAACGTGGAGTAGCTCACCGGGCTCAGAAGGTTACGGCGAAGCTCGTCGTAGACGCGGTTGGTCAAGGGGCGCTCGGGCACGGCTGCGATTGCTCACCGGAGTTCGTGGCGGCGTCGGGTGCGTCAGGTGGTCGTCGTGGACGTCGCTGTGAATCTCCCCAAGGCAAGATAACGACACGGTTAGGTTCACAGGGTCAAGGGGAAGTCGTGTGCATGAACGGAAAGGCGAGGGGCGGTCTGTACCTACCGGGAAAACTCGTCGGAGTTGATGTCGCCGTCGGTGCTCGCGGTGTCAAGTGGAACCGGCGACCTGGGGCAGTACAATACGGACTAGTGAGGTCAGAAGATGCGCAAAGATACACTGAGTCAGATAGCAAGAACGATAGGCAGAGGGAACTCGAGGCTCACCTGAATCGCTCGCCGGAGAGGGCTCTGTCAGCGGCGGTGCACGGAGGATTGAGGGCAGCCTGGTGGCGGAGTGAGCGAGTGTTTTGGGGGAAAAAAAGGTCGCGGGGCAGAGAGGGTCTTATAGCCGGGGAATCGACAGAAACGCTCGATAAATGCCCATTTACACCGCACCATTACCGCCTGGCCATCACTGCTGCAGCGACGTGGTCGCAGGCGCGGTCTGGGGAAGACGAGGACGACGTGGACTGGACCCGCTCGTCAGCGAAACGCGCAAGGTGTTGGTGGGGTCGGGTTGTCAGCATCTGTTTGCGTGTGCTCGTGCGTGTGAGAAGGAAAAGGAGATCCCCGGGTGGGCTTGCTGGGCTTGATCCGCTGCTGGGCCAGATTGTGGCCGCGCGGCCCTTTTCTATTGTTTAAGCCTTTTCTTTTTCGAAATTTATTTTCTGGTATGAATTTTGATATGAATTCAAATCCTTTTGAAACCAAACTGCCTTGGGAATTTTTGCAGGGTTTTGTGGATTAAAAAACAGTCATAATGACTAAGTGGTTACTTTGCAAGGCTTGGTCAAGCTTGGTTTTCAAAGTAATCAGAGATTAGTTCTAGTTTGCAAATATTTGAAAGGGATTTTGAAATTATTTCTAAATTTGAAATCTTGGGTTAAACATTTCACCTAAACTTTCCATCAATGGAGGCAAGCAAACAAGTACTTAAACATTCAAATTTCAAAGGGTGATGGCTATTTGGGATAATTTGACCACATGAAATCATAGCTCAAATTCTATCTCTAAGTGATTTTTGAGAAAACCCTAAATGGATGAATGATGCAAAGGATGATATGAATGAGTTTTGAAACTATGATTTTTGGGATGTTACAGCATGGTGATGAAGAAGGCCTCCGGGATGATCTCTCCCCTCCGGCAGGGTGCCAGGAAGAGCTTCAGATCCCCCCAATCTAGGGACGATGGTGGCAGCGGCTATAGACTGTTTTGTGGAGATCTGATCAGGTACTTAGGGTTTTGGTATCGGGGGGTTCTTATAGGCGAAGAGGAGACCGAGGGGCTACCCTAGGTAGCCGCACCCTCCCTAGGCGTGGTCTGGCCTGGCCCACGCGACCAGGGGGTGTGGGCCCCTCATGGCCCTCCTCCGTCTCATCTTCTGGCTCCGTGTTCTCCTCGGTGAAATATTGACTTTGTCTTTTGTCTCGTCCAATTCTGAGAATATTTATTTTCTGGCTTTTTTGGAACCAAAAACAGCAGAAAACAGGCAACTGGCACCGCGACATCTTGTTAATAGGTTAGTTCCGGAAAACGTATAAAAATACCTTAAAGTGTAGACAAAGCAAAGCAAAGTTGATACTAAACAAGCATGGAACGTCAAAAATTATAGATACGTTTATGACGCATCAAGCATCCCCAAGCTTAACTCCTGCTCTTCCTCGAGTAGGTAAGTGATAAAAAGAATATTTTTTGAGGTGACATGCACCATCACAATCAAGATCAAACCATTTGCATGCATTGAAAGCTGGGATCAAAGTACTCTAAACATGAGCATGAAAGATGGAGTTCTAACAATAAGACAAAGCAACTATGCTGTAACATGAAAGGATACAAATAAAGATTCATGAATAACAATGCATTGAAATACGTTTGTTTGATTCACATATAGAAAAAATAGCATAGTGGCATTCAACTTATCCCTCATGGAGTAGCAAACATAAATGCATAGGAAACCTTCAAAGTTCATAAGGGTGACTAGATACAAATAGTTCAAGAACAAGCAATATCAACAATATGAATCAATCAATAAGTTTTGGAACAATTCACATAGAACTAAGAATGACAACTATGCTCTCTTAATTGGTGCCTAAGGATAGAAGGTGAAGACTCAATATATAAGTGGAAGAAAGGCCCTTCATAAAGGGAAGCAGGGAATTCAAGTTTCATAAAGAGCTTCCAAAATTATGGTACTTGTTATCTTTCAGCTCTCATTGCCCCTATCATAAGCATCTTGAATTGATTAAGGTTAAAGTGAACAAAATATGGAGTATATGCTTGACAAAGTATAAGTTGGAAATCTCATGTCCCTTGAGTACGAGGGCCGCTCCTCATGCTACACAACTTTAGTTACCGGTAAGTTCTTGTCATAGTAAGTACATGTGTATCATAGAGAACCGCCAACGGGGTACCTCTTTCACATGATACATGAGCTATCCCATATCAAAATGACAAGGCAACCAGACAATGAGCATCTCAGCAATCTTTTATTTACCATGGGAAAATGCTGCTTTTTTCTCTCTTTCCTCTTTTCTCATCTTTTTTTTCTTTTTCTGAATCTCTTTTTTCTATCTCTCTTTTTTTATAAGAAGAATGCTTCATAGATTGCTCACTAAGGTGATGCTGCAAGTTTCCATCATGATTAGGCATGGCTTAGGCTAGCGGCCCAGGCGTTTCTCTAAAACACATACATAACTCCATGGACTTACAAGCTCCCCTTTTATTTCACACCGACGACATGCATAAACAAAAGAGCATGATATCAACTGGGTAGATATTTACAGGTGTTGAAAGCGTTTCCCGTGATAGCTCGGTTCTGCTAATTCCCAACTTATAAGTGCAAGCATATACAACATAGATGACACAATGGTTCAAGTTTATTTGGGGCAAGAAAAATAAAGTGTGCCATCGAGTTTGTGAGATCTTTAATCACTAATTTTCACATAACAAGTTTAATTTGGAAGATAGATAAAACAAGAATATACTTGGAATGGTGTAAAACACCATGCATAGGAATTTATAGTGGACATTTTGGAATAACTTGGTTTCTTGGGAGTTGGATTCATGAGTAGATCTTACTCAATACAAGTGGAGGCTAGCAAAAGACTGAGAGCGACCAACTAAGAGAGCAATAATGGCCATAATCATGTAGAGCAACAAAACATTACTAATCAAAGCATAAAGTGGTACCACAAGTCAAAAACTAAATGATCATGGAGGCTAAGGTGACTGGTTCATAGTCATAACATGGTGTGAGCATGTGCCAAGTCAACCCAAACGAAGCATCAAAGGAGAATACCACAATACTATGCTTTTGTATGCTAGAATAACACATGATTCTTTCAAGACACATTAAGCAATCTCAATTGTTTGGAACAAGTCATGCTACAACAATAATCACTAAGCATAAGGTCAAAACAACATCTATCATGACATGATAAAGTCTAAGCCACAGTCAAAGCAAGCTCTTTTTTGTACTACTAAAGCAAGAACTTCGTACTCCTTTCCAACACCAATCAACTTATTTGAAACAACACTGTCTAAGCGGGGGTCCAACTACTTGATCCAAACAAACTAAGCAACTTGGAAACCAAAAACGAAAACTAAGATGCTCCAAGAACAACACAATAGTGCACGAAACAATAAAAACAAAATGTCTAGAAAGACCTAAGATTTTTATTAATGAAGAAGGGGAAGCCTTGGGCATTCCCAAGCTTTGACTCTTGTACCTCTTGAATATTTCTTGGGGTGACACGGGGTGTCATCCCCAAGCTTGATCTTTTGTCCATTCTTCATCTCGTTACATCATTCTTCCCTTACACTTGAAAATTTTCCTTCATACAAAACTTCACACAATCTTCATTAGCAACATTAGTGCATTCAAAAGATAATAGACCTTTGGGTTTAGTTTCAAAAAAAAAAAACTTTCATTAAATACACAAGATACTGTATCAATTCCCTCAAAAAGTTCAATTTCTCAAAGAGAACCCAAAAAGAAATCAATAAAGAGGCAAATGCAAATAATGGCACAAATCTGCCAAAACAGACCAGCAGGTGAAAACCGATTTTTTAGAAGACCTTCTGTTGCTCAAATCAAAAAGTGTTGAACTAACGAAAGTTATCTAACAACCTGGGGGATTTATTCTGAAAATTACAGCTCAATACGATATATAGAGATTTTAATAAGAATGTTTATAGTGGAGCACAAAAATATGTTTTGGGACAGCACTTCCCCAAATCTTACTTCCCTCTCATTAGAGGTTATTCTTGGCAAAAAAATCAAATAAAAAGGATAAGGATAGGTTATTACAAAAGTAATAACTTCCAAGACTCAAAAAAACTATTGGGTTATCTCCCAAGAAGTACTTTTCTTTAACGCCTTTAAGTTAGGGACAAGAAGCAAGAATCAAGTATTTTCAAATGAAGAAGCATTAACATCAAATTTTGCTTTAAACGGAGGAGCAAAAGGTAACTTCTTTCTCCTCATAGTGAATTGTTCAATACCTTTCTTGAATGGAAATTGATATTTAATGGTGCCTTCTTTTATATGATGGCACCAACAGTTCTAAGAAAAGGTCTTCCCAAAGTAATAGGACAAGAAGCATTGTATTCAACATCCAAAACATAGAAATCAAAAGGGACATAGGCATTGTTAACCATAATAAGAACATCATTAACATTCCCCATGAGTTTCTTTTTATCATTATCATCAAGTGGTACATCCAAATAGCAATCTTCCAAAGGTGGCAAATCAAGCATTTCATAAATCTTTCTAGGCATAATAGAGACAGTAGAACCAAGGTCACATGAACCTTTGAGATCAAAATAATTCACTTGCATATTAATGATGGGTTCCCAACTATCTTGTACTTTCCTAGGAATAGAAGCTTTGTGTTTCATTTTTTCTTCCTTAATTTTAATAAGAGCATCTGTGATGTGTTTGGTGAAAGCCACATTCATATCACTAGCATTAGGACTTCTATCAAGCTTTTGTAGGAACATAATCACTTCAGAGATATTGCAACCATCAAGATCAAAGTCAAACTTAGCATCACATGTAGTAGACTTATTGGGTTTAGGCATTATTGTAGGAGGAATGGGGGCTTCTTATGGTTTGGTAACATCCATATTGGTGGTGGTAATAGTGCACACACTATTGTTTCTAGCAATTTCAGCTTCTCTTTCCCACTTAGCATGTAGTTTAGCTAATAGTCTAACATTTTCATCAATAGTAATTTGTATGGCATGAGTAGTAGCAAAGGTACTTTCTAAGGTTTCAGGTTTAGCAGCCATTTTATTAATTAGAGAGGACTGTGCTTTAGACAAAGATGAAATATTTTTCTCAGCATTCAAAATTTTGGACTACAAACTAGGAATATTGCTATTCAAATTCTCAAGTTGATGACTAATATTCTTCAAAATAGCAAATTGTTCTTCCATAGTTTTAGTGAATATTTTGTTCTGCTCATATTGCATTTCCATAAAGTTTTTAGTTGGTCTTTCAACTTCTAGAATCCTATCTTCACTAGGTATTCCAGATCTACCATGATAAGTATTACCATTATTAGGAGGATAAGGCCTATAATTATTATTACCATAAGCATTGTTGCCAAAATTATTATTTATTATGAAGTTCACATCAACTTGCTCTAGCTGAGCAACCAAAGAGGCTAAAGGAACATTATTTGGATCAATATGAGCTTTTCCATTAACAAGCATAGCCATGATAACATCAATTTTATCACTCAAGGAGGAGGTTTCTTCAACAGAATTTACCTTCTTACCATGTGGAGCTCTCTCAGTGTGCCATTCAGAATAGTTGACCATCATATTATCAAGGAGCTTTGTTGCAGCACCCAAAGTAATGGTCACAAAGGTACCTCCAGCAGTAGAATCCAACAGATTTCTTAAAGAGAAGTTTAACCCTGCATAAAAAGTCTGGATAATCATCCAAGCAGTCAGTCCATGAGTGGGACAATTCTTTACCAAAGATTTCATTATTTCCCAAGCTTGAGCAACATGTTCATTATCAAGTTGTTTAAATTTCATTATTTCACTTCTCATAGATATAATCTTAGCAGGAGGATAGTATTTTCCAATAAAAGCATCTTTGCACTTAATCGAAGAATCAATACTATTTCTAGGCAAGGATAGCAACCATTATTTAGCTTTTCCTCTCAAGGATAAAGGAAACAATCTGAGCTATTATCTCCATCTACATCCTTATATTTTTGCATCTCACAAAGTTCAACAAAGTTATTGAGGTGGGCAGCAGCAGCATCAGAACTAGCACCAGAAAATTGCTCTTACATAACAAGATTCAACAAAGCAGGCTTATTTTCATAAAAGGTAGCATCAGGAGTAGGTGGAGCAATAGGTGTACTCAGGAAATCATTGTTGTTTGTGCTAGTGAAGTCACACAACTTGGTGTTCTCGGCAGAGTTCAGTTTTGCAAAGGTGGAGCAAGCCAATAGTAGCAGCAACTAGAGTAGGAACTAATTTTTTTGTGTTTCTGAAAAGAGAAAGCAAACCAAAACAAAACTAATTTCTTTTGGAATTTTTGATAAAAAGAAGCAAACAAAACAAAGAAAAAGAAACTGAGAAAAACAAAAACAAAGTAAAGATAAAGGTTATGAAGTACTCCCCTTGTGAAGCCGTCCTTAGCCTCCCAGGCAACAGCGCCAGAAAACTTCTTGATGCGGCTCAGATCACTATACAGCTTTGTTGGGAAACCCCAAGAGAAAGGTATGATGATTACATCAATAAGTTTCCCTCAGTAAGAAACCAAGGTTATCAAACCAGTAAGAGGAAGGAAACGACTCAAAGGTGTTGCTAGCAACTTGGAAACTTGCACAACACAAACTCGAGACTTTGCCCCAACGAACAGTGAGGTTATCAATCTCACCGGTTTGCTGAAAACAAAGGATTAAACGTATGCTGTGGAAGGTAATAGTAGCTTGCAGAAAGTATACACTAACAGTGGAAGATGTATCAATGGTAAAGATTGGACTGGGGTCCATAGTTCACTAGAGGTGTTCTCCTTAAGATAAATAACATAACATACTGGGTAAAACATTTATAGCGGGGCAATTGACAGGACAGATCAAGGCATAACAATGCAATACTAGACATTCATGATCCTATGAGATTTGATTGGGCATTACAACAATATACATAGACCGCCATCCAACTGCATCTACGACTAGTAATCCACCTTCAGGTTACCATTCGAACCCCCTCCAATATTAAGTTGCAAGTAATAGATAACTTCTTTAAGCAATGTGTGTAAAGTAAATAATACAATTGTTACATGAACAAGATATTGTTGTTTTATCCCTAGTAGCAACAACACATCTACAACCTTAGAGATTTCTGTCACTTCCCTAGATTCAATAGAGGCATGAACCCACTATCGAGCATAAAATACCCTCTCTTGGAGTCACTAGCATCTACTTGGCCAAGATAGCTACTAGAAATGGAGAGCATGCAAGATCTCAAAGAACACAGACATGATAGAATCAACAATATAGAATCATTAATCAATCTGACATAGTAATCTCAATATCCATCGGATCCCCGCAAACACAACAGGCATGATTACAAATAGATGATCTTGATCATGAACGGAGCTCACAAGATCTAAACATGGTAGCACAAAGGAGGAGAAACAACCATATAGCTACTGTATGGACCCATAGTCCAAGGTGGAACTACTCACGCATCATACCGGAGGCTGGCATGGTGATGAAGAAGGCCTCCGGGATGATCTCTCCCTTCCGGCAGGTTGCCGGGAAGAGCTTTAGATCCCCCCGATCTAGGGACGATGGTGGCGGCGACTACAGACTGCTGATCGAGTACTTAGGGTTTTGGTATCGGGAGATTCTTATAGGCGAAGGGGGAGACCGAGGGGGTGCCTGATGTGGCCGCACCCTCCCCAGGCGTAGCTTGGCCTGGCCCGCACGACTAGGGGTTGTGGGCCCCTCATGGCCCTCCTCCATCTCGTCTTCTGGCTCCGTGTTCTCCTCGGTGAAATATTGACTTTGGTTTTGTCCCGTCCAATTCTGAGAATATTATTATTTTCTGGATTTTCTGGAATCAAAAATAGTAGAAAACAGACAACTGGCACTGCGGCATTTTCTTAATAGGTTAGTTCCGGAAAGCGTATAAAAATACCTCAAAGTGTAGACAAAGCAAAGCAGAGTTGATAGTAAACAAGCATGAACATCAAAAATTATAGATACGTTTACGACACATCATTACTATCCTCCTGCTAAGATTATATCTATGAGAAGTAAAATAATGAAATTTAAACAAATTGATAATGAACATGTTGCTCAAGCTTGGGAAAGAATGAAATCTTTGGTAAAGAATTGTCCCACTAATGGACTGACTGCTTGGATGTTTATCCAAACTTTTTATGCAGGGCTAAATTTCTCTTCAAGAAATCAGTTGGATTCTGCTGCTGGAGGTACCTTTATAACCATTACTTTGGGTGCTGCAACAAAGATCCTTGATAATATGATGGTTAACTACTCTGAATGGCACTCTGAGATAGCTCCACAAGGTAAGAAGGTAAATTCTATTGAAGAAACCTCCTCCTTGAGAGATAAAATTGATGTCATTATGTTTATGCTTGTCAATGGAAAAGCTCATATTGATACAAATAATGTTCCTTTAGCCTCTTTGGTTGCTCAAGAAGTGCAAGTTGATGTGAACTTTATTAGAAATAACAATTTCAGCAACAATGCCTATAGGAATAATTTTGGTAATAATAATTATAGGCCATATCCTCCCAATAATGGTAATGCTTATGGAAATTGGTACAACAACAATAGAAGTGCACCCTCTGAACTTGAAGTCATGCTTAAGGACTTTATTAGTAAACAAACTACTTTCAAGAAGACCGTGGAGGAAAAACTTTTGAATGTTGAGAAAAATATTTCATCTTTGTCTGAAGCACAATCCTCTTTGATTAATAAAATGGCTGCTAAACCTGAAACCATGGAAAATACCTTTGTTGCTACTCATGCCATACAAGTTACAATTGATAAAAATGTTAGACTAATAGCTAAATTGCATGCTAAGTGGGAAAGAGAAGATGATATTGCTAAAAACAATAGTATTTGTACTATTACCACCACCAATGTTGATGCTAGCAAACCACAAGAAGTCCCCATTCCTTCTACAACAATTCCTAAACCCAATAAGAATGCTGAATTTTTTTGAACTATGGGAAATAATAAGTCTACTACCTGTGATGCTAAGTATGATTTTGATCTTGATGATTACAATATTTCTAAAGTGATTATGTTCCTACAAAAGCTTGCTAAAGTCCTAATGCTAGTGCTATGAATATGACTTTCACAAAACACATTACAGATGCTCTCATTAAAATTAAAGAAGAAAAATTGAAACATAAAGCTTCTATTCCTAGGAAATTAGAAGATAGTTGGGAACCCATCATTAATATGCAAGTGAATGACTTTGATCTCAAAGATTTATGTGACCTTGGTTCTAGTGTCTCTATTACGCCTAGAAAGATTTATGAAATGCTTGATTTGCCACCTTTGTAAGATTGCTATTTAGATGTCCTGCTTGATGATAATGATAAAAAGAAACTTATGGGGAGTATTAATTATGTTCTTATTATGGTCAACAATGCCTATGTCCCTGTTGATTTCTATGTTTTGGATGTTGAATGCAATGCTTCTTGTCCTATTACTTTGGGAAGACCTTTTCTTAGAACTATTGGTGCCATTATTGATATGAAATAAGGCACCACTAAATATCAATTCCCATTCAAGAAAGGTATAGAACACTCCCTATAATGAGAGAGAACTTACCTTTTGCTCCTCCTATTAAAGCAAAATTTGATGTTAATGCTTCTTCATTTGAAAATACTTGATTCTTTCTTCTTATGCCTAACTTAAAGGCGTTAAAGAAACGTACTTCTTGGGAGATAACCCAATAGTTTTAGTTGAGACTTGGAAGTTATTACTTCTGTAATAACCTCTCCTTATCCTTTTTGTGTGGTTTTTGTGCCAATAATAACCTATAATGAGAGAGAAGTAAGATTTGGGGAAGTTGTTGTCCCGAAACAGATTTTTGTGCTTCACTGTAAATATTCGTGAAAAATCCCTGTATGTAGTATTGAGCTGTAATTTTCTGAGTAAATGCCCCAGATTGTTATCTAACTTTCGTTAGTTCAATACTTTTCGATTTGAGTAACAGAAGGTCTTCGAAAAAATCAGTGTTTACCTGCTGGTCTGTTTTGATAGATTTCTGTCATTATTTGCATTTGCCTCTTATCAGTTTCTTTTTGAGTTCTTCTTGATCACTTGAGCTTTTAAAAGGAATTGATACAATAGCTTGTATTTTAATGAAAGTTTTATTTGTGTTGAAACTAAAACCAAAGGCCTATTATCTTGAATACACTAATGTTGCTAATAAAGGTTGTGTGAAGTTTTGTATGAAGGAAATTTTCAAGTGTAGGGGAAGAATGGTGTGATGAGATGAAGAATGGACAAAAGCTCAAGCTTGGGGATTCCACCCCGTGTCACCCTAATAAATATGTAGAGGTCCCAACCTGATAAGGTAGAGATCCATGTGTTTACAATGCTAGTCCCTGGATCAATAGCTAGCATCCACAGTTTAAGATGTAATATCAAGAAACAAAGGTCATAATACAACTTTATAACCAGGAATAAAATAATACATTACATCTTACATAGCTCATTTGGCTATCTTATTGCAATGCAGCAGAAATAACTATATAGCATGGAGTCCTTCATCTTCAAAGTGCCACAGGCAATCATGTTGGTTGTAGACTTGTAATCCTAATCAACACACTTCACTAACATCAAACAAAACCTGTAACATAATAAGTTACAGCCACAAGGGTCAATACATTTGAATTGTATTGGAAAGTGATACTATGGTAGAATAGTGGTATCTATCATCTATATGCATTTGGCTAAGTGGAGCTTAGGATTGCTTTGCTCAAAATAGGTTTTCCTTATAAGTTGAAAACACTAAGTTTTTGTTTGTCAAATCACCCAAGGAACAACCAATAAAATTGGTTAACCTTTAACCCTTTTTCAACCACAAGCTTTAACTTAGAAATTGGGATGAGGAGATCCTTGATAGCTTCCATGTCTTGATGCTCAAATTGTCCATTGCCGGGGACACGGCTAAGTACTTATATTTTACTCTCTCGAGAGGTGGTGCACTTTCCCCCACAAGACTCGACATGCATCGAGACAAGATCTTTCAGAAGCCTTCCCTTAGACCAAAATGGACGCGCTCCAAACCTATCACCCCCTACCACCAACTGTCCATCAGGCTAAGTTATTGCAACCTATATTATCCAGGCAGAACCCATAATGCCATGTGGCTGCACTTGAAGCTTCTCAACATTTGACATCTCAAATCTCTTTGTTCCTAGGTGGCTTTCCACAAGTGAGATACATTAGGGTAGGCCATAAATATGGGGCCATGTGTAACCACTCAACATAACCCATTCACACCATTCCACCCAGGTGATTCATTCACATAGTTGTTTTATTAAACAAAACACAAGTCATAGACTTAGAAATATTTCATAGTATGAATATAAACCACCCTTGTTTTCTACTAGCTAAGCTAAGCATGATAGTAGTAGGGATCTTAACTTAGGGAAAATTCTACTAAGGCATTATCTACTAGGATTACCCATGGCATAGTTAACACATAGAAAATTTCATGCAAGTCCTACTTAGAAATATCACTAATGCATAGTGAAAATAATAGGAAAAAGTGTATGAAGCACCACTTGCCTTTTTGGTAGAGAATATAGGTTCACTCCTTGATCTTGCAATGGTCACACTCTTCAAATTTCACTACAATTCAATCAAGGCACAAATTCAATCTAGCATTCAAACAATTCACCACATAAAATAAAGAAAACAAAACAATGCATGCAAGAATGCAAAAGATTGTTTTATTAGAAAAGTGGTTTCTAATAGGCTGTAAACATTTTAAACACATATTGGTCATTTATAAACGTGGTAAAATCATTTAGAATTTAAGTTAGTGAAAATGGCCATTTAAATCATTTTTGTTTTGCTAGAAATGATTTAAATCAAAGTAATAATTACTAGTGTTTGCCAAATATATTTTTGAACACAAATGATAGTGTTTTAAGGTCAAAGTGTTTAAGACTAATCCATTTGCAAAAGGTTTCACCCAAATCCATTTTTAAATCAAAGCAACATTTTTATTTTGCAAGAAATGCCTTTAAACAAAGTAATAATTTTTCTAGGGTTCATAAAATATATTTTTAAATCCCAAAACTTGGTTTCTAGGGTCACGGAGTTTAAATCAAACCATTTTCAAAAGGTTTTACTCAAAAAGCATTTTTAAACCATAATCAACATTTTTATTTAACTAGAAATGCTTTATTCAAGGATTAGTTACTTAGTGTCACAAGATATACTTTTAAATCCAAAAGTTAGTTTTTATGGTCAGTAGGTTCAAAACAAACTATTTTCCAAAGATTTTACTCTAAAATCATTTTTAGAATAATTTTTATACTCAAATTAAGCCTAAACATGTTTCTACAAAAACACCTAAATTTACAGAAGAAAAATACTAAAATAAGGGCATGGTTGCAAAGGTTCCATTTTCTGAATCCAGTGATATAAAATTTGTAAATTTTGGACGTGTAGATTAAAAGTTATGAATTTTTCAAATCTAAACATCTAATAGATAAGTTTCTGTTTTTAAAACAATAGACAGGGCCACGTGGCTGATTCTAACTGGACGATACCGTTTCGCGTGGATCGATTGATACCGGCCGTTAGATCTAAGTTGCATCGCACGGCACAGGACACACGATACCGCTTCGCTACTTGTTCTATCCAATCCGCCAGATCTACATCCAACGACCAGAGTAACTGACCAAGGATGGGTGGCCCTAGCGACGGTGAGCGGTGGCGGTGCGTTCGGGCGGTGATGTTACGGCGACTCTAGGAAGAGAGAGGAGGAGTGGGAGGTCTCATCGGGTTCGCAGGGTCACGGTGATGCTCGAGGTGGCCGTAGGAGGAACAGGGGCGCACGGAGCTGATGGCGATTCCTCGCCGGAGCTAGCGTCGGCGTCGGGCACGTACTGTTGTTGTCGGGGGCGAGCTCCTAGGGCGTAAGAAGGCAAGGCAACAAGTCAGGGATATGCGCACGGTTGTAGAGGTTGCGAGGGGACCTACCAGAGGGCAAGGGGCGCGATGAATCGTCGGCAACCTCTAGCCGGAGTTGAAGCAGTCGACGGTGGCGAGAAGGCGTCGTTGTTGTCGAGCCTCTAGGGCGTGTGCGGGCAAGGGGAAGGTGCTGGCAGATGCGCACGAGGTTGGCGAACAAGTCTGCGTGATCTAGGGCAAGGGGCGTGGTCTGGGCTCGCCGGAATTCGTCGGTGAGCTCGTCGGAGGCAGCGACGATGCGGGAAAAAATTCTCGCAGCCTAGGGGCGCTCGGGGTGGGAGGTTGAGGGGAAATGAAGAGGAGAGGGTTGCGGTTAAGATAGCACGGTTGCGGGGAGGAATTACTAGTGGCATCAACGCCAATTAACACAAATTGAATCAGTGCAGAAACGACAGAGAGAGAGGGCGTGGTCAGCGAGGTTGAAGACGATGCTTGCGTGGCGGTGGGGTCTGTTTGTCAGCGAAAGATAGGGGGTATGCATGGGGCCTCGCGGTCAGTGACTGTGTGGGTAGAGGTACGGGTAAGAAAAATGATTCGGGGAGGGGAGAAAGGAGCCGGGTGGGCTAGAAATGGGCCAAAGTTGGGCTAGGGTCTGGGTAGGACTAGTTGGGCTGGTTCTTTCCATTTTTTAATTCTTTTTCTATTTCTGATTTCTGTTTTGAATTTATTCAAATGATTTCAAACTCTCTTTTATTTCAAATATTTTCCAAACTTTTCAGTAAGTTTCTATACTGTTTTAAACATGTATTTAAAGTCCATTTTAAAATAATTTTCCTTTATTCTTTTATGGTTTATTAATTATTTAAATTAGACACTTGTCTTTATTTAATTGAGATTTCAAATATGTTTTCAAACTTCTATTTGAATTCCAAATTTTACCAAACCTTTTTCATTAGGTTTTATTTATTCATTAGTGCAATTAATTCACTTTGAATTATTTAAAATATTTGAATATGATTTAATGTTCATTTAAATTGGGCATTTATCTTTATTCAAATAAAATCAAATATGGTTTTAAAACTAACATAAATTTTATTCAAATAATTCTTTTATTCTTTTTAAGTTAATAAGATAACTTTTAATCCACTTTGGCAAATTCCAATTTATTATTTTCTCATGATTTAATTAATCATTTACCTTAGGGATTTTGTCTCCATTTAAATATAATTAGAATATGGTTTAATCACATATACTTTTATTTAATAATCCTTATCCCTTTATTTTAATTGGATTATCTTTATTCCATTTGCTTATGGATTTAACTCAAGGTTTAAATTGTCTTCTAAATAATTTTATTGGTATTTATTATTTATTTAGGCAATTTGTCTTTATTTAAATAAAATTAGATATTGTTTAATCCTTATGATTTTATTTAAATAAACTTTTACTCCTTTTTATTATTCAATAATCTTTCATTTCATTTGTTTGGTCAAGATTTAATTTGGCTTTTAAATATTCCTTATTTCTTTCTTTCTTTCTTTATCTTATAAAATCCATATCTTTTTATTTATAGGTCCAAACTTGGTGATTCCAATTTGTATAATTTTATCTAATATTTGTTTAACTTTTTAAATCACTTTAGGATTTATTTGCTCAAGAGTTTGCTATGGATTTTAGTTAGGAGCTTTATTAGCTTTGGAAATTATTTCCTTTTGCCATATTAAATTCATAAGTTTTTATTTATGGCTCCAAATTAACTGAAACCAATTTCTATGGTCTTATAATATTTTTGTTTATCATTTTGATAATATATAAATGTTTGTTGATAATTTTATATGGAACAAATCCATAGTCTTGGAGATATCTTGGAAATAATTTTCTTCCATTAGGGTTTTAGGGTTTTGGTTTAACTTTTCCAAGTGTTTAAATTTCAAGATACATTCATTGATGAATGCATTTCACTTGATTGAAATTTGTTGGATTCCATTTTATTCAAATTTGTTCAAGAAGGGTTTTGGTGTTTCTATTTAGAAGCAAAAAGTTTCTTTTCACCCTAAATTTCAACCATTATTTATTTTGTTTATTTATTTTTCACATTTCAAATTTTGGAAAATTTTGGGATGTGACAAAATATTCAAGAGGTACAAGTGTCAAAGCTTGGGGATGCCCAAGGCATCCCCTTCTTCATCAAGAAAATCCTCAGGTCTCTTTCTAGACACTTCGTTTTTATTGTTTCATGCACTTTTGTGTTGTTCTTGGAGCATCTTAGTTTTCGTTTTGGTTTTAGTTTGTTTAGTTTGCTTTAATAAATTAGTTGGACCCCCGCATTCGATTTGTTGTTTCAAATAAGTTGATTGGTGTTGGAAAAGAGTAGAAAGTTTCATGCTTAAGTGGTACAAAAGGGAGCTTATTTTGACTGTGGCTTAGACTTTATCATGCCATGCTAGATGTTGTTTTGACCTTATGCTTAGTGATTATTGTTGTAGCATGACTTGTTCCAAACAATTGAGATTGCTTAATTTTCCTTGAAAGAATCATGAGTTGTTTTAGCATACAAAAGCATAATATTATGGTATTATCATTTGATGCTTTGTTTGGGTTGACTTGGCACATGCTCACACCATGTTATGACTATGAACCAGTCACCTTAGCCTCTATGATCATTTAGTTTTTGACCCTTGGTACCACTTTATGCTTTGATTAGTAATGTTTTGTCACTCTGCATGATTATGGCCATTATTGCTCTCTTAGTTGGTCACTCCCAGTCTTTTTCTAGCCTCCACTTGTACTGAGTAAGCTCTACTCATGCATCCAACTCCCAAGAAACCAAGTTATTCCAAAGAGTCCACTATAAATTCCTATGCATGGTGTGTTACACCATTCCAAGTATATTCATGTTTTATCTATCTTTCAAATTAAACTTGTTATGTGAAAATTAGTGATTAAAGCTCTCACAAACTTGATGGAACACTTTACTTTCTTGCTCCTAATAAACTTGAACCATTGTGTCATCTATGTTGTATATGCTTGAAGTTATAAGTTGGGAATTAGCAGAACCATGTTGTCATGGTGAACGCTTTCAACACCTATACATATTACCCAGTTGATATCATGATCTTTTGTTTGCGGATGTCGGCGGTGTGAAATAAAAGGGGAGCTTGTAAGTTCATGGAGTATTATATATGTGTTAGAGAAACGCCTAGGCGGCTAGCCTAATCCATGCCTAATCATGGTGGAAACTTGCAGCATCACCATAGTGAGCAATCTATGAAGCATCCTCAGAAAAAAATATAGAAAAAAGAGAAGAAAAAAATATATGCACCATGCTCATGGTAAATAAAAGGATCGTTGAGATGCTCACTATCTGTTTCCTTGTCATTTTTATATGGGATAGCTCCTGTATCATGGGGCAAGGGGTACCTCGTTGGCGGTTTTCTATGATACACATATAATTACAATAACAAGAACTTGCTTGTGACTAAAGTTGAGTAGCATGAGGAACGACCCTCGTACTCAAGGGATATGAGATTGCCAACTTATAATTTGTCAAGCATATACTCCATATTTGTTTCACTTTAACCTTAATCACTTCAAGATGCTTATGATAGGGGCAATGAGAGTTGAAAGCTAATAAGTACCATAATTTTTGGAAACTCTTTATGAAACTTGAAATCCCTGCTTCCCTGTGAAGGGCCTTTCTTCTTACTTTTATATTGAGTCTCCACCTTCTATCTTTATGTACCAATTAAGAGAGCATAGTTGTCAATCTTAGTTTTATGTGCATAGTCCCAAAACTTGTTGATTGATTCATAATGTTGATATTGCTTGTTCTTGAACTATTTGTATCTAGTCACCCTTATGAACTTTGAAGGTGTCCTATGCATTTATATTTTGCTAATCCATGAGGGACAAAGCTGAATACCACTATGCTATGTTTTCTATATGTGAAACAAACAAACGTCTCTCAATGCATTGTTATTCATGATCTTTGTTTGTATCTTTTCATGTTATTACAACATAGTTGCTTTGTCTTATTGTTAGAACTACATCTTTTATGATCATGTTTAGATACTTTGATCCCATCTATCAATGCTTTGCAAATGGTTTGATCAAGATTGTGATGGTGCATGTCACCTCAAAAATTATTCTTATTATCACTTACCTACTCAAGGACGAGCAGGAGTTCAGCTTGGGGGTGCTTGATACGTCGTAAACGTATCTATAATTTTTGATGTTCCATGCTTGTTTAGTATCAATTTGCTATGTTTTGTCTACACTTTGAGGTATTTTTATACATTTTCTGGGACTAACCTATTAACAAGATGTTGCAGTGCAAGTTGCCTGTTTTCTGCGGTTTTTGGTTTCAGAAAAGCTAGTAAGTAAATATTCTCGGAATTGGATGGGACAAAAGCCAAAGTCAATATTTTATCGGAGAGAACACAGAGTCTGAAGGGCGGCCCCCTGCCTCGCCTCTTCGCCTATAAAGTCACCCCGATGTAGAAACCCTAAGGACCCGATCAGATCTCCATGAAACAGTCTGTAGCCGCCGCCACCATATTTCCTAGATCGGGGAGGGGATCTGAAGCTCTTCCCAGTACCCTGCCGGAGGGGAGATATCATCCCGGATGCCTTCTTCATTACCATGCCAGCCTCCGGTATGATGCGTGAGTAGTTCACCCTTGGACTATGGGTCCATACAGTAGCTAGATGGTTGTTTCTCCTCCTTTGTGCTATCATGTTTACATCTTGTGAGCTCCGTCCATGATCAAGATCATCTATTTGTAATCATACATGTTGTGTTTGCGGGGATCCGATGGATATTGAGATACTATGTCAAATTGATTATTAATTCTATCATGTATGTGTTATTTGTGATCTTGCATGCTCTCCGTTGCTAGTAGCTATCTGGGCCAAGTAGATGCTTGTGACTCCAAGAGTGAGTATTTATGCTTGATAGTAGGTTCATGCCTCTAGTAATCTAGGGAAGTGACAGAAATTTCTAAGATTGTAGATGTGCTCTTGCTACTAGGGAGAAAACAACAATATTTTGTTCATGGAACTATTGTATTGTTTAATTTACACACATTACTTAATGCAATTATCCGTTGGTTGCAACTTAATACTGCAAGGGGTTCGGATGATAACTTAAAGGTGGATTATTATTCATAGTTGCAGTTGTATTATGGTCTATGTATATTGTTGTAATGCACAATCAAATCTCATAGGAGTCATGATGTCTAGTATATGCATTGTTATGCTTTCTCAACCTGTCAATTGCTCCGTTGTAATTTTTTCACCCAAAATGCTATCTATCTTAAGGAGAACACCTCTAGTGAACTGTGGACCCCGGTCCAATATTTATCATTGATACATCATCTACTATTCATGTTTACTTTCTACAAGCAACTACTATCTTCAATCCCTTGTTTTTAGCAAACCAGTGAGATTGACAACCTCACTGTAAGTTGGGGCAAAGTTTTAAGTTTGTGTTGTGCATGTTCCAAGTTGTTAGAAACACCTTGGAGTTGTTTTCTTGCTCCTACTGGTTCGATAACCTTGGTTTCATAACTGAGGGAAAATTTGCTGCTGTGCTCATCACATTTTTTGAATTTTTTTTGAATTTCTGAGAGGGCGGTTTTGAAATTCTGCCGAGATCCGATGCGTAGTTCTGTTAGGGTTCCTACCTATATGCCTGGTCTTGCTAATCCCTATCCGTAAGTGGTTTTTCGTATCTAGTTGGTATTTTAATGCCAAAAAATATGGAAATTTTTTCTTTGATATATATGTGTTTCCACACTCTTTTTTAGTCGTGTGTGATACATGTTTCACCTTATTTTTATCGGCATGTCCATGCTAACTCGATCTTTTGCTACGACACTTCAATATGAAGTTTTACTTTACCTTCAAATTCTTTTGGGCTAAATATATAACGTGGGTCGGTCCGATGCTTGTTATTTCTCACATGGCATCATGGCCTAAATACATAACGTTTTAGCTATCTATCCTTCACACACGGTGACACCATGGCCTCATATGATTGGCGTAATAGCAATCAAAGTTTTGGAATATCGTTAAAATGTTGTACTAGTTGAAATGTTAGAGCCGCTAAAGAACATGTGGTCTATCATCTATTTTTTATTTTTTATTACTTTACATCATTTCGTACTACTGTTAATTGTCGATGATTATAAATGGATTGATGGAATTTTCGCCAAAAAAACATGTCCACTCCCTATGTTGCTAACGTTTTAGGGAGTGCATAGGGGACCAATGAAGGGATAAGATTGCGAGCCAAGACAACATACATGCATGTGTCATTTGTTCTGCTCGATCGGCAACAGGAAATACACAACAACAAATAGAGCTATATACAATTTTAGTCCTACATCTTGCATCCTACATATTGCATCGTGGAAACATTTTAGTTCCACATCTTATAAAGTGAGCAACATTAGTCCCATAACTTGCATCCTAAGATCATTTTAGTTTAATTTAATTGAATTTTGACAAGTTTAAAAGATTTTGACCAAATTCTTCCACTTATGGCTTCATAGTTTTTTCAAAACAACCCTGTGTATTTTTCTACAGGTATAAAATAGTTTATAAAAACTCTAGCAAGGAAGGGATTAGATCTTGTGACCTTTCCATCGCTAATAACCTACTTAAGCCACTGTGTTCAAGGATAATATTTGTTAGTACCAAGGTAGTACCTGATATAACATACACGTAAAAATGCTCATGGCCACTCTGAGCATAATCTTGTGCGTTATTTGTGGAAACCTTTATTTTGAATTTTGGACTACATGGAGGTCTTTATTTTAAACATAAAAGAAATACAATTTAAAGTACGAAAAACACCTTAAAAATACGTATACGTGGGCAATTATATAAGCTTTCGGTGTGCAAAACTTTAACCCGGATTGATTTGCATTATGGCTATATAAAAAAGACAATTCTGACAGGATTTGAAGGTGCACCATTTGAAAATCCAGATCTCTAATTTTGTCTTTTCTATGTAGCTTAGAACACAAATTATTTCAGATTCAAAATTTATATATATATATATATAAATTTAGAATTTTTACAACTTTAGGACATGTATTTTTGAATGTCAAATATAAAGGCTTACATCTAGCACGGATGTATACTCACGCGTGTAGGCTAGCTAGGACGCATCAGCTACGCATCGGCTTTATATTAATACTAGATGGACCTTGCATGCTTTGCTGCGCCGTTTCTTGTTGTATCCACCTTTCATTTCACGTGATTGTATATGCATTTGGTTTTTATCGAGATCGTCATTAGGCGCCAAAGATTTCTACTTTTCTTGGTAGAATTGAGAGAATTATACCATAGTATGTTCAGACCTACAGACACGGCATTGTAGAGGCGGTCTATGACACATGTAGCAAGCAAAAAACATCAATAGCACCAAAGGCCATGACAAATGAACAACTATCAAAAGCCGCACATCAGGTATCATAGTAATAAATTGTAGGACATATACATGCAGAAGAACGGAATAACAGTGTTTTCAGAACAAAGGGTATTTTTAGAAACAGACAAATAAGTCTAAATAATAAAATGTACAATTATTTAGAAAATAAACATATCTAGACATCACCATCTGAATACTACACGTTTACACCAATGATTTTTTCTCTTGAAGGCAAAAAAGATAACACAACTAAATCCTCTGGATCCAGGTCACCAACTTGCTCCATGACAACTGACAATGCATATATAAAATTCCCACACACCCCTACGAGTAAAAACCTCCTTCGCCACTTGCTCCAACCGTGTAGACACCTCGGTATAAAGGGCGCCGTGTTCTAGTTTTTAAAGAGTAGACCACTTCCGGAGTAAGTGTGCACAATGAAAGATGACCTGCATGGGTGAAGACATTTTGCATCAAAAACCATATTATTTATACATTAGCCAGACCATAGTAATGCAATTTTCCTACATAGTACTTTTTATTTCTTCTCAAAGTACAGAGCAGATTATAGAGAGCAATAATTAATTGTGACGAACACTCATTTCACCAACTACTTGCAGGACCAAAATTAAAAATTGGAGGACATATTGTCATACTGATCACTTCTACTCTAGCTATAACTAATTAATATGTTTATATGTTGTGACTGTTGCACAAGCATTGATCTCTCATCTTTTTTACATTCTATCAATTTGATATGGATAAAAACACATATAATCATTAGTCAAAGCATAACAATTTCCAAAAGGTGTTTCTAACTTTTACCACAAATTCATTGAACTGAGCCATATTAATTGGCAACCTTATGTTCAAAATATCTAGAACTACAGTATTTCTGAGATAAATAATGAACAAGGTTTTCACAAAAGATGCTTAGTACTTCCCTCTTAACTTGTTTTTTTAAACGAGCGCTTTATTACTTAATAATAACTTGTTTTTGTTGGATTATTATCTCTTCCTTGCAACAATTTCTTAGTAAAAAACGTAGCCATGAGCTTCTAAGACTATAAACAAGAGAAGAGGTTCACGGTGTGCATCCAACCTCACCTCCAAGTTGTGTGCTCTTCGTCGAGGGCCAACATTCTATGGGTCACCATTTTCATCGGCGCCGTAGCACCATGGATTCATGGAGAGCTATGGCGAGAGCTTCTACAACCCCAAATCACGCGCTATCAGTCGGAGGAACCAACTTGGAATAAACAGTTGGAATTGTTGTTACTATACTGATGAAATCAATCACTTCTAGTGTGAACCACCGACCAAGGGTGACCCTTTGAATGCGGGAACCTTCAAACGTGCAGTCGTTCTTTAGATCTCACATGATTTTTTTCCAAAACCTAGCAAAGCTCCACCAACAGCACAAATAGACATCATTAGAATGCAAGTACTTGTCGAAATTGAACAATCGATAATCAGTATCAAGATAACCACTCACTGGAAATAAATCATTATTATTACTATTGGTTACAAATAAAACAAT
This sequence comes from Avena atlantica, assembly GCA_910589765.1. Taxonomy (NCBI): domain Eukaryota; kingdom Viridiplantae; phylum Streptophyta; class Magnoliopsida; order Poales; family Poaceae; genus Avena; species Avena atlantica. Next base: position 361,387,448 of record OU342733.1, read on the forward strand.
TTTTGATTGCTAGAGACGTAAACGTTTCTACAATAATAGCAGGCTAGCACCTCGTTTGGCTTTTCATTATTCTTATTCTTTAATAACCAGGTCCTAGAAGAGTCAAATGATATCATGATACTATCATGGACAGTTAATAGCTTATCCCGCACAAAGGATATCATGATAGACTATTTCCTCAGAAGGAAGACACTAAAGCAACAATTTTGTTCTCAAATGGTGACATGATGAAATAAAGCATTATAAAATTCATAGGCCAAACTTTGCTTGTGGAAACACGACTTAACCTTCTATCCAACCAAAGACATTAACATAATACATCAACTATAGAGAGGATATGTACGAAAATACACTACATTATAAAAACTATAATGAACAAGAGTTATACATTTGTCGACAAGTTAATGGAAAAGAAGGTATCTTGTAAGTATTCTGCTGGAAAAAAATAGACGACTTCAAAATAGTAAGTTGTGAAGATCTAACTTATGACTGAAAAAGATAAACTTAATATCAAGGAAGAAAAGAAGAACACATATTTTGGCATGAGTTTTTGCACCTGTCAGTTCTCTGGTTCTCAGGCTCCTGCGTACACAGAAATAGTTTTAGAACAAGAAAAAACGTAGGAAACAACTAATTCCATATAAGAACATCCCTAGCCTTGTTTATGTCCAAGAAATCAGAAGCCACAGCCTTTTCGCCATCTTGACAGTTCTTGCAGGCAATATATACAGCAGAAGATCACAAATGGAAAGACTCGTGACAATATTCATCTCGTCCGAAGGAAACTAAGCAGCCGCTTGACATGAGGGTTCATGTTGAAAATTAAATCTTAAATATATGATTATTGTAAGGAAAATACTCTGAGAAATTAACGATTTAAAAAGAGAGTTTTGAAGAAGTCATGAATTTTTCATCCTTGGCATGTTCTTCTTCTTCATTGTGTTGGTGTGATTGGCATCTGCAGAGCTAGCATGGGTTATATTTTGCAGCAATTGTCGATTAATAGAGCTAGATATGTTTTCCTATTTACACAAGTGTAGATCAAATCAAGTTGTATAGAAGCACGGAAAAGTAAACCAGACCTAAAAAGAGGCAACTATATATCCATGGATAAGTTCAATCTTCTTAATTAGTAGGACTACTAAAACAAATGATGAAGAGAGAAAACTGACATTGTGGAAACATGCACTTACCAACTAAGTGAACACACAAAAAAGGGAAGCTTTAGTCAAATGGCTATGAATTAATTAAGTCTTAAACTTAGGTAAATGTTCTACCATACGAAAGCGAATAATGCCAATCAGAACATGAAAATAACAAGTAATAACACAACTGAATCTCTACTCTTAGAGCATCACCAAAATCCCACAAGACAAACACAAAATATGCCAGCACGGCCCGGGGAATAAACAGCATGATGCTTACTTGAAGGTTTTTCCAATAGTTAGAGTGAATATGTGAGAAATAGATGCAAAGGTTTATCTAAGGTTGGAAATATAATTCCGAAGACACCATTCCTTTAATGTGAGGTCTTGAGGCATAGTTATAGAAGAAAACAGTTGATTATACCAACCACATACTCTTTCTGTTAGGAGGCAATGAGAAATCAAATGACATGCTTTAGAAAAGCCACAACGGTTATATGGAGAGCTTTCCAGGTGTGATTTGTTTCGGCTACACACACTAAGATCCTTTTGCATAACATATCACCTGAAATCCTGATTATGCATTGCAGCCCTCTCCAACTGATCAGATTTTGAAGACTTTCATACACCCTGTATGTGTAAAAGTAAGAATTTTAGAAGGTCTGACAATACGTTGAATGGTAATTTATGTATGTTTAAAAGTAGTATGGAAGCAAAGGAAAAATAACTTGCAGGTAATTTACTTGACTGGTCTAGAAGGTAAGGGAAGATAAATATTCTGATAAGATGACATATTAGTGCAACCAAATAGGAGAAAGTTTGGGTACTGTCCGAGGAAGGGAGCTATAGCTATCTTACATTTTATCCCCTGTCCGAGCAGTTCTGTATGGAATAAAGTTTCTCATATTAAACCTTGACGATCTTTAGTACGATCAAAATCTACAATGGGCTAATATGGGTTTAAATGGGCGATTAAGGAATTTTAATCGATATTTTTACCTCAATGTGAGCACCACAGTAATACATAAAATCTACAGTCTAACCAAAGGATCAAGCTACCTAGCTACACTACATATGGGCATGGAATTTAAAATTGTAAATAGGTGCAAAGGAATAGATGGATAAATTTAAGGGGTTGATGTGGTAGCTAGTTAATCATATTCAATCTCCTCCATATCTCTAAGCGTGATGTACATACATGAGCGCCACAATCCCAGAAAAGAGAGAATATGAGAAATTTACCTGTAGGAGCACCCTGAACCAACCATTCCCAAGGAGGAGGAGGACGGGGGATTACACGGTGGTAGGAAGGTGATGAAGGCAGAGGCAGCACCAAAAATGGTGATGGCAATGTCGATAGGGAGCAGTTTGCCCAAAGCTAGGGTTTGCTGCAGGCGCAGCCGCCTCCTCCCTTCCACGCGACCCTTGGCCGCCGTTTTTGGGCCCTCGCATCTTCCGCTGCCACTGCCATCCCAGCGACACCGAGAGAGGGAATGGTTGTCCGCCAGAGTTACCATCCGAGGAGAGGAGATCAAGGAACATGGAGGAGGAGATAAAGGCGGTGGCGGCTCATACGCCCAATTTGCATCACCATTCTATATCATAATTTACCTCTATTCATTGATATTTGTCTTATTATGAGGTATTACTTATGGATTTTCATCTCTTTATGCATGTTGGATGATTCTTGGAGGATGGATTGCCGGAGTCCGGATTCTGATGGAAAAGAAGACGTTTCGATGCAATTTCGTGAAGATCAGAAAAATACCAGAAAAATATGGAAACATTTTAATTTACAAGATGACGAAGGAAGCCAGAAGGAGGAGCGAAAGAGGGGGCTCAGGGGCCCCACACCCTCCTAGGCGCGGCCCCACCTGACCCCGCGCCTAGGGCAGGTGTGGCCCACCTGCTCGGCCTCCGACTCTGCCCCTTTGCCTATATCTTCCCTTCAAAACCCTAAGGCTCAGGGAGCGACCACAGATAGATTTCCGCCACCTCTGGGGGGCAAAAAACACCGAGAGAGAAAGATCTCTCCGGCAGACAGATTTCTGTCGGGGGAATTCCTTCCCGGAGAGGGGAGACCTTCGCCATCAACACCATCGTCAAGCTAGGCTTCATCGGGATCATCATCATCCACACCATCATCTCCACCAGCACCATCATCATCACTCCGTCCCACTGTAACAATTGTGTTGGATATTGCTTAGTTCATTAGGGGAAACTTTCCCGGTGTTGATTACTATTGTAGTTGATGCTTGTGAGTGGAACCATTGGATACTGTTTATGTTCAGATTGTTATCCATTATCATATCATCTTTGATCTTGATCCATATCATGTCTTATGTGTAGTTCGTTTAGTTCTTGAGGACATGGGAGAAGTCATGTTGTTAGTACTGAATCTGTGATGAGTTATTATTCAATGGTTTAGTATTTAATTTTGGTGCTATTCTTCTAGTGGTGTCATGTGAACGTCGACTACATGACACTTCACCATTTATGGGCCTAGGGGTATGCATTGTGTATTTGGCTACTAATTGTGGGATTACCGGAGTGACAGAAATCTGAACCCCCGTTAGGACACCTTTGCACAAGGGAGCGCGTGATCTCAGAGTTTAAGGCTGTGGTTAGATTTATATCTTAATTACTTTCCTGTAGTTACAGATGTTTACAGGGGGTTTAATCACAAGTATGTATTAGTCCTAGGAAGGGCGGTATGTTAGCACAGGTTCACCCACACAACACTTAAAAATACCAGAGAAGAGTACTCAGCTATTTGAAGCGAACAGAATTCTCATGTGTCCTCGAGAACATTTGGTCCTTATAAGTATTTCCACCGGCTTGTCCTTTGCTAAGAAAGGATTGGGCCACTTGCTCCATTTGTTAGTTACTTATGTTACTTGCTCTTTGTTTTGATGCCTTGTCAGAAAACCACTAAAAATATGTTTGCTAAGTATTCAGAGGGATTTCCTGCTCCATACCACTGTTCAGCACCTTCTGCTCCTCGTTGGGATCGACACTCCTATTTATCGAAAGTACTATGATACACCCCCTATACTTGTGGGTCATCAAGACTATTTTCTGGCGCCGTTGCCGGGGAGTGAAGCGCTATTGAAGAGTGGAACTGGTAAGGGAAACTTTCACTGTGAGTATTGCTCTTGTTACTGCTTATTACTTTGTTTCCAACATGAATAACCCACTTGGTTTTCTGTTTGGGAAAACTACTACCACTGCTAGGGTAGTAGATGAACCACCTTCTGTTGAGATAGATCCTTTTAAGATACCTACAAGTATTGTTAATCGTGTTATGGATAATTATTACTTTGGGGATGGAACTGTCCATCCCGGTGATCACTTGCTTTTTATCCATGAATTATGCGGGTTTTTTAAGTGTGCAGGTATCACAACAGAACAGGTGAAGAAGAAGTTACTCTCCATATCCTTGAAAGGGAGAGCTGAAGAATGGTATAAGCTGCTGAAGAATGGTATAAGCTGCTGAAGAATGGACAATCCATGGAATAGGAGGAGATGGCATCTCTCTTTTACTCTAAATTTTATCCTCACAGTGAAATTCATAAGGATAGAAACCTTATATATAACTTTTGGCCTCTTTATGGAGAAAATACAGCTCAAGCTTCGGGGAGATTGAAGTTATTAATGCTTAAATGCCCTATTCATGAACTCCCTAACAATATATTCTCAATAACTTTTATGCTAGGCTTTCTCTTCATGATAAAGATTTACTATATGCTTCTTGTGCTGAATCATAAATACGTATGAAGGAAGAAGCTAAATGGGATCTACTAGACCGTATTCAAGAGAACACTGAAGCTTGGGAGAATGACAAAGGAAGAAAGTCAGATATAAACTATGATTATGATTGCATTAAATCTTTTATGGGAACTGATGACTTCCATGATATTAGCAATAAGTTTGGTCTTGATCCTCAAGTTCTTGTAAAATGTTTTAATGCCTTTGCCTCTTATATTCAAATTCTCAAGAAAGAGTGGGACAAGTACCATGCTTCTTATAAAGACATTGTCACCCATGTTCCTACTAGCATAGAGGTTTGCACTGTTGATCCTATTTTGCCTGAACTTTATGTTGAGAAAATCCCTTTTCCCTCCAAGGTAAGGGATCATTCTATTATGGCTAATGTGGTTAGCAAAAGCGCAAAGAAAACTGTAGGGCCCAACGAGCTTATTGATATTGAGCCTGTGGTAGCTATTGTGAAGGATCTTGTCACTAGAACTATAGAGGATGAGCATATTGTCTTCTGTGAACACACTACTAATATTGTTTCTCATCCTAAGAAAGTTAGAAAAGCTAGTGTCCATGTGCTTTCTATTAAAATTGGTAGTCATAGCTACTATGGTTTATGTGATATTGGTGCTAGTTCTAGTGCTATTCCTTATGAGCTTTATAGGGAATTATGCATGAGATTGGTCCTTGTGAGCTTGAGGACATTGATGTGGTTATTCACCTTGCTAATAGAGAGAAAGTTTGCCCCATTCATATTGTAAGAGATGTGGAGGTCCTTTGTGTGGTAAGATTAGATATCCTGCTGATTTTCTAGTACTTGGTAAAGAAGCTAGTAAAACCTATCCTATTATCTTTGGTAGACCCTTTCTGAATACTTGTGGGGCTATCATAGATTGTAGGAAGGAAAAAGTTTTGACTAAGTTTGCTAGAGAGTCTTATGAGTTTAACTTTTCCAAATTTGCCAAAACTCCTTATGAAAATGAACTGCCTAATGAGGATTTCAGGGTTGAACAACTTTCTGCTATTTCTCTTGCTCCTAAAAATGCCTTGCAACAGTTCATGGAAGATCATGAAAGTGATGCCTTCATGAAGGAAAGAAATGAGATTGACGAGTTTTTCCTTCGTCAGCCTGAGTTACTTAAGCATAATCTACATGTGGAAGATTTGGGTACCACACTACCACCTAAAGGGGACCCTGTTTTCGAATTAAAACCTTTACCAGATGATATTAAATATTCTTATCTTGATGATAAGAAAATATATCTTGTTATTATTAGTTCTAAACTTTCAGGAAAGGAAGAAGAAAGGTTATTGGAGATATTGAAGAAACACCGAGGAGCTATGGGCTATACTCTTGATGATTTAAAGGGGATTTCTCCTACTATATGTCAGCATGCTATTAATATAGAGCCTGGTGCAAAACCAGTTGTTGAGCACCATCGTCGTCTAAATCCTAAGATGAAGGATGTGGTAAGAAATGAGGTATTAAAACTCCTTGATGCTGGTATTATTTATCCTATTGCTGATAGTAAATGGGTTAGCCTTGTTCATTGTGTTCCCAAGAAAGGGGGAATAACTGTTGTGCATAATGAGGATAATGAGCTTATACCCCAAAGAGTAGTAGTTGGGTATAGAATGTGCATTGATTTTATAAAGATTAATAAAGTTACTAAGAAAGATCATTATCCTTTGCCCTTTATTGATCAAATGCTTGAGAGGTTATCCAAAAAGACTCACTTTTGCTTTCTTGATGGTTATTCTGGGTTTTCTCAAATTGCTGTGAAAGCACAGGACCAAGAGAAAACTACTTTCGGTTGTCCTTATGGTACTTATGCTTATAGGCATATGCCTTTTGGTTTAAGTAATGCTCCTGCTACCTTTCAAAGATGTATGTCTGCTATCTTTCATGGTTTTTGTGAAGAAATTGTGGAGGTTTTCATGGACGATTTTTCCGTCTATGGGACTTCTTTTGATAACTGTTTGCACAACCTTGATAAAGTTTTGCAGAGATGTGAAGAAACCAACCTTGTGCTTAATTGGGAGAAATGCCATTTCATGGTTAATGAGGGGATTGTCCTTGGACACAAGATCTCTGAAAGAGGCATTGAAGTTGATAGAGCCAAAATTGAAGCAATTGAGAAGATGCCTTGTCCTAGAGATATCAAAGGTATTCGTAGTACCTTGGTCATGCTGGTTTCTATAGGAGGTTTATTAAAGATTTCTCCAAAATTTCAAAGCCCCTTACTAATCTTCTTCAAAAAGATGTACCTTTTGTTTTTGATGATGATTGTAAAGAAGCTTTTAAAACTTTGAAGAAAGCTTTGACAACTGCTCCTATAGTCCAACCACCTGATTGGAGTTTACCTTTTGAAATTATGTGTGATGCTAGTGATTTTGCTGTGGGTGATGTCCTGGGACAACGTGTTGACAAGAAGTTAAATGTCATTCATTATGCTAGCAAGACTCTAGATGTTGCTCAAAAGAATTATGCTACTACTAAAAAGGAGTTCTTAGCTGTAATCTTTGCTTGTGATAAGTTTAGACCTTATATTGTTGATTCCAAGGTTACTGTTCATACTGATCATGCAGCTATTGAATACCTTATGACGAAGAAGGACGCTAAGCCTAGGCTTATAAGGTTGGTGTTGCTTTTGCAAGAGTTTGGTCTACATATTGTGGATAGGAAAGGTGCTGATAATCCTGTTGCTGATAATTTATCTCGTTTGGAAAACATTTCTTTTGACCCTTTGCCTATTAATGATAGTTTTCCAAATGAGCAGTTAGCTGCAATAAGGGTAAGTCCATATGAGAGTCCTTGGTATGCTGATTATGCTAACTTTATTGTTTCCAAGTATTTGCCTCCAACCTTTACAGCCCAGCAAAGAAGGAAATTCTTTTATGATCTAAGGCATTACTTTTGGATGAACCACACTTATATAAAGAAGGAGTAGATGGTATTATGCGAAGATGTGTTCCAGAATTTGAACAACAAGAGATATTGAGAAAATGTCATGGCAGTGCTTATGGAGGACATCATGCTAGGGATAGGACTGCACAAAAGGTTTTACGATCTGGATTTTATTGGCCTACCCTTTTTAAAGATGCAAGGAAGTTTGTATTATCATATGATGAATGCCAACAAGTAGGTAACATCTCTAAACGCAATGAAATGCCTATGAATTATTCTCTTATTATTGAACATTTTGATTGTTGGGGATTTGACTTTATGGGGCATTTTCCTCCTTCAAAAGGGTATACACATATTCTTGTTGTTGTTGACTATGTTACAAAGTGGGTAGAAGCCATACCTACAAACAGTGCTGATGGTAAGACCTCTTTGAAAATGCTCAAAGATGTCATTTTTTGTATGTTCGGTGTGCCTAGATTGTAGGGGTTCGTAGCATGGAAAACAAAAATTTTCTATCGCATACAAACAAACAAGCCAAGATCTATCTACTAGATTGTAGCAACGAGTCGATGGAATAACTTACCCTTGAAGATTCCAAAGTGTTTAACGAGAGCGGATTCTCGTGGGTGATGTAGTCGTACTCTTTCCGATCTCAAGATCGTGTAGACGATCCTTCCGGCGCCACGTTCCGGCAGCGCTCCCGCAGTCGGTCACACGTTCGGTCCTCGACGAAGACCTTCCTCTCCCTTGTTCCAGCAGGCAGCGGAGGTTGTAGCACTCTCCTCGCGATTCCGGCAGCACAACGGCGTGGTACCGGAAGTAGAGGGGAAATCCCGCAGGGCTTCGCCTTAAGCCGGTGCGAGTATGGTGGAGTATGAGAGAGGCTATTAGTGGTCTAGTAATTAGACACACCAATTAGAAGGCTCTAAACCGAAGGCTAAAGCAATTAGAAGCTCTAAACCGAAACGGCTCTAAACCGGAGGTAGAAGATAGGAACTTGTGTGTCTAGAGGAGGAGGCCCTGCCCCTCCTTTTATAGGTGGGAGGGGGCTTGGCGCGCCAGGGAGGGAGGGAGTCCCTCCCCAACTCGGCCTAGGGCTGGCCGCCGGCTTGGAGGAGAGGAACTCCTCCTCCAAGTTGGTTTCCAACTCCTCTTGCTTGTTTCCCACAGTTTCTTGTTTTAGCCGTTTGACTTTCAAACTGGACATTTGACTTTTCTGTTTTAGGATTCAATTTAATCCTTTATTTGGGACAGCAAGAACACTTAGTACATGATGCAATCATTCCAATATGTAATGACACATTCATGTACCCCTTCCCCCCCGGAGTGCCGGACAATTCGGAACCTTCTAGAACATTCCCGATGAAAATACCGGAATCATTCCGCAACTCCGAAACGGGACTTTCCTTATATGACTCTTATTCTCCGGACCATTCCGGATCACCTCGTGATATCCCGGATCCCATCCGAGACTCCGAACAACATTCGGTCTCTTTCTCATAATACCATAACTACTCAAACAACGTCGAATCCTTAAGTGTGTCTCCCTACGGTTCGTGAATTATGCGGACATGATCGAGACACTTCTCCGAACAATAACCAATAGAGGAATCTGGAAATTCATATGGCTCCCACATATTTCTACGATTACTTTGCGATCGAATGAACCACTTACATACGATACCAATTTCCCTTTGTCTCACGATAGTTTACTTATCCGAGGTTATGATCGTCGGTATCTCTGCATACCTAGTTCAACCTCGTTACCGATAAGTACTCTTTTCTCGTTCCCGTGATATGTGATCCCTTGTGAGCCAGTCACATTCTTGCAAGCTAATTGGATGACATTCCACCGAGAGGGCCCAGAGTATATCTATCCGTCATATGGATGGAAAAATCCCACTCTTGATCCATGTGTCTCAACCAATACTTTCCGAACACTCAATGCCATCTTTATAGCCACCCAGTTACGGTGTGGTGTTTGATGTCATCAAAGCATCCATCCGGTAAAGGTGATATGCATGATCTCATGGTCAAAGGAATTAGGTTACTATGTATCAGAAAGCATATAGCAATTGAACTATTGAAATGACTTGATCTTTATGCTACGCTTATCTATAGGAGTATGTCCACCATATCATTCTCCTAACGATATGATCTTGTTGTTGATAACATCTCAATGTTCATGATATGGAAACCACAATCATTAATCAACCAACAAGCTAGTGAAGTATCGAGGCTATACTAGGGACTTCAAATTAAGTTTACAAATCACACAAGTATTAATGTTTCCATGTTAATACCATTATAGCATGAATGTAAACATTTATCATAAACACAAAGATATAATAATAACTACATTTATTATTGCCTCTAGGGCATATCTCCAACAGTCTCCCACTTGCACTAGAGTTATCTAATCTAGATTACATGGTAATATACCGAACACCCATGGCAGTTTGGTGTTGGTCATGTTTTGCCCTCGGGAGAGGTTTAGTCAACGGATCCGCCACATTCAGATCTGTGTGTACTTTGCAAATCTTTATATCCCCATCCTGGATATGTTCTCGAATAGCGTGAAAATGTAGCTTGATATGCTTCAGCTTCTTGTGTGACCTTGGTTCTTGCGCATTGGCTATGGCGCCCATGTTATCACAGTAGATAGACATTGGGTCCAGCGCACTAGGAACCACACCCAGCTCTGTAATGAACTCTTTCATCCATATCGCTTCTTGTGAAGCCTCCGAAGCAGCCATGTATTCCGATTCAGTTGAACATCTCGCCACAACGCTTTGCTTTGCACTCCTCCAGCTAACTGCTGCACCATTCAAAATAAATACGTATCCGGATTGTGATTTAGAATCATCCGGATCGGTGTTCCAACTAGCATCGGTGTAACCATTAACAACGAGCTGTTCATCACCTCCATAAGAAAGAACCATATCCTTAGTTCTTCTCAAGTACTTAAGGATGTTTTTGACCGCTGTCCAATGATCCACTCCTGGATCACTTTGATATCTGCTAGTTAAACTAACAGCATATGCAATGTCGGGTCTAGTACATAGCATGGCATACATTAGAGATCCTATGGCTGAGGCATAGGGAGTCTTACTCATCCTTTCTCTATCTTCTGCCGATGTCGGACTTTGAGTTTTACTCAAGGTCGTATTGGGCAACATGGGCAAGAACCCTTTCTTGCTTTCTTCCATTCCAAACCTCTTTAGAACCTTGTCCAAATATGTACTCTGTGACAATGATATTTGGCGTTTCGATCTATCTCTATAAATCTTTATGCCTAATATGTAAGCTGCTTCGCCAAGATCCTTCATTGAAAAACTATTATTCAAATATTCCTTGACACTATTAAGAAGGTCTACATCATTCTCAATCAACAATATGTCATCCACATATAGTATTAAGAATGCTACAGAGCTCCCACTCACTTTCTTGTAAATACAAGCTTCTCCATAAGTTTGTATAAAACCAAAACTTTTGATTACCTTATCAAAACGTTGATTCCAACTTCGGGATGCTTGCTTCAATCCATAGATGGACCGTTGAAGTTTGCATACCTTGTTAGCATCTTTAGGATCGACAAAACCTTTGGGTTGCATCATATACAACTCTTCATCAATGTCTCCATTGAGGAATGTTGTTTTGACATCCATCTGCCATATCTCATAATCATAATATGCAGCGATTGCTAACATAATCCTCACAGACTTTAGCTTCGCTACTAGTGAGAAAGTCTCATCGTAGTCAACTCCTTGAATTTGTCGAAACCCTTTTGCGACAAGTCGATCTTTATAGACAGTAACATTACCATCAACATCTGTTTTCTTCTTGAAAATCCATTTGTTCTCGACAGCCTTCCGACCATCCGGTAAGTCCACCAAAGTCCATACTTGGTTTTCGTACATGGATCCAATCTCGGATTTCATGGCTTCTTGCCATTTATTGGAATCTGGGCTCATCATCGCTTCCTCATATGTCTCGGGGTCATCGGTGTTGTCCACCAACATGACATTCATAACGGAATCATACCAATCTGGAGTGGTACGAGTTCTCGTTGACCTTCTAGGCTCTGTAGTAACTTCAACCGAAGTTTCATGATCACCATCATTAGCTTCCTCTCTTATTGGTTCAGGCACCACAGGAACTTCTTCCGGTGCTGCGCTACTCGCAATTTCGAGAGAAGGTTCGACAACCTCGTCGAGTTCTACTTTCCTTCCAGTCACTTCTTTCGAGAGAAATTCCTTCTCTAGAAAGGATCCATTCTTGGCAACAAAGATTTTTCCTTCGGATCTATGATAGAAGGTATACCCAATAGTTTCCTTCGGGTATCCTATGAAGATGCATTTTTCCGCTTTGGGTTCAAGCTTGTCCGGCTGTAACTTCTTTACATAGGCTTCGCATCCCCAAACTTTAAGGAACGACAATTTAGGTTTCTTCCCAAACCATAATTCATACGGTGTCGTTTCAACGGATTTAGATGATGCCCTATTTAAAGTGAATGCGGATGTTTCTAATGCATAACCCCAAAATGATAGCGGTAAATCTGTAAGTGACATCATAGAACGAACCATATCTAAGAGAGTTCGATTACGACGTTCGGACACACCATTACGCTGTGGTGTTCCCGACGGTGTCAACTGTGAAAGTATTCTGCATTTCTTCAAATGCTCGCCAAACTCGTAACTTAGATATTCACCTCCACGATCAGAACGTAGAAATTTAATCTTCTTGTTACGTTGATTCTCTACCTCACTTTGAAACTCCTTAAACTTCTCGAAAGTTTCGGACTTATGTTTCATGAAATAGATATACCCATATCTACTCAAGTCATCCGTGAAGGTAAGAACATAACGATAACCACCGCGCGATGCTACACTCATTGGACCACACACATCGGTATGTATGATTTCCAATAAGTCCGTAGCTCGCTCCATCATACCAGAAAATGGAGTCTTAGTCATTTTACCCATCAGACATGCTTCGCATCTTTCAAGTGATTCAAAATCAAGTGATTCAAGAAGTCCATAGGAATGGAGTTTCTTCATACGTTTCACTCCAATGTGACCAAGACGACAGTGCCACATATAGGTCGAATTATCGCTTGATTTCAAACGTTTAGCCTCAATGTTGTTGATATGTGTATTTCCACTATCGAGATTCAATAAGAATAGACCATCTATCAAAGGTGCATGTGCATAAAACATATTACTCATATAAATCGAACAACCATTATTCTCGGATTTAAACAAGTAACCGTCTCGCAATAAACAAGATCCCGATATAATGTTCATGCTCAACGCAGGCACCAAATAACAATTATTTAAGTATAAAACTAATCCCGATGGTAGATGAAGGGGTAGCGTGCCGACCGCGATCACATCAACCTTTGATCCGTTTCCCACACGCATCGTCACCTCGTTCTTCGCTAGCTTCCGTTTATTCTGCAGCACCTGTTTCGAGTTACAAATATGAGCAACCGAACCAGTATCAAATACCCAGGCACTACTACGAGTACTAGTGAGATACACATCAATAACATGTATATCAGATATACCTTTCTTTTTGATGTTGCCGTTCTTCAAATTCGCTAAGTACTTTGGGCAATTCCGCTTCCAGTGACCTTCTCCCTTGCAGTAAAAGCACTCAGTATCAGGCTTAGGTCCAGCCTTGGTCTTCTTCGTCGGCGTGGTAACTTTCTTACCACCCTTCTTGAAGTGTCCCTTTTGCTTAGACTTGCCTTTCTTGAATTTGGTGGTCTTATTGACCAACAACACTTGGTGCTCTTTCTTGATCTCCACTTCTGCAGATTTCAACATGGCAAAGAGTTCTGGCAACGTCTTGTTCATGTTCTGCATGTTGTAGTTCATCACAAAGTTCTTGTAACTTGGTGGTAGTGATTGGAGGACACGATAAATCCCCAAAGCATTAGGAATCACTATACCCAAGCTTTGAAGTTTGTTTGCGTGCCCAGACATCTTAAGCACATGCTCACTGACGGAGCTGCCCTCTTCCATCTTGCAGTTAAAGAACTTTTCAGAATCCTCATAGCTTTCAATTGCCGCATGAGTCTCAAAAATCAATTTGAGATCCTCGACAATATCATATGGGTATGAATCCTCAAACCTTTTCTGAAGCTCTGATTCCAAACCATACAAGATAGCACACTGAACTATGGAGTACTGATTCTTCCGAGCGAGGTAAACATTCTTTACTTCATCGGGAGCATCAACTGCAGGTGGGTCACCCAGCGGTGCATCCAGCACATAGGTCAAATTACCAGCTGTGAGGACAATCCTCAAATTGCGGAACCAATCCGCGAAGTTTCTTCCATTGTTTTTCAACTTTTCTTTCTCTAGGAACGCATTAAAATTGATGGTAGGGGCTGCCATTGATCTACAACATATTTGCAATAGTTTAGACTAAGTTTATGACAAATTGAGTTAAAATTAATTAATGTAATTAAACTAGGTGAACTCCCACTCAAAACAATATCCCTCACATTGTTTTAGTGATCACACGAACCAAATCCACTACATCAACACCGATCATCACGAGAGTTGATATAGTTTCAATGGCGAACAATCGTCATGTTCATCATATCTACTATATGATTCATGCTTTACCTTTCGGTGATCCATGTTCCGAGACCATGTCTGTACATGCTAGGCTTGTCAAGATCAAAGCTTAGTTTCCGCATGAGCAAATCTGGCTTGCTCACGTTGTATACACTTGCAGAATCTAACACACCCGATCATCACGTGGTGCTTCGAAACAACAAGCTTTAGCAACGGTGCTAACTAAGGGTGAACACTTTATGACTTGAAATTCATGTGCATGAGGGATCATCTTATAATGCTACCGTCGTCTACTAAGCAATACAAGATGCATAAAGGATTAACATCACATGCAATTCAATATATATGTGATATGATATGGCCTTTCTTCTTTGTGCTTCCGATCTCCATCTTCAAGCACGAACATGATCTCCATCATCACCGGCATTGCATCAAGGTCAATGACGCTACTCCATGGTTGTCGTCCACCGGCTTCAACTATTACAACTACTTTGAATAGACACGCGGGTCTTAACATAAATTAAAGACAACCATATGGCTCCTGCCGGTTGCCGACTTACAATAAGGAACATTGCATACATCAAATATAATCACAATCATGGCCATATCACATCACTGCACACCCCTGCAAAACAAAGTTAGACGCCTCTACTTTTCTTTGCATATTTTACGTGGTTTGGGGCTTTCAATAAGTGTCGTTCTAACTTACGAACAAGAACCACAACATTGATACTAGTATTGTTAATCACCCGTTGTAAATTGAATCTTAACTATGCTAGGAGAAACAGGCACCCGCAAAGCCACTTATGCAATACAAGTTGCATGTCAAGCGTGGAGCAAGTCTCATGAACGATGTCATGTAAGGTTAGCCCGGGCCGCTTCATCCCAACATACCGCAAGATGCAAAGTACACAAGAAGCAATCGACAATAAAAGCATCAACGCCCACAATGACCATTGTGTTCTACTCGTGCAACAGATCTACATATAAACCTGGCTCTGATACCACTGTAGGGGTTCGTAGCATGGAAAACAAAAAATTTCTATCGCATACAAACAAACAAGCCAAGATCTATCTACTAGATTGTAGCAACGAGTCGATGGAATAACTTACCCTTGAAGATTCCAAAGTGTTTAACGAGAGCGGATTCTCGTGGGTGATGTAGTCGTACTCTTTCCGATCTCAAGATCGTGTAGACGATCCTTCCGGCGCCACGTTCCGGCAGCGCTCCCGCAGTCGGTCACACGTTCGGTACTCGACGAAGACCTTCCTCTCCCTTGTTCCAGCAGGCAGCGGAGGTTGTAGCACTCTCCCCGCGATTCCGGCAGCACAACGGCGTGGTACCGGAAGTAGAGGGGAAATCCCGCAGGGCTTCGCCTTAAGCCGGTGCGAGTATGGTGGAGTATGAGAGAGGCTATTAGTGTTCTAGTAATTAGACACACCAATTAGAAGGCTCTAAACCAATTAGAAGGCTCTAAACCGAAGGCTAAAGCAATTAGAAGCTCTAAACCGAAACGGCTCTAAACCGGAGGTAGAAGATAGGAACTTGTGTGTCTAGAGGAGGAGGCCCTGCCCCTCCTTTTATAGGTGGGAGGGGGCTTGGCACGCTAGGGAGGGAGGGATTCCCTCCCCAACTCGGCCTAGGGCTGGCCGCCGGCTTGGAGGAGAGGAACTCCTCCTCCAAGTTGGTTTCCAACTCCTCTTGCTTGTTTCCCACAGTTTCTTGTTTTAGCCGTTTGACTTTCAAACTGGACATTTGACTTTTCTGTTTTAGGATTCAATTTAATCCTTTATTTGGGACAGCAAGAACACTTAGTACATGATGCAATCATTCCAATATGTAATGACACATTCATGTACCCCTTCCCCCCCGGAGTGCCGGACAATCCGGAACCTTCTAGAACATTCCTGATGAAAATACCGGAATCATTCCGCAACTCCGAAACGGGACTTTCCTTATATGAATCTTATTCTCCGGACCATTCCGGATCACCTCGTGATATCCCGGATCCCATCCGAGACTCCGAACAACATTCGGTCTCTTCCTCATAATACCATAACTACTCAAACAACGTCGAATCCTTAAGTGTGTCTCCCTACGGTTCGTGAATTATGCGGACATGATCGAGACACTTCTCCGAACAATAACCAATAGAGGAATCTGGAAATTCATATGGCTCCCACATATTTCTACGATTACTTTGCGATCGAATGAACCACTTACATACGATACCAATTTCCCTTTGTCTCACGATAGTTTACTTATCCGAGGTTATGATCGTCGGTATCTCTGCATACCTAGTTCAACCTCATTACCGATAAGTACTCTTTTCTCGTTCCCGTGATATGTGATCCTTGTGAGCCAGTCACATGCTTGCAAGCTAATTGGATGACATTCCACCGAGAGGGCCCAGAGTATATCTATCCGTCATATGGATGGACAAATCCCACTCTTGATCCATGTGTCTCAACCAATACTTTCCAAACACTCAATGCCATCTTATAGCCACCCAGTTACGGTGTGGTGTTGATGTCATCAAAGCATCCATCCGGTAAAGGTGATATGCATGATCTCATGGTCGAAGGAATTAGGTTACTATGTATCAGAATGCATATAGCAATTGAACTATTGAAATGACTTGATCTTTATGCTACGCTTATCTATAGGAGTATGTCCACCATATCATTCTCCTAACGATATGATCTTGTTGTTGATAACATCTCAATGTTCATGATATGGAAACCACAATCATTAATCAACCAACAAGCTAGTGAAGTATAGAGGCTATACTAGGGACTTCAAATTAAGTTTACAAATCACACACGTATTAATGTTTCCATGTTAATACCATTATAGCATGAATGTAAACATTTATCATAAACACAAAGATATAATAATAACTACATTTATTATTGCCTCTAGGGCATATCTCCAACATATATATCTCATGACTGATGGAGGCTCTCATTTTATTCATGGGGTTTTTATAAAAACTCTCGCTAAGTATGATGTAAACCACAGAATAGCTTCAGCTTATCACCCCCAAACTAGTGGGCAAGTAGAACTTTCCAATAGGGAAATCAAATCTATCTTGTAGAAGACTGTCAATAGATCTAGGAAAAATTGGGCTAAAAAGTTGAATGGCGCTTTGTGGGCTTATAGAACTGCATATAAAAATCCTATGGGGATGTCTCCTTACAAAATGGTCTATGGGAAAGCTTGTCACTTGCCTTTAGAATTAGAACACAAAGCTTATTGGGCAGTGAAAGAGTTGAATAGAGACTTTAGACTTGCTGGTGAAATAATACTGCTCGACGTAAGTAATCTAGATGAGTGGAGACGTGAAGCTTACGAAAATTTTAGGCTCTTTAAGGAAAAAGTAAAAAGATGGCATGATAGGAGAATTCTCAAAAGGGAGTTCCATGTTGGTGAGAAAGTTCTTTTGTATAGGCCTTGTCTCATATTTTTTGCAGGGAAACTACTCTCCAAATGGGAAGGATCTTTTGTTATCAAGGAAATGTACCGTTCAGGTGCCATCAAAATTTCTTCTCTAAAGGATGACACAACACAAGTGGTGAATGGTCAAAGACTAAAACATTATATTTCTAGAGATTCTTATAACGAATATGTTGATGTTATTCAAATGATAACCCCAGAAGAATTTATCAGAAGCCAAACACCAGAAACTGCAGAGTTCGTCCTTGAATAGGTAAAAGTGATGAAAACAGAAGGTTCGTGAAACTCCAATATTTTTATATTTTTAATGTTTTTAATACATAAGGGAAGTTACGAGACAAAACTGAAAAGGAAATGGATCCCGAGGTGGACAAACCCACCCCAGGCGCAGGCCCAGCCTGGCCGCGCCTGGAGGGGGTGTTCCACCCCGGCCTCCGACTCCGCTTTGTTCCCGTGTCAGTACCTTCCTTATGCCTTGAAACTTCATAATATATAACCCCCCCGGGTTCCCCGAGGTTCTTGCATCATGTTCTCATCATGTTTTTGTTTCGATCTGTTTCTGTCAGGAAAATTCTTAGATTTGGAGCCTCAATGTCTTCCTCTGGATCACCCACGGAGGATTTCTCTGCGGACGTCCTCAACCCGTACATGTATGAGTTGAGGATTCATCCCAAAGAGTTGATCCTCAAAGAGGGGAAGGTAGAGATGAAAGAAGTTCAAGGCCCTAAAGGAGAAGGCAGTCTGGAAGACATGATAGAAGCGTTGGAACAAGAAGTTTTCAGGTACAAGAAGATGGAAGAACGCGAAGTGGATGTTATTCACAAGATAAGATTAGAACTCATCACCAAGCACGAGGGAGAAGTTGCTGAGCTCCGAGAAGAGATATCCTCACTCCTTCAAACCACCAATCAATTGCAAGAATAGCTCTATGACATACATAATCAAAACTGTGAGTATGAGGCTAGATTTGATCGCATAAGCTCTGCTGCTAGTTTCGGGATTGCAGAGACAAGGACATACTTTTTGGATGGGGAACCATTGCCTTGGAAGTTTTATGATGACAAGATAACACCACCACCGAAGGAGTAATTCGTCATCAGGTTTAGCATCCCCTTGGCTTGTTCCAAGCTTGGGGGAGTGTCGCGATATCACCACCACTATCTTTATCTTTTACCTTTTTAGTGGATTCATATCTGTGGTAGAGAGGTTATCTTATAGTTTGGTTTGCATGTGGAAGTATCTCTCCTTTAGTTGATTATCTATGTATCCCTTGGTGTGAGTGCCTTTATTGGAATATTAATGAGAAGTCTCATCTTTTACCTTTTGCACTTCTTATTTTAGTTTGCAATCTCTATTATATGATGGATCTTGTTATTCAGTATTGGCATCACTTTGGGATCATCAAGTGGATCTAAATTGGTTTTGGCAAACTGAGTTCTGGTCAGTGGCATTAGTTTGAAAGAAAAAGAAAGAAAGAAAAAGCTTACAGGTATTTTGTATCATTTGTTTTCTTTATTGTTGGCTCATAAGCTTAGTATTCTTTATTTAATATATTTTGTGTCTTTAAGGAAGATTGCATGTTTGGCTTTATTACTTGTATGTTTGCTTTTTCTTTCAACTCTCTTGCTTGCTACCCAGCCTTGCTAGCCAAAAACCTGTTTTGAGAAGGAATACTTCTCATGTTTCCAAAATCCCTTTGAACCAAAAACTTTTGCCACTTGTGTCCACCATATCTACCTAGTAGCTTTTGCTATTCCAAGCAAATTCTCAAGCTTCATCTACCTTTCAAATTAAAAAGTATTTTGTTATGTGAAAACTAGTTAGTAAAGCTCTCACCAACTTGATGGAACATTTTATTTACTTGCCCCTAATAGACTTGAACCATTGTGAATATCGAAGTTGTATATACTTGCATATATACGTTGGAATTAGCAGAACCGTACTGTCACGGGGAACATTTTCAACATTGCATTTGTACTCTATACATAGTTGATATCGTGCTCTTTTGTCTATGGATGTCAACGGTGTGAAATAAAGAGGAAATTTGTAAGTCCATGGAGTTTGTATTCTGTGTTAGAGAAACGCCTGGGATGCTAGCCTAAGCCATGCTTAATCATGATGGAAACTTGCAGCATCACCATAGTGAGTCATCTATGAAGCATCCTCAATAAAAAGCTATACACATAGTAAATAAAAAGATCACTGAGATGTTCATTGTCTGCTTGCGTTGTCATTTTGGTTATGGGAAAGCTCCTGTACCATGTGCAAGGGGTACCCCGTTGGCGGTTCTCAATGATATGCAAATACTTACAATGATAAGAACTTACCTGGGCCTAAAGTTGAGTATGCATGAGGAGTGGCCCTCATATTCAAGGGACATGAGATTGCCAACTTATATTTCGTCAAGCATATACTCCATCTTTGTTCACTTTAACCTTAATCATCTCAAGATGCTTATGAGGGGCAATGAGGGCTCAAAGCTAGTAAGTACCATAATCTTTTGGAAGCTCTTTATGACTTGTAATCCCTGCTACCTTCTAAGATGGGACCTTTCTCCTAGTTACCAAGTTGAGTCAGTAAACCTACTTCCTCTCTATCTCCAGCAAGCATTTGAGTTGTTGTTTTTCAAGAATTCATATGGTGATTTATTCAATCATGTTCTTTATCTTTCTTGTTTGCACAAAACTCTTATCTATTGAGTATTACTTTGAAAGCCTTCACTTGTGAAAAACCTTTTTGAGCAAAGAGTGCTCCTATTTTGAAACTTCTACAAAAAGCTTTTGTGAAACTGTTTACTAGGTGTTCTCTGACCAAGAACAAGTTTTCCAATTCCAATTATGATTTATCTTTATGCATCTCTATTGTGAATGTTGTACTTGGTTGCAAGCTAAGTTATATAATGGTGAGTTGCTTTCTTCTATGAGTTGTGCAATGGTAAGTGTGATGCTTCTTGTTCGTATTCTTTTATCGACACTTCACTCCATAAACTTGTGGAATGTTTAATGAGCTCAGTATTCGCTTGGGGACAAGCGAAGTCTAAGCTCGAGGGAGTTGATACGCCCAATTTGCATCACCATTCTATATCATAATTTACCTCTATTCATTGACATTTGTCTTATTATGAGGTATTACTTATGGTTTTTCATCTGTTTATGCATGTTGGATGATTCTTGGAGGATGGACTGCCGGAGTCTAGATTCTGATGGAAAAGAAGGCGTTTCGGTGCAATTTTGCGAAGATCAGAAAAATACCAAAAAAATATGGAAACATATTATTTTACAAGATGATGAAGTAAGCCAGAAGGAGGAGCGAAGGGGGGCCTCAGGGGGCCCACACCTTCCTAGGAGAGGGCCCACCTGACCCCGCGCCTAGGGCAGGTGTGGCTCACCTGCCCGGCCTCCGACTCCGCCCCTTCGCCTATATCTTCCCTTCGAAACCCTAAGGCTCAGGGAGCGACCATAGATAGATTTCCACCGCCTCTAGGGGCGGAAAACATCGAGAGAGAAAGATCTCTCTGGCAGACAGTTTTCTGCCAGGGGAATTCCTTCCCGGAGAGTGGAGACCGTCGCCATCAACACCATCGTCAAGCTAGGCTTCATCGGGATCATCATCATCATACACACCATCATCTCCACCAGCACCATCATCATCACTCTGTCCCGCTGTAACAGTTGTGTTGGATATTGCTTAGTTCATTAGGGGAAACTTTCCCCGTGTTGATTACTATTGTAGTTGATGCTTGTGAGTGGAACCATTGGATTATTGTTTATGTTTAGATTGTTATCCATTATCATATCATCTTTGATCTTGATCCATATGATGTCTTGTGAGTAGTTCGTTTAGTTCTTAAGGACATGGGAGAAGTCATGTTGTTAGTAGTGAATCTGTGATGAGTTATTATTCAATGGTTTAGTACTTAAGTTGTGGTGCTATTCTTCTAGTGGTGACATGTGAACGTCGACTACATGATACTTCACCATTTATGGGCCTAGGGGGATGCATTGTGTATTTGGCTACTAATTGTGGGGTTGCCGGAGTGACAGAAACCTAAAAACCCCGTTAGGACACCTTTGCATAAGGGAGGGCAGGATCTCAGAGTTTAAGGCTGTGGTTAGATTTATATCTTAATTACTTTCCTATAGATACGGATGTTTATAGGGGGTTTAATCACAAGTATGTATAGTCCTAGGAAGGGCGGTATGTTAGCACAGGTTCACCCACACAACACTTACAAACACCAGAGAAGAGTACTCAGCTATTTGAAGCGAAAACACTTGACAGAATTTCCATGTGTCCTCGAGAACGTTTGGTCCTTATAAATATTTCCACCGGCTTGTCATTTGCTAAGAAATGATTGGGCCACTTGCTCCGTTTGTTCGTTACTTCTGTTACTTGCTCTTTGTTTTGTTGCCTTGTCAGAAAACCACTAAAAATCCGTTTGCTAAGTATTCACAGGGATTTACTGCTCCATACCACTATTCAGCACCTTCTGCTCCTCGTTGGGATCGACACTCCTATTTATCGAAAGTACTACGATACACCCCTTATACTTGTGGGTCATCAGCGGCGCTCAGGGCTGACCTATGCGCGAGCAGGTTTTGGGGACGTCCTGGTGGAGGTGCTGGGCAGCAACGCCGGTAAGGAGGGAGGCGCCTAAGGAGATGGATGTGTGGGAGCGGCGACGACCTGTAGGTGGAGGGACGGACAGTGCAAGGGAGGAATTATCGGGAGAGGAGGAGGGCATGAGCATCGAGTCGGTTCAACTGGAGTCGGTCACCCGACACGAAAGGTAGAAAGGAAAGATCGCACGAGTGCGCATACACATGGCCCCAAACAAGGCAACGTCGCCCCGAGCAAGGAGAGCTCACCAATTTTAGGAAGCTTAGTGCTCTTAGAAGATATAATAAATATGCGTTTTTCTATTAAGTTATCAACTATGAACGTGTGCTGACTGGTTAGCTTCTATAAAGTTATTCGCATGTTAGGCTGTATGGACATACAAAATATACATGCGTAAATGTGATGCCACATACAGCTACAGAATGAGTATCGACCTACAAGCGGACGAATTCGGTCAAATCGCATAAATTTGATTGAATTGGAACTAAATCGTTGCCAGGTTGCAAGTTATGGAACTAATCTTACTCAATTTACAAGATATGCGACTAAAACCCTCTCCCGGTACAAGTTGTGGGACTAAAAATATGTATATCTCCAACAAATAAACTTGATGAGGTGTAGGATAGTTTACACAATTACAGGGAAGACGTTCCTTGTAAGAAAGAAACTAGGGAATTTAACTAGAGAATTTGGCACAGCGACACGCGTGTCCGTGGCGATAATTTTTTATATGAGTGTATAATTAGGTCCGTGTGTAAATTGCTTTAATGATGTGCCATAGATAATCAAACCTAACGAAATGCTTAATTCTTTTTGAACCCGTGCACACGATTGAGGCAGCCACTTTTGCCAGGTCTAGCTAAACTGATAGCTTAGCAGCAAGATTTTAGTGATTTTTATGAAACAAATTACTGTAAAAAATTATGGTGAGAGAAATACTCGCTGAAGCCTTGAATTCTTCCGTCGATTGTCCAGGAACGTCTCTCACGCAGTACACTGCCACGTTTACCCAAGATGTGCCATGTAATAATTGGTTAAAAACAGCTTTTCTACGGTACCGTCGCTAGCATCGCTACTTTAATCCACGCTAATCCACACGGAGCCTAACAGGTCGAGAATCCTTCCCACCTTAATATATGTATCGAATCTATCTATCTATAGTAGTATGTGGAACTGGGACACCTCAAATCCAGCGGAGGAGGATGCAAGTGGATAATCCGGCGGCGCATCCGCTTTGGCCGCTTCGTCCGCAAACGCTAATTAGCAGGTTAGCGGAGGCCGCGTCCGCTAATTCGGGTTGCCCGCTGTGGCCGGCGGACAAGCCGCCGCCGCCGCCGTATGCAGCTAGCCTTTAATAGCTGAATGTTTTTCACAGCTAGCGCAGGGGTTTCAGTTAGCAGATCAACCATTCAATACAAAAGGCACTGATCCATCGCTACAATGAAGAACTGTAAATTAACAGAACGCAGATGCTAGAATCCATTGCTGTTGCAAGAACGATCATTGTATACTGGCATAGTTAGCACATGAATATCAACAGTAAAAAAAGTTCCATCGTACATTCAAATCGTTTCAAATCTGGCTGCAATTTCAATTTCCTTGTCCTTCCTCTATCCTTCTCCGCTGTCCTTACCCTGCTCGTAGTCGGAGGGATCCTGCAGACCGGCCCTCCACGCATGCCGAGCACCCTCCTACAGCTGTGCCGCCGCTCTGCTCGCCGTCAGAGGGCTCTGGCGGGGCGCCCCATCTCTGGCGGTTATGCCTGCTCCGACGACCCTTTCCTCCGACGGGACGGGCCACTTGTCACCAGGAGCCAAGCAACGATTTACAGCAAAAAAAACTTCAGCCAGAGAACACACAGAATTCAGTTCAGCGGCAAAACAACAGTTCAGAGCATAGCTATTTCATGAATCAAGTAGAATGACAGATGTAACATATGAGTAGTATAAAGATATGTTACAGAGCAGGAATAACCAAAATGAAAGTAGTATTGTATATAGTTTCTAGCTTCTATTACTTTTGGCAATTACGATTCAACTAAACTGCAACTATACTTCATCTATATGCATGCCAGTAAGCTGCTGTAATGAACAAAACTCATTCTACATCCAAAGTACTTTAAAAAACGACAACATTGTCAATGCCTTTAACACAATCATTTGAAACTAACAGGAAGTTAAAGTACTATCTCTTGTTAGATCAAAATTCAACATAACCTGCTGGTTGCCTACTTGTTTTTTGAAAATCTGTATGCAAAGTTATAATCAAAGAACCTCACAAAGATTTAGAAAGTAGAGTCATCAATAGTGAATACATGGTTCAGAGCTGATGAAATGCTCACAAACACTGTAACTATATGAGTATTTTCTCTAAAACGAAACCAGATACAGTTCCAAAGGATTGAAGCATGGTTTCCAGGTGGTTAGAGCATCAAAAGTTCGAATTTGAACTTTCTAAAACTGCGAGACTGCATGAAAACAAATTGTAGCAGAGCAACTACTTACGGTTGCAGTAGCAAAGCAAAGCAACCATGACATTGATTCTACAATCTAAGCATCTCCGAAAATAGCACTAATTCTTATGGGATCAACATGATCTCATACTTCATTGCAATCAGATTTCTGTATAAAATCTCTTACATCGCCAAATCACTGGAATAGCATGGATCAAATATTACACTACCAGATTGCAAGACACATTACTACATGAGAACAAAATAAGTTGGCAGCATCTTCAATGATCCAGAACATACATATCTTAACTGAACATATACAAACAGATCGGGAAAGGAAGGATCTTAGCCACTATTGGTAGAGAAGCAATACAAACAGATCGGAGACTGAGGCGTGTTCTTGGCAATATTGGTAGAGCTAACATGAGGGGGGAAGAAGGATCAGACCTGCTCCTTGGCAAAATTCATGTTGGTGTCGCCGGCCTCGCCTTCCGGTTCCCTGTCATCCTCTCCCGACGGTTTCTCTGAATTGAGGTGGGTGCTGCCGCCCTCTTATAAAGTTTCTCCTCTTCCTCCGGTGGCTTCTTCCTCCCCTCCACTGCCACGTGTTCTGCCGTTGGGTCCACTGCGCCTGACATCTCTCCGCATGTGGGCGACGGGGAGGGAGCCAAAGATATCTTGGAGGGGAGGGGATGGCCAGGGAGACGGGCGGCGCCGAAGAGAACTTGGAGGCGATGACCGGGGAGATGGGCGGCTCCAAGCTGCCAGGCACTGGCGGCGGCGATCTTGGTACTGCCAGGCTGCGTGAACGCTAGGCGGACGCGGCCCTTGGCGGCTCTACGGGTGCTTTCTGGCAGGGCCGTTCAATTCCTGCGGCCCAGCCGCTTAGCCATTTAGGCCTTTGAGGCGGCGCGGACAGCCGCTTCCGCCTGCATCCTGAAGCTGGACCAATGAAGGGATAAGATTACGAGACAAAGACAACATACATGCATGTGTCATTTGTTCTGCTCGGTCGGCAAAAGGAAATACACAGCAACAAATAGAGCTATATATAATTTTAGTCCTATATCTTGCATTGTGAAAACATCTTAGTCTCATATCTTATAAAGTGAGCAACACTAGTTTTACAACTTGCATCCAAAGAGTATTTTAGTCTAATTTAATCGAA
Organism: Avena atlantica; assembly: GCA_910589765.1. NCBI lineage: Eukaryota > Viridiplantae > Streptophyta > Magnoliopsida > Poales > Poaceae > Avena > Avena atlantica. The sequence goes on from OU342733.1 coordinate 361,413,547, forward strand.
TTTCAACAAGTTTAAAAGATTTTGACCAAATTCATACACTTATGGCTTCACAGTTTTTTCAAAACAACCCCGTGTATTTTTCTACAGGTACAAAATAGTTTATAAAAACTCTAGCAAGGAAGGAATTAGATCTTGTGTGATATAACATACACGTAAAAATGCTCACGACCACTCTGAGCATAATCTTGTACGTTATTTGTGGAGACCTTTATTTTGAAATTCGGACTGCGTGGAGGTCTTTATTTTAAACATTAAAAATGCAATTTAAAATAAGAAAACATCTTAGAAATACGTACATGTGGACAATTATATAAGCTTTCGGTGTGTAAAATTTTAACACATATTAATTTGTATTGTGGCTATATAAAAAAGACAATTCTGATAGGATTTGAAGGTGCACCGTTTACAAATCCAGATCTCTAATTTTTTCTTTTCTATGTAGCCTAGAACACAAATTATTTCGGATTCAATATATATATATTTATTTATATAATTTTTACAACTTTAGGACATATATTTATGAATGTCGAAAATAAAAGCTTACATCTAGCCCGGGTGTATACACTCGTGCGTGTAGGCTAGCTAGGACGCATTAGCTTTATATTATAATAAATATGCCCTTTTCTACTAAGTTATCAAATATGAACGTGTGCTGTACTGGCTAGCTTCTACAAAGTTATTTGATCCGGGGTTCCGCCTGTTAGGCTATACAGACATACAAAATATACATCGCTGTACAGACATACAAAATATACATGCGTTATTCTGCAAAAAAAAATGCGATGCCACATGCACCTACGGAATGAGTATCGACCTACAAGCACAAGCAGACGAATTCGGTCAAAATCGCATAAATTTGATTAAATTGGAACTAAACTGCTCTCGGGTTGCAAGTTATAGGAATAATCTTACTCAATTTACAAGATATAGGACTAAAACGCTCCTTCTGTGCAAGTAATGGGACTAAAATATATATATATATACCTCCAACAAATAAACTTGGTGAGGTGTAGCATAGTTTACACAATTACAGGGAAGACATTCCTTGTAAGAAAGAAACTAGGGAATTTGGCACGCCGTGTTCATGGAGATAATTTTTTTATGAGTGTATAATTAGGTCCGTGTGTACAATTGATTCAATGATGTGCCATAGATAAACGGACCTAGCAAAATGCTTAATTTTTTCTAAACCAGTGCACACGATTAAGGCAGCCACTTTTTGCCAGGGGTAGGTAGGTCTAGCTAAACTGATAGCTTAGCAGCAAGACTTTAGTGATTTTGATGAAAAAAATTATTGTGAAAAATCATGGTGAGAGAAATACTTGCGGCTAAGAGCATCTCCAGCAGGCGCGTTAAAATAGCGTGGCGCTAAAATTTACCCCGCGCGCGCTGAAAACACCTCCAGCAGGCGCGGGAAAATAGCGCGCACGCTAAAATTTGCCGCGCGCGGGGCTCTGCGCTATCCTGTGCGCTATATATCGTGCACCGAATACAGCGCGCGCTATCCACACCACGCGCGCTCTTCTTCTTCCTCCCGCGCACTCCTATCCTCTTCTCCCGTGCTCTCCGCCGCCACGCGCGCTCTCCACCGCCATGCCACCCCGCCGCCGCTCCCGCTCCGCCTCCGGCTTTCGCAGCGTGCGCGGCGCACAAGAACGGGACGACGCGGAGCTCCGCGCCGGCGGCTCGCGCTTCGTGCTCGGGACGTACGAGCGCGCGGAGGAGGCCGGCGCCTCGGCCGGCCCCGGCGCGATATGAATTTTCCGTAGACGAAGAGCTTCGAGGAGGCTCAGTTCCTCGCGCCGGACCCGCCCCTCGTCACGGTGGAGGATCGACGCCGCAACCGCGACCTTCAACGGCGCTTCGCCATCGCCGAGGGGGACGAGCGCGCCATGGCGGAGTGGTGCCGGCGCTTCCCGCAGGACGTCATCAACGAGCGCAACTTCTTCGCGCAGAGAAAGGCGGAGCGGAGGTCCGAGCGCGCAGACCGGCACTGGCGCCGGCAGTTCATCAACGACCGAGATCAAGCAAACTATCCCGGACAATGATCCACGCTAGGAGGATTTGGATCTGTCGGAGGTGTCCGATCACACCGCGTCCGACGAGGAGTAGAGGAGTAGTTTTTTAATATTCGTCTAATTTAATTTCTGTTCGTCTAGTTTAATTTGTGTTCGTCTGAAATAATTTAATGCATTTTTTAGATCTTTGTTTCTGTGATTCATGTGACAAACTTGTTTGCGCGCTCTAAAATAGAGCCTCTGCTATGGGGCGCGCAAAAATACACGCGCGTTTAACGCGTCTGAAAGTAGACGCCCTATTTTAGGACGCCCGACAGCGCGCGCTGCAAACGCGCACTCCGGCGCTCTAAAATAGAGCCTCTGCTGGAGATGCTCTAAGGAGTTACCATAGGGTAACAACTAGCGAGAAACCACCGGCAGAAAACGGTGTCAAAAAAAGTTATATTTTAAAGAAAAAGAAAATAAGAAACACTTTCGGTATGTCCTAGGTGAAATTTTTTGTCAAAGCTACTGGCGGGAAAAATATTTGCGTCAAAGAAGGCCAGGAAATTATTGTCAAGAAATCCCCGTTCATGCGCTGTCGGGGAAAGACAGTTGGAGAATTACCTTGAGAAAATTACATGCAGCCAAATTTTTTGATGTAGCATAAATCATTTGGAAAAGGTTACCGACAAAAATAACGGCTAGAAAAGTATGTAGGAAAATTGCTGGGAAAGAATAACAGTTAATGAATTACAGTGAAAAAATCACTCACCATCGAGGAGTTACGGTGGTATAACTATGAACGGGGAATTATGGGAGAGGAAATGTGTCAGGAATTATCATCAAAGAGTAAAAAATAAAATCCAAGAGAAATAAATTACCGTGGGCGAATTACAGCGTGTAAAGTACTCGCCGCCGAGGAGTTATCTAACATAACAACCGACGAGAAATCACCAACATAAATTTATGTGAAAAAATTATGAGCCAAAGTATAGAAAAAAACAAAAATAAGTACTTCCTCCTCCGTTCCATATTAATTGAATTGAATTTATTAAAATTTAAATAAACCTATATACTAAATAATGTCTATATTTATTAAAATATAGACAAATATGAGCCGATTAATATGGACCGGGGAAGTAGATAAAAGGGACGTGAACGTACCATCGAAGTTACTGGTGGAAAGAATATCTAAGTCAAAATATCACAGTAAAATACCGCTCTAGGTCTTTTATCAGAAAATTATTTATCATGCACAGCTGAATTTGTTGTCTTGTCGAGATTACGGTCAAAAATTATAGTCAGTAAAATTACATTAGCGCGGGGTGTCGCGAGCCCATTAGCTAAATGTAGGAATCTACAATACCTCACCTATTCCATTGGATGAAAGATCGGTGGCCCGGTAACGTGCAACGTACTGTTCATTGCCCTATGAACAGTGAGCACGCGGCCTAGAGCGCTCATCGATTGCCCAGAAACGTCTCTCACACGGTGACCGTACACTGTCACGTTTAGCCAGGACGTGCCATGTAATGATTGATTAAAAACAGTTTTTCTATGCTACCGTCGCTAGCATAGCCACGACGTGCCATGTAATGATTGATTAAAAATAGATTTTCTACTCTACCGTATCGCATAAATTTGATTGAATTGAAACTAAACTGTTACTGGGTTACAAGTTATAGGACTAATCTTACTTGATTTACAAGATATAAGACTAAAACACTTCCCGATGCAAGTTATGGTACTAATAATATATACCTCCAACAAATAAGAAAGAAATAGTAGTACGTGGATCTGGGACACCTCAAATCCTTGACAGCAACAGCTGGACCATACCGTACCTTCCATTTGCTCGGTGCAAATCTTCCACACAAAGAAACGAACCCCGAGACCGAGATATCGAAGGGATTTTTACGCGTAGACAGTGTAGTAATAAGGTCATATGTGAATTCTCCAGCTATTATTAGCGCGTTTGGCCTGCCACGTCACCCTCCTCTGGAGTCTGGACTATATAAACCCCTCCTCTCCACATCGCTTCCTCCCTCCCTCCCATCCATCCCCCTCCCCGTTGAGGGCACCATTACCTTAGTACTACTACTACTACTTGCTAATTATTATTATCTTGACGGAAAGCACTCGATCTCTCTGTTGGAGTACTACCCTATCATCATCATATCGTCTCAGTGATCTCTTCACACGTATCAAATCAAAGCAAGGTACGTTTCGTCCTTTGATTGATGATTGATTGATAAGCGTGTTGATTGATTTTTCGTCCTTCTTGCGATGCAGTCTTGATTTTGGTTATCCGAGATGACGGTGACGCCGCAGATCACGTTGAGCGACGGGAGGCTGGCGGTGCGCGGCCGTACGGTGCTATCTGGAGTGCCGGACAACGTGACGGCGGCCCATGCTTCCGGGGCGGCGGGGCTCGTTGATGGGGCCTTGGTCGGCGTCACCGCCGGCGAGGCCAAGAGCCACCACGTCTTCACCTTCGGGACTCTCCGGTGCGTATTCGCGAATACTGCTTCAGTTTCTTTTTGTGGCGGATCGAACACGTGGGCCGAACTCTGGAATGTACTAGTACTAGGAGCAGTACGGATTTTACTCTCCTTCCTAGTACTTCTTTTTTTATATTAGTATTAATTTTATGGAGTAGTTTATTTTCAAAGGAAGTATTTTTCTCGACAAAAAGAAGTACACTAGGAAGACAGATCTGCCATAATATGTAGTAGTAGTGATTTTTAGATTTGGCTGGGATGCAGGGATTGCCGGTTCATGTGCCTGTTCCGGTTCAAGCTGTGGTGGATGACGCAGCGGATGGGCACCTCCGGGAGCGACGTCCCGCTGGAGACCCAGTTCATTATCATGGAGGTCCCCGCCGCCGCCGGCACGGACGAAGGCGACAGCTGCGAGCCGGTGTACGTGGTGATGCTGCCGCTGCTGGAGGGGCAGTTCCGCACGGTGCTCCAGGGCAACGACCGGGACGAGCTCCAGATCTGCATCGAGAGCGGTACGGTAGTAAACGGCTTCCTTTCGTACTAGTACTTAGCATCTTCTCTTTTCGAGAGCGGTAGAAAACTGACGGTGAATTTTGATGAGCGCAGGGGACAAAGCGGTGCAGACGGAAGAGGGGATGAACAGTGTCTACATCCACGCCGGCACCAATCCTTTCGACGCCATCACCCAGGCGGTCAAGTACGTCCTGTCTTCTTCTAGCTTCAACGCACAATCAAAATCTGACATGTTAAAAAACCGCATGGATTCAAGTACTATTATTATCTGATAAATAAATAAATGCAGGGCCGTGGAGAAGCACACGCATACGTTCCACCACAGGGAGAAGAAAAAGGTCTTACTATATAATACTCACTACAGAGGATTACCCTTAGTCTGCTCGAATTCGATGCCACGTGATCATCATCTGATTGTTGGCAACGTGTGATATGATATGCAGGTGCCGTCCTTCGTCGACTGGTTCGGGTGGTGCACGTGGGACGCCTTCTACACCGACGTGACGGCCGACGGCGTCAAGGAGGGCCTCCGTACCCTGGCGGAGGGCGGCGCCCCTCCGCGGTTCCTCATCATCGACGACGGCTGGCAGCAGATCGACAGCTATGACAGCAAGGACTACACCGGCGTCGACGTCCAGGAAGGCGCCCAGTTCGCGAGCAGGCTCACCGGGATCAAGGAGAACGCCAAGTTCCAGAGCAGCAAGAACGCCAAGTACCCGGCCGGGCTGAAGCAGCTGGTGGACGAGACCAAGAGTGAGCACGGCGTGAAGAGCGTGTACGTCTGGCACGCCATGGCCGGGTACTGGGGCGGCGTTGACGTCACGCCGTCGGCGGCGGACGGGATGGAGCATTACGAGCCGGCGCTGGCGTACCCGGTGCAGTCGCCGGGCGTTACGGGCAACCAGCCGGACATCGTCATGGACTCCCTCTCCGTACTAGGCCTCGGCCTCGTGCCCGCGAGCAAGGTCCGCACCTTCTACCAAGACCTCCACGCCTACCTCGCCAGCTGTGGCGTCGACGGCGTCAAGGTGGACGTGCAGAACATCATCGAGACACTCGGCGCGGGCCACGGCGGCCGTGTCGCTCTCACCCGCGCATACCACCGTGCGCTCGAGGCCTCCGTCGCCCACAACTTTCCAGACAACGGCTGCATCTCCTGCATGTGCCACAACACAGACATGCTCTACAGCGCCAACCAGACCGCCGTCGTGCGCGCCTCCGACGACTACTACCCGCGCGACCCGGCGTCGCACACCGTCCACATCTCATCCGTGGCTTACAACACCCTCTTCCTCGGCGAATTCATGCAGCCCGACTGGGACATGTTCCATGTAAGCAGCCGCGTCACCCTCTTTCTTCCTTTCCACCACGTTTGTTGTTTCTACCTCTCATCTCATGGATGGATGGATGGATGCTGAATTGGCAGAGCAAGCACCCGGCGGCGGAATACCACGGCGCCGCAAGGGCGATCGGCGGCTGCCCGATTTATGTCAGCGACAAGCCGGGGAACCACGACTTCGACCTACTCAAGAAGCTCGTGCTCCCCGACGGCTCCGTGCTCCGCGCGCAGCTCCCAGGCCGTCCCACACGTGATTGCCTCTTCTCCGACCCGGCGCGCGATGGCGCAAGGTCAGCAGCAGCCTGCAGATCCAAATCTCGAATTCTCCCAAATTAATTTCTACTCCATAGTGATGAATGAATTCCTCTGTTTTTCTTTGCAGCCTTCTCAAGATATGGAACGTGAACAAGTTCGCGGGCGTGGTGGGTGTGTTCAACTGCCAGGGTGCGGGGTGGTGCCGCGTCGTCAAAAAGACGCGCATCCACGACGAGGCGCCCGGGACGCTCACCGGCTCCGTGCGCGCCGAGGACGTCGACGCAATCGCCCGGGTCGCCGCCGCCGCCACCGGCAGAGACTGGGACGGCGAGTCCGTGCTGTACGCGCACCGGGCGGGTGAGCTGGTGCGACTGCCGCCTGGGGCCACGCTGCCGGTGACGCTTAAGACGCTCGAGTACGAGCTGTTCCATGTCTGCCCTGTCCGCGCCGTGGCGCCGGGCGTCTCGTTCGCGCCCATCGGGCTGCTCGACATGTTCAACGCCGGTGGCGCCGTCGAGGAATGCGCCGTCAACAGCCAAGACAAGACCGCCCGTGTGACGCTCAGGGTGCGCGGCTGTGGCCGTTTCGGCGCCTACTTCTCGCGGAGGCCGCTGAAATGCTCCCTCGACTCGGGTGACGTCGAGTTCAGTTACGACGCCGACACGGGGCTCGTCACCGTCGACGTGCCGGTCCCGGAGCAGGAGATGTACAGGCAGGCGCTGGAGATTCAGGTCTAGGCTGCCTGTGATTCCCGTGTTCATAGGATGGATGGCTCGACCACTCACTCGCAGCCGTAGGACCATTGCCATTGGTGGTGCTTAGGAGAGATTAGAGATCATGCTTTGCTCTATCACTATCGCGTACTATGCAATAATGTTATCACTGCTGTAGTAGTATTTGAAGTAATGGGTATAATAAAGGATGGTGCTTCTTGTGGATGGAATGAAATCAGTCATTGATCGATTGGTGCGGCGAGTTCATGGTTTACGCCTAGTGGCTTTGCTCTTTTTTTTTTTTTTTGCGGGTAGTGGCTTTGCTCTAGTGCCTCGGTGCTATTATTTTTTCCTTTAGAGACTCGGTGCTATTTCTGACAAAAGATCTTACCAATTCGAGCTGCCCAATTTTAGTAAAAAACGGAGCAAAACCTTTGTTTGCTACAATCTAGTATTGTATTAATTAAAAAACGGGAGTGAGCCTAGCTCAATTGGTTGGGGGAGTGGATGTACAAACCCAACACCTGAGTTTAAATCCTCACGGAAGCGAATTAAGGTTTCTATTTATACTTGAGGATCAGGCTCTCCTGGTACTCATGCAATTTATCTTGAGCACCAAGCTTGGTGCTTAACCAAACTTAAAAATCCCGGTACTCATGCTTAATGGTTGTGTGCATCTCTAATTGGTGCAGAGGCCGAGAAGTGAATCCTCCCTCTATTTAAGATTTCATGTCCATCTTTAAATTTACCTATATAGATACATGCACCTCTATATTTGTGGATAGGAAATGCAGTACGTACGAGGAGGATCCGAGTGTTTAGACCTATGTCTAAGAGCTCTTAAATTTGTTATCTGGTGAGAATGGTGAGGGCCTCTGGGAGGCGACTGACCCTGGCGCCTGGGGGTTTGTCGCCATCGCCGGCGGCGAGTTCTTCGGCTGGTTCGTTCGGTTCGAGGTTCCGCTGCCTCGGGTCTGACTCCGAGGATGGAGCTGATGATTCGGCAATGCGTGAAGCCCTAGAGGCGCTGGAAGATGCTTCTGGCGAGCTTGGATGGATGACGGTGGCGCGCCGTCGGCGGAAGACCGACGATGAACTCAAGCAGGATTTCTGGGAGGAGATTGGATTCCCCACCCCAGTGTCGCGTTTCTGGGAGAGAAGATCGTCTTCGCCGTCGGGCGATGCACCATCGCCGAAGCATGTCGTTCTACGGCGTAGATCGTCATCGCCAGGGAGCCATGGAGGGTTTGGTTCATCGTCGGGAATCAGTTTTTCCAGGAGTAAGGTCAAGCCTTGGCGTGGCCCTTTGCCCCATCGACGATGCTCTGCACCACCGGTCTTCGCTCAGTTCGCGGCGGAGGCGCTGGCTCGGGGGCGGTTCGTTCGGGGTTCTGATCCGGTTTCCATGCCAGGATCCCGAGATCGCGCGTGCGCGGGCGGGATGAAGGATGATGTGGCAAGTGGGGTGGGTCCAAAACCGGTCGGGCCTGACTTCTGTTTCACGTGGACTGCGATCGGGAGAAGGTTTAGTTCCTGGTTTTCCCAGACGACGAGACTTCTGCCTCCCGAGACTTCCGCCAAGCCGCCGCCTACATCGCCCCATCGGACTTCGTCGTTGCCGTCATCTGTCCCTCTGCGGCCGCCCGGACGATCGTTTGCTTCGGTCCTCTCGTCTCTAGCGATGGCAGGACGGGGCCATGGTGCAAACCCTAGGGGGCCGCCCCCTGCGCCGGCGCCGCACGCTACTCATGTTCCTGCCGCCGGGGCTGTTCCCTCTGCTGTATCGAGGCCTCTGGCGCCGGCGTCGGCTCCTTCGGTGCAGGCTGCCTCGCCTGGGCAAGGAACTGTGCATGCATCTGTCGCGACGCACGTATACCAGACAGCGTCAGGTCATCCGCAGTTCCCGACGGGAGTTCAATTCAGGCCTCTGGCAACTTACTTCAATGCTATTCATGTTGTCCCGCATCAGCCTTTGCAGCGCCCATATCGCGGGACGTCGACCTCGTTCGTCGGTCAGCCGACCGCGACTTTTATGCAGGGCACACCTTCTGCTCCTTTGTTCCATGGTGGCTACAATGGTGATCAGGCGGCTGTGGTTACGACGCAACCCCCGCAACGGTTTTCTGTGGGTGCGGGCGCTGCGGCATCTGCTGTTCTTAAGAGAAAGAAGAATAAAAAGCAGACACAGCAGCCACAAGCTCGTGGGATTCAGCAACAGGTCATGCAAGTACAGTCGGATCAGCAGCTTCATCCTAGCAGCAGGGTTTCCAGCAGTATGGGGTTCCACAGATGCAGGTGCCTAGGTGTTTTGTACCTCCTTTCCCACAGCAGTTCAACCCGCAGGAGCAACATCTGAGTCAGCCGCCGGTTGTCACTGCACCAGTTTCTGGGGGTACGGCTGTGGCTGATGTCGGTAAGAAGAATAAAAATGCGTTCTGTGTTGGAAGTGTGTGGTTAATACTCATACGACCAAGGATTGTAAGGCGGTTCATTATTGCTATATTTGTGATTCCGGTGCACATCCCACATTGAGGTGCCCGGTGCTGAAGCAGCCGTGCTTGACTCCGTATATGGCTGGTATTGGCAGCGACCAGACCCTGTTCACCCAGATTCTGGATGCAGCGACTCGGGATCATCTTGAGCGCAGTCAGACCCCTATTGCTCTGGTACGAGTTTCTGGACCGATGGTTTCAGCAGAGGTTGTTCAGAGGCAGATTGCCAGGCGATGCCAGGTGCATGTTCAGTGGAAGTGGGAGGCGGTGCCTCATGGAGATTCTGCCTTCTTAGTGAGCTTCCCGACGTTTGAGGATTTGGACAGGGTGGATGGAATCCTGATGATCGTTCCGCTTAGTACCGCTCAGCTGACCTTCTCGGTTTACAGGATGGAGGAGGTGCCACATAAGCTTGAGATGCAGCAGGTTTGGCTACATGTGGAGGGGTACCCCATATTCTGCGATCCTTTCAGGGCTTGTGGGCTGTTGGAGGACTCATAGGGAACACTCTTGATGTGGATTTATTCAGTCTGCGGAAGCGGGGGGTCGTCCGTATACTCGTGGAGATGTTTGATACGAAGATCTTTCTCAAGGAGAAGGACACCCTTGGTCACTTTATTGTGTCAGATGTTGTGGTCAAACACAAGGTATTTGAGTTTCGTTTCCGGATTGAACCTGAGGGTTATATTCCGGAACCAGAGTTTGTTCCTTTCTTGTGGAGAAAAGGAGATGATGACGCGGATGATGATGCCAATGGGAAGCAGTTTGAGGATGCTATGGATACTTCTGAGGCTTCTGCTGCCACTCAGGGATGGGGGAGGTTCTGGATCTTCCTCGGCTGTGCAGGGTACTTCCGCGCCTGCATCTTCCAGTCAGGTGGTGCAGAGGGTGTTTGCTGTCACCCCCTTTAATGCTAATCCGGTGACTCCGCGGGGACGACAACTAATGGATGCTCATCCTTTGGATTCCCCTCTTCGCGGGAAGGGTTCTACTTCGGCGCCTCGCGTTTCTACGACTCAGTTACAGGAGGCTCTTCGTTCTGCTTCCATTCTGGTGCTGCGAGCTTGCTCAGCACTAGCGAGGTCCAGAACGCATATTTTGGGCAGATCTATTCCTGTTTCCACTCCTGTACTTGAGGAGGTTGTTCCTTCGGTGTGTTTGCGGAAGCTGACCTAGGAGGGGTCGGCTGACCGCGATGTTCGTGACCAGCTTCAGGATACGGCTATGCTTGGTCCGACCCAGGCGGAGTTGGACCTTCGGGACATCTCGCCTCCGTTGGTGGGGCAGGAGACTTCGGTGGTCGATGGGGACGACCGGACCCAGGAGGGGTCTGGGCTGCCTCGGTCTCCAGCACGGGTTTCTTCTCCAGGTGACGCTTCGCTAGTGCAGGGGAGTGGTACTCCATTTAGGCGGAGCACACGTCATGGAGTCGATGCCTCTAGGGAGTCCATGACTGATGACGACTCCATGCTCAAGGCCATGCGGCGTAAGGCGGAGAGGAACTTGGATTCACCAGTATAATGAGTACTTCGAAATCTTTTTTGTCATTTTCTACTCCTGTTATTTCTTCTAAACTAGCCAATGTTGGCATTAGTTTGGGTAGCTCTGTACAGGAAGTATCTTTTTCTTCTAATGTTTTGCGACACATGGAGGTTGACCGTCTAACGGTTACTCCTAAGGTCGGTGTTTTTCCTGATGCTTCACTAACTGAGGAGGAGGAGGAGTTGCATGCCACAGTAGATGGTCAACTCCTTTCTCACTTAGTCGGTGAAGTGTCGGAATTGTACTTTGATGAGACTGGGCTTGCCTCCATGTATGAGCTGAAAGCTTCTGGTCGAAAATCAAAGAGCCAGCGATCGCGAAAGAGATCTCGTGTATCCAAATCTCCTATAGTTTCTCAATGAATGGAATGTTTTCAAATAGCAGAGGTCTTCGGGACTTGGCTAAACATTTATTCTTTGCTGACTGTGTGAGAATCATAATTTGGATTTTCTGGGTATTTCTGAGACTGGTAGACGGGATTTTTCACAAGCTCTACTCAATCGCCTTTCTAGTGGAGTAGAATTTACGTGGATATCATGTCCGCCGCGTGGTCGATCTGGGGGGATCCTGTTAGGCGTTCGAGATGAGACTATGGAAGTTTTAGCTAGTTCGGTGGGAGATTTTTTTATAAAACTCCATATCCATAACAAGGCTGAAAATTTCACATGGTCTTTAGTCGCCGTATATGGGGCCGCTCAGGATGTTTATAAGGCCAACTTTTTACGTGAGCTTGTGAATTTGGCAAAGGACAATCCATATCCTATTCTTATAGGAGGGGATTTTAATTTGCTCAGATTTCCTCACGAGAAAAGTCGGGGCCGGTTCGATGAACATTGGCCTTTTCTGTTCAATGATGTGATTGACAGTCTGGACTTGAGAGAGGTTACAATGTTAGGAAGGCAATTTACATGGGCTAATAGTCTTCCGGAGCCAACATACGAAAAACTAGATAGAGTGCTTATAGATACTGACTGGGAACAAAAGTTCCCTATGGTAATTGTTCGCGCTCTAGAGCGTATTGAGGCTTTGTCGGATCATGCTCCTTTACTTTTATCTTTTGGATCACCGCCACGGAAGTATATGAATGAGTTTAAATTTGAACTCGGTTGGATGATCCGTGATGGTTTTTACAAGATGGTTAAGGCTATTTGGGAGAAACCGGTAGGTGGCCAAACACCTATCCTATGATGGAATAACAAAATGCGTACTTTACGCAAGTTCCTTCGGGGCTGGGCCAGGCACACAGCGGGTATCCTAATAAAAGAAAAATTACGCCTAACATCTATAATAGATGACTTAGAGGCTTCCGCGGAGGTAAGGCCATTAACCGCACAAGAAATTGAGCTTAAAAGCCAATCGAATGCAGAGATAGCCTGACTTCTGCGCGAGGAGGAACTCAAATGGTATCAACGCTCTAAAGCAAAATTCATACTGGAAGGAGATGCGAATACTAGATACTTCCATGCAGTTGCCAATGGCTAGCATAAGAAGAAACTTATTCACTCTCTGATTCAGGATGAAGGTATGATTGAGGGACATGAGCATCTGAAGTCATATATCACTACGTGTTATAAAGCCTTGTTTGGGGCCCAGTGGAGAATTCTTTCTCTATGGATGAGTCCCAAACGTCCGACATCCCCCAGGTTTCTGATGAAGAAAATAGCTTTCTAACTGCCTCATATACCGAGGAAGAGGTCAAGAAAGCGGTTTTCCAAATGGAACATAACAAAGCACCAGGACCTGATGGATTCCCAGCGGAATTTTACCAAAAATTCTGGGACGTTATCAAGGAGGACCTGATGAATTTGTTTGGGTTTTTACATGTCGGACAATTGGATCTCTTTAGACTCAACTTTGGCAACATAATTTTACTGCCTAAGGTTAATAATGCAGAACGTATACAACAGTACTGTCCAATCTGCTTGCTTAACGTTAGCTTTAAAATTTTCACTAAAGTTGCTACAATTAGACTAAACTCGGTTGCTGACAATGTTGTTAGCCCGTCTCAAACTGCGTTCATGCAAGGAAGAAATATCCTAGATGGTGTTGTAATTCTGCATGAAACAATCCGTGAACTACACTCAAAAAAATTAAATGGTGTACTGTTCAAGATTGACTTTGAGAAGACACACGACAAAGTTAACTGGTCTTTCCTTCAGCAAACACTCCGTATGAAAGGGTTTTCTGAGGAGTGGCGTGCTCTGATTCAGTCGTTTGTGTCTAGGGGTAGTGTTGCCATTAAAGTAAATGAAGATACTGACAAATACTTCCAGACCAAGAAAGTACTGAGACAAGGGGATCCATTATCGGCTTTACTATTTAACATAGTGGCTGATATGTTGGCTATCCTTATTGAGAGAACAAAGGCTGATGGTCAAATTGAAGGAGTAGTTTCACATCTCATTGATGGTGGACTTTCTATTCTTCAATACGCTGATGATACAATTCTTTTTATGGAACATGATCTGGAGAAGGCTAAGAATCTGAAATTAATATTATCAGCATTCGAGCAGCTATCTGGGCTTAAAATAAACTTCCATCAGAGTGATTTGTATTGTTTTGGCGAGGCCCAAAACGAGGTCCACCTATATGCTGAACTTTTCGGCTGTGGTCAGGGTTAGTTTCCAATCAATTATTTGGCAATACCGTGAAGGGTTTCGCGGCATAGTAAATCAAAATTTTCTACGGATGCGAACAGAGGGAAAGCCAAGATCTAATCTAGAAGATGCAAACAACGAGAGAGATTGGATTAGATCTTCATACCCTTGAAGATTCGCACAGCGGAACGTTCGTCGGAACGTGGGTGATGTAGTCGTACTCGCTTCTCCTCCTCGCGATCCGATCCGATCTAGCACCACAAGTGGCGGTGCCTCCATGAGATACACACGTGCAGCACCTCGACGTCTCCTCCTTCCTCGGTCCAGCAAGTATGGTGGAGAGATGGATTGGATCTACAACACGACGGCGTGGTGTATATGATGGAGAATTTCTGCAGCAGGGCTTCGCCTACGAACAGTCGGGAGGGAGAGAGGAAGGCAGCAGGGCGGCTAGGGTTGGAGGGGAAGGTGTAGGGGGTTGGTGTGCCCCCAGCCCTCTTTATATAGAGGGGTGGGCGCAGCCCTAGCCCCTCCCCCAAGCCCAAACCGGCGGCCCCCAGGAGAAGGAGTGGGGGGGGGCAAGGAAACCCCCCTTCTAGAAGGTTTATCTCGAGTTTAAAACCCCCTTGGCCGGCTGGGCCCTATGTGGCCTTGTGCCCCTGGCCCAATGCAGCCAGGGCACTCCCTCATAGTCCCATGCCCCCTCTCGGAAGGTGGGTCCACGTTGGTCCCCTTCCAGAAGGTTCTAGAAGCTTCCGGTACAATACCGATTAACCCGGAACAATTCCGAACTCCAAAAACTGCACTGCCTTATATGAATCTTATTATCCGGACCATTCCGGAACCTCTCGTGATGTCCCGGATCCCATCCGAGACTCCGAAAAAAAACTCATAACCAATTATCCAATCTATCTTAGCGTCGAGATACGTTAAGTGTGTGACCCTGCGGGTTCGAGAATATGCAGACATGATCTTCTATCAATAATCAACAACAGGGTCTGAAAACCCATATTGACTCCCACACATTCATCGATGATCATATCGGATGAACCACGATGCCAGGATTCAATTAATTCCATATATATATTCCCTTCGTCTCGCGATATTTTACTTTCCTGAGATTCGATCGTCCGTACCGTCATACCTAGTTCAATCTCGTTCACAGCAAGTACTTTACTCGTTCCGTAATCCGATATCACTTTGTGATTAACTCCTTAACCACATGCTTGCAAGCGGTGTTGTTATCGATTACCGAGTGGGCCCGAAGTATATCTCTCCGACTTGGGAGGGACAAATCCCATCTCGATACATACAACCCAACAGATACTTTCCGATCACCTGAGGGACACCTTTATGATCACCCTCTCATAGGATGACGTTTGATGACCTCAAAGCTTTATTCCGATACCAGGGAGTTGTATTATCTCATGGTCTAAGGAATACACTATTTGACATAAGAAAAGCTTTGCAAAGACGAACACGATGACACAATCTAATTGCTTCGCTTAGTTTGGGTCTGTCCACCATATCATTCTCCCAATGATATGATCTCATTATTAATTGACAACTCATGTCCATGGTTAGGAAACCTTAACCATCATTAATCAATGAGCTAGTCCTTAGAGGCGTACTAGGGACACGGTGTTGTTCACAAACCACACAAGTATTAAAGTTTTCGCTTAATACAATTCTAGCATGGAATATAAACATTATCATGAACAAGAATTATAATAATAACATCTTTATTATTGCCTCTAGGACATAATTCCAACAGTCTCCACTTGCACTAGAGTCAATAATCTAGTTTACATTTGGCAACAATCTCACACCCATGGAACTGAGGTGCTGGTCATGTTTTACACGTGGAAGAGGTTTAGTCAATGGATCTGCGACATTCAGATCTGTATGTACTTTGCTAATCTTCAGATCTCCATCTGCTATATAATCTCGTATTATATGAAACTTGCGGTTGATATGCTTGGTCTTTGGATGATATCTTGGTTCCTTAGCCAGTGCTATGGCGCCAGTGTTGTCACACAATATCTCTAGTGGGTCCAATGCACTTGGAACCACGCCAAGCTTAGTGATGAAGTTTCTGATCCAAACTCCTTCACTTGACGTTTCTGCAGCAGCCATGTATTCCGCTTCTACTGTAGACCCCGCGATCACGCTTTGCTTGCAGCTTCTCCAACTCATAGCTCCTCCATTCAAAATATACACGTATCTTGTCTGAGATTTAGAATCATCCTTGTCGGTGTCGAAACTAGCGTCGACGTAACCTTTTACGACGAGCTGTTCATCACCCCCATAGACTAAGAACATTTCTTTAGTTCTATTTAGGTACTTTAGGATGTTCTTCACGGCTGTCCAGTGTTCCACTCCTGGATCACTTTGATATCTGCTCGTCAAACTAAGAGCATTGGACACATCCGGTCTAGTACACAGCATGGCATACATGATCGAACCTATGGTCGAGGCATAAGGCACTTTGCTCATAGCTTCCTTATCATTTACCGTAGCTGGACACTGAGCCTTGCTCAATATCTTACCTGACAACATAGGCACTGAACCTTTCTTTGCCTTATCCATTCTGAACATTTTCAGAACTTTGTCTAGGTATGTACTCTGGCTTAAAGCTATCAGGCGTCTTTGTCTATCTCTATAGATTTTTATGCCCAATATATAAGCAGCTTCACCTAGGTCTTTCATTGAAAAACACTTGTTCAAATAACTCTTCACATCGTTAAGCATGTTGATGTCATTTCCAATAATCAATATGTCATCCACATATAGTACCAGAAACGTCACCGAGCTCCCACTCACTTTCTTGTAGATACAAGCTTCGTAGCAATTTGGAACAAATCCAAAGCTCTTGATCACTTGATCAAAACTAAGGTTCCAACTCCGAGATGCTTGCTTCAGTCCATAAATAGAACGCTGAAGTTTGCATACTTTGTCAGCATCCTTAGGATCGACAAAACCTTCGGGTTGCATCATATACAACTCTTCATCAATGTTGCCATTGAGGAAAGCAGTCTTGACATCCATCTGCCATATTTCATAATCATGAAACGCAGCAATTGCTAATAAAATCCGAATGGACTTAAACATTGCTACGGGAGAGAAAGTCTCATCGTAGTCAACACCTTGAACTTGTCGAAAACCTTTCGCGACAAGCCGTGCTTTATAGACGGTAACATTACCATCCGCGTCCGTTTTCTTCTTGAAAATCCATTTGCACTCAACGGCCTTTCGGTCGCAGGGTCCACCAAAGTCCATACTTGGTTTTCGCTCATGGATCCCAATTCGGATTTCATGGCTTCTAGCCATTTCTCAGAGTCTGGGATCATCATCGCTTCCTCATAGTTCGTAGGTTCACTGTCTTCTACTAGCAAGACAGTCAAGACAGGGTTGCCGTACCACTCAGGAGGGGCACGCGACCTTGTCGACCTGCGACGTTCAGTAGCAGCATCGTCCGAAGCTTCATGATCCTTGTCATTAGCTTCCTCTATCATTGGTGCAGGCGGCACTGGAACAATTTCAGGTGCTGCGCTACTCTCCAACTCAAGAGAAGGTTCAATAACCTCGTCTAGCTCTACTTTCCTCCCACTCACTTCTTTCGAGAGAAACTCCTTCTCAAGAAAGGAACCGTTCTTTGCGACAAACACTTTGCCTTCGGTTCTGTGATAGAAGGTATACCCAATAGTTTCCTTAGGGTATCCTATGAAGACGCATTTCTCCGCTTTGGGTTCGAGCTTGTCCGGCATCAACTTCTTGACGTAAGCTTCGCATCCCCAAACTTTAAGAAACGACAACTTAGGTTTAGCACCAAACCACAGTTCATACGGTGTCGTCTCAACGGATTTAGATGGAGCCCTATTTAAAGTGAATGCAGCGGTTTCTAATGCATAACCCCAAAATGATAACGGCAAATCAGTAAGAGACATCATCGATCGGACCATATCTAATAGGGTTCGGTTCCGGCGTTCAGACACACCATTGCGCTGTGGTGTTCCGGGTGGCGTGAGTTGTGAAACGATTCCACTTGCTTTAAGATGCGTGAGAAAATCATAACTCAAATATTCACCTCCACGATCGGATCGTAGAAACTTAATCTTTCTGTTACGATGGTTCTCCACTTCACTCTTAAATTCTTTGAACTTTTCAAATGTTTCAGATTTATGTTTCATTAAATACATATACCCATATCTACTTAAGTCATCGGTAAAAGTGAGAAAATAGCGATATCCACCGTGCATCGAAACACTCATCGGTCCGCATACATCGGTATGTATGATTTCCAACAAGTCAGTTGCTCGCTCCATCATGCCGGAGAACGGGGTTTTGATCATCTTGCCCATGAGGCATGGTTCGCATGTGTCAAATGATTCAAAATCAAGAGAATCCAAAAGTCCATCAGAATGGAGTTTCTTCATGCGTTTTACACCAATATGACCTAGACGACAGTGCCACAAATAAGTAGTATTATCACTATCTACTTTGCATCTCTTAGCCTCAATGTTATGGATGTGTGTTTCATCCCTTTCAAGATTTAGAAGAAATAAACCATTCACAATAGGTGCATGACCATAAAAGATGTTACTCATATAAATAGAAGAACCATTATTCTCCGATTTAAATGAATAACCGTCCTGCAATAAACAAGATCCAGAAATAATGTTCATGCTCAACGCAGGCACATAATAACACTTATTAAGGTTTAAAACTAATCCCGAAGGTAAAACTAAGGAGAGCGTGCCGACGGCCATCACATCGACTCTTGATCCGTTGCCAACGCGCATCGTCACCTCATCCCTTGCAAGCCGCCGTCTATTCCGTAGCTCCTGTTTCGAGTTACAAATATTAGCAACTGAACCGGTATCAAATACCCAGGCACTACAACGAGGGCTAGTAAGGAAAACATCAATAACATGTATATCAAATATACCTTTGATGGTGCCAGCCTTCTTGTCCGCTAAGTACTTCAGACAGTTGCGCTTCCAGTGACCCTTGTCCTTGCAATAGAAGCACTTAGTGTCCGGCTTAGGACCAGACTTGAGCTTCTTCTCAGCAGGGGCAACGCGCTTGCCGCCGCCTTTCTTGAAGGGCTTCTTTGCACCCTTACCTTTCTTGAAGGTGGGGGGCTTGTTGACCATCAACATATGATTATTCTTTTTGATGTCCACCTCCGCTACTTTCATCTTAGCGAAGAGCTCAGTGATCATATCAATGGAACCAATTTGATTGTGAGCAACTACAAAACTTTTGTAGCTAGGAGGGAGTGATTGCATAACTCTGTCAATCTTGAGCTCCTCTGAAATCTTGCAGTCCAGTTGCTCAAGGCGTTGAGTGTAGCCCGGCATCTTAATGGCGTGCTCACTAACGGAACTCCCTTCCTCCATCTTGTAGTTAAAGAATTTCTTAGAGATCTCATATCTCTCAGAACGGGCCTGAGTCTGAAACATAGTTTTCAGCTCCTCAAGAATCTCAAAGGGCCCGGCGAACTCCTCAAAACGATTTTGAAGATCCGATTCCATAGCATACAACATGGCGATCTTAATAAAATCATAATCATCCTTGCGTGACTGATAAACAGCTTTCTCATCAGCCGGCGCATCTACAGCAGGGGCGTCACCTAGCGCTTTCTCAAGGACATAGTCCTTTTGTCCACCAGCGAGAATGATTCTCAGAATGCGGAACCATTTGGTGAAGTTAGACCCATTGTTTCTAAGCTTTTCCTTCTCAGCAAAAACGTTGAAGTTGAAGTTGGACTTAGCCATGTGATCTACAGTATTTGCAAGTACAAATTAGACTATGTTCATGATAACTAGTTCAACTTAATCAAATTACCAGATGAACTCCCACTAAATTCAACATCCCTCAAGTTGTTTAGTGAACATGATCCAAATTCACCACACCTAATCCGATCATCACGAGAAGAGATGTGGTTTAAATGGTGGACAATGAAGTGTCGATCATATCATTCATATGACTCATGCTTAACCTTTCGGTTCATGTGTTCCGAGGCCATGTCTGTACATGCTAGGCTCGTCAAGTCAAACCCAAGTATTTCCGCGTGTGAAAAAACTGGCTTGCACCCGTTGTATGTGAGCGTAGAGTCTATAGCACCCGATCATCACGTGATGCTTGGACACGACGAACTTTCACAACGGTGCATACTTGGGGAGAACACATTTTTTATCTTGATCTTTAAGTGAGGAATCATCTTATAATGCTACCGTCGCGATCTAAGCATAATAATATACATAAAAGGATAAACATCACATGCATATAACTTTATGTGACATGGTATAGCCAATCTTCGCGCAATGATCTCCATCTTGTGCGTTCCGGCATGATCTCCATCACTCCACCATGATTGCCTCCACCACGAATAGCAACTACAACTATTGCTAACTACTTAGCGATAAAGTGAAACAATTACATGGCGTATAAGAAGTTGACACATAGGTCATACACAATTATAAAGACAACCATATGGCTCCTGCCGGTTGTGTACTCATCGACATGCAAGTCGTGAAACATTACAAAACATGATCATCGCATACATTATACACATCACATCTTGGGCCATACCATATCACAGAAAACACTCCCTGCAAAAACAAGTTAGACGCCTCTACTTTGTTGTTGCATGTTTTACGTGGCTTATGGGAGTAGATGCTAAGAACGATTCTTACCTACGGAAAGCCACAACGGTGATATTATGGTTGCCAAACTCCGGTGTTAATCCCATGACAACTATAGTGAGAGAAACTGACATCCACCAGCCGCATGTGTGGAACAAGACACACGTCAAGTGCGGAGCCGGTCTCGCGAACGACGTC
This sequence comes from Avena atlantica, assembly GCA_910589765.1. Taxonomy (NCBI): domain Eukaryota; kingdom Viridiplantae; phylum Streptophyta; class Magnoliopsida; order Poales; family Poaceae; genus Avena; species Avena atlantica. Next base: position 361,434,347 of record OU342733.1, read on the forward strand.
GCGTAAGGTTGGCCTGGACCGCTTCAATCTCACTATCCCGCATCATAAGAAGAACACAAACAAGAGGCTTGCAACATAAAACATCAACGCCCGCAACAACCGTGTTGTGTTCTACTCGTGAAACACATCTACGCATAGATCTAGCTCTGATACCACTGAAGGGTTTCGCGGCATAGTAAATCAAAATTTTCTACGGATGCGAACAGAGGGAAAGCCAAGATCTAATCTAGAAGATGCAAACAATGAGAGAGATTGGATTAGATCTTCATACCCTTGAAGATTCGCACAGCGGAACGTTCGTCGGAACATGGGTGATGTAGTCGTACTCGCTTCTCCTCCTCGCGATCCGATCCGATCTAGCACCACAAGTGGCGGTGCCTCCGTGAGATGCACACATGCAGCACCTAGACGTCTCCTCCTTCCTCGGTCCAGCAAGTATGGTGGATAGATGGATTGGATCTACAACACGACGTCGTGGTGTATATGGTGGAGAATTTCTGCAGCAGGGCTTCGCCTACAAATAGTCGGGAGGGAGAGAGGAAGGCAGCAGGGCGGCTAGGGTTGGAGGGGAAGGTGTAGGGGGTTTGTGCGCCCCCAGCCCTCTTTATATAGAGGGGTGGGCGCAGCCCTAGCCCCTCCCCCAAGCCCAAACCGGCGGCCCCAAGGAGAAGGAGTGGGGGGCAAGGAAACCCCCCCTTCTAGAAGGTTTATCTCGAGTTTAAAACCCCCTTAGCCGGCTGGGACCTATGGGGCCTTGTGCCCCTGGCCCAATGCGGCCAGGGCACTCCCTCATAGGCCCATGCCCCCTCCCGGAAGGTGGGTTCATGTTGGTCCCCTTCCAGAAGGTTCTAGAAGCTTCCGGTACAATACCGATTAACCCGGAACAATTCCGAACTCCAAAAACTGCACTGCCTTATATGAATCTTATTCTCCGGACCATTCCGGAACCTTCTCGTGATGTCCCGGATCCCATCCGAGACTCCGAAAAAAACTCATAACCAATTATCCAATCTATCTTAGCGTCGAGACACGTTAAGTGTGTAACCCCTGCGGGTTCGAGAATATGCAGACATGATCTTCTATCAATAATCAACAACGGGGTCTGGAAACCCATATTGACTCCCACACATTCATCGATGATCATATCGGATGAACCACGATGCCAGGATTCAATTAATTCCATATATATATTCCCTTCGTCTCGCGATATTTTACTTGCCCGAGATTCGATCGTCCGTACCGTCATACCTAGTTCAATCTCGTTCACAGCAAGTACTTTACTCGTTCCGTAATCCGATATCACTTTGTGATTAACTCCTTAACCACATGCTTGAAAGCGGTGTTGATATCGATTACCGAGTGGGCCCGAAGTATATCTCTCCGACTTGGGAGGGACAAATCCCATCTCGATACATACAACCCAACAGATACTTTCCGATCACCTGAGGGACACCTTTATGATCACCCTCTCATAGGATGACGTTTGATGACCTCAAAGCTTTATTCCGATACCAGGGAGTTGTATTATCTCATGGTCTAAGGAATACAATATTTGACATAAGAAAAGCTTTGCAAAGACGAACACGATGACACGATCTAATTGCTTCGCTTAGTTTGGGTCTGTCCACCATATCATTCTCCCAATGATATGATATCATTATTAATTGACAACTCATGTCCATGGTTAGGAAACCTTAACCATCATTAATCAATGAGCTAGTCCTTAGAGGCGTACTAGGGACACGGTGTTGTTCACAAACCACACAAGTATTAAAGTTTCCGCTTAATACAATTCTAGCATGGAATATAAACATTATCATGAACAAGAATTATAATAATAACATCTTTATTATTGCCTCTAGGGCATAATTCCAACATACCGATTCATTATCGGCGTCTCACAATTGGTGAATGGAAACTTGTTGAGGAAAGGCTACAAAAACGTCTTAATAGTTGGAAATGGAAATTGTTATCCCTTGGGGGAAGACTAGTACTCATAAATTCAGTACTTACTAATATGGTACTGTATATGATCTCGTTTTTCCAAATGCCAAAAGGGGTTTTGAACAAAGTGGATTATTTCTGTTCAAGATTCTTTTGGCAAGGGGATAGTAAGAAAAAGAAATATCGACTGGCCAGATGGAATGTGGTTTGCCGCCCGAAGGAGTTTGGTGGACTGGGCATACACGATTTGCAAGTCAAAAAACACCCGCCTTCTGGGCAAATGGCTTTTTAAACTACTTACTGAAGAATGTGTTTGGCAAACCATGTTATGGAGGAAATATGTGGGGTCCAAAGCTGTGTCTCAAGTGTTTTTGAGACCCGGAGATTCACATTTTTGGGCAGGTCTTATGGCCACCAAGAAACATTTCTTTCGTTTTGGTGCTTTTGAGATTAAGGATGGATCACAAATTAGGTTTTGGGAAGATAAGTGGCTAGGCCAAACTACTCTTCGCGAAAAGTACCCAGCTCTATATTCGATTGTTAGACACAAAGGGATACAATTTCCACAGTGATGGAGGACTATCCTCCTAATGTGTCTTTCAGAAGAAGTCTCATCGGACCTAGACTGTTATCTTGGAATAATCTATTATTACGGTTATCCATGATACAATTGTCGGACGGTGTTGACGTGTTCAAATGGAAATTACTGGAAAGTGGTAAATTTTCTGTTGGCTCACTATATAAAGCTTTGGTACAACCTGTTTGCCCAGTCGATGATAATAGTAAAATTTGGAAAATGAAAATACCCCTTAAGACGAAGATATTAGCATGGTATCTACGAAAAGGGGTAATTCTAACAAAAGATAATCTTGTAAAGAGCAATTGGCATGGAAGTACATAATGTGTTTTTTGTCATCAAGATGAGACAATTTGCCATTTATTCTTTCATTGCAAATTTGCTCGCTCTATATGGTCATTCATCCAAATAGCTTCTGGTTTATCTCCTCCACGTTAAGTAACCAATGTTTTTGGTAATTGGTTGCATGGAATTGTTGATAAGTACAGAACTTTGTTTAGGGTGAGAGCGCTTGCCATTATATGGTCGCTATGGCTTTGTAGAAATGACAAGATTTTTAATAACATTATGTCTTCTCCTCTGCAGGTTATTTGTCGAGCCATGGCTATCCTCCGATCATGGAATATTCTCCAACGCATGGAGTTTCGCGACTTATTTATGGAGGGATGCACGCGATTGGAGGACACGGCGAGGGATATTTTCTCACGACATGGATGGTCGCGTGATCTGAGGATTGATCTATCTTAGATTCCAGACTTTTTATCTTTTAGTGCCTTTTTGTAATGCCTGTCTACTTTTTGTCTTAGTCTGTCGTTTGTGTGGCTGTGTGCATCTTGGTTATGCAGAGGCCGGGTGTAAGAATTAAACAATTGGTTAATAAATGCGTCCATTTCCAAAAAAAGAAGAAGAAGAAGTTTACGAGAAAGTGAAAGTAAAATGTCATATGAGATGCAACGGTCTACTCTCCCGGCGTAATTTTGCCAAGTGCTTTAGCACATTATCTAAAAGCTTAAGCGTGGACGTTTTGAGGGTACTTGTCGTGCTTCCTCGTTGGGGATATCTTCACCGGACCGATCCATCCGGTCCAACTGTCCGTGCGGACGCACGGGGCCGATGCCTAGCGGGCCGATTCATCCGGTGAAATGTGTCCGGCTCGACCGATTCATGCATCTAATCTGGGGCTCGATTGCGTTGGCGCGGACAGCGCAGACGTCGTGTTCGCGCGTGCCACTGGCCCACCCGTCAGCGCCCGCGGCATTGATTTCAGACGAGGTCAGCGGCACCGATTCAGAGGAAGGCTGACCGATGGCAGCCTGCGTCAACGCGACGGCGCGCTGACCCACTGGGCGTCGCCTGCGTTCTTGCTCCGCATTGATGGCGAAGGAGCGGGAAGCTGTGCGTGTTCGCGGGCGAAGGGGCTATTTAACCCTGCGCCCGTCGGTGCCACACTTCTCACCTATCGCCATCGCAAACCCTAGCCGCCGCCACTGCGAACGATGAAGACGTTGTTATGGCTGAAGAAGGGGATGGGCAAGAACGACCACGAGGCGTCTGGCTCTAGCAGCCAGCGTTCCGGCCGGATGTCGGCATTCCTCCACGGCACGTCCCTGTCGCCTCCGTGATGCGTGCACCCAATGTTGTCGTGGGACACTTCTTTGGAACCCCAAGAGCAAGGTGTGATGAGCACAGCATCAAGTTTTCCTCAGTAGAGACTGAGGTTATCGAACCATAAGGAGGAAGGATATGTCACACATGTGTTGCAAACAGCGTGGAGACCTGCACAACATAAACTCAAGACTTTGTCCCAACAAATCAGTGAGGTTGTCAAGCTCACCGGTTTGCTGTAACAACGGATTAACTGTATGGTGTGGAAGGTAATGGTGGTTTGCAGCAAGTAAACAGTAACAATGGAAGATGTATCAATGGTAAAGATTGTACCGGGGTCCATAGTTCACTAGAGGTGCTCTCCTTAGATAAACACCATGGCATGAAGGATAAACAAATTACAATAGGCCAATTGACAGGAACTGAGCAAGGCATAACAATGCAATACTAGTCAGAAAGATCCTATGACATTCGATTGGGCAATACAACAATATACATAGAACGCCATCAAACTGCATCTATGACTAGAAGTCCACCTTTAGGTTATCATCCGAACCCCCTCTAGTATTAAGTTGCAAGCAACAGACAACTGCTTTAAGAAAAGTGTGTAAGGTAAACAATCCACTTGTTCCATGAACAAGAGACCGTTGTTTCCTCCCTAGTAGCAACATCACATCTACAACCGAAGAGATTTCTTTCACTTTCCTTGGAAACTAGAGGCATGAACCCACTATCGAACATAAATACCCCTCTTGGAGTCACTAGCAACTACTTGGCCAAGATAGCTACTAACAACGGAGAGCATGCAAGATCACGAACAACACAGACATGATAGAATCATAAAGACAAAACCACTAACCAAACTGACATAATAATCTCAATATCTATCGGATCCCTGCAAACACAACATGCATGATTACAAATAGATTAGATCTTGATTATAAACGGATCTCACAAGATCTATACATGAAAGCACGAGGAGGAGATACAACCATCTAGCTACTACATGGACCCATAGTCCAAGGTGGAACTACTCACGCATCATACCGGAGAGAAGGCCTTCGGGATGATCTCCCCTCCGGTAGGGTGCCGGGAAGAACTTCATCTAGGGACGACGGCGGCGGCGGCTACATAAGGTTTCGTGGAGTTTTGATCGGGTACTTAGGGTTTCTGCATCAGGGGCTTCTTATAGGCGAAGGGGCGAGGCCGGGAGGCGACCAGGGGGGCCACACCCTGCCCAGGCGCGGGCCCACCCCTGGCCGCACCTAGGGGGTTTTGGCCGCCCTGGCTCTCATCTCCGTCTTATCTTCTAGATTCGTGTCCCTCACGGTAAAATATTGACTTTGGCTTTTGTCCCGTCCAATTCCGAGAATATTGATTTTCTGCCTTTCTGGAACCAAAAACAGAAGAAAACAGGCAACTGGCACTGTGGCAACTTGTTAATAGGTTAGTTCCAGAAAAGATATAAAAATACCTCAAAGTATAGACAAAGCAAAGCAAAGTAGATACTAAACAAGCATGGAGCATAAAAAATTATAGATACGTTTCCGACGTATCAAGCATCCCCAAGCTTAACTCCTGCTCGTCCTCGAGTAGGTAAGTGATAAAAAGAATAATTTTTGAGGTGACATGCACCTTGAAAACCAAGATCAAACCATTTGCAATCATTGAAAGCTAGGAACAAAGAACTCAAGACATGTGCATGAAAGATGGAGTTCTAACAATAAGACATAGTAACTATGCATGCAACATGAAAGGCTACAAACAAAGATCATGAATAACATGCATTGAAAAACATCTGTTTGTTTCATATACAGAAAACATAGCATAGTGGCAATCATCTTGCCCCTCATAGAGTAGCAAATAGATGCATATGACACCTTCAAAGTTCACAAGGGTGACTAGAAACAAGTAGCACAAGAACAAGTAATATCACAATATGCATCAATCAATAAGTTTTGGGGCACTACCCATAGAATGACAACTATGCTCTCTTAATGGTGCCTAAAAGTAGAAGGTGGATACTCAAATTATGGTGGAAGAAAGGCCTTTCATAAAGGAAGCGGGGATTTCAAGTTTCAAAAAGAGTTTCTAAAAATTATAGTACTTGTTAGCTTTCAGCCCTCATTGCCCCTATCATAAGCATTTTGAAGTGATTAAGGTTAAAGTGAACAAAGATGGAGTATATAATTGACAAAGTATAAGTTAGCAATCTCAAGTCCCTTGAATACGAGGGCCACACCTCATGCTACTCAACTTCAGTCACCTGTAAGTTCTTATCATTGTAAGTATTTGCATATCATAGAGAACCGCCAACCGGGTATCCCTTGCACATGGTACATGATCTATCCCATAACCAAAGACAAGGAAAGCAGACAATAAGCATCTCAGCGATTTTTTTATTTACTATACGCATAGCTTTTTATTGAGGATGCTTCATAGATAGCTCACTATGGTGATGCTGCAAGTTTCCACCATGATTAGGCTTCGCTTAGGCTAGCAGCCCAGGCGTTTCTCTAACATAAAATACAAACTCCACGGACTTACAAGTTCCCTCTTTATTTCACACCGGTGACATACATAGACAAAAGATCATGATATCATCTGAGTACAAAGTACAAGTGCAATGTTGAAAACGTTCCCTGCGGTAGCACGGTTCTGCTAATTCCAACGTATAAGTGCAAGCATATACAACATAGATGACACAATGGTACAAGTTTATTAGGGGCAAAGAATATAAAGTGTCCCATCAAGTTCGCGGGGGCTTTAATCACTAAGTTTTCACATAACAAAATAGTTTTTAATTGGAAGATAGCTGAAAACAAGAATATAGTTGGAATGGTGTAATACACCATGCATAGGAATTTATAGTGGACACTTTGTAATAACTTAGTTTCTTGGGAGTTGGAAGCATGAGTAGAGCTTCTCATACAAGTGGAGGCTAGCAAAAGACTGGGAGCAACCAACTAAGTGAGCAATAATGGCCATAATCATGCAGAGCAACAAAGCATTACTAATTAAAGCATAGAGTGGTACTACAAGTAAAGGACTAGATGATCATAGAGGCTATGGTGACTTTTCATAGTCATAACATGGTGTGAGCATGTGCCAATTCAACCCAAACAAAGCATCAAAGGAGAAAACCACAATACTATGCTTTTGCATGCTAAAACAACGCATAATTTATTCAAGGCACACTAAGCAATCCCAATTGTTTGGAACAACACATGCTACAGCAATAATCACTAAGTATAATGCCAAAACAACAACTAGCATGTCATGCTAGAGTCTAAGTCACAGTCAATGCAAGCTCCTCTTGCACTTACAAGCAAGAACTTACTACTCCTTTCCAACACCAATCAACTTATTTGCAAAACAACACAGTGAGAACGGGGGTACAAACTTCTTTATTTAAGCAAACTAAACAACCTAAACAAGGCAAACGAAAACTAAGACGCTTCAAGAACAACACAACTGTGCATGAAACAATAAAAACGAAGTTTCTAGATAGACCTGGGCTTTTTATTTGAAGAAGGGGATGCCTTGGGCATCCCCAATATTTGACGCTTGTACCTCTTGGATATTTCTTGGGGTGACACCGGGGTGGAATGACCAAGCTTGAGCTTTTGTCCATTTTTCATCTCATTACATTATTCTCTCTCTACACCTGAATTTTTTTCCTTCATACAGAACTTCACACAATCTTTATTAGCAACATTAGTGTATTCAAAAGATATTAGACCTCTGGCAAAGCTTTGGAACAGAAAAACTTTTCACTAAAAACACAAGATACAGTAGTAACTCCTTCAAAAAGCTCAATTTACCTAAAGAGAACTCAAAAAGGAATCAATAAGAAGTAAATGCAAACAATGGCAGAAATCTGTCAAAACAGACTAGCAGGTAGAAACCGATTTTTTCAAAAATCTTATGTTGCTCAAATCAAAAAGTTTTGAACTAATGAAAGCCAGCTAACATACTGGGGGATTTATTTGTAAATTTTCAGCTCAATCCGTGTTATAGAGACTCCTCACGAAATTTTTGGTGGAGGACATAAATCTGTTTCGGGACAGCAACTCCCCAAATCTTACTTCCCTCTCATTAGAGGTCATTCTTGGCACAAAAAGCACACAAAAAGGATAAGGAGATGTCATTACTGAAGTAGTAACTTCCAAGACTCAAGGAAACTCTTGGGTTATCTCCCATTAAGTACTTTTCTTTAACACCTTTAAGTTAGGCACAAGAAGCAAGAAGAATCAAGTATTTTAAAATGAGGAAGCATTAACATCAAACCTTGCTTTCAAAGGAGGAGTAAAAAGCAACTTCTCTCTCCTCATAGGAAAGTGTTCAATAACTTTATTGAATGGAAAATGATATTTAATGGTGCCTTCTTTCATATCAATGATGGCACCAACTGTTCTAAGAAAAGGTCTTCCCAAAGTGATAGGACAAGAAGCATTGTATTCAACATACCAAAACATAGAAATCCACATGGACATAAGCATTGTTCACCATAATAAGAACATCATTAATACTCCCCATGAGTTTCTTCTTAGCATTATCATTGAGTGGGACATCCAAATAACAATCTTCTAAAGGTGGCAAATCAAGCATTTCATAAATCTTCCTAGGCATAATAGAGACACTAGAACCAAGATAACATGAAGCTTTGAGATCAAAATCATTCACTTGCATATTAATAATAGGTTCCCAACTATCTTCTACTTTCCTAGGAATAGAAGCTTTGTGTTTTAGCTTCTCTTCCTTAATCTTAACAAGAGCATCTGTAATGTGTTTGGTGAAAGCAACATGCATATCACTAGCATCACGACTTCTAGCAAGATTTTGTAGGAACATAATCACTTCAAAAATATTGCAACCATCAATATCAAAATCAAACTTAGCATCACTAGTAGTAGGCTCAATGGTCTTAGGCATAGTAGGAGGAGGAACAGGGACTACTTGTGGTTTAGTGGTGATGGTGCACACACTATTGTTTCTATAAATTCCAGCTTCCCTTTCCCACTTAGCATGAAGTTGAGCCAATAGCCTAACATTTTCATCAATAGTAACTTGTATGGCATGAGCAGTAGCAAAAGGTATTTTCCATAGTTTCAGGTTTAGCAGCCATTTTATTAATCAAGGAGGACTAAGCTTCAGATAGAGAGGATATATTTTTCTCAGCACTCAAAATATTTGACTGTAAACTAGGAATTTCTCTATTCAGATTATCAAGCTGATGACTAATTTTTTTCAAGATAATAGATTGTTCCTCCATAGTTTTAGTGGAAATCTTATTTTGCTCATATTGCATCTGCATCAAAATTTTAGTCGATCTCTCTACTTCTAGAATACTTTCTTTACTAGGCATTCTAGATCTACCATGATAAATATTTCCACTAGGAGGATAATGCCTATAATTACCATAAGTATTGTTGCCAAAATTGTTGTTTCTAATGAAGTTCACATCAACTTGCTCTTCTTGAGAAACCAAAGAGGCTAAGGGAACACTATTAGGATCTATAGGAGCTTTCCCATTAACAAGCATATCCATAATAACATCAATCTTATCACTCAAAGATGAAGTTTCCTCAACAGAATTTACCTTCTTACCATGTAGAGCTCTCTCAGTGTGCCATTCAGAGTAGTTAACCATCATATTATCAAGGAGTCAAGTTGCAGCACCCAAAGTGATGCTCATAAAGGTACCTCCAGCAGCTGAATCCAACAGGTTTCTTGGGGAGTGATGACCCACAAGTATAGGGGGTGTATCGTAGTACTTTCGATAAATAGGAGTGTCGATCCCAACGAGGAGCAGAAGGTGTTGACTAGTGGTATGGAGCAGGAAATCTCTGTAAATACTTAGCAAACAGATTTTAGGGGTTTTCTGATAAAGCAACAAAACAAAGTGCAAGTAATAAAGAACAAACACAGCAAGTGGCCCAATCCTTTCTTAGCAAAGGACAAGCCGGTGGAAATACTTATAAGGACCAAACGTTCTCGAGGACACATGAGAATTTTGTCAAGTGCTTTCGCTTCAAATAGCTAAGTACTCTTCTTTGGTATTGTAAGTGTTGTATGGGTGAAACTGTGCTAATGTACCGACCTTACTTGGACTAATACATACTTGTGATTAAACCCCCTGCAAGCATCCGCAACTATAGGAAAGTAATTAAGATATAAACCTAACCACAGCCTTAAACTCTGAGATCATACGCTCCCTTGTGCAAAGGTGTCCTAACGGGGGTTCAGGTTTCTGTCACTCCGGCAACCCCACAATTAGTAGCCAAATACACAATGCATTCCCCTAGGCCCATAAATGGTGAAGTATCATGTAGTCGACGTTCACATGACACCACTAGAAGAATAGCACCACAACTTAAATACTAAACCATTGAATAATAACTCAACACAGATCCACTAATAACAACATGACTTCTCCCATGTCCTCAAGAACTAGACGAACTACTCACAAGACATCATATGGATCAAGATCAAAGATGATATGATAATGGATAACAATCTGAACATAAACAATAATCCAATGGTTCCACTCACAAGCATCAACTACAATAGTAATTAACACCGAGAAAGTTCCCCTAAGAACTAAAGCAATATCCAACACAATTGGTATAGCAGGACGGAGTGGTGATGATGGTGCTGGTGGATATGATGGTGTGGATGATGATGATGATCACAATAAAGCCTAGCTTGATGATGGTGTTGATGGCGATGATCTCCCCTCTCCGGAAAGGAGTTTCCCCGATAGAAATCTGTCTGCCAGAGAGATCTTTCTCTCTCGGTGTTTTCCGCCCCGCAGAGGCGGCGGAAATCTATCTGTGGTCGCCCCCCTTGTGTTAGGGTTCCGTAAGGAAGATATAGGCGAGAGGGCAGAGTCGAAGGCCAGGCAGGTGGGGCCACACCTGCCCTAGGTGCAGGGCAAGGTGGGCTCGCGCCTAGGGGGTGTGGGCCCCCTGTGGCCCTTCTTCGCCTCCCCTTCTGGCTTCCTCTGTCTTCTGGGAAGATATAGTTTTCCAATATTTTTCTGGTATTTTTCTGATCTTCGTGAAATTGCATCAAAACACCTCCTTTTCCATCAAAATCTAGACTCTGGCAGTTCATCCTCCAAGAATCATCCAACATTCAAAAACAGTAGAAAAGACATAAGTAATACCTCATAATAAGACATATATCAATGAATAGAGGCTAATTATGATATAGAATGGTGATGCAAATTGGATGTATCAACTCCCCCCAATCTTAGACCTTCGCTTGTCCCCAAGCAAAAACTGAGCTCAGTAAACATGTCCATAGGTTTATGGTGTGAAGTGTTGATAAAAGAATACGGACAAGAAGTATCACACTTACCATTACACAACTCAAAGAAGAAAGCAACTCACCATTATATAACTTAGCTTGCAACAAGTACATGAGTCACAATAGAGATTCATAAAGATAAATCATAATTGGAATTGGAAAACTCTTGTTCTTGGTCAGAGAACAGCTGGCAAAGAGTTTCACAAAAAGCTTTTTGTAGAAGTTTTCAAAACAGGAGCACTCTTTGCTCAAAAAGGTTTTTCAATGAAGGCTTTCAAAGTAATACTCAATAGATAAGAGTCTTGTGCAAACAAGGAAGATAAAGAACATGATTGAATAAATCACCATATGAATGCTTGCAACACAACAACTCAAATGCTTGCTGGAGATAGAGAGGAAGTAGGTTTACTGACTCAACTTAGAAAATAGGAGAAAGGTCCCTTCATAGAGGGAATCAGGGATTACAAGTCATAAAGAGCTTCCAAAAGATTATGGTACTTACTAGCTTTGAGCCCTCACTGCCCCTATCATAGGCATCTTAAGATGATTAAGGTTAAAGTTCACAAACATGGAGTATATGCTTGATGAAATATAAGTTGGCAATCTCATGTCCCTTGAATATGAGGGTCACTCCTCATGCTACTCAACTTCAGTTACCGGTAAGTTCTTGTCATTGTAAGTACATACGTATCATAGAGAACCGCCAACGGGGTACCCCTTGCACATGGTACAGGAGCTATCCCATAACCAAATTGACAAGGCAAGCAGACAATCAGCGATCTTTTTATTTACTATGTGCATAGCTTTTTACTGAGGATGCTTCATAGATAGCTCACTATGGTGATGCTGCAAGTTTCCACCATGATTAGGCACGGCTTAGGCTAGCGGCCCAGGCGTTTCTCTAACACAAAATACAGACTCCATGGACTTACAAGTTCCCTCTTTATTTCACACCATTGACATCCACAGACAAAAGAGCACAATATCAACTATGTACAAGGTACAAGTGCAATGTTGAAAGCGTTCCCCGTGACAACACGGTTCTGCTAATTCCAACGTATAGATGCAAGCATATACAACTTTGATGACACAATGGTTCAAGTCTATTAGGGGCAAGAAAATAAGGTGTGCCATCAAGTTCGTGAGAGCTTTACTAACTAGTTTTCACATAACAAAATACTTTTTAATTCGAAAGATAGATGAATCTTGAGAATTTGCTTGGAATAGAAATAATGCTAATAGGTAGATATGGTGTACACAAATGGCAAAGGTTTTGGTTCAAAGGGATTGGAAACATGAGAAGTATGCCTTCTCAAAACAGGTTTTTGGCTAGCAAGGCTGGGTAGCAAGCAAGAGAGTTGAAAGAAACAAGCAAACCTACAAGTGATAAAGCCAAACATGCAATCTTCCTTGAAGGCACAAAAGATCTTAAATAAAGAATACTAAACTTCTGAGCCAACAAGAAAGAAAATAAATGTACAAAATACCTGTAAGTTTTTCTCCTTTTCTTTCAAACCTCAAAAAGTATTGCTCTGACCAGAGCTTGGCTTGCCAAAACCAATTTAGATCAACTTGATGATCCCAAACTGATGCCAATACTGATCAACAAGATCCATCATATAATAGAGATTGCAAACTAAAATAAGAAGTGCAAAAAAGTAAAAAATGAAACTTCTCATTAATAGTCCATAAAGGCACTAACACCAAGGGATACATAGATAATCAACTAAAGGAGAGATACTTCCACATGCAAACCAAACTATAATATAACTTATCTACCAAATATATGAATCCACTAAAAAGGTAAAATATAAAAGATAATGGTTGTGATACCACGACACTCCCCCAAGCTTGGAACAAGCCAAAGGGATGCCAAACCTGATGACGAATTACTCCTTCGGTGGTGGTGTTCTCTTGATAAGATCTTCAATAAGTTTCTTCAAATCCTCAATCTCAAAGGTCAGAGCACGAATCAACTCCGAGTTCTGCTCAATGCGGTTCATGATCATGTCAGGCTGAGAATTCCAGTCGTTGCTATTCTTCCCCACTCTTCCTTCTTAGTATGCTCCTCCCCTGCATGGTTAGAACGAGGCATATCCCACATCGAGGGCAAGTTCCCTTTGGGCACATGTTGATATTGACGCTCATGTATAAGAGTATGGAAAGGTCTCTTGGTGCGTGGAGGATATGACCGTGGATTGTAGATAAGACGCGGAGGTTTCCCTCCTGTAGACATCCGTGCTGTCCTCCTAAGCTTGGTAGGTTTTGCCACCACTCCAATGCTTGTGGCGGTAGTGCGGGTGTCCGGTTTCTTGTCCTCCTCCATGTCTTCTTCATCCCCTACCAAAATCTCCTCCTCCTTGGGATTTTGAGGATCATCTTCCTTGGGTTCTTGCCTTTGTCATTGGCAGAGACCATGGTGCTCTAAACTTGAAAAGTTTTCCTCACAGAAATAGATCGAAACAAAAACACGAAGAGAACACGATGTACTAACCTTGGGGGATCCAGGGGGTTATATATTACGAAGTTTCAAAGCATAAGGAAGGTTTTGATACAAAAACGAGGCGAAGACGGAGCTCGGGGGAGGCACACCCCCTCCACGCGCGGGGCAAGGTGGGCCCGCGCACCCACCCCGGTCTCCGGTTACTCCTCTGTTCCATCTCGTAACTTCCCTTATGTATTAACAACATCACAAATATAAAAATATTGGGGTTTCATGAACCTTCTGTTTTCACCACTTTTACCTATTTAAAACCGAACTCTGTAGACTTCTTTTCTCCTTCTCCTAGAATTTCCTTTCCTACAAGGTCTCACACAAACCTCAATGGCAACATTAGTGTAATAAAAAACAATTACCCTTTAGTCACACACTTCAACTAAAATCCATCAAAACAAAGGCTTCTGTAAGAGGCAAATGCAAATGATAACAGAAATCTGTCAAAACAGACCAGCAGGTAAAGATTGATTTTTTTGAAAACCTTCTGTTGCTCAAATAAAAAAGTGCAGAACTAATGAAAGTTGGGTAACAACTTGGCGAACAAGCTCAGAAAAATACAGGTCCATCCAATGTACTGAGCTCCCTCATGAATTTTTATAATGCAGCACAAAAATCTGTCCCATGACAGCCACTTTTCACAACTCCTCTACTTCACAAAAGTAGTTGAACTTGACACAAAAACCAAAACAAAAAGGATAAGGAGTGGTTATTACTGAAGTAATAACTACCAAGACTCGAGAAAACTCTTGTGTTATCTCCCAACAAGTACCTTTCTTTAATGCCTTTAAGTTAGGCTTGAAAGTTTCAAAAATGCTCACATAGGATATATATATATATATATATATATATATATATATATATATATATATATATATATATGGAGTGAAAGAGAGCATCAAGAAGCAAATAACCAACACATTTGAGTCTAACCCACTACCTATGCATGGGGGTATCATGAGAAAATGAATTATTGAAACAAAAAGCCACCAACATGGGAAGACAGAATAGATGCAACTTCAAAGCTTTCAACATAAAACGGGGAAACTTAACATTATTGAGATGCATAAAACCATGTTTCCCTCTCTCATAATAACTTTCAGTAGAACTTTGAATAAAGTTGACAATATAACTGTCACTGGCAACAACTTTATCATTAGAATGAGCATACTTACAATCACCCAAAAGAGGTCCAAGGTCATAAACTGGATCAATAGAAGCAAGTTGTTCCATCCTAAAATCTTTATTAGGCAAGTTGTTTTCACAAAGAGCTTTAGCAAATTTGTAAAAGTTAAACTCATAAGAATCTCCATCAAACTTAGTTAAAACTTTCTCTTTCTTACAATCTATAATAGCTCCACAAGTGTTCAAGAAAGGTCTACCAAAAATGATAGGACAAGTTTTGCTAGCTGCAGAATTAAGCACTAGAAAATCAGCAGGATACTTAATCTTACCGCAAAGAACCTCCACATATATTACAATACCAATGGGGAAAATGGTTTCCTTATTTGCAAGGTGAATGACCACATCAATGTCCTCAAGCTCACAAGGACCAATTTCATGCATAATTTCCCTGTAAAGCTCATAAGGAATAGCACTAGAACTAGCACCAATATCACATAAACCATAGTAGCAATGATCACCAATTTTAACAGAAAGCACATGAACACTAGCTTTTCTAGCCTTACTAGGATGAGAGATAATATTAGAAGCGTCTTCACATAAGACAATGTGCTCATCCTCTATATTTCTAGCGTCAAGATCTTTCACAATAGCTACCACAGGTTCAATATTCAATTGCTCATAAGGCTCCACAGTTTTCTTTGTACCTTTGTTATTTGCATTAATCATCATAGAATACTCCTTTACCTTAGCTGGGAAAGGTATTTTCTTAACATAAGGTTCAAACACAATATGATTAGTAGTACAAACTTCAGTACTTCTAACAGGAACATGACTAACAACATCTTTATAAGGAGCATGGTACTTGTTCCACTTATTTTTGGGAATTTCTATGTAAGAGGCAAAGGCCTTAGAACAGTTGGCAATACTTTGGGAATCAAGACCAAACTCATTACTAATATTATGGAAGTCATTAGTTCCCATAAAAGATTTAATGCATTCATAATCATATTTTATACCTGACTTTCTTCCTTCGTCATTTTCCCAAGCTTCAGTGTTCTCTTGAATACGGTCTAGTATATCTCATTTAGCTTCCTCCTTCATACGTGTGAATGATCCAACACAAGAAGGATCTAGTAAATCTTTATCATGAAGAGAAAGCCTAGCATAAAATTTATTGATATTAATATTGTTAGGGAGTTCATGAATAGGACATTTAAGCATTAATAACTTCAATATCCCCCAAGCTTGAGTTGTACCCTCTACATCACGAGGCCAAAAGTTATATATCAGATTTCTATCCTTATGAATCTCACTGGGAGGATAGAATTTAGAATAAAAGAGAGATGTCATTTCCTCCCATTACATGGATTGTCCATTCTTTAGCAGCTTATACCATTCTTCAGCTCTCCCTTTCAAGGATATAGAGTAACTTTTTATTTACCTGTTCAATTGTGATACCTGCACACTTAAACAACCCGCATAATTCATGGATAAAAAGCAAATGATCACCAAGATGGGCAGTTCCATCCCCAGAATAATAATTATCCATAACACGATCAACAATACTTGTAGGTATCTTAAAAGGATCTATCTCAACAGGTGGTGGTTCATCTACTACTCTAGCAGTAGTAGTAGTTTTCCCAAACAGAAAAACAAGTGGGTTATCCATATTGGAAACAAAGTAACAAGCAGTAACAAAAAGCAATACTCACAGTAGAAGTTTCCTTTACCAGTTCCACTCTTCAATAGCATTTCACTCCCCGGCAACGGCGCCAAAAAATAGTCTTGATGACCCACAAGTATAAGGGGTGTATCATAGTACTTTTGATAAATAGGAGTGACGATCCCAACGAGGAGCAGAAGGTGTTGACTAGTGGTATGGAGCAGGAAATCTCTGTAAATACTTAGCAAACGGATTTTTAGGGGTTTTCTGATAAAGCAACAAAACAAAGTGCAAGTAATAAAGAACAAACGCAGCAAGTGGCCCAATCCTTTCTTAGGAAAGGACAAGCCGGTGGAAATACTTATAAGGACCAAACGTTCTCGAGGACACATGGGAATTCTGTCAAGTGCTTTCGCTTCAAATAGCTAAGTACTCTTCTTTGGTGTTGTAAGTGTTGTGTGGGTGAACCTGTACTAATGTACCGACCTTACTTGGACTAATACATACTTGTGATTAAACCCCCTGCAAGCATCCGCAACTACAGGAAAGTAATTAAGTTATAAACCTAACCATAGCCTTAAACTCTGAGATCCTACGCTCCCTTGTGCAAAGGTGTCCTAACGGGGCTTCAGGTTTCTGTCACTCTGGCAACTCCACAATTAGTATCCAAATACACAATGCATTCCCCTATTCCCATAAATGGTAAAGTATCATGTAGTTGATGTTCACAT
Organism: Avena atlantica; assembly: GCA_910589765.1. Taxonomy (NCBI): domain Eukaryota; kingdom Viridiplantae; phylum Streptophyta; class Magnoliopsida; order Poales; family Poaceae; genus Avena; species Avena atlantica. The sequence goes on from OU342733.1 coordinate 361,451,800, forward strand.
GACACCACTAGAAGAATAGCACCACAACTTAAATACTAAACCATTGAATAATAACTCAACACAATCCACTACTAACAACAAGACTTCTCCCATGTCCTCAAGAACTAACGAACTACTCACGAGACATCATATGGATCAAGATCAAAGATGATATGGTGATGGATAACAATCTGAACATAAAAATAATCCAATGGTTCCACTCACAAGCATCAAATACAATAGTAATTAACACCGGGAAAGTTTCCCCTAAGAACTAAAGCAATATCCAACACAATTATTACAGCGGGACGGAGTGGTGATGATGGTGCTAGTGGATATGATGGTGTGGATGATGATGATGATCCCGGTGAAGCCTAGCTTGATGACGGTGTTGATGGCGATGATCTACCCTCTCCGGGAAGGAGTTTCCCCGGCAGAAATCTGTCTGCCAGAGAGATATTTCTCTATCGATGTTTTCCGCCCCGCAGAGGCGGCGGAAATCTATCTGTGGTCGCCCCCCTCGTGTTAGGGTTCCATAAGGAAGATATAGGCGAGAGGGCAGAGTCGGAGGCCAGGCAGGTGGGCCACACCTGCCCTAGGCGCGGGGCAAGGTGGGCTCGCGCCTAGGGGGTGTGGGCCCCCTGTGGCCCTTCTTCGCCTCCCTTCTGGCTTCCTCCGTCTTCTGGGAAAATATAATTTTCCAATATTTTTCTGGTATTTTTCTGATCTTCGCGAAATTGTATCAAAACACCTCCTTTTCCATCAGAATCCAGACTCCGGCAGTTCATCCTCCAAGAATCATTCAACATGCAAAAACAGTGGAAATACATAAGTAATACCTCATAATAAGACATATATCAATGAATAGAGATAAATTATGATATAGAACGGTGATGCATATTGGACGTATCAAGGAGAAGTTCAAACCTGCATAAAAAGTCTGGATAATCATCCAAGCAGTGAGTCCATGAGTGGGACAATTCTTAACCAAAGATTTCATTCTTTCCCAAGCTTGAGCAACATGTTCATCATCAAGTTGTTTAAATTTCATAATGTCACTTCTCATAGATATAATCTTAGTAGGAGGGTAGTACTTTCCAATAAAAGCATCTTTGCACTTAGTCCAAGAATCAATACTATTTTTAGACAAATATAGCAACCATTCTTTAGCTTTTCCTCTCAAGGAGAAAGGAAAAAAGCTTGAGCTTAATAATATCTCCATCTACATCCTTATACTTTTTCATCTCACAAAGTTCAACAAAGTTATTGAGATGTGCAGAAACATCATCAGAACTAGCACCAGAAAATTGCTCTCTCATCACAAGATTCTACAAAGCATGCTTAATTTCATAAAAGGTAGCATCAAGAGCAGGCGGAGCAATAAGAGTGCTTAGGAAATCATTGTTGTTGGTGCTAGTGAAGTCACACAACTTGGTGTTCTCAGCAGAGTTTATTTTGGCAAAGGTGGGCAAGCCAAAAACAGCAGCAGCAGCTAGAGCAGGAACTGATTTTTTTGTGTTTTTGAATGAAGCAAGCAAACCAAACTAGACTGTTTTTTTTGGGTTTTTTTGAAAAGAAGCAAACAAAACCGCAAAAGAAATAAAGCAAACTAAAAATGAAGTAAAGAGAAAGGAAGTGAAGGACTCCCCTTGTGAAGACGTCCTTAGCCTCCCCGCCAACGGCGCCAGAAATCCTTGATGCATGCACCCAATGTTGTCGTGGGACACTTCGTTGGAACCCCATGAGCAAGGTGTGATGAGCACAGCAGCAAGTTTCCCTCAGTAGAAACCGAGGTTATCGAACCGGAAGGAGGAAGGAAACGTCACACATGTTTTGCAAACAACGTGGAGACCTGCACAACACAAACTCAATACTTTGTCCCAACGAATCAGTGAGGTTGTCAAGCTCACCGGTTTTCTGTAACAAAGGATTAACTGTATGGTGTGGAAGGTAATGGTGGTTTTCAACAAGTAAACAGTAACAGTGGAAGATGTATCAATGGTAAAGATTGTACCGGGGTACATAGTTCACTAGAGGTGCTCTTCTTAGATAAACAACATGGCATGAAGGGTAAACAAATTACAGCAGGGCAATTGACAGGAACTGAGCAAGGCATAACAATGCAATACTAGTCAAAAAGATCCTATGAGATTCGATTGGGCAATATAACAATATACATAGACCGCCATCCAACTGCATCTATGACTAGAAGTCCACCTTTAGGTTATCATCCGACCCTCCTACAGTATTAAGTTGCAAGCAACAGACAACTGCTTTAAGCAAAGTGTGTAAGGTAAACAATCCACTTGTTTCATGAACAAGAGACCGTTGTTTTCTCCCTAGTAGCAACATCACATCTACAACCGAAGAGATTTATGCCACTTCCTTTGGAAACTAGAGGCATGAACCCACTATTGAGCATAAATACCCCCTCTTGGAGTCAACAACAACTACTTGGCCAAGATAGCTACTAACAACAGAGAGCATGCAAGGTCATAAAAAATACAGACATGATCGAATCATAAAGACAAAACCACTAACCAAACTGACATAATAGTCTCAATATCCATCGGATCCCTGCAAACACAACATGCATGATTACAAATAGATTAGATCTTGATCATAAACGAAGCTCACAAGATCTATACATGAAAGCACAAGGAGGAGATACAACCATCTAGCTACTACATGGACCCATAGTCCAAGGTGGAACTACTCACGCATCATACCGGAGAGAAGGCCTCCGGGATGATCTCTCCTCCGCCAGGGTGCCGGGAAGAACTTCAGATCCCCCGATCTAGGGACGACGGTGGCGGCGGCTACAAAAGGTTTCTTGGAATTTTGATCAGGTACTTAGGGTTTCTGCATCTGGGGCTTCTTATAGGCGAAGGGGCGAGGCCGGGAGGCGACCAGGGGGGCCACACCCTGCCCAGGCGCGGGCCCACCCCTGGCCGCGCCTAGGGGGGTTTGGCCGCCCTGGCTTGCGTCTCCGTCTCGTCTTCTGGATTCGTGTCCATCACGATAAAATTTTGACTTTGAATTTTGTCCCATCCAATTCCGAGAATATTGATTTTCTGCCTTTCTGGAACCAAAAACAGAAGAAAACAGGCAACTGGCACCGTGACAACTTGTTAATAGGTTAGTTCCAGAAAAGATATAAAAAAACCTCAAAGTGTAGACAAAGAAAAGCAAAGTAGATACTAAACAAGCATGGAGCATAAAAAATTATAGATACGTTTCCGATGTATCACTCTGCCGCGGCCAGAGGATTTCTGGGGCCGCCGCGTGGAGGCTCGCCCGCCACCGCGGCCGAAGGGAGAGTGCCGCGATCGGCAGTACTTCCGCATCGCGGAGTACGAGCGCCGTTGGAGGGAGGAACGAGCCGGGGGAGGAGATCCACCGTCGGATCAGGGGCCTCCCGCCGGCTCTACGGTGAGACCCTGCCTACCAGAGCGAGGCCTACTGGAAGGAGTGACTCGACTGGGAGCACAAGGTGCGGAGCGCCACCACCATCCGCCATGACCTGCAGCCGGGGGAGGTCTACCCCATCCCCGACATCGACTCGGACGAGGAGGGCACTGTCAACCACTCTGACGTTGAGCTCGGCAGCGAGGACGACAACGACGAGGGCAACGACGACGACATCATCATCAAGCAGGGGCGGTGGACGACGTCGCCGCCAACCTGCCCCCGGAGTACCGCGAGGTACTGGCGCGGGGCTACGAAGAGGACGTCTTTACCGAGCAAGCCATTGCGGCCAGCGCGCAGGAGGAGGCCCAGTGGCGCGGCTACGAGGAGGCCCTCGCGCTCACCCACATGGTGGCTGAGACGAACGCCCAACTACCTCCACCGCTGCCGCTGCCGGTTTGGGCGCCTCTGATCGCGCCGGAGGTGGGGATAGAGCTGTCGCACCTCTAGCTATGGGGCCATCATGTCAATGTGTCATTTGATTTAGGGTGGTCGGTGAACAGTGGTTCGGTGCTAATTTCCGCATGGGAGGGAGATTTCTTCAAGTCTCCGCTTCCTGTGTTGTGAATTACTCCCTCCGTTTTAAAATATAAGATTTTTAGCTTTATGAAACAAATGTATGTAGACTACTTTTAATCGGTAGGTTCATTTATATTTAAAATGAATCTATACACTAAAAAAAGTCTAGATATATTTTATTCATAAATCTAAAACATCTTATATTTTGAAATGGAGGGAGTAGATCTTTCCTCCGCGGGTGAGGTCCTTGCTCCGTTTTTCCGGTCATGGGTTTTGTTGGTGGTGTCAGGCGGTGCTTCCGTTTTGGGCGGCCGTTGGGTGCTATTATGAGATGCGTCAGGCGGGTCGGCTGGGTCTGTTGGTGTGCTGCGCTGCTGCTGCCGGGAGGCGGTGCCGACGTATGGTCTTTTCGACCTGGAGGTCTTCTGCTTTGTTCCTCCTTCCTTGTTTGTACCTTTTCTTTCTAGACTTGGTGGCTGCAGGCTGCAATTTGAGTTTACACCTCGGCTTGGCATGTATTGGCTGGTTGACTCTTGGCACCAAGTTAGTTTTGTTGTGTCTGAAGGTGAGCCATTTTTTTGGTCCATTGGTTGGCCATGTATTTTGCGCTGCAGGTTGCTAATGCTATGATTTTTTTTCTGTTCGTACTCCGCATGCACCTCACTTCTCCAATAGTTGTGGAATAAATGAGCTCTTATAATAAAATGGGCGCAACATCAAGCTCCTGTATGTTAGCTGTGTAGTATAGAATATGTATATATTAAATAAATGAGCTCTTATAATAAAATGGAAGTAAACCATGATGCCTTATGTTAACTCCTAAGATCAGTATGTCTTTTCACATGTAACATAAATATAGTATGTTAACCATTTCATATTTAATGTAACATTGGCTTGTATTTACATGATCAGCCCGACGATGGTGTATCATATGCGTGGAGCCACGGAAAGCCTTATCATGGAGGTTTCAAGTGCAACTATTGTGGCCTCGGGTTGAAGAGTGGAGGTGTCACAAGGCTGAAGGTACATTTAGCCGGGGTCAAAGGAGACGCCAGACCTTGCGCCGCTGTACCTGCAAGAGTTAGGCGAGCAATGCTCAAGTCTGTTTCAGCACTCAGGGTGAAGAAAAGAGCAAAAGAAAGGAGGAACCGAGCGGTGGAACGTGATGTCCTCATGAGGATGACGCGTGGTCGTGCACATGAAGGCATGTTTGATGATGAGAACGACGATTTTCAGTGGGCAATAGATGAATCACTATTGGAGTACCAATATAGGGAGAGAGTTGAGCAGAGGGGTGGAAGGTACGAGCATGGTGGTTCAAGTGGTGGCGGTGCGTTGGGAGATGGTAAACGTATGCTGAAAGGCTTTGATTTTGACCTGGCACGTGCCAAGGCACCAGTGCAAACAAGAATTGAAACAATTTGGTCCGAAAAAGAAAACAAGGAGATGTTGGCATTAGCTTGGTCCAAGTGGTTCCATGCAAGAGATATCCCTGGTCGCAAAGCTGATTGCCCATACTTTGTAGGAGCCATGAAGTTAACTCAGAAGCTTGGTGAAGGTGTTCCTATCCCAAAGGGGTCCATAATAGATGGTCCATGTTTAAACTCAAACTATAATGAACTTAAAGAGTATGTGCTACAGTTCAAGGAAGACTGGAAAACATATGGCGTCACAATCATGTCTGATGCATGGACAGGCCCCATGGATATGAACATCATAAACTTTCTGATATTTTGCAATGGTCGCATGTTTTTCCATAATTCAGTGAATGCAACTGGGCAAATACAGAATGCAACATATCTATGCAAGATCATTCGAGAGGTGGTTGTTGATGAAGTGGGTGCTGAATTTGTTGTCCAACTAGTCACTCACAACGGAGCCAATTTCAAGAAAGCATGTTCTATGGTGGTAGAGGAGTTCCCATCTATTGTCTAACAACCATGTTGCGCTCATTCTGTCAATTTGATGCTGAAGGATATTTCCAAGTTTCCTCACGTAATGCAAACTGTGACTAGTGCAAAGAGGATTAGCAAATTCCTCCATAGCCATAGTAGGCTCCATGAAACTATGAGGAAATGGGTTGGAGGAGAGATCATACAACCTAATGCCACAAGGTTTGGAACATTGTTTGTATTTTTACAAAGTTTCATGGACAAGAAGGATGCATTTCAAAAGTGGATGGTGTCTGATGATTGGCAAAATAGCGAGTGGAGTAGCAGTCCAGACTACGACTACACATATGATAATTTGGTAAGCCGTACCTTGTGGAATGATATGGAATGGGTGTTAGATGCTGTTAGACCTATATATAAGCTACTTCGCTATGCGGACAGAGAGAAGAATGCAACCATTTCAGATTTCCTACCAACATCATATCAAAGTGTACATGATTTGTCTGCACTTTTCAAAGAAAAGGACGATTACAACTATAAAAGATTTTTTGATGTACTGCAAAAAAGGCTCGAGATGATGCGCATGGACACCCATTTGGTTGCAGGTGAGTACTAATTGAAAATCTCTCTCTGATGAAGAAATATTGTCCATGCACTAATTCTTTTTATTGCAATGCAGCTGGTTTACTTGATCCAGCAAGAGACTATGATTACAACATGAGAGCTCAGCCTGAGCCTGTCAAACAGTTCAGTGAAAGCATTCGCAGAATTTCAACCTCACCTCAGAGCACCGTGGAGGCAATCCGCCAATTTGATGCGTACCGGAACCGTCGAGGAATTTTTGGTACCGTGGAGGCTCGTATGGCTGCTAAAAGTCTTACACCTAGTATGTCATGAACTAAATTAGGCAAGTATTGTTCCATATTCTTTTTTTCTAATTGTTACTAAACTATATATATTTATTGCAGCATTGTGGTGGATGCACTATGGCGCAGATTATCCAGGACTACAAAAGTATGCATTAAGGATTGTGTCCCAATGCATGTCCTCGAGTGGGTGTGAACGGAACTGGAGTACATTTGCACCGATTCACACGCTACTAAGGAATCGACTTGGCTACGAAAAGCTCCACAAGTTGGTCTATGTGCACTATAATTTGAAGTTGCGTATCCAACAACAGGAACTCGACATGCAGGACAGTGAAGTAGATCCATTTGGCATTATGATGGATGTCACATTGTATGACAGAGACAATCCAATAATGGACTGGTTCAATGGATCAATGACTCATGCTAAACCCATTTTAAATGAGAAGGATGACGAGATTTTTCAAAAAGAAATTGATCGTCATATTTCCACTGAAGAGCAGCCTAAGAAGGATTTAGAAAAGGGCAAACGGAACATCAGTACCAGCAACGAATAAACACAAAGCCAACCTGCTAGCCTCGGCTCCGATGACATCAACGATGTGACACAAAATGCATGTGCTAATAAAGGTGAGACCATTCTGAAATTTTCTGGATGTCTTTGTTCTGTTTCAGCCATTCAAATATTTTTATAGTTTTTCAACTAAGCAGATGGTGAGGAACAATATGAAAAAATCCAGTTCACATGTGAACAAAATTTCACACACGCCACGCCAGATGAGGATCACGGTTCAAGGCTCCAACGAACCCAACGAAAGACTCAGAGTAAGTATAAGCGTCTGACCATTCTGAAATTTTCTGGATGTCTTTGTTTTATTTCAGCCATTCAAATGTTCTTATAATTTTTGAACTAAGCAGATGGTGAGGAACAATATGAAAAAATCCAGTTCACATGTGAACAAAATTTCACACATGCCACGCAAGACGAGGATCACGGTTCAAGGCTCCAACGACCCCAACGGAGGAGTCAGAGTAAGTATAGGCGTCTGAACGATTTACCAGACAAGGGTACTCATAAAAAGAAATGGTGAGCCTCTTATTTTATAACTCAAGTTACATGTTTACATGTTTGATATTTCATACAATACTATCTAGAACTAGAGAGTCTAATCAAACTCTTACCTTCTGCAGATGTGAGAAGTATGTTTCTCTACTTAGGATTTCTTAATAATTGGAAGGCATGGTCCAGCCTTTGGAGCATTCTGAAACTTCTACAAGACATTTTACTTACAGTCATTTGATTATCTGCCTTTATTTTGTTATGTGAGAACATCACGTTTCTAGTTGTAAGCTAGATATACTTATATTTCGAGTGCCAAGTTTCTTGTTGAAAACCTTGCTGAATTTATTATGTCAGATCAATAATTATATTGTTAGCCTGTGTGAGAATTCCATTATTCTTTCAAGCCTGTACGGGTAACATTCTATCGTTCTGGTGGAATCAAGCCACGCCCATGTTGTTGTGTGAGTTGTCTTGCTTTCTCTGATTCTACCTTGAACCAAAAAGTTATGTATTTCTGATTGTCTGGAGCTGCAGCGATTCTGATTGTCTGGAGCTACAGCGAACCAGCAAATAGCTAGCTATATTGTTTGCTGAAAGAACTTTCGAATTTGTACTGAACTAATAATCACCTTCACCTCTAGAGCCCATTTACTGTTAATGACGGAATTTCAATCGAAATTTCGTTCGAATTTCGCGATTTTTTTAAATGTCTCGATCAAAAGATTCAAACAAGAACATTTATAATTGCCCGAAATATTTGAATTTTTTCTTCGAAATTTCGTTAATTTCTCGAAATTCACGAATCTCGAAGAGCAACGATTTATTTTGGCAAATCGAAATGCTGAACCCTGGTGGCAGCAGGAAGCCACCACATATCACCCGCGATCTGTGTATTTTTTGCCAAATCTGTCCAAGTCTCAAAAGTTCAACCAAGTCTGACTCTTTCTCGAAACTAATTCGAAATCTGACCTTTGGGTCGGCGCCGTTTAAAATGGCGCCGAAGTTATACAGGTCGGTGCACACAAAACAGAAAACCGACCTGAAGGAGGTCGGCTCCGTTTAAAATGGCGCCGACGTCGGCTCCGTTTAAAACGGCGCCGACCTCCCTAGTTTGCCTCCCAGCAGCTTTATCTTGGCGCCGACATGTACAACTTTGGCGCCATTTTAAACGGCGCCGACCCCAGGGGTCAGATTCCAAATTAGTTTCGGAAAAGAGTCAGACTTGGTTGAACTTTGTAGATTTGGCCAGATTTGGCAAAAAATACGCGATCTGTCCTCTGGCCGGCTCTCTCTTCACTACTCTAGAATTTGCTCCTCTCCCCTTGGTCAGGAAAACAACCTTGAAGGAGGTGCTGAGACAGTGAGGAGTATGAGATGGCGGGAGGTGAGGCAGAGAGGGTCGGCGACAACCGAGGATTTTTGTTAGTCTGATGTTACTCAGAGTATCTCACACAGTGTTCGCTAGCCAATGTTCTAGAATTTGCTCCTCTCCCCTTGGTCAGGAAAACAACCTTGAAGGAGGTGCTGAGACAGTGAGGAGTATGAGATGGTGGGAGGTGAGGCAGAAAGGGTCGGCGACAACCGAGGATTTTTGTTAGTCTGATGTTACTCAGAGTATCTCACACAATGTTCGCTAGCCAATGTTCTAGAATTTGCTCCTCTCCCCTTGGTCAGGAAAACAACCTTGAAGGAGGTGCTGAGACAGTGAGGAGTATGAGATGGCGGGAGGTGAGGCAGAGAGGGTCGGCGACAACCGAGGATTTTTGTTAGTCTGATGTTACTCAGAGTATCTCACACAGTGTTCGCTAGCCAATGTTCTAGAATGTGCTCCTCTCCCCTTGGTCAGGAAAACAACCTTGAAGGAGGTGCTGAGACAGTGAGGAGTATGAGATGGCGGGAGGTGAGGCAGAGAGGGTCGGCGACAACCGAGGATTTTTGTTAGTCTGATGTTACTCAGAGTATCTCACACAGTGTTCGCTAGCCAATGTTCTAGAATTTGCTCCTCTCCCCTTGGTCAGGAAAACAACCTGGAAGGAGGTGCTGAGACAGTGAGGAGTATGAGATGGCGGGAGGTGAGGCAGAGAGGGTCGGCGACAACCGAGGATTTTTGTTAGTCTGATGTTACTCAGAGTATCTCACACAGTGTTCGCTAGCCAATGTTCTACACCTTCGCGCTTGCATTCACTCGGGTACACAAACTGCTCAAAAAAAAAAAACGATGCACCTACATCTGAGTACCCAACCATATTCTTTACCTCACACTTGTGAGTTGTGCGAGACGTGTTTGCTGATATGCCCACGTACTTCTTTGCTCCTGACTTATTTAGTTCTCCTCGATGTATTAGCCACACTGGTTCATGGGGAATTAAAACGACTTGTTCCGTGCTACCTATTTACTTATATGTGTTAATGCTACACACCAAGTTCCAATTTAAGAAGAATTCGCCTTTACGATTATTATTATTTTACTTGCAGGCAAATATTCATGCTTAGGTTATCTTCCTCTATTGATGATTCATATTCTTACATATCTTTTGATATCATGGGAATCTAATATTCACGTAAGCTCTAATCTTTTTTTTCTGAAATGTGTCTTTGTCAAATCTGTTGTCTGACATATATAGACAAAAAACAAGGTACATTCTGCTTCATCCATGACCCATTGTACTTCCTGGTTTACATATATTAGGTATCCATGTTCTCTTGGGAATCTAGAACAGCTAGCTGTATTGACATGTTCATGTAATAAGTAATATGTATTGTTTCTCTCTATGACTGACTGATGCTAGGAATGGTATGTATATCAGCATATATTTTTCTAACATTTGTTCGAGTCTCTGTGACTACATAGATACCCTTTCAAGGAAAGTAAAAGTAATATGCTAGGGATAATATAACCGATATAATGTAAGTTGTTAAAGATACATTTAGATTTTTTTATTTACTAGCACTGTATGGCTATCTGGGCATCTCTTTTGAACTTCTGCATCTTCAGTTAGCTTCTTAGAGTGATGTATTCACCTGAAGTCGCATGTAGTGAAGGAATATTTATATTTCTTTGAATTGTATAATTATTTCTTTACTTTCGGAGTGATATGCCAGTTTGGGAGCAGTACTTAACCGGTTTCATGTACTCTAATAGTTATGTGCTTCTTTTATAGTAGTGAATTACTCCCTTGATAGCTGCACTAAATAATTTAATATTTGGATTGGGGAAATGACAAACTGGATTTCATGGTTTTGCAAGACTCCTATCTATGATAGCACTACAACAACATCAAAGCCCTTTTCCCAAGCAAGTTGGGGTAGGATTTCATATCTATAGGAACGACATTGCAATCCGTCCTTCACCCGGGATTATGACCGACTATTCTTAGAAGGCATAGGCGAGTTTATCCATCACAACACTATCATGATTTTATTTCTATTGTAGTGGAAATCCTTATTTGTATATTTGAGAAATCTCCACTGGCAGCTAACTATTTGTGTTTTCTATTCATAGAACTTGACGCCCTCTTTTCTAGACAAGTATTTCCATAGCTTAGTTTCCTGATGTAAAGCTACTTAGCATTTCTCTTTCAATTTCAGAGTTGTTTAAAGGGTATCTATAGTTTTATACATTCGTCAAGAATACTAGACGTGGTACAATACTTGCGGCTAGATTACATTTTCCTTTCCTAATTCAATGATTTTCTCCATTCTATCTCCCTTTGCAGGTGTATATAACCTAAGATCTTTTTATAATTTCCATATTGTGTTGAGGAAAGGCCGAAAGGGTATATTTACTTATGTACATTAGTAAAAAATACTAGACAAGGTACACTACTTGCGCCAGATTGCATTTTCCTTCCTATTTCTACTAGCTTAATACCCTTGTATTGCTACAGAAAATATATGCAATTATGCTTTAACCCATTAAAATAGGGTTAACGTAGTTTGTGGAAAATGAGATCATGCTCAACGAGCGACATATATACCTTCATGACCATAACTAATCATGCTTATTTCTAATCATTCTTGTGTTGCCTTTTTGCTGGAAGTTTATTTAAGTGGTTTATTTTACTTGTTGAGAATTATGGTGTGCTTACTTAGTTTTTATGTTAGAGATGCTTTAAAAATTTAAAAGGAAATTAAAATAGTGGTCTAAGATTGGCTAGTATCTACACCTCTTGCAACTCATTGATCCTACAATGCTTTCCATGGAGGCTGACAAGCTTGTATGTGTTGGAGATATGCCCAAGAGGCAATAATAAAAGTAGTTATTATTATATCTTTGTGTTTATGATAAATTTTTACATTCATGCTATAATAGTATTGACCGGAACATTAATACTTGTGTGATTTGTAAACTAAATTAGAGTCCCTGGTAAAGCCTCTTTGTAATACTAGCGTGTTGGTTGATAGATGATCGTGGTTTCCCGATCATGAACATTGAGATGTTATTAACAACTAGATCATATCATTAGAAGAATGGTGTGATGGACATACTCCTATAGATAAGCGTAGCATAAATATCAATTCATTTCAATAGTTCGTTTGCTATAAGATTTCTGATACATAGTAACCTAATTCCTTCGACCATGAGATCATGCTATTCACCATCACCGGAAGGATGCTTTGATGACATCAAACACCACACCGTAACTGGGTGGCTATAAATGTGGCATTGAGTGTTCGGAAAGTATGTGTTGAGGCACATGGATCAAGAGTAGGATTTGTCCATCCATATGACGAAAATCTCTTCGGTTGTAGATGTGTTGTTTCTACTAGGGATAAAAAAACGGTCTCTTGTTCATGGAACAAGTGGATTGTTTACCTTACACACTTTGCTTAAAGCAGTTGTCTGTTGCTTGCAACTTAATACTAGAGGGGGTACAGATGATAACCTAAAGATGGACTTCTAGTCATAGATGCAGTTGGATGGCGGTCTATGTATATTGTTGTATTGCCCAATCAAATATCATAAGATCTTTTTGTCTGGTATTGCATTGTTATGCCTTGCTTAGTTCCTGTCAATTGCCCTGTTGTAATTTGTTTACCCTCATGCCATGTTGTTTATCTAAGGAGAGCACCTCTAGTGAACTATGGACCCTGGTCCAATCTTTACCATTGATACATCTTCCACTGTTACTTGTTTACTTGCTGCAAACCATGACCTTCCACACCATATGTTTAATTCTTTGTTACAACAACCGGTGATATTGACAACCTCAATGTTAGTTGGGGCAAAGTCTTGAGTTTGTGTTGTGCAGGTCTCTGTGTTGCTTGCAACACCCGTGTGACGTTTCCTTCCTCCTACTGGTTCGATAACCTTGGTTTCTTACTGAGAGAAGACTTGCTGCTGTATGCTTCACACCTTGCTCTTGGGGTTCCTAACAGTCTCCACATCGACTGAGCCATCAATCTCAGTGATATTTTATTTACTATATGCATAGCTTTTTATTGAGGATGCTTCATACATAGCTCACTATGGTGATGCTGCAAGTTTCCACCATGATTAGGCATGGCTTAGGATAGCGGCCCAGGCGTTTCTCTAACACAAAATACAAACTCCATGGACTTACAAGTTCCCTCTTTATTTCACACCGGTGACATCCATAGACAAAAGAGCATGATATCAACTGAGTACAAAGTACAAGTGCAATGTTGAAAACGTTCCACATGACAACACGGTTCTGCTAATTCCAATGTATAAGTGCAAGCATATACAACATAGATGACACAATGGTTCAAGTTTATTAGGGGCAAAGAATATAAAGTGTGTCATCAAGTTTGTGAGGGCTTTAATCACTAAGTTTTCACATACCAAATACTTTTTAATCGGAATATAGCTGAAAACAAGAATATACTTGGAATGATGTAATACACGATGGATAGGAGTTTATAGTGGACACTTCGGAGTAACTTGGTTTCTTGGGAGTTGTAAGCATGAGTAGAACTTACTCATACAAGTGGAGGCTAGCAAAAGACTGGGAACAACCAACTAAGAGAGCATAATGGCCATAATCATGCAGAGCAACAAAGCATTACTAATCAATGCATAGAGTGGTACTAAAAGTCAAGTACTAAATGATCATAGAGGCTATGGTGACTTGTTCATAGTCATAACATGGTGTGAGCATGTGCCAAGTCAACCCAAACAAAGCATCAAAGGAGAATACCACAATACTATGCTTTTGCATGCTAAAACAACGCATAATTTATTCAAGGCACACTAAGCAATCCCAATTGTTTGGAATAAGACATGCTACAACAATAATTACTAAGCATAAGGTCAAAACAACACCTAGCATGTCATGCTAAAGTCTAAGTCACAGTCAATGCAAGCTCCTCTTGCACTTGTCAAGCAAGAACTTTCTACTCCTTTCCAACACCAAGCAACTTATTTGCAAAACAACACAGCGAGAATTGGGGGTCCAAACTATTTTATTAAAGCTTGTACCTCTTGGATATTTCTTGGGGTGACAACGGGGTGGCATCCCCAAGCTTGAGCTTTTGTCCATTCTTCATCTCATTACATCATTCTTGTCGTGGTATTGCCGACGAGTACGCCATGGAGGGGTCCTCACAGTTCGTGTTTAGAGACGTGGGGGAAGGCAGACGGTTGACGGGTACGAGGTAACACAACTTACCCAGGTTCAGATCCCACGACGGTGGCGGAATCCTACTCCTGCTATAAATCACTATAAGGGCAAATATGCCGAGTTACAGAGCATGGTTCGCTGTGCGAGGTTGTCTAAGATTGTCTATGATCATTCGAGATTGTGCCCTAAAGGCTCCCATAGGCCCGACTTATATAGTCACCAGGTCCTAGGGTTACAGGGAAAATTCCTTAGCCGGACAGGTTACAGAGTCCTACACTGTCTATTACTAGTCTTGCGTGTCTTGTACTCCAAGGCTCCGGGTACGTCGGTGACTCCAACCGTAGCCTTCCTTTATCCGGCATGGGCCTCCCTTCTGGATCCATCTAACTAGGCCGCCCAGCAGGCCATAGGCCATGCTACCAACTGTGGGCCACCCGGGTTAGCCGTATAAGAGGCATGCTATAAGGATACCCATATAGCATATCCCCAACAGTAGCCCCCGGAGAACTCCGAGATCTTGCGCCGTCTTGCCTCTTCATATTGAATGCTTCGTCTAGATGGATGTCGGCAAATCGTCAAGCAATATCTTGTAGTCCTCCAAAAGAACCCTGCAAGGTTTTCTCCGTCTTCAACTTGTAAGTCGGAGAAATGCTAAATCTTTTATCGTACTCTTCCGTAGACGGACTGGATCCGTCCATGCCGGAATCTTCCGATGCGACGGTTCATCTGTCTGTGTCAGCTAGGGCGACGTAGGCTTAGGTCAGCGATGCCTCGTAACTCACACATGCAGAGAACGCAATCATGTCTGATTTTCCCAGGCGAGCGATACGAACCATTGGCGGCGACGGTTGGGACGTGGCGAAATTTCCGCGCACATTCGCGAACACGTCGTCTACGCGGCAACCGTCCGATTAGGCTGCACGAATCTTGATGCTGGAGATGATAAATAGTAACCACGGTGGAACTTTTACTTTTTCACCTCATTCTCTCCTTGCATCGTCTTCTTCCTCCAGCGTGTTCCTCCTCGAGCTCTCCACGCAATCTTCGCAAAAGACCCCAGCTCCAATCCTCGCCAGTCACCTCCAAACTCGCTCAATGGCCAGCAGCAGCTCTACTCCATCCATGGAGGCGTCAGGCGAAGCTGCGGCGAAGCCGGCGAGCTCCGTCGTCGTGCCCCCAGATGGCTTGGTTATCCATGTCTCCGCGGTGGTTGAGTCCACCGGCGGCGACCATAATCCAGCGGCGATGGAGCCACTTGAGGAGGAGCTTGACTCCCACAAGGGCGATTGGCGTGGTTCGGATATCACCGACCGCGATATCAAGGAGTTGATCGTTGAGGGCTACCTTCCTGCGACGGAGGGGCTCGCCTGGCGGGCGGTGCCGACCGGCAAGGTGCCACCTTCTCCCCAAGCCGGAGAAAAAGTGTACCTCAAAGCCCAATTGGTACGCGGAGTCTCCCTGCCCATCTCTAACTTCTTCCTTGCCGTCTTAAATCACTTTAGAGTCCAGCCCCAAAACCTCTCTCCTAATAGTATTCTAGTGCTCAGCAATTACGCGGCACTTTGTGAGGGTTACCTAGGGATTAGGCCTAGGCTATATATCTTTGTATATTTCTTCACCGTCAAGCGCGAAGCTGGAGCCAGCAAAGATGAAATTAGAAATTATGGCACCATTAGCTTTAAGATCCGTCCTGGCCGGCGGTTCCCCGACATCGTCGGCCACGAGTCCTGAAAGAACTGGTAGCGTACTTACTTCTACGGTCCATATATCCCTCTGGCTAACCGAGAAGTAACATACCCGAACTTTGTCGATGGAGCCGCTATTGAAGCTTCAACATGGAGATCCCAAGCCTCCCTTCCATCCGACATCGAAGCTTCCCGCGCTATAAGGCAGATAGAGTGGCTCGTAGACACGGGTTTGACCGGCTTGGACCTAGCCATGTGCTGGTTCATCAGGCGAATCCAACCTCTTTAGCACCGCTCGAAGCTAATGCACAAGTATACCGACGATAGAAGGGATAGCCTCCGTATCTCCATGGACAACTTCTCGAGCGACTCCGTCAAGCTTCGCCTCAAGGACATCGTCAAGGTGAAGGACAAGCAACGCGGCTTTGCCATCACCTACGACATGTTCGTAGAGAGCAAGTGCCCCAAGGTATTTATTTTTCGTGTATGACATTTACTACAGTCCTTTCCGTCTAACCTTTTAACATCTCATCTAACACGGTGGTTTCTCACTTAACAGCTTTGCGACATAGATGAGGACAGCATGGCTCCCAAAATCTATGGACCAAAGATGAAGGAAGTCACCGTCGTGTCCGACGATGATGCTCCGGTGGCGCGAAAGCGGAAGAGCTCCACCTTTGACGCTGCCGACAGAGGCAAGAAGAAGAAGACGGAGGGTGGAGCCTCCAAAAAGACTACCGCCGCCCTGGAGGCGGAGAAAAGAAAGACCATCGGGATCCCTTTTGCCAAAGCACCCCCTCTTGTGTAAGTTTCTTTCTCTCTGACATTGTCCACTTGTCTGTATTATTCCCGTACTTATGCAATTTTGCACATTTTAGGAAGAAAGCCACGACCAGCTTGAAGAAGACCTCCAAATCATTGGGGGCTTCTAAAACCATTAAGGACATGCTGCATCACGATGCATCTCCCGCCATCGCACCTGCCACTCCCTCCGTCAAGCCCTCCTCCGCTCCGACAAGCTCACAAGCTAAGGAGGCATCTGGCCCTTCCGCCATGGAAGTGGACTCAGGTGCCTCTACCGAGCTTGCTGTTGTCGGCGAGTAGGCGACACAGGAAAGTGCCGCCCACCAAATGGATGAAGCTCCGGCTAAGGATGCCATCGGTAGCGGTAAGGCGGTGGTGGAAGATGGTACTTCCATCGAAGGCGGCGGCCTCGCCCCCCAGAAACCCATAGAGTTCCCAAAGATAGTCTATCCGGCACTTACGCTGTGTAGCACTTCTCTGGTTCCTGGTGTGGCGCCGACATCTCCGACGTGCGGTCTTGAGGAGCTTCTCCGACAAGCAGATATATTGCGAGGAAACATCATATCCTTTGGCAAGCTGCTGGCCGAGAGCGCTACTAATCTCAAGATCATTGCACTTGTAAGTTTTATTTGCCTTTTTTATTTCATATGAGTATCCCACTGTAGCCCTCGAGGATTTAGACGGAAAACCAAAGGCCTTTGCGTCTGAATGCTCTAAGAGTAACCAAAGCAGAAAACTTCTCACTGTAGCCCCCAAGCATATAGGTGGAATGAATTTTTCCGGCTAGATGCTTTTAGAGTAGCATACACAGTTGAAAGAACATGTTGGGCCCCCATGTGTAGTTTTGGTAATTAATGACAATCTTTATGGACTAATGTGTGTATTAAGTTATACTTGTAGGATTTGTCCATTAGCATCGCTTGGAGCATGTGTTGGCTTCAAGGTCGATGAAATGAGAAGAAGATGTGTTGTGCAAGATCAAAATGCACCATCTATAAAAGATCTCATGTTTGATGCTTGCCATTCTCGGTGATCATGGATCGATGATGAGGAATTAAGGAAGGCGTTACATCTTGAGAAGGGCAAGATCGTCTACATCAAGCTCAAGTGGAATGCTCAAGGAAAAGGTATAATCTTGATATGTTTTCCCTTTTGCCGGTCTCATATTGTTAGTAGGAGACCGGGTTTAGGATAGATACCCGTACTATCAAGAGGGGCTCTCGAATGAGTAACTCGTTCACTTTGTTCAGAGAGAGCTCAAACCTTTGCATATTTGCATCATCATATTTGGTTGTTATTTGGTCTTATCCATGTGAGGATATAGAGCTTGTGGTAATCTCCATAACAAGCTCTTGTTCATCAAAATCGGATCTTCCGTTTGTATCTTGTTGGGATTTTGATCTTGGCGGCTTTTTGGTTTCTCACCAAGTGAGGTATCTCACATTATTATACATACATTATCACTTGGTGATAACCAATATTTTCACCTTTCATAGGGTAGCTCATGTCGTCCTTTTTCCAACGCAATTGGAATCGGATCGATCGGAGTTACCAATCAAAAGTTATAGAGGTTTGAATTTTCCTAGGTACCAAAATGCGGTAGTACCGCATTTTAGTACCTGGCGCGGCAGTAGGATTTGGAAATTTGCCAAATTCCACTGCCCTCCTAGGTACCAAAATGCGGTAGTACCTAGTACCTAGCACGGCAGAAGGTTTTTGACAAGTTTCCAAAAGCCACTGCCGAGCTAGGTACCAAAAAGCGGTAGTACCGCATTTTAGTACCTAGCACGGCAGAAGGTTTTTTACTTCGTCATTTGGATCTATACTCCCTTGTTGGACTATGATGTTTCTTTGCATGATCTTGTAGAGGTTGTTGTCCTCTTCGAAACGAGCCCAAGATCATCAAAATCGGAGTCCGGATGCAAAAGTTATGGCTGTTTTCGTTCTATGATGACCGGTAGTACCGGACCAGGATCCAGTAGTACCGCATTTTGGTACCGGGGAGCACAGAGAAAAAATGCGTTTGGAGCCCCAGGAACCCCAGGAAATGTCCGGCAGTGCCGGGAAAGTCCGGTAGTATCGGGAAAAAGTCTCGTAGTACCGGGAATCGCGTTTTTGGGCTGCAACGGTTGGATTTTGGAGGGACCTATATAAGGGGCCTTCTTCCCCAATGGTTCCTTAACCATTCTTGCAAGTTTTCCCCTCCATTGTTGACCTTCTTGAGCTTTCTTTCTCTCAATCCCTCCTATGATTCTTGCATATTCTTGAGGGATTTGAAAGAGGAGATCTAGATCTACAATCCCACCAATCAATCTCTCCTCTAAGTGAGGGGAACATATTGGGATCTAGATCTTGGAGGCTTTTGTGGATTTCCTCCATTGTTATTCATATGTTATTCCCCCATAAGATTTTGTAGCTTTGGTGGAATTTGGGAGAGAAGTATTTGAACACCTTTGTGGTGTTCTTGCCATTTGCATTCGGTGCATCGGTTTGAGTTCTCTTCGGAGGATTTGGTGAGTGAAAGTTGAGAAGCTTTTTACTCTTGGGTTCTTGGAACCCTAGACAGTTTGTTGTGTTGCAGGTTGAGGCCTTGGTGGCGAGCCTCCAATTAAGTTGTGGAGAAGTGCCCCAACCTTGTGGCCTTTGTGGCGTTTGTTGGGAGCCTCCAATTAAGTTGTGGAGACGTGCCCCAACCTTGTGAGAGGTTTCGGTTGCCACCGACAAGTGCACCGATAGTGGAAGCGTGGATCGATCCCGTTGGGGTGAGATTCATCAGAGAATAAGGGAGGCCTTTTGTGGCGTTGGTGCTTTGATACCACCCCCTCTCCAAACAAGACGTACTCTATGTTGGGAGGAACTCGGTAAAATATCGGTGTCCCCGCATGCCTCAGTTATCTCTATACCCGAGCTCTTTACTTATGCACTTTACATTGTGATAGCCTTCGTGCTTGAAGTAATATATATCTTGCTATCACTTTATTGCTTGTATTGCTTAGCATAAGTTGTTGGTGCACATAGGTGAACATTAGTTGTTCTAGGTTATGCTTAACAAAGTAAACACTAGTTTTATTCCGCCTTTGTTAAGCCACTACTAGGAAAAGTTTTAATCGCCTATTCACCCCCCTCTAGGCGACATCTGTATCCTTTCAATTGGTATCAGAGCCCGGTTTCTCATTTTAGGCTTCACCGCCTTGAGAGTAAAGATGTCGGCTAGAGGATTAGTGCACAATGACATGTTCACATTCGATGTCACAAATTATGATATATGGAAAAATCGCATGCTCATTCATTTTCGAGACATGGACCCAAATTTGGAGCGTATTGTAGATATAGGTTTTTCTCCTCCAATGGATTTCAAAAATCTATCTAGTGAGGATGAGAAAAACTTATATCTCGATGCTCAAGCTTCTAATGTGCTTGTTAATGCTTTGAGCTATGTAGTTACATCTACAATCATTCCTTTTTGGAGCGCTCATGAGTTATGGACAAAACTTCAAGATAAATATGTTGTGTCCAACATTATTGAGGATGATTGTGTTGCTTCCACTTCCGGTCGATATGAGTTCTCATCCTCTACCACTTCACCAACATGTGACTTTTCACAAGGTAATGATATGGTGAGTGGTGATAGAAATTGCAATTTTGATAGTGTGCTTACTATTTGTAATCCCTCATCTCTATCTAGTTGCAATGATCTATCTTTGGACTTTAACACTTCTAGCACTAAAAACTCCTTACATGCTTGTGTTAATAGTCCTTGCATATCATGTAGAAATGACTTGAATAAATCTCATGATGATATGCTTGTGTTGTCTTGTTGCCATCATAAAAATGCTTCCATTTCCTCTAGTGCTTGTGTTGCTAACCATGTATAGGAAAATGAAGATTCTATGGGCCAAGACAAGGTATTGAAGAGAGATACAAGTGCAATCTCATCATCACCTTCCTCCGGTTCTCACATATGCCTTATGGCTAAGGGAACAAAGGTAACCTCTTTGAATCTCATTGTATATCATGATGATGATGATGAGGTTGAGAATGATAATGATGATTATAGAGGTAAGTATGATATTACCTCTATTAAGAAAATGGTAGAGGTTGTCTATAGCGCTCTCTTCAAAAATAAAATTGCTTCCTCCAACTTTCTTGAAATCTTGAATTGTGCCATAGAAGGCAATGATCTTATTGAGGAGCAAGAAAACTTAATTGATGAAAAGTTTGCACTTGAGCGTGAGTATGCTAATGAAGTTGCACAACTAAAGGACTCCCTTGAAGAAGAACAAACCACCAAAGAATCTCTTGAGGAGACTATTACTCTAGAATTATCTAGAGTAAAGGAATACCATGATAGAGAACTTGCGGTGGCAAACTCCTTCAAGATTAAAAATGATGAACTTGAAGGTGCTTATGCTAAACTCCTCGAGGATTTTGAGCACCTCAAAAATGGCTCTAGGGTCATAAAGGGTGAGCTCATCAAACTCACCGAGTCACATGAGCAACTTAAAGCTTCATATTCTAAAGAGATTGCCAAGTTGCCCTCACCTCTTGCTAATAATGATGATGCTTGTGCTACTAACTCTATGTCTTGTGAAGCATCTATTTTAAAGGAGAATGTTCAGCTAAAGGCTCAACTTGCTTTGCTAACTAGCAACTATGGTAAGTTAGAAGAAAGCCATGGTAAGCTCTCAAGCTCGCATGAGGATCTCCTAGTCTCCCATGGTAGGCTAAAGTTGGCTCATGAGGCCATCATGTCAAAGGTAACATCTAGTGGGCCTCATGTGGACATTAGCACTATATATACTCCAAATGTTATATTGCCATGTGCTAGTCCTTGTAATTCATCCACTCATGACATTGCTACATCTTGTGATGAATTAATTTTCATGCCTTGTTGCTCTAACAATGTAGCATATACTTCCTCTAGTACTTTTTTTGAAATTAACCATGTAGAGGAAATCAAAGAGCTCAAGGCTCAAGTCACTTATTTGAAGAATGACTTGAAAAAGGGTCATCAAGGGAAGGCCGCACTCAACAAAATCTTGAGTGTGCAAAAATCCCCCAATGACAAGAGTGGGCTTGGATTCAACTCCAATGTCAAGAACAAGTCCACTATCAAGTTGAAGCACAAGGATAACAAGAAGAATGGCCAATATCAAGTCAAGAATCCGGCCAACATTGTTTGCTTCAAGTGCAAGGAAGAAGGGCATAATGTCAAACATTTCCCATTAAAGAAGAAGACCCTTGGCAAGAAGCAACAAGGGAAGCGTCCTCAAGCTCTACATCTTATTAGATATGGGCCTCCTCCCAAGAAGACTCAAGCTCTTCCTCAAGTTGTTGCCTCATCCAAAAATAAAGATGGCAAGAGTAGAACTTGCTACATATTCCGTGAGAAGGGGCACATTTCTTCCTCATGCACTATTGGTATCTCCTCTTCCCATCCTATCTTGATTGATGATGCTCACTTCGTAAGGATGAGGTTGGCAATGTGTTTGCCAAATTTGTTGGTGCCCAATGTGGTGTCAAGAAAAGAACCATTTGGGTTGCCAAGCCTATTGTGACTAACTTCTTAGGACCCAACTTGGTTGGGGACCAACAAGCCAAAACTTGATCAATAGGTATTGATGGAGGGCATTGGAGACTTGGTTACATTATGAAGAATTGAGGGATCTTCATCAATTATTTGTGTCAAGCCAAGCCATTTGGATTATCATGATTATATTATATTTCCAATGTTCCTCCTTGCGGTAACATATGCTAAACTCTTTACATTAAAAGTTACACGCCCCTTGTGCACATGTTGGTTTTGTATCTTCCATGATTTTGTACATGTTGTGCTTTCCACTTAATTATCTTGAGGTATCGAGCATATTTTTTTATGATTAGGTGGCACTCCATGTATGTGTGTTTCTTGTGTTTGAGCCTTACCTTGTTATATTTGGTATCTTATTTGGCTCTTGTGAGAGATTAATGGATTATCCCATTTTGGGGGAGTGTTATGCTTGGGCATTCCACAATCCTAAAAATGTGTGTACATGAGGAATACCACCTAGTATTTATATTGGATTATTGTCTAGTCTCTATGTGGTATAATTCTCATGAGAAATTTAAGTTTATAATGTCCATTAATTATCTCTATTTGTATATTTTTGCCTCGTGTTGATTTTATGGTAGTATCACATGATGGGGGAGTCATATGCTTAGTGCATATTACAATCCTAGAAAATGTGAACATTCGAGGTTGTGTCACTTAGAATTGATATTGATAATTATCTAGCTCCTACGTGACACATTTGCTCATACAAGTTCCAATTTGCTTGAATGCCTTTATTGCTCATATTTTGGATCTTGTATGTGAGAGTGTTTCTTGGTATGTGTTTCCTCATATTTATATATCTATATCCTCATGGAAACCATTTCCTTCAAGTTACTCTAATCACTAGTGATTGTGTGACTATTGGAAGCTATCAAGAATCTCTTTCGAAGCATCAAGCTTAATTCTTATATTTTGTTATATGCTTCTTGTTGTGACTATGATCTTGGATATCCATGCAAGCTACCTTGGGAAAATTATTCCCAATATTTCTTGTCCTTGGACAATGAGTACTAAATTATGGTAGAATTTATTGATCATATTCACTTTTGCCTTTGCTTAATATTATTCTATCTTTGGCCAAGTAAATGTATTGTGTGCTCCCATGTATTCCTTACTACTTTTGGATCCTTTTATTTTTATTGGTATCCTCTTGTGTTTTATTTATTGTAGGTAGTAGTAATGATCTCATTTGTGTGCATTTTGCATTCAAAACCAAAAATTCTATATAATGTACTACTTATGGGTGAGCTCTTCTATATTATCTAGAACAATCCCTTTATGCTTCTTTGTTTGATCCATATTGAATTTTATGTGCTTGGATGCTCAATCTTTTCATTTTGGTATTTTGTGCCATCATGAAAAGCTTGGGGAGTTTGGTTTCTTGTTGGAACCTTGCTCTTTTTGGGAGTTGGTTTTGTCTCATTCCTTGTTTCATGTTTTGTCCAATTTTAGAATGAGATAAATCCTTGAGCATTTGTGTTTTCATATATCTTTTGCTCTTTGGCTTTTGCCTAGTTCATTTGTTGAACTTGTGATCTTTCATGTGTTGAATTGGTTATTTGATACAATTTGGACATCGTTTGTCATGTCATACTCTTGTGTGTGGAATCTCAATTTACTTGGTATTTTTGTTCAAATTGTATCTCCTTTTTGGTTCTTGAAAGCTTTATGCATGCATATTTACTATATGTTTATATTATGGAATGCTTGCTTTCTTTGATCCAATATATAAGGGAAACTCCACCAATTCCCTTCGGCTAAGTTGTGTATGAAATTCAATTTCATATTAATATGCACATATTTATGTGGAGTCTCTCCTATGTATTGTAGTTGCACTAACTACTTTGGACCCAATAAGGATGGGGACCATTTTGTACTTAAATGTGTTTAGGTACATTGGAGATATATTGGATGCTTGTCTCTCAAATCTTGAAGAAGTGGTGCATTAATGAAAATTGGAGGCAAGCTATAGGATGATCAATGAATTCATATCCTCTACATCCTACCAATTATATCTCGGTAGCAAGTATCTCTTTCTCATGCATATTTATCTTGCTTCCAACCTTTTGTAGGTTGCATCTTGGCATGAATTGTTGTAGTTGTATTTGTGTGGTTCTAGCCTTGGTTTTAAGAGAACTCTCTATTGTAAATGTGTATAAGTTGAGATGAGTGCATTTATTTGGGACTATACAAAATCATGCATATGATCCACCAATCCCAAATATGTCAATCTATCAATTTTATTGCCCATCCTTTTCTCAACTTCTCTCATGTGCAATAATGAGATTTTGCTAGTTTTAGTGATACTTGTTGCCTTTCTCCATATATTCCAACTTTCTCCTTTTTCCCTTGGTGATAGTTGAAATATATGTAGTGTGTTGGTGTTTGAAATATATATTATGACTTCATTTTTGCTTTTCATATGCCTTCTTGTATATCTTCTTTATGTGTGCATATTTATTTGTTGGCATATGTCTCTGTGATGTTTTCCACTTATAGACATATACACATATGAGAAGATAATTTTAGTTGATTTTTTATCCTCGGAGACCACCTTTCTATTCCTTTTGATTCTTCAGTGGCTTCCAAATTTAATTTCCTATGAGTGTTAGTTCCTCTTGTTTTCATATTTGGGCACTCATATTTGTTCTCTCATGCCTTTCATTGTTAAATAAACTTGGATGAGTGAGGATTCCATGATTATGCACCTTGTTCCCAAATACAATTATCATAATTGGTGCATTATCTTTGGGGAGCTCATTTAATAATGCACATTTGTCTTATTTCTCATTTATTGTGCCTTAAATGTTTATGGAGAAGTGAGGATTCCATATTTATGCATTTTTGTATTGAAATACAACGATTATAAAGTGTGCACAAATCTTGGGGAACTTCTCTATTTTATTTAAGCATTTATTTGATCTTTCATTTGATGTGTTTTAAATGCTTATGTGGGAGCGAGGATTCCATATTTTTGCAATTTGTATTGAAATGCAACTATTCTAAAGTTTGCACAAATCTTGGGGAGCTTCTCAATTTGTTATTTAAAACACTCATCTACTCGTATCATAGTATCTTGCTGTTTCCATTTGGACTCATTTGTTGTTTTCAAATTGGTTTGTTGGATCTTGTGATTGCTTGCGTCATTTGTGATGCGTCGTTTTATTTTATTCCTTTGGAAATCTTAGGGTCCTCGATAAGTTCCACTCCCTCCCAAGTATTCATCATTGGATATGTGCGAATACACATATTTGGAGGAAATATTACTATATTTGCCTTCTACAACTTGTCACCCATTTCGGCAATCGATGCCAATGGGGGAGAAGTTTTAGAGGGTTTAAGGGAAATGGTTTATGATTTGAGTTTGTTTCTAAGCATTTGCCTTTCATGCTCTTGCATCTTTGTTGTTGCTTAGCATGTGGTATATATAGAGGAAACTCCACCAATAATAGTGATTGGCAATATATGCAATGAAATTCAAGTTCATCACACATGCATAGATTGTGGGGGAGTTTGCTCTATATATGGTGGTGGTACCAATATAACATACTTATGTAGTATTTGATATTGGTGCATTTGCCTTTCATGCTCTTGCATCTTTGTTGTTGCTTAGCATGTGGTATATATAGAGGAAACTCCACCAATAGTAATGATTGGCAATATATGCAATGAAATTCAAGTTCATCACACATGCATAGATTGTGGGGGAGTTTGCTCTATATATGGTGGTGGTACCAATATAACATACTTATGTAGTATTTGATATTGGTGTTACCATTTTGTTCATTAAGATTCCTTATATAAACCCTCTTAAAGGGATTGTCATCAATTACCAAAATGAGGGAGATTGAAAGAACATGTTGGGCCCCCATGTGTGGTTTTGGTAATTAATGACAATCTTTATGGACTAATGTGTGTATTAAGTTATACTTGTAGGATTTGTCCATTAGCATCGCTTGGAGCATGTGTTGGCTTCAAGGTCGATGAAATGAGAAGAAGATGTGTTGTGCAAGCTCAAAATGCACCATCTATAGAAGATCTCATGTTTGATGCTTGCCATTCTCGGTGATCATGGATCGATGATGAGGAATTAAGAAAGGCATTACATCTTGAGAAGAGTAAGATCGTCTACATCAATCTTAAGTGGAATGCTCAAGGCAAAGGTATAATATTGATAGGTTTTCCCTTTTGCCGGTCTCATATTGTTAGTAGGAGACCGGGTTTAGGATAGATAGCCGTACTATCAAGAGGGGCTCTCGAATGAGTAACTCGTTCACTTCGTTCGGAGAGAGCTCAAACCTTTGCATATTTGCATCATCATATTTGGTTGTTATTTGGTCTTATCCATGTGAGGATATAGAGCTTGTGGTAATCTCCATAACAAGCTCTTGTTCATCAAAATCGGATCTTTTGTTTGTATCTTGTTGCGATTTTGATCTTGGCGCCTTTTTGGTTTCTCACCAAGTGAGGTATCTCACATTATTATACATGATACATTCTCACTTGGTGATAAACAATATTTTCACCTTTCATAGGGTAGCTCATGTCGTCCTTTTTCCAACGCAATTGGAATCGGGTCGATCGGAGTTACCACAAAAGTTATAGAGGTTTGAATTTCCTAGGTACCAAAATACGGTAGTACCGTATTTTAGTACCTGGCGCGGCAGTAGGTTTTGGAAAGTTGCCAAATGCCACTGCCCTCCTAGGTACCAAAATGTGGTAGTACCGCATTTTAGTACCTAGCACGGCAGAAGGTTTTTGACAAGTTTCCAAAAGCCACTGCTGGGCTAGGTACCAAAAAGCGGTAGTACCGCATTTTAGTACCTAGCACGGCAGAAGGTTTTTTACTTCGTCATTTGGATCTATCCTCCCTTGCTGTACTATGATGTTTCTTTGCATTATCTTGTAGAGGTTGTTGTCCTCTTCGAAACGAGCCCAAGATCATCGAAATCGGAGTCCAGATGCAAAAGTTATGGCTGTTTTCGTTCTGTGATGACCGGTAGTACCGGACCAGGATCCGGTAGTACCGCATTTTGGTACCGGGGAGCACAGAGAAAAAATGCGTTTGGAGCCCCAGGAACCCCAGGAAATGTCCGGTAGTGCCGGGAAAGTCCGGTAGTACCGGGAATCGCGTTTTTTGGCTGCAACGGTTGGATTTTGGAGGGACCTATATAAGGGGCATTCTTCCCCAATGGTTCCTTAACCATTCTTGCAAGTTTTCCCCTCCATTGTTGACCTTCTTGAGCTTGCTTTCTCTCAATCCCTCCTATGATTCTTGCATATTCTTGAGGTATTTGAAAGAGGAGATCTAGATCTACAATCCCACCAATCAATCTCTCCTCTAAGTGAGGGGAACATATTGGGATCTAGATCTTGGAGTCTTTTGTGGATTTCCTCCATTGTTCTTCCTCTCTTATTACCCCATAAGCTTTTGTAGCTTTGATGGAATTTGGGAGAGAAGGATTTGAACACCTTTGTGGTGTTCTTGCCATTTGCATTCGGTGCATCGGTTTGAGTTCTCTTCGGAGGATTTGGTGAGTGAAAGTTGAGAAGCTTTTAATCTTGGGTTCTTGGAACCCTAGATGGTTTGTTGTGTTGCAGGTTGAGGCGTTGGTGGCATTTGTTGGGAGCCTCCAATTAAGTTGTGGAGAAGTGCCCCAACCTTGTGGCCTTTGTGGCGTTTGTTCGGAGCCTCCAATTAAGTTGTGGAGATGTGCCCCAACCTTGTGAGAGGTTCCGGTTGCCACCGACAAGTGCACCGATAGTGGAAGCGTGGATCGATCCCGTTGGGGTGAGATTCACCGGAGAATAAGGGAGGCCTTTTGTGGCGTTGGTGGTTTGATACCACCCCCTCTCCAAACGAGACGTACTCCATGTTGGGAGGAACTCGGTAAAATATCGGTGTCCCCGCGTGCCTCGTTTATCTCTATACCCGAGCTCTTTACTTATGCACTTTACATTGTGATAGCCTTCGTGCTTGAAGTAATATATATCTTGCTATCACGTTGTTTATTGTATTGCTTAGCATAAGTTGTTGGTGCACATAGGTGAACATTAGTTATTCTAGGTTATGCTTAACAAAGTAAACACTAGTTTTATTCCGCCTTTGTTGAGCCACTACTAGGAAAAGTTTTAATCGCCTATTCATCCCCCTCTAGGCGACATCTGTATCCTTTCAACAGTCTTTATAAATTTCAATACTGTAGCCCCCAAGCCTCTAGTTGTAACTGAATTAGTTCCGACTATATGCTTAGAGAAAAGCTAAGCATATATCCGAGTTAAAAAACTTTATACTGTAGCCCCTAAGCTTCTAGTTGTAACTGAATTAGTTCCGACTAGATGCTTAAACAAAAGCTAAGCATATTGCTAAGTCAAAAAACTCTCGCTGTAGCCCCCGAGCGTCTAGGTGGAAATTTTCCGGCTAGATGCTTCCAAGTAGACCAAATAATGTTTAACTTTTTCCTTGTTTCCACAGAACGAGAATGCTCGGAGGGGCATGGCCAACGAAAAGTATCAAAAGATGCGCGCAGACTTGGAAGCTGAAAAGGGTAAAACTGCCTTTTTGAAGGAACAGATCATCAAGAGCAAGCGTCTGTTTTCTTTTTCGCATTCCGACTTGGTTTCATGCCCATATTCTCCAAATACTTACTGTGTACTTTGCTTTCTCCGACTTGTAGAATATCTCGCCAAGGCCAAGGATATTGTCGAGCAATCCAAGCACATTCAGCAGCTGGATAGCGAGAACAAAATCCTTAAGGCGGAGAGGAAAGATATGCTTAAAATGCATGAGGAGTCAATGAAGGTCCTGCAGGATTCCGCCACCGAGGAAATCAACCGCTTGAAGGAGGAGATCTCGATCTTAAGAGATCAGAAGAAAGCTGCCGACGAGCAGAATGAACGCCATCATGAGGCATATAAACTCCTCCAAAAAGAACGGGACTCCTTGGCGGATACCCTTTGGCAAGCTGAGGACAGCATCTTCAGTAAGTTTTCTCCGCCTTGGATTCTTCTAGTCTGGATACTTTGAACCTTTGAACTCATGTGATCCTTGTCGGAATTTGCAGCTCCTATGGGTTTAACCCGCTCGCCCCTCCAGCCAAGGAATGCATGGTTCTTGCCGGCAACTTCATCAACACCACCATCGCGCAAGAAAAAGAGATCGCCAAGCCCCTCCAGATCAACATCAAGGCATCAGACTCTGTGGCGAAGTACTCGGAGATCTTGCGCCGAGCCCACAAGCGTATCTCAATCTGGAAAGCTTCATGTGCACGGGCTGGCGCGAGGAAGGCACTGTCAATGGTGAAGGCACACTATGAAGATGCCGACATCGACACGGTGACCTCTAGAATTCCTGACGTGGATGACGATGTCAAGGTGATTAATCATCAATCCATCTTGTCGTCACTCGCGGGCTATGACACCAGAGTTGCCGAGTTAGTCGACGTCAACGTCTTCGTGCCAAGGAATACCATCGATGACGACAACCAAAGCTCCTCCGAGTCTCTTCACACCGCCGACTTCGAGGATGGTTCTCCTGCTGCTGATGACGCTGCTTCCAAGTCATCTGCGCCAAAGGAATGAAAAACAACTTGTAATATTTGTTTCACCTTTGGTGCGTATGCGGAAAAAACTATGTATTTAACTTAAGGCGGAAAACAATGTTGTATGTCCTGTTACTTAAGAATTAGTTTCCAGCATGTAAATATTGTTTAAGCAAGTGCTGGTTTATCCATTACTCTGGTTCTTATGCTTGACCTTTCGTTGTCGGAACCATGCGCTCAGGTGATGATGCCCAATGGCACCATCAATAACCTAAGCACAAAATTGCCGACAATAAGTGCCGAAAGTCACTACTCCAGAATCCACATAAAAACGACAAAGAACGTGTAGACCAGAAAACTTAAGCTAACGCACGTAGGCGGAATTTTCACAAGTGCAATTGCAAAACTTTTGCATAAAGGTTTTACATGATCCAAAAATGAACAGTAAAGGAGGTAAAAGACTCAGAAATATGAGTGAACCAGAGAGCTTTATTTCATTGATCATATAATAGATATACAATTAGATAAAAAATGCTAAGTGTAAAAAGGACGTAGCTGTGCTATGTTCCATGGCCGATCAAGCTACGGGTAGTCATCATTCGGGTCACGTCGCTTACGCTTATGATCCTTGTTGGTTCTATCCTTCAGTTCACGATTGTCAACGAGGTAGTAAGACCCATTGAGTAGCTCCTTGCTTATGATGAACGGTACTTCCCATGGCGGGGATAATTTGTGTGACTTCTTCTGCTTAAGTCGGAGCACCAAATCCCCCTCTTTAAACGAGCGATGACGAACACGGCAACTATGGTAGCTGTGTAGCTTCTACTTGTAGATGGCGGATCTTTGGCATGCCAAAACGCGCTCCTCCTTGAGAAGGTCCACATCTAGGCGTCTGGATTCTTCAGCGTCATCTTCGTCATAGGAGGCAACTCTTGGTGCATCGTGAAGTATGTCGGAAGGTAGGACGGCTTCTGCTCCATATACCATGAAATAGGGGGTGTAGCCGGTGGATCTGTTGGGTGTGGTTCGTAAAATCCACAGCACAGATGGCAATTCTTCCGCCCAGGCTCCGGCTGCTCTATGTAGAGGTGCCTCAAGACGTGGCTTGATCCCCTGCAGAATTAATCCATTGGCTCGCTCAACCTGACCATTGGATTGTGGGTGTGCCACAGATGCAAGGTCAAGTCGGATTCCCTTCTCCCAACAATAAGCCTCCACTTATCCGAGTGATAAATTGCTACCGTTGTCGGTGATAATGCTATGTGGGAGACCAAATCTCACCACTAGATCCCGGACAAACCTGAGGGCATTTGCCCCATCAAGCTTTCTAATGGGTTTAGCTTCTATCCATTTGGTGAATTTATCAACTGCTACTAGCAGATGTGTAAACCCACATGGTGCCGTTTGTAATGGTCCAACCATGTCTAGCCCCTAGACTGCAAACGGCCAAGTTATTGGTATTGTTCGCAATTCTTCAGCAGGAACATGTGGTTGTCGGGCATAATACTAGCATCCCATGCATGTCTCAACCAGCTTGTCGGCGTCCGCCTTCGCGGTCAGCCAGTAGAATCCTTGCCGGAAGGCTTTCGCGACCAACGATCGAGGAGCGGCATGATGCCCGCAATCTACGAGATGGATTTCGCGCAGGATTTACATACCTTCTAGCTGGGAAACACACTTTAGGTATACACTAGTAGTGCTCCTTTTGTAGAGTTGTCCATTGATTATGGTATAACCCTTTGCTCGTCGTACTATTTGCCATCTTTCGACCTCGTCATCGGGCAAAGTTCCATGTTCAAGATATTCCATGAATGGTTTTGTCCAAGCCGGAGGGACCTTTGCCACCATGTTGACGAAAGAGTCAGCTCTGTCCGGGTTGTCGATGTCGGCTCCCTTCACGGATGGTGTCCGCAAATGCTCTAGGAAAACTCCTGGCGGAATTTGTTTGCGCCCTGATCTAAGCTTAGACAGTAGATCAGCCGCCTCATTTTGCTCCCTAGGCACATACTTGACTTCGTAGCCCAATAAGCTCTTGGCTATCTCGTCCACTTCGTCTCGATATGCCGCCATCATAGGGTTCCGCGTGTTCCAGGTGCCAGCCACCTGCTGGGCAACCAAGTCGGAATCTCCACAGCAAACTATGCGCTTGATGCCAATATCCTTGGCTACACGTAGTCCATGAATGAGTGCTTCATACTCTGCTATGTTGTTTGTAGCCTCGAAGTGGATCTGCAGAACATAGTGTAGCTTGTCGCCAGTTGGTGACTGTAGCAATACACCAGCCCCCGACCGTTGAGCAGCTTTGATCCGTCAAAGTGCATTACCCAGTACTCTGGTTCCGGCAACGGAGTAGCATCTGGCATCTCCGTCCAATCTGCAACAAAATCCGCCAAGGCTTGTGACTTGATAGCGTCGCGCCTCAGCTTCCGAGAAGCAAGGAATACTCCATAAGCTATCTTTTGGTAGTGCGGGTAATGCTGCTTGGACTCCGTCAAGACCTCGCTTACATAGTAAACTGGTCGCTGAACTCCGTACTTATAGCCTGGTTCCTTCCGCTCTACCATGACGACGATGCTGATTACCCGGTTGGTTGCCGCCATGTAAATTAACAGGGGCTCGCCAGGCTCGGGTGCTGCAAGGATAGGCGCTGAGGAAAGAGTTTCCTTGAGCTGCTTCAATGCTGCATCTGCTTCTTCCTTCCACGTGAATTTGTCCGCCTTCTTCAGCAACTTGTACAGCAGCAGAGACTTCTCTCCAAGTCGGCTGACGAACCGACTAACTGCTGCAACACAACCTGTTAGTCGTTGAATGTCCTTTAGACATGTCAGACGGTTTATGTTTAAGATGGCCTTGATTTTCTCCGGGTTGACCTCGATTCCGCGTTGGGAAACGATGAATCCCAACAATTTGCCGGCTGGACCCCTAAGACGCACTTCTTAGGGTTAAGCATCATGTTATATTTCCGAAGATTATCAAAGGTTTCTTTTAAGTCGGAGATTAAGTCATGTGACTTTTTAGACATCACCGCGATATCGTCCACGTAGGCGTGAACGTTCTGACCAATTTGGTCATGAAGGCAACGTTGCAATGTCCGCTGGTATGTAGCACCTGCGTTTTTCAGCCCAAAGGGCATCGTAACATAGCAAAACATGCCATATGGGGTAGTGAATGAAGTGGCCAATTGGTCCGACTTCCTCATCTTGATCTGGTGGTATCCCGAGTATGCATCAAAAAAACACAAAAGTTCTGAGCCAGCCGTCGAGTCAATGACTTGTTCAATGGGAGGCAAAGCAAACGGATCTTTGGGACACGCTTTGTTCAAGCCGGTGTAATCAACGCACATTCTTAATTCATTGGTTCCATTTTTGGGGACAAGTACAGGATTGGCCACCCATTGGGTGTGAAGGACTTCTCGGATAAAACTAGCCTTAAGTAACCTAGCTATCTCTTTGCCAATGGCGCGTCTCTTCTCATCTCCAAAGCGTCGTAGAGGTTGTTTCACTGGTTTGGATTTTGGATCAATGTTTAAGCCGTGCTCCGCAAGTTCCCTAGGTACACCTTTCATGTCGGGAGGCTGCCAGGCAAAGATGTCCCTACTCTCACGGAGGAACTCGACGAGCGCGCTTTCCTATTTGGGATCCAGGTTCGTCCCAATGGCGGTGGTCTTGGAGGCATCGCCTACCACAAGTACCACCGGCTTGGTATCGATGGCGGCCTTGAATGCAGGAGCGGAGTCGGAGATCTGTTTCTTCGACGCGGGCATCTCTGAGTCATCAACCTTGCTCTGGATCTCTTTGAATTCTTCACTGTAGAGGACAGCTTCCGCGAAGGCCGCTTCGTTAATATCGCAGTCCCTTGCCTTGGTAAAGCTTCCGGATACGGTGATGACACTGTTCGGTCCAGGTATCTTGAGTTTGTTGTAGACAAAGCATGGCTTGTCCATGAACGTGTGGAATATGTTGCAGCCGAATATGACGTGGTACACGCTCTTGAAGGGGACCACCTCGAAGGTCATGCGTTCTTGACGGTAATTGTTAACATCACCAAAAGCGACTGGAAGTGTGATGCACCCAAGGGACCGAGCCTCCCGACTAGGAACTACGCCATGGAAGATGGTGTTGGTCCGCCTTAGGTTCGCCTCCGTCAAGTTCATCTTCTGCAGTGTATCCAGGTACATGATGTTGATGCTGCTTCCACTATCCACCATGCTTTTGGTGAACTCCATGCCTTCAATCAAGGGGTTGATGACCATGGCGTATTGGTTCTCCGTAGGAATAAGGTCTGGGTGGTCCGTCCTGTCCCAAGTTATTGGAACCTCCGACCAGCGTAGGTACTGGGGAACTGGGGGTAGAGTATCCATCAGGATCCTCAGAGAGGTCCTCTGTTGTCGGACGGTGGAGGTGCCAAGGAAAGTGTGGTAGACTGGTGCCTTCTTTGCGAAGGGGTTCTTGCCCTTGTCGGCGTGCTTGGGATCAACGTCCTCGTCCATGTCACTTGAATCCTTGGATTCCTCCTCCTCCTTCTTCCCCTTGCCCTTGCCTCGCGGTCTGTTCTTCCGACTTTGCTTATAGCCGGACTCCGGGTCTTCCTTGAGGTCGTTGACGAACTTGCAGTGTCGATTGGTATGGGTGGCCTTGCCATTGGCATCGAGGTGTACGAGGCACGGCATATCGCGGTACTCCTCGTAGGTTTGGGGAATGCGGAGCGGCGCCGGGGTGGTTTCACTTCCTCGTTGCTGCCCACGACCAGCTCCCCATCCTCGGCCATGTTGTCCGCCATCACCTCGTCCTGCAAAATTCATAGCAACCATGTCGGTAGATTGCTTTTCTTCTGGAGTGGTTTTCCGCTTTGTACTTCTGTTCCTCCAAGCTTGAGTTGGAACGGCCGTTGCGGGCAAAGAGCCGCGAGCATCGTCGTCGGCAGCTGTGAACTCACTGGCCAACTGAATCATCTGATTCAAGTCAAGCTGGTGATTGTCCTGCAAGCGCTTCAGCATATGTCGGAGCAACGTGCCCCTTTCCAACCCATCGATGAAGGCGGCCATGGCGGTCTGAGTGTGCACTCATGCGTAGGAATTCTTCATATCTAGCCAGCGGGAGAGGTAGGTGTGAGATGTATCGTCTTTATCTTGCACGCACCGCTGTAGATCGCCAACAGTGCAGGGACGCTTGTATGTACCCTCAAAGTTCTTGGTGAACGCTTCTTGCATGTCCAACCAGTTGTAGATGGATTTCTCCGGTAAGTTGTCGATCCATTGACGGGCCGTGCCCGCCAACATTAACGGGAGGTACTTGACGGCGACGTTGGGGTTGCCTCCGGAAATATCCACCGCGTTGTCGTAGTCCTGCAACCATGTGGATGGCTTGGCGGTGCCGTCATAGGGCTTGATGGTCTTGTCAATCCGGAAACCTTTGGGGTAAGTTGCGGACCGTATTGCAGGTCCAAAGCAACGTGGTCCCAGGTATGGTCCTTCCCGGGCCTCGTGGATCTTATCGATCCGTGAACGTGCATCGTATGGCTCCGAGTTCTTCTTTTTCTTGTCAACAGGGGATGGGCTGCGTGAACGACGCGGGCCTCCTCCGCCATGGTGACTGCTAGGTGGTGACGGAGGCGGAGGTGGCGGTGGGTTAGCCTTCTTGCTGTTACCCTCCTGCGACGCCTCGCGCCTATCTTGGTTGCTTGTCAGACGCGGAGGGTCATGACGTGACCTGCTCTTGTGTCCTTGGTTGCTCTCTCCATCATGACGGGTCTGCTCTGTGTTGTCGCGGATGACGATGCTGCACTACCTTGGCGGGGGCATATCCGTACGATAGTGAGCCTTAGGATCTTCGCGATGTCGGGGGGATCGGGGCGGTGGCGATGGGCGACGAGTTCGGGGACTTTCTCCATGGTCGGAGGATATGGGGATAGCATCCCTCCTGTTGCGCGCATTCCTCCGTCTTTGTTCTGATGAACCCGTCTGGGACCCGACATCAAGAGGGGATCTATCCCTTGGCGGCTTATACTGGCTAGACCGGCAAAGCGCTGGGTCGGACTCAAGCATCCGAGAGGTGGCCTTTTCCTGCTACTTCACAGCCTTGGCCACTAGGTCATAGACCTGTTCCACTACTCGGGCGATCTATCCTGCTCCAGAAGGGTCTTGGCGACAGCGAGGTTAAGGAGTGGGGTGGGCATCACCTGTTTGCCTTCACTGTCAATGTATGGCTTGGCCTGTGCCGGCTTCGAGGGATCCCATCCTAGATTTCGCCATACACCAGGATCGTTGATGACGCAAGCCGGAGCTTTCTTGGTCTTCTGTTGCAGCAGCAGAGTCTTGTATTCGGCCTCCATTGCTCTAGCCTTCTCTATGGATTTCTGCACGTTCACCAGATCTTGATCTAGCTTAGCGCCTTGCTCCGCGATGGCTTGCGCTTCCTCTAGCAGCTGCTGACGTTTCTCATCGAGCCGAGTCACATTCCGGATATGAGCTATGGTCAGTGGCTCAACGAGGAGATTGCCATACATTGCTCTATCAGCTAGAGTAACTTGGGCAGCAGCATACGTAGATGCCGGAGGTGGCAAGTTTGCGATGTTATTGTTCGGGCCGGTGCCGAGTTCTTGCGGCTGCTGCACTGGGTTAGGTGGAGGCGGCATGACCTTTGCGCGATCATCGTCAGCACTTTCCCTTGTCCAGCACCGTAGGCGGATCTCGTCCGGGTTGATCTTCATTCATCGCCATCCCAATGATGACGAACACCTCTCGAGATACGACAACGTTGTTGGCTTGATCGTCGCGCGTGTACTCCTCCTCCATCTCCTGCATAGCGGAGTCTAGCTCTTCTGGACTGAAATCTATCTCCTCTGAATCTGCACTGAAGTCGGCATAGAGTGCGTCAATCACAGAGTCGAAGGGTGCCAGGGCTTCCTCGATGACGGGCGGTGGAGGTGCAACGGTAGAGACGATGACTGGGGGTGGCGGCGCTGCTTCGACGATGGCGGCCGGAGGCGGTGGTGGCGGTGGCTGAATCGGAGGGGCTCCATCAATGAGTGCGAGCGCTGTTTCAGCTGCCGCTTCAGCCTCCGCGTAGTTGTTGACGGTGCTCACCATGCCTTTGAGGGTAAGGCGTCCTGACGCCTGCTGCCGTCTTAGAGAATGTCGGAGAAGCGTTCCATGGTCCAGTCCTTCCACAAAGTGATACATAGCATTATCATCGGGGTAGTGGGCCAGATCGGCTCGTATATGGAGCCACCTGGCCAGGTAATCGCGGGGGTTTTCTCCCTCTCTCTGAACACAACGTGCCAGATCGAAGATGGTAACCACGTCGATGAACTTGGATCTCTGCTGTCCCGACGCATGGGCGAAGCCGGTGGACTTGCAGGGATCTTCCACCTTTATATCCTGCACCAGGGCGGTTTGGGTGGGCCTTGAATTTTTCTGATCTTTGTCAGCAAACTCCAAAGAGAGATCCGACATCGATCCTTCCGCGAACGTGTCCTGCCCGTAGGCGGTCCGTGCGGGCCTTGATGCTCCTCCGACTCCCAGGGAACTAGTGCCCGAGTCGGTTTCGTCGATGAAGAGGTGGATGTCTCCGATAGGAACGATCGAACACCGTGTAGGGTTCGTCTTTGCCGGGATCCAGAACTCGTCAGGAGGGACGATCGGAACGTTGGCGGAGAAGAGAACGCGACCGATGGATACAGTTTTGCCGATTCCTGCGAAGATCTTGGTCCTCGCCCGCTAAAGAGCCTGAAGCGCCTCTTGCCCCACGGTGGGCGCCAACTGTCGTGGTATTGCCGACGAGTAAGCCATGGAGGGGTCCTCACAGTGCGTGTTTAGAGACGTGGGGAAAGACGGACGGTTGATGGGTACGAGGTGACACAGCTTACCCAGGTTCAGATCCCACGATGGTGGTGGAATCCTACTCCTGCTATAAATCACTATAAGGGCAAATATGCCGAGTTACAGATATTGGTTCGCTGTGCGAGGTTGTCTAAGATTGTCTACGATCGTTCGAGATTGTGCCCTAAAGGCTCCCATAGATCCGAATTATATAGTCGCCAGGTCCTAGGGTTACAGGGAAAAGTCCTTAGCCGGACAGGTTACAGAGTCCTACACTATCTATTACTAGTCTTGCGTGTCTTGTACTCCAAGGCTCCGGGTACGTCGGTGACTCCAACCGTAGCCTTCCTTTATCCGGCATGGGCCTCCCTTCTGGATCCATCTAACTGGGCCGCTCAGCAGGCCATAGGCCATGCTACCAACTGTGGGCCACCCGGGTTAGCCGGATAAGAGACATGCTGTAAGGATACCCATATAACATATCCCCAACAATTCTCTCTCTACACCTGAAATTTTTCCTTCATACAAAACTTCACACAATCTTCATTAGCAACATTAGTGTATTCTAAAGATATTAGACCTTAGGCAAAGCTTTGGAACAACAAAACTTTTTACTAAAAACACAATCTACTGTAGTAACTCCTTCAAAAATCTCAATTCCCGAAAAGAGAACTCAAAAAGGAATCAATAAGAAGCAAATGCAAATAATGGCAGAAATCTATCAAAACAGACCAGCAGATAGAAACCGATTTTTTCGAAGATGTTTTGTTGCTCAAATCAAAAAGTGTTAAACTAACGAAAGTTATCTAACATACTGGGGGATTTATTAGTAAATTTTCAGCTCAATCCGAGTTACAGAGGCTCCTCAAGAATTGTTTTGGTGGAGGATAGAAATCTGTTTTGGGACAACAACTTCCCAAATCTTACTTCCCTCTTATTAGAGGTCATTCTTGTCACAAAAAGCAAACAAAAAGGATAAGGAGAGGTCATTAATTAAGTAATAACTTCCAAGACTCAATTAAACTCTTGGGTTATCTCCCAACAAGTACTTTTCTTTAACGCCTTTAAGTTAGGCATGATAGCTTGAGAAGAGGCTCATATAAGAAATATGAATTGAAGTAAAAGAGAGCATCAAGAAGCAAATTCAAAAAACATTTAATTCTAACCCTCTTCCTATGCATAGGAAACTTTTATGCAAATAAATTCACAAAGAACAAAGTGACAGACATATGAAGATAAAACAATAGTAACTTCAAAACTTTCAGCACATAGAGAGGTGTTTTAGTAACATGAAAACTTCTACAACCATATTTTTCTCATAATAATTTTCAGTAGCATCATGAATAAACTCAAAAATATAGCTATCACATAAAGCATGCTTTTCAAGATCTACAAACTCATAATTTCTATCAAGCTCAAAAACAGTGGGATTAAAACCTTCACAGGTTTTACCCAAAGTAGATATTTTAAAAGGATCCACAGGAACATAACATTCATCCTCCTTTGGTAAGCATGGTGGGCAATAAAATAATATAAGAGGTAAAGAGTTACTCTCATTAGAAGGTAGGCATGGGTAGATCCATTCTTCCTCCTTTTGTTCATCACTCTCCTCCTTTTTTTCATCTAATGATCTTCTAGTTTCAACAATTTCTTCTTTCATAGGCTCCTGCAAGTCATTAGACTCTTCCATTTTTGGAAAGCATCTATTAAAATATTCTAGAATATAGCTATTTTATCCCTTGTAAATATCAAAGCAAAATTTAAGTATCTCAAAAACCTCATGTTTATAAGGTGCATCATCAGTATTTTCAAGCAAACTGGCAAGTTCAAATGCACCCTTGAAGGCAATAAATTCTTCAATTTGTTCCACATCATCAAAATCATAATTTCCTTTAACATAAGAAGATATGGTAACATTATCATTATACTCACATTGAAAGGGTAGGTGTTTATACCTCCTGCAGCAAAAAGCTTTATCAAAGCAATACGTAACATTATAAGTAGAGCACACGTCTCTACCAATAGTATTCAACTTATCAATTTGTTTCCATAAGTGTTTCCCTTTTTGTGACAAATGGTGTTCCTTATAATAATACTTTTATTCTTCCGTGAACCCACCTTGCCAATAAGAACTAGTTTCAAAGAAACCATCCATTGATAGAAAGCATGACCAAGCAACACAATAACATACCAGCAACTAGAGTAGGAACTAATTTTTGTGTGTTTTTGAATAAAGAAAGCAAACCAAACTAAACTAATTTTTTGGGGTTTTTTGAACAGGAAAACAAAACCAAGAAAAAGAAACTAAGCAAACTATAAAGAAAGTAAAGAGAAAGGAAGTGGAGGACTCCCCTTGTGAAGACATCCTTAGCCTCCCCGGCAAGAGCGCTAGAGAACTTGTTGATGACTCCTTGATGGCGCCAGAAAACTTGGCGCTTGATGTGGAGCCTGTTGGGAACCCCAAGAGCAAGGTGTGAAGCAGCACAACATCAAGTCTTCCCTCAGTAAGAAACCGAGGTTATCGAACCAGTAGGAGGAAGGAAACATCACACAAGTGTTGCAAGCAACACGGAGACCTGCACAACACAAACTCAAGACTTTGCCCCAACTAACAGTGAGGTTGTCAATCTCACCGGTTGCTGTAACAAAGGATTAAACGTATGGTGTGGAAGGTAATGGTTTGCAACAAGTAAACAAGTAACAGTGGAAGATTTATCAATGGTAAAGATTGGACCGGGGTCCATAGTTTACTAGAGGTGCTCTCCTTAGATAAACAACATGGCATGAAGGGTAAACAAATTACAGCGGGGCAATTGATAGGAACTGATAAAGGCATAACAATGCAATACCAGACAAAAAGATCCTATGATATTCGATTGGGCAATACAACAATATACATAGACCGCCATCCAACTGCATCTATGACTAGAAGTCCACCTTCATGTTATCATCCGAACCCCCTCCAGTATTAAGTTGCAAGCAACATACAACTGCTTTAAGCAAAGTGTGTAAGTTAAACAATCCACTTGTTCCATGAACAAGAGACCGTTTTTTTCTCCCTAGTAGCAACAACACATCTACAACCGAAGAGATTTATGTCACTTCCTTTGGAAACTAGAGGCATGAACCCACTATCGAGCATAAATACCCCCTCTTGGAGTCACTAGCAACTACTCAGCCAAGATAACTACTAACAATGGAGAGCATGCAAGATCACAAACAACACAAACATGATAGTATCATAAAGACAAAACCATTAATCAATCTGACATAGTAATCTCAATATCCATCGGATCCCGCAAACACAACATGCATGATTACAAATATATTAGATCTTGATCATGAATGGAGCTCACAAGATCTATACATAAAAGCACAAGGAGGATATACAACCATCTAACTACTACATGGACCCATAGTCAAGGGTGGAACTACTCACGCTTTATACAGGAGAGAAGACCTCCGGGATGATTTCCCCTCCGGCAGGGTGCCTGGAAGAACTTCAGATCCCCCGATCTAGGGACGATGGTGGTGGCAGCTACAGAAGGTTTCGTGGAGTTTTGATCGGGTACTTAGGGTTTCTGCATCGGGAGCTTCTTATAGGCGAAGAGGCGAGGCCGGGAGGCGACCAGGGGCGCCACACCTTGCCTAGGCGCGGGCCCACCCCTGGCTGCGCCTAGGGGGTGTT
Organism: Avena atlantica; assembly: GCA_910589765.1. NCBI lineage: Eukaryota > Viridiplantae > Streptophyta > Magnoliopsida > Poales > Poaceae > Avena > Avena atlantica. The sequence goes on from OU342733.1 coordinate 361,493,301, forward strand.
TGGCCGCCCTGGTTTGCTTCTCCGTCTCATCTTCTGGATTCGTGTCCCCCACGGTAAAATATTGACTTTGGATTTTGTCCCGTCCAATTCCGAGAATATTGATTTTCTGCCTTTCTGGAACAAAAACAGAAGAAAACGGGCAATTGGCACTGTGGCAACTTGTTAATAGGTTAGTTCCAGAAAAGATATAAAAACGTCTCAAAGTGTATACAAAGCAAAGCAAAGTATATACTAAACAAGCACGGAGCATCAAAAATTATAGATACGTTTCCGATGTATCACCGACTGCGGAAGCGCTGCCGGAACGCAGCGCTGGAAGGATCGTCTACGCGATCTTGAGATCGGCAAGTGTACGACTACATCACCCACGAGAATCTGCTCTCGTTAACCGCTTTGAAATATTCGAGGGTGAGTACTCTAATCGACTCGTTACTACAATCTAGAAGATAGATCTTGGCTTGTTTGTGTGCATGCGGTAAAATTTTTTGTTTTCCATGATACGAACCCCTACAGTCTGGAGATGGACACTGCGAGTGGAGAGTACACGACCAAGCATGCTTACCTGGCTTCCTTCCATGGCTTGAGGAATTGTGCGTCATAGAAGCTAATCTGGAAGAACCGGTCCCATAACAAGGTCAATTTCTTCCACTGTCTCGCCAACCTCGATCGCAGCTGGACTGCACACCGCAGCCAACACGGCTTACAACATCACCCCAAATACCTCCTCTGCGACCAAGCACCTGATTCTATGCACCATCACATTATCTCCTGCCCTTTCTCTAGATAGGTTTGGCATGACACCCTTTCTTGGATACGTATGGCATGCACTCCCCCTTCCGATGAAGCAACCCTGGCAAACTGGTGGTTCACTACCATACATAACTCACCAACTGAAGAATTTAGGTTGCATGCATAGGACACATGCACCCAGCTTAGTTATGAAATGAAAATTAATAGGCCTAATTAGGAAAGAAATATTGATTACTCCCTTCGTCACGGTTTGGAGGGCGTCTTGCAAAAACTATACGTTTCCAAAACTCCTCTCCTCCTAGGCATGTTAGACTTAATCACATAATTAATGCCCCATTTTTCCTTCCCACTTCCTACTCCATGCAACCAAGAATTGATTCTTGCATGCAACTCCACCGATGCATACGCCTAAACTCCTTGTTTCCATTGAGTAATTACGTTTAATAGGGTGCCGAATAATTAATGGGCCTATTTTCTCCCAGCGAATTTGCATGTTTTTGGCACAAATCTGCTCTAATCATTGCCCACCTAGGTCCCAATAATCTCTCTAAAACACCATCCAAATCATGACGGAGGGAGTAGACTATTTAATTGTGTATATAATCCTTGGTTTATAGGTTTGTGTGGTGTTTTTTGGGAACTTGCCATTTTTTTGAATCCTATGAGATCACAGGATAAGTAATTGTCATTCCATTCAATTTCCCATCTAATCCCTAATTTCTAGGTTTGTGTGATGTTTTTAGGTCTTGACTTTTTTCCCCATGGAACCTATGTGACATATAATGTATCAGAAGGTCTAGATGCCTCTAATGATGAGTGTTAAACGTGTTGAGTGGCGTGCCACCATCACCAACTCTCATTTAATAGTAAATATGATTTGATTTATTTTTTCTCCCTTGCATATGTATATAATATAAGATTTTTTTTATCATTTCTATATTGTTTTGTGGAAAGGAAAAAATGATCAGTTCCCTACCGCTACACTAGGCTACGTTGTTTTCAACATTGTAATTTGATTTGTTAGTTCTTTTGACATCGGAGTGCTAATTCGTATCCTTGGAGAGAGAAAAATGGCATATGTTCACAAATATGTGCTAATGCTGGGTCCATCATGACTGTGCATATTTGCAGAGAACCGTGTTGCATCCAGTAACTGTCTTCTACATGTCACAATTTGCTCTTTTTCTACAGATTTTCTGCACTACCAACTGTAAGTCACATGTATGAAGTTGCTCATTTCTTATGAATGTTCATTCTCTTTTCCTACAACTATGAACTTACTAACAATAGAACTTTTCTAAAGCATAAGTTTCCTATTTGGCCAACTATTATGATACATTCTTTGAACATTTCCTTTTTTTCCTGCAAGGTGCACATGTTAGCATTACATGTACAACATCACCGCCATATAATGTGCCTCCGTCGCTGCAACAAGCCATTGCGTATTGCGTGGAGGTTGGTGGGTTTGGATTTGAGGAAGATATTGATAGGCTCAAGCGCGACAAGAACATCTTGATCCCAGAGGTAGTAAATCTAAGGCATGAGCAGCAAGCTACTAAAAATCATGTGCAAGCCATAGAAGAGAGGCTAAGAGCTGTTGAACAAAAGCATGGCCAGATGGTGGGGTTGTTTTTTTTTGAACAAGGATCGGGCCCCGAAGGACCCAGAAGCTGGACCCAGAAGCTGCCATTAATTAAGCGATGGGATTACAATGTTGCAGAGAAGCCTAGAAAACACGGCAAATACACACATGCCTTGCACTTTTACAAAAAGGAACCCAACCGAAAATAAAAAACGCAATCCAATCCCTGGGATCCTTCTCCACCGCAGCACACCAAGAACTAGACGGCCGGAGCGTCGATGCCGTCACCGGGGACGAACCACTTGGGACAGCACCTCCGGTGAGCCTTCAGCCGGAGTAGAAAGGCCTCCAAAGTGGCATGCAGCCAGGAGGTTGAAGAGCCACCAGAACGTGGCCAGGGAGAGCCGCCATTCGGCCATGAAGAACGGAGGCAAGATGGATACCATCGCATGTCCTCTGTTGATGAACTCCAAAGAGAGGCAGCAGCAGATCCTTGCCGAACAACCCACCGCCAAGTATCACTACTCTTCTCCCCACCTCCATCACCTCGATGACTAGCAGCAAGAAGAAGGAGCAACAGATCGAGGCCAGTTGCACAGCCAAAAGCCCCCAGATCAAGATCTAGAGGGATCACGGGCTTATTTATGGAGATCCTGATGACGACGCCCAACTCCACCTCCGGCTCTGGCCACCAGAGCGCCACAGAGAGAACGGCGAGCACCAGCAGCCCCCGGATCCGGCCCGCGCGACCCAGAGACCTATTCCAAACTACGGGCATAGAGCCTAGACGCCATCGAGGCAAACCGAACCTACCATCTACCTTAGTATGTACAGAGGGAGCCAAACCCACTAGACCATCTTCTCGCCGGCCAGCCTCGCCGTTGGAGAGAGAGAAGGCTAGGGGCGGCGGAGAGAGGATGGGGGCGACTCTCAACGGGGGCGAGAGGAGAGGAAACCGTTTGGAGATCTCGATGGTCGGGTTCTTGGAAAGAGCAATGTGTAGCTACTGTTTTTCCAACTATTTAATTCAACAGCAAAAAGAGAGAGGGATCTTGAAGATGCCATCTCGAAAGAAGGTAACACATGGACAATGTTTCATTCTATGTACATGGGGTACCAAGTCAGAGCAAGCAACATGATTCATAGTTCTTGCTTGATTAGGGTGTCCTTAGTGGACTCGGTCTAGAATGCATAGGCTAGAGAATTTAGCTCAGAAAATTCAGGAGTCTGGTAAGGGTAAAACAAATCAGGAGATGAAGAATCAAACTAATGGAAAGGTGGAGCTCAATAATGAATTCTAGGCAGAACTATTATCTGATGGTTTTGGAGATGCGTTTGGACTATCAAAGTTGGAGGGACAGAGGCCGGATTATATCGATGAACCGATGGGGGTATCCAAGTTCTACTTGAGATTTATTTCTTGAAAAACGCTACTTTTGTTGGAGCTATGAGCAAGAGTCTGTAGTGTTCATTGATTACCGTGATTACTATAGCTAGACATACGCGAGCAATCATCCAACTATGGTGGTTTCTCAACAGGTGGGAACGCTTCGGTAGACTATGCAAGCGGCCTTATTCATGAGAAGCAAGAGGTGATCGAAAAGGCTCTTCCGTGAACACTGGACACTAAAAACATAAACCCGTCAAACTGCGTACCGTCATGTAGCGAGGCGAAGCTTGCATATTCGTCTAGTGTAGTTAACGCTGCAAGTGGATGCAGATCGTCCCGCAGCGCCGCGTGGCCGCCCACTTAAAATCGTGGCCGTCCGCAGGCAGGAGAAAAAAATATGCGAAACTTTGGAGACCTGCCGCTGTACCCACGATAGCCCATGAATAGTTTTTTTTACTCCCTACGATACGTATTAGTTGACTTAAATTTGTCTAGTTTTAAATGAATCTAGACACTATTTAATATATAGGTTTATTTAAATTTTAAAAAATCCAAGTTAAATAATATGGGTCGGAGGGAGTATTACATGTTAGCACATTTTCTCCGATCGATTTTTTCTCCGCTGCAAAGCTAGCCAGCTTTCTATACAAAGCCAGCTCAAGTCGATCTATTCGTTTCCGGCCGATTGTACCAATACTTTCCGTCTTAAATAAATAAATATAGCAAATTTATTTAAATTTAGGTGTATCAAGATACTATTTCTTTGGTCACAAATAAGTGACTAGCTTTGTCTAGATTCATATGTACCTAAAACTAAAATGTGTCTAGATATATGCAAATCTACACAAATCCAAGTTACTTATTTTTAAACATCATAAGATTTAAAATATATATACATCCATTTAGGACAATTCTCGACATGTATTTTGAGATGGAGGGAGTACAAAATTTGTGGAGTACTTCTGGCCGCCCTCCTCCGGGGTGGTTGTGGCGAAGCCCAACCAAATCCGGTCCCAAAACGCCGGCGAGAGAAGGGATCCAGGTTGAACGGCAGCAGCCGGCGGCAGTGGGAGGGAGGGGTGGCTCAAAACTAGTGCGAGTGGTGGCAGTGGCCGGCGGCAACGTGTGGGAGGGTTCAGCCTAGGGGTTGGATGAGGGGGCGGGGGGGAGTGGGGAATTGCATACCTTGTTGGAGCCTAGGTCGATTGCCTTGTGTGCATCCGCGTCTCCGGGGGCCAAAACCCTAATCGAAGCAGCGATGGTCGCCAGCGACGACTACTTCACAACTTTCGCTTTCGCACCAACGGAACCTCGTCATCGGACACGATAGTGACTTCCTTCATCTTAGGGTCATAGACTTGGGAAGCCATGCTACATTCGTCCAAGTCCCCTAGCCGTTAAGTGAATCCTAAGTGTTAGATGCAAAGGTATGTGCAAGACGGAAGAACTGGAGTATAAAAAGCAATATAAAGAAAACAAGTGAGTACCTCTAGGCACTTGCCGCCCTCGAACATGCCGTAGGTTATGGTGAAGCCACGCTTCCGATCCTTCACCTTGACTATGTCCTTGAGACGAAGCTTGACGAAGTCACTGGAAAAGTTGTCCTCGGAAATCCGGAGGTTATCTTTCCTATCCTTGGTGTACTAGTGCATAAGCTTCGCGCGGTGCTGCAGAGGTTGGATCCGCCTGACGAACCAGCACATGGCTAGGTCCAAGACGGTCAGACCCGTCTCTACAAACCAGTCAATCCGCCTTACGGCGTGAGAGGCTTCATCGTCGGAGGGGAGGAGGGCTTGTGATATCTATGTCGGGGCTTCAGCGGCGGTCCCGTCAACAAAGTACGGGTACGACGCTTCTCTGCCAGCTAGAGGGATATCTGGGTCATAGAAGTACATTCGTTGCCAGTTCTTGCAGGACTCATGTCCTACGATGTCAGGGAATTGTCGGTTAGGCAGGATCTTGAAGCTAATTGTTCCGCAATTTCTGAGCTCCTCTTTGCTCACTCCGACTTCCCTCTTCATGGTGAAGAAATAGATAAACAGATCTAAACATAGGCCTAATTCCTAGGTAACCGTCGCATAACGCCGCGGAATTGCTATGTGCGAGGATGCTATTCGGAGAAAGATTCTAAGGTTGAACCCAGAAGTGTTTAAGGACTTGGATGAAGAAGTCGGAAATTGGAAGGGAGACGCCGCACACAAATTGGACCTTGAGGTATACCTTTTCTCTAGCTTAGGGATAAGGAGTGACCTCGCCGGTCGGCGCCGCCCGCCAGACCAGGCCCTCCGCCGCACGAAGGTACCCTTCGGAGATCATCTCCTTGATGTCGCTCCCGGAGATGTCTGAGCCTCGCCATTCTCCCTTATGGGAGTTAGCTTCTTCCTCCAACGGTTCCAGCACCGCTGAAATATTGTCGCCGCCGGTGGACTCAACCACCGCACTGCACGGCACCACCACGCCCTCCGGCGGAACGTGGATGGAACCGTATGGCTTAGCCTTGGCCTCGCCAGACGCCGTCATCGACGGTGCGCTGCTGCTGCTAGCCATTGGGTTGGAGGGAGATGGTTGGAGATTGGAAAAGGGTTAGGGTTTTCCTCTGTGTGCGCGAAGAGCTCGAGGAGGGTCTTGGCTGGAGGAAGACGATGACGCAAGGAAGAATGAGGTGAAAAGGCAAAATGCCACCATAGTTAAAATATATAGTCCTTGGCGTCAAGATTCGTGCAAGTTGATCCAATGGTTGATGCATGGACAGCGCGTGCGTGAGCGTGCACAGAAATTTTTCCATGTTCCCACCGCAGCCGCCAAACATTCCGGATCCTTCACGCGGTAAAAATAGCTATGATTACGTTCTCTATATGTGTGAGTTACGAGGCGCTGCTGACCTATGGTCTACGACATCTTGCTGACACATGCAGATGAGCAGTCCCATCTGAAGATTCTGGCATGGACGGATCCTGTCCGGCTACAAGAAAAGTACAATAGAAAGCTCGTGATTCCCCGACTTACGTATCGAGGACGGAGAGTATCACAGGGTTCTTGGGAGGACTACAAGATGTTGCTTGACGATTTGCTGACATTCATTCTATACGGAACATTCAATCTGAAGAGGCAAGACGGTGCAAGATCTTGGAGTTCTCCTTGGGCAACTGTTGGGGATATGCTAAATGGGTGTCACCATTGCATGTCTCTAATCCGGATAACCCGGATGGCCCACAGTTGGTAGAAAAACCCATGGCCTGTTGGACGTCCCAGTTAGAAGGATCTAGAAGGGAGGCCCATGCCAGATGAAGGAAGGCTATAGTGGAGTGCAAGACATGTTAGACTAATTGTATACTGTGTAGGACTCTGTAACTTATCCTGCTAGGACTTTCCCTGTAACCCTAGGATCTAGCGACTATATGTAACTACCTGGGTGAACTACGCTCCTAGATACAAGCCTGGATGAGTGGTAGTGGTTGAAATAGTACGGCGGGGCCCCAAAAGCCACACACTGGTAGTCCTTTCAGACGTCCCAACCACTACCCTCTCAACGGGACCTGTACGGGTGGCGTAGTCGGCAGGCGAAGGGATCAACTACGTACACAAGTGGGTATGTACGCAAGCCACCATACAAGAGTACATCAGAGCCATTCCATCTAGAAAGAAAGGAAATATACCAACGCCATACGGCAAGATCCAAATGACCTAGATAGATCTATATTTTAGGATAACTCCTCATACAACACACATCAGAGTAACATGCGGAAGCGGCAAACAGAATCCGAGTACGGATAAGAAGCAAATCGGCATAAGATGCCAGAGAAAATAAGCACATCCCAACTACAGGTCTCACGGATCCCCGATCCCGGAATCTCTACACCGAACGATCGTTGCCCACATCTTCGGCTTCTTCCACCCAGTATCCGTCCTGCGGGGGTACCTGTTCATCTGAATCAAGAATTTATCGTGTGAGACCCTAAGGGTACTCAGCAAGTCTTAATGCCTCTAAAGGGGACACAACCTGGGGTGACGCAATTGCAGCGAAAGATAAACCCTAGCAATTCTACAGATAAACGCTAACCATTCGCCTAACCAATGATAGACGGATGTCCGTGAATTAAGAACAACCGTTATAATGGTAATCTCATCCGATCCATCCTCCTCCCTGCTTACCGACAAGGAAGCGGACGAACAAACCCCCATCCGTTGGAAATTTTATTAACCATTCCATGAGTATTGCACCATTTACTAGTCAAGTTACTTAGTCAAGTTAAGGCGGTACTTTAGTTATGCTTGTCTATGATCGAGAAACTGTGCTCCAAGTCGTCCGTATCCGTGGACACGGCTTTCAGAAAGTTTTACCCGGCCGGGGTGCACCAATAGCAACACACACTCGCTCAACCTCGAAAAAACCAAATCAAAACCCAACGAGGCCTTCACGACAAAGTAATCACAAGATTCAGAAATATTTCAGGGGGCCACCCCTTAAGTAGATCCCGCAACGGAGTAAGCAAGCTCCGAGACGGCCTCAAGGTCTGCGACAATGGCTGTAAGCGACTGGGAACCCGAAAACTCGGGGTGTCGATACCGCGTAATCACTCCGCTTACCTAAACAGTACAGTGTGCAGTACCTCGCACAATCGTAAATAAAGCAGTAAAGCATGGCATAAGTACAAGATAGTAATAAAGCCCCAAACTAGTTTGTGGCCCCAAGAAATAAGACGGAATCAAGCTCTGGCTCAGGGGGGTCCCATATACCTCCCGGATGTGGATAGCGCGATAAATCAAGGAACAGGAATCAAGTACTCGGGGTCTTACGGGACACAAGTGAGCAGGAAAAACCAAATAGCAGATGTTGCTCACCGGTGCCACTTTCTTTAGTTATCCCATACTACTCCGGTTAAGTTGTTTAGGTACCTCGTTATCCAACAGACTCTCACATACCCTACACATGCTGTTCTACGACTCGCATGGCTCAAACAACTCCTATAGTAGTGGCTCATGGGATGGAGGAACAAGCTTGGTGGGGTCTGAAAGTAAAGGCTATGCATACTTGGGATTCATTTTTAATGCAATCGCGACTCGATGATGCAAGAATAAGATAGAGGCAATAGGTACTGTATGTATGCAAGCATGGGGAAATGCTTGCCTGGTGTCTCAGTTGAAGCAAGGGACGGATCTGGGTAGTGCTCCTGGTTCTCTTGATACAACCCCTGCTCAGTGTCTATCCGAGAAAAACCAAACAAACAAGGCCAACATGAATATAGAGCACAAGCATATGAATAAGATGCGTCAAGCAAACAATCATGCCATGATGAATGATGCACAATTTACATGGCAAGAAAAGTAGCATGGCATGGGTGAGGTGTGGAGGACAAGGATATAACATTTAGTTGGGTTTTAGAATCACGTTTGTTGCCATAACAGTTGTTGTTCAATAAATACTTATATGATGCATGCTGCAATTGAAGTCATGGATAGCATAAACAGAAAGGTCTCGTCGAGCTGATCAATTTAGACTCATCATTTGCTAAATTTGGAGTTTTGAATCAAAAGTTATGAATTATTGAAAATCCAGTGGCATTTGATGTAATTAACATGAACTTGGAATTTTACTTGTGCAAAATACAAAATGGATGGCATATTTGGAATCCCCTCATTTTTCTGATATCCATACATATATTATTTGCCAAAATTGGATTAAGTATGACAAAGTTATTTAAAAATCTGAATAGAATTTGAATTTTTGAATTTATTTGAACAGGTTTTGAATTTAAAACAGCCTCTGAATCGTTTTCTACTCAGACTGACCCAGCTCTGGTCACTGACAGGTGGACCAGGGAGGATCTCTGGCCCACACGCCAGCGTCTGGGGTCAGGAGGGACCGCGGGTTGATTAAACAAAACGACAGGTCCCTTTTTAGAAAACTAGCACTGACGCTGACAACGGGCCCGGCTGGACCGCGGGTTGACGCGCAAAGGGGGCCAGGGGGTTATTCGTGAAAAGCACATGCGGGCCAGGGGAGGACTGCGGGTTCAGTCCTGGTTTAAACGAGTGCCTTTTTAGAAAACGATTACCACCGCTGACAGTGGGGCCTCGAGGACTGCGGGTTGGAGCAAAAGAAACGGCCAGGGGGGGTTTGCGCAAAACAGCCAGCGGCGCACTGTGCTTCTTCTCACGCGCGCATCTGACGCGCGCGGCGCGCGGCGCGCGCAGGCGGAACTCGAACCTGGGTCGTTGCGGGCGCGCGCGGACGCGGAGCCGCGCTGCGGTGGCTGCGGGGAGGTGTTAGAGGTTCGCTCGCGTGCTAGCTAGGGTGTTGGCGCGCGCTGGAGCAGACGACGGCGACGACTACACCGTGCACCGAGGGTGCTCGACGCCGGGACCCGTGCAACCAGGAAGCGAGCAGGGACGGGACGATGTCTAGGAGTACCAGGGACTCACCGCGGGCTCGGTGGCGTGGTCAGATCGAGCAGAGGAGGGGTAGATCAGCGGCGAGGCAGAGGCTCTGCCGGCTAGGGTTTTGCGTCGGCATGCGCTGGTCCTGGCGCTCCTGGTGCGTCTCCTCCTCGCTGGCGCGGTACAGGGGCGTCGCAGAGCTCCACGGGGCTTCCTCGACACCGCGGGCAACACTCCTCCGGCCAGATCGCCTGGGGCAGGTGGGGCAGCTAGCGTGGGGGAGAGGGCGCTGGTGGTGGTGTAGAGGAAGGGGGGTGCGAGGCAAGCCTCAGGGCGGATCTGGGGAGGCTCAGAGAGGGGAGGAAGGGGATAAGAACGCCAGGGGGAAGAGGCTAGCGTGGGGGAGGGGTAGCTGGACGGGCGCGCCGGCCACCTTTTCTGATCACGTGATCGGCAAGGGGGGGCCAGGGGTGGCGTGGTCGAGCTGGGAAAAGGGAGAGGGAGGCTGGCAGGTGGCCCTGGGGGGAGGCGCGTGGGCAGGGGCTGCCTTGGCTGAGAGAGAGCTAGAGGGGAGAGGGGTAGCCTCGGGTAGATAGGTTGGGAGCTAGGGTCGGAGAGAGGGGCATGGTCGGGCTAGGTTAGGGTAGATAGAAGGGGTCCTGGTCGTGTGGGGCAGGTGGAGAGAGGGGGAGAGATGGAGAGGGACATGGCATGGGGAACATGCTAGGTAGGAAAAGGGGTGGTACTAGGGTTTGCTTAGGTAAAGAGGGGGAGGGGGTAGAAAGATGGAGGGGGTACTTACTTGCTCAAGCATGCTCCAAGTACAAGCTCAAAGCAAAACAAGCAAGAACAAGGGGAAGAGGGAGATGGCCATGTGGGGATGTGGATTTGAATCATGCATGTTTCATTCAAAGAACAAGCAAAAATCCAAGCAAGGGTGGTTTGGATGGTGTTGTGCATGCCACATAAGCACATGTGTGTGCATGGGGCTTAGCTAGAGGGAAGAAAGGTAGATGAAAAGATGAAGAACACTACAAGCCAACAAAAGTTTTGAACAAAGGAAGATGATCTAACTAGAATTCAAATAAAACCAAATACTAGGAGAAAGGTGGCACTTGCATGGCCCATGCAAAATAAATAATGCCCAGCTAATCCTTGTGAAAACAGTAACATTAACAAGGCATTATTCATATGCATTCCCAAAAGGTGGCCAAGGCCAAGCAAAGATCAAGGGTGGATCCAACCAACAACATGGGCTAGAGATAACCAATAAAAGGCCAAGCCCATATTATTGGATGGTGGAATTATAAGGTGGTGAAAGAAAAGGTGGTGGAGTCAAAGAGAGATGCCCCCAACTCAACTTGGGCATTTAACAATTTATTAAGAACCAAATACAATATCAAGAAGCAACTACAATTAATCATGCACATGAGATAAGAAGCAAACAAGAAAAAGGTTTTATATGATGCTCAAATGCAAGGGAACATGATGACATGAGCATGATATGATGATGATGAAGCAACAATTATATGTTGGAAGTGGCCCATTTTATTATTATGACATGCAGCATTACAGGGGTTAGACAACTGGGATGCTACAACTCTCCCCCACTAAACAGGAATCTCGCCCCGAGATTCTAGGAAGAAGAAGAAGAGGACACAAAGAGAGAAGGATGGTTGGCACGGAGTTCATCTTCACGCTCCCAAGTTGCTTCATCAACGGAATGGTGTGACCACTGCACCTTGCAAAACATGATGGACTTGTTGCGAGTCCTTCTTTCTGCGGTCTCAAGGATTTTGGTGGGGTGTTCTTGATAAGACAGATCTTCTTGAAGGTCGATTAGCTCATGATCCACGGTCCTGCCGGGATCTTTGAAGCACTTCTTGAGCTGAGAGATGTGGAAACATCATGGACTTTGAGTTTTTCCGGAAGCTCCAGTGCATAAGCAACTTCTCCTCTTCTACCACGTATCTTGAAAGGACCGATGTATCTAGGAGCCAATTTTCCTTTGATACCGAAGCGGTGTGTTCCTCTCATGGGAGTGACACGAAGGTAGACGAGATCACCAGGGGCATATACCATATCCGTGTGTTTCCTGTCATAGTTGCTCTTCTGACGACTTTGAGCAATCTTCAGGTTCTCCAGAATGATATGCACCTTCTCCTCCGCTTGGGTTACAATGTCAGGGCCAAACCAGATTCTTTCTCCTGCACCTGACCAACCAATCGGAGTTCTGCACTTGCGACCATAGAGAGCCTCGAATGGTGCCATCTTCAGACTCTTCTGGAAGCTGTTGTTGTAGGAGAATTCAGCATATGGAAGGCATTCCTCCCACTTCATGCCAAAAGAGATGACGCAAGCTCTAAGCATATCTTCCAGAATTTGATTGATCCTCTCCACTTGTCCTTGAGACTGAGGGTGGTAAGCAGTGCTGAAGTTCAACTTTGTTCCCAAAGCTTTTTGGAAACTCTCCCAGAACTTTGAGGTGAAGATGCTCCCACGGTCTGAACTGATTTCAAGTGGAACCCCATACAAAGAGACAATCCTGTTGATATAGAGCTCAGCCAACTGAATTCCAGAAATTGTTTCTTTAACTGGGAAGAAGTGCGCCACTTTAGAAAGCCTGTCGATGACAACAAAGATTGCATTGTTGCCCTTCTGTGACCTTGGAAAACCAGTGATGAAGTCCATCTCTACTTTCTCCCATTTCCATTCTGGAGGTTTCAATGGCTGTAGAAGACCAAAAGGTTTCTGATGGACAGCCTTGACTCTGCGGCAGACATCACATTCTGAGACATACTTGGCGCAATACCGTTTCAGCCCAGGCCACCAGTATTGTGTTATCAAGTCCATGTACATCTTTGTGCTGCCAGGATGGATAGAAAGAACCGAATCATGTGCCTCCTTGAGAACTTGGTCTCTCAGACCCGGGTAGTTTGGAACAAACATCCTGTTATCAAAGAAAAGCGAGCCTTGATCATCAACATGGAAGGATTCATACTTCGGAAGCCCAATTTTAGAGATGAGCTTTCTGGTGTGCGGATCACCACGCTGACGAGAACGAATCTGTTCTTCCAAGAGAGGAGTAGCCAGAAGGTTCAGGAGATGCCCTTGTTCCACAACTTCAAGGTTGAGCTGACGGAATTCCTCACACAAGAGAGGCTGCTGCTCTTCTATCATGAGGTTGTTGACATAAGCTTTACGGCTAAGCGCATCTGCCATGACGTTTGCTTTGCCTGGAGTGTAGTTGATGGTCACATCAAAGTCATTGATTGCTTCAATCCATCTCCTTTGCCGAAGATTGAGATCCGGTTGAGTGAAGATATACTTCAAACTCTTGTGGTCCGAGTAGATCTCACAACGGTTACCCAGCAAGTAGTGCCTCCAAAGCTTCAAAGCAAAGACAACTGCTGCTAGCTCAAGGTCATGTGTGGGATAGTTGATCTCATGCGTCTTCAACTGACGAGAAGCATAAGCAACCACCTGTCTCTCTTGCATAAGGACCGCACCCAATCCTTGCAAAGAGGCATCGCAGAATATCTGGAAAGGCTTAGATGTATCCGGAGGAACCAAGACTGGCGTGGAAGTGAGCTTCTGTTTGAGTGTCTCAAAACTTTCTTGACAAGCAGGAGTCCACAGGTACTTCTTGCCTTTCTTGAGGAGATCGGTAAGAGGCTTTGCTATCTTCGAGAAGTTCTGCACAAAGCGACGGCAATAGCTAGCCAAGCCGAGAAAACTGCGCACTTCCTTGACATTAGCAGGAGGAAGCCATTCCACTATTGTCTTCACGGTTTCCGGGTTGACTGCAATTCCCTTGGCAGAGATAACATGACCCAGATAGGTTACTTCAGGCAGCCAGAACTCACACTTAGAGAACTTTGCATACAAGCGGTTCTCACGAAGCTTGTTCAGGACACACCGCAGGTGCTCTTCATGCTCCTCCTTGGACTTGGAATAGACCAGAATGTCATCCAGATATACCACCACAAACTTATCAAGATACTCCATGAAAACGGAGTTCATCAGCCTCGAGAAGGTAGCAGGTGCGTTGGTGAGACCGAAAGACATGACCGTGTACTCATACAGGCCATAGCGGGTGGTGAAAGCTGTTTTGGGCACATCTTCTTTGCGAATTTTGATTTGGTGATAACCACTTCTCAAGTCCAGCTTAGAGAACACCACAGCTCCTGCTAGCTGATCAAATAGATCATTTATCCGAGGAAGAGGATATTTGTTCTTGATGGTTTTTGCATTGAGAGCCCGATAATCAACACATAGCCTATCGGTTCTGTCACGCTTCTTCACAAAGATTGTTGGGCTACCCCAAGAAGAGGTGCTGTGTTGAATGAAACCCAATTTCTCTTGTTCATCAAGTTGTCGTTTGAGTTCAGCCAACTCAGAAGGACCATTTTATATGGCCGCTTTGAGATAGGAGCCGTTCCAGGTTCAAGCTCAATCACGAATTCAACCTCGCGATCCGGAGGCATACCTGGCAACTCTTCAGGAAAGACATCTGGAAACTCACAGACCACCGGTACACCCTGAATAGCTTCCATAGCATCATTATTCAGAGCAGCCAAGGAATAGAGCTGGACAGCAGGAGTCAGACTTGGAGAAAAGACTACATGGCCTTCAGGAATCTTCAGAGACACTGAGCGTTCAGCACAATCAATGACAGCTGCATTTGCTGTCAACCAATCCATGCCCAAAATGACATCAATATCAGAATTGCCCAGAATAATCAAAGAAGCCAAGAATGAAGAACCACCAATCTCAACTTGATTTCCGTGACTGATTTTAGAAGCTGCCATTGTTGCTCCAGGAGAGAGAACCATTAACCGTTTTGGAAGAGGATCTGATGCTAACCCATTCTCACTTGCAAACTTCATCGAAACAAACGAATGCGATGCACCAGAATCAAAGAGAACTCGTGCAGGAACTGAGTTAACTGAAAGCATACCCATGACAACTGGTGCGAGCTCAGCTTGAGAAGCGTTGACGCAGTTTGCCCGAACAACCGCAGACCCGGGCTTAGTGTTGATGTTGAGAGCCCGAGGCGGTGGTGCACGAACCGAAGGAGAGCTTGTTGCAGATCTTGGCGGGGGTGGAGGGAGAGTTTTGTTCTTCATTGGACAGTTCCAGTGGGGATGTCCAGGATCTCCACACGAGTAACAGGCACCAGCTGGACGTGGAGCAGAGTAGCCAGGGACTCCGCCAGGCGCTCCAGGGTAGTGGTTGTTGTAGCCCCTGGGAGCCGCAGTGGTGAAGTTTGGTGGCCTTGGCGCGAAACTTGCAGGTCTTGGTGGAGCCGAGAGCGACGGTGGGGTGTTAGGAACCCAGACACGCCGCTTAGAAGGAGCTGCCATAACCGAAGAGCTTGATGCATCCCTGTTATGTTTCTTGGACTCCTCAAACATCTGCCTGCTTGCCTCCTCTTGCAGTGCTGTGTGCTGTAGTTCCAGGAAGGTTGCCGGTCTCGCATGCGTGATTGCATACTTGATCGACGCATTGAGCCCTTGCCTGAACCTTTTCTGCTTCTTCTTGTCATCAGATACCTCATCACCACCGTAACGAGAGAGATTCATGAAGTTCCTGATGTAGGTGTTGACGTTATCATTTCCCTGCTTCAGGTTGAGAAAAGCCTCCTTCATCCTTTCCATTTCAATCTCTGAGAGAAACTGCTCCTTGAACGCTCCAGTGAACCTTTCCCAAGTTGGCTGGAAACCAGTGCAACTTGCCTTCAAGTAGTTCTCCCACCAGAGAGCTGCATCTCCCTTGAGAAGGTGAGTAGCGCACTTGACCCACTCCTGTTCCGGAACATCAGCAGTCTCGAGCAACCTTGAGATCTCACGCAGCCAATCATCCGCGTCCAGAGGTCGGTCAGACACATCAAACTGACGAGGGTTGAACTTGAGGAAGCTCTTGATGTCTCCACGCCTGGGAGGTGGAGGAAGTGGAGCAAACTCGTTTCTTCTGACGCTCTCCTCAAAGCGCTGCTGGTTCTCTTGCATAGCTGCCAAAGCATTAGCAATGTTCGACAGCGCTGAGCCCAGTTTCGGAGGTATGTCCTCATCAGTCCGGCGTGGTGGAGCCATCCTGTCATTGATATAAAACTCAAGTCAGTACTATAATGGAGAATGATAATAATCCAAAATAGTACCAAGATGGAATTAACCAAGATTTAAAGGATACAATTTACTGAGATGATATTAAAATATCAACAAAGTTCATAGCACCTAAAAGATATTAAGCATATCGCACACGACTGAAAGGAGTGTGGTGCACAAACATATCAAAGAAAAATTTTCCACAAATTTCGGCATTACAATACCAATAGATGCGCAAAATTACTTAACGAATCAAGATTAGTGATTCTACCGATTCAATATACAAAAGCGAATGAGAAGAGTAGTGGTATGGTCGCGACTCCATCCCGCACTCAAATCATTACTCCGCACATGAACAAGTGGAACACATATCCTAACCCCTTCTTCTCACGACGAAACCTAAAGATTGGTAACTACGGAGACGAACACCCCAAACAAGATAGCGTCGGATACAAGAGGAAGACAGATTGCGTCGGTTACAAAAGCATGTCGGTATGGAATGTACCAAGTTGATAACCAAAGGCAGATAAGATAACAAGTTGGATGCAACAGATAGACAAGGGATTACACACACCCACACACACACACACACACACACACATCCTATGGTACTACGGAAACCCCGAACACGTGAATCCTAGTTTGAACTTTGAGAAGAGGATTGAAAACGTTGCACTTCCTTACCAGAAAAGGGTGGGGGGGGGGGGGTAAGAAGAAAAATGGAAGCAGTCATACTCTCGCGTTTTGTTTTTCCCTAATATACATAACTACCAAAATATTTGCTAGACTGACAACGACCGTTTGGCTGAAACCCTGAAGGTCGGGATGGCTCTGATACCAATTGTAACTGCCTCGGTGAACTACGCTCCTAGATACAAGCCTGGATGAGTGGTAGTGGTTGAAATAGTACGGCGGGGCCCCAAAAGCCACACACTGGTAGTCCTTTCAGACGTCCCAACCACTACCCTCTCAACGGGACCTGTACGGGCGGCGTAGTCGGCAGGCGAAGGGATCAACTACGTACACAAGTGGGTATGTACGCAAGCCACCATACAAGAGTACATCAGAGCCATTCCATCTAGAAAGAAAGGAAATATACCAACGCCATACGGCAAGATCCAAATGACCTAGATAGATCTATATTTTAGGATAACTCCTCATACAACACACATCAGAGTAACATGCGGAAGCGGCAAACAGAATCCGAGTATGGATAAGAAGCAAATCGGCATAAGATGCCAGAGAAAATAAGCACATCCCAACTATAGGTCTCACGGATCCCCGATCCCGGAATCTCTACACCGAACGATCGTTGCCCACATCTTCGGCTTCTTCCACCCAGTATCCGTCCTGCGGGGGTACCTGTTCATCTGAATCAAGAATTTATCGTGTGAGACCCTAAGGGTACTCAGCAAGTCTTAATGCCTCTAAAGGGGACACAACCTGGGGTGACGCAATTGCAGCGAAAGATAAACCCTAGCAATTCTACAGATAAACGCTAACCATTCGCCTAACCAATGATAGACGGATGTCCGTGAATTAAGAACAACCGTTATAATGGTAATCTCATCCTAGATACATCGGTCCTTTCAAGATACGTGGTAGAAGAGGAGAAGTTGCTTATGCACTGGAGCTTCCGGAAAAACTCAAAGTCCATGATGTTTTCCACATCTCTCAGCTCAAGAAGTGCTTCAAAGATCCCGGCAGGACCGTGGATCATGAGCTAATCGACCTTCAAGAAGATCTGTCTTATCAAGAACACCCCACCAAAATCCTTGAGACCGCAGAAAGAAGGACTCGCAACAAGTCCATCATGTTTTGCAAGGTGCAGTGGTCACACCATTCCGTTGATGAAGCAACTTGGGAGCGTGAAGATGAACTCCGTGCCAACCATCCTTCTCTCTTTGTGTCCTCTTCTTCTTCCTAGAATCTCGGGGCGAGATTCCTGTTTAGTGGGGGAGAGTTGTAGCATCCCAGTTGTCTAACCCCTGTAATGCTGCATGTCATAATAATAAAATGGGCCACTTCCAACATATAATTGTTGCTTCATCATCATATCATGCTCATGTCATCATGTTCCCTTGCATTTGAGCATCATATAAAACCTTTTTCTTGTTTGCTTCTTATCTCATGTGCATGATTAATTGTAGTTGCTTCTTGATATTGTATTTGGTTCTTAATAAATTGTTAAATGCCCAAGTTGAGTTGGGGGCATCTCTCTTTTGACTCCACCACCTTTTCTTTCACCACCTTATAATTCCACCATCCAATAATATGGGCTTGGCCTTTTATTGAGTTATCTCTAGCCCATGTTGTTGGTTGGATCCACCCTTGATCTTTGCTTGGCCTTGGCCACCTTTTGGGAATGCATATGAATAATGCCTTGTTAATGTTACTGTTTTCACAAGGATTAGCTGGGCATTATTTATTTTGCATGGGCCATGCAAGTGCCACCTTTCTCCTAGTATTTGGGTTTTATTTGAATTCTAGTTAGATCATCTTCCTTTGTTCAAAACTTTTGTTGGCTTGTAGTGTTCTTCATCTTTTCATCTACCTTTCTTCCCTCTAGCTAAGCCCCATGCACACACATGTGCTTATGTGGCATGCACAACACCATCCAAACCACCCTTGCTTGGATTTTTGCTTGTTCTTTGAATGAAACATGCATGATTCAAATCCACATCCCCACATGGCCATCTCCCTCTTCCCCTTGTTCTTGCTTGTTTTGCTTTGAGCTTGTACTTGGAGCATGCTTGAGCAAGTAAGTACCCCCTCCATCTTTCTACCCCCCTCTTTACCTAAGCAAAACCCTAGTACCACCCCTTTTCCTACCTAGCATGTTCCCCATGCCATGTCCCTCTCCATCTCTCCCCCTCTCTCCACCTGCCCCCACACGACCAGGACCCCTTCTATCTACCCTAACCTAGCCCGACCATGCCCCTCTCTCCGACCCTAGCTCCCAACCTATCTACCGAGGCTACCCCTCTCCCCTCTAGCTCTCTCTCAGCCAAGGCAGCCCCTGCCCACGCGCCTCCCCCCAGGGCCACCTGCCAGCCTCCCTCTCCCTTTTCCCAGCTCGACCACGCCACCCTGGCCCCCCTTGCCGATCACGTGATCAGAAAAGGTGGCCGGCGCGCCCGTCCAGCTAACCCCTCCCCCACGCTAGCCTCTTCCCCCCTGGCGTTCTTATCCCCTTCTCCCCTCTCTGAGCCTCCCCAGATCCGCCCTGAGGCTTGCCTCGCACCCCCCTTCCTCTACACCCCCAGCGCCCTCTCGCCGCCCACGCTAGCTGCCCCACCTGCCCCAGGCGATCTGGCCGGAGGAGTGTTGCCCGCGGTGTCGAGGAAGCCCCGTGGAGCTCTGCGACGCCCCTGTACCGCGCCAGCGAGGAGGAGACGCACCAGGAGCGCCAGGACCAGCGCACGCCGACGCAAAACCCTAGCCGGCAGAGCCTCTGCCTCGCCGCTGATCTACCCCTCCTCTGCTCGATCTGACCACGCCACCGAGCCCGCGGTGAGTCCTTGGTACTCCTAGACATCGTCCCGTCCCTGCTCGCTTCCTGGTTGCACGGGTCCCGGCGTCGAGCACCCTCGGTGCACGGTGTAGTCGTCGCCGTCGTCTGCTCCAGCGCGCGCCAACACCCTAGCTAGCACGCGAGCGAACCTCTAACACCTCCCCGCAGCCACCGCAGCGGCTCCGCGTCCGCGCGCGCCCGCAACGACCCAGGTTCGAGTTCCGCCTGCGTGCGCCGCGCGCCGCGCGCGTCAGATGCGCGCGTGAGAAGAAGCACAGTGCGCCGCTGGCTGTTTTGCGCAAACCCCCCCTGGCCGTTTCTTTTGCTCCAACCCGCAGTCCTCGAGGCCCCACTGTCAGCGGTGGTAATCGTTTTCTAAAAAGGCACTCGTTTAAACCAGGACTGAACCCGCAGTCCTCCCCTGGCCCGCATGTGCTTTTCACGAATAACCCCCTGGCCCCCTTTGCGCGTCAACCCGCGGTCCAGCCGGGCCCGTTGTCAGCGTCAGTGCTAGTTTTCTAAAAAGGGACCTGTCGTTTTGTTTAATCAACCCGCGGTCCCTCCTGACCCCAGACGCTGGCGTGTGGGCCAGAGATCCTCCCTGGTCCACCTGTCAGTGACCAGAGCTGGGTCAGTCTGAGTAGAAAACGATTCAGAGGCTGTTTTAAATTCAAAACCTGTTCAAATAAATTCAAAAATTCAAATTCTATTCAGATTTTTAAATAACTTTGTCATACTTAATCCAATTTGGCAAATAATATATGTATGGATATCAGAAAAATGAGGGGATTCCAAATATGCCATCCATTTTGTATTTTGCACAAGTAAAATTCCAAGTTCATGTTAATTACATCAAATGCCACTGGATTTTCAATAATTCATAACTTTTGATTCAAAACTCCAAATTTAGCAAATGATGAGTCTAAATTGATCAGCTCGACGAGACCTTTCTGTTTATGCTATCCATGACTTCAATTGCAGCATGCATCATATAAGTATTTATTGAACAACAACTGTTATGGCAACAAACGTGATTCTAAAACCCAACTAAATGTTATATCCTTGTCCTCCACACCTCACCCATGCCATGCTACTTTTCTTGCCATGTAAATTGTGCATCATTCATCATGGCATGATTATTTGCTTGACGCATCTTATTCATATGCTTGTGCTCTATATTCATGTTGGCCTTGTTTGTTTGGTTTTTCTCGGATAGACACTGAGCAGGGGTTGTATCAAGAGAACCAGGAGCACTACCCAGATCCGTCCCTTGCTTCAACTGAGACACCAGGCAAGCATTTCCCCATGCTTGCATACATACAGTACCTATTGCCTCTATCTTATTCTTGCATCATCGAGCCGCGATTGCATTAAAAATGAATCCCAAGTATGCATAGCCTTTACTTTCAGACCCCACCAAGCATGGGGATGGAGGAACAAGCTTGGTGGGGTCTGAAAGTAAAGGCTATGCATACTTGGGATTCATTTTTAATGCAATCGCGACTCGATGATGCAAGAATAAGATAGAGGCAATAGGTACTGTATGTATGCAAGCATGGGGAAATGCTTGCCTGGTGTCTCAGTTGAAGCAAGGGACGGATCTGGGTAGTGCTCCTGGTTCTCTTGATACAACCCCTGCTCAGTGTCTATCCGAGAAAAACCAAACAAACAAGGCCAACATGAATATAGAGCACAAGCATATGAATAAGATGCGTCAAGCAAACAATCATGCCATGATGAATGATGCACAATTTACATGGCAAGAAAAGTAGCATGGCATGGGTGAGGTGTGGAGGACAAGGATATAACATTTAGTTGGGTTTTAGAATCACGTTTGTTGCCATAACAGTTGTTGTTCAATAAATACTTATATGATGCATGCTGCAATTGAAGTCATGGATAGCATAAACAGAAAGGTCTCGTCGAGCTGATCAATTTAGACTTATCATTTGCTAAATTTGGAGTTTTGAATCAAAAGTTATGAATTATTGAAAATCCAGTGGCATTTGATGTAATTAACATGAACTTGGAATTTTACTTGTGCAAAATACAAAATGGATGGCATATTTGGAATCCCCTCATTTTTCTGATATCCATACATATATTATTTGCCAAAATTGGATTAAGTATGACAAAGTTATTTAAAAATCTGAATAGAATTTGAATTTTTGAATTTATTTGAACAGGTTTTGAATTTAAAACAGCCTCTGAATCGTTTTCTACTCAGACTGACCCAGCTCTGGTCACTGACAGGTGGACCAGGGAGGATCTCTGGCCCACACGCCAGCGTCTGGGGTCAGGAGGGACCGCGGGTTGATTAAACAAAACGAGAGGTCCCTTTTTAGAAAACTAGCACTGACGCTGACAACGGGCCCGGCTGGACCGCGGGTTGACGCGCAAAGGGGGCCAGGGGGTTATTCGTGAAAAGCACATGCGGGCCAGGGGAGGACTGTGGGTTCAGTCCTGGTTTAAACGAGTGCCTTTTTAGAAAACGATTACCACCGCTGACAGTGGGGCCTCGAGGACTGCGGGTTGGAGCAAAAGAAACGGCCAGGGGGGGTTTGCGCAAAACAGCCAGCGGCGCACTGTGCTTCTTCTCACGCGCGCATCTGATGCGCGCGGCGCGCGGCGCGCGCAGGCGGAACTCGAACCTGGGTCGTTGCGGGCGCGCGCGGACGCGGAGCCGCTGCGGTGGCTGCGGGGAGGTGTTAGAGGTTCGCTCGCGTGCTAGCTAGGGTGTTGGCGCGCGCTGAGAGCAGACGACGCGACGACTACACCGTGCACCGAGGGTGCTCGACGCCGGGACCCGTGCAACCAGGAAGCGAGCAGGGACGGGACGATGTCTAGGAGTACCGACTCACCGCGGGCTCGGTGGCGTGGTCAGATCGAGCAGAGGAGGGGTAGATCAGCGGCGAGGCAGAGGCTCTGCCGGCTAGGGTTTTGCGTCGGCGTGCGCTGGTCCTGGCGCTCCTGGTGCGTCTCCTCCTCGCTGGCGCGGTACAGGGGCGTCGCAGAGCTCCACGGGGCTTCCTCGACACCGCGGGCAACACTCCTCCGGCCAGATCGCCTGGGGCAGGTGGGGCAGCTAGCGTGGGCGGCGAGAGGGCGCTGGGGTGGTGTAGAGGAAGGGGGGGTGCGAGGCAAGCCTCAGGGCGGATCTGGGGAGGCTCAGAGAGGGGAGGAAGGGGATAAGAACGCCAGGGGGGAAGAGGCTAGCGTGGGGGAGGGGTTAGCTGGACGGGCGCGCCGGCCACCTTTTCTGATCACGTGATCGGCAAGGGGGGGCCAGGGGTGGCGTGGTCGAGCTGGGAAAAGGGAGAGGGAGGCTGGCAGGTGGCCCTGGGGGGAGGCGCGTGGGCAGGGGCTGCCTTGGCTGAGAGAGAGCTAGAGGGGAGAGGGGTAGCCTCGGGTAGATAGGTTGGGAGCTAGGGTCGGAGAGAGGGGCATGGTCGGGCTAGGTTAGGGTAGATAGAAGGGGTCCTGGTCGTGTGGGGGCAGGTGGAGAGAGGGGGAGAGATGGAGAGGGACATGGCATGGGGAACATGCTAGGTAGGAAAAGGGGTGGTACTAGGGTTTTTGCTTAGGTAAAGAGGGGGGGGTAGAAAGATGGAGGGGGTACTTACTTGCTCAAGCATGCTCCAAGTACAAGCTCAAAGCAAAACAAGCAAGAACAAGGGGAAGAGGGAGATGGCCATGTGGGGATGTGGATTTGAATCATGCATGTTTCATTCAAAGAACAAGCAAAAATCCAAGCAGGGTGGTTTGGATGGTGTTGTGCATGCCACATAAGCACATGTGTGTGCATGGGGCTTAGCTAGAGGGAAGAAAGGTAGATGAAAAGATGAAGAACACTACAAGCCAACAAAAGTTTTGAACAAAGGAAGATGATCTAACTAGAATTCAAATAAAACCCAAATACTAGGAGAAAGGTGGCACTTGCATGGCCCATGCAAAATAAATAATGCCCAGCTAATCCTTGTGAAAACAGTAACATTAACAAGGCATTATTCATATGCATTCCCAAAAGGTGGCCAAGGCCAAGCAAAGATCAAGGGTGGATCCAACCAACAACATGGGCTAGAGATAACTCAATAAAAGGCCAAGCCCATATTATTGGATGGTGGAATTATAAGGTGGTGAAAGAAAAGGTGGTGGAGTCAAAAGAGAGATGCCCCCAACTCAACTTGGGCATTTAACAATTTATTAAGAACCAAATACAATATCAAGAAGCAACTACAATTAATCATGCACATGAGATAAGAAGCAAACAAGAAAAAGGTTTTATATGATGCTCAAATGCAAGGGAACATGATGACATGAGCATGATATGATGATGAAGCAACAATTATATGTTGGAAGTGGCCCATTTTATTATTATGACATGCAGCATTACAGGGGTTAGACAACTGGGATGCTACACTATATAAGTCGGACCTAGAGGAGCCTTTAGGGCATCAATCAACTCATATCGCACAGAGCGAACCAATCCTTGTAACTCGGCGTATTGCCATTATAGTGATTTATAGCAAGAGTAGGATTCTGCCACCATCGTGGGATCTAAACCTGGGTAAACTGTGTTACCTCGTACCCGCCAACCTGCCGCCTTCCCCCACCTCTCTAAACACGCTCTACGAGGACCCCTCCATGGCGTACTCGTCGGCAATACCATGCCATATATAGAGGAGCCTCGGTAGGGTTTTATAGTATCTCAACCAAATCAGTAAAGGTTTCGGGAGTTTGACCTAATCCTACTGGGCCTAACTACGGTCATTTGATTGTTTATCCGACCTTCTTGGTTCAATAGGAACTTTAGACCTCCGTGACCGCAACCTTTGAGGCACGTAATCCATGAGCATTCTGGCTGCCTCCGGAACATTTTCCAGCGCTGCGCAACTCAGCACATATAGCTAAGGTTCGTTAACATTATCAAAGTTCTATTGTCCTCCCACTTAACATTTATGAAAAATTCCTTCTTCAAGAAAGTTCACGTTTCAAGCGACAAACCCTTTTGTCCTTGGTGTTATGGAGGAATAACCAATTGTTATTCGAAATAACCTACAAATACATGCTCATCCGACTTCGGTTGTAAACATCTTACTTATGTTTAGCATACCAAAATTTAAGAAATGACAACTTGGGTTTTACCCCAAACCATAACTTCCATGGTGTCATTTCAACGGATCAAGATGGAGCTCTTTTCAGTGTAAAAGCGGAAGTCTCTAAAGCTTTAATCTTTTAAAACATAATGGCAGTTTTATTAATAACACCTTTGATCCAACCATGTCAAACAAGGTTTCATTACAAATCTCTAACATTCCATATTCCTATGGTGTTCCGGGATATGTAAATCTAGGTGTTTTGCTAAACTTGCAACTCAAATAAATCCCTTTATGATAAAATCATAATTCATTTATTTTCTTGTTACACTTGTAACTCAAATAAATCCCTTTATGATCAAATCATAAATCATTTATTTTCTTGTTACAATGATTTTGCACTTCATCTTGAAAGTCTTTGAAACGTTTTCAAAATATTTCACACTTCTTTCTCATTAAGTGAACATTCACTCAAATTTCTGGAGAAAGCATATGAAGTTGAAATCCATCGCTTACGACTATACATAATGGACTACATACATCGATATGTATAAATTCCAATAATTTAGTCGTTTGTTCTTCTTTGGCCTTTGAACGAAGTTTTAATTATCACGTGGAAAGTCTCACAAGCGTCACTTGATCAAATCAAAGACTCCAAAAATCCATGAATATGGAGATTCTTCATGTTTTTTTTCCAATATAATTTAAACAACGATGTCACTTCATAAGTGATCTTTCAATTATTTGTCTTGCGACATTTTAGCATTAGGTTTTATGGATGTGATTTCTCCAACTAGATTTGTAAATCATCCATCTTATATGGAATACGGTAATTATTTGAACAACCTTTGTTCTCATAATACCTGATTTAAATAACAATTATTAAAACAAATCTTGAAGTCAAGCTTTGATGTCAACGAGAAATACAAACAACGGTTTGTTTGTTTTCGATAAACATCATCACATATTCTCTTACTAGTTACTTAGGCCATTGTGGTTCATGAATTGCGTTGTTCCGTATGAAATTGCATACCAACCAATTCGGTATCCAATACCCAAGAACCACATTGTTTAACAAGCAAAGAATACAACCATAACATGTATATCTTATATATACCTAAATTGGATATTTCCAATCTTTTCTTTTCTGCCAAGTATATTTTATAGATTCTCTTTCAGTATTTCCTTTTCCTTTTTAACAGAATCTATCAACATCAAAAGTGGCGCCATATACATGACACATAGTCCAAAGCGTGTATATTCAAATAATAATGCCTTTGGACTTGCACTTTGAAGTAGATCACCATCATCAAAATGATCGGTATTCTTTCAAAATCCATTCTATAGTAATCTTTTAGTGTAGTAAACACTTTACATATATCTTCTATTCATCCTTACCATGACGATTTCATGATCAAGCTACTGTAGCCTATAAAGGCGAATCATGAGGATAACATTACTTTCCAAAACCCTTTTGGATGATTAGGATGTCTAACATCTCCAACCTTCGTAAATTCTCATCCAATATGAGAACATATATTATACTCTATCATATTGCAACCAAAACACTGTTTCAGATATCTTTATGTCTGTCACACATGATGGTTTCTGAAACAATTCTTTCAGCTCCTAGATAAACTTGATATTAAAACAATCAAGAATCGTGGAGGCAAACATGATACTTAACATACTAACACTGGAATTGTTACTCTCGATTTAATACCAACTATTAAATTTCACGGAGTAAATAGAGTTTGCTGAAAGTTTGCAATAGGACTTTAAACTTTAGATTGACACTCAACACAATATGATACTAGTTCGTAAAGTATATATCCAGAATTCTATAGTTTCTATTATCTCAATTACAACTATGCATAAGGTGGTGAACGAATGCCAATGACTACAAAAAATAATGCAAATTCACTTTGATTTAATTTATGATAAATTGTGTTCTACTAATCCAAATTAGAAATGAACTCCCACTCAAAAACGACATCCCTCGTGTCTTTTTAGTGATTACATGAACCAAATCCACTACACCAAGTCCGATCATCACGTGAGTCGGTGTAGCTTCAAAGGCGAGCATCCATATGGTCATCATATCAAAACATATGACTCATGCTTAACCTTTCGGTCCGTGTTCCGAGGCCATGTCTGTACATTCTAGGCTCGCCAAGTAAAAAACCTTAGTATTCGCGTGTGTAACTGTCTTACACCCGAGATATGCTCGTGGATTCAAGTACACCCGATCATCACGTGATGTCTTGAAGCGACGAAACATTGTCGGTGCATACTTAAGGAAGAACACATTCTTATCTTGATATCTAAATGAGGGATCATCTTATTATGCTAATACAACGCCAAACAAGCAATATAAGATGCTATCAAACATCACATGTTTATTAGTGGAATGATATGGTTCCCGCATATGATCTCTATCATGTGTACCGTGGTATGATCACTGTCATACCTATATGTGTAAGACCAAGGTCTATGGAACTTACACGTTATGTGTGTTGTAAGAGTATCGTCTCATACTTCTACTTACAAGATCACCATATCATAACACTAGCCCACCAACAATCTAAACTAGACGCCTCTAATTTATCCATTGCAAATTTTACGTGGCTTAGGGCTTTCGAAGATAGAACCGTTCTTACCTACGAACATGAACCACAACGAGGATAACCAAATTGTTGACAACTTGTTGCAAATTAGATATTGACTATAGTAGGAGAGACAGACACCCGCTAGCCACTTATGCAAAACTAGTTGCATGTCAAGCGTGGAACAGGTCTCATGTGCGAGGACATGTAAAGTTTGTCCGGGCCGCTTCATCCCACTATGCCACCAATATCCAAAGTACAACTAAGAAGCAATAAAATGATCATCATCGCCCACATACTCATATGTGTACTACCCGTTCAAAGTATCTACGCATAGATCCGGCTCTAATACCACTGTAGGGTTCGCAGCATAGAAAACAAAAAAATTCCTACGATGGGAACAACTATGTACCAAGATCTATCTACTAGATACAAACAACGGGCGGATGTATATCCGTAGAGAACATACCCTTGAAGACCGACAAAGCTTAACGAGTCCAAACTCGTGGTTGATGTAGACGATCTCTTGCCGATCTCAAGATCGAGAGGAAGTCCTAGCGCCGCAAAACAGCAGCGCATCCGTGCTCGCACACACGTTTGAGGCACCGAGCAACCTCCGCCTCCTCGCTCCAGCGATGCAGCGGAAGCACAACTCTTTCTTGTTGAATAGCCACCGAGAACATGTATCTCGCTAGTCCGAGACCATGGGAATAAATTCTAGAGGGGGAGAGAGATCCTTCACGAGGAGGTGTGAGTGAGAGAGAGGGAGGGGGATCCTTTTATAGGGAGAGGAGGGCACCCAAGGGGCCATGCGCCCAGCCATGGGGCTGCCCCCACCTCTTCTACATTCATGTGGGTGGACACTCCACTCACTCAAATGCCTTTCAATTCCCTCCACTCAAATTCCCATTAAATTTCCACCAAATTTAATGCAAACTCTCATTAAATAAAACTCCTTTTATTTATTCAGAATTTTGTCAATTACTTTAATGACAAACATTCACATATAACCCCTTGCTAGTATTTCATTTCACATGCAGAAACACTTTCTGCAATTTCACCCGAAAACCCGTTTCGGTATCTAGTGAAATAAATTCTTGCGCTTGTTATTCTTTCCGGCATGAAACTTTTGCTCCAAATGGATGTCGGTGTCTCTTAAGTGTGTCACCCTACGGTTCGCGAATAATGCGGACATGATCGAGACCCCTCTCATATCAATAATCAGAAGCGGGATCTGGAGACCCATACTGACTCCCACACATTCAACGATGACTTTCTTGTGATCGTCGGAACCTTTTACGCTAGTATCTTAATCCCTTTGTTTCACGATATATTACATGTCCGAGATTCGATCATCGGTATCTCCATACCTAGTTTGATCTCGTTGCTGACATGCACTCTTTTCTCGTTCCCGTGATATAACATTCTAGTGATCAAATCACTTGCTTGCAAGCTAATCAATGTGATACCACCGAGAGGGCCCAGAGCATATCTATCCGTCATCGGGATGAACAAATTCCACTCTCGATCCATGGGCCTCAACATAACACTTTATTAGTTCTGAATCCATCTTTATAATCACCCTGTTACGGTGTGACGTTTGATGTTATCAAGAAACTCTTCCGGTGTTAGTGATTGACATGATCTCATGGTCTAAGGATTAGGATCACTTCGTAAGTTGTTATAGCAATATAAACTCAATGACTTTGATCGTAATGCTATACTTCGGATGAATGTTCATCACACCATTACACTAATGTTATGATCCGGTTATTAACAACATCCAATGTCCATGATCAGGAAACCTTGATCATCTTGTTAATCAACGAGCTAGTTTATAAGAGAGGCATAACTAGGAACTTTCTGTTTGTTTATTAAACACACATGAATTAACGTTTCCGTATTAATACAATTATAACATGCAAAATAAACATTTATCATAAACAAGGAATACGATAATAACCACTTTATTATTGCCTCTCGGGCATATTCCCTTCACGTGCACTATGACATCCTCGCATCATCGCGCGAGGCTTCCGGTCGGCTTTGAGCTCAGCTAGGCCGGTTGGCGATGCAGATAGAGGATCACCACTGTGAGCTGCCGGAGCAGAAGAGGGTGATGGACCTGTTTGCGCCCAGGAGAGCGTACTGGCCGAAACGGTTCAAGAAGGAGCGGGCGAAGGATCTTGCGCTATGCCGAGCTCACCGGCGCCAGCTCCACCCGGGTATGCGCAACGCCAAAGGGAGGCACCGCTTCTGGGCAGTGCGCTGGCATACGATCTACACTATTACTGTAACACCCTCAGAATCGGCACTATGCAAGTTTTAGCGAAAACCCGCCAAACCCGCATAGAAACGATTCGAAGGTGCCCACCAGGCACTTGCGTGCGGGTGGAAAACGAAGTAATAACATTACACAACAGTCCTCGATGGGACCCACAGAACAGATATAGATACAACACGACTCAAAGAGTCAAGAATACAAATATAATATACAAAGATCCAAATCACCTTGAAAACGATAGTGCGTCCAGCTACGGACAAGATGCAAATGGGGCTAAGAGCCCTGAGGAATAACCAATGGCGTCCATAACCCTGCCCAGGCCAGGTCGGAAGGGTAACCCTGCTAACGACGTCGATCTCAAACCTGCTTAAACAAAAGGGGTGCCGACAAAGGGCAAAGGAAAAAGAGGAGCGTCAGTACTGAGGCCAGTACACGGCGAGGCTAGAATTCGGCGGTCCTCGCCTACATAGGTATGGTGGACTGAGCGGCAGCGGCAGCATGCACTAAACAACCTATAGAGACTCGATACAACTGGCGGCTATCAGAGAGGGGTGAGAAAAACCTATTCGGATCCAACATGATACTAGCATCAAACAAACCCATCCTGGCGTTTCCCCCTCGAGACCAAACGAGGAAGTCAACCGAGGGACTCACACAGTTGGCAGTTTTACTTATTCAGTTATAGTTGCGGCACTTTACTAGTCAGGTTTAGATAATCATCCTGATAAAGTAAGCAGTGGGCACTTTTAGTTAACCATTCCATCATAGTTGCAACACTTACTAGTCAGATACAATTAGCATGAGATAACCCCAAAAACCCAGCAGTTGTTGGTACTTTTACTTAGCCATTCCGTTGTAGTGGAGCTGATTACTAGTCAAATCAGATACAAATCAATTTATAACAGTAAACTTTAGTTATAGTTGTCTATGATCAAGCACTGTGCTCCAAGTCGTCCATAACCGCGGACACGGCTTCTCGAAAAGATTTAACCCTGCAGGGGTGCACCAAAGTATCCACAGGCACTTCGACCCTTTTTGCCAGATCAGTTAACATACACCCATCGGTATGTCGGCGGGGCCTAAGTCACGACGTTCCCAGACACAAAGCAAGTACATGGGGGCCACCCCACCGAGTCGACACCCGCAACGGAGTCGGCCGGTCTCCGAGACGGACTCAGGGTTTGCGACAGTGGCAGTAAGCGACAGCAAATCCCCAAACGGGGACTGTTGATACCGCGAAATCACTCCGCTTCCTAAACAGTACACGTGCTATCTGTCGCACAATTTAAATAAAGAAGTAAACATGGCATAGGTACATGATAGTAAATAAAACCTCAAACTAGTTGTGGCCCCCAGTACAATACTTTGAAATCAGGTAATTATCAATGGGGGGCCCATATCTCCCCACCTGTGGTTAGCGCGCTCGATCTCGGAACAGGTGTCACGAACTCGGGTCCTACGGGACACAAGTGGGCGGTCGGAAACCAAATCTTACCTATCACCCACCGATGCCTCTGCTTAATTCAATTTTAGTTGTTAAACAGGAATTAAAGTGAAACAATAATTAAAGCCATGATCATCTCCAACGTCAACATGCGGCAATCCTCCAACAATGGTGGTACTTGACGACAAGCCAAACTCTTGAGCAAGCGACTACGACACGCGGGTCCGCTATCTACCAAACAACAGGTAATAGGATGTGTCCAAGGCTATATATGGCTGCAAGGGATATCACGGGTACGAAATCTAGAGCATCGCAGCACAGATAGCAAAGATCAACAGGAGGGAAATAAATACTAGAAAAGTAAGATAGGTAGAAAGGGGAAGATGCTCGCCTGAAAACATTGCCGAAGGGTTCATCCGAAGATCGGGGCGAAGCTCACATCAACTCATCGGCCTTATCCGCGAAGAAGCAAAACACTAGAAGAAACACCGGATGCACTTTTTAATACAACGGCAGAAGATCGGCATGATGCATGTATGATGCATGGCATGGCAAAGGTGCGATGCAATTAGGCCATATTAAGCGGAACCGGGGTCCCGACAATTAATTAGGTGGTTCAAGTTGTTTAGGATCCCCGCAATTTAAATGTTGTTTAAACAAGGCAAGATAAGATACCGGTTCGCTACACAAGTTTAAATGAGACCGATATGAGACTAGCTTTGCCCGCATATGGGCCCCATATTTAATTATTAGGTGAATCGGCATAAGGCCCCCAAACCACAAGACAATATGCATGCATGAACAATTAAGATGCGACAAGTTGTATTATGTTATAAAATAGGGTTCAGGAAAAAGGTTCACACATTAGGGGTTCGACGATCTTGGTCCGGGGGTTCGGGGTTCGACAGGATCCGGGGTCCGGTCTCGGGGTTCAGGGTCCGACGGAAACGTTCTCGGCGGAAGCGTTCTCGGGTTTCTGGGGTAGATCTTGGCGTTCCGAGAAGCCGGACTTGGTTCGGTGTCGGGGTTCATCGGATCTTCCGGGTCGGTTCCGTTCTTGTCGTCGCGCAGATCTTGTCGGGTCCCACGGGTCGATCTTGCCGTTACGAGGATCTTGTCGGGCTCGCGCCATCGAGGCGGTGTTAGCACTCGGAAGCGTTCTCGTGGCAATCTTGGCGTCCTGGGGCGATCCTGTCGCATCCGCGGTCGTGCCGGCGGTCTTGTCGTTCGGTGAAGCACTTGTCGCATCCATGTGGGATCCTTGACGATCTGTGGCAATGATCTCAGGTTCGGGTCTCCGGGGTTCGGGGTCCGGGGCGAAGATCATGGCGAGCCCTCGGGTTTGGCCTTCGGGGGAGTACTTGTCGTATCCGCCTCGGCGTTCTTGGCGTATGGGTTCTCGATCCCGCATTCGGGGCGCAGGTCTTGTCGCATGTGGGTCGCCGGGATCGATCTTCGGACTTCAGGAACGGGACCTTGACGAATTGGCGTCATCGCCTCCGAGTTCCATGATGGAGATCTTGGGGCTTCCTGCCTCGGTTTTCGACACGAACTTGGCAGAGCAACCCTTGTAGCTGTGGAGAGGTCTCGACAGGGAACATCTTGTCGTCCGTATGACTCTTGGCGGTGTCCTTTAGGTGACACAACACCACTCCATCCAACACCAGCTCACCACACATAGCAGCACCACAAGCCTCAGACACGATCAACAACACAGCCAGTTTGGCACCAAACAGATACATGCGCGTGAACTTGGACGGTGGCTGGCCGTGCGGCGGGAGCGCCAAGAGGGCAGGTCGGCAGGGCTTGCTGCAGGGAGGCGAGCACCAGGGGAGGCGGCGACCTTGGCTGTTGGCGGCGGAGACGAGCACGGCCGGCTCGGGCGGCAGGAGATGACGGTCGATGGCGGCGCCGGGGGCAGACGCGGGCGGCGGGACCTGCAGGGCCGGCGGAGGAGGACGGCCGCTGCGGGGTCACGCGGCCGCGGACGGTGGTGGCGAGCGTCGGGCGCGACGGTGCGGGCGGGGCCTGCCGCGGCGAGGTGGACGGGGACGGGGAGAGGCGACCGGCGGAGGAAGGCGAGGCGATGGGGAGGCGCGCCGGCGGCGTCGGCGGTGGAGGGCCGCGGCGGCGCCGGAGACGGGCGGAAGAACGGGGCGACGAGGGCGGAGGACGGAGGGCCGCGGTGGCTCCGGTGGGCGGTGGCGGAGCGCGGGGTCGGAGGCGGAAGCGGCGCGGCCGGAGACGGGCTCGGCGACGGCCGGTCCGGCGGCGCAGCGCGGGAGCAGAGAGGGCGGTCTTGGGCGGTGGAAGGTCGGGCCGGCGGCGGTCCGGGTCGGGGAGGCCGGGGAAGGGCAGGCGCGCGGGGCGGCGAGCGGCTGGTGGAGCACCGGGGAGAGGCGACGGCGCGGGCGGGGGGTCGAGCGGCGGTGGTGAAGGCGCAGGCGGCGGGCGAGGCACGGAGGCGAGGGCGCGGTCGCGGGCTCCGGCGAGCGGTCGAGGGCGGTGGCGGCGCGGAGCGGCCGAGCTGGGCGGAGCGCTGGCCGGCTACGGCGGCTCCGGGGAGGCGGGGTGGAGCAGGCGGCTGGGCGCGGCAGCGCCGGCGAGCACGCGTGGCAGGGAGGAAAAGGGGTGCTGGGGCGTGCGTGTCGTGCGGCCTGAGAGGAGAGGGGAGAGCGGGCAGGGGAGTGCGGGGCCACGGGGTGGGTCCCGCGGGGGCCCAGGGGGGTTGGTGGGGAGGGACAGGTTGGACCGGCGGGTGGGGTGGTTCTAGTGTGCGTGCGTGCGTGCTGTGAGGGAGGGAGGGCTGTGTGGTGGGTCCAGGGGAGAGAGAGAGGGGGGTTGTTTGAGAGAGAGAGGGGGTGGGCTAGGTGTCAGGTACTGGTTGGTTGGGGAAAGAGCAGAGGTGAGGTGGCACATGTCTATAGGAGGGAGTGATGTGGCCAAGGGGGGTGGGTAGAATATCTGGTAGGTTTAGGATTAGAACGGACCGATTCAGTTTTCTGGGGCGGTCGTTCGGTTGGTTCGGCCCGTTCGACTGCCCCACCAAAAATAATTCAAGCTTTTATTTAATTTGAAAAGAACTTTGCGAATAGTTTTTAGACAAACAAAATATCCGGCAGCACCCGGGGTTTGGCGTTTGAATAAAGATGGGGCGTTTGGAAAACAAAACGGGCTTGCGAAAATAGTTTTATGCAAACAATGTATGATGATGACGATGCAATGCACAAATTCAACGCGATTTTCTAGTAGTGGTTTTTGCGGGATGCCACAATTCGACACCACTAACAAGGGATCTCGCCCTCGAGATCCGATTCATGGTACCGGAAGGAAAGGTCGGAGATCTGCGTCTTCTCGCTTCGTGTAGATCTTCGCGACACCGCTAACAAGAGGTCGTTGTCCCCGTTTGTCAAGAGAACACTCCAGATAAGCACGGATAAAGTTATAGGTAAGGCCACCTCTAACTTCCATGGAAGGATTAAAATTGCATCGATCCACCATTCAATATACCTAAGCGAATGATAAGAGTAGTGGTATGGTCGCGACTCCATCCCGCACTCAAAGCATTACTATGTACACGAATAGACGGATTATGCAACCAACCCTCGGATTCAGACTAAAGATCTCGACAAGCGAGGTTTGGATCAAAGGAGTGATGCGGACTCTGCATCGGATCTGGCGTAGATGATGTCGTCGCGTCGGAAACACCGGAAGGCACAAGCAAAGAACAAAGAATGGTGCCACAGCAGACGGATTCCTCAGATAGCATGATCACTGGATAGTAGAACACCGTTACCAAAGGAGGAAAAGAAACCCTGAAGGTACGACGGAACCCCAACCACGAGAAATCCTGGACTCGCAGAAAAGATAAGAGGTGTAGTCAAAACACGCTGAGGTGAAAGGAGAGCAGTAGAGGGGTTAGGAGTAAAATCAGACCTAATCAGAACTTTCCAACCGATTTTGCAAAATAGTTTTGACACTCTGCTTCGGCCGTTAGCTAGGTTATCCTACAGGCTGGACTTGTGGGGTATCGCAACTGCTGAGCTCTGATACCACTCTGTAACACCCTCAGAATCGGCACTATGCAAGTTTTAGCGAAAACCCGCCAAACCCGCATAGAAACGATTCGAAGGTGCCCACCAGGCACTTGCGTGCGGGTGGAAAACGAAGTAATAACATTACACAACAGTCCTCGATGGGACCCACAGAACAGATATAGATACAACACGACTCAAAGAGTCAAGAATACAAATATAATATACAAAGATCCAAATCACCTTGAAAACGATAGTGCGTCCAGCTACGGACAAGATGCAAATGGGGCTAAGAGCCCTGAGGAATAACCAATGGCGTCCATAACCCTGCCCAGGCCAAGCCGGAAGGGTAACCCTGCTAACGACGTCGATCTCAAACCTGCTTAAACAAAGGGGTGCCGACAAAGGGCAAAGGAAAAAAGAGGAGCGTCAGTACTGAGGCCAGTACACGGCGAGGCTAGAATTCGGCGGTCCTCGCCTACATAGGTATGGTGGACTGAGCGCGGCAGCGACAGCATGCACTAAACACCTATAGAGACTCGATACAACTGGCGGCTATTAGAGCTATTAGGGGTGAGAAAAACCTATTCGGATCCAACCTGATACTAGCATCAAACAAACCCATCCTGGCGTTTCCCCCTCGAGACCAAACGAGGAAGTCAACCGAGGGACTCACACAGTTGGCAGTTTTACTTATTCAGTTATAGTTGCGGCACTTTACTAGTCAGGTTTAGATAATCATCCTGATAAAGTAAGCAGTGGGCACTTTTAGTTAACCATTCCATCATAGTTGCAACACTTACTAGTCAGATACAATTAGCATGAGATAACCCCAAAAACCCAGCAGTTGTTGGTACTTTTACTTAGCCATTCCGTTGTAGTGGAGCTGATTACTAGTCAAATCAGATACAAATCAAATTTAACAGTAAACTTTAGTTATAGTTGTCTATGATCAAGCACTGTGCTCCAAGTCGTCCATAACCGCGGACACGGCTTCTCGAAAAGATTTAACCCTGCAGGGGTGCACCAAAGTATCCACAGGCACTTCGACCCTTTTTGCCAGATCAGTTAACATACACCCATCGGTATGTCGGCGGGGCCTAAGTCACGACGTTCCCAGACACAAAGCAAGTACATGGGGGCCACCCCACCGAGTCGACACCCGCAACGGAGTCGGCCGGTCTCCGAGACGGACTCAGGGTTTGCGACAGTGGCAGTAAGCGACAGCAAATCCCCAAACGGGGACTGTCGATACCGCGAAATCACTCCGCTTCCTAAACAGTACACGTGCTATCTGTCGCACAATTTAAATAAAGCAGTAAACATGGCATAGGTACATGATAGTAAATAAAACCTCAAACTAGTTGTGGCCCCCAGTACAATACTTTGAAATCAGGTAATTATCAATGGGGGGCCCATATCTCCCCACCTGTGGTTAGCGCGCTCGATCTCGGAACAGGTGTCACGAACTCGGGTCCTACGGGACACAAGTGGGCGGTCGGAAACCAAATCTTACCTATCACCCACCGATGCCTCTGCTTAATTCAATTTTAGTTGTTAAACAGGAATTAAAGTGAAACAATAATTAAAGCCATGATCATCTCCAACGTCAACATGCGGCAATCCTCCAACAATGGTGGTACTTGACGACAAGCCAAACTCTTGAGCAAGCGACTACGACACGCGGGTCCGCTATCTACACAAACAACAGGTAATAGGATGTGTCCAAGGCTATATATGGCTGCAAGGGATATCACGGGTACGAAATCTAGAGCATCGCAGCACAGATAGCAAAGATCAACAGGAGGGAAATAAATACTAGAAAAGTAAGATAGGTAGAAAGGGGAAGATGCTCGCCTGAAAACATTGCCGAAGGGTTCATCCGAAGATCGGGGCGAAGCTCACATCAACTCATCGGCCTTATCCGCGAAGAAGCAAAACACTAGAAGAAACACCGGATGCACTTTTTAATACAACGGCAGAAGATCGGCATGATGCATGTATGATGCATGGCATGGCAAAGGTGCGATGCAATTAGGCCATATTAAGCGGAACCGGGTCCCGACAATTAATTAGGTGGTTCAAGTTGTTTAGGATCCCCGCAATTTAAATGTTGTTTAAACAAGGCAGATAAGATAAGATACCGGTTCGCTACACAAGTTTAAATGAGACCGATATGAGACTAGCTTTGCCCGCATATGGGCCCCATATTTAATTATTAGGTGAATCGGCATAAGGCCCCCAAACCACAAGACAATATGCATGCATGAACAATTAAGATGCGACAAGTTGTATTATGTTATAAAATAGGGTTCAGGAAAAAGGTTCACACATTAGGGGTTCGACGATCTTGGTCCGGGGGTTCGGGGTTCGACAGGATCCGGGGTCCGGTCTCGGGGTTCAGGGTCCGACGGAAACGTTCTCGGCGGAAGCGTTCTCGGGTTTCTGGGGTAGATCTTGGCGTTCCGAGAAGCCGGACTTGGTTCGGTGTCGGGTTCATCGGATCTTCCGGGTCGGTGCCGTTCTTGTCGTCGCGCAGATCTTGTCGGGTCCCACGGGTCGATCTTGCCGTTACGAGGATCTTGTCGGGCTCGCGCCATCGAGGCGGTGTGTTAGCACTCGGAAGCGTTCTCGTGGCAATCTTGCGTCCTGGGGCGATCCTGTCGCATCCGCGGTCGTGCCGGCGGTCTTGTCGTTCGGGTGAAGCACTTGTCGCATCCATGTGGGATCCTTGACGATCTGTGGCAATGATCTCAGGTTCGGGTCTCCGGGGTTCTGGGTCCGGGCGAAGATCATGGCGAGCCCTCGGGTTTGGCCTTCGGGGAGTACTTGTCGTATCCGCCTCGGCGTTCTTGGCGTATGGGTTCTCGATCCCGCATTCGGGGCGCAGGTCTTGTCGCATGTGGGTCGCCGGGATCGATCTTCGGACTTCAGGAACGGGACCTTGACGAATTGGCGTCATCGCCTCCGAGTTCCATGATGGAGATCTTGGGGCTTCCTGCCTCGGTTTTCGACACGAACTTGGCAGAGCAACCCTTGTAGCTGTGGAGAGGTCTCGACAGGGAACATCTTGTCGTCCGTATGACTCTTGGCGGTGTCCTTTAGGTGACACAGCACCACTCCATCCAACACCAGCTCACCACACATAGCAGCACCACAAGCCTCAGACACGATCAACAACACAGCCAGTTTGGTACCAAACAGATACATGCGCGTGAACTTGGACGGTGGCTGGCCGTGCGGCGGGAGCGCCAAGAGGGCAGGTCGGCAGGGCTTGCTGCAGGGAGGCGAGCACCAGGGGAGGCGAGCACCAGGGGAGGCGGCGACCTTGGCTGTTGGCGGCGGAGACGAGCACGGCCGGCTCGGGCGGCAGGAGACGACGGTCGATGGCGGCGCCGGGGGCAGACGCGGGCGGCGGGACCTGCAGGGCCGGCGGAGGAGGACGGCCGCTGCGGGGTCACGCGGCCGCGGACGGTGGTGGCGAGCGTCGGGCGCGACGGTGCGGGCGGGGCCTGCCGCGGCGAGGTGGACGGGGACGGGGAGAGCGGACCGGCGGCGAGGAAGGCGAGGCGATGGGGAGGCGCGCCGGCGGCGTCGGCGGCGGTGGAGGGCCGCGGCGGCGCCGGAGACGGCCGGAAGAACGGGGCGACGAGGGCGGAGGACGGAGGGCCGCGGTGGCTCCGGTGGGTCGGTGGCGGAGCGCGGGGTCGGAGGCGGCGGAAGCGGCGCGGCCGGAGACGGGCTCGGCGACGGCCGGTCCGGCGGCGCAGCGCGGGAGCAGAGAGGGCGGTCTTGGGCGGTGGAAGGTCGGGCCGGCGGCGGTCCGGGTCGGGGAGGCCGGGGAAGGGCAGGCGCGCGGGGCGGCGAGCGGCTGGTGGAGCACCGGGGAGAGGCGACGGCGAGGCGGGGGGTCGAGCGGCGGTGGTGAAGGCGCAGGCGGCGGGCGAGGCACGGAGGCGAGGGCGCGGTCGCGGGCTCCGGCGAGCGGTCGAGGGCGGTGGCGGCGCGGAGCGGCCGAGCTGGGCGGAGCGCTGGCCGGCTACGGCGGCTCCGGGGAGGCGGGGTGGAGCAGGCGGCTGGGCGCGGCAGCGCCGGCGAGCACGCGCGGCAGGGAGGAAAAGGGGTGCTGGGGCGTGCGTGTCGTGCGGCCTGAGAGGAGAGGGAGAGCGGGCAGGGGAGTGCGGGGCCACGGGGTGGGTCCCGCGGGGGCCCAGGGGGGTTGGTGGGGAGGGACAGGTTGGACCGGCGGGTGGGGTGGTTCTAGTGTGCGTGCGTGCGTGCTGCGTGTGTGAGGAGGGAGGGCTGTGTGGTGGGTCCAGGGAGAGGAGGGTGGGTTGGTTTGAGGAGAGAGGGGGTGGGCTAGGTGTCAGGTACTGGTTGGTTGGGAAAGAGCAGAGGTGAGGTGGCACATGTCTATAGGAGGGAGTGTGATGTGGCCAAGGGGGGTGGGTAGAATATCTGGTAGGTTTAGGATTAGAACGGACCGATTCAGTTTTCTGGGGCGGTCGTTCGGTCGGTTCGGCCCGTTCGACTGCCCCACCAAAAATAATTCAAGCTTTTATTTAATTTGAAAAGAACTTTGCGAATAGTTTTTAGACAAACAAAATATCCGGCAGCACCCGGGGTTTGGCGTTTGAATAAAGATGGGGCGTTTGGAAAACAAAACGGGCTTGCGAAAATAGTTTTATGCAAACAATGTATGATGATGACGATGCAATGCACAAATTCAACGCGATTTTCTAGTAGTGGTTTTTGCGGGATGCCACAATTACTGATGAAGCGCGCCGTCAAGCCAAGGCGTCACACCATGAAGTATTCATGAGGAGGGCGGAGGCCGTAGATATCATTGACCTTGATTCCTAGATGGAGGAGGACGTCGACGCGGCGGGTAGCACCGTTGGCGAAGACGACGACATCGATAGTGAGAGCGGCATAGTTGATTAGGATGGCACGGAGTTGGCATGTAGAGTCGCCCTTTGTTTATCTATGTATATGAATAATTGAAATGAATAAATATGTAACTATTGGGAGGGAGGAACACTCTCCTCTTAAGCTAAGAAAATAATCGACGCCTCTCCATATGGTCTAAAAATTACTGCCGCCAGAGCCTATATAGGAGGCCGAGTGGAGATGCTCTAACATGTGGTGAATGTGATATATACGTGCGGACGTGCGGTATGTTTCGTCATATGTGCGGTCTGATTAAAGCATAAAACTTCGGAAGCGAAATATTCTTGAGTGACAAGAAACAGTAAACAGACAAGGCACCGCACATCTGTGTTTAACATCACTTTCCCCAAAGCCCGAAGGCAGCTGCGGAAGGACTAGATGCCGCCGCCACCATCGATGCCATCGAGCCACGGCGAGAAGCGCTTGGGCGGGATGAGATCAGGCGGATCCAGAATCAATCTAAAGGGGGATTCATAGAGTTCGGGGTTGAACTTGAAGATCAAACCGTCGATGGGGGTGTCCCGGTGGTAGCCGCAGAAGCGGCAGAGAAACTGGGGGTCGGTGACGATACGGCACCAACGGTACCAGAGAGGAAGGTAACGGTAGCAGAAAGGAGGCGCGGGGGAGAGAGGAAGGTAGCGGGGGGGGGGGGGGGGGGGTGGGGGGGGGGGGGGGGGGGGGGGGGGGGGGCAGGGAGTATCTCGATGAGGAGATCGTCGTCGTCCATCAGCGACGCTAGCGGCGGGTTCACGTCGCCGTCCTCGCACGCCGATTCAGTGTTTTTTGTGACCTATGGTAATTACGGTCGAAACAGAGGACCTCGATGAAGAATGTAGAATAATAAAATTCGAGACCTGTTTCTTTCGTGAGTTTGTACTTCCTTCCGTTTCAATGAATAAGTTGTCCTCGTTTCGTGTGTTTTTTTAACTAAAAATTGTTCCAAATATATAAACAATCTTGATACAAAATTGGCACCATTCAAAAGTGTTTTTTTAATATGAATCTAACTGTACTAATTACGCACAATATATATGGATGCTTATTTTTTTGGGTCAAACTTTGCATTGAAATGTCCGTGCGTCTTATTCCTTGGAATGGAGATAGTATTTGGTGAGGGTTTGTGTTCAGCAATGTGCTGAAGGGGGTTTATAATTTTCCGTGGCTGCAGGATGTGTTCTTGTCTTGTATTGTGTTTTATTTGAACTGTGTGCAAGGGAAGAGGAACCAACAAAGGCATTTGGAACTCGGGCTATTTATCGTTTTTTATTTCAAGCATTCAAAAAAACATTTGAAAGTTTCACAAGATTATGATAAAATATGTATATATAGGCAATGATGCACACATGAAGTGTTCAAAGTTGCAATTCCAAATTATTTTGTGACCGTGTCCGTGTACACCATTCGGGAGGCCACTGGAGCCCCAACCATTGAGTATCTGCCGGGTAAAGAATGATAAGGTTTTTGGGTAGATTGCTCGCTTCCATTCCTCACCATCCATCCTCGCAGACAGAAGGGGTACTTGGCTTACCTTGTCGAAGCCAAAGTCTTTGTTCCTTCTTATTAGAAAAGAGCCTCCAAATCTACTTTACTATCTAGGAGATGTTCATAAGTTACTAGTTTGCAATGTCAAGTCCTTAGGGTGACAAATGTTACATCAAAATACTGCTTCGTGGTTAGAACGTGCCCAAATAGCGTGTGTCTGATGTATCATTACCAACTTTTTTTGCTATACTAATTGTGGATCTCAATGCATCTCTATGTGGATTTTATGTTAGAGCATCTCCACTCGTTAGGCGAATCCAGGCCGAAATTCAGATATTTTATTTAACAGAAGGAACTTGATTTCGGTCTGGGCACTCGCGTAACCAGGCCGAGTACCCAGACGAATAGAAAACGGCGACATAATTGAATTTTTATCGTTCCCGCCGGCAAGTGCTCGGCCACAAGGTGTTCGACAGAATTAACGCTCACAAATTCGGCGACGGGTTATTACAGAACAGGGAAATGACTCGGCCATCTCTCGGTCGTCGATGGGGATGGGCTCCTGCGACGTGGTCGTCCGTCTCGCCGGCGGTCGCAGACGGGTTGGAGGAAGTGGAAGCAGAGCTCGGCGTGGGAGCGTTCGGCGCAGAGGAAGGGGAAGGCGTGATCTTGGTCTGGAGGATGGCCTGGCGTTGCGCCATGTACCAGGCCTTGACCGGCGAGCTCATCTTCGACGTGTCCTCGCCGCCCATCAGGAACTTGAGGTCCGTGTTGCGTTTCTTGGCAACGTAGTTGGCCTTCTTCGTGGCGAGGTTAGACTTGATGAGGGCCACCTTTTCCCCCTGTGTCTCCATCAGCTGCTTCCAACGCTCGTCGTTCTTCTCGGTTCTCTTCTCGGCGTGCGCCCTCATGTCAGCGATGCATTTCTCGATCGAAGCCTGGAGACACTCGGCGGGAGGTCCGGTGGCTTTGAGCATATTCGCCTTCTTCTGGCCGATCTCTGGTATTCCTTCGCCGACAGCAGCGAGAGAGGCCTCCGGGTTGTAGACGCCGTCCTTGCTCTTGGAGAGGCTCAGGCGAGTGTCCTGCCACTTTTCGCAGTTCTCGATTTCCTCGAAGACATGATGGAACTTGAACTCCATCTTCATGTCCTCTCGAAACAAAGCAAGTGCACGACGAAGGTGCAAAATGAAAGTGTGTCAAGTGTGTCAAAATGGAAGCGAGTGCATGATAAAGCTAGTGTTTGCGAGTACCTTGTTGTCCATGTTTTCCCCGCTGGCTTTTGTACGTTCCACCTCTTCTACGCAGTTGTGCCGCTTGCTGCACGCAGTCTGGATAATCGCCCAATGGTTGGTAATAGCCTTCTCCCCTCGCTCCATGTGAATTTTGCGATACTTCGGGTCATAGTTGCTACGCTCGTCGAACGCTACCTTCACACGCCGCCAATAGTTGTCTGAATTCTGGTTGGCACCGGTGATCGGATCCATGCTCACCGTTTTCCAAGCTTCGGCGAGGTGTCCTCGGCCACGGTCCACTTGATCCGAGCATCCGTCGAAGTGCCCGGCTTATTCTTCCCCGTCGTGCCTTTCGCCAGCAGCACGACTTCACCCTCGGCGTCCTCTGCCTGCGTCGGCTTGGCCTGCGTCTCCTCGGCGTCGATGGCGGCGAGATCCTGAGACTTGA
This sequence comes from Avena atlantica, assembly GCA_910589765.1. Taxonomy (NCBI): domain Eukaryota; kingdom Viridiplantae; phylum Streptophyta; class Magnoliopsida; order Poales; family Poaceae; genus Avena; species Avena atlantica. The sequence goes on from OU342733.1 coordinate 361,536,601, forward strand.
TGCCGTGCTCGGCGTCGGCCCGAGTCTGTTCTTTCGTGAAGAAGGAGGGGTGGTTGGAGGACGAGCTTGTTGCGGTCATGTCCTCCATGTACGTCTCTGCCGACATACCGTCCGGCAGGGCGACCGGTATTCCGCCGAACAGGTTGCGCTCGTCGGCCTCGCCGTAGGTTCCTTGCGCCTAGATTCCACCGAAGGGCAGTGGTCCGCGCCGCAGCGCGGGGCCTGCATACGCCGGAGAGGTGGAGTAGGGAAGGTTGATGTACACGTTGAAGGCCGAAGGAGGGCGCGACGCCGGGAAGGGGAAGATCATGTTGGGGTTGAACCCGCCGTCAAACTCGGGGTATGAGGAGTATCTCTGCCCGGCAGTCGCCTGGCTCTCCTGGAAGCCAACCGGAGAGATCGGCGAGAATCCGGCGGGCGAGCCGACGCTTGCCTGGCTTCCCCAGTGAGGTGGGTACGGCGCCGCCATCAACGCCGACGTCTGTTTCGCCCTCACGATCGCCTGCTCTTCCGCTGCCACCTTCTCTTGTTCTTGCCGGAGCTTCGCCCTCTCCTTTCTGCCCTTCTGGTCCTCTGACGCCATCTTCCTGGCATGCTCCTTCTTCCCCAGTCGGTGGAGGACATGCCCTCCGGCTTCTTCGGCGCCGCTCTCGGCTTCCTCGCCTTCTTCACCGCCGGATCCTCGCCGAGGATCAATCTGGGTTGGATGAAGTTCTTGGGTGGCATGGTGGGCGGGAGCTCGGTGGAGTGGCGGGAGGGGAATGGGGAAGAAAGGCGGGAGGGGAGAAAGAAAAGGCGGGAGCTCGGCAAAGTGGCGGGAGTTCAGCCTTCTCTCGCCGACAGAGCTAGCCCATGCTCGTTTTCGCTTCGTCCGGCGTTATCAGGGCATACCCGGGAACCTGGGTTCGGCATGGGAAGCCCGGACCAAAGTTCACCCAAATCCGGACGAAAACAGGTTCCTGGGTACGCGACTGGCCGATTTTCGGCGTCCGGACCTAATTCGGCGTCCTGGGTAGGCGAGTGGAGATGCTCTTATATATCCACTGGATAGCATGATGAAGGATTATATTTTGTATATAAATGGCGATTATCACCAAAATCTTGGCTGATTTTGCCATAGTTGTTTTTTATACATTTATTTTGCATGCAAAAGTAGTCACAAGATTTTACCAAGTTAATTTTTTTCCATTTGTTATCATATTTTGTAAATACTTATCATACTGCATAGATATGTTTTTCTTCCTTATTATTTGAATCAAACATATTTTTGTGTGCAAATATAATGACTAGATACAATGAATGAGTCCAGGTTAATCCACCCTTAAATTACATACATTTTTGTAGAGAATATTTATTAATTAGTATTTACTAAATAAAGTAGCACCACGCCTATTTTAAAGATTGTGTTTTTACTAGTAATTACATCCTTAAAATTCAAACCATTTTAATTGAATTTAATTCGATAAGGCAACCTCCATGCCACCATGTGTATATAAAGCGATTCAACCATACTCGATGTGACCAAACAAAACATACCGGTGAAAGGAGTTGTTCATATTTGTCGTTGTTGCTCTGCATACTTTGGCGATGGAAAATAACGCAAGCATCCTGCAAGCCTTCATTGTTTTCCTCGTGGCTCAAGTATGCTTGCTGATAATGATAGCAGCTCCAACAGCTCAGGCAGCTGCGAGGCCCTTGGGATACAATCCAGTTTGCTGCCCTAGGGACATCTATTGTTGCGGACTTGGCGGCTTGGTGACCAATGGATCTATTCCGTCCATTGGGAACTGAATATGCATGTGGCGTCATTCTCCTTCGAGTAATAAGCAAGGACATATCCTCAAAACTTGTACTCCCACTTTCGAATAAAATAGAAGGAGATTGTTATTTGTCTTGTTTGGAATATGCTGCAAAGAGATTTCATCTGCTCTTTACTTCAGTCTTCTTAGGAACCGGATTACTTCCTACTCCCTCCGTTTCAAAATATAAGATGTTTTAGGTTTGTGAAGAAAATGTATGTAGACTTATTTTAGTGTGTAGATTCACTCCAAACATGAGTGAACCTTATACTAAAAAAGTCTAGATACATTTGCTTCACAAAGCTAAAACATCTTATATTTTAAAACAGATGGAGTAGTTTTGACTTAAGCCACAAAATTATAAAGGTACATGTGCATTTGTTATAGTAACTTAAACGACAACTTTTCTCGTACGAACGCAATTGATTTCAACATTGAGCCCTGATGAATTGTAAGGTGGAAGATATTCCATTGAAGGAACTGAGCCGGGGAAGGAGATCTCGCTAGACTTGTTATGGTAAGAAGACGCAACCGTGGGTAACTCAACATCCACACTGGGGGAGGTGGAGTCGAGGAGGAAGACCTTGTTGGAGTCTGAGACAGAACCGCAAGCGACTAGATTGATAGTCGCAATGGTGGAGGTAGAGTCTTAGGAGGAAGACTTTGTTGTGACTTGTTACGGTAGTGACATGGCGAGACTCATGTACTGGACACCCAACCCCGCTTTCTAACATCTGGTCTACCCATCGCACATTTGAGATCCCTGCACCGCTAAGTTATAGTGGTAAGTTACAAACTTTACAACTTAACGTATTGTGTTGTCTGCCTATAAGCATATTTTTGTTTCATTTGTACAGATCACAGATAGTTATATTTAAGTTTCATACTTCATACGCATGTACATGCATCGATTATCGATGTGTGTGTTTTTTTGGGGTACACTCATACCACACCATGTCACCATGGATCATCGGAGTTCGGAGCATTGGCGCTGGATGCATCTGGTCGGATTAAAACATAACATGTGGTGAATGTGTATCCGTGCGGACGTGTGGTATGTGTGCTTAGTTCAGAAGCGAGACATTCTCGAGTATGACGAGACGAGAAACAGTAGATAGACAAGACACCGCACATCTCAGTTTAACATTGCTTTTCCCCAAAGGCCGAAGGCAGAGTGCCCGAAAATAAGAGAACCCAGGATGATCGTATATATATCTTAGCAACACAATCGAAAGCAGGTATACTATAGAATCATAGAAAGCTCCTCCCATTTTATTAGCCAAGTGACTATTACAATAATACCATTGCGTGGAGAACATATATGTTCACTGGATTACTAGCGTTGGGAGGAGATAGATCTAGCGAAGCAACGGGTCAAGGCTTGCTGCTGGCGCCTGCCATGGCGCCGTCCTTGGGCGCGCAGCACATGGGGTTGTTGAGGCAGCAGATCCACGGCCCGGAGTTATCGGGTCTGGCCTGGACCGCCGGCGCCGCCGCCATCATCGTCAGCAGCACCAGGCACACCTGCACGGCGAGGAAAACTAGGAACACGCGAATTGCCATCTCTATTTGGTTGTGCGTCTACTTGATTTCACGGGCGTCTCTCTTTGGTCAGGCCATTGCCCTACGCTAAGGACTATATATAGGCAGCACGGATGCGCGTGAGATCGGGTTTGTCTACGGTAAATCTGGAAAAGAAAATCAAGCTTGTTCGTCAAATCTCAGCCAGGATGGCAAATGGCGATCGAGTGTATCTCTCTTGCTCCTTTTTGGGGTGGGCGCATTTACTACTTTGCAGCAAAATGTTTAAGACCAAATCGCCCACTTATTTGTAGCTATGTTTGTATCGATCTTGCCTTGATTCTGGACAAAAATATTATTTTATACCGTAACGTAAAGATATTCTTTAGGCATTTCGTGACGGAAATTTCTTAGCACAATATACTACACATTTTGCTTATGTGGCATAGGTTATTGTATCTTAGCTAAGGAATAGCCTTTACAGACGATCATAGGAAAAAAATAACTACTCCTTCCGTTTCATTCTATAGTGCCTATAGTTTCTGACATGGAAATTAAGAAATGCATGTGAAAAAAAAATTAAATTAGTTTGAGGCGAGATTACTCTTGATTTATTCACGTGATAAAATAGAGGAGTTTGCTAGGAACATGAAATACTATATACTTTATATGAAGTTCCTAAAAAAGATGTCATGATGAGTTGTATAACACAATATATCTTATATTTTGGATTTTTTATAAAACTATATGCACTATAGAAAGGAACGGAGGAAGTATCATTTTCATACCGGTTTATTAAGCTAACATGGAGTTCAAGAACAAAAGTTTTCCAATAAATTTAGTCAACAAAATTAGAATTATATATCACTAAAATTGTAGCATTCGATTCTTATTAAAAGACATTTCCCATGATATAATTTTTATCACAATATAATTTATATTTGTTGACCAAATTTATGACTAACTTTTTTCTTGAACTATGTTTTGGCCTAATAAATAGTAATTGAGGCAGTAGTTCAATCACACACATGCATATGTCTAAAATTATTGAATGCAACGGCCGTAGGAAACAATGCACTGTGATAGTTGCTCTTTAAGTTTCAATGGATCATATGAAAACCGTGTTAAGAAACTATTATGCAGCGTGAAAGACCTAAGATACGGCTAATTTTTTTAAAATAATATATTTTTTTATTCAATTTCACAAATAATACATGAAATGAAAATTTTGTAAATCTAACGGGCCGTCTTCTTTTAAGACGACCGCGCGGGCTCTTTAATTCAAAAGACGCCAGTCCGACTGTCTTTATTCCAAAAGCCGACCGTGACTGTCTTTACTCGAAAAGACGACCAGCGCTTGACGGTCGGCAAGGGGAGCAGCGCAGGCTTGTCTTTTGGAAAGACGAAGGCGCCTTCTTCTGTTGAATGGACGACACACCCCCAGCTTATAGCTCAGTGTCGGCATGTCGTCGTCCTCCACTCCTCTCTCTCGTTGTTCTTCCTCTTTCCCTCTTCCTTGCTCTCATTTCCACTAGGTGCTGCACCGATTTTTAGCCTAGATTTCCATACAAACTCGGTGTTGTAACATATTAGCAAGCTAGTAGAGTCCCGATCTACTAATGGGATAGCCTGGTGTAGTGATTTGAGTCGTTTTGGTGGAGGGATTTGGTGGTGTTCTTGTAGAGCAATGTTCATGGTGGAGGCTGGTGCTGGGGTTTGAGGAAGCTGCATGGTGAAGGTGCCGATCCGTTAACCGAAGGCTGCTGCACGGCAGGACTTCGCATGCTTCAAGGGTAAACCCTAATTTCTTGCTAATTGCAGACATCTGTGTATGTTTATAGGTAGCCTTTGATGGGGTCTGTTAGATGCAAGATATTTGTAGAGTATTATGTGTCAATGTACGTGTATTTGACTATTTTCGGGTTTTTTAGATCGAAAGTCATGTCAAATAATATAGTGTTTAGGTTCTTCTATGGTGCTGGTTTCGTCAGAACAAACCAGCACGGAGTTGATTTGACCGAGTTTAATTTTATGGATGAAGTGCTTTAGAATCCTGAAACAGTGCCCATTACTCAGTTGAAGGATTGGTTATCTGCTTGTTTAGGGCTCCCTCCGACCCATGCTATCGGTGTTCATGCTTTATGGACTAAGTCAAGGCAAACCCCTAATTTTTATTTAAGGCCAATAGAAGCGCAACATAAATGGGTCAAATTTGTGCAAGCTTGCCAGAAAAAAGTAGTTAACCCCAGTCTCTTAGTGATACCTGTGGCGAAAGAGGTTGCTTATGATCATGGCCAGAGTAGTCAGACCGGTCATGCTGGAGGTGGATATGATCATGGCCAGAGCAGTGAAGCCCAGGACGGTAGCAACTATCAAGGCCAGAGTAGTCAGGGCCAAGAGGGTGGTGGCGGTTATGAATCAGGTCACGGTAGCTATGCACACACGGGGGGTGATGGTTATGTATTGGAGGACGGTGGTCAAGGATTAGGGGAAGACATTTTCAGTGGCGAAGCTGATGAGGACGAGATATATGATGGTTTTTTGCAACATCAAATGGAAGGCGAAGACTCAGAAGGCAACAGTGATACGACTGATGATTCTGGCGAGTCTGATCAAAAAGAGATCGCCCAACCTATTCCGGCATCATGGAATAATGACAACACAGCAACAATGACTGTGAACGATGGGCATGATTCGGCGTGGCAGTATCACGCGAACAACATCTCTCTGGGTGCATTATATCCTAGCAAGAGACATCTGCAGGAAGCAATCGTTGAGTAGTCCATGTCCATGCAACGGGTCTTCAAAACGAAGGTGTCATCATAACAATATTTGACATTGGTTTGCGAGGTAGCCGGATGTCCTGCAAGGGTGCATGCCCATGTCCCTAGGTATGACACAAACTGGAAGGTCACCGATGTTGTGATGCACACATGTGAACTTGACAGTGTCCTTCAGGACTATCGTAACCTCACGTCAACCCTCCTGGCTATACTGTTATACACGGAGATAGTGGAGGGCAAAGCCATGGGGGTGAAATCTATCATTAACAAAGTTTCTGTCAGATTCTGCTACAATATTTCATACGGGGAGGCTTGGAGGACTAAGCAGAGGGCACTGGAGGCAAGGTTTGGTTCGTTTCAAGACGGGTACGACTGTGTTGTTAGGATGCTCCAGACATTGCAGGCTAGGAATCCATGCACCTACGTGGACATCCAACACTTTACGTTGCCACAGGAACCTAATTTGAGGGTACTCCATTGAGTGTTCTTCTCATTTGCTATATGCATAGAAGCTTTCACTCACTGTCGACCAGTCATCTGTGTGGATGGTACATTTCTCACTGGCAAGTATAGGGGTCAGATATTGACTGCCATAGGTCAAGATGGAAACAATAAAGTTATTCCACTTGCATTTGCTTTTGTGGAGAGCGAGAACATTGAGAGTTGGGTATGGTTTTTCAGGCAGCTGAAGATAGCAATTGTGAGAGATACACCAAATGTATGCGTCCTTCATGATAGGCATCCAAGTATACTAAGCGCGATAAAGAAGCTCACACATCCCACTCCTGATGAAGTAACTCCATGGCTGGACATGCAGAGTCGTTGGTGAATGCGGCATCTAGGGGCCAACTTCTTCTCACAGTTCAGAAACAAGGCCCTTATGAACCTATTCAAGAAGCTTTGCAAGCAAAACCAAGAGTGTAATTACATCAAGTGTCGTGGCTATCTGGATGACTTCACTAAAAACATGTGACTAAAAGAAGATCAGCTAGAGAAGCAGCGGTCGCGACTCATGCAGTGGCGTTAGCTGCACAGGCAACAGCAGGAGCAGCACCACCAGAGGAAGAACCCATTGCCCTTTTTGACTTGCCAGGATTTGACCAACCCGGTACTAGGAGAAGGCCTGGCAGAAGGATTAAAAAAATTCAGGAATGGATACAACACGAGCCTGTAGAGAGGTGGTCTCTGCTGCATGACACTCATGGTGCTAGGTTTGGCATCATGACTACAAATCTGGCTGAAACTTACAACTTCTTCTTGAGAGGAAGCAGGGCTCTGCCATGAACAGCCATTGTGGAGTGTATTTTCACCGGAACTCTGAAGTACTTCAGAGACAGACTCCAGATGGCTCAGATGCATATCATGAACAACCCAAACACGAGGTATTGTTCAAAGATCATGCATTACATGAATGCCAAGATGGAGAAGGCTCTTTCCATGCATGTCATCGCCATTGGTAATCAGGAAAGAAGGTTCGAGGTACGCCTCCCTTCCAACCAGATCGGAACTGGAGAAGAGGTAAAGACACAGGAGGTGAGGATAAGCAACGAACCCTGGATAACTTGTGAGTACACGTGCAATAAACCCAAGCTGATGGGTATGGATGCGATCTCGTTTATGTCTCCTTATTTCCTTACTGAGGCGGTGGTCAATACGTGGGCAGATGAGATGATGGGATATAGGGCATGGGGAAATTTCAACAAAGTAAATCCAGGTGAAAGGGTTTACATCCCAGATCCTGAACTGATGCGGACAGGAAGAGGAAGGCGACAATGTGTCCGCATCTGTAATGATATGGATGAATCTGAAGCCGGAGGCCCTACTAGGCAATGTTTTCTATGTAATCAATTTGGTCATATAGACACTAGTTGCCACATCTTCGGGACTGGTGGAGCTGCTCCTCGAGGACGTGGCAGCCGAGGAAGAAGAGGAAGAGGAAGAAACTAGATGTGTAATATGTGTGGAGCTATGTCTTAAATTTGTAATATGTGTGGAACTATGTCTTAAATTTGTAATATGTGTGAAACTATGTCTTAAGTTTGTAACAAGTGTGGAACTATGACTTAAATTTGTAATGTGCAGATGGCAGGATCTTTGCTAAATGCTAACATAGATAGAAAGCACCGGTCGACGGTACTGGATGCTAACCCAGGGACCTTGAAGCACCTAGTGACTCGCACTCCCATGTCGAATTGGTGCATACACCCTGATTGGCTTCAGAGGCATGTGATATTTATTTCTCTTGTTGTTGGGATATTTATGAGCCAGAGTAACTAAATTGTTGTGCTATCTCCATATGCAGATTGAAGTGGGCTGGGCTCTTACCATTCGTTCGTTTGGTTGAGGCCACTCGTATAGAGGAGATAAAAGGGCGGCACCTTGGGTTCCAGACTAGTTGCCTACACTACGACTCGTCTTTGCTCACGTGCTTGGTGGATCGATGGAGGCCCGAGACTCATACTTTCCACTTCCGATGGGGAGAGATGGCTCCTACCCTTCAGGACGTCTCGTACTTGCTGGGACTTCCGTTGGCTGGCGTGCCCATAGGCCCAGTGGATCCACCGGCAAATTGGGCCCAAGACATGGCCCAACGGTTCTTTGGCATCCGTGATGGAGCTCAGGTCTTTTCTAATGATAATCATGGGCCAAAATTTGGATGGTTGGAGCAGTATCATGTGTGTTTCATTTATTCGTATTTGTTCTATTTGGTTGGAGTAGTATCATGTACTGATAATTGTTCTATTTGCCAATGCAGATCCAGAGGTTTGGGTTCCCAGCCACTCCGATAACTGCGCCACAGATTACACGCAGCCTAGAGGCATACATTATGTGACTGCTCGGGAAGGTGATGTTCACTGAGAACCACGTGTAGACCATTAGTGAGTGATACATCCATTTTGCTAGAGGGATCGCGAAGGCGACGTGCCAGGAAGAATGCACACAGTGGAGTTGGGGTTCAGCTGTCTTAGCAGCTATGTACCGAGGTATGTGCAATGCTTGCCAGTTTTTTTTTGCGGAAACAATGCTTGCCAGTTAACCAAGGAAAGTTTTGCCTTGCTAGGATGCCCATTGTTGCTGCAATTGTGGTCATGGGAGAGGTTCCCTATCGGCCGTCCAGAAGTAAGTGTCAACCAAATAGTCGGCAGCCAGGAACATGAAATAATTGTCTACCAGCCTGACCTGTTGTTCGACGAAGAGCAAATTGACTTGCCTACATTTGGCACTCACTGGACCCGTCGCAAGGTCAGTGTAATGTCTTAATAAATTGCACTCCTGGTACTACAATATGAAGGATACTAACAACTATTTTGTCATGCAGTGTCGTTTTGCGGGAGGGAAAGTCGTTAGATGCTATCCATCGTTCAGCGAGAAGTTCGACACACAGAAAGAGGATGTCGTGATTTGGGAGCCGTACACCCTGCAGACACGACACGCACGATATCCCGGCGGGTTATCTATTATCTGCACTAGAGATCGAGAGTACTGACTGACTAAATCGAAGATCATATTCTATTGCCTAGTTGAGGAGATGTCTCAACAGAGGGTCATGCGGCAGTTCGGACTTTACCAGATGGTAGATCCCCTACGTCCGGATGTACCCCTTCCAGATGTCGTGCACACGTAAGTAAATATATGTACATCAAGAATGTGTCTTACTTTATCTCTGTTCTTTAATCGGGTTGCGATTTACGTCAACGAGTGGCAGAATGCACCGACACAAGTGTGGCACGCTGGCCTGTTTGATATGAAGCTGCGGCGTATCTACGCGACCATCACGTGCACCAGCGTCTCGGACGTCGTTCAACACCGAGCAGCACAGCGCCCACCGCGTTACTCGGTGGAGGAGCGCGCCCCACGTCGCTCCACGCAGCAGCGCCCACCATGTCTATCCATGGAGGAGTTCTCCCAACGTCCACCCATGCAGCAGACACCTTCTCCAGACCAGGCTGGAGGCTCGGGGTGGCACGAGGAGAATATTTCTCCTCCACTCCACCACGGGCCTCGTCCACGACTCCCACAGCAGGCGACGCCGAGAGCACCACCTCCAGACCAGGCTGGAGGTTCGGGGTGGTAGCAATCACAGTTTACTTTTGACCCATGGAAGCAATCGCAGTTTAATTTCGACCAGTGGCAGCAGAACCAGATTACTTTCGACCAGTGGCAGTAATAGACCCCCTACATGGACTTCTCTTATCGACCACAATCTCATCCTTAGGGTAAGCGTGTCCCTTCCTACTATTGTTAGATGCAGCATGACATTGTTCAGTACTTAATTTCTTGTACACGGGCAGGAGACTACGGTTCATGGGACACTACTGACGACGATGATCAGCAGACACATCATGAGCAGGTAGACGACCAGTATCAGCCAGGTACTCCACCACCTTTCCCCACACAGGATACGCAGGATCAAGGTGAAGGGTCAACTGCACCTCCCTGTGATGTGATGCCACCCCACAGATACGGATGGAGTAAACCGAGGCCTCCGCCACCTCGCCGTCGACACCAGTGATATCTACTTATGTATCAGACATTTATCTATCTATGTATGAGACATATATCTACCTATATATGAGACACCATTCTATTATTTCACCATTTTCGACAAACAACTCAACATAGCTTGCAACACAGTTCAACATAACTTGCGGTACATAAATAAGAGCCCTATCTATCCCTAGCATGATGCCTTTCCCTTTCCCTTCGATGATGCCTCGCCCTTTCCCTTCGATGATCCCTTGCCCTTGCTCTTCTTGTCATCGCTCTTCTTGGAATGCGCTTTCTTTTTCTCCTGCCTCTTGTCCCACTCAGCTCTCGCCTTGCTTCCAACGGACGGCGGCATGAAGATACCATCTTCACGCTCTCTTCTATCCAAGACCAAGGTGCCTCAGCCTTAGCCATCATGTCAGCTTCACTCTTGAATGATAGAGTGTCCCACCTAGCCTGGATCCTGAGAAGCTCCTCTCATACCTGATTTAGGGTCCTTAGCTCCCACCCTTTCCGATGAAGTTCCTTACCAAGCAGAACGAGAGCATCATCACAAACTAGGAGGTCCTCCCATTGGGCTGGTTTATTGCCTATCGTAACACTTCTGGCTAAATGGAAAAGCTCAATGGACATCTGTGGTCAGGAAACGCGTCCGTCATAGTGGAAAGCTTGCTAGCCCTATACTTTGGTGGAAAGCTTGCTAGCCCTATACTTTGCGTTCGAACGGGGCACACTCATGATGTAGAGGAGAGGGAAATGAGAGAGTAAGAGGAGGAATAAATGAACAGGGTGAAGAGATATCATTTTGTTGCCCGGATTTATAGAAGAACCGATAAGAATAGGCTGAAAAGAACGGCGGGAAACGGTGGCGGGAAGCAATTGCGGGAAAAAACGGCGAGAAGAAATGGCGGGAAACAATGGCGGGAAAAAATGGCGTGAAGAGATGGCGGGAGAAATGACGGGAAACAATAGTCCGAACCCTAAAATGTATTTAGACGTGCTAAACAGCATGTAGCGTGCATGATCAATGCCGGCGTCTTCATTTCGAAAGACGACGACCTCCATCGTCTTCTGGAAAGACGACAGCCGGGCTAATCTCTTACTGCCATCGGCCAGTGCAGCCCGTCGTCTTTTCAACCAAAGAAGCAGCCCGTCGTCTTTTCAGCTCTCGTCGTCTTTTGAAAAGAAGACGGCCCGTTAGATTTGCAAAAATTTTATTTCGTGTATTATTTATGAAATTGAATAAAAAACCTATTATTTAAAAAAATAGCTAAGATACAACTCTTGCATGTGGTCATAGATTTTTTTTGGCTAGTCTGACCGCACACATGCTAATTCATGTTCCCATATATATAAGTAAACGTTTTTTTCAAGAGGTGCATATTGAAAAGAGTTATTCATTTCAAATAATAAATGTTTTTTATGGTAAAAACTAAATGTGTTTATAGACCAAAACTATTATGCATTTGAAAAAAAATATCTTCAAATGTGTAAAAGTAAAAAAACATACTCATGGAATAAAAACAGAATAAATTTTGAAAGTAAAAAAATATTACATGAAAGTGAAAGGATAGAGATGGTTAACCTAGAGGGGGTGAATAGATTTTTACAAATTTCTTTAGAATCTTTTGCAAGTTTTAGGATTTATGGAATATAAGTGTGTCCAAATACAAACTAGTGGAGGCAACCTAGATGGTGATAAGATACTTCAAGCACGTAGCGTATTACGAAGTAAATAACACAAGGAAAGAGTTTGGTTAGAAATAACCGAAGAACGCAGAAACAAAGATGTAGACCCGTGTTCTCTTTCTTTAGGGAATGTACGTTACTTAGAGAGGTGTGCGATCCCACGAAGGATTTTTCCATGCCATAAAGGGCACCTTATTCTTCGAGGCTATACTGACAAATAAATAAATAGCCACTTACTCGTGGTAGACTTCAAGGTAGTCTTCAAACTCTCAAAAAAATTTCACGCGTAAAATCATAAGCGAAAAGCCTCCGGACGACCTTAGTCGCCTAGGGTTTCCCACGAACCTAAGAGAAACACGAAAACTCGATAAACTCAAGGAGAATGAAATATGGCTTGGTGAAAATATAGATCGGGACCTCCTCTTGCTTTCTACTCCCTCCGTTTCAAAATATAAGATGTTTTATGTTTGTGAAGAAAATGTATCTAGACTTGTTTTAGTGTGTAGATTCATTCAAAACATGAGTGAACCTATATACTAAAACTAGTCTAGATACATTTGCTTCACAAAGCTAAAACGTCTTATATTTTGGAACGGAGGGAGTACCAAAGATATTTGGTTGGGTATAATGGGAGATCCTCAAGCTTTGGTGTTTTAACAATATATATATAGAGAGAGAGCTCAAAGAATGAATATAAATGGTTAACCTAACCTTCTCAAGGAGGAAAATGGCTATATATAGTCCAAGAAAGAAAACTAGCCATTTTAGGACTCTGTGACCGAACCGGCACCAAGTCCGGCGGTGCTGGCTCATGTGCTGGACGAACCAGCATCACAACCGGCCAACTGGACGCTGGTGAAACTGAACCAGCACCGTGCCGGATGAACTAGCGCCTTGCCGAATTGCTTTACTGTAAGGCAGTTCGATATGAGGGTGCTCAAACCGACAGCCCACGGTTCGTAATCATCTCATCATGTGTCTCGGCGAGTGACCCGCAAGACAAAGACAGAGAACAATGCTCAAGTTAGGGATAGCAACAGTGTAGCCAGCGGGAGGAACACAACTCCACCACCGAGAGGCGGTCATTGACCGGGCAGGTCAGCGGGTACACACAAAGCCCAGTCAGGCCTGACCGGGCCCCTCGGGGCCCGTAAAGCCCCCACCGCCCTGGTGCGATAGGCCGACCGCTATGCCTTGATCCCCGACAAGATCTGCGTCAAAGCCACCATCTCCAGGAGGCTGCACGGCTGCGGGCATGCCGGCCCGCCGAAGCCTAGATCAGGAACGAAGAGGCCCGGATCTTGGCCGGGAGGAGCCGACGCCAAGACGCCGTGCCCGAAGTTGTGTCGCCCCGCCTTGCCATCGGCGCCGTCGCCCAACGCCACCCGGAGGAAGGCCGGACTGTCCCTTCTCGAGTAGCACCACCGCCGTTGAGAAAAAACAGCCCCGACCGGCTCCCAGGACGCGGGGAGAGAAAAGCCACTGCCGTCGGCGCCGCCCGGGCTTCGCCCGATGACCTCTGCCGGCGACAAGGGGTGAAGGGAGGAGGGGGAGGGAAGGCCGGGGAGGGAGGCGCGTGGGTTCTATCGGGGCGGGATTCTGGTGCCTTCGATCAAGCTAGACCTGCATAGTTGTGTATTTAAAACTGGAATTGGATTGGATGAAAAATCAATGCAAAGTTGTTCAAGTAACCTTTGTGGAAAGAACGGGATCAGTTTCTGTTTAGCTGCATTTTGCACTGGATTCCCTATTGATGCTCATACACCTACATTTTCTCATACCTTCTACATTGATGCAAAAAAAAGTATAGTTTTAGTTTGAATGAACAATAACTCCTCGTATACATAGTACATATAGCACACACCGGTATTGCAAACAAGAGAACTGATTGCGCCCATCGAACTGATTGCAAACGAGAGAACTGTCGAAGAGATCGGCGGCGGCCGGTACGGGCGGGCCAGGACGCGGCGGAGGATGAGGTAGGAGCAGTGGTGGGGAAAGCCAACTGGTGCGTCGCCGTGATCGATCTGTCGGCGCCGGCGCCGGCGCATTGGACATACCCACGCGCGCGATGCACGGCAGGGAGCACAACACATGACAGGGTAAATGCATACGTGTACCTGAGCTCATGGTTCTGCTGCTTTTCGATCAGATCAGACAACACTACGCACTACACATTGTTTTTCTCAGCCTACGCACTTCATTAGTCATTGTTGTCAATGTGCTAATTAAGCTAGTCACTTCACTCGATCAAATTGTGTAAATTGTCAATTGTTGTCTGCTACTCTGCTCCGTCCCTGACGTACACTTGGCAATGCGTATATCAAAGCAGCCAGCACTACAGGAAACGGTAAATAGGCCGACGGCTGGGCCCGTCGGCGTAAGCCCTGATCCCCGTCGGCGTACGCTGGCCCGACGGGGGCCGTCGGCGTAAGCCCGTCGGCGTAGTACCCCGTAGGCGTATGGCAATAAACCGTCGGCGTATACATTCCCATCGGCCTAGGCCCATCTGGGGCCCACCTGGAGCAGCTAACGGCCGTTAGCGCGGGGATTTATACGCCGACGGCTATGCCGTCGGCCTAAGAGGCCACGTGCCACTCTGTGGCTGTCTACGCGTTCGGTTACGCCGACGGCATAGCCGTCGGCCTAAGAGGCCACGTGCCACTCTGTGGCTGCCTACGCGTTTGGATACTAGGTCATTCATACATAGGTACATCCTCATCCAAACAACATAGCTAGTACATCCACACATAGGTACATCTCTAAGTGCATCCTAACACATGCACATCCCTACACCTCCGGAGAGCTACTCGAGAGACCCATGTCTCCCCGCGCGAAGAAAGGTGAAGCTTGACGTCGAGTAGCCGCCGTCGAACCAGCACCGGAAGAAGGAGAAGTACCGCCATGACCACCACCACCGGTAGAAGGAGAAGCACTGCCACCCTCAGCACGATGGAAAGAAGGAGAATCACCGCCACCGCCACCACCACCACCACCACCACCACCACCAGCACCACCACCACCACCACCGGAAGCACCAGGAGAAGCACGGCCCGTATGAACCGGTGTCATCGCGCGCGAGATAGTCGGCGAGGCATCAGGACGACCAAAGTGTGTATTGCCGGAGCATCCCGGTCCCTACATGTTTGAGGCAGAGTTAGCAACCACCAAGACACAGGTTTGTTGTAACAACCGGTTTGGCAAAAAACTTACCGGGGTCCCTGAGTAGAAGGTCAAAGCATATTCGTCCTTTGATGGGAAGATTGGTTGTGGCCCTGGCCTAGGTGGCCGCGGCGGTAGAGTGGCTCGCTCTCCAGTGCCATAAAACCTCTCCAAAAGCTGCAAGATAGTTTAGATGTGAGGCGTTGCAGAAATAAAGATTCAAGCTAGGGAATGCGAGACTTGTCATATTTTGCAAAAATAAAGGTGGAAACTTACATCATCGCGTAACTCTGCCCACTGCTCGTAGGCCGCTCGGGTCTGGGACCACGTCTCGAGCGTCACCAAGTGTTCCGCAAAAGCGGCCTTGTAGGCCGCGTCCAAAACAGGCTACAATTTCAAAAACAATGAATCTCGTCAACTTAGCCACTCACGAATGATTTTCGAAAATATGATTAAAATGAGAAAAACTTACATCGTCGTTCGCTCGGGAAGGCCGTCGAGGCGGGATAGCGGGGTCGTCGGCAGTGAGGGTAGCCTTGATCCGCGTGAGGCTCAAAGCAGGAGTTCGCGGGATCACCCTATCGAGAATCTTGAAACGGCCGTGCTCCCGGCCGCGCCCCGCCACGACCACCGCTCTCTCGTCGGTCTCCGCTGCTCTAGGATCTTCCACCTCCGGATGAAAACCAATGAACGCCTCGAGGTAGTTAGCACCATCCTCCTTGGCAGTGCCATAGAACTCTGGAAACGAGGGCTGAGGCTGGGACATATCAGGCTTCTTCTGCTTCATCATTTCCCATACTTCATAGTCAGAACAAGGCCTCTCTAGATGTGTCTCCTGCATGGACAAAAAAATGTTATGCGTATCAAGTAGGATCACGAAGGGAAATAAATACAGATTGTTCCTTGTATACATGTATACCACATGGGCCTTGAAGCGACCATGGTTGCGGTTTCCCGCACAGTGTGTCCCTCCGGAGCCACGGTTTGCCTTGTTCCGCTCGCTCAAGGCGTTGAACTCGGCGTATTCCCCGCGCCACCTCGCCGACAATGCCAGCCATGCGTCCTCCTTACCATCGGCCCACGTGGGCATAAACTGAAAAAACAATACTCATTTGAAGAATGGATAATGCAATTAGCAACAACATAGAATCTGATTGACAATTACTTACCCTAGCATAATCTTCCTCGGTCATCTTTGGTTGGGCCTTCACATTCAAATTCTTCGGCGCCCTCTTTCTCAACTTCTCAGAGCTGTATAGACTGGTGGTGGTATGCTTCTGATTGTAAAACTGCTGCCGTGTCAACCTCTGACAAGCCCCCCGCAAAGTCTTGTCCGCCTTCTCCTGGTCCTCCGGAAGCACCCTATAGAATCTCTGTAATCATACATACAAAATATTGTGAGGGTCATAAGTTAGCATGGTGGGGTCATCAACTATGAACGAAACTCGAAAACTTTGTCTTACCCAAAACTTGGTGATCACGGATTCAGAAGCTTTCCCAGCATAGCCCGAGTTTTCGGCGGCCTAATAGTGCGCCCAACTGGTGGCTAGCTTCCTCTCGCCGTTGGGGACGGGAGTGTAAAAGCCTGGCCAAAATTTCCTAATCAGAGCTCCAACCAAGGTGTTAGGCACACGGGTACCTGGAGTAAATGTCCAGTTGCTGCACAATAGTAAACATTAGTACATGCCAAATTGTTATGACCAAAATGAAATTACATGTTCAAAATTAGTATAGCCACTTACTCAATGCCGTTAGGCGTAATGATGGGTTTCTCCTCCTCAGAAGCAGGTTCGTCCACTGGGACACCCGATTCCCCACGAATCTTTGGCTTCTTCGGCCGCGTCGACGGACCCGACTCCTAGTCTCGGGGCTCCCCCTCCGTGTCTCGAGACTCCCCCTCCTGGTCTCGAGAATCAAAGTCCTGGTCTCGAGACCCCCCTCCTGGTATCGAGACTCCCACTCCAAGTCTCGAGACTCCTCCTCCTCGTCAGGAGACTCCGAGTAAGCAGACTCAAAAGCCATGTCGCCAGAAGCGGAGGGTAGGTCACTCAGAAGGCATAAACCTCGTACTCCAACTCGTCCTTGTCCTCCACCTCGTCCTGCACCTCGTCCTCCGCCTCGTCCTGCCCTCGGGGGAAGTCCGCCTCCTCCCTCACCTCGTCCTGCACCTCGTCCTGCCCTCGGGGGAAGTCCGCCTCCTCCCTCACCTCGTCCTGCACCTCGTCCTGGCCTCGGAGGAAGTCCACCTCCTCCTCCCTCACCTCGTCCTCCTCCTCCCGCATTGTCGTCATTGTAACGCGAGTTGGGAATGGGTGCTCTTCCACTTTTGGTAACCTTCTTCTGCTTCCACTTAAGGATAGAGGACGGTGATTCCTTGCGCTGGCTCATATTGGTCAATCACCTACATTGAGAAGAGGTAAACAATTTAGTCAAGCATAATAAAAATACTAAGAATAATAAAGATATTAAACATAAATACTAAGCATAATAAATATACTAAGCATAATAAAGATATTAAACATAAATACTAAGCATAATAAAGATACTAAGCATAGTCGAGGCATAAAAGACATAAAAGACCCTCACCACTCATCATCATCACTCTCATGTGTATGTCTTGGGTTCTCATCAGCACTATCAACATCACTATCACGTGAGAAGTAAGTTGGAGGTTCATCGCAGGGTGGAGGCTCATCGTTGCCATTGTCCGAATATAACTTGGTGAGCATATCAATGTCCTTTATATTCGTGACTACCTCACCACGAGTATGTGCATTGTTCTCGAGGTTCTCAAGATCTTGTAAGTCAAAGTTCCCAAAGTTCTCTTGTTCTTGATAGAAAACTCCCTCGTATGTTTTAGGGTCAATGTTGTTGTAATCATCGTCGGAGGGCATGGGTAGCTTACCACGTGGCGATACCTGGAACACGACTTCCCAGCCCTTGAGTTCCTCTTTCTGACATGGGTAGGGTAAATAATAAACTTGTTTGGCTTGGTGGGCCACAATAAAGACATCGGCTCCACTATAGGTGGTTGAAGGCCTAACTTCAACTAACCCAATGGAAGGGGTACTTC
Organism: Avena atlantica; assembly: GCA_910589765.1. Lineage (NCBI taxonomy): Eukaryota > Viridiplantae > Streptophyta > Magnoliopsida > Poales > Poaceae > Avena > Avena atlantica. The sequence continues at coordinate 361,555,116 of OU342733.1, forward strand.
TATATCCACCGCGTGGGTCGAACCAGTGGCATTTGAACACAACAAGCTTGAGTTCTAGGGGCGTATTATTGAACGTCAGCCTGTATACGTTTTGTAACCTTTCATAGTAATCAAAGTCATCGGCTCCTCTGGTGAAGACCCTGGTATTTACAGTTTTTGCATTTGGCCGATGGTTCTGGTAAGACTCTGTATGGAATCGATAACCATTCACATCATACTTCTCATACATCTCGACTTTACGGTTACAACCCTGGGAGACACATCTCAACTCATCCGACATCTCAACGTTGGGATCGGCTCCCTACAAGTTGCGTACAAATTGTGCATTAGTTACGTGTAATAAGAGGGACAAGTCACGGATTGCCAGGTAAGAGGGACAGGTTATAAATTACCTTTTCATAGAACCAAGACGTGAAATTTTTCTTTCCAGGGGCACCCACTTTTAGAAGGGTTTCCAACTCCGCGTCATCGGGATCCGTCGTTCCCGATCACATTTCATCCGTGAATTGGCTAAAAGGAGAAAATACGTATTAGATCGAAACCGACTTACTAGTTGCAAATGAATTTGTTCACCATTTTACCTAAGAAAACTGGGAACTTGATTTTCTTCCTCATCTTCATTCTCACCGCGGACCACTTCCTTCATGTTCATAAGCACATAGAGCATTATGCAATCCTTCTCTTCCTTTTTCAAGGTATAACTTGTTGCGCCACCGGCCTTGCCACCGGGACACTGGAAGAGGAGGAGCTTGGGGTCATGCTTCGGCTCGTCGACATTGTACTGATAGACCTGGTTATGCATAGTGGGAACATCATCGCCATAGTATGTTGTCGTGGCGTCTGTTATCTCCTGGAGGAGAGTTGCCTCAGATATGCATGCTTCAATCTTATTTTTGTTTCCACATTTGGTTCGAATATACTTAAACTCTCTCTCAATACAAAACTGCCAACGAAACTGCACTGGTCCACCCAAGAGTGCCTCGTTCGCGAGATGCACAATGAGATGTAACATCGGAGTAAAGAAGCCTGGCAGAAAGATCGTCTCTAACTTGCATAGCAACTCCGGCACTAGATCATGCAGCTTCTCAATCATGAAGGGACATATCTGCTTGGCACAGAGCGTGCGGAAGAAATGACTCAACTCCGCAAGCACTCGCCAGATATGCTCAGGGAGATACCCTCGAACCATCACCGGCATCATCCGCTCAATCCATATATGATAGTCGTGACTCTTGAGCCCAGTGACTTTTCCAGTTGCCAAATTGACTCCCTTGCTCATATTCGAACAATAACCATCTGGAAACATCACGACGAATTTGAGCCACCCCAATGACTGCTTCTTTTGGAGGCTATCAAGGCAGTAGTAGGCATGTGGCTTGACCCAATTTTTTCGATTGCGTTTAGGAGGTTGCATGCATAGTCTCTTCCTATCACATAGCTCCTCAACATCGACTCTAGCCTTGACATTATCCTTTGACTTTTCAGGAATGTTCAGAATTGTGTAAAAGAGAGACTCTGTGACATTCTTTTCAGTGTGCATCACATCGATGTTATGGGGAAGTTCGCAGTCCTTGTAATACTCGAGCTTCGTTATGCCTGCCTCGTGTGTCTAGTTGTGCGTTTTTCCATATCCCTCAAACTGTGGGAAACCAGACTCGGTACGCACGAGAGCACGTAACTCGGCATCAATAGCAACACCATCGAACGTTGGTATCTCTTTTTCTTCAAGCACAACTTTTCCCTTGATGAAGTTCTTTTTGTCTTGTCTGAACGGATGGTCTCCTTTGAGGTATGGTCGATGCGTGTCAAATGCGGAATACTTTTTACCCGCCTTTAGCCAAAGGAACTCAAGTAGATGCCTGCACACTGGGCATGCCACTTACCAGCTGTACACCATCCGCGGAATAGGGCGTACCCGGGCATGTCGTGCATGGAATAGTGGAACCAAACTTTCATGTAGAAGTTTGTCTTTGATGCACGGTTGTATGTCAACGTCCCGTGGTGCCAAGAGTGGTTCAGATCTTCCACAAGCGGTTGCATGTACACACTCAAATTTTTCCCCGGGTATTCAGGCCCTTGAATGATCAGCGACAGGAATATGGTCTTCCTTTGCATTAGGGCTCCGGGAGGGAGATTGAGCGGCATAACAAACACGGGCCAGCAGCTATACGAGGTGGTCGACATACCATATGGATTGAATCCATCTGTTGCTATAGCAATTCTAACGTTCCGAGCCTCTCCTGCCTCATCGGGATGGTCTCTATCAAAGTTCTTCCATGCCTTACCATCAGATGGATGTCCCATCTTTACCCGTCCTTGCTCATCCTCATATCTCTTCCCCGTCTTGTGCCACGTCATCTGCGTGGCAGACTCCTTGGTCATGTAAAGCCACTGGATTCTTTTTATGAATGGGAGATAACGAAGAATCTTCATGGCGACTTTTGTCTGCGTCTTCTGACCATCGTCTCCCACCTCATGATACCTAGAGGCCCCACACTTGCTACAGTAATTGTCATCCGCAAACTGTTTCCAGAACAAGAGGCAACCTTTTGGACAACAATCTATCTTTTGGTATTCCATGCTGAGCGCTCGCAGGATTTTCTTTGCTTCGTACATGGTTTTAGGCAGACAATGCCCTTCAGGCAACATGTTACCATATGTTTGCAGATGGTCTTCAAAGCATGAACGGGTGTTGTCGTACTGGAGCTTTTTGGCTAGTGCTTGCGAGATGGCATCGAGCTAAGAAATCTTTGAACCCTCGTACAGAGGCCTCTTAGCCGAGGCCATCAAATCATAGAAGGCCTTCGCGCTTGGCTCCGGATCCTCTGGTTCACGAGGTTCCTCCAGTTCTGGTGGTTCATGTGAAGGTGGCGAATCTGGCATGTCGGCATCATGGAAATCATCTAGCAAATTTCTAATCCCATCGCCCTCATTGCCATTGATCCGTTGCCGCATCACCTCACCTCTATCACGTTCGTACTGAGTAAAGTCAACCGTCGTGACGAAGTCCCGCATATAACCATATCTCCGAAGGTGTTTTTTCATTTCCTCCTTTGACTGACGATGACGCTTATTGCAATGAGCGCAAGGGCAAGTTGGACGAATGCCTGCCTTTGAACCACGCGCTAACTCCTTCACTAACAGATCAGTCTTCCATGTCCACTCATCTGTTCTATCAACAACACTAGTACGGCCACTGTATATCCACCCATTATCATCCATCCTCTGTTTTTATTGCGAACCAAACAATAAACATAGCATTTCATATCAAATAATAGCATGAAACTAAATGCATCATATTTTCTATTTATCTACCAAGAAAAACGCATAACCTACATCTCTAATAGGTATAGAGGGTCCTAGCAGCCGCCGGATCCGTAGATTGAGTAGGTTCTCCATGCTCTACCCTGTTCCAAGCCAGAATTTCGGCAGCACCTCCCCGCTGCTCTCCCGATACACGTCTCGGCAAAAAGCCAAGAGGATGTGCATCCGGAGAACAACGGGAAGGCGCTACCGAAATCCTGACTCGGACCAGGACAGAGCATGGAGAACGTACCCAACTACGCATCCGCCGACTGTCCCGTAAATGCCGCAAGCGTTACGCTTCATAATATGCGACCTCTAATGCATATTTATCCGCGTAATGCTCGCATACGGGATATGACACCTAGGTGACGCGACTTGACGTGGAAATGGAATCTACTGACATCAAATATGCGAGGGAGGAAACGGAGTTGTAGCTCACCCCCTCGGAGGTAGAGGTAGTAGGCGACCTCCGGAACGGCGACCTCCGGGACAGCGACCTCAACCTCCGGGACGGCGATCTCCGGGACGGCGACCTCCGGGACAGCGACATGACCTAGTGAATGTAAATAGAGTCATGATTACTCTAATATACTAGAAGTAATTATAGCACAACAAGTAATATACTAGAACAACTAATATACTAGAACTAATTATACTAGAACTAATATACAACAAGTAATATACTAGAACTAATTATAGCACAACAACTAATTATAGCACAAGTAATTACCGTAAATAGGCAGGGGAGGCAGAGGGGAGGAGGGGAGGCAGGGAAGGAGGGGAGGCAGAGGGAGGAGGGGATGTGGGGAGGAGGGAAGGAGGAGAGGCAGGGATGTGGGGAGGTGGGGAGGAGAGGAGGCAGAGGGAGGAGGGGAGGAGGGAGCTACCGGCGGGGAGGAGGGGATGTGGGGAGGTGGGGAGGAGAGAAGGCAGAGGGAGGAGGGGAGGAGGGAGCTGCCGGCGGGGGAGGAGGGGATGTGGGGAGGTGGGGAGAGAGGAGGCAGAGGGAGGAGGGGAGGAGGGAGCTGCCGGTGGAGAGGAGGGGATGTGGGGAGGTAGGGAGGAGAGGAGGCAGAGGGAGGAGGGGAGGAGGAGGGAGCTGCCGGCGGGAGGAGGGTGAGGCACGGGATGCAGGGGAGGTAGAGGGGATGTCGGCGGGGAGGAGGGGGAGGCAGGGGATGCAGGGAGGAGGGGGAGCGGCCGGCGGGGAGGCGGGCGGGCAGGAGGATGAGCAGCCGGCGGGGAGGCGGGCCGGCGGGAGGAGGGGGAGGCTCGGGAGGAGGGAGGGCACGACGACGGGGTGGTGGAGGAGCGGCGGCAGCAGGGAGGAGAGGCTCGGGGTCGCGGGTGGGAGAAGGTGTGTGGACAGCTCGGGCTACCCGACCCTTATCCACTCGAAGTCTAGGCCGACGGCGTAGACAGACCCAAAAAAGAGGCCCACACATAGGCCGACGGCAAAGCCGTCGGCGTAGATTAAATAAAATATAATAAAAGAATATTTTTTTATTAAACTTCTAAAAAATATAATAATCCAAAAATATAATATTAAACTTCTATCTATAATTTTTTATGTAGTTATATTATGCAAGTTTTGGAGACATCCTCGTGCTCTCGTGCTAGTTTCCCACGTAAACCCTAATCCGAAACCCTAATCGCGTGCAACGTGGACGGAAGCTAGGTTTTCCGTGTAGGGCCAATCCACCACCCTTGTGCATGTATGCTAGGGCCACACGCATGTTCCCGTGGCATCCCGCCACTCGGCCGGTCCTTTTCCGACGAAACCCTAATCCGAGGGACCCGCGGGTCTACCCCAGTAGCATTCTCCGTACGAGGGTTGAACAACACACTCTCTTGGTGGTTTAGGCTTGTTTAGGTCATATATACATGGAAAGCAAGGATAGGCCCAGGGTTCCACCGGTCTACCCTCGTTTGACCCGCGGCGGGAGCCTACTCCTACATGTCCAGCACGCTTATATAGGTGTTATCGCATGCAACGTGGACGGTCACACCCGGGAGCTAGGTTTTCCGTCTAGGGGCAATCCACCACCCTTGTGCATGTATGCTAGGGCCAAACGCATGTTCCCATGGCATCCCGGCACTCGGGCGGTCCTTTTTCGACGAAACCCTAATCCGAGGGACCCGCGGGTCTACCCCCGTAGCATTCTCCGTACGAGGGTTGAACAACGCACTCTCTTGGTGGTTTAGGCTTGTTTAGGTCATATCTACATGGAAAACCAAGGATAAGCCCAGGGTTCCACCGGTCTACCCTCGTTTGACCCGCGGCGGGAGCCTACTCCTACATGTCCAGCACGCTTCTATAGGTGTTATCGCATGCAACATGGACGGTCACACCCGGGAGCTAGGTTTTCCGTCTAGGGGCAATCCACCACCCTTGTGCATGTCTGCTAGGGCCACACGCATGTTCCCGTGGCATCCTGGCACTCGGGCGGTCCTTTTCCGACGAAACCCTAATCCGAGGGACCCGCGGGTCTACCCCCGTAGCATTCTCCGTACGAGGGTTGAACAACGCACTCTCTTGGTGGTTTAGGCTTGTTTAGGTCATATCTACATGGAAAACCAAGGATAGGCCCAGGTTTCCACCGGTCTACCCTCGTTTGACCCGCGGCGGGAGCCTACTCCTACATGTCCAGCACGCTTCTATAGGTGTTATCGCATGCAACGTGGACGGTCACACCCGGGAGCTAGGTTTTCCGTCTAGGGGCAATCCACCACCCTTATGCATGTATGCTAGGGCCACACGCATGTTCCCGTGGCATCCCGGCACTCGGGCGGTCCTTTTCCGACGAAACCCTAATCCGAGGGACCCGCGGGTTCTACCCCCATAGCATTCTCCGTACGAGGGTTGAACAACGCACTCGTCTGGTGGTTTAGGTTTTTTTAGGTCATATCTACATGGAAAACCAAGGATAGGCCCAGGGTTCCACCGGTCTACCCTCGTTTGACCCGCGGCGGGAGCCTACTCCTACATGTCCAGCACGCTTCTATAGGTGTTATCTCATGCAACGTGGATGGTCACACCCGGGAGCTAGGTTTTCCGTCTAGTGGCAATCCACCACCCTTGTGCATGTATGCTAGGGCCACACGCATGTTCCCGTGGCATCCCGGCACTCGGGCGGTCCTTTTCCGACGAAACCCTAATCCGAGGGACCCGCGGGTCTACCCCCGTAGCATTCTCCGTACGAGGGTTGAACAACGCACTCTCTTGGTGGTTAGGCTTGTTTAGGTCATATCTACATTGAAAACCAAGGATAGGCCCAGGGTTCCACCGGTCTACCCTCGTTTGACCCGCGGCGGGAGCCTACTCCTACATGTCTAGCACGCTTCTATAGGTGTTATCGCATGCAACATGGACGGTCACACCCGGGAGCTAGGTGTTCTGTCTAGGGGCAATCCACCACCCTTGTGCATGTATGCTAGGGCCACACGCATGTTCCCGTGGCATCCCGTCACTTGGGTGGTCCTTTTCCGACGAAACCCTAATCCGAGGGACCCGCGGGTCTACCCCCGTAGCATTCTCCGTACGAGGGTTGAACAACGCACTCTCTTGGTGGTTTAGGTTTGTTTAGGTCATATCTACATGGAAAACCAAGGATAGGTTCCACCGGTCTTCCCTCGTTTGACCCGCGGCGGGAGCCTACTCCTACATGTCCAGCACACTTCTATAGGTGTTATCGCATGCAACGTGGACGGTCACACCTGGGAGCTAGGTTTTCCATCTAGGGGCAATCCACCACCCTTGTGCATGTATGCTAGGGCCACACGCATGTTCCCGTGGCATCCCGGCACTCGGGCGGTCCTTTTCCAACGAAACCCTAATCCGAGGGACCCGCGGGTCTACCCCCGTAGCATTCTCCGTACGAGGGTTGAACAACGCACTCTCTTGGTGGTTTAGGTTTTTTTAGGTCATATCTACATGGAAAACCAAGGATAGGCCCAGGGTTCCACCGGTCTACCCTCGTTTGACCCGCGGCGGGAGCCTACTCCTACATGTCTAGCACGCTTCTATAGGTGTTATCGCATGCAACATGGACGGTCACACCCGGGAGCTAGGTGTTCCGTCTAGGGCCAATCCACCACCCTTGTGCATGTATGCTAGGGCCACACGCATGTTCCCGTGGCATCCCGGCACTCGGGCGGTCCTTTTCCGACGAAACCCTAATCCGAGGGACCCGCGGGTCTACCCCCGTAGCATTCTCCGTACGAGGGTTGAACAACGCACTCTCTTGGTGGTTTAGGTTTGTTTAGGTCATATCTACACGGAAAACCAAGGATAGGCCCAGGGTTCCACCGGTCTACCCTCGTTTGACCCGCGGCGGGAGCCTACTCCTACATGTCCAACATGCTTCTATAGGTGTTATCGCATGCAACGTGGATGGTCACACCCGGGAGCTAGGTTTTCCGTCTAGGGGCAATCCACCACCCTTGTGCATGTATGCTAGGGCCACACGCATGTTCCCGTGGCATCCCGGCACTCGGGCGGTCCTTTTCCGATGAAACCCTAATCCGAGGGACCCGCGGGTCTACCCCCATAGCATTCTCCATACGAGGGTTGAACAACGCACTCTCTTGGTGGTTTAGTCTTGTTTAGGTCATATCTACATGGAAAACCAAGGATAGGCCCATGGTTCCACCGGTCTACCCTCGTTTGACCCGCGGCGGGAGCCTACTCCTACATGTCCAGCACGCTTCTATAGGTGTTATCGCATGCAACGTGGACGGTCACACCTGGGAGCTAGGTTTTCCGTCTAGGGGCAATCCACCACCCTTGTGCATGTATGCTAGGGACACACGCATGTTCCCGTGGCATCCCGGCACTCGGGCGGTCCTTTTCCGACGAAACCCTAATCCGAGGGACCCGCGGGTCTACCCCCGTAGCATTCTCCGTACGAGGGTTGAACAACGCACGCTCTTCTGTTGGACATATGCCCAAGAGGCAATAATAAAGTGTTTATTATCATATCTTTACACTTATGATAAATGTTTACATACCATGCTATAATTGTATTAACCGGAAACATTAATACTTGTGTGATTTGTAAACATAAAAGAGTCCCTAGTAAAGCCTCTTGTTAAACTAGCTTGTTGGTTAGTATATGATCATGGTTTCCTGATCATGAACATAGAGATGTTATTAACAACAGGGTCATATCATTAGGAGAATGATGTGATGGACATACTCCTATAGTTAAGCGTAGCATAAAGATCAAGTCAATTAATATAGTTCATTTGCTATAAGCTTTCTGATACATAGTAACCTAATTCCTTCGACCATGAGATCATGCTTATCACCATCACCGGAAGGATGCTTTGATGACATCAAACACCACACCGTAACTGGATGGTTATAAAGGTGGCATTGAGTGTTCGGAAAGTATGGGTTGAGACACATGGATCAAGAGTGGGATTTGTCCATCCATATGACGGATAGATATACTCTGGGCCCTCTCGGTGGAATGTCATCCAATTAGCTTGCAAGCATGTGACTGGCTCACAAGGGATCACATATCACGGGAACGAGAAAAGAGTACTTATCGGTAACGAGGTTGAACTAGGTATGCAGAGATACCGACGATCAAAACCTCGGATAAGTAAACTATCATGAGACAAAGGGAAATTGGTATCATATGTAAGTGGTTCATTCGATCACAAAGTAATCGTAGAAATATGTGGGAGCCATATGAATTTCCAGATTCCTCTATTGGTTATTGATCGGAGAAGTGTCTCGGTCATGTCCGCATAATTCACGAACCGTAGGGAGACACACTTAACGATTCGATGTTGTTGAGTAGTTATGGAATGATGAGTAAGAGACCGAATATTGTTCGGACTCTCGGATGGGATCCGGAATATCACGAGGAGATCCGGAATGGTCCGGAGAATAAGATTCATATAAGGAAAGTCCTGTTTCGGGGTTGGAGAATGGTTATGGTGTTTTCATCGGGAATTTTCTAGAAGGTTCCGGAATGTCCGGCACTCCGGAGGGGAAGGGTACATGAATGTGTCATATCAAGTTGGAATGATTGCATCATGTACTAAGTGTCATCGCTGAACAAAATAAAGGGTTTAATCAAATCCTAGTTTGAAAAGTCAAACGCCAATTTGAAAAGTCAAACGGCTATTTTGGAAGGTGGAGGGGAAGTAGGAAACCTACTTGGGGAGGAGTTCCCTCCCTCCACCACCGGCCCACTTGGAGACCGAGTTGGGGAGGGACTCCCCTCCCCTTGGCGCGCCCCCTCCACCTATATAAGTGTAGGGTTTCGTAGCATGGAAAACAAAAAATTTCTATCGCATACAAACAAACAAGCCAAGATCTATCTACTAGATTGTAGCAACGAGTCGATGGAATAACTTACCCTCGAAGATTCCAAAGTGTTTAACGAGAGCGGATTCTCGTGGGTGATGTAGTCGTACTCTTCCCGATCTCAAGATCGCGTAGACGATCCTTCCGGCGCTGCGTTTCGGCAACGCTCCCGCAGTCGGTCACACGTTCGGTACTCGACGAAGACCTTCCTCTCCCTTGTTCCAGCAGGCAGCGGAGGTTCTAGCACTCTCCTCGCGATTCCGGCAGCACAATGGCGTGGTACCGGAAGTAGAGGGGAGATCTCGCAGGGCTTCGCCTTAAGCCGGAGCGAGTATGGTGGAGTATGAGAGAGCTCCTCGGCGATCTAGGGTTTAGACAAACCAAGGAGGAAGTGCTAGAGCTGGCGGCTAGGGTTCCGGGGACACCCAAGTCGGCGGCTAGGGAAAAACCCCTAAGGGGGCGGCGGCGGCTATGGTGGGCTGCAGCTTCTAGGGTTTGAGGTGAGGGACTTGTGTGTCTAGAGGAGGGAGCCCTGCCCCTCCTTATATAGGTGGAGGGGCCGGCGGCCAAGGGGAGGGAGGAGTCCCTCCCCAACTCGGCTTGGAGGGGGCGCCGCCGGTTGGAGGAGGGATTCCCTCCCCAACTCGGTTTCCCACTTCCTCCTCTTTTCCTCTTTCCAATTTTAGCCGTTTGACTTTTCAAACTAGCAATTTGACTTTTCAAACTAGGATTTGAATTAATCCTTTATTTGGAACAGCGATGACACTTAGTACATGATGCAATCATTCCAATATGCAATGACACATTCATGTACCCCTTCCCCTCCGGAGTGCCGGACATTCCGGAACCTTCTAGAACATTCCTGATGAAAACACCGGAATCATTCCCAAACTCCGAAACGGGACTTTCCTTATATGAATCTTATTCTCCGGACCATTCTGGATCACCTCGTGATATCCCGGATCCCATACGAGACTCCGAACAACATTCGGTCTCTTTCTCATTCATTCCATAACTACTCAAACAACGTCGAATCCTTAAGTGTGTCTCCCTACGGTTCGTGAATTATGCGGACATGATTGAGACACTTCTTCGAACAATAACCAATAGAGGAATCTGGAAATTCATATGGCTCCCACATATTTCTACGATTACTTTGCGATCGAATGAACCACTTACATACGATACCAATTTCCCTTTGTCTCACGATAGTTTACTTATCCGAGGTTATGATCGTCGGTATCTCTGCATACCTAGTTCAACCTCGTTACCGATAAGTACTCTTTTCTCGTTCCCGTGATATGTGATCCCTTGTGAGCCAGTCACATGCTTGCAAGCTAATTGGATGACATTCCACCGAGAGGGCCCAGAGTATATCTATCCGTCATATGGATGGACAAATCCCACTCTTGATCCATGTGTCTCAACCAATACTTTCCGAACACTCAATGCCACCTTTATAGCCACCCAGTTACGGTGTGGTGTTTGATGTCATCAAAGCATCCATCCGGTAAAGGTGATATGCATGATCTCATGGTCGAAGGAATTAGGTTACTATGTATCAGAAAGCATATAGCAATTGAACTATTGAAATGACTTGATCTTTATGCTACGCTTATCTATAGGAGTATGTCCATCATATCATTCTCCTAACGATATGATCTTGTTGTTGATAACATCTCAATGTTCATGATAGGGAAACCACAATCATATATCAACCAACAAGCTAGTGATGTATAGAGGCTATGCTAGGGACTTCAAATTAAATTTACAAATTACACAAGTATCAATGTTTCCTTATTAATACTATTATAGCATGAATGTAAACATTTATCATAAACACAAAGATATAATAATAACTACATTTATTATTGCCTCTAGGGCATATCTCCAATAGTCTCCCACTTGCACTAGAGTCATCTAATCTAGATTACATGGTAATATACCAAACACCCATGGCAGTTTGGTGTTGGTCATGTTTTTCCCTCGGGAGAGGTTTAGTCAACGGATCTGCCACATTCAGATCTGTGTGTACTTTGCAAATCTTTATATCCCCATCTTGGATATGTTCTCGAATAGCGTGAAAACGTAGCTTGATGTGCTTCAGCTTCTTGTGTGACCTTGGTTCTTGCGCATTGGCTATGGCGCCCATGTTATCACAGTAGATAGACATTGGGTCCAGCGCACTAGGAACCACACCCAGCTCTGTAATGAACTATTTCATCCATATTGCTTCTTGTGAAGCCTACGAAGCATCCATGTATTCCGATTCAGTTGAAGATCTTGCCACAACGCTTTGCTTTGCACTCCTCCAGCTAACTGCTGCACCATTCAAAATAAATACGTATCCAGATTGTGATTTAGAATCATCCGGATCGGTGTTCCAACTAGCATCGGTGTAACCATTAACAACGAGCTGTTCATCACCTCCATAAGAAAGAACCATATCCTTAGTTCTTCTCAAGTACTTAAGGATGTTTTTGACCGCTGTCCAATGATCCACTCCTGGATCACTTTGATATCTGCTAGTCAAACTAACAACATATGCAATGTCGGGTCTAGTACATAGCATGGCATACATTAGAGATCCTATGGCTGAGGCATAGGGAGTTTTACTCATCCTTTCTCTATCTTCTGCCGATGTCGAACTTTGAGTTTTACTCAAGGTCGTATTGGGCAACATGGGCAAGAACCCTTTCTTGCTATCTTCCATTCCAAACCTCTTTAGAACTTTGTCCAAATATGTACTCTGTGACGATGATATTTGGCGTTTTGATCTATCTCTGTAAATCTTTATGCCTAATATGTAAGCTGCTTCGCCAAGATCCTTCATTGAAAAACTGTTATTAGAATATTCCTTGACACTATTAAGAAGGTCTACATCATTCCCAATCAACAATATGTCATCTACATATAGTATTAAGAATGCTACAGAGCTCCCACTCACTTTCTTGTAAATACAAGCTTCTCCATAAGTTTGTATAAAACCAAAACTTTTGATCACCTTATCAAAACGTTGATTCCAACTTCGGGATGCTTGCTTCAATCCATAGATGGATCGTTGAAGTTTGCATACCTTGTTAGCATCTTTAGGATCGACAAAACCTTTGGGTTGCATCATATACAACTCTTCATCAATGTCTCCATTGAGGAATGCTGTTTTGTCATCCATCTGCCATATCTCATAATCATAATATGCAGCGATTGCTAACATAATCCTCACAGACTTTAGCTTCGCTACTGGTGAGAAAGTCTCATCGTAGTCAAATCCTTGAATTTGTCGAAAACCTTTTGCGACAAGTCGAGCTTTATAGACAGTAACATTACCATCAGCATCTGTTTTCTTCTTGAAGATCCATTTGTTCTCGACAGCCTTCCGGCCATCCGGTAAGTCCACCAAAGTCCATACTTGGTTTTCGTACATGGATCCAATCTCGGATTTCATGGCTTCTTGCCATTTATTGGAATCTGGGCTCATCATCGCTTCCTCATATGTCTCGGGGTCATCGGTGTTATCCACCAACATGACACTCATAACGGGATCATACCAATCTGGAGTGGTACGAGTTCTCGTTGACCTCTGAGGCTCTGTAGCAACTTCAACCGAAGTTTCATGATCATCATCATTAGCTTCCTCTCTAATTGGTGCAGGCACCACAGGAACTTCTTCCGGTGCTGCACTACTTGCAATTTCGAGAGAAGGTTCGACAACCTCGTCGAGTTCTACTTTCCTTCCAGTCACTTCTTTCGAGAGAAATTCCTTCTCTAGAAAGGATCCATTATTGGCAACGAAGATTTTGCCTTCGGATCTATGATAGAAGGTATACCCAATAGTTTCCTTCGGGTATCCTATGAAGACGCATTTTTCCGCTTTGGGTTCTAGCTTGTCCGGCTGTAACTTCTTTACATAGGCTTCGCATCCCCAAACTTTAAGGAACGACAATTTAGGTTTCTTCCCAAACCATAATTCATACGGTGTCGTTTCAACGGATTTAGACGATGCCCTATTTAAAGTGAATGCGGCTGTTTCTAATGCATAACCCCAAAATGATAGCGGTAAATCTGTAAGTGACATCATAGAACGAAAAATATCTAAGAGAGTTCGATTACGATGTTCGGACACACCATTACGCTGTGGTGTTCCCGGTGGTGTGAATTGTGTAAGTATTCCGCATTTCTTCAAATGCTCGCCAAACTCGTAACTTAGATATTCACCTCCACGATCAGAACGTAGAAATTTAATCTTCTTGTTACGTTGATTCTCTACCTCACTTTGAAACTCCTTCAACTTCTCGAAAGTCTCGGACTTATGTTTCATGAAATATATATACCCATATCTACTCAAGTCATCCGTGAAGGTAAGAACATAACGATAACCACCGCGCGATTCTACACTCATTGGACCACACACATCGGTATGTATGATTTCCAATAAGTCCGTAGCTCGCTCCATCATACCAGAAAATGGAGTCTTAGTCATTTTTCCCATCAGACATGCTTCGCATCTTTCAAGTGATTCGAAATCAAGTGATTCAAGAAGTCCATCGGAATGGAGTTTCTTCATACGCTTCACTCCAATGTGACCAATACGACAGTGCCACATATAGGTCGAATTATCGTTTGATTTCAAACGTTTAGCCTCAATGTTGTTGATATGTGTATTTCCACTATCTAGATTCAATAAGAATAGACCATCTATCAAAGGTGCATGTGCATAAAACATATTACTCATATAAATCGAACAACCATTATTCTCGGACTTAAACAAGTAACCGTCTCGCAATAAACAAGATCCCGATATAATGTTCATGCTCAACGCAGGCATCAAATAACAATTATTTAAGTATAAAACTAATCCCGATGGTAGATGAAGGGGTAGCGTGCCGACCGCGATCACATCAACCTTTGATCCGTTTCCCACGCGCATTGTCACCTCGTTCTTCGCTAGCTTCCGTTTATTCTGCAACACCTGTTTTGAGTTACAAATATGAGCAACCGAACCAGTATCAAATACTCAGGCACTACTACGAGTACTAGTGAGATACACATCAATAACATGTATATCAGATATACCTTTCTTCTTGATGTTGCCGTTCTTCAAATCCGCCAAGTACTTTGGGCAATTCCGCTTCCAGTGACCTTCTCCCTTGCAGTAAAAGCACTCAGTTTCAGGCTTAGGTCCAGCCTTGGTCTTCTTCGCCGGTGTGGTAACTTTCTTACCACCCTTCTTGAAGTGTCCCTTCTGCTTAGACTTGCCTTTCTTGAATTTGGTGGTCTTATTGACCAACAACACTTGGTGCTCTTTCTTGATCTCCACTTCTGCAGACTTCAACATAGCAAACAGTTCTGGCAACTGCTTGTTCATGTTCTGCATGTTGTAGTTCATCACAAAGTTCTTGTAACTTGGTGGTAGTGATTGGAGGACACGGTAAATCCCCAAAGCATTAGGAATCACTATACCCAAGCTTTGAAGTTTGTTTGCGTGCCCAGACATCTTAAGCACATGCTCACTGACGGAGCTGCCCTCTTCCATCTTGCAGTTAAAGAACTTTTCAGAAGCCTCATAACTTTCAATTGCCGCATGAGTCTCAAAGATCAATTAGATCCTCGACAATATCATATGGGTCTGAATTCTCAAACCTTTTCTGAAGCTCCGATTCCAAACCATACAAGATAGCACACTGAACTATCGAGTACTGATTCTTCCGAGCGAGGTAAACATTCTTTACTTCATCGGAAGCATCAGCTGCAGGTGGGTCACCCAGTGGTGCATCCAGCACATAGGTCAAATTACCAGCAGTGAGGACAATCCTCAAATTGCGGAACCAATCCGCGAAGTTGCTTCCATTATTTTTCAACTTTTCTTTCTCTAGGAACGCATTAAAATTGATGGTAGGGGCTGCCATTGATCTACAACATATTTGCAATAGTTTAGACTAAGTTTATGACAAATTGAGTTCAAATTAATAATAAAGTTAATCTAGGTGAACTCCCACTCAAAACAACATCCCTCACATTGTTTTAGTGATCACACGAACCAAATCTACTACATCAACACCGATCATGACGAGAGTTGATATAGTTTCAATGGCGAACAATCGTCATGTTCATCATATCTACTATATGATTCATGCTTTACCTTTCGGTGATCCGTGTTCCGAGACCATGTCTGTACATGCTAGGCTCGTCAAGATCAAACCTTAGTTTCCGCATGAGCAAATCTGACTTGCTCACGTTGTATACACTTGCGGAATCTAACACACCCGATCATCACGTGGTGCTTCGAAACAACAAGCTTTAGCAACGGTGCTAACTAAGGGTGAACACTTTATGACTTCAAATTCATGTGCATGAGGGATCATCTTATAATGCTACCGTCGTCTACTAAGCAGTACAAGATGCATAAAGGATTAACATCACATGCAATTCATAATATGTGATATGATATGGCCTTTCTTCTTTGTGCTTCCGATCTCCATCTTCTAGCACGAACATGATCTCCATCATCACCGGCATTGCATCAAGGTCAATGACGCCTCTCCATGGTTGTCGTCCACCGGCTTCAACTATTACAACTACTTTGAATAGACACGCGGGTCTTAACATAAATTAAAGACAACCATATGGCTCCTGCCAGTTGCCAACTTACAATAAGGAACATTGCATACATCAAATATAATCACAATCATGGCCATATCACATCACTGCACACCCCTGCAAAACAAAGTTAGACGCCTCTACTTTCTTTGCATGTTTTACGTGGTTTGGGGCTTTTCAATAAGTGTCGTTCTAACTTACGAACATGAACCACAACATTGATACTAGTATTGTTAATCACCCGTTGTAAATTGGATCTTAACTATGCTAGGAGAAACAGGCACCCGCAAAGCCACTTATGCAATACAAGTTGCATGTCAAGCGTGGAGCAAGTCTCATGAACGATGTCATGTAAGGTTAGCCCGGGCCGCTTCATCCCAGCATACCGCAAGATTCAAAGTACACAAGAAGAAATCGACAATAAAAGCATCAACGCCCACAATGACCATTGTGTTCTACTCGTGCAACAGATCTACATATAGACACGGCTCTGATACCACTGTAGGGTTTCGTAGCATGGAAAACAAAAAAATTCTATCGCATACAAACAAACAAGCCAAGATCTATCTACTAGATTGTAGCAATGAGTCGATGGAATAACTTACCCTCGAAGATTCCAAAGTGTTTAACGAGAGCGGATTCTCGTGGGTGATGTAGTCGTACTCTTCCCGATCTCAAGATCGCGTAGACGATCCTTCCGGCGCTGCGCTCCGGCAGCGCTCCCGCGGTAGGTCACACGTTCGGTACTCGACGAAGACCTTCCTCTCCCTTGTTCCAGCAGGCAGCGGAGGTTGTAGCACTCTCCTCGTGATTCCGGCAGCACAACGGCGTGGTACCGGAAGTAGAGGGGAGATCTCGCAGGGCTTCGCCTTAAGCCAGAGCGAGTATGGTGGAG
Organism: Avena atlantica; assembly: GCA_910589765.1. Taxonomy (NCBI): domain Eukaryota; kingdom Viridiplantae; phylum Streptophyta; class Magnoliopsida; order Poales; family Poaceae; genus Avena; species Avena atlantica. The sequence continues at coordinate 361,572,236 of OU342733.1, forward strand.
TATGAGAGAGCTCCTCGGCGATCTAGGGTTTAGACAAACCAAGTAGGAAGTGCTAGAGCCGGCGGCTAGGGTTCCGGGGACACCCAAGTCGGCGGCTAGGGCAAAACCCCTAAGGGGGCGGCGACGGCTATGGTGGGCTGCAGCTTCTAGGGTTTGAGGTGAGGGACTTGTGTGTCTAGAGGAGGGAGCCCTACCCCTCCTTATATAGGTGGAGGGGCCGGCGGCCAAGGGGAGGGAGGGGAGTCCCTCCCCAACTCGGCTTGGAGGGGCGCCGCCGGTTGGAGGAGGGATTCCCTCCCCAACTCGGTTTCCCACTTCCTCCTCTTCCTCTTTCCAATTTTAGCCGTTTGACTTTTCAAACTAGCATTTGACTTTTCAAAACTAGGATTTGAATTAATCCTTTATTTGGAACAGCGATGACACTTAGTACATGATGCAATCATTCCAATATGCAATGACACATTCATGTACCCCTTCCCCTCCGAGTGCCGGACATTCCGGAACCTTCTAGAACATTCCTGATGAAAACACCGGAATCATTCCCAAACTCCGAAACGGGACTTTCCTTATATGAATCTTATTCTCCGGACCATTCCGGATCACCTCGTGATATCCCGGATCCCATCCGAGACTCCGAACAACATTCGGTCTCTTTCTCATTCATTCATAACTACTCAACAACGTCGAATCCTCAAGTGTGTCTCCCTACGGTTCGTGAATTATGCGGACATGATTGAGACACTTCTCCGAACAATAACCAATAGAGGAATCTGGAATTCATATGGCTCCCACATATTTCTACGATTACTTTGCGATCGAATGAACCACTTACATACGATACAATTTCCCTTTGTCTCACGATAGTTTACTTATCCGAGGTTATGATCGTCGGTATCTCTGCATACCTAGTTCAACCTCGTTACCGATAAGTACTCTTTTCTCGTTCCCGTGATATGTGATCCTTGTGAGCCAGTCACATGCTTGCAAGCTAATTGGATGACATTCCACCGAGAGGGCCCAGAGTATATCTATCCGTCATATGGATGGACAAATCCCACTCTTGATCCATGTGTCTCAACCAATACTTTCCGAACACTCAATGCCACCTTTATAGCCCCCCAGTTACGGTGTGGTGTTTGATGTCATCAAAGCATCCATCCGGTAAAGATGATATGCATGATCTCATGGTCGAAGGAATTAGGTTACTATGTATCAGAAAGCATATAGCAATTGAACTATTGAAATGACTTGATCTTTATGCTACGCTTATCTATAGGAGTATGTCCATCATATCATTCTCCTAACGATATGATCTTGTTGTTGATAACATCTCAATGTTCATGATAGGGAAACCCCATCATATATCAACCAACAAGCTAGTGATGTATAGAGGCTATGCTAGGGACTTCAATTAAGTTTACAAATCACACAAGTATCAATGTTCCTTGTTAATACTATTATAGCATGAATGTAAACATTTATCATAAACACAAAGATATAATAATAACTACATTTATTATTGCCTCTAGGGCATATCTCCAACAATAAGGAGGGGCAGGGCTGCCCCTCCAAGATACACCTCTCTCCTCTAAACCTAACCCTAGTCGCCGGCCTCCACTAAAGTCATCGCCGCCCTAGGGTTTGCCCAAGCCGCCGACTTGGGGGCAATCCCCTTGCCCTAGCCGCCGGCCTAGCTCCCTCTACTTGGTGCCTCTAAACCCTAGATCGCCAAGTCTCTCTCATAGTCCACCATACTCGCTCCGGCTTAAGGCGAAGCCCTGCGAGATCTCCCCTCTACTTTCGGTACCACGCTGTCGTGCTGCCGGAATCACGAGGAGAGTTCTACAACCTCCGCTGCCTGCTGGAACAAGGGAGAGGAAGGTCTTCATCGAGTACCGAATGTGTGACCGACTGCGGAAGCGCTGCCGGAACGCAGCGCCGGAAGGATCGTCTACGCGATCTTGAGACCAGCAAGAGTACGACTACATCACCCACGAGAATCTGCTCTCGTTAACCGCTTTGGAATCTTCGAGGGTGAGTTCCTCTATCGACTCGTTGCTACAATCTAGTAGATAGATCTTGGCTTGTTTGTTTGCATGCGGTAGAATTTTTTTGTTTTCCATGCTACGAACCCCTACAGTGGTATCAGAGCCGTGTCTATATGTAGATTTGTTGCACGAGTATAACACAATGGTCATTGTGGGCGTTGATGCTTTTATTGTCGATTTCTTCTTGTGTACTTTGCATCTTGCGGTATGTTGGGATGAAGCGGCCCGGGCTAACCTTACATGACATCGTTCATGAGACTTGCTCCACGCTTGACATGCAACTTGTATTGCATAAGTGGCTTTGCGGGTGCCTGTTTCTCCCAACATAGTTAAGATTCAATTTACAACGGGTGATTGACAATACTAGTATCAATGTTGTGGTTCTTATTTGTAAGTTAGAACGACACTTATTGAAAGCCCCAAACCACGTAAAACGTGCAAAGAAAATTAGAGGCGTCTAACTTTGTTTTGCAGGGGTGTGTTGTGATGTGATATGGCCATGATTGTGATTATATTTGATGTATGCAATGTTCCTTATTGTAAGTTGATAACCGGCAGGAGCCATATGGTTGTTTTAAATTCTGTTAAGATCCGCGTGCCTATTCAAAGTAGTTGTAATAGTTCAAACTGGTGGACGACAACCATGAAACGACGACATTGACCTTGACGCCATGCCGGTGATGATGGAGATCATGTTCGTGCTTGAAGATGGAGATCGGAAGCACAAAGAAGAAAGGCCATATCATATCACATATTATGAATTGCATGTGATGTTAATCCTTTTATGCATCTTGTATTGCATAGTTCACGACGGTAGCATTATAAGATGATCCCTCGAGCACACAATTTCAAGTTTTAAAGTGTTCATCCTTAGTAAGCACCGTTGCTAAAGCTCGTTGTTTTGAAGCACCACGTGATGATCAGGTGTGTTAGATTCTGCGAGTGTATACAACGTGAGCAAGCCAGATTTGCTCATGCAGAAGCTAAGGTTTGATCTTGACGAGCCTAGCATGTACAGACATGGTCTCGGAACACGGATCACCGAAAGGTAAAGCATGAGTCATATAGTAGATATGATGAACATGTTGATTGTTCGCCATTGAAGCTACATCAACTCTCGTGATGATCGGTTTTGATGTGGTGGATTTGGTTCGTGTGATCACTAAAACAATGTGAGGGATATTGTTTTGAGTGGGAGTTCAACGGCAATATGATTAAAAGTTGAACGCTATTTATCATAAACTAAAATTAAAGTGAATTTGCATAGTTGTTGTAGTCATTGGCATCCGTTTACCACCTTGCGCTTATTTTAATTGAGATGATAGAACTATAGAATTCTGGTTAGTTACTTTACGAACTGGTATCATATTGTTTTGACGTGTTAATCTAAAGTTTAAAAGTCCTATTGCAAACTTTCAGTAAGTTCCGGTTACTCCATAAAGTTTAATAATTAGTATTAAATCAAGAGTGACAATTCCAAGTGTTAGTGTATGAGTATCATGTTTGTCTCCATGATTCTTGATATTCAAAGGATTGTCTTAATATCAAGGTTATCTAGGATCTGAAAGAGTTGTTTCAGAAACCATGATGTGTGGAAGATATTGTGATATCTGAAACGAAGTTTTGGTTGCAACATGATAGAGTATAATATGGCAAAAGCATGTTCTCATATTTGATGAGAATTTGCAAAAGGTTGGAGACACTAGTTGTCCTAAACCTCCAAAAGGTTTTGGAGAGCAACATTATACTCGTGATTCACCATTATAAGCTAAAAGTACCTTGATCATGGATGATTCCATGATAAGGGTGAATATTTGATGTAGGTAAAATGTTTACTACACCAAGAGATTACTAAAGAAAGGAATTTGAAAGAACACCAAACATTTGATGATGGTGATCTACTTCAAAGTGCAAGTCCAAAGATATTGGTATTTTACTATACATGCTTTGGACTATGTGTCATGTATATGGCTCCACTATTGATGTTGATAGATTCTTTCAAACAGAAAAGGAAATATCGAAAGAGAATCTCATAAGTATAGGGCGGAAAAGAAAAGACTAGAATTGTTCAGTTTAAGTATATAGATGATATACATGTTATGGATATATTATTTGCTTATTAAACAATGTGGTTCTTAAGTATTTGATACTGAATTTGTTGGTGTGAATCGTCATACAAAACAACACAATTCATGAACTACAATGGCCTAAGTAACTAGCAAAAGAATATGTAATGATGTTCATCGAGAACAAATAAAAGGTTATTGTGTTGCTCGTTAAAAGCTTGCCTTCAAGATTTGTTTTATCAGGTATTATGAGAACAAAAGGGTTGTTCAAATGATTGTCGTAATCCATAAAAGATGGATGATTCACAAATCTCGTTGGAGAAATCACATCCATAAAACTAGTGCTAAAAATGTCGAAAGACAAATTGATTGAAAGATCACTTGGGAAGTGACATCGCCGTTTAAATTATATTGGAAAGAAAACATGAAGAAACTCCATGTGGATGGAATTTTGGAGTCTTTTGATTTTTGATCAAATGACCCTTGTTAAACTTTCCTAGAGATAATTAAAACTTCGTTCATAGGCCAAAAGGGAACGAATGACTAGCTTATTGGAACTTGTACATATTGTTGTATGAAGTTCATTATGTGTAGTCAAGAGCGATAGATTTCAACTTCATATGCTTTCTCCGAAAATTTGAGTGAATATATGAATAATTACTTAATAAGGATGAAGTATGAAACATTTGAAAAGTTCAAAGATTTTCAAGATGAAGTGCAAAATCATTGTAACAAGAATATAAATAGTTTATGATAAGATCATAAAGGAAGATATTTGAGTTACAAAGTTTAGCATAATACCTAAGATTTGAGGAATCGTTCCGTGGATTTGCATTTCCCGAAACACCATAAGAGTATGGAGCGTTCGATATATGTAATTAAACCTTGTTTGACATGGTAAGATCGAAGGTGTAATTCATAAAACTGCCATTATATTTTAAAGATTAAAAGCTTTAGAGACTACCGTTTTTCCACTGAAAAGAGCTCCATCATAATCCGTTGAAATGACACCATATAAAGTTATGGTTTGGGATAAAACCCAAGTTGTTCTTTCTTAAACATTGGTATTCTATGCATAAGAAAGATGTTTGCAACCAAAGTCGGATGAACCTGTCTTTGTATGTTATTTCGAATAACTGTTCCTCCATAACATCGGAGACAAAAGTGTTTGTCGCTTAGAACGTCAAGTTTCTTTGAGAAGGATTTTTCCGTGAAAACTTAAGTGGGAGGACATTAGAACTTTGATGAGGTTAAAAGAACCTTAGCTATATTTGCAAGGTTGCGCAGCGCCGAAAAGTGTTCCGGAGGCAACAACAATGCTCATGGCTCACGTGCCTCAAAGGTTGTGGTCACGGAGATCTAAGTTCCTATTGAACCAAGTAGGTCGAGTAAACAATCAAATACCAAGATTTGAGGGTTGAGTCATTATTTGAGAATAATGAACGTACTACATGCAAAGAAGCGATGATGGGCCCTGACTCCACAAAATGGCTGGAAGCCATAAAATCCGTGATAGTTCCATACACGAGAAGTCAAGTTTTGAACTTGAAGGACCCTCGAGAAAGGTGTGAGACCTTACAGTTGTGTTTGGATCTATAAAGAAATAGACATGGATGTTGCACATCTATGAAATAGTCAACATGATTGGGAAAGAGTTCACAACAATGTTCAAAGGTTGACTATGACAAGATTTGATCTTTCATAGCGATATTTAGTCTAGACGGATTAATGTAGCAACCACGACATATAATTTTTGTTATGTGGTAGTTGAATAAACAAAACAAGTTCTTCTAATAGAATTGTTACCTAGGACATGTGCATAAAACGGTCCATAGGGTTTTGTTAATTCAAAGTATGCTAAAAGCATATGCAAACTTCAATGGTTGAAGTGAGCATCGCGGAGTTGGAATCTTCACTATGATGAAACTGTTAAAAGAGTTTAATTTCATCGGAGAAAATGAAGATGCTTGCATTTGCAAGAAATTAAGTGGGAGCGCTAAGACATGTTTCTAATACATTATGTGGAAGACATATTGTTGATTGGAAATAATGTATCTTTTATTAACACAGGATAAGAATTTCATCTCGATGAAAGGCTTAGGCAGAACCCGAATATTTGGCATTAATGTATATATGGATAAATTGTGACGCCAATATGGTTGTGCCGGAAGTACATAGACGAGATATTGAATGAGTTCAATATAGAAACTACAAGAAAGGTTCTTGTTGCACAGGAAGGATTGAATAAATATTTAAGTATTTTTGATACTTGAAAGATACAGTCACAAAGAGTATTTTATCAATCATGTTGTGATGTGTACAAATCCAGAAATGTCCTATGCTCTAAATGTTATGAGTATATACCAGAATAATTCATAAAGATGATTATTGGACGATAGTAAAGAAAATCTTATGATCTTTTGAAAGAACTAAGAATATATGATTTTGTAGAAGTGACAAATAGATGGTTAGTTCATTGTAAAATTATTACATTGATACTAGTTTTGTTACGAAGTACAAATTAAGTTTATCTCAATCTAAACTAAGGGTGGCACAATGTGATGGAAAGTAAGTTCCATAATGGATTTGGATGAGTTCTAAAGTTAAGACATTGTGACAGATATTACAACAAAAGGCTAAGTATATAACTGCTTTTATAGCAGCAAAAGAGGGCATTTGTGTCAAGTAGTTTGTTATCAAACTAGGTGTAGTTCACAGTGGGATAGTACTATGAAGATATATTGTACGACAATATTATCAACATGTTTTAACCCCAAAGAACTAAAGGTCACACCAAAGGACCAAATTTGTACGAAGCCATCTCATTAGAGAATGAGTGATGCGTAGAGACGCAAAGACATGCAGTTACACACGGACCTGGAAGTGTCAGATCCGGAGATCAGTTGACCACTAGCAATCGTATACATACGACACCAGAAAGCCATAGGTGTTGAAAACACAAAAGTTTGAAACTAGATTATTGACTCTAGTGCAAGTGGGAGACTATTGGAGATATGCCCAAGAGGCAATAATAAAGTGGTTATTATCATATCTTTACACTTATGATAAATGTTTACATACCACGCTATAATTGTATTAACCGGAAACATTAATACTTGTGTGATTTGTAAACATAAAAGAGTCCCTAGTAAAGCCTCTTGTTAAACTAGCTTGTTGGTTAATATATGATCATGGTTTCCTGATCATGAACATAGAGATGTTATTAACAACAGGGTCATATCATTAGGAGAATGATGTGATGGACATACTCCTATAGTTAAGCGTAGCATCAAGATCAAGTCATTTAGTATAGTTCATTTGCTATAAGCTTTCTGATACATAGTAACCTAATTCCTTCGACCATGAGATCATGCTTATCACCATCACCGGAAGGATGCTTTGATGACATCAAACACCACACCGTAACTGGGTGGTTATAAAGGTGGAATTGAGTGTTCGGAAAGTATGGGTTGAGACACATGGATCAAGAGTGGGATTTGTCCATCCATATGACGGATAGATATACTCTGGGCCCTCTCAGTGGAATGTCATCCAATTAGCTTGCAAGCATGTGACTGGCTCACAAGGGATCACATATCACGGGAACGAGAAAAGAGTACTTATCGGTAACGAGGTTGAACTAGGTATGCAGAGATACCGACGATCAAAACCTCGGATAAGTAAACTATCGTGAGACAAAGGGAAATTGGTATCGTATGTAAGTGGTTCATTCGATCACAAAGTAATCATAGAAATATGTGGGAGCCATATGAATTTCCAGATTCCTCTATTGGTTATTGATCGGAGAAGTGTCTCGGTCATGTCCGCATAATTCACGAACCGTAGGGAGACACACTTAAGGATTCGATGTTGTTGAGTAGTTATGGGATGATGAGTAAGAGACCGAATATTGTTCAGAGTCTCGGATGGGATCCGGAATATCAAGAGGAGATCCAGAATGGTCCGGAGAATAAGATTCATATAAGGAAAGTCCTGTTTCGGGGTTGGAGAATGGTTCTGGTGTTTTCATCGGGAATGTTCTAGAAGGTTCCGGAATGTCCGGCACTCCGGAGGGGAAGGGTACATGAATGTGTCATATCAAGTTGGAATGATTGCATCATGTACTAAGTGTCATCGCTGAATAAAATAAAGGGTTTAATCAAATCCTAGTTTGAAAAGTCAAACGCCAATTTGAAAAGTCAAACGACTATTTTGGAAGGTGGAGGGGAAGTAGGAAACCTACTTGGGGAGGAGTTCCCTCCCTCCACCGCCGGCCCACTTGGAGACCGAGTTGGGGAGGGACTCCCCTACCCTTGGCGCGCCCCCTCCACCTATATAAGGAGGGGCATGGCTGCCCCTCCAAGATACACCTCTCTCCTCTAAACCTAACCCTAGCCGCCGGCCTCCACCAAAGTCGCATCCGCCCTAGGGTTTGCCCAAGCCGCCGACTTGGGGGCAATCCCCTAGCCCAAGCCGCCGGCCTATCTCCCTCTACTTGGTGCCTCTAAACCCTAGATCACCAAGTCTCTCTCATAGTCCACCATACTCGCTCCGGCTTAAGGCGAAGCCCTGCGAGATCTCCCCTCTCCTTCCGGTAACACGCCGTCGTGCTGCCGGAATCGCGAGGAGAGTGCTACAACCTCCGCTGCCTGCTGGAACAAGGGAGAGGAAGGTCTTCATCGAGTACCGAACGTGTGACCGACTGTGGAAGCGCTGCCGGAACGCAGCGCCGGAAGGATCGTCTACGCTATCTTGAGATCGGCAAGAGTACGACTACATCACCCACGAGAATCTGCTCTCGTTAACCGCTTTGGAATCTTCGAGGGTGAGTTCCTCTATCGACACTTTGCTACAATCTAGTAGATAGATCTTGGCTTGTTTGTTTGCATGCGGTAGAAATTTTTTGTTTTCCATGCTACGAACCCCTACATCTTCTTGGTTTAGGCTTGTTTAGGTCATATCTACATGGAAAAACCAAGGATAGGCCCAGGGTTCCACCGGTCTACCCTCGTTTGACCCGCGGCGGGAGCCTACTCCTACATGTCCAGCACGCTTCTATAGGTGTTATCGCATGCAACGTGGACGGTCACACCCGGGAGCTAGGTTTTCCGTCTAGGGGCAATCCACCACCCTTGTGCATGTATGCTAGGGCCACACGCATGTTCCCATGGCATCCCGGCACTCGGGCGGTCCTTTTCCGACGAAACCCTAATCCGAGGGACCCGCGGGCCTACCCCCGTAGCATTCTCCGTAGAGGGTTGAACAACGCACTCTCTTGGTGGTTTAGGCTTGTTTAGGTCATATCTACATGGAAAAACCAAGGATAGGCCCAGGGTTCCACCGGTCTACCCTCGTTTGACCCACGGCAGGAGCCTACTCCTACATGTCCAGCACGCTTCTATAGGTGTTATCGCATGCAACGTGGACGGTCACACCCGGGAGCTAGGTTTTCCGTCTAGGGGCAATCCACCACCCTTGTGCATGTATGCTAGGGCCACACGCATGTTCCCGTGGCATCCCGGCACTCGGGCGGTCCTTTTCTGACGAAACCCTAATCCGACGGACCCGCGGGTCTACCCCCGTAGCATTCTCCGTACGAGGGTTGAACAACGCACTCTCTTGGTGGTTTAGGCTTGTTTAGGTCATATCTACATGGAAAACCAAGGATAGGCCCAGGGTTCCACCGGTCTACCCTCGTTTGACCCGCGGCGGGAGCCTACTCCTACATGTCCAGCACGCTTCTTTAGGTGTTATCGCATGCAACGTGGACGGTCACACCCGGGAGCTAGGTTTTCCGTCTAGGGGAATCCACCACCCTTGTGCATGTATGCTAGGGCCACACGCATGTTCCCGTGGCATCCCGGCACTCGGGCGGTCCATTTCCGACGAAACCCTAATCCGAGGGACCCGCGGGTCTACCCCCGTAGCATTTTCCGTACGAGGGAATAACAACGCACTCTCTTGGTGGTTTAGGTTTGTTTAGGTCATATCTACATGGAAAACCAAGGATAGGCCCAGGGTTCCATTGGTCTACCCTCGTTTGACCCGCGGCGGGAGCCTACTCCTACATGTCCAACACGCTTCTATAGGTGTTATCGCATGCAACATGGACGGTCACACCCGGGAGCTAGGTTTTCCGTCTAGGGGCAATCCACCACCCTTGTGCATGTATGCTAGGTCCACACGCATGTTCCCGTGGCATCCCGGCACTCGGGCGGTCCTTTTCCGACGAAACCCTAATCCGAGGGACCCGCGGGTCTACCCCCGTAGCATTCTCCGTCGGAGGGTTGAACAACACACTCTCTTGGTGGTTTAGGTTTGTTTAGGTCATATCTACATGGAAAACCAAGGATTGGCCCAGGGTTCCACCGGTCTACCCTCGTTTGACCCGCGGCGGGAGCCTACTCCTACATGTCCAGCACGCTTCTATAGGTGTTATCGCATGCAATCGTGGGTTAACCAATATACTTTTTTGGTAGTTTTCGTTTGTTTAGGTTATACCAATGTAATTTTGTGGCCTTTAAAAGCGTTCATGCGATAACCTTCAAATAGTGAGTTCGATGCCCGAGGGTCCCCAAAAGAGAGGGGTTTCTACGGTTTCCCCAAAAGAGAGGTTTCGGTTCTTCGAGGTTCGTACAAAATGAGACATATCTTCAATAATTATGTTGTAGTTGTGTATTATATGTGTATTTTGTTGTTCCTATTTTACATTTATATTTTCGCATCGGGTTTCGAAAGGTTCGCGTCGTATTCTTTGCGGGTGCGGTGGGATACGCGAAGATTCGTGTGGTTAATTTACAAACACCAATTTATTTATAAATTACATATACATTAAATTAGCGTGGAAAATAAATAAATAAATCAAATATAAGTACTTTAGACATTGGAGAAAAAAAAACCTAGGCCGACGGCTTTGCCGTCGGCGTATAGGGCGCCACTGACTAGGCCGACGGTCCGGCCATCGGCGTAACTGTGCGTGCAACGGCCCCGTTAGGTGGGCCGTTAACTAGGGCTTAACGCCGACGGCCCCGTATAGGCCGACGGTCACCGTCGGGAGGCTTCCGTTTGACGCCGACGGTTTTTGTTCGCCGACGGCTAGCATCGGCGCTTCTCTCCCTACGCCGACGGCTGGCTTGCCCAGCTGACGAATCCGGGGAAGTGGGCCGACGGGCCCGACCTTTCCCCGTCGGCGTATACCTTATTTCCTGTAGTGCAGGCCAAAACTACCCCTGGTTCACAGTTGTAAATTCTGAACAAAACAATCTCACGAGGGAGTCCAGCAACAATTCCTCAGCCAATCGCCGGTGAATAGGTTCAGACTTCAGAAAAAATAAATCACTCGCGCAAGCACAACAACAATGATTCAGAATTTCGCATGAACAATCGCTCGGTATCATGGTATACATACAGACATACATACATTAGATAATAGATACCACCGGCAAGAATTTCGACATCGGATTCAGTTTGAAGTTGCAAACGAGAAGAACTGGTTCCCTCCATCAGTTGATCGAGAGTAGAGATCGGTCGTCGCGGCAGCATTATTGCACCACTTGTCGATCCCCGCCATGAATTCTTCCGCCTCTTTGGCCTGCCGCTCTTCTTCCGCGTCGCCGCCATCAGCCAAAAGCATTTCCAGCTCCTCTAGAACCCCTGATTCCCAGTCGGAATGAGGCCCAGCCTCTTCGGTGTTGTTCTCATCTTGATCCTTACTCTCCTCCTCTTGTGGCCCGAGAAGTTCTTCCCACGTGCAACTCATGTTGTCGTCAGCTTCAGCACTTGCAGAAGGCGCAACAGCCGGCGAGAAAACCGGTGCAGCGGGCGCGAAAGACCAGTCGGGACAGTCCTGGTACTCTTGCTCAGGTGCCGCGACGGGGGCGGCCATCCGCATCCTCTTGGAGCTCGACAGGTCGGCAACCGGCGCTGCAGGCCTCTTCTGTACGTGCACCGCGGCTGCGCTCGCGGTCACGGTGAAAGCGTGTGGTTCTTGCACCGGCGGCTGTGCCGATTCTTGACGACGCATCATGTACGCGGCGGATTCCTGGCGCGTGGCGGCAGACGCTGATGGCGACAGGTGAATCTTGCACAGCACCTTCTCCCCGTCGGCGACGACGGCCTCTGGCAGCAAGCACCGGTACTCCTCCATAACCCAGCCCGTGCAAGCATCGCCCTTCTTGAACGAAAGGTTCTTGACCTCGCCGACCTTGGCGCGCGCGTGGTTGTAGACGCTCTTGGTCTTGTTCACGGCCCAGGTGCCGGTGCCCGCGACGCGCGCGCTCCGGGCGCGGCTCCCGTTCTTGCGTCTGCACGTCGTGAAGAAGAAGCGGTCGCCGCTGCTGATGGCCTGCGGCGCGGGGGCGTAGTGGTAGGCGAGATCCTTGGGCTCGCAGCTGTAGATGTCGGCGTGGTGGATGAGCTTCTCGGCGCCGTGCAGCGTTGAGTCACCGGCGATGAGGCGCGGCAGGTAGTAGGCGACGGCCTCCTCGGCAGAAGGAGCGAAGCGGTTGTACTTGTAGACGTCGTCGAGCCCGTCCATCTCCATGAATCGTCTGCTAGCTGTAGCAAACAGATGGAAGGAGGAGAAGCTAGCCCTAATCGATGAATCACAGAGGCTCGCTCGTGAGTCTTCAAGTTTGGGTCATTACGAGGTAGGGATTACACTGGTATATATGGGCTAATAAGCACATGTGCCTGCGGCAATACGTATACGACTCGGTGACGAACAACTATCCGAGTAGGACCCTAACTCCAGGAACGTAGTGCACGCATGAGAAGCAGCTCGATGGATAGAAAGGGTTAATTTCCTAACTGACGGCATGAGAAGCAGCTGGATGGATCCATCGAATGAATTAGCTTGCCAGATCACGGATCGGCGTCCTAGAAAAGAAGCAGCTCGTACGCACGTGTAACTGACGACGAAAAATCGTTCATTTCCTAATAACTGCCGACCGTCGATGGGTTTTTTTTAGGAAAAAGTCCAAACCAAACCTTAAATTCTTAGACGTTGGCTAAATTAAACCCTAAACTTTGAATCCTGAAAATTGGCACCCCAAAGTATGAAATCCCGGTCTATCCCGGACCCCTGACATATTTTACACATAAAAATAAAATAATTCTGAAATAGAAAAAAATCTTGCTCTCACTGACAAATTAGGTCCACCTATCAAATACGTCTTCCACTCTTCAATACCAATTTAGCAAAAGAAAACGGTACAAAGTAAAAGGAGCAGACGGACTACTCTTCAATTTCAATTTAGCTACTTCCTCCGGACCATATTAATTGATTCAAATTTGTCAAAATTTAAATGAATCCAGACACTATTTAGAGTCTCTTTAATATATTAAAATATATTTAGTATATATTGACGTACTGAAGAATCCGTGAAGAATTTATGATGTCAATAACCGCCACACATTTATAGTTAAGTCCCTTTAAAAAGTTGGAAATAACCTGAGCTCCACCTGGCAATGAAACTTGTATGTTTCTTGACTAGGTCTACTGAAATTTGTACGTATCATCAAAATTTTGTTAATTTTGGTTTTTTTCTAATGTTTCTACTATTAATTTGTGTTGGGGAGATGACCTCGGGTAGGGCAAAGACGGTGAAAGATGAAAGGAAGTTGCCCGTCTTGTTTCCGAGTTATTATTTGAGTCGGCCGAATCCTGTAGAGGTCGGCCAAGACAGGAAAGGGCAGGACCATTATGACAAAGGCAAGGCATTACCCGGCCGGGATATTACGTAAGTCGGCCAGGTTAGTCCGAGTAATCTTGATGCAGGTGAAGGACGAGCCGAGCTACGCGAGGTAAGGCCGAATGATACGAAGCTTGCAGGAGAAGGAGAAACCCAAGGTCAAACTCTTGCTGCAGGCTAGAAGGAATCTGAGCGGATCCAAGCACCAGAGACAAAGGCGCAGAGCGTCAGAGGGGCAGAAGGAGGTCACGGAGGCGACAGTCCTGAAGCCCGAGGCACGCAGAGGGGCCCTCTGGAGCCTTGCCGTCGTTAGAAGGGCGACAGGGAAAGGAGGGCGCCGAACTACTATTTTGGGACAAGCATATTCCTCGAATATGCTTGCCCTGTCAGCCCTAAAGGCACCCAAGGCTCTCCTTTATAAGGGGAGGCTTGGACCCTGAGGAAGGGATGGGCTCATTTAGGTACCGTCAGGCTGGTAAAGTTCTTATTCTCTCCCTGTATACGGCTCAAGGAGCACTTGTAGCCCAGGAAAGGAGAAATAAAGATCTTTGCCTTAGTCTCTTGTGTGTAGAATCAACTGCATCTTTCCTCCCCAGATCCCACTAGATCCATTGGCCCCATACTTTAGCCTACCCATGGCATCTGCCGTGTCACCACCACGACAATTTGGTTATTTTTCTTGTTTATTCTACAATTGATATTGATTCGTATATGTGTCTGCAAGATTCAAAGCAGTAGATTTCTAATAAATCTCGTATGAGCCTAGACTGAGATGAAAGGGTCTTCCTGTAAAATAGTTTGCACGAATCTCCAACAAATTAATGTTAATGATGGTTTCAAGGGCCCAACCTAGGCGTGGTGTTGCATTTCCACTACCGGCATGACTAGGAGCCCACCCCTTTGTTATGTGTGGCTAAGGTGTTGGATCCAGGACGTCAGGCCTAGATCTGGTAACCTCCTAGCAACTTTTCTCTGGAGCTACGGGGTCGACTTGTGCGGCTCGTGTTCCGATCTATCCACTGACCGTTTGGCATGAAAACCCCCGCTCGCCTGCTCTAAGAGAGTTGTTGTGGTTGTATCTACAATGCTGGATGTGAGGAATATCAGATGCCGGGACGACGGCCCTAAAAGGTGGACTGGGTGGACGGCTTCGGCAAGCGACGTGGCGGTGGTGATGACCTTGCTCTTTGATCACGAGAATGGCGAGCAGCTGGTGGATGGAGATCCTGGTGTTGCGGCGTATAGGCAAAGGCAACTCCGATTTCGTGATTTGGAGGCTGAAATCAGTGATAGTGGGCAATCCGGTTACCAGGTGTGGTTCGACGTTTTCGTCGGGTGAATGCTTAGTCCTCATGTGCCATCGGCGGTGATGCATGCGGGTGTCGTTACCCTCTTGGGAGCGCCACCGTGGGCACCATCTCCACGTATGACTCCAAGCGAAAGCCTTTGATCGTCTGATCTCGCGCCTGTCGGCACATTGTGTTGTTATCCTCTTGGGGGTTGCGGTGTGGAGTTCCAGCTTACATCGATCGTTTTTTGTTATCTCTGGTGGCAAGTTGTGGTTCTTATTGTACTTTTCTGTCTTTATCTTTGATCTTCTTTGTAAGAAAATCTTCTCATCACTTTGTATCGGTTCGGCGGAATGTGGGTTTATTTACAAAATGCAGCGAAAACCTATTTAAAAAAAGAAGTGCTCAGGTGCTGGTTTGCTCTATCGAGCTCTCGGTTCTGGCCATCGGATCATCTGGATAAGCCCCCCTAGTCGTGTGAGTCGTTCTGACAACAAGTGCTGAGCCAACACGTCATTCATGCCACTAACTCCAGCATCCGACGCGACTTCTCCCTCCATTCTGTTAGAGATAGTATAGAATACGAGTTATATTCTTTCAGGACTTGTAGTCTGTTTCCATATCTTGTACTGTGTAATCGTACGCATATAAATAAAGGTGTCTAGGCCCTCGGTAGTCATCCGAGTAGACCCGTCATAATTTGACATGGTATCGAGAGCCTCAACTTCCAATACATCTGCCTGATCGCTAAACAACCGAGCCGTTCCGTCACCGAGCAGACTTTCTTCGCTGCGGGATCGCCATGACTTCCTCCTCAAGCAACAGTGGTCCTGCGATCAACCTCGGCGAGCCCCCGTCTGACAAATTGACGGGAGGCAATTATCCACTATGGCGTGGACAGATCATGCCTGCAATCCGCGGAGCACAACTTGCCGGCCTCCTGGACGGGACTGATACGGCGCCGCCAAAGATGCTAGCCGTCGCTCCCGCTGATGCTGATAAAGACAAGGAACCAAAGATGGTGCCTAATCCTGCGTACGCATCCTGGCTATCCTGGGATCAGATCGTACAGTTATCTCCTGAAATCTCTCTCCAAGGAGATCCTCACCCACGTCATCCGGATCGAGAGCTCAACCGGTGTATGTCACGCGGTGGAAGAGATGTTCGCCTCCCAAAATCAGTCCAAGGTCACGAACTTTCACATTGCTTTGGCGAACACGAAGAGATACCAATTCCCAAATACCGTGGCGTTCCTGTCCAAGATGCAAGGCATTGCGGACGAGCTTGCGGCTGCCGTGCGCCCTGTTCCAGATGATGAACTAATCTCGTTCATCCTAGCCGGCCTCGGCCCCGACTACAACTCCCTTGTTGCTGCCCTCGGGATAGTGGCCAATAAGATGCAGTTGAGCGAGCTGTTCTCTCATGTGCACGCCTACGAACAACGCCCAGAGATGCTCGAAGGGCAGCCATGTGGAGGCTTTAAGACATCCGCAAACGCCGCCTCTAGCCAACGGCGTCCGGGTAATTTCAACGGCAACAAGGGCGGCCGAGGTGACTACCGCAACAACCGTGGTGACTACCGCGGCGACCGTCGTGATGATCAACGTGATGACCGCCGTGATGATCAACCTCGTCAAGGGCGAGGCGGTGGACGTGCTACACCTCCAGGAGGGGGACGCGTTCGTGGACGTGGCCGTCGGCGTACGACACCATGGGTCGACGTCACATGCCAGATTTGCAACAGAGAAGGCCACGCTGCCAAGGATTGTTGGTGGCGCTTTCAGGACGATGGCGATGACTCTTATGATAACAAGGAGGCTCATGTGGCATCATATGGAGTGGACACAAATTGGTACTCTGACGCCGGTGCTACACATCACGTCACGGGCGAACTCAATAACTTGACCGTCCGCGAAAACTACAAGGGCTACGACAAGGTCAACACTGCTAGTGGGTATGGTATGAATATTTCTCATATTGGTCATTCAATTGTTCGTAACCTTGTTCAGAATTTTCATCTCCGCAAAAATTTTCATGTTCCAAATGCTTCAAAAAATCTTCTATCTGTTCATCGTTTCACACTTGATAACCGTGTCTTCATAGAATTTCATCCTTTCTTCTTTTTGATCAAGGACCAGGAGACATGGAAAATAATTCATAGAGGGAGATGCGTTGGCGGTCTTTATCCCCCTATCTCTTCATTGGAGTCATCCACCCACCCACAGAAGCATGCATTTGTTGCCGCCAAGCCTTCTCGAGCGAAGTGGCATAGTCGTCTTGGTCATCCATCTTTTGTCATTGTTAGTCAAATCATTAGCAAAAATAAACTCCTCTACATTAAAGATTCTAGCATCGAGTCAGTTTGTGATTCATGTCAGCAGGCTAAGAGTCATCAATTTCCATATCCTGTGTCCACTAGTATTTCTACAACACCTCTTCAATTAGTTTTCTCAGATGTATGGGGCCCTGCTCCCACTTCTGTTGGACGTCATGATTACTATGTAAGCTTTATTGATGATTATAGCAAGTTACTTGGATTTATTTGCTTAAGAAAAAGTCTGATGCCTTCTCTGCCTTTGTAAACTTTCAAAAGCTTGTTGAGCGTAAGCTTGATAATAAAATCCTTACGATTCAATCTGACTGGGGAGGAAAGTATGTAAAACTAAACGCCTTCTTTCAAACACAAGGTATTTCCCATCATGTTTCCTGTCCTCATGCGCACCAGCAAAATGGCTCTGCTAAGAGAAAGCATCAACACATCGTTGAAGTAGGCCTAGCTCTTCTAGCAAATTCTCACATGCCACTAAAATTCTGGGACGAAGCATTCCTCACTGCCACATATCTTATTAATATGCTCCCAAGCAAAGTCATTAGTAACGACACACCTGTTCATCGCCTTTTAGGCACCCGGCCTGACTATAATTTCCTTCGAGTTTTTGGATGTGCCTGTTGGCGCAATCTCCGACCTTACAACAAACGTAAGCTCGCTTTCCGCTCTAGACAATGTGTCTTTCTGGGGTATAGTCCTCAGCACAAGGGGGTTAAATGCCTAGAAGTCTCTACTGGCCGAATATATATATCCCGTGATGTTGTTTTTGATGAAGGTGTATTTCCCTTTAAATCCCTTCACCCAAACGCTGGTGCTTTGCTTAGACAGGATATCCTCTTACTTGAACCATATCTAAGAAATTCTGAACATGGGGATGAACTAGTTGATGATTTAATCATGGAAAATACTCATACTACTAACCATGTATCTAGACCTGTTTGTGTTTCTCTACAGGACACGTCACGCCAAATGGTGCAAGCTGGTGAAAACCTGAGCCAAAATGGTGCCTCAATCACTGAAAACAATACACATGAAATTATGGAGGAAGATAGCAGCGGTTCTACAAACGAGTATGATTTTCTTGGCTCTACTTTCCCGAGATCAGCGATGTATTCTACAATAGATCGGTCGCCGGCCAGCACTGCTGCTTCCCCCGCGCATGCGCCGTACGCCCAGCGACACAACATGCACGTACGGTCGCCCACTACGCCTTGCGACGCGCGCACGCGGTCCCCGCCCAGTTTCCAGTATGGATTCTCTGTGCCGGCTCCCGCTGGCGACCAACTCCAGCCCGCAGAAACCACCCCACCGTTGGCTACAGGATCCGGTGCGCCGTGCGCTGGGTCTCCGACCGAAGATTCTTTGTCCGCTACAACTGACAACGACGGGGAGCCACGATCTCCTGGACCGCACCACGGTAATTCTCAACCTGTCTTTGTCTCCCGTCCTGTTACACGTGCATCCAGGGGTGTTAGTCATCCTAAGCAGTACACAGATGGTACTGCTAGATGGTGTCTCTCAGCAAACAAGGATGAACCAGATGATTTGCAAGCTGCTTTAGTAGATACAAACTGGAGAGAGGCAATGAATGAAGAATATGACGCCCTTCTGAAGAATAAAACCTGGAGATTGGTACCATACAAGCACGGCACGGTATGGCATAGACTATAAGGATACTTTCAGTCCTGTGGTTAAAATTGCTATAGTTCGGCTTGTCCTGGCAATTTCTGTTTCAAGGGGATGGAGCTTGCGACAGTTAGATGTAAAGAAAGCGTTATTACATGGTGTTCTGGAAGAAGAGGTCTACTTGAGACAACCACCAGGTTACGAAGACAAGAAAAGGCCGAACTATGTCTGCAAACTTGACAAGGCGTTGTATGGGTTGAAGCAATCACCGCGAGCATGGTACTCCCGTTTGAGTTCTCAACTAATACAATTTGGTTTTGTTGCTTCAAAATCTGATACATCATTGTTCATCTATCGTAAGTCCAATGTCACTATTTTCATGCTCATTTATGTGGATGATATCATAGTTGCTAGCTCCTCAAAAGATGCAACGGATGCTTTGTTGAAGGATTTGAGTAAGGAATTTGTCTTGAAGGACCTTGGTGATCTTCACTTCTTTCTAGGAATTGAAGTTATCAAAGTTAATGATGGATTAGTGTTGAGTCAAGCAAAGTATGCTCAAGATATCCTTGGACGAGTTGGTATGGTAAACTGCAAGGGTTCTACTACTCCAATGTCCTCTTCGGAAAAAATCACAGCAAATGAAGGAGAATTGCTGGGTCCCGAGGACAGCACCAAATACAGAAGTATGGTAGGTGCATTACAGTATCTCACTCTCACAAGGCCTGATATTTCTTATGCGGTTAATAAAGTCTGTCAGTATTTGTATGCTCCCACTACTCTACACTAGACAGCCGCCAAACGTATCCTGAGATATGTTAAGCATACAGTTGGCATTGGTCTGACATTTATGAAGTCCGATTCTACACTAGTTAGTGCCTTTTCAGATGCTGATTGGGCAGGTTGTGTACATGATCGTCGATCAACTGGAGGTTTTGCTGTCTTTTTTGGACCAAATTTGATTTCTTGGAGTGCCAAGAAGCAAGTCACAGTATCCAGGTCCAGCACCGAGGCAGAGTATAAATCTGTGGCTAATGCCACGGCTAAAATAATATGGATACAATCATTGCTTGAAGAACTTGGAGTCAAGCTGAATCAAACACCGTGTTTGTGGTGTGATAATATGGGAGCAACATATCTTTCAGCAAATCCAGTGTTTCATGCACGAGCCAAACATATTGAGATAGACTTTCATTTTGTGAGGGAGAGAGTGCTTAATAAGCAGCCGGAGATTCGATTTGTTCCTTCGAAAGATCAAATTGCTGATGGTTTTACGAAGCCCCTTCCTCATCGGATCTTCGAAGAGTTTAAGCATAATCTCAACTTAAGCAAGTTGTGATTAAGGGAGGGTGTTAGAGATAGTATAGAATACGAGTTATATTCTTTCAGGACTTGTAGTTCGTTTCCATATCTTGTACTGTGTAATCGTACACATATAAATAAAGGTGTCCAGGGCCTCGGTAGTCATCCGAGTAGACCCGTCGTAATTTGACACATTCCTCTCTGCCCTGCCCCTCCACTTCCTCCGCTCCAGCATTGAGAGCCATCGGGCTCCTCACCTTCCTCCCACTCGACGGCAAGGGCATCCCACCGGCCACCCCTAGCCCATTCCCCAAGCTCTAGGCCCTTCAACATCCACTGCGTCGACCTTGCTTGAGGCAACGATGGGGGTTTAACCCGTGCACTAACCCCTCTCAGTTGTCCAACCTTTCGACGCCTCGGCTTCTAGCGTCCCTGGCGAGCTCGTGCCCCAGATATGGCTCAGCGAATTCTTCCGCTCTGGTTCTCCTCTCCTACCTCGCGAGCCCTCCAACGCTGCCTCTTGCTTCCCCTACCTTATGAGATCACTAGCGCCTGCCGATCCGGGTTGCCCGTTGAGGGGGAGGAGAGGGAAGACATAGTACGTGGTGCTGGGAGGACGGAGTTCCGGTAGTCAATGGTCCCGGCCATCCACCTCCTCCATAGCCGCCAGTGGACCTGACCGACACCGTACGTCCCTCCTACATCTCTCTGGGTAAATTGTAGAAAGGCAAAATTTGGTACATGTGCACAGTTTTTTATCTGATTAGTTTCTCTAGTGGATACTAAATTCGATGGGTATTGTTTTTTCTCGTCTCCATTTCATGAAAATAGGTACTAGATTAATGGATCATAAATGAACAACACAATATTATTCTTGATTGATTTTCTTAGGAAAATTCTGATAGTGATTACAAGTTCAATTTGTCTTAGTTCTCGCTTGATTTCTGACATTGTACTTGTATACATCTTTGGTTGACATCTCTCATGTCCGCAACTGATGTGGCAACCGCCGAGCTCTTGATGTAGCGCCATCCCCATGGAGTAGCAGCATGCGCCCCTGCGGAACCCCTATTGTCTAAATGGAGACTGGCATATTTTTATTCTACCAGGCCACTAGAACAAGTAGAGATGGTCATCATCCAGGGAAGGAGGGATGTTGTCATCCACATCCGCATGGGCTCAGTGTTTTGAAGGGTTTCGCAGCATAGTAAATCAAAAAAATTCTACGGATGCGAACGGGAAAGCCAAGATCTAATCTAGAAGATGCAAACAACGAGGGGGAATAGATGAGATCTTCATACCCTTGAAGATTCGCACAGCGGAACGTTCGACGGAATGTGGGTGATGTAGTCGTACTCGCTTCTCCTCCTCGCGATCCGATCCGATCTAACACCGCAAGTGGCGATGCCTCTGAGAGATGCACACGTGCGGCACCTCGACGTCTCCTCCTTCCTCGTTCCAGCAAGTATGGTGGAGAGACGTATTGGATCTATAACGCGACGGCGCGGTGCAAGTGGTGGAGAGTTTCTGTAGCAGGGCTTCGCCTACACGCAGTCAGGAGGGAGAGAGAGAGGAGGGCAGCAGGGCGGCTAGGGCTTGAGGAGGAGGTGTGTGAGGGGGTGCGCCCCCAGCCCTCTTTATATAGAGGGGTGGGCGGCCAGCCCTTGCCCCTCCCCAAAACCCTAGGTCCGGCGGCCATGGAGGGAGGAGTGGGGGGCAAGTTTCCCCCCTTCTAGAAGCTCCCCTAGGGTTTTGCCCTAGGTTGGCCGGCTGGGCCCTATGGGGCCTTGTGCCCCTGGCCCAATGCAGCCAGGGCACTCCCTCATAGGCCCATGCCCCCTCCCGGCAGGTGTGGCCACGTTGGTCCCCCTCCGGAAGGTTCTAGAAGCTTTCGGTACAATACCGATTAACCCGAAACAATTCCGAACTCCAAAAACTGCATTGCCTTATATGAATCTTATTCTCCGGACCATTCCGGAACCTCTCGCGATGTCCCGGATCCCATCCGAGACTCCGAACAAAAACTCATAAACCAATTATCCAATATATCATAGTGTCGAGACACGTTAAGTGTGTGACCCTTCGAGTTCGAGAATATGCAGACATGATCTTATATCAATAATCAACAGCGGGGTCTGGAAACCCATATTGACTCCCACACATTCATCGATGATCATATCGGATGAACCACGATGCCGGGATTCAATCAATCCCATATATATATTCCCTTCGTCTCGCGATATTTTACTTGCCCGAGATTTGATCGTCGGTACCGTCATACCTAGTTCAATCTCGTTCACAGCAAGTACTTTACTCGTTCCGTAATCCGACATCACTTTGTGATTAACTCCTTAACCACATGCTTGCAAGCGGTGTTGATATCGATTACCGAGTGGGCCCGAAGTATATCTCTCCGACTTGGGAGGGACAAATCCCATCTCGATACATACAACCCAACAGGTACTTTGCGATCACCTGAGGGACACTTTTATGATCACCCTCTCATAGGATGACGTTTGATGACCTCAAAGCTGTCTTCCGATACCAGGGAGTTGTATTATCTCATGGTCTAAGGAATACAATATTTGACACAAGAAAAGCTTCGCAAAGATGAACACGATGACACGATCTAATTGCTCTGCTTAGTTTGGGTCTGTCCATCATATCATTCTCCTAATGATGTGATCTCATTATTAATCGACAACTCATGTCTATGGTTAGGAAACCTTAACCATCATTAATCAATGAGCTAGTCCATAGAGGCATACTAGGGACACGGTGTTGTTCATAAACCACACAAGTATTAAAGTTTCCGCTTAATACAATTCTAGCATGGAATATAAACTTTATCATGAACAAGTATAATAATAACATCTTTATTATTGCCTCTAGGGCATAATTCCAACAGTCTCCCACTTGCACTAGAGTCAATAATCTAGTTTACATCTGGCAACAATCTAACACCCATGGCACTAAGGTGCTGATCACGTTTTTCACGTGGAAGAGGTTTAGTCAATGGATATGCGACATTCAGATCTGTATGTACTTTGCTAATATTCAGATCTCCATCTGCTATATAATCTCGGATTATATGAAACTTGCGGTTGATATGCTTGGTCTTTGGATGATATCTTGGTTCCTTAGCGAGTGCTATGGCGCCAGTGTTGTCACACAATATCTCCAATGGATCCAAGGCACTTGGAACCACGCCAAGCTCAGTGATGAAGTTCCTGATCCAAACTCCTTCACTTGACGCTTCTGCAGCAGCCATGTATTCCGCTTCTACTGTAGATCCCGCGATCACGCTTTGCTTGCAGCTTCTCCATCTCACAGCTCCTCCATTCAAAATATAAACGTATCCTGTCTGAGATTCAGAATCATCCTTGTCGGTGTCGAAACTAGCATCGACGTAACCCTTTACGACGAGTTGTTCATCACCTCCATAGACCAAGAACATTTCTTTAGTCCTGTTCAAGTACTTTAGGATGTTCTTCACGGCTGTCCAGTGTTCCACTCCTGGATCACTTTGGTATCTGCTCGTCAAACTAAGAGCATTGGACACATCCGGTCTAGTACACAGCATGGCATACATGATAGAACCTATGGCCGAGGCATAAGGCACTTTGCTCATAGCTTCTCTATCATTTACCGTAGCTGGACACTGAGCCTTGCTCAATATCTCACCTGACAACATAGGCACTGAACCTTTCTTTGCCTTATCCATTCTGAACCTTTTCAGAACTTTGTCTAGGTATGTACTCTGGCTTAAAGCTATCAGGCGTCTTTGTCTATCTCTATAGATTTTGATGCCCAATATATAAGCAGCTTCACCTAGGTCTTTCATTGAAAAACACTTGTTCAAATAACTCTTCACATCATTAAGCATGTTAATGTCATTTCCAATAATCAATATGTCATCCACATATAGTACCAGAAATGTCACTAAACTCGCACTCACTTTCTTGTAGATACAAGATTCATAGCAATTTGGAACAAATCCAAAGCTCTTGATCACTTGATCAAAATGAAGGTTCCAACTCCGAGATGCTTGCTTCAGTCCATAAATGGAACTCTGAAGTTTGCACACTTTATCAGCATCCTTAGGATCGACAAAACCTTCGGGTTGCATCATATACAACTCTTCATCAATGTTGCCATTGAGGAACGCAGTCTTGACATCCATCTGCCATATTTCATAATCATGAAACGCAGCAATTGCTAATAAAATCCGAATGGACTTAAACATCGCTATGGGAGAGAAAGTCTCATCGTAGTCAACACCTTGAACTTGTCGAAAACCTTTCGCGACAAGTCGTGCTTTATAGATAGTAACATTACCATCCGCGTCCGTCTTCCTCTTGAAGATCCATTTGCACTCAACGGCCTTTCGGTCGCTAGGAGGGTCTACCAAAGTCCATACTTGGTTTTCGCTCATGGATCCCAATTCAGATTTCATGGCTTCTAGCCATTTCTCAGAGTCTAGGCTCATCATCGCTTCCTCATATTTCGCAGGTTCACTGTCGTCTACTAATAAGACAGTTAAGACAGGGTTGCCGTACCACTCAGGAGGGGCACGCGACCTTGTCGACCTGCGATGTTCAATAGCAGCATCGTCCGAAGCTTCATGATCCTTGTCATTAGCTTCCTCTATTGTTGGTGCAGGCGGCACTGGAACAATTTCAGGTGCTGCGCTACTCTCCAACTCAAGAGAAGGTTCAACAACCTCGTCTAGCTCTACTTTCCTCCCACTCACTTATTTCTAGAGAAACTCCTTCTCAAGAAAGGATCCGTTCTTTGCGACAAACACTTTGCCTTCGGTTCTATGATAGAAGGTACACCCAATAGTTTCCTTAGGGTATCCAATGAAGACGCATTTCTCCGCTTTGGGTTCGAGCTTGTCCGGCATCAACTTCTTGACGTAAGCTTCGCATCCCCAAACTTTAAGAAACGACAACTTAGGTTTAGCACCAAACCACAGTTCATATGGTGTCGTCTCAACGGATTTAGATGGTGCCCTATTTAAAATGAATGCAGCGGTTTCTAAGGCATAACCCCAAAATGATAACGGCAAATCAGTAAGAGACATCATTGATCGGACCATATCTAATAGGGTTCGATTCCGGCGTTCAGTCACACCATTGCGCTGTGGTGTTCTAGGTGGCGTGAGTTGCGAAACGATTCCGCTTGCTTTAAGATGCGTGAGAAAATCATAACTCAAATATTCACCTCCACGATCGGATCGTAGAAACTTAATTTTTCTGTTACGATGGTTCTCCACTTTATTCTGAAATTCCTTGAACTTTTCAAATGTTTCAGATTTATGTTTCATCAAATAGACATACCCATATCTACTTAAGTCATCGGTAAAAGTGAGAAAATAGCGATATCCACCGCGCGTCGAGACACTCATCGGTCCACACACATCGGTATGTATGATTTCCAACAAGTCCGTTGCCCGCTCCATCATTCCGGAGAACGGGGTTTTGATCATCTTGCCCATGAGGCATGGTTCGCATGTGTCAAATGATTCAAAATCAAGAGACTCCAAAAGTCCATCAGAATGGAGTTTCTTCATGCGTTTTACACCAATATGACCTAGACGACCGTGCCACAAATAAGTAGTATTATCACTATCTACTTTGCATCTCTTAGCCTCAATGTTATGGATGTGTGTTTCATCCCTTTCGAGATCCAGAAGAAATAAACCATTCACAGCAGGTGCATGACCATAAAAGATGTTACTCATATAAATAGAACAACCATTATTCTCAGATTTAAATGAATAACCATCTTGCAATAAACACGATCCAGATATGATGTTCATGCTCAACGCAGGAACATAATAACATTTATTAAGGTTTAAAACTAACCCCAAAGGTAAAACTAAGGAGAGCGTGTTGACGGCCATCACATCAACTCTTGATCCGTTGCCAACGTGCATCGTCACCTCATCCCTCGCAAGCCGCCGTCTATTCCGTAGCTCCTGTTTCGAGTTACAAATATTAGAAACTGAACCAGTATCAAATACCCATGCACTACAACGAGGGCTAGTAAGGAAAACATCAATAACATGTATATCAAATATACCTTTGATGGTGCCAGCCTTCTTGTCCGCTAAGTACTTTGGACAGTTGTGTTTCCAGTGACCCTTGTCCTTGCAATAGAAGCACTCAGTGTCCGGCTTGGGTCCAGACTTGAGCTTCTTCTCAGCAGGGGCAATGCGCTTGCCGCCGCCTTTCTTGAAGGGCTTCTTTGCACCCTTACCTTTCTTAAAGGTGGGGGGCCTCTTGACCATCAACACATGATTATCCTTTTTGATGTCCACCTCCGCAGCCTTCATCTTTGCGAAGAGCTCGGTGATCGTATCAGTGTAACCAATCTGATTATGAGTCACTACAAAACTTTTGTAGCTAGGAGGGAGTGATTGCAGAACCCTGTCAATCTTGAGCTCCTCTAGAATCTTGCAGTCCAGTTGCTCAAGGCGTTGAGTGTAGCCCGACATCTTTATGGCGTGCTCACTAACAGAACTCCCTTCCTCCATCTTGCAGTTAAATAATTTCTCAGAGATCTCATATCTCTCAGAATGGGCCTGAGTCTGGAACATAGTTTCAGTTCCTCGAGGATCTCATAGGGCCCGGGGTAATCTTAAAAACAATTTTGAAGGTCTGATTCCATAGCAAACAACATGGTGCTCTTAATCACACCATAATCATCTTTGCACGACTGATAGACAGCTTTCTCATCAGCCGGCGCATCTACAGCAGGGGCATCACCTAGCGCATCTTCAAGGACATAGTCCTTTTGTCCGCCGGCGAGAATGATTCTCAGATTGCGGAACTAGTTGGTGAAGTTAGACCCATTGTTTCTAAGCTTTTCTTTCTCAGCAAAAACGTTGAAGTTGAAGTTGGACTTAGCCATTTGATCTACAATATTTGCAAGTACAAATTAGACTATGTTCATGATAACTAGTTCAACTTAATCAAATTACTAGATGAACTCCCACTAAATTCAACATCCCTCAAGTTGTTTAGTGAACATGATCCAAATTCACCACACCTAATCCGATCTTCACGAGAAGAGATGTGATTTCAATGGTGGACAACGAAGTGTCGATCATATCATTCATATGACTCATGCTTAACCTTTCGGTTCATGTGTTCCGAGGCCATGTCTGTACATGCTAGGCTCCTCAAGTCAAACCCAAGTATTTCCGCGTGTGCAAAACTGGCTTGCACCCGTTGTATGTGAACGTAGAGTCTATAGCACCCGATCATCACGTGATGCTTGGACACGACGAACTTTCACAACGGTGCATACATGGGGAGAACACAGTTTTATCTTGATCTTTAAGTGAGGAATCATCTTATAATGCTACCGTCGCAATCTAAGCATAATAAGATACATAAAAGGATAAACATCACATGCATATAACTTTATGTGACATGCTATAGCCAATCTTCGCGCAATGATCTCCATCTTGTGCGTGCCGGCATGATCTCCATTACTCCACCATGATTGCCTCCACCACGAATAGCAACTACAACTATTGCTAACTACTTAGCGATAAAGTAAAGCTATTACATGGCGTATAAGAACTTGACACACAGGTCATACACTATTATAAAGACAACTATATGGCTGCTGCCAGTTGTGTACTCATCGACATGCAAGTCGTGAAACATTACAAAACATGATCATTGCATACTACATACACATCACATCTTGGGCCATACCATATCACAGAAAACACTCCCTGCAAAAACAAGTTAGACGCCTCTACTTTGTTGTTGCATGTTTTATGTGGCTTATGTGAGTAGCAATATAAGAACGATTCTTACCTACGGAAAGCCACAACGGTGATATTATGGTTGCCAAACTCCGGTGTAAATCCCATGACAACTATAGTGAGAGAAACTGGCATCCACCAGCCGCATGTGTGGAATAAGCCACACGTCAAGTGCGGAGCCGGTCTCGCGAACGATGTCGCGTAAGGTTGGCCTGGACCGCTTCGATCTCACTATCCCGCGCCATAATAAGTACACAAACAAGAGGCTTGCAACAGAAAACATCAACGCTCGCAACAACCATGTTGCGTTCTACTCGTGAATCACATCTATGCATAGATCTAGCTCTGATACCACTGAAGGGTTTCGCAGCATAGTAAATCAAAAAATTTCTACGGATGCGAACAGTAAAGCCAAGATCTAATCTAGGAGATGCAAACAACGAGGGGGAATAGATGAGATCTTCATACCCTTGAAGATTCGCACAGCGGAACGTTCGACGGAACGTGGGTGATGTAGTCGTACTCGCTTCTCCTCCTCGCGATCCGATCTGATCTAACACCGCAAGTGGCGATGCCTCCGAGAGATGCACACGTGCGGCACCTCGACGTCTCCTCCTTCCTCGGTCCAGCAAGTATGGTGGAGAGACGGATTGGATCTACAACGCGACGGCGCGGTGCAAGTGGTGGAGAGTTTCTGCAGCAGGGCTTCACCTACACGCAGTCGGGAGGGAGAGAGAGAGGAGGGAAGCAGGGAGGCTAGGGATTGAGGAGGAGGTGTGTGAGGGGGTGCGCCCCCAGCCCTCTTTATATAGAGGGGTGGGCGGCCAGCCCTTGCCCCTCCCCCAAACCCTAGGGCCGGCGGCCAAGGAGGGAGGAGTGGGGGGCAAGTTCCCCCCCTTCTAGAAGCTCCCCTACGGTTTTGCCCTAGGTTGGCCGGCTGGGCCCTATGGGGCCTTGTGCCCCTGTCCCAATGCGGCCAGGGAACTCCCTCATAGGCCCATGCCCCCTCCCGGCAGGTGGGGACACGTTGGTCCCCCTCCGGAAGGTTCTAGAATCTTCTGATACAATACCGATTAACCCGAAACAATTCTGAACTCCAAAAACTGCATTGCCTTATATGAATATTATTCTCCGGACCATTCCGGAACCTCTCGTGATGTCCCGGATCCCATCCGAGACTCCGAACAAAAACTCATAAACCAATTATCCAATCTATCCTAGTGTCGAGACATGTTAAGTGTGTGACCCTTCGGGTTCGAGAATATGCAGACATGATCTTATATCAATAATCAACAGCGGGGTCTGGAAACCCATATTGACTCCCACACATTCATCAATGATCATATCGGATGAACCACGATGCCGGGATTCAATCAATCCCATATATATATATTCCCTTCGTCTCGCGATATTTTACTTGCCCGAGATTTGATCGTCGGTACCGTCATACCTAGTTCAATCTCGTACACAGCAAGTACTTTACTCGTTCCGTAATCCGACATCACTTTGTGATTAACTCCTTAACCACATGCTTGCAAGCGGTGTTGATATCGATTACCGAGTGGGCCCGAAGTATATCTCTCCAACTTGGGAGGGACAAATCCCATATCGATACATACAACCCAACAGGTACTTTCCGATCACCTGAGAGACACCTTTATGATCACCCTCTCATAGGATGACATTTTATGACCTCAAAGCTTTCTTCCGATACCAGGGAGTTGTATTATCTCATGGTTTAGGGAATACAATATTTGACATAAGAAAAGCTTCGCAAAGATGAACACGATGACATGATCTAATTGCTCCGCTTAGTTTGGGTCTGTCCATCATATCATTCTCCCAATGATATGATCTCATTATTAATCGACAACTCATGTCTATGGTTAGGAAAACTTAACCATCATTAATCAATGATCTAGTCCATAGAGGCATACTAGGGACACGGTGTTGTTCATAAACCACACAAGTATTAAAGTTTCCGCTTAATACAATTCTAGCATGGAATATAAACTTTATCATGAACAAGAATTATAATAATAACATCTTTATTATTGCCTCTAGGGCATAATTCTGACATGTTTCTCCACCCATATCCATTTTTCTTGTGCCATGCTGGTTCCTTTTCTTAATTATTAGTAGTACCACGCGGTAAGTGAATGAACAATAGTACTCGCCTATGAGTGCATGTCAAAGGTAAGCAATGCCAATATAAATTTAGTGGGATTACTCAAATGTGAAAATCGGACTAATATACTTTTTCAGATGGGGAAAACATAGACGATGCCAACAAATGTATATGTAGATCCCCACTTTTCTAGGGCTCAAGTTGTGTACTCACCTTAGCTAAGTTGTGTACTCAACTTAGTTAAGTTGTATACGCATGTTTAGGATTATATGAACTGGTGATCATCTTAATGATAAATTTATTAGTTATCCCATTTAATCAAATTGCTTTGACAATTTTTAGCTGATTTACTTACTACTTTTTGCTTTGACACATCCATGGACTAGGGGCTGGGTTTTTGTCTTGTTTGGATCGATCGTTCACTACGGCACACCGGCCCTTTTCCATGTGGGCAAGAGGATACAACAAAGGCCTTTCGGAACATGGCAAAGGCTTTGTCGTGTGTATACACACGGCAAATGCCACATGACAACGTTCGCCAAGGAAAATGTCCTTTGCTATTTTCTAAATAAGATACGGCAAAGCCTTTCCGTGTGTCTTATCGTAGACACGATAAAGTAAAGTGAGATAATGGTTTTCGTGGAGATGACGGTGTCTATTCTTTCCCGTGTGTCGCCCATAAATCCAACATGGCAAAGGCATCCTTTGTTGTGTGTCTTCTCGAAAAGTACATGGCAAAGAGGCTTTCTGTTCCGTGTGTCTCGTGGAAAAGTACATGGCAAAGAGACTGCCTTTTCAAAAATATTTGAAAAAATAATTCAATTGTTTTTTAAACTTTTTGATTTGTTTGCTCATTAATATCATATAGGATATTTTAACCCTAATTATTTTTAATACTAGGTCAAATTGCACTCATAATCAAACTTTCCCTTCGGTCACCCATCCTAACACTACTCTAGCCCTAACACGCTTAACTTCTTTGTTCCTTCCGAATGAGCTTCCGAGAAAGAAATCATACCTTGTAGATAATACTTTCATATCAATCATATTAACTCTTAGACCATGATGTCACACATCTCTGTTTTAGATTCCAAACAATTATTTAAGTAGACAACAATGAATAAGTAATAATAATCTTGAATCCAAATAAAAATGATTATATTTTTTGCCTTTTCTATTTAATATGGAATATTCATATATTTAAATTCCTAAATCGGAATTCAACAAATAAAATGATTAAATCGATCAAGAAAAATGTGAGGAATTAGCCATTTGGTGGTTGCTTCACAAAACCCCCTTTTTATGCTCAGAAAATAGAAAATAGATTTTTGGGCAACAAAAAGGAAAACTTCCTCCTACAACATTGTTTTCCATCCCATGATGCACATGCATGCCCAATATGGGCACATTATCACGAACTATGCCTTGATTTTAGCCATAACATTGATTATTTGACCCGAAAGTCAGGAAACCTTGAATGGGATAGGTCATTTTGTGAAGGTTTTTTTGAGATATAATCAATATACCAAGTTTGATATTTTTTCTTCCAAGTATGTCACATAATATGACACCACGTGAAGGTTTCACATTGTTTCGATCGTTTTTGAATTTTTTATACCCATTTTAAACTATCGTCAAACTTTGTCGAACAACGGGCAAGAAGATTCTTTTTTTGAGCATTATGACAGTAGAATCCCAATGGTACCTATTGCCTCTCAATCAATATTAATAAAACCACAATAATGGGGAAAAAGAGTTTACAACAGTTTACATGTGTAATCTAGTATCAGCAGCCATAGACAGGTAAAAGAAGGTAAATTACAGAGAGGCTAGAACAGCTGATATGACAGGGTGTAAAGAGTCCTTTGTTCTATAAATCAGTAACCCAAATTCGGTTTTGAACCTATTCTTCCAGGAGAGAACTTCAGGTATAATGCCATTGAAATATAGATTATTTCTCTCTTTCCAGATACTCCATGCTGCATACATAAAAATTTCCAAGAACATTGGTCTGTTATCTCTTTTCTTAGATTCAGCAATGATGTCCAAATGATCCCCAAGCTGAACCCAAGTAATATTTAGCAATGATCAGCAACTCCTACTAAACTGCAATGAAAGAAAAGATGTTCCACTGTTTCCTCCATATTGCCTTGGCAGAGAATACAATTATATCCTAAGTTAAGAATTTGTTGTTTCCTTCTCATCAGGTTTCTAGTGTTTAATCTGTCAGAAAACAACAGCCAACAAAAGAATTTGGTCTTTGGAATTGATCTTGATTTACATATCCATGTAAATGCTTCATGTACCACAATATTCCTGAAACATAAGTTATAGTACAGCTTAGCTTTGTACTCGTTGCCCAAGTGTAATTCCATGAATCTGTTATGTGATTCCCAAAGTCCAGATCAGAAGCAAGTTGTTGAAGATCTCTGACCTCCTGTTTAGCCTCTGGGGAAAGAGGTAAGTGAAAGCTTTGTGATAGATGTGTGGTATGTAGAAATTCTTGCACAGATACATCCTCCTTCAGACAAAAAGAGAAAGCTCTGGGGAACATTGCTGAAGCTGTCTCATTAAGCCAGTTGTCTTTCCAAAATAGCACAGTGGTACCATTGCCAACCTCAAATCGGGTAATCCCTCTATAAATCAATGAGAGCTTATAGACATCCTTCCACCAAAAAGATCCACATGAGTCCACTGCATGTGGGATTTTGTTCAGATAATAAGCATTCCACACCAAACTAACCCAGGGTGTGTCCTCCTTATTATAGAACTTGTGTAAAAATTTTAGGAGAAGTGCCTCATTCTGAATTTTTAAATTTAGGACCCCAACACCACCCTTATCTTTTGGTCTACAAACTTTATCCCAAGCAATCAGGGAACTGCATTTTTCTCCTTCCTCAGTTTTCTTGTTCCAAAGATAGTCTTTCTGAATTTTTTCTATGTGTTCCATTATCTTGGACGGTATATGTATAGAGAACATAGCAATGGAGGACAATAAGGAATTTATAACAGTTACCCTTCAACTATAAGTCATCATCAAGAAAGAGGCAGACATTTTCCTTTCAATTCTGTCAACAAGAGGCATCAGTTCAATTATAGTGGGTTTGGTTGTACCTACAGGTAGCCCCAGATAAGTGAATGGCATTTTCCCCACAGAACATCCAAAAGAATTAGCTAATCTCTGAACAGAATCACTAGCTAAATTAATAGGGATCATCATTGACTTGGTGAAGTTGATATTAAGACCAGTGGATAATGCATAATCCTCGAGTTGGGCAAGAAGATTCTTAGCTCGGGACTGAGCCTTGCTAAACTTGCATTGGATCTCTAATAAAATATCATATTATGAACTAAAAATTATTTTTTAAAAAATCATGAGCATCATAATATCATGTTACTGTAGTTCATATCTGGCCCACTTCCTACCGATTCGGCAGGAATTTGTCTTTTTCACCTGGGGTGGACGGAAAGGTTTGAGATCCCCTGTTGGGATATTTTTCATTTAAGTTGGTCTAGTATTTTCGAAAAATGGGGTGGTAGCATTTTGAATTAGCCATTTGGTGGTTTCTTCACAACACCCCTCTCTCCTCTCCCTTTTTTGCGCTCAAAAAATGGAAAATAGATTTTTAGTGCGACGAAAAGGAAAACTTCCTCCTGCAACATTTTTCGACATCCCATGATGCACATGCATGCCCATTATGGACACATTATCACAAACTATGTCTTGATTCTAACCATAACATTTGTCATTTGATCTGAAAGTCATAAAACCTTGAATAAGATAGTCATTTTGTGAAGGTTGTTTTGAGACATAATCAATATACCAAGTTTGATATTTTCTTTCCAACTATGTCACATAATATGACACCACACAAAGGTTTCACATTGTTTTGATCATTTTTGAATTTTTTATGCATGTTTTAAACTATGATCAAAACAACGAGCATGAAGATTCTTATTCAACATAAATATCTAATATTTGAGTGTAGATAGATAGATAGATATTATTTTTCTTTAAATTTTGATATATTATTTGTATTTTTATAAATTTGAATGATTGTTTTATGATTTTTCTTAGAGTAAAAAATGTGATAAAAGGGAAAAAAGGACTTTTCCGTGTATACCGCGGAATACACACGGCAAAGGGTCGGCGAGGGCACACGACAAAGAGGCCATCGTCTGCAGCCATTAGCTCCTCCCCGTCAAGTGGACTTGTGGGGTCGCGGGTCCCACCTTGTTGCCGTGACGACACCTGTGTCGTGTGTTGCTGTTGACTCTGCCGAGTGTATTTTCTTTGCCATGTTTCCTTATGGGTCTTTGTATATTTTTTTTGCCATTTTCCTTTTCAGAAATTTACCGTGTTCGCGTACTTTGTTGTATGCTTTTTGTGTTACACACGACAAAGACAAACTTTGCCATGTTCTGGCCCATTGCAGCGACATTTTTTCCCGTAGTGACTTTGCAGCAGTTGTATGCGCATGGGCTTAGGAGTGTTTAACACCATAGGAAAAGTAATGGAATTGTAGCAGGAGGTTTTGAGCAGATGGAAATAAATCTCCAAAAGAGACTACAAGTGAATCTCTAGGAAAATATCTGAGGCAACCAAATTGTCAAAAATTTCCGTGAAGTTCGTTTGAATCAAGACTAATTAAATCCCGTAGCATCTCTGTCCTATGACTAATTATTAGCTAAAATAAGTTGTCGAAGAAAAAAAATAGATGAATCATTTAGGAACAAAAACCTCAGATATTTGGCTAGCTCTCCTTGATCAACCCAGGCACTACAGGAATGGATGTATATGCCGACGGCCGGGCGGTAGCTATTTTTCCTTTTCATTATTAATCTTAGAAAAATCATAACTAAATTATTCTAATTTGGAGAAATACAAATAATATATAAAAATTTGCAAAAAAAATAAGATGTATCTATCTACACTCAAATATTACACATTTGAAATAAAAATTAAGTGAAACATAAAACATAATATATAGTTCAAAACGGACATATAAAATTCAAAAATGATCCAAATAATGAGAAACCTTCCCATGGTGTCATATTATGTAATATAGTTATAAGAAAAAATATCAAACTTGGTATATTGATTAAGTCTCAAAAAAACCTTCACAAAATGACCTATTTTATTCGAGGTTTCCTGGCTTTCAGGTCAAATAACCAATTTTACGGCTAGAATCAAGGCATAGTTTGTGATAATGTGTTCACATTGTGCAAACATGTGCTTCATGTGATGGAGAACAATTTTGCAAGAGGAAGTTTTCCTTTTCGTCGTGCGAAAAAGCTATTTTCTATTTTTCAAGTGCAAAAGAGGACAGTTTTGTGAAGCAACCAACAAATGGCTAGTTCAAAATGATACCACCAAAAT
Organism: Avena atlantica; assembly: GCA_910589765.1. Lineage (NCBI taxonomy): Eukaryota > Viridiplantae > Streptophyta > Magnoliopsida > Poales > Poaceae > Avena > Avena atlantica. Next base: position 361,607,882 of record OU342733.1, read on the forward strand.
TTTCCAAAATACTAGACCACCTTACATGAACAATGTCCTAACAGGGGATCTCAAACCTTTCTGTCTATCCCTGGTAAAAAGATAAATTCCTGCTGAATCGGCAGGAAGTGGGCCAGATATGAACTATAGGTACATGATCTGATGCTCATGATTTTTTACAAAAATAATTTTTAGGTTCACAATATGCTATTTTATTAGAGATCCACTTCAAGTTTATCGAGACTCAGCCCTGAGCTAAGAATCTTCATGCCCGTTGTTTGACAAAGTTTGACGATAATTTAAAACGGGCATAAAAAAATAAAAAATGATCCAAACGATGCGAAACCTTCGCGTGGTGTCATATTATGTCACATAGTTAGAAGGAAACACATAAAACTTGTAATATTGATTATGTCTAAAAAAACCTTCACAAAATGACCTATCTCATTCGAGGTTTCCTGGCTTTCGGGTCAAATAACCATGTTATGGCTAGAATCAAGGCACAGTTTGTGATAAATGTGTACATATTGTGCATACATGTGCATCATGTGATGGTGAAGAATGTTGAAGAAGGAAGTTTTCCTTTTCGTCATGCCAAAAAGCTATTTTCCATTTTCCGAGTGGAAAAAACAGACAGTTTTGTGAAGCAACCACCAAATGGGTAATTTAAAATGCTACCACCATATTTTTCCAAAATACTAGACCACCTTACATGGATAATATCCTAACAGGGGGATCTCAAACCTTTCGGTCTATCCCTGGTGAAAAAAGACAAATTCCTGCCGAATCGGTAGGAAGTGGGTCAGATATGAACTATAATTACATGATATGATTCTCATGATTTTTTATAAAAATCATTTTTAGGTTCACAACATGTTATTTCATCAGAGATCCACTTCAAGTTTATCAAGGCTTAGCCTCGAGCTAAGAAATGCTCGCCATTCGACAAAGTTTGATGATAGTTTAAAACGGGTATAAGAAATTCAAAAATGATCCAAAAAATGCAAAACCTTCACGTGGTGTCATATTATGTGACATAGTTAGAATAAAAAATATCAAACTTGGTATATTTATTATGTCTCAAAAACCCATCACAAAATGACCTATCTCATTCGAGGTTTTCTGGCTTTCAGGTCAAATGACCAATGTTATGGCTAGAATCAAGGCATAATTGGTGATAATGTGTCCATATTGTGCATACATGTGCATCATGGGATGGAGAACAATGTTGCAGGAGGAAGTTTTACTTTTTGTCACGCCAAAAATCCATTTGCCATTTTCCTAGTGCAAAATATGTGCGGTTTTTTGAAGCAACCACCAAATGACTAATTCAAAATCCTACCACCAGATTTTTTAAAAATACTAGACCACCTTACATGGACAATGTCCTAACAGGGGGATCTCAAACCTTTTTTGTCTATCCCTGGTGAAAAAGACAAATGATTATCGAATCGGTAGGAAGTGGGTCAGATATGAACTATAGGTACATGATCTGATGCTCATGATTTTTTATAAAAATCAGTTTTAGGTTGAAAATATGCTATTTCATCATAGATCCACTTCAAGTTTATCAAGGCTCATCCCCAAGCTAAGAATCTGCATGCCTGTCATTCGATAAACTTTGACGATAGTTTAAAACAGGCATAAAAAATTAAAAAATGATCCAAACAATGCGATACCTTCGTGTGGTGTCATATTATGTCACATTGTTAGAAGGAAAATATCAAACTTGTAATATTAATTATGTCTAAAAAACCTTCACAAAATGACCTATCTCATTCGAGGTTTCCTGGCTTTCGGATCAAATAACCAATGTTATGGCTAGAATCAAGGCATAATTTGTGACAATGTGTCCATATTCTGCATACATGTGCATCATGTGATGGCGAACAATAATGCAGGGGTAAGTTTTCCTTTTCGTCGTGCCAAAAACCATTTTCCATTTTTCGAGTGCAAAAGACATACAATTTTGTGAAGCAACCACGAAATGGCTAATCAAAATTCTACCACCACATTTTCCCAAAATAATAGACCACCTCACATGGACAATGTCCTAACAGGGTATCTCAAACCTTTCGGTCTATCCCTGGTGAAAAACAAATTCGTGCTGAATCAGTAGGAAGTCGATCAGATATGAACTTACATGATCTGATGCTCATGATTTTTTGTAAAAATCATTTTTTAGGTTCACAATATGCTATTTCATCACATATCAACTTCAAGTTTAGCGAGGCTCATCCCATGAGCTAAGAATATTTATACCCGCTGTTCGACAAAGTTTGAGGATAGTTTAAAACGGGCATAAGAAATTCAAAAATGATCCAAACAATGCAAAACCTTCGCGTGGTGTCATATTATGTGACATAGTTAGAAGGAAAAATAGCAAACTTGGTATATTGATTATGCCTCAAAAAAACCTTCACAAAATGACCTGTCTCATTCGAGGTTTTTTGGCTTTCAGGTGAAATGACCAATATTATGGATAGAATCAAGGCATAGTCCATATTGTGCATACATGTGCATCATAGGATGGTGAACAATGTTGCAGGAGGAAGTTTTCCTTTTCGTCGCGCCAAAAAACATTTTCTATTTTTTTAGTGCAAAAAATGGATGGTTTTGTGAAGCAACCACCAAATGGCTAATTCAAAATGCTACCACCACATGTTTCAAAAATACTAGACCACCTTACATGGACAATATTCTAACAGGAGGATCTCAAATCCTTCCATCCATCCCTAGTGAAATAGACAAATTCCTGCCAAATCGGTAGGAAATGGGTGATATATGAACTATAGGTACATAATCTGATGCTCATGAGATTTTACAAAATTCATTTTTAGGTTAAAAATATGCTATTTCATCAAATATCCACTTCAACTTTATCGAGGCTCAGCCTGAGCTAAGAATCTTCATGCACGCCGTTCAACAAAGTTTGATGATAGTTTAAAACGGGCATAAGAAATTCAAAAAAGATCCAAACATTACGAAACCTTTGTGTGGTGTCATATTATGTGACATAGTTGGAAGGAAAAATATCAAACTTGGTATATTGATTATGTCTCAACAAAACCTTCAAAAAATGACATATCTCATTCGAGGTTGCCAAAAAGCGATTTTACATTTTTAAACGGGCAAATGAAATTATGTCTAGAATCATGGTATAGTTTGTGATAAGTTGATATTGACATCATATTTGGATTCCTCTTATTTTTCTGATCAATTTAGACATATTATTTGTCGAATTCCGATTTACGTATTTAAAGATATTAATTATTTCATATTAAATAGAAAATTACAAAAAAATCATTATATTTTTTTTGAATTAAATAATATTTTTAATTATTCATTGTTGTTTATTTAAATAATAATTTATAATTTTTAAAAAATACAAACATGTTGTTGGGGATATGCTAAATGTGTATCACCATTGCATGTCTCTAATCCAGATAACCCGGGTGTTCCACAGTTGGTAGCAAGGCCCATAGCCTGCTGGGCAACCCAGTTAGATGGATCTAGAAGGTCCAAGCCGGACAAAGGAAGGCTATGGAGGAGTCACCAGCGTACCCGGAGCCTTGGAGTGCAAGACACGTTAGACTAGTTGTGTACCGTGTGGAACTCTGTAACCTGTCCGGCTAGGACTTTACCTATAACCCTAGGATCCGGTGACTATATAATCCGGATCTGTGGGAGCCTTTAGGGAATGATACAACTCATACCTCGCACAGCGAACCGATCCCTGTAACTCGGCGTATTTCCATTATAGTGATTTATAGTAGGAGTAGGATTCTGCCACCGTCGTGGGATGAAACTGGGTAAGATGTGTTACCTCGTACCCGCCAACCTCCCGCCATACCCCACGTCTCTAAACACGCTTTGTGAGGACCCCTCCATGGAGTTATGTATGTGTGTTAGAGAAACGTCTAGGTCGCTAGCCTAAGCCATGCCTAATCATGGTGGAAACTCGCAGCATCACCATAATGACATCTACGAAGTTTTCTTCTTATAAAAAAAGAGACATATTGAAAAGAGGAAATAGAGAAAAAAGCACCATATTCCCATGGTAAATAAGAAGATTGCTGAGATGCTCGTTGTCTGCTTGCCTTGTCATTTTGATTATGGGATAGCTCCTGTATCATGTGTAAGGGGTACCCCGTTAGCGGTTCTCTATGATACACATGTACTTACTATGATAAGAACTTACAAGTGACTAAAGTTGATGAGGTGCGGCCCTCGTATTCAAGAGACATGATATTGCCAACTTATACTTTGTCAAGCATATACTCTATAGTTTGTTCACTTTAACCTTAATCACTTCAAGATGCTTATGATAGGGGCAATGAGGGCTGAAAGCTAACAAGTACCATAATTTTTGGAAGCTCTTTTTGAGACTTGAAATCCCTGCTTCCCTTTGAAGGGCCTTTCTTCCACCATTATATTGAGTTTCCGCCTTCTATCTTTAGGCACTATTTAAGAGAGCATAGTTGCCATTCTTAGTTCTATGTGCATTGTCCCAAAACTTATTGACTGGTGCATTTTGTTGATATTACTTGTTCTTGTTCTATTTGTATCTAGTCACTCTTATGAACTTTGAAGGTTTCCTATGCATCCATTTGCTACTCCATGAGGGACAAGCTGAAAGCCACTATGCCATGGTTTCTGTATGTGAAACAAACAAACATTTTTCAATGCATGTTATTCATGATATTTGTTTGTAACCTTTCATGTTACATGCATAGTTACTTTGTCTTACTGTTAGAACTCCATCTTCCATGTTCATGTTTAGAGTTCTTTCATCACAGCTTTCAATGCCTGCAAATGGTTTGATCTTGATTTTGATGGTGCATGTCACCTCAAAAATTATTCTTTTTATCACTTACCTACTCGAGGACGAGCATGAGTTAAGCTTGGGGATGCTTGATATGTCGGAAATGTATCTATAATTTTTTATGTTCCATGCTTGTTTAGTATCTACTTTGCTTTGATTTGTCTACACTTTAAGGTGTTTTATATGTTTTTTGGTACTAACCTATTAACAAGATGCCACAATGCCAGTTGCTTGTTTTCTTCTGTTTTTGGTTCCAGAAAGGAAAAAAATCAATATTCTCGGAATTGGACGGGACAAAAGCCAAAGACAATATTTTACCGTGGGGAACACGGAGCCAGAGTACGAGATGGAGGGGAGGCACCAGGGGCCACGCCCCTTGGCGGTGCGGGCTAGGGTTAGCCGCGCATGGGGGGTGTGACCATCCTGGCCGCCCCCTGTCTCGCCTCTTCGCCTATAAAGACCCCTCGATGCATAAACCCTAAGTACCTGATCAATATTCCACGAAACCATCTGTAGTCGCCACCACTATCGTCCCTAGACCGGGGGGTTATGAAGCTCTTCCCGGCACCCTACCGCGCCTGGGGGATCATCCCGGAGGTCTTCTTCTTCATGATGCCAGCCTTCGGTATGAAGCGTGAGTAGTTCCACCTTGGACTACGAGTTCATGTAGTAGCTAGATGGTTTTATCTCCTCCTTTGTGCTACCATGTTTAGATCTTGTGAGCTCCATTCATGATCAAGATCATCTATTTGTAATCATGCATGTTGTGTTTGCAAGGATCCGATGGATATTTAGATTACTATGTCATATTGATTAATGGTTTTGTCTTATTGATTCTATCATGTCTGTGTTGTTTGTGATCTTGCATGCTCTCCGTTTCTAGTAGCTATCTTGGCCAAGTAGATGCTAGTGACTCCAAGAGGGGGTATTTATGCTAGATAGTGGGTTCATGCCTCTATTTAATCTAAGGGAAGTGACAGAAATCTCTAAGGTTGTAGATGTGTTGTTGCCACTAGGGAGAAAACAACGGTCTCTTGTTCATGGAACAAGTTGATTGTTTACCTTACACACTTTGCTTAAAGGAGTTATCTATTGCTTGCAACTTAATACTGGAGGGGGTTTGGATGATAACCCGAAGGTGGATTTCTAGTCATAGATGCAGTTGGATGGCGGTCTATGTATCTTGTTGTATTCCCCAATCGAATATCATAGGATCATGAATGTCTAGTATTGCATTGTTATGCCTTGCTCAGTCCTGTCAATTGCCCTGTTGTAATTTGTTTACCCAGCATGCCATGTTTGTTTATCTTAAGGAGAACACCTCTAGTGAACTATGGACCCCAGTCCAATCTTTACCATTGATACATCTTCCACTGTTCCTATTTACTTGCTGCAAACCACTATTACCTTCCACACCATATAGTTATGTTGGAGATATGCCCTAGAGGCAATAATAAAAGTGGTTATTATTATATCCTTCTGTTTATGATAAATGTTTACGTTCATGTTATAACAGTATTAACCGGAAACATTAATACTTGTGTGATTTGTAAACTAAATTAGAGTCCCTAGTAAAGCCTCTATGTAATACTAGCTTGTTCATTAATAGATGATCATGGTTTCTCGATCATGAGCATTGAGATGTTGTTGACAACAAGATCATATCATTAGGAGAATGGTATGATGGACATACTCCTATAGATAAGCGTAGCATTAAGATCAAGTCATTTCAATAGTTCGTTTGCTATAAGCTTTCTGATACATAGTAACCTAATTCCTTCGACCATGAGATCATGCTAATCACCATCACCGGAAGGATGCTTTGATGACATCAAACACCACACCGTAACTGGGTGGCTATAAAGGTGGCATTGAGTGTTCGGAAAGTATGTGTTGAGGCACATGGATCAAGAGTGGGATTTGTCCATCCATATGACGGATAGATATACTCTGGTCCCTCTCGGTGGAATGTCATCCAATTGGCTTGCAAGCATGTGACTGGCTCACAAGGGATCACATATCACGGGAACGAGAAAAGAGTACTTATCGGTAATGAGGTTGAACTAGGTATGCAGAGATACCGACAATCAAAACCTCGGATAAGTAAACTATCGCGAGACAAAGGAAAATTGGTATCGTATGTAAGTGGTTCATTCGATCGCAAAGTAATCATAGAAATATGTGGGAGCCATATGAATTTCCAGATTCCTCTATTGGTTATTGATCGGAGAAGTGTCTCGGTCATGTCCGCATGATTCACGAACCATAGGGAGACACACTTAAGGATTCGACGTTGTTTAGTAGATATGGAATGATAGTAGGGATACCGAATGTTGTTCGGAGTCTCGGATGGGATCCGGGATATCACGAGGAGATCTGGAATGGTCCGGAGAATAAGATTCATATAAGGAAAGTCCGATTCCGGAGTTTGGAAAAGATTCCGATGTTTTCATCGGAGAGGTTCTAGAAGGTTCACCGATCTGGAAGGAGAATGGTCCATGATTGTGTCATGGGTAAGAGGAATGATTGGATCATATCCTAGGTCAATTGGTGTGGGAATTTGCAAAATAGAATTAAAGCTCTAAATTGAAAGTCAAACGGGAGTTTGAAAAGTCAAACTGGAACAATGGTTTCCTAGTAGAAAAAGCAACAAGTCCTTTTCTCAATCCAACTTGGGTTTGGGTTTGGATTCAAACCCACCCCTCCCAAGGCTGCCCCCTCTCATAAATAGAGGGGAGGGCTGCCCCAACACCACAAGCCCTAGCCCCTCTCCACCCGAGCCGCTGCCGCTCGCCGCCGCCGCAGGTCTGTCGCCGCCGCTCTAGCCGCCGCCAACATCTTCTCCTCCTCCCGGTGTTCTAAACCCTAGATCTCCGAGAAACCCTAATCCACCATAACTCGCACCGGTTTAAGCGAAGCCCTGGGGGATCTTCCCTCTACTTCCGACACCACGCCGTCGTGCTGCCGGAATCGCAAGGGAGAACTACAACCTCCGCTGCCTGCTGGAACAAGGGAGAGGAAGGTCTTCATCGAGTACCGAACGTGTGACCGACTGTGGAAGCGCTGCCGGAACGCAGCGCCGGAAGGATCGTCTACGCGATCTTGAGACCGGCAAGTGTACGACTACATCACCCACGAGAATCTGCTCTCATTAACCGCTTTGGATCTTCGAGGGTGAGTGCTTCTATCGACTCGTTGCTACAATCTAGTAGATAGATCTTGGCTTGTTTGTGTGCATGCAGTAGAATTTTTTTGTTTTCCATGCTACAAACCCCTACAGTGGTATCAGAGTCGTGTCTATATGTAGATCTGTTGCACGAGTAGAACGCAATGGTCATTGTGGGCGGTGGTGCTTTTATTATCAATTGCTTTTTGTGTACTTTGCATCTTGCGGTATGATGGGATGCGGCCCGGGCTAACCTTACATGACATCGTTCATGAGACTTGCTCCACGCTCAACATGAAACTTGTATTGCATAAGTGGCTTTGCGGGTGTCTGTCTCTCCCATCATAGTATAGATTCAATTTACAATGGGCACTTGATAGTTCAAGCATCAACGTTGTGGTTCTTGTTCGTAAGTTAGAACGACACTTATTGAAAGCCCCAAACCACGTAAAATATGGAAAGAAAATTAGAGGCGTCTAAATTTGTTTTGTAGGGGTGTGCAGTGATGTGATATGGCCATGATTGTGATTATATATGATGTATGCAATGTTCCTTATTGTAAGTTGGCAACCGGCAGGAGCCATATGGTTGTCTTTTAAATTCCATTAAGACCTGCGTGTCTATTCAAAGTAGTTGTAATAGTTGATGCTGGTGGACGACAACCATGAAGCGGCGCCATTGACCTTGACGCCACACCGGTGATGATGGAGATCATGATCGTGTTTAAAGATGGAGATCGGAAGCACAAGAAGAAAGGCCATATCATATCACATATTATGAATTGCATGTGATGTTAATCCTTTTATGCATCTTGTATTGCTTAGTTCACGATGGTAGCATTATAAGATGATCCCTCAAGCACAAAATTTCAAGTTTTAAAGTGTTCATCCTTAGTAAGCACCGTTGCTAAAGCTCGTTGTTTCGAAGCACCAGGTGATGATCGGGTGTGTTAGATTCTACGAGTGTATACAACGTGAGAAAGCCAGATTTGCTCATGCGGAAGCTAAGGTTTAATCTTGACGAGCCTAGCATGTACAAACATGGTCTTGGAACACGGATCACAGAAAGGTAAAGCATGAGTCATATAGTAGATATGATGAACATGTTGATTGTTTGCAATTGAAGCTACATCAACTCTCGTGATGATCGGTTTTGATGTGGTGGATTTGGTTCGTGTGATCACTAAAACAATTTGAGGGATATTGTTTTGAGTGGGAGTTCACCTATATTAATTTAACTATTAATTAGAACTCAATTTTTCATAAACTTAGTCTAAACTATTTCAAATATGTTGTAGATCAATGGCGGCCCCTACCATCAATTTTAATGCGTTCCTAGAGAAAGAAAAGTTGAAAAACAGTGGAAGCAACTTCGCGGATTGGTTCCGCAATTTGAGGATTGTCCTCAATGCTGGTAATTTGACCTATGTGCTGGATGCACCGCTGGGTGACCCACCTGCAGCTAATGCTACCAATGAGGTAAAGAATGTTTTCCTCGCTCGGAAGAATTAGTACTCCACAGTTCAGTGTGCTATCTTGTATGGTTTGGAATCAGAGCTTCAGAAAAGGTTTGAGAACCATGACCCACATGATATTGTCTGTGAACTCAAAATGATATTTGAGGCTCACGCGGCAGTTGAGAGTTATGAGGCTTCTGAAAATTTCTTTAACTGCAAGATGGAAGAGGGCACCTCCGTCAGTGATCACGTGCTTAAGATGTCTGGGCACGCAAGTAAACTCCAAAGCTTGGGTATAGTGATTCCTAATGCTTTGGGAATTCACCGTGTCCTCCAATCACTACCACCAAGTTAAGAGAACTTTGTGATGAACTACAATATGCAAAACATGGACAAGTCGTTGCCCGAACTCTTCTCCATGTTAAAATCTGCATAAGTGGAGATCAAGAAAGAGAACCAAGTGTTGTTGGTCAATAAGACCACCAAATTCAAGAAGCAAGGCAAGTCTAAGAAAAAGGGAAACTTCAAGAAGGGCGGTAAGAAAGTTACCGCGCCGGCGAAGAAGACCAAGGCTGGGCCTAAGCCTGATACTGAGTGCTTTTACTGCAAGGGAGAAGGTCACTGGAAGCGGAATTTCCCAAAGTACTTGGCGGATTTGAAGAACGACAACATCAAGAAGAAAGGTATATCCGATATACATGTTATTGATGTGTATCTCACTAGTACTCATAGTAGTGCCTGGGTATTTGATACTGGTTCGGTTGCTCATATTTGTAACTCGAAACAGGTACTGCAAAATAAACGGAAGCTAGCGAAGAACGAGGTGACGATGCATGTTGGAAATGGATCAAAGGTTGATGTGATCGTGGTCGGCACGCTACCTCTTCATCTACCATCGGGATTAGTTTTATACTTAAATAATTGTTATTTGGTGCCTGCGTTGAGCATGAACATTATATTAGGATCATGTTTATTGCGAGACGGTTACTTGTTTAAGTCCAAGAATAATGGTTGTTCGATTTATATGAGTAATATGTTTTATGCACATCCACCTTTGATAGATGGTCTATTTTTATTGAATCTCGATTTTGGTAATACACACATTAATAACATTGAAGCTAAACATTTGAAATTGAGCGATAACTCAAACTATATGTGGCACTATCGTCTTGGTCATATTGGAGTGAAGCATGTGAAGAAACTCCATTCCGATGGACTTCTTGAATCACTTGAAAGATGCGAAGCATGTCTGATGGGTAAAATGACTAAGAATCCATTTTCTGGTATGATGGAGCGAGCTGCGGACTTATTGGAAATCATACATACCAATGTGTGTGGCCCAATGAGTATAGCATCGCGCGGTGGATATCGTTATGTTCTTACCTTCACGGATGACTTGAGTAGATATGGGTATATCTATTTCATGAAACATAAGTCCGAAACTTTTGAGAAGTTTAAGGAATTGCAAAGTGAGGTAGAGAATCAACGTAATAAGAAATTAAATTTCTACGATCTAATCGTGGAGGTGAATATCTAAGTTACGAGTTTGGCGAGCATTTGAAGAAATGCGGAATACTTTCACAATTGACACCATCGGGAACACCACAGCGTAATGTTGTGTCCGAACGTCGTAATCAAACTCTCTTGGATATGGTTCGTTCTATGATGTCACTTACAGATTTACCGCTATCGTTTTGGGGTTATGCATTAGAAACAACTGCATTCACTTTAAATAGGGCACCATCTAAATCCGTTGAAACGACACCGTATGAATTATGGTTTGGGAAGAAACCTAAATTGTCGTTCCTTAAAGTTTGGGGTTGCGAAGCTTATGTAAAGAAGTTACAGCCGGACAAGCTTGAAGCCAAAGCGGAAAAATGCGTCTTCATAGGATACCCAAAGGAAACTATTGGGTATACCTTCTATCATAGATCCGAGGGCAAGATCTTCGTTGCCAAGAATGGATCCTTTATAGAGAAGGAGTTTCTCTCGAAAGAAGTGACTGGAAGGAAAGTAGAACTCGACGAGGTTGTTGAACCTTCTCTCGAACTTGCGAGTAGCGCAGCACCGGAAGTAGTTCCAGTGGCGCCTACACCAATAAGAGAGGAAGCTAATGATATTGATCATGAAACTTCGGTTGAAGTTTGTAACATCCCAAAAATACTAAGCTTGGATCATCAAATTCTAATCATCAAAATTAGGGTTAATAAAAACTTTGTTAAATAAAATTATGAATGCATGCATATGTGTATGCATGGATTTTGAATTCCTTTAAAACCACCTTGTTTGTTTGTTTCATTGCTTGTAAAATGTTTCTTAGGTGAAATGAACATAATCTAAAACATTTCCCACACTTTTCCTAAAGACAAGTAAATCAAAACACATATATGAAATGAATGGTCATTTTGGCCAATTTAACTCCCATGCCTACTTTGGCTGTCTCAAACTTTCAAAACCTAACAGAATTTTTTTTGGATCTTTGCACCCCTTGAATGTACTCATAACAAGGTATCAAGGCCCACTTTGTGATCATCCAGAAACTTTCAAATGCAGAGTTTAAATGACAATTCAAAATTGAATCTTTATCATTTGGGAAGATCCCACTTTTTCAAAAACCACTCAAACAAGCTCAACTTTCAAAACCCAAGCATCTGCAGACTCACCAGCACCAATCTTGCAAACCCACCAAAAATCTTTTCAAAATTCAAAACTTGATTTCATGCGGCCATTTCATCAAACAGGTTGCAGACACAAATAAAAAAAACATCAAAAACTATAGTGTGCAGTAAAATTGGCCTAACTTGTTCCCTAGTTAGCTCACACACAGCTCAGTAGATCATCTAGGAAGATTAGCTAAGGACTAGAACCCCTGTGAGCTTGCCATTGCCATCAATGGTGAACAGCCGAGCACCCCCTTGTCACCCCATTGTGGACAGCAGGCTAGAGGAAGAACTAGCCGTGCCAACCTTGTCTGGGAGGCAGCCCACCGTCCATCGCCACTCCCTGTCCACTGCTTGAGCCTTGCCAACCCCTGGACCATGCGCACAAGCCGCGCCCAGACCGCCAGAGACCATGACGAGCATGCCCCAGAGCACCACCCTCGACCAGCGTCCACAGACCGCGCGCCGCCCTCACCGCGTGCACACACGATCGCCATCAACCCAGGAGACCGCCAGACATCCCCGTTTGCCGCCCCGTGCCGCACAGCCACCACCCGCCGTCGAAGACGCCGCCTCTGCCGCGCAGAGCACTGCCCGTTCCAGACCAAACCACACCGCCCCATGCCTCGAGACCATGTCGTTGAGCATCACCAGGAGACACCGCACTGTCCCCTACCCTTGCCCATGCCATTAGCCGCCTGTAACCTCGCCCCCGACGAGCTCACCGTGCACCCCGACGGTCCCCTCGCTCGACTATATATAGAGGCCACCGCCGCACAATTTCTTCACACCATCTCACTCCCCTCTCCTCACTGATCGTGCCACACCATTCTTAGAGCAAGGCGAGCACCACCTCGCCGGAATTTCACCGGAGCCCGCCGCCTCTGGAGAAGAAGGGAGCCAGCGATTGGAGCCGCCCCAGGAGAAGCCACCGGTACCAGGAGATTCGCCGTCGTCGACTTTGTCGTTCGCCCGCCTCGCCGACCCTCGCCAGTACCCCGGCGAGCCCCCAGCACCCCCCACTGGCCGTGCTAGGTTTCGTTCTCGCCGGCGTTGTCTCGCGTCAACGAGGACCCTCAGCCGTTAGATTAGAACTAGATCGAACGATCCACGTCGCCCCATACCGCTTCGCCCAGCCCCGTGTCACTGACGAGTGGGGACACCCACTTAAGCAGCCCGTGGGAGCACTGCGCTTAGCAGGCCGGCCCAGCAACTTTTTCCACGCAGCCCAGTTATTCAAATTAAACCTTTTTCTATTTCAATTCAAACACACTTCTGTACCCAATTTCAAAAATCAACCCAGATCGATTCAGTGCACCAAATTGACTGAAACCAATTTTGTTGGAAAGGTCTGTAAATGCTGAATCCAAGCCCATTGGATTCAAGTCATTTGGATCTATAGATCACCCATGGTAAAAATAACAAGGCATAAGCTTTTCTGCATTCAAACATTTTTCAAATTTAAACCATAATAGCTTTTGAGTTGATTCCAACTCTCAAAAATCACATTTAACCATACCTTTCAGAATATATAAAAATATATAGGTTTACTTGCAGAAATATTGTTCAAGTAATAAAAGAATGCTACATAAGAATTTCTAGCCACTTTAATTAATTAAAATAAAAGGGTAAAACCTTATTAAATTGTGACACCACTTTAAATCACATTCCCATGGACTACAATATGTGGTGATGACATGTGTCAACAGGATCCCATATTTGGTTTGGAGAATATTAAATCTTAAGTAGTTTTTCAATGAGTATAAATTACTTTTCTAAGAAAATAAAAGGAATTAAATCAAGCCTTAACCTTGTAATGTTAGGGATGATGCTAGATAATCCATAGGACCCTTGTGTGTGATGATTTCAAGTAGTTAAGTATTGTTTGGTGATTGTGTACCTCGTATTTATTCATAGACGCTAGTACCAACCAAGGATACGAGGAGGAAGGAGGATACTACGAAGAAGAAGCCGAGGAGAACTTCAACCACTGATCTGCACAAGGCAAGCTAAAACTTGCAAGACACTCTACTTTAGCAAGCCAAATACTACTAGTGAATGTGCAAGCTAGCACTTGCAATTTAGCAAGCTTATACTGATATTGATGCAAGTTAACCCTTGCAAGATACCCTACTGATGCAACAAACCCATACTTGTTCTATGGTTACTATATGCCTACTTAAGTGACTAGTAGATACAGGAAAGATGCTGAAGGTTGCATAAAGAGCATAAAATTTGGCCTAAGTTAGCAATCCTGATATCATCCCAAGGCATAAGGTTGTACTTAGTTGAAACTCCACTAGTTACCATCCCTCATTAGTACTTACCCTCACCCGTAGATGGTAGTGCTAAGCATAAAACTTGATCAACTTTTAGATGGGAATACTTGGTGGAAAAATGGTTATGAAAACCTTGGAATGATGGATCGTTCTATTGAAATGTTTTGGACATGTGTTTCCAAACACTTGAGGATTTTGGTGATAAGAATGTTGAGGCATGAGCCTTAGCCCTTTATAAAACTGATGGTTGTCTAGATGCGATACCATTCCAATTTTATCATACAACCACAATACCTGAATATTGGGTAGGGCTTGACTGGAAACTTATATTCCTTAGTATTAGTTCCCTCACGGCCAAGGTCTGAGCTGAGGCTACCTTGTGAAGATTGTCCACCTGTGCAGTACCCAAGATGACAGTTGGTCATGGTTGGGAGGCCAAACTCACAGGAGAGGTGCTTGTACTAGGGCGTGTAATTGAAAGGTTAGGATTGATTATCCGCATACTGAGTATCGTGAATTCAGGATTTGTTCTTGACGGATGTATCGAGTGTTGTGGTGAAAGTGTACAATCTCTGCAGAGTGTCAAACTATTCGAATAGCCGTGTCCGCGGTTATGGACAGTTGGAGTGGCCATACTGTTCCCCCGTCAGACTTTTCAAAATGACCTGTGAAATGAATTGAGACTTTGACTTGACCACAACAGAGTTGTGATATGAAATACAAGTTCCCACTTAGGATTTATAAAATTGTGACTAGCCTTGCAACCTATAGAGATAAATCTGGCTTTTGCATAACAACCCTAGAGCCTAGTGTCCTATTATCCAAAAAACCCCTTTACTTGTTAGTATTAGTTTGCGAGTACTTAAAGAGTACTCATGGCTTTGTCCCTGGCTATTCCCATGGCCAGACTATGAAGAGGAGTACCTGGAGGATGGACCCCAGGAAGGTTACGACAACTAGGATCATCTCCCATCGTCAGCATTGCATGTGACCCCGAAGATGGAGCTTCGCCTACGCTACCGTTATTATTTCGTATTCCACTGCCTGAAGTTGTATTAAGAACTGGATCATGAGATCCCTATTTGTGTAAGAACTTATGTATCATTTGTAATGGATGATGTACTATGGTATCCAATTCTGTTATGTCTCGCAAAAATGGTAATCCTGGGATTGCGATGTATGGCATAACAGGCATCTACGATTGAAAAATCCGGGTGTTGACAAGTTGGTATCAGAGCCATCCTGACCATAGGAGACCCTAGTTAGAATGGACGTTTAAACCAAAAACTTATTTTCCAAAACTAAAGAAAACAACTATTTACAAAAAAATATTCTCATTCTTATCTCTTTGATTCTTTCATAAAAATTCATGTTCCTCAAAAACTCTTGCAAAATATCTAAAATTTTGGCACACTTGATCCCTCTGCTAATCTCCTCATCCTCTATTTTTATAGATGGATGTGAAGTACACCAAGTTTTACCAACTTGGGAATGGAGGAGACCTTATCTTTGAGAGGGATCTGGATCAGCTTTCGGAACTTCTGGAGCATCCGCACCCCGAGTTCTTTGGAGCTCAGCTCAATGATCAAGGAGGAGAAGATCTGCAGTGGCTAATTGTTGCAAGTCTCCGAGGAAAGATTGAACCGCCCACTGCGGAGGGAATTCAGTTTACCTTGAGGGAAAACAACTAGCTCGATGGACTTGCCAGAGCAATGCAGGAAGCTCTTTCCCATCTATGTGGGCAGAGCATCAATCAGATCAAGGGTACTCGCTTTGAGTTTTGCCCAAGGCGTGATGCAAGTGGACAACCACTGGAAGCCCCATACCACCCCGAGCTGAAGACTCAATTGGACCACCTTAGTATGATCGTCAGCAGGAGTTGGACAACTGCCGCGACTACTGCAACCACAAGTCGGCCATCATCAAGATGAAGGATCAGACCATAGCCATGCTAGCAAAGGATCGCAAGTCTCGCCGCTGTCAGCTCGACAAGAAGGAGCACATTAATTCGCCGCGTCATCGACCACAGCGGCGCAGGAGCTTCATCATCTTGGAGGAGACCATACACGAGAGAGACATGCAGTTGGAGGAAAGGGAGAATGCCGGAGAGGCTATTCGTGGAGACCCTTACTCCTATCTCAGCGATGACGATGATTTTCTGGAGGATCAGGCCATGGACTTCTTCACCGATGAGGATGATTTCGCCTTCATCGATGATGATGAAGATGATGAAGCCACAGACTCCGAGGAGTAGTAGCACTGAGCACTAGCGTAGTGAGTAGTAGTCGGTCCCACTGTATAGTAGATTCCAGAATGGTTCTTAAAACCATCTGTTTTTCTTTGTTGTGGTGTTAGTTGTACTATGTGCTATGAATGAATGAATGAAAAAGCAAGTTGCTAGAAAAAGCTGAGTCAAACCTTTAAAACTTTTCAAAGATCAAAAACCTTAGAAATTTCCCTCTTTTCTCATGATCTATCTCAATCTTCAGATGCCACGTGGAGGAAGTGGTTCAGCCCCGGACCCGATGTTGTAGATCCTGCAAATGTTGACTTCTGACCGCGAAGCTGAAAGAGCGGAACGTCAAGCCAACCTAGCCACTCTGCAACAGATAGACCAAATAGCCCACAACAACCAAGGCCACGGAAATCAGGACAACCATGGATCTAAGCTCAAGAATTTCCAGAATACCAACCCACCTATTTTCACCAAGTCAGAAGAACCCCTAGACGCCGATGATTGGCTGCAAACCATGGAAAACAACCTAGAAGTCGCCGGAGTGGAATCCAACGAGAAAGTCCTGTTCGCCACCCATTATCTAGCCGGAGATGCCAGGGCATGGTGGAACAGTGTTCGTGCAATGACCGGAGGCCAGATGATGACCTGGGAGGAATTCAAGGTCAAGTTTAGCAGAACCCATGTGCCACCAGGTTTGATCAAGAGAATGAGAGATGAGTTCAGAGAGCTGAAGCAAGGAAGGATGACTGTAGTGGAATACCGTGACAAATTTTTGTCATTAGCTAGGTATGCCCCGGACGAGATAGACACCGAAGCCAAGAAGAAAGAAAGATTCCTGAATGGTCTGCATGACGAGATGCAGACGGTGTTAGTCAATATCCCCTTTGCTGATATTGAAGCCCTTGTCGACTCTGCTATCCAGATGGAAGGAAAGATCAACCAAGCCAATGAGAACCGCAAGCATCGCATGATGCATCAACCCGGAACCCATCAGACCCTAAAGTATCGCCCCAACCCATCTCCAGGATTTGCCCCAAGAACCCACAGACCCCCGATGAACCTTCCAACCTATCCCAACCGTGGAAACCCTAGACCCGGAGGAAATCACAACAACCCCGACAACTCTAGCAATTTCACCCGTGCCCCACCCAAGTTCAACACCAACAATGCTACCGCCAACACCAAACATTGCCCCGAGGACTGGAAGCAATGTTGTGCCTGTCGCAGCCAAGGACAATTCACAAGTGACCTGTTATGACTGTGGAAATAAAGGCCACTATTCCAACGAGTGCCCCAGCAAGAAGAATGCTACAGCCCCCAATGCCAATGCCCCAGCTCAGCAGCAGCGTCGTGTCCAGCCAGGGAGAAGATTTGCCCCAGGGAATTCCCTCAATCGCAATGGCCGCCTTTTTCTCATGCATGCTGAAGAAGCTCGGGAAGCGCCAGACGTCGTGTTGGGTATGTTTTCTATTAATTCAGTACTTGCAAGAGTGTTGTTTGACTCTGGTGCATCGCATTCATTTGTCACCGAAAAATTTGCCTGCACTAGTAAAATTCAACCAACCAAACTGAAGCACGTTATGATTGTGCAAATTCCCGGATCAACTACCAAGGCTAGGCAAATTTGCAAAGCCGTCCCTATCCGAATCCATGGCATAGATTTTTATGCTAATCTAATAGTATCGGAACTCGAACTAAAGGTTTGGAAGTAGTACTAGGAATGGATTGGATGTCCAAACATAAGGATTGATTGACTGTGCTAAGAAAGCCATCACCATGACCAGTACCGCCGGAATATCAGTCGAGCATATATCTGAAACCTTACCTCGCCAATTCAAATGCAACAAGAGTATAGCCCACCCTACCATTGACCAAGTCCGGATAGTCTGTGAATACCCCGATGTATTTCCAGATGTTTTGCCCGGTATGCCCCCAGATCGGGATATCGAGTTTATCATTGAACTAATCCCGGAACGGACCCATAGCCCAGAGACCCTATAGTATGAACCCGTCAGAACTAGAAGAACTGAAGAAGCAACTGGATTCCATGCTAGAAATTGGATTGATTCAACCAAGTGCGTCACCATGGAAATCACCTGTCTTATTTGTGGACAGAAGGATGGAGGGGTAACCGTTTATGTACGGATTATCGGAACGTTAAATGATGTCACCATCAAGAACAAGTACCCCTTGCCCAAGATAGAAGATTTGTTTGATCAATTGACCGGTGCCAAAGTGTTTTCTAAGATTGATCTTAGAACTGGCTATCATCAACTCAAAATTCGTGCAGAGGACATTCCAAAGACTGCTTTTACCACCAGATATGGATTGTAGAGTATACAGTCATGTCTTTTGGATTAACCAATGCCCCCGCTTATTTCATGAACTCATGAATAGCTTTTTATGGACTTCCTGATAAGTTTGTCGTTGTTTTCATCGATGACATTCTGATTTATTCCAAATCAGAAGAAGAACATGAGCTACACCTAAGGACCATTCTTGGAACCCTTAGAGAGCATCAGCTATATGCAAAGTTTAGCAAATGTGAATTCTGGTTACAGGAGGTAGATTTCTCGGTCACATTGATCAGCCGGAGGAATTGCAGTTGACCCTGCCAAAGTGAAAGATGTAGAAGATTGGCAAGCCCCAACCACTCAAACCCAGTTCGTGCTTTTCGGATTGGCGGGATATTACCGCAAATCGTAGAAGGATTTCGAGTATCGCCAGACCCATGACCCAATGCTGAAGAAGGACAAGAAGTTTGAATGGACCGACAAATGTGAAGCGAGTTTTCAAGAACTCAAGAGGAGATTGATTTCAGCCCCAATTGGATCATGCCGGATATCACGAAGCCCTTCGATGTGTATTGTGACGCATCAAGATTGTCTCGGATGTGTGCTAATGCAAGAGGCAAAGTTATATCTTATCTATCCCGACCAATTTGAAGCAACATGAGCAAAACTACCCAACCCATGACCTCGAACTCGCAGCGCAGTAGTTCTAGCCCTGAGACATGGAGACATTCCTAATGGGAAACCGTTGTGAGATTTATTCGGATCATAAGAGCCTAAAGTATATATTCACTCAGAAGGAGTTGAATATGAGGCAGAGAAGATGGATTGAGCTATCAAGGATACAACCTGGACATTCACTATCACCCTGGTAAAGCCAACGTGGTAGCCGATGCCCTTAGCAGATTGCCGTGCCACTTGAACTCCATGATTTTGAAGGAGCAACCAAGTTTGCACAAGGAGATGGAAAATTTTCGAATGGAATTAGTAAGTGAAGGATTTTTGGCTAGCATAGAACTTCAGCCCACTTTGATCAGTCAGATTAAAGAGGCGTAGAAGGGAAATGCCAGTATCGACGGAATCAAGCGTCGTATAGGTACAGGCAAAGTACCCACATTCATCGAGGATGAAGAAGGAGTGTTGTGGTACAAAGGACGCCTTTGTGTACCAGCAGATTCGGAGTTGAAAGAAGTTATCTTGAAGGAGGCTCATGATACTCTTTATTCTATCCATCCCGGAGGAACTAAGATGTATCAAGATTGAAAGAGCAATTTTGGTGCATAAGATGAAGAGCGAAATCGGAAAGCTATATCGCCAAGTGTGATATATGTCAGCGAGTCAAGGCAGGACATCAAAGACCCGCTGGATTGTTGCAACCTTTGCAAATTTCGGAATGGAAATGGGATTCTATAGGAATGGACTTTATCACTGGACTACCTACTTCTAGTAGGGGAAATGACTCTATCTGGGTCATAGTGGACAGGTTGTCCAAAGTCGCCCATTTCTTGCCCGTCAAAACCACCTATCAGAGTTCGAAACTAGCGGAGTTATACATCGCTAGAATCGTTAGTTTGCACGGAGTCCCCAAGAACATAGTATCAGATCGAGGAACTCAGTTTACCTTGAGATTCTGGAAGAAAGTCCAAGAAGGTTTAGGAACCCGCCTAGATTTCAGTACCGCGTATCACCCTCAGACCGATGGACAAATGGAGTGAGTAAATCAAATACTCAGAGATATGCTTAGAGCATGTGTACTAGAATATGGATCCAAGTGGGAAGATTGTCTGCCGTTTGCAGAATTTTCATACAACAACAGTTACCAAGCCAGTTTGCAAATGGCCCCATTTGAATTCATGTACGGAAGAAAGTGTCGCACCCCTTTGAACTGGTCGGAAGTAGGAGAGAGTCAGATTTTCGGACCCGACATCCTCCGAGAAGCAGAAGAGAAGGTTCACAAGATTCGTGAGCACCTCAAGACCGCCCAATCCCGACAGAAGAGTTATGCCGACAAGAGACGTCGAGACCTCGCCTTTAATATAGGAGATTTTGTTTATCTAAAAGTGTCGCCATTGAAGGGAATGCAGCATTTCCAACTCAAAGGAAAGTTAGCCCCCAAATATATCGGACCTTTCAAAATTCTGAACCGTCGAGGAGAACTATCGTATCAATTGGAACTACCTGAAGAGATGTCAGCTGTGCACAATGTGTTCCATATCTCGTTACTTCGCAAGTGTCTTGAAGTCCCCAAGAAGACCAAAGTATTCAAGAATATCGACCATCGGACCATAGAGATCAACGATGACCTGACCTATCCCGAAGTACCCATCCGCATTTTGGAAGAAGCTTTTTGAACTACCCGAACCCGAAGCATCAAGTTTATCAAGATTCAGTGGAGCAACCACACAGAAGAGGAAGCTACCTGGGAGCACGAAGATCACATCAGGACGGAGTTTCCCGATCTCTTCAAATCCTAGGTAATCTTTTCGTCCTTTTTCAAATCTCGGGACAAGATTTTGTTTAAGGGGGGAAGGTTTGTAACATTCCAAAAATACTAAGCTTGGATCATCAAATTCTAATCATCAAAATTTGGGTTAACAAAAACTTTGTTAAATAAAATTATGAATGCATCCATATGTGTATGCATGGATTTTGAATTCCTTTAAAACCACCTTGTTTGTTTGTTTCATTGCTTATAAAATGTATCTTAGGTGAAATGAACATCATCTAAAACATTTCCCACACTTTTCCTAAAGACAAGTAAATCAAAACACATATATGAAATGAATGGTCATTTTGGCCAATTTAACTCCCATGCCTACTTGGCTGTCTCAAACTTTCAGAACTAACAGAAATTTTTCTGGATCTTTGCACCCCTTGAATGTACTCATAACAAGGTATCAAGGCCCACTTTGTGATCATCCAGAAACTTTCAAATGCAGAGTTTAAATGACAATTCAAAATAGAATCTTTATCATTTGGGAAGATCCCACTTTTTCAAAAACCACTCAAACAAGCTCAACTTTCAAAACCCAAGCATCTGCAGACTCACCAGCACCAATCTAGCAAACCCACCAAAAATCTTTTCAAAATTCAAAACTTGATTTCATGCGGCCATTTCATCAAACAGGTTGCAGACACAAATCAAACAAACATCAAACACTATAGTGTGCAGTAAAATTGGCCTAACTTGTTCCCTAGTTAGCTCACACATAGCTCAGTAGATCATCTAGGAAGATTAGCTAAGGACTAGCACCCCTGTGAGCTTGCCATTTCCATCAATGGTGAACAGCCGAGCTGTAACATCCCAAAAATATCAAACTTAGCTCAACAAAACACTAATCCTAAAGTTTAGGGTTAACAAAACCTTTTCTAAATCAATTCATGAAAGCATGTCTATGTGTATGCATGATTTTGAAATCCTTTAAAACCACTTTGTTTTGGTGATCCATTGCTTGTAAAAAATTTTCTTAGGTGAAAAGAACACATCTAAAACATTCCCCACACTTTTCCTAAAGAAAAATAAGTCAAAACCAATATATTAAGTGAATGGTCATTTTGACCAATTTAACTCCCATGCTTACTTTGGCTGTCTCAAACTTTCAAAACCTAACAGAAACTTTTCTGGATCTTTGCACCCCTTGAATGTACTCATAACAAAGTATCAAGGCCCCCTTGTGATCATCCAGAAACTTTCAAATGCATAGTTTAAATGACAACTCAAAATTGAATCTTCTTCATATGGGAAGATCCCACTTTTTCAAAACCCACTTAAACAAGCTCAATTTTCAAAACCCAAGCATCTGTAGACTCACCAGAACCAATCTAGCAAACCACCAAAATCATTTCAAAATTCAAAACTTTTCATGCGGCCATTTCATCAAACAGGTTGCAGACACAAATCAAACAAAACACAAAACACTATAGTGTGCAGTGATTCTTGCCTAACTTGTTCCCTAGTCAGCTCTCACACACCTCAGTAGATCATCTAGAAAGATTAGCCCAACACTAGCACCCTGTGAGCTTGCCATTCCCATTAATGGTGAACAGCCGAGCAACCCCATGTCACCCCAAAGTGGACAGCAAGCTAGGAGCAGCAGCAAGCCTAGCCAGCATGTCTGGGAGGCAGCCCACCGTCCCCACGCCACTGCCTGTCCCAGCCGCGAGCGTTGCCAAGCCCTGGACCACGCGCGCAAGACACGCCCAGACCATGCCGAGCGTGCGCCAGAGCGCCACCCTCGACCACCACCCACAGACCGCGCGCCGCCCTCACCGCGCGCACACACGATCACCATCGACCAGGAGAGACCGCCAGACATCCCCGTTTAACCGCCGCGCCATACAGCCACCCGCCGCCGTCGAGAACGCCGCCTCTGCGCGCAGAGCACCGCCCGTTCCAGACCAAACCACACCGCCCCATCACTCGCGACCATGCAGTTGAGCATCGCCAGGAGGACACAGCACCGTCCCCTACCCTTGCCCATGCCATTAGCTGCCTGTAACATCGCCTCCGACGAGCTCACCTTGCGCCCCGACGGTCCCCTCGCTCGACTATAAATAGAGGCCACCCCGCACGATTTCTTCACACCATCTCACTCCCCTCTACTCACTGATCGTGCCACACCATTCTTAGAGCAAAGCGAGCACCACCCTGCCGGAATTTCACCGGAGCCTGCCGCTGCCGAGAAGAAAAAGGAGCCAGCGATTGGAGCCCGCCCCAGGAGAAGCCACCGGTACCAGGAGGTTCGCCGTCGTCGACTTCGTCGTTCGCCCGCCTCGCCGACCCTCGCCCGTACCCCGGTGAGCCCCCCAAGCACCCCTCACTGGCCGCGCTAGGTTTCGTTCTCGCCGGAGCTGTCTCGCGTCGACGATGACCCTCAGCCGTTGGATTAGAACCAGATCTAACGAACCACGTTGCCCCATACCGCTTCGCCCAGCCCGTGTCACTGACGAGTGGGACACCCACTTAAGCAGCCCGCGGAGCACTGCGCTTAGCAGGCCGGCCCGTTAGAATTTCCCGCGCAGCCCAGCATTTCAAATTAAACTTTTTCTTTTTAAATTCAAACACACTTCAGTACCCAACTTCAAAAATCAACCCAGATCAATTTAGTGCACCAAATTAGATGAAACCAATTTGTTGGAAAGGTCTGTGAATGCTTAATCAAAGCCTGTTGGATTCAAGTCATTTGGATTTGTAGATCACCATTAGCAAAAATGACAAGGCAGAAGCTTTTCTGCATTCAAACATTTTTCAAATTTAAACCACAATAGCTTTTGAGTTGATTCCAACTCTCAAAAATCACTTTCAACCATACCTTTCAGAATATATAAAAATATATATAGGTTACTTGCAGAAATAATGTTCAAGGAATAAAGGAATGCTTCATAAGCATTTCTAGCCACTTTAATTAATTAAAATAAAAGGGTAAAACCTTGTTAAATTGTGACACCACTTTAAATCACATTCCCATGGACTACAACATGTGGTGATGACATGTGCCAACATGATCCCATGTTTAGTTTGGAGAATATTAAATCTTAAGTAGTTCTTCAATGAGTAGAAATTACTTTTTCTAAAATAAGAAGACTTAAACTAATCCTTAACCTTGTAATGTTAGAGATGATGCTAGATCATCTATAGGACCCTTGTGTGTGATGATTGCAAGTAGTAAGTATTGTTTGGTGAATTGTGTACCTCGTATTTATTCATAGACGCTAGTACCGACCAAGGCTACGAGAGAAGGAGGATACTACGAAGAGGAAGCCGAGGAGAACTTCAACCACTGCTCTGCACAAGGCAAGCCTAATACTACTAGTTGATTGAGCAAGCTAGTAACTATGCAAGCTTATACTGATATTGATGCAAGCTAACACTTGCAAGATACCCTATTGTTGCCATAACCCATGCTGTGACATGATTACTATATGCCCTAAGCGTATGTAACCATACCCACTTGCTAAACCAATCCTGTTTTATGGCAAGCTTTTTACTCTATTTCCTTATCAAAGTTTACTTAGGGGCTACCCAAGAAGTTTGGGTAGAGAGACTAGACAGTTGTGCTGAAGGTTGCATAAAGAACATTAAAAGTTGGCCTAAGCTAGAAACCTTGATATCAGCTTATGAATAAGGTTGGACTTAGTTGCAACTCCACTAGTTACCACCCCTCTATTAGTACTACCCCACCTGTAGATGCTAGTGCTAAGCATAAAACTTGATCAACTTTAGATGGGAATACTTGGTGGAAAAATGGTTATGAAAACCTTGGAATGATGGATCATTCTATTGAAATGTTTTGGACATGTGTTTCCAAACACTTGATGATTTTGGTGATGAAAATGTTGAGGCATGAGCCTTAGCCCTTTATAAAAACTGATGGTTGTCTGGATGCGATACCATTCCAATTTTATCGTACAACCACAATACCCGAATATTGGGTAGGGCTTGACTGGAAACTTATATACCTTAGTATTAGTTCCCTCACGGCCAAGGTCTGAGCTGGGGCTACCTTGTGAAGATTGTCACCTGTGTGTAGTACCCAAGATGACAGTGGTCATGGTGGGGAGGCCAAACTCACAGGAGAGGTGCTTATACTAGGGAGTGTAAATGGAAGGTTAGGATTGATTATCCGCATACTGAGTATGGTGAATTCAGGATTTGTTCCTGACGGATGTATCGAATGTTGTGGTGAAAGTGTACAATCTCTGCAGAGTGTCAAACTATTCGAATAGCCGCGTCCGCGGTTATGGACAGTTGGAGTGGCCATACTGTTCCCCCGTCAGACTTTTCAAAATGACTTGTGAACGACCTGAGACTTTGACTTGACCACAATAGAGTTGTGACTGGAAATACAAGATCCCACTTAGGAGTTATAAAATTGTGACCAGCTTTGGAACTTAGTAGTATAAATCTGGCTTTTGCAAAACAACCCTAGAGCCTAGTGTCCTATTATACAAAAAACCCTCTTTCCTGTTAGTATTAGTTTGCGATTACTTAAAGAGTACTCATGGCTTTGTCCCTGGCTATTCCCATGGCCAGACTATGAAGAGGAGTACCTGGAGGATGGACCCCAGGACGGTTACGACAACTAGGATCATCTCCCATCGTCAGCATTGCCTGTGACCCCGAAGATGGAGCCTCGCCTACGCTACCGTTATTATGCCGTATTCCGCTGCTTGATGTTGTATTAAGGACTGGATCATGAGATCCCTATTTGTGTAAGAACTTATGTATCGTTGTAATGGATGAAGTACTATGGTATCCAATTCTGTTATGTCTCGCAAAAATGGTAATCCTGGGATTGCGATGTATGGCATAACAGGCATCTAGGATTGAAAAATCCGGGTGTTGACAAGTTGGTATCAGAGCCATCCTGACCATAGGAGACCCTAGTTAGATTGGACGCTGAACCAAAAACTTAGTTTCAATACTCAAAAACAAAACTATTTACGAAAACTTATTCTCATTTTACCTCTTAAATTCTTTAATAAACCTCATGTACTTCAAAAAACTCTTGCAAAATATATAAAATTTTGACACACTTGATCACTTTGCTAAACTACTCCTCCTCTATTTTTATAGATGGACGTGAAGTACAGCAAGTTTTACCAACTCGGAAATGGAGGAGACCTTATCTTTGAGAGGGATCTGGATCAGCTTTCAGAAACTTTTGGAGCGCCCGCATCCCGAGTTCTTCGGAGCTCAGCTCAATGATCAGGGGGAGAAGATAGAAGATCTACAGTGGCTAATTGTTGCAAGTCTCCGAGGAAAGATTGAACCTCCCACTGCGGAGGGAATTCAGTTTACCTTGAGGGAAAACAACTGGCTCGATGGACTTGCCCGAGCAATGCAGGAAGCTCTTTCCCGTCTGTGTGGGCAGAGCATCAATCAGATCAAGGGTACTCGCTTGAGTTTTGCCAAGACGATGATGCAAATGGTCAACCACTGGAAGCCCCATACCACCCCGAGCTGAAGACTCAATTGGACCACCTTAGCTTCATGATGTATGATCGTCAGCAGGAACTGGACAACTGCCGTGACTATTGTAACCATAAGTCTGCCATCAGCAAGATGAAGGATCAGACCATCGCCATGCTAGCAAAGGATCGCAAGTCTCGCCGCCGTCAGCTCGACAAGAAGGAGCGCATTATTGCCCGTCTTCGCCATCGTATCTCAGCTTTGGAAGAGACCATCCATGAGAGAGACATGCAGTTAGAGGAAAGGGAAAATGCCGTAGAAGATCTTCGTGGAGACCCTTACTCCTATCTCAGCGATGACGATGATTTTCTGGAGGACCAGGCCATGGACTTCTTCACCGATGAGGATGATTTCGCCTTCATCGATGATGCGGAAGATGATGAAGCCACAGACTCCAAGCAGTAGTAGCACTGAGCACTAGCGTAGCGAGTAGTAGTCGGCCCCACTGTATCGTAGTTCCCAGAATGGTTCTTAAAACCATCTGTTTTGCTTGTTGTGGTGTGTGTTGTACTTTGTGCTATGAGTGAATGAATGAAAAAGCAAGTTGCTAGAAAACTTGAGTCAACTCTAAAAACTTTTCAAAGACCCAAAACCTTAGAAATTTCCCTCTTTTCTCATGATCTATATCAATCCTCAGATGCCACGTGGAGGAAGTGGTTCAACCCCGGACCCAATGTTGCAGATCCTGCAAATGTTGACTTCTGACCGCGAAGCTGAACGAGCGGAACGGCAAGCCAACCTAGCTACTCTGCAACAGATAGCCTAGCTAGCCCACAAAAAACCAAGGTCATGGAAATCAGGACAACCACGGATCTAAGCTCAAGAATTCCAGAATACCAACCCACCCGTTTTCACCAAGTCAGAAGAACCCCTAGACGCCGATGATTGGCTGCAAACCATGGAGAATACTTAGAAGTAGCTGGAGTAGAAGCCAACGAGAAAGTCCTGTTCGCCACTCATTATCTAGCCGGAGATGCCAGGGCATGGTGGAACAGTGTTCGTGCAATGACCGGAGGCCAAATGATGACCTGGGAGGAATTCAAGGTCAAGTTTAGCAGACCCATGTGCCGCCAGGTTTGATCAAGAGAATGAGAGACGAGTTCAGAGAACTGAAGCAAGGAAGGATGACAGTAGTGGAATACCGTGACAATTTTTGTCATTAGCTAGGTACGCCCCAGATGAGATAGACACCGAAGCCAAGAAGAAAGAAAGATTCCTGAATGGTCTGCATGACGAGATGCAGACAGTATTAGTCAATATTCCCTTTGCCGATATCGAAGCCTTGTCGACTCCGCTATCCAGATGGAAGGAAAGATCAATCAGGCCAATGAGAACCGCAAGCGTCGCATGATGCATCAACCAGGAACCCATCAGACCCCAAAGTATCGCCCCAACCCATCTCCAGGATTGCCCCAAGAACCAACAGACCCCCTATGACCCGTCCGAACTATCCCAACCGTGGAAACCCTAGACCGGAGGAAATCACAACAACCCCGGCAATTCTAGCACTTTCACCCGTGCCCCACCCAAGTTCAACACCAACCATGCTACCGTCAACCCCAATACTGCCCCGAGGACTGGAAGCAATGCTGTGCCTGTCGCAGCCAAGGACAAGTCCCAAGTGACCTGTTATAACTGTGGAAATAAAGGCCACTATTCCAACGAGTGCCCCAACAAGAAGAACGCTACAGACCCTAATACCAATGTCCCAGCCCAGCAGCAGCGTCGTGTCCAGCCAGGGAGAAGATTTGCCCCAGGAAATTCACTCAACCGTAATGGCCGGCTTTTTCTCATGCATGCTGAAGAAGCTCAGGAAGCGCCAGACGTCGTGCTGGGTATGTTTTCTGTTAATTCAGTACTCGCAAGAGTGTTGTTTGATTCTGGTGCATCGCATTCATTTGTCACCGAAGAATTTGCATGCACTAGTAAAATCCAACCAACCAAACTGAAGCATGTGATGATTGTACAAATTCCCGGATCAACCACCAAGGCTAGGCATATTTGCAAAGCCGTCCCTATCTGAATCCATGGCATAGATTTTTATGCTAATCTAATAGTACTCGGAACTAAGGTTTGGAAGTAGTACTAGGAATGGATTGGATGTCTAAACATAAAGGAATGATTGACTGTGCCAAGAAAGCCATTACATGACTAGTACCGCCGGAATATTAGTCGAGCATATATCGGAAACCTTACCTCGCCAATTCAAGTGTAACAAGAGTCTAGCCCAACCTACCATCGACCAAGTTCGGATAGTCTGTGAATACCCCGATGTATTTCCAGATGTTTTTGCCGGTATGCCCCCAGATAGGGATATCGAGTTTATCATCGAACTAATCCCCGGAACAGGACCTATAGCCCAGAGACCCTATAGTATGAACCCGTCAGAACTAGAAGAACTGAAGAAGCAACTGGATTCCATGTTAGAAAAACTCGGATTGATTCAACCAAGTGTCCCCATGGAGGTCACCTGTCTTATTTGTGGACAAGAAGGATGGAGGTAACCGTTTGTGTACGGATTATCGAAAGTGGAATGATGTCACCATCAAGAACAAGTATCCCTTGCCCAAGATAGAGGATTTGTTTGATCAGTTGACCGGTGCCCAGGTGTTTTCTAAGATTGATCTTAGAACTGGTTATCATAAACTCAAAATTCGTGCAGAGGATATTCCAAAGACTGCCGTTACCACCAGATATGGGTTGTATGAGTATACAGTCATGTCTTTTGGATTAACCAATGCCCCCGCTTATTTCATGAACCTCATGAATAAGATTTTTATGGACTTCCTGGATAAGTTTGTCGTTGTTTTCATCGATGACATTCTGATTTATTCCAAATCGGAAGAAGAACATGAGCTACACCTAAGGACCATTCTTGGAACCTTAGAGAGCATCAGCTGTATGCAAAAATTTAGCAAATGTGAATTCTGGTTACAGGAAGTAGGATTCCTCGGTCACATTGTATCAGCCGGAGGAATTGCCGTTGACCCTGCCAAAGTGAAAGATGTAGAAGATGGCAAGCCCCAACCACTCAAACCCAAGTTCGTGCTTTTCTCGGATTGGCGGGATATTACCGCAAATTCGTAGAAGGATTCTCTAGTATCGCCCGACCCATGACCCCATTGCTGAAGAAGGACAAGAAGTTTGAATGGACGAACAAGTTGAAGCGAGTTCCAAGAACTCAAAGGAGATTGATTTCCGCCCCAATCTTGATCATGCCGGATATCACGAAGCCATTCGATGTGTATTGGACACGCATCCAAGATTGGTCTCGGATGTGTGCTAATGCAAGAAGGCCAAGTTATATCCTATCTATCGCGACAATTTGAAGCAGCATGAACAAAATTATCCAACCCATGACCTCGAACTCGCAGTCGTAGTTCTAGCCCTGAAGACATGGAGACATTACCTTATGGAAACCGTTGTGAGATTATTCGGATCACAAGAGCCTAAAGTATATATTCACTCAGAAGGAGCTGAATATGAGGCAGAGAAGATGGATTGAGCTAATCAAGGATTACGACCTGGACATTCATTATCACCCTGGAAAGCCAACGTAGTAGCCGATGCCCTTAGCAGATTGCCGTGCCGCTTGAACTCCATGATTTTGAAGGAGCAACCAGTTTGCACAGGAGATGGAAGATTTTCGAATAGAATTAGTAAGTGAAGGATTTTTGGCTAGCATAGAACTTTAGCCACTTTGATCAGTCAGGTTAAAGAGGCGCAGAAAGGAAATGCTAGTATCGACGGAATTAAACATCGTATCGGTACAGGCAAGTACCCGGATTCACCGAGGACGAAGAAGGAGTTTTGTGGTACAAAGGACGCCTTTGTGTACCAGCAGATTCTGAGTTAAAAGAAGTTATCTTGAGGAGGCCCATGATACTCATTATTCTATCCATCCAGGAGGAACTAAGATGTATCAAGATTTGAAAGAGCAATTTTGGGGCATAAGATGAAGAGAGAAATCGGAAGCTATATCGCCAAGTGTGATATATGTCAGCGAGTCAAGGCAGGACATCAAAGACCCGCTGATTGTTGCAACCTTTGCAAATTCGGAATGGAAATGGGATTCTGTAGGAATGGACTTTATCACTGGACTACCTACTTCTAGTAGGGGAAATGACTCTATTTGGGTCATAGTGGACAGATTGTCCAAAGTAGCCCATTTCTTGCCCGTTAAAACCACCTATCAGAGTTCGAAGCTAGCAGAGTTGTATATCGCTAGGATCGTTAGTTTGCACGGAGTCCCCAAGAATATCGTATCGGACCGAGGAACTCAGTTTACCTCGAGATTCTGGAAGAAGGTCCAGGAAGGTTAGGAACCCGCCTAGATTTCAGTACCGCGTATCACCCTCAGACCGATGGACAAACGGAGCGAGTAAACCAAATACTCGAAGATATGCTTAGAGCATGTGTGCTAGAGTATGGATCCAAGTGGGAAGACTGTCTACCGTTTGCAGAATTTTCCTACAACAATAGTTACCAAGCCAGTTTGCAAATGGCCCCATTTGAATTCATGTACGGAAGGAAGTGCCGCACCCCTTTGAACTGGTCGGAAGTAGGAGAGAGTGAAATTTTCGGACCCGACATCCTACGAGAAGCAGAAGAGAAGGTTCACAAGATTCGAGAGCACCTCAAGACAGCCCAATCCCGACAAAAAGTTACGCCGACAAGAGACGTCGAGACCTCGCTTTAACATTGGAGACTTTGTTTACCTGAAAGTGTCGCCATTGAAGGGAATGCAACGTTTCCAACTCAAAGGAAAGTTAGCCCCCAGATATATCGGACCTTTCAAAATTTTGAACCGTCGAGGAGAAGTATCGTATCAACTCGAGCTAAGAAGAGATGTCAGCAGTGCACAATGTGTTCCATATCTCGTTACTTCGCAAATGTCTCGAAGTCCCCGAGAAGACCTAAGTGTTCAAGAATATCGATCATAGGACCATAGAGATCAATGATGACCTGACCTATCCTGAAGTACCCATCCGTATATTGGAAGAAGCTTTTCGAACGACCAGAACCCGAAGCATCAAGTTTCTCAAGATTCAGTGGAGCAACCACACAGAAGAGGAAGCTACCTGGGAACGCGAAGATCACATCAGGACGGAGTTTCCAGATCTCTTCTTCAAATCCTAGGTAATCTTTTCGTCCTTTTTCAAATCTCGGGACGATTTTTGTTTAAGGGGGAAGGTTTGTAACATCCCAAAATATCAACTTAGCTCAACAAAACACTAATCCTAAAGTTTAGGGTTAACAAAAACTTTTCTAAATCAATTCATGAAAGCATGTCTATGTGTATGCATGAATTTTGAAATCCTTTAAACCACTTTGTTTGTGTGATCCATTGCTTGTAAAATGTTTCTTAGGTGAAAAGAACATCATCTAAAACATTCCCCACACTTTTCCTAAAGAAAAATAAGTCAAAACCAATATATTAAGTGAATGGTCATTTTGACCAATTTAACTCCCATGCTTACTTTGGCTGTCTCAAACTTTCAAAACCTAACAGAAACTTTTCTGGATCTTTGCACCCTTGAATGTACTCATAACAAAGTATCAAGGCCCACCTTGTGATCATCCAGAAACTTTCAAATGCATAGTTTAAATGACAACTCAAAATTGAATCTTCTTCATATGGGAAGATCCCACTTTTTCAAAACCCACTTAAACAAGCTCAATTTTCAAAACCCAAGCATCTGCAGACTCACCAGAACCAATCTAGCAAACCCACCAAAAATCATTTCAAAATTCAAAACTTGATTTCATGCGGCCATTTCATCAAACAGGTTGCAGACACAAATCAAACAAAATACAAAACACTATAGTGTGCAGTGATTCTTGCCTAACTTGTTCCCTAGTCAGCTCTCACACACCTCAGTAGATCATCTAGAAAGATTAGCCCAACACTAGCACCCTGTGAGCTTGCCATTCCCATTAATGGTGAACAGCCGAGCAACCCATGTCACCCCAAAGTGGACAGCAAGCTAGGAGCAGCAGCAAGCCTAGCCAGCATGTCTGGGAGGCAGCCCACCGTCCACCGCCACTGCCTCCCAGCCGCGAGCGTTGCCAAGCCCTGGACCACGCGCGCAAGACACGCCCAGACCATGCCGAGCGTGCGCCAGAGCGCCACCCTCGACCACCACCCACAGACCGCGCGCCGCCCTCACCGCGCGCACACACGATCACCACCGACCCAGAGACCGCCAGACATCCCGTTTAACGCCCCGCGCCATACAGCCACCGCCGCCGTCGAGAACGCCGCCTCTGCCGCGCAGAGCACCGCCCGTTCCAGACCAAACCACACCGCCCCATCACTCGCGACCATGCAGTTGAGCATCGCCAGGAGACACAGCACCGTCCCCTACCCTTGCCCATGCCATTAGCTGCCTGTAACATCGCCTCCGACGAGCTCACCTTGCGCCCCGACGGTCCCCTCGCTCGACTATAAATAGAGGCCACCCCCGCACGATTTCTTCACACCATCTCACTCCCCTCTCCTCACTGATCGTGCCACACCATTCTTAGAGCAAAGCGAGCACCACCCTGCCGGAATTTCACCGGAGCCTGCCGCTGCCGGAGAAGAAAGGAGCCAGCGATTGGAGCCGCCCCAGGAGAAGCCACCGGTACCAGGAGGTTCGCCGTCGTCGACTTCGTCGTTCGCCCGCCTCGCCGACCCTCGCCGTACCCCGGTGAGCCCCAGCACCCCTCACTGGCCGTGCTAGGTTTCGTTCTCGCCAGAGCTGTCTCGCGTCGACGATGACCCTCAGCCGTTGGATTAGAACCAGATCTAACGAACCACGTTGCCCCATACCGCTTCGCCCAGCCCCGTGTCACTGACGAGTGGGGACACCCACTTAAGCAGCCGCGGGAGCACTGCGCTTAGCAGGCGGCCCGTTAGAATTTCCCGCGCAGCCCAGCATTTCAAATTAAACTTTTTCTTTTTAAATTCAAACACACTTCAGTACCCAACTTCAAAAATCAACCCAGATCAATTTAGTGCACCAAATTAGATGAAACCAATTTTGTTGGAAAGGTCTGTGAATGCTTAATCCAAGCCCGTTGGATTCAAGTCATTTGGATTTGTAGATCACCATTAGCAAAAATGACAAGGCAGAAGCTTTTCTGCATTCAAACATTTTTCAAATTTAAACCACAATAGCTTTTGAGTTGATTCCAACTCTCAAAAATCACTTTCAACCATACCTTTCAGAATATATAAAAAAAATATAGATTACTTGCAGAAATAATGTTCAAGGAATAAAGAATGCTTCATAAGCATTTCTAGCCACTTTAATTAATTAAAATAAAAGGGTAAAACCTTGTTAAATTGTGACACCACTTTAAATCACATTCCCATGGACTACAACATGTGGTGATGACATGTGCCAACATGATCCCATGTTTAGTTTGGAGAATATTAAATCTTAAGTAGTTCTTCAATGAGTAGAAATTACTTTTTCTAAAATAAGAAGACTTAAACTAATCCTTAACCTTGTAATGTTAGAGATGATGCTAGATCATCTATAGGACCCTTGTGTGTGATGATTGCAAGTAGTTAAGTATTGTTTGGTGATTGTGTACCTCGTATTTATTCATAGACGCTAGTACCGACCAAGGCTACGAAGAAGAAGGAGGATACTACAAAGAGGAAGCCGAGGAGAACTTCAACCACTGCTCTGCACAAGGCAAGCCTAATACTACTAGTTGATTGAGCAAGCTAGTAACTATGCAAGCTTATACTGATATTGATGCAAGCTAACACTTGCAAGATACCCTATTGTTGCCACAACCCATGCTTGTGACATGATTACTATATGCCCTAAGCGTATGTAACCATACCCACTTGCTAAACCAATCCTAGTTTTATGGCAAGCTTTTTACTCTATTTCCTTATCAAGTTTACTTAGAGGCTACCCAAGAAGTTTGGTAGAGACTAGACAGTTGTGCTGAAGGTTGCATAAAGAACATTAAAAGTTGGCCTAAGCTAGAAACCTTGATATCAGCTTATGATATAAGGTTGGACTTAGTTGCAACTCCACTAGTTACCACCCCTCTATTAGTACTACCCCACCTGTAGATGCTAGTGCTAAGCATAAAACTTGATCAACTTTAGATGGGAATACTTGGTGGAAAAATGGTTATGAAAACCTTGGAATGATGGATCATTCTATTGAAATGTTTTGGACATGTGTTTCCAAACACTTGATGATTTGGTGATGAAAATGTTGAGGCATGAGCCTTAGCCCTTTATAAAACTGATGGTTGTCTGGATGCGATACCATTCCAATTTTATCGTACAACCACAATACCCGAATATTGGGTAGGGCTTGACTGGAAACTTATATACCTTAGTATTAGTTCCCTCACGGCCAAGGTCTGAGCTGGGGCTACCTTGTGAAGATTGTCCACCTGTGTAGTACCCAAGATGACAGTGGTCATGGTTGGGAGGCCAAACTCACAGGAGAGGTGCTTATACTAGGGAGTGTAAATGGAAGGTTAGGATTGATTATCCGCATACTGAGTATGGTGAATTCAGGATTTGTTCCTGACGGATGAATCGAATGTTGTGGTGAAAGTGTACAATCTCTGCAGAGTGTCAAACTATTCGAATACCGCGTCCGCGGTTATGGACAGTTGGAGTGGCCATATTGTTCCCCCGTCAGACTTTTCAAAATGACTTGTGAACGACCTGAGACTTTGACTTGACCACAATAGAGTTGTGACTGGAAATACAAGATCCCACTTAGGAGTTATAAAATTGTGACCAGCTTTGGAACTTAGTAGTATAAATCTGGATTTTGCAAAACAACCCTAGAGCCTAGTGTCCTATTATCCAAAAAACCCTCTTTCCTGTTAGTATTAGTTTGCGAGTACTTAAAGAGTACTCATGGCTTTGTCCCTGGCTATTCCCATGGCCAGACTATGAAGAGGAGTACCTGGAGGATGGACCCCAGGACGGCTACGACAACTAGGATCATCTCCCATCGTCAGCATTGCCTGTGACCCCGAAGATGGAGCCTCGCCTACGCTACCGTTATTATGTCGTATTCCGCTGCTTGATGTTGTATTAAGGACTGGATCATGAGATCCCTATTTGTGTAAGAACTTATGTATCGTTGTAATGGATGAAGTACTATGGTATCCAATTCTGTTATGTCTCGCAAAAATGGTAATCCTGGGATTGCGATGTATGGCATAACAGGCATCTAGGATTGAAAAATCCGGGTGTTGACACGAGCACCCCCTTGTTACCCCATTGTGGACAGCAGGCTAGAGGAAGAACTAGCCGTGCCAACCTTGTCTGGGAGGCATCCCACCGTCCACCGCCACTCCCTGTCCACTGCTCGAGCCTTGCCAACCCCTGGACCACGCGCACAAGCCGCGCCCATACCGCCAGAGACCATGCCGAGCATGCGCCAGAGCACCACCCTCGACCAGCGTCCACAGACCGCGCGCCGCCCTCACCGCGTGCACACACGATCGCCATCAACCCAGGAGACCGCCAGACAACCCCGTTTGCCGCCCCGTGCCGCACATCCACCACCCGCCGTCGAAGACGCCGCCTCTGCCACGCAGAGCACCGCCTGTTCCAGACCAAACCACACCACCCCATGCCTCGAGACCATGTCGTTGAGCATCGCCAGGAGACACCGCACCGTCCCCTACCCTTGCCCATGCCATTAGCCGCCTGTAACCTCGCCCCCGACGAGCTCACCGTGCACCCCGACGGTCCCCTCGCTCGACTATAAATAGAGGCCACCCCCGCCCGATTTCTTCACACCATCTCACTCCCCTCTCCTCACTGATCGTGCCACACCATTCTCAAAGCAAGGCGAGCACCACCTCGCCGGAATTTCACCGGAGCCCGCCGCCTCTGGAGAAGAAGGGAGCCAGCGATTGGAGCCGCCCCAGGAGAAGCCACCGGTACTAGGAGATTCGCCGTCGTCGACTTCGTCGTTCGCCCGCCTCGCCGACCCTCGCCAGTACCCCGGCGAGCCCCCAGCACCCCCCACTGGCCGCGCTAGGTTTTGTTCTCGCCGGCGTTGTCTCGCGTCGACGATGACCCTCGGCCGTTAGATTAGAACTAGATCGAACGATCCACGTCGCCCGATACCGCTTCGCCCAGCCCCGTGTCACTGACGAGTGGGGACACCCACTTAAGCAGCCCGCGGGAGCACTGCGCTTAGCAGCCAGCCCAACAACTTTTCCCGCGCAGCCCAGTTATTCAAATTAAACCTTTTTCTATTTCAATTCAAACACACTTATGTACCCAACCTCAAAAATTAACCCAGATCGATTCAGTGCACCAAATTGAATGAAACCAATTTTGTTGGAAAGGTCTTTAAATGCTGAATCCAAGCCCGTTGGATTCAAGTCATTTGGATCTATAGATCACCCATGGTAAAAATAACAAGGCAGAAGCTTTTCTGCATTCAAACGTTTTTCAAATTTAAACCATAATAGCTTTTGAGTTGATTCCAACTCTCAAAAATCACATTTAACCATACCTTTCAGAATATATAAAAATATATAGGTTTACTTGCAGAAATATTGTTCAAGTAATAAAAAATTGCTACATAAGCATTTCTAGCCACTTTAATTAATTAAAATAAAAGGGTAAAACCTTATTAAATTGTGACACCACTTTAAATCACATTCCCACGGACTACAATATGTGGTGATGACATGTGTCAACAGGATCCCATATTTGGTTTGGAGAATATTAAATCTTAAGTAGTTTTTAAATGAGTAGAAATTACTTTTCTAAGAAAATAAAAGGAATTAAATCAAGCCTTAACCTTGTAATGTTAGGGATGATGCTAGATAATCCATAGGACCCTTGTGTGTGATGATTTCAAGTAGTTAAGTATTGTTTGGTGATTGTGTACTTCGTATTTATTCATAGACGCTAGTACCGACCAAGGATACGAGGAGGAAGGAGGATACAACGAAGAAGAAGCCGAGGAGAACTTCAACCACTGATCTGCACAAGGCAAGCTA
This sequence comes from Avena atlantica, assembly GCA_910589765.1. Taxonomy (NCBI): domain Eukaryota; kingdom Viridiplantae; phylum Streptophyta; class Magnoliopsida; order Poales; family Poaceae; genus Avena; species Avena atlantica. Next base: position 361,645,750 of record OU342733.1, read on the forward strand.
AAACTTGCAAGACACACTACTTTAGCAAGCCAAATACTACTAGTGAATGTGCAAGCTAGCACTTGCAATTTAGCAAGCTTATACTGATATTGATGCAAGTTAACCCTTGCAAGATACCCTACTGATGCAACAAACCCATACTTGTTCTATGATTACTATATGCCTACTTAAGTGACTAGTAGATACAGGAAAGATGCTGAAGGTTGCATAAAGAGCATAAAATTTGGCCTAAGTTAGCAATCCTGATATCATCCCAAGGCATAAGGTTGTACTTAGTTGAAACTCCACTAGTTACCATCCCTCATTAGTACTTACCCTCACCTGTAGATGGTAGTGCTAAGCATAAAACTTGATCAACTTTTAGATGGGAATACTTGGTGGAAAAATGGTTATGAAAACCTTGGAATGATGGATCATTCTATTGAAATGTTTTGGACATGTGTTTCCAAACACTTGAGGATTTTGGTGATAAGAATATTGAGGCATGAGCCTTAGCCCTTTATAAAACTGATGGTTGTCTGGATGCGATACCATTCCAATTTTATCGTACAACCACAATACCCGAATATTGGGTAGGGCTTGACTGGAAACTTATATTCCTTAGTATTAGTTCCCTCACGGCCAAGGTCTGAGCTGAGGCTACCTTGTGAAGATTTTCCACCTGTGCAGTACCCAAGATGACAGTTGGTCATGGTTGGGAGGCCAAACTCACAGGAGAAGTGCTTGTACTAGGGCGTGTAATTGAAAGGTTAGGATTGATTATCCGCATACTGAGTATGGTGAATTCAGGATTTGTTCCTCACGGATGTATCGAATGTTGTGGTGAAAGTGTACAATCTCTGCAGAGTGTCAAACTATTCGAATAGCCCCGTCGGCGGTTATGGACAGTTGGAGTGGCCATACTGTTCCCCCGTCAGACTTTTTAAAATGACCTGTGAAATGAATTGAGACTTTGACTTGACCACAACAGAGTTGTGATATGAAATACAAGTTCCCACTTAGGATTTATAAAATTATGACTAGCCTTGGAACCTAGTAGAGATAAATCTGGCTTTTGCAAAACAACCCTAGAGCCTAGTGTCCTATTATCCAAAAAACCCCTTTACTTGTTATTATTAGTTTGCGAGTACTTAAAGATTACTCATGGCTTTGTCCCTGGCTATTCCCATGGCCAGACTATGAAGAGGAGTACCTAGAGGATGGACCCCAGGAAGGTTATGACAACTAGGATCATCTCCCATCGTCAGCATTGCCTGTGACCCCGAAGATGGAGCTTCGCCTACGCTACCGTTATTATTTTGTATTCCGCTGCCTGAAGTTGTGTTAAGCACTGGATCATGAGATCCCTATTTGTGTAAGAACTTATGTATCGTTTATAATGGATGATGTACTATGGTATCCAAGTCTGTTATGTCTCGCAAAAATGGTAATCCTGGGATTGCGATGTATGGCATAACAGGCATCTAGGATTGAAAAATCCGGGTGTTGACAAAGTTACTATGGAACCTCGCAGGTCGACGAGAACTCGTACCACTCCTGATTGGTATGATCCCGTTATGAGTGTCATGTTGGTGGACAACACCGATGACCCTGCAACATATGAGGAAGCGATGATGAGCCTAGATTCCAATAAATGGCAAGAAGCCATGAAATCCGAGATTGGACCCATGTACGAAAACCAAGTATGGACTTTGGTGGACTTACCGGATGGCCGTAAGGCTGTCGAGAACAAATGGATTTTCAAGAAGAAAACAGATGCTGATGGTAATGTTACTGTCTATAAAGCTTGACTTGTCGCAAAATGGTTTCGACAAATTCAAGGAGTTGACTACGATGAGACTTTCTCACCAGTAGCGAAGCTAAAGTCTGTGAGGATTATGTTAGCAATCGCTGCATATTATGACTATGAGATATGGCAGATGGATGTCAAAACGGTGTTCCTCAATGGAGACATTGATGAAGAGTTGTATAAGATGCAACCCAAAGGTTTTGTCGATCCTAAAGATGCTAACAAGGTATGCAAACTTCAACGGTCCATATATGGATTGAAGCAAGCATCCCGAAGTTGGAATCAACGTTTTGATAAGGTAATCAAAAGCTTTGGTTTTATACAAACTTATGGAGAAGCTTGTATTTACAAGAAAGTGAGTGGGCTCTATAGCATTCTTAATACTATATGTAGATGACATATTGTTGATTGGGAATGATGTAGACCTTCTTAATAGTGTCAAGGATTATTTGAATAATAGTTTTTCAATGAAAGATCTTGGCGAAGCAGCTTACATATTAGGCATAAATATTTATAGATATAGATCGAGGCGCCTAATATCATTATCACAGAGTACATATTTGGACAAAGTTCTAATGAGGTTTGGAATGGAAGATAGCAAGAAAGGGTTCTTGCCCATGTTGCCCAATACGACCTTGAGTAAAACTCAAAGTCCTGCAACGACAGAAGATAGAGAAAGGATGAGTAAGACTCCCTATGCCTCAGCCATAGGATCTCTTATGTATGCCATTCTATGTACTAGACCCGACATTGCATATGTTGTTAGTCTGACTAGCAGATATCAAAGTGATACAGAAGTGGATCATTGGACAGCGGGTAAAAACATCCTTAAGTACTTGAGAAGAACTAAGGATATGGTTCTTTCTTATGGAGGTGATGAACAACTCGTTGTTAATGGTTACACCGATGCTAGTTGGAACACCGACCCGGATGATTCTAAATCTCAATTTGGATACATATTTACTTTGAATGGTGAAGTAGTTAGCTAGAAGAGTGCAAAGCAAAGCGTTGTGGCGAGATCTTCAACTGAATTGGAATACATAGTTGTTTCGGAGGCTTCACAAGAGGCGATATAGATGAAGGAGTTCATTACAGAGCTCGTTGTGGTTCCAAGTGCGTTGTATCCAATGTCTATCTACAGTGATAGCATGGGCTCCATAGCCAATGCGCAAGAACCAAGGTCACACAAGAAGCTGAAGCACATCAAGCTACGTTTTCACGCTATTCGAGAACATGTCCAAGATGGTGACATAAAGATTTGAAAAGTACACAGATATCTGAATGTGGCGGATCCGTTGACTAAACCTCTCCCGAGGGCAAAACATGACCAACACCAAACCGCCATGGGTGTTCGGTATATTACCATGTATTCTAGATTAGTTGACTCTAGTGCAGGGTGGGAGACTGTTGGAGATATGACCTAGAGGCAATAATAAAAGTGGTTATTATTATATCTTTGTGTTTATGATAAATGTTTACGTTCATGCTATAATAGTATTAACCGGAAACATTAATACTTGTGTGATTTGTAAACTAAGTTAGAGTCCCTAGTAAAGCCTCTATGTAATACTAGCTTGTTGATTAATAGATGATCATGGTTTCCCGATCATGAGCATTGAGATGTTGTTGACAACAAGATCATATCATTAGGAGAATGGTATGATGGACATACTCCTATAGATAAGCGTAGCATTAAGATCAAGTCATTTCAATAGTTCGTTTGCTATAAGCTTTCTGATACATAGTAACCTAATTCCTTCGACCATGAGATCATGCTAATCACCGTCACCGGAAGGATGCTTTGATGACATCAAATACCACACCGTAACTGGGTGGCTATAAATGTGGCATTGAGTGTTCGGAAAGTATGTGTTGAGGCACATGGATCAAGAGTGGGATTTGTCCATCCATATGACGGATAGATATACTCTGGTCCCTCTCGGTGGAATGTCATCCAATTGGCTTGCAAGCATGTGACTGGCTCACAAGGGATCACATATCACGGGAACGAGAAAAGAGTACTTATCGGTAACGAGGTTAAACTAGGTATGCAGAGATACCGACGATCAAAACCTCGGATAAGTAAACTATCATGAGAAAAAGGGAAATTGGTATCGTATGTAAGTGGTTCATTCGATTGCAAAGTAATCGTAGAAATATGTGGGAGCCATATGAATTTCCAGATTCCTCTATTGGTTATTGATCGGAGAAGTGTCTCGGTCATGTACGCATGATTCACGAACCGTAGGGAGACACACTTAAGGATTCGATATTGTTTAGTAGATATGGAATGATAGTAGGGATACCGAATGTTGTTCGGAGTCTCGGATGGGATCCGGGATATCACGAGGAGATCCGGAATGGTCCGGAGAATAAGATTCATATAAGGAAAGTCCGATTCCGGAGTTCGGGAAAGATTCCGATGTTTTCATCGGAGAGGTTCTAGAAGGTTCACCGATTTGGAAGGAGAATGGTCCATGAATGTGTCATGGGTAAGAGGAATGATTGGATCATATCCTATGTCAATTGGTGTGGGCATTTGCAAAAGAGAATTAAAGCTCTAAATTGAAAGTCAAACAGGAGTTTGAAAAGTCAAACTGGAACAATGGCTTCCTAGTGGAAAAAGGAACAAGTCCTTTTCTCAATCCCAAGGCTGCCCCCTCTCATAAATAGAGAGGGAGGGCTGCCCCAACACCACAAGCCCTAGCGCCTCTCCACCTGAGCCGCCGCCGCCAGCCGCAGCCGCCGCACCGCCGCCAGTCCGTCGTCGCCGCTCTAGCTGCCGCCGACATCTTCTCCTCCTCCCGGTCTTCTAAACCCTAGATCTCCGGGAAACCCTAATCCACCATAACTCGCACCGGTTTAGGCGAAGCCCTGCGGGATCTTCCCTCTACTTACGACACCACGCCGTCATGCTGCCGGAATTGCAAGGGGAGAACTACAACCTCCGCTGCCTGCTGGAACAAGGGAGAGGAAGGTCTTCATCGAGTACCGAACGTGTGACCGACTGCGGAAGCGCTGCCGGAACGCAGCGCCAGAAGGATCGTCTACGCGATCTTGAGATCAGCAAGTGTACGACTACATCAACCACGAGAATCTGCTCTCGTTAACCGCTTTGGATCTTCGAGGGTGAGTGTTTCTATCGACTCCTTGCTACAATCTAGTAGATAGATCTTGGCTTGTTTATGTGCATGCGGTAGAATTTTTTTGTTTTCCATGCTACGAACCCCTACAAGTTAATCCTTTGTTACAGCAACCGGTGAGATTGAGAACCTCACTGTTCATTGGGGCAAAGTCTTGAGTTTGTGTTGTGTAGGTCTCCAAGTTGCTAGCAACACCTTTGAGACATTTTCTTCCTCCTACTGGTTAACCTCGATTTCTTACTGAGGGAAGACTTGCTGCTGTGCTCATCACACCTTGTTCTTGGTGTTCCCAACGAAGCGCTACCAGGCGCCATCAAATCTCAAGGGCTTTCACCCTCTCTCTGGATGCATCGTGCCAGATTGAAGATAGTCACCATGCCGACGAAGTGTGATCGCTGCTTTCCAGACGCACGAGCGAAGCCGGCGGAATTGCAGTGATCTTCCACCAATATTTCCTGCACAGGGGTGGTTTGGGTGAGCCTTAAATTTTTCCGATCTAAGCCGGCAAACTCCAAAGAGAGATTCGACTTCGATCCTTCCACGAACGTATCCTGCTCATAGGCGGTCCGTGCGGGCCTTGATGATCCTCCGACTTCCAGGGAACTAGTGCCCGAGTCAGTTTCGCCGATGAAGAGGTGGATATCCCCGATTGGGACGATCGAGCAGTGGGTGGGGTTCGTCTTCGCCAGGATAAAGAACTTGTCGAGAGGTACGATCGGAACATTGCCAGAGAAGAGAACACAATCGATGGCTACGGTTTTGCCGATTCCCACGAAAAGCTTGGACCTCACCCGTTGTAGAGCTTGAAGCGCCTCTTGCCCCACGGTGGGCGCCAACTGTCGTGGTATTGCCAACGAGTACGCCATGGAGGGGTCCTCACAGAGCGTGTTTAGAGACGTGGGGGGAAGGCGGCAAGTTGGCAGGTACGAGGTAACACATCTTACCTAGGTTCAGATCGCACAACGGTGACGAAATCCTACTCCTGCTATAAATCACTATAATGGCAATACGCCGAGTTACAGGGATCTATACGCTGTGCGCGATATGAGTTATGTCGTGCCCTAAAGGCTTCTCTAGGTCTGGCTTATATAGTCACCAGACCCTAGGGTTACAGGGAAAGTCCTAGCCGAACAGATCACAGAGTCCTACACGAGTACCAACTAGTCTAATGTGTCTTGCACTCCAAGGCTCCGAGTATGTCGGTGACTTCATCGTAGCCTTCCGTTATCCGGCATGGGCCTCCCTTCTAAATCCTTCTATCTGGGCCGCCCAGCAGGCCATGGGCCTTGCTACCAATTGTAGGCAACCCGGGTTATTCAGATCAGAGACATGCAATGGTGACACCCATTTAGCATATCCCAACATGCAATGTGGAGAGGAATTTTGGATCCATCTCGATATGAGTTACAATATTCTAATGCATATCATCCACAGACGGACATTCAAAAAGAGCACGTGAATCGGTGCCTCGAGATGTATCTTCGTTCTATGGTTCATGACTTCCCGAAGCAATGGCGTCGTTGGGTCGCAGCAGCTGAGTTCTGGTATAACTCTAGTCACCATTCCTCTCTGACATGTTCTCCATTCAAAGCTCTATTTGGACGAGAGCCACATCTTGGTGCCGATGTTGCAATGGGACAGTTCTTATGTACCAACTAAGGATTTTGACTGGCTGGATCATACTACAGCACTACGTGCTCATTTGGCTCGTGTGCAACACTATTCAAGAAGCAAGTTGATCGCAATCGTACTGACAGGGAGTTTCAAGTTGGAGACCAGGTACTTTTGAAGCTCCAGCCTTATGCACAGTCCACTGTTGCAAATCGGCCGTACCCGTAGTTAGCCTACAAATACTTTGGCCCTTTTGCTGTGGAGCAGCGGATTGGTACATTGGCGTACAAGTTAACATTGCCAGAGGATAGCCGTATACATCTTGTGTTTCATGTGTCCTATGGGGAACCTTTTACACCTGATTATACACCGGTGTTCTTGGATCTACCGAAACCACCAGATCTCATAACAGCGGATTTGGAACCGGTAGCAATTCTGGATCGTCGTATGCTGAAGAAGAGCAATATGCCAATGGTGCAAGTTCAGATTCAGTGGTCGAATCTACCTACTTCAGCTGCTACATGGGAGGATTATGATGTCCTTCGTCAATGATTTCTAGAAGCAGCAATTTGGGAGGGGGCTTCATCTCAAGGAGGGTAAAATGTGACACCAGCAGCATCAGATGACTATGGCTAAGCTGATGTGTGATGTGTAAGTGCACGTGTGTTGTGACTCAGGTGGCGTGGGAGTTAAATACTGAAGGGAACTCTGTATTGGGTATCGATAAAATAGAAACTGAATTCCCATGTCTCACCTTCCTTCTCTGCTCCTCACCCCATCTGCTCCTCTCACCTCAACTCTTCTCAACTTGTATCCCAAAACGTGCGATCCCGATCACGACTTGATCGGGTCGTCACACCGGGCTTCGCCCGACGACCTCTGCCGGCGGGGGGTCTATCGGGGCGGGATTCTGGTGCCTTCGATCAAGCTAGACCTATATAGTTGTGAATATAAAACTGGAATTGGATTGGATTGAAAAATCAATGCAAAGTTGTTTAAGTAACCTTTGTGGGAAGAATGGGATTAGTTTCTGTTTAGCTGCATTTTGCACTGGATTCCCTATTGATGCTCATACACCTACGTTTTCTCATGACCTTCTACATAGTTTGAATGAACAATAACTCCTCGTATACATACAGCACACACCGGGTATTGCAAACGAGAGAACTGATTGCGCCCATCGAACTGATTGCAAACGAGAGAACTGTCGAGGAGATCGGCGGCGGCTGGTACGGGCGGGCCAGGACGGCGGAGGATGAGGAGGAGCAGTGGTGGGGCAAGCTGACTGGTGCTTCCGCGTGATCGATCTGCCGGCGCCGGCGCATTGGACATACACACGCGCGCGAGGCACAGCAGGGAGCACAACACCTGCCAGGGTAAATGCATACGTGTACCTGAGCACATGGTTCTGCTGCTTTTCGATCGGATCAGATAACACTACGCACTACACATTGTTTTTCTCAGCCTTGTAAATTGTCAATTGTTGTCTGCTATGTTAAGCTTCATGCACTAGCCAACGCAACCAAAAGTCCGAACTTCTCACGTACACGTATGACTCAAGAGGCCTATACGTGGACACACAGGGGTCAACAAAATTTTTAGAATAAATAGCGAAAGTCAGGACTCGAACTCGAGACCTTAGCTCTGATACCATGTTAAGCTTCATGCACTAGTCAATACAACCAAAAGTCCGAACTGATGGAAAGAGCTAGTGCAATTCACTTATATACTTCAACATGCTACTCTGCTCCGTCCCTGACGTACACTTGGCAATGCGTATATCAAAGCAGCCAGGCCAAAACTGCCCCTGGTTCACAGTTGTAAATTCTGAACAAAACAATCTCACGGAGTCCAGCAACAATTCCTCAGCCAATCGCCGGTGAATAGGTTCAGACTTCCCAAAAATAAATCACTCGCGCAAGCACAACAACGATATAGTGTTAGTTCGCATCAATCACTCAGTATCATGGTATACATACAGACATACATACATTACATACCAGTATACCACCGACAAGAATTTCAACATCTGATTCAGTTTGCAGTTGCAAACGAAAAGAACTGGTTCCCTCCATCAGTTGATCGAGAGTAGAGATCGGTCGTCGCGGCAGCATTATTGCACCACTTGTCGATCCCCGCCATGAATTCTTCCGCCTCTTTGGCCTGCCGCTCTTCTTCCCCGTCGTCGCCGTCAGCCAAAAACATTTCCAGCTCCTCTAGATCCCCTGATTCCCAGTCGGAATGAGGCCCAGCCTCTTGGGTGTTGTTCTCATCTTGATCCTTACTCTCCTCCTCTTGTGGCCCGAGAAGTTCTTCCCACGTGCAACTCATGTTGTCTTCAGCTTCAGCGGTTGCAGAACCCGCAGCAGCAGGCGCGAACGACCAGTCGGGACAATACTGGTACTCTTCCTCAGGTGCCGCGACGGGGGCGGCCATCCGCATCCTCTTGGAGCTCGACAGGTCGGCGGCGGAAACTGGTGCTGCAGGCCTCTTCTGTACGTGCGCTGCGGCTGCGCTCGCGGTCACGGTGAAAGCTTCTGGTTCTGGCACCGGCGGCTCTGCCGGTTCTTGGCGACGCGTCATGTACGCGGCGGATTCCTGGCGGGTGGCGGCAGGCGCTGACGGCGACAGGTGAATCTTGCACAGCACCATCTCCCCATCGGCGACGGCGGCCTCCGGCAGCAAGCACCGGTACTCCTCCATGACCCAGCCCGTGCAAGCATCGCCCTTCTTGAACGAAAGGTTCTTGACCTCGCCGACCTTGGCGCGCGCGTGGTTATAAACGCTCTTGGTCTTGTTCACCGTCCAGGTGCCGGCGCCCGCGACGCGCGCGCTCCGGGCGCGGCTCCCGTTCTTGCGCTTGCACGTCGTGAAGAAGAAGCGGTCGCCGCTGTGGATGGCCTGCGGCGCCGGGGCGTAGTGGTAGGCGAGATCCTTGGGCTCGCAGCTGTAGATGTCGGCGTGGTGGATGAGCTTCTCGGCGCCATGCAGCGTTGAGTCGCCGGCGATGAGGCGCGGCAGGTAGTAGGCGACGGCCTCCTCGGCAGAAGGAGCGAAGCGGTTGTACTTGTAGACGTCGTCCAGCCCGTCCATCTCCATGAATCGTCTGCTAGCTGTAGCAAACAGATGGAAGGAGGAGAAGCTAGACCTAATCGATGAATCGCAGAGGCTCGCTTCGTGAGTCTTCAAGTTTGGGTCATTACCAGGTAGGGATTACACTGGTATATATGGGCTAATAAGCACATGCCTGCGGCAATACGTATACGACTCGGTGGCGAACAACTATCCGAGTAGGACCCTATCTCCAGGAACGTAGTACACGCACCAGAAGCAGCTCGATGGATAGAAAGGGTTAATTTCCTAACTGACGGCAAGAAGAATGAATCAGCTCGCAAGATCGCGGCTGATGGTGAAACCAGCCCTTGCACTCCTCAGTGATCAAACCAGCCCTCCCAGAAAAAGAAGCAGCTTGTACGCACGTCTAGCTGACGAAGAAAAACCGTTCATTTCCTAATGATAACTGTCGGCCGTCGATAGGGTTTTTTGATAAAGAATATCAAGACGATACCAATTATGCCCACACTCGGCAACAACATAATGTTGGGAGCCATAGGTAGCTACTTCAAACTGTGTAGATACACAGGACCCAGGTGAAGACAAAAAATTCTAGGCTCAGGATCTCAATACTTATATATATCTCTAGAAACCCTTAGCATGGCATCATCCCCTAGTCAAACGGTGACCCAATGCAGCTTTCGACAACCTTTCAAAAAAAAAAAATGCAGCTTTCGACAACATTGACCTCACTAGTACCTGCAACATCAGTTGGGTTAGATTCTTTCAGATCGCATGTCCAGGTTTCTGAACATGACAACTCCCAGGCAGATATTATTCAAGAGCACAACACCAGGTGAAACGCAGTGCTGCATGTCACCACATCCATCACACATTCGGTTGAAGAAATACTGAAGCAAAGCCAAAAACATAATGGGCATGTTACCAAAACATAAACAAAAAAATATTGTAGGCAGCTGCGGCCAACACAGCAACGGCTGCCCGAACTCGCCTGCACGCCATGGAGCCACCGTCACTGTCAGGTGCCGTGGGGGAAAGTTTCCCGCTTGGAGGCGCTTGCCCTCTGCCAGCCATAGCTACTTCAGCTTGTCCCCGTAGCCTCCACAAAGTCTGCACAACCAAATCACTCAAATCGATCAAAAAGAGAAATGCAAGTACAAAAATAAAAATTATAAATAGGCAGGAAACTAGTTCACTCTTGCACAATACGTACACAGGAGCATGATTCCTATCAAGGTTAGTACTTGATAATTTTCTTGGTAATTTCACATAGAGCCTAGCCGAGCACGCCTACTAGCACTAGATCAGAGATATCATTTCAGCCAACAAATTCAAAATAATGCAGAATCAAATATCTCAAGATCAATTTTCACAGCAATAATATTACATCGAGTAAAATTGAATAATCGCGAACAACACGGCTAGAAGGCAAAGCAGAATAGCCACGACCAACACACATGTCTAAGTGAATAGCATTATTCCAGTTTAATTGGGAAGAATCACAAGATAAAGTCCAGTTCCACCACCCAATACAGAAAAATATGGATTTATTTTTAACACCCAAATCATCATAATTTTACCGTCTAAATTGCTATGATTGAAAGGGCATGTATGCCTCCATGTGTGGTTTTGGTAATTAATGACAATCTCTATGGACTAATGTGTAAATTGAGTTTCACTTGTAGGTTTGTCCATTGGCATCGCTTGGGCCATGTGTTGGTCTCAAGGTTGAAAGATTAAGAAATGTCCAAGGGCTTTATGCCATTGGAATCATGAAGAAAGAAGGAGCTTGAAGGTTGATCAAGACAAGTGCAAAGAGTTTCATCAAGATGGATCAACCTCAAGAAGGGATGAAGAAGGGCAAGCTCAAGATGTGCCATCTCTATAAAACCTCATGCTTGAAGATTGTCATCCTCGTGATTATGGAGTGATGAAGACAAGTTCAAAAAAGAAGTTTTCCCATGGAGTATGGGGAGCAATTTGCAAGTCCTCATCTTTATCAAGAAAGAGCAATCAAGAAAGGTGTTCCCACTTGAGAAGAACAAGACGGTCTACATTAAGTTCAAGTGGATTACTCAAGGCAAAGGTATGATCTTGATAGGGCTTCTCTTTTGCCGGTCTCGTGTTGTTGGGAGACCGGGTTTAGGATAGATAGTCGTACTATCAATAGGAGCTCTCAAGCGGGTGTCTCGGTCGCATTTTTCGGAGAGAGCTCAAACCTTTGCATTCATAACATCATATTTCTTGGTTGTTATTTGGTTCTTCTCCATGAGAGGATCTAGAGATTATGGTTATCATCATAACAATCTCTAGTTCATCAAATAAGGATTTTCCTTGCATATCTTATTGCATTCTTGATCGTGCGGATTTTTCCGGCTCCACACCTTAGGAGATATCTCACATATATATACTTGATATTTTCTCCCATGGTGCTATCCAATAATTAAAATTTTGTTGGGTTCTACTTGGTTTTATATTCCCAACAAAATTGGTTCCATCCCAATCGGAGTTTCCAAGCTCAACTTCTTGTGTTTTGGGTTTTGGAGGTTTTACCGGTTCATTGCTTCTAGAGTGGTCATACCTTTGTCAATTTGGTTTTATCCTTCCATGCTGGAATATGATGTTTCTTTGCATAATCTTGTAGAGATTTTCGTTCTCTTTAAAACAAGCCCAAGATCATAAAAACGGAGTCTGGAATCAAAAGTTATTGAAATTTTCGTGCAATGCTATCCTGCTTTTTTGCTTGAGCGGAAGTTCCGGCCCAAGTTTCGACCCAAGTTTCGGCCAGCTTCGGTAACTTGTGTTTCTATTTGCCGGAAGTTCCGGTGGGGGGCCAGAAGTTCCGGTGGTGCGCGAATCTGGCCCAAACGGTCAGTTTTTCCTTGTCCTATTTAAGGGGGGCTTCTTCCCCAATGGTTCCCCATCTTCTGAGCTCGTTTTTGCCCACCATTGTTGACCTATTTGAGCTTTCTTACTCCCTCTCCCTCCCATGATTGTTACGTATTTTTGAGGGAAAAGTGAGAGGAGATCTAGATCTACAATCTCCCCAAGTCAAATCCCTTCTTTGTGAAGGAATCATTGGGATCTAGATCTTGGAGAGTTTTGAGTTCTCCTCTTGTGTTCTTCCTCCCTTATTCTCCCAATAGCTTTTGTAGCTTTGTTGGAATTTGGGAGAGAAGGACTTGCCCTTGCATTTGGTGCATAGGTTTGAGTTCTCCTCTTGTGTTCTTCCTCCCTTATTCCCACAATAGCTTTTGTAGCTTTGTTGGAATTTGGGAGAGAAGGACTTGCCCTTGCATTTGGTGCATAGGTTTGAGTTCTCCTCGGAGATTCGGCGAGTACAAGCTTGTGGGCTTGTTACTCTTGGGTTCTTGGAACCCTAGACGGTTGTGTGGTTGGATTGTTGACCTTTTGTGGTCTTGTACCCTCTTGTGGCTTTGTTGGCCTTTTGTGGCGTTGTAGCCTTTTGTGGCTTTGTTGTTGGGGGCCTCCGATTGAGTTGTGGAGTTAGCACCAATCTTGTATGGGTTCGGTGACCGTCCTCAAGCGTCCCATAGTGGAGTGAGTGCCCGCCTTTTGTGGTGCGCACTCGGGAGAATAGGGTGAGCCTTTTGTGGCGTCGGTGAGTTGCGTGCTTCCGCATCCGGGGTGAGGCCTTGTGTGGTGTTGGGTGAGCATCGAGCCACCACACCTCGAAGTGAGCCATTTGTGGCATTCGGAGAGAATTGCGCCATCGCACCTCTCCAACGGAGACATAGCTTCTTTGGAAGTGAACTTCGGGAAACAAATCTTCATCTCCGTGTCCATCGATTATCTCTCAACCGAGCCCTTTACTTATGCACTTTATATTGTGATAGCCATCGTGCTTGAAGTATTTATATCTTGCTATCACCTTGTTGTGTGTATTGCTTAGCATAGGTTGTTGGTGCACTTAGGTGAACTTAGTGGCTAGGTTTTGTGCTCAATAAATTAAACGTTAGTTTTATTCCGCATTTACTTGAGCCTAAACCATAATATTTTTAAAAGTCTATTCACCCCCCCTCTAGGCGACTTACTTTGTACTTTTAATTGGTCAGAGCGAGGTCTCTCGCTTTTAGGCTTCACCGCCTCGAGAGTAAAGATGTCTCCTAGGGGTTTAGTGCATTCTCACACATTTACATTTGTTGGCACTCATTATGATGTTTGGCGTACTCACATGCTTAGTCATTTCCGAGCCATTGACCCAAATATTGAGCGAATTCTAGATATGGGCTTGTCTCCTCCTAAGGATCCCCAAAATCTATCTTTGGAGGAGGATACAAACTCTTATCTCGAAGCTCAAGCATATAATGTGATTGTTAATGTTGTGAGATTTGTAGTTCTTTCCTCAATCATGCCTTTCCGGAACGCTCATGATATATGGACCAAGCTTAAAGCAAAATATGATGTGTCCAAGCTTAATGAGGATTATTGTGTTCCCTCCACCTCCGGGCGCGATGAGTTCTCTTCTTCTTCCACTACACCAACATGTGAGTTGTCACAAGGTAATGATATGGTGAGTGGTGATAGAACTTGCAATGTAGATAGTGAGATTTCCATTCATGATCATTTGTCTCTATCTCATTGCAATTTTGTATCTTTGGGCATGAAAACTTGTAGGACCATATGTGATTTACATCCTAGTGTTGATTTCCCTTGCATATCATGTAGAAATTCCATGATTATGTCTCATGATGATATGCTTGCTTTGCCTTGTTGCCATGATAAATGTGCTTCTATTTCCTCTAGTACTTGTGTTGCTAACCATGTAGAGGAAATTGAAGAATGTGTGGGCCAAGGCAAGGTTGCGATTGGAGCTTCATGTGTTCCCCCATCATCACCTTCTCCCAATGTTCACTTGTGCCTCATGGATAAGGGTTCAAAGGTAACCTCTCCTTTGGATGCCAATATACCTCATGATGATGTGAATGTTGATCATGTAGAAGTAGATGATGATGTTGCTTCTTTAAAAGAGAAGGGGGGCTAGTCCTTCGTGCTCTTCATCCTAATAAAAATGCTTGCTCTACTTTCATTGAAATATTAACCTATGCTATAGAAAGTAGGCAACTTATTGATGAGCATGAGGATACTATTGACAAAATATGTAGTCTTGAGCGTGAGTATGCTAATGACATTTCAAACCTAAATGAAGCTCTTGAAGAGTAACAAACCACTAAGGAATCTCTTAAGGAGACCTTTTCTCTAGAGCTATCTAGAGTGAAGAAATCTCGTGATAGAGATCTTGAGGTGGCACGTTCCCTTAAAATTAAAAATGACGAACTTGAAGTTGCTTATGCTAAACTCTTTGAGGATTTTGAGCACCTCAACAATGGCTCTAGTGTCATAAAGGGTGAGCTCATCAAACTCACCGAGTCACATGATCAACTTAAAGCTTCTTATTATAAAGTTCTTTCCAAGTTGCCCTCATCTCTTTCTTTAAATGATGATGCTTGTGATACTAACTCTATTTCTTGTGAAGCATCTATCTTGAACAAGAATGTTGAGCTAAAGGCTCAACTTGCTTTGATAACTAGCAACTATGGGAAATTAGAAGAAAGTCATGCCAAGCTATCAAGCTCGCATGAGGATCTTCTAGTCTCCCATGGTAGGCTAAGGTTAGCTCATGAGGCCATTGTGTCAAAGGTAACATCTAGTGGGCCTCATGTGGACATTATCACTATATCTACTCCCAATGTTATATTGCCATGTGCTAGTCCTTGTAATTCATCCTCTCACAACCATGCTATATCTTGTGATGAATTGCATTCCTTGCCTTGTTGCTCTAACAATGAAGCTTCTACTTCCTCTAGTATTGTTGTTGATACTAACCATGTAGAGGAAATACAAGATCTCAAGGCTCAAGTCACTTTTTTGAAGAATGACTTGAAAAGGTGTCATGAAGGGAAGACCACACTCAAGAACATGTTGAGTGTGCGACGACCCCCAAGTGACAAGAGTGGGCTTGGATTCAACTCCAACATCAAGAACAAGCCCACTAACGTGTTGAAGCACAAGGGCAACAAGAAGAAGGGCCAAGGACAATTGAAGAATCCGGCCAACATTGTGTGCTTCAAGTGCAAGGAAGAAGGGCATCATGTGAGGGATTGCCCATTGAATAAGAAGCCTCTTAGTGAGAAGCAACGAGGGAAGCGTCCTCGAGCTCCTCCACAAGCTTAAGATGGGCCAGTTCCCAAGAAGCCTCAAGATCTTCTTCATGGTGCAGCTCCTCCCAAGAAGAAAGATGGAAAGAGAAGAACTTGCTACATATGTCGTGAGAAGGGGCACCTTTCTTCCTCATGCACCATGGGTAACTCCTTATCCTATCCTATCTTGATTGATGATGCTTATTCACTTCGTAAGGATGAGGGTGGCAATGTGTTTGCCAAATTTGTTAGTGCCCAAAGTGGTGTCAAGAAAAGAACCATTTGGGTGGCCAAGACTATTGTTACTGAAGGAAATATGCCCTAGAGGCAATCATAGAGATGATTATATTTCATATGTATCCATGAGTTATTGTAATGTTCCTTGAATATCCATATCAGGCAACTTGTATTGATTGGCAATTATGTGAATTGTTTGTGAAACTCTTTACTTATATGGTTATTTAAGAGTTGTCCCTAGTCGGAGTTCATGTGAGGACACGCGTGAATATTAGACTAGCACATCGATTGGTTGATGACTATGTTTCGCAAGTCATAGACATGGAGATGTCAAACCAATGATGTGGACACATGTTATGAACATGGGGTTGGACTGACCCAACATGAGACTGGCAATTAGTTGCAGCTCTCTCTCTACACATCGTGTACGTTTTGTCCTTAGACCTGAGATTGTCGCATATACTTGAGATGTGGATCGACCTACTTTGGGGCTATCAAACGATGCACCGTAACTGGGTAGTTATAAAGGTAGCTTTCGGGTTTGTCCTAAAACATGCTGCAAGGCATGGTCAATCAAGATGGGATTTGCTCCTCTCTACTTGAGAGAGATATCTCTGGGCCCCTCGAGTGATCGGATCCAGAAATGCATGGCCTTGCTACATATGGTTAAGAGTTAACCTAGTAAAGGGATTCCGAATCATGGTATCGAGAAAGGGAGGTCGGCTTGGAGCTAGACCAAATATCGTGAGGCAAAAGGAAAGACATGTACTAAACCTTGTGATGGTTCATCCGATATGATCTTTGTATGCGTTTAGGAGTTGCACGTCTTGCTAGAGGCCGCTACTAACTATTGACAGAATAAGTGTATTCGTGTCATGTCTATACACATATGAACCTATAGGGTCACACACTTAAGGGGCTGGAAGCCTAATGAGGATTGGATCCAAATTAGACAAGGTTTAGGCTACTAATGGGCTGCTAATGTAGAAGCCCACTAGGGATGCCTATATAAGAGAGGGTGGGGCGAGCTGGCCAGGGTTAGACAGAGATCATTCCACCCAGCCGCCACTCCTCACGCCTGTGTCGCGCGCGCGGACTTAGCAGTCCGGCGTCTGACGCTTCCACCCTGTACGTGTGGATACCTCGGAGGCGCTGCATCTGTAGCGTTTGGACGAGCCGCGCAAGGGGAGCTGCTCGTGGGACGAGAACAAGGAGGAGACACAGATCATCTGCACTGCCTTGACGCGCTTCATCAATTCCGCAATTGCGCATCTAGTGGTAATCCCGTGATCTATGACAACAGTATTCCTGGTTTACGCGGTAGAAAATTTTGATTTGCGCTAGTGTAGCCTACCCGTATCCCTGAAGTGGTATCAGAGCCGATGCTGTTCAGTTATAGGTTCGGGATGTTTGCATATGGTGATATGTAGATTGATATGAATGATGTGATTGTTTATATGGCGGTGGTTCAGGATTTATCTATGATCTTGCTTTCCGTGATCGTGATTCCGAGGTTGTCGAACGACTTACCCCTACCGGTTGGTTTCCACCATCGGGGTAGACATTGACGCATAAATCATGTTGAATCACACAAAGATCAATATGATTGATCAAATCGGAACCTAGATGTAAAATCGATGTACCGTGATCAAATGAGTTTGATTGAATCGGGACAGGAGTCGGTTTATGGTAAATTTGATTTGCCGATCAAAATCCTTAAAGAAAATTGTGAAGATTCGATCTCTCATTTTTCACGGGGGGAGACCCCCTAGACCCCCCTTAATCGTAGCCCCTTTTGTATCTCGTTAAGGTAACTAGGTGCTGCGATGTCACATGATCCGGTAGAATGCGATTCTATGCATAACTTGTTTTTGCAGGATGCATGTGATCAGTATGGCCCATATGTGTATGTGATGCATGTATGAAATTTATCATGACCTGCGTGTCGTGAGTAGGGCAACACGGCTGGAGCCATGTGTGTTGTCAATTATTGTAATGGCCTGCGTGCCAACTTGTGATGATCCAAATTCTATGTAATTTTGATTACTAGCTGTTAGGAGTAATAGCTTGTATTAGTTCTTGGAGGACTCATCACTTGGAGGATGGCTCACATGGAACATGAAGATGGAGATCATCATGGTGGACAGGTTCTATGGCGATGGAGATCACCATGAGAAAATGGGCCATACTGTGTCACATTTATGTGAATGCTACTATGCATGCTTAGATGATAGAAGTAGAACGATCCCTCACAAAGTTTAAGTTAAACCATGCCCTCCCAACCAAACCTTGCACCATCTTATGCCCTGTACAATCATTGGTGGGCCTATGAAATTAGGGTGCCGTGGTTTTCCTTGGCTGGATGGGTTTGTATCGGATACCTACACACATAAGGGTTGGTGAGCTTGACAAGGTCATCTTAATAGTTAAGGACCTTGGGGCATAAAGGTTGGGCGCCTAGTTTTGACATAGATATGTCACCCAACAACAAGAGTCATATGTGATATGATTAGCAAGTGTTGCTTACCGATTTACCTTGTCTTCTAGCAGTGATGCTAAAGCTCACTAGTCGACTTGTTAATTGTGGATCTTGAATCACTTACTATCAATAGAGGGATATTGATTTAAGTGGGAGTATATGCTATTAAATTGTTTAATATGTTTTACTCTTTCATGGTTACATGGCTTAGTATTTTGCATGTTTTCTGTTGTAGATCAATGGGACCGAACACTACATCAACTTTTTCTTTGTGTTCGATTCTTGACAAAGATAAACTAAATGGAACAAACTATACAGACTGGGTCCGTAACCTGAGAATTGTTCTCAGGTCTGATAAAAAGGAAACGGTTCTGGATACCCCAATCCCCTGCTGATAATGCATCTGCTGCCCTAAAGAATGCCTACAAGAGAGCATGTGATGATTCTCTTGAGGTTAGCTGTCTTATGCTTGCATGCATGGAACCTGAACTCCAAAAGAATTTTGAGGATCAGGATGCGTACGATATGATCGTTGCGCTTAAGGATATGTTCCAAGATCAGGCAAGGACTGAGAGGTACAATGTTGCCAAGTCCTTTGTCGAATGCAAGCTAGTAGAGGGAGCAGCTGTAGGACCCCATGTGATCAAAACGGTTGGTTACTGTCAGACTTTGGAAAAGCTTGGTTTTCCACTAGGCCAAGAGTTGGCCACTGACTTCATTTTGGCGTCTCTTCCATCCAGCTATGGGCAGTTCATTTCGAACTACCATATGCATGGGGTGGAGAAGGGCCTTAATGAATTATGTGGGATGCTTAAAACAGCAAAAAGTGACATGAAGAAGTGTGCAGGGCATAGCCATGTGATGGCTGTGCAGAACAAGCCTAGCTTCAAGAAAAAGGGTACTTCTTGGAATAAGAAGGGCAAGGCTAAGGATACGATCCCTAAGCCTGCACCCAAGCAAAAGGCTGGACCTGTAGAAGACACTGAGTGATTCTTTTGTCATGAACATGGCCACTGGAAGAGAAAATACAGCAAGTACCAGGCTTCTTTGAAGAAGAGTGGAAGTAAGAGTACTTCCCACTCAGATACGCTTGTTGTAAATGTTGTGGACATTCTTCTCGCTAATTCCTATGTTAACTCTGCGGTATTTGATACCGGATCGGTTGCTCATATTTGCAATTCGATGCAGGGGCTAATAAGGACTAGAGAAGTGCAGAAAGGCGAAGTGGATTTTCGCGTCGGAAATAAAGCAAGGGTTGCTGCATTGTTCGTCGGCGTCATGCAACTTCACCTTCCGTCAGGATTTATTATGGAGTTGAATAATTGTTATTACATTCCAAGTATGGGTCAAAACATTTTATCACCTTCATGTTTGATGAGGGATGGTTATTCATTCTCGAGTGCAAACAATGGTTGTGTAATCTCTAAGAATGATATGTTTATGGCTAATGCTCCCATTGTGAATGGGTTATTTATTTTAAATCTTGATGATGCATCTGTTTACAATGTTAGTGCTAAAAGGCTTCGGCCTAATGATTTGAGTCCTACCTATTTATGGCATTGTCGTTTGGGGCATATAAGTGAAAAGCGCATGAAGAAGCTCCATGGTGATGGTCTTCTAACTTCGTTTAATTTTGAATCATACGAGACATATCAAGCTTGTTTACTTGGAAATATGACCAAGTCGCCTTTTTCGGGTTTACCCGAGAGAGCGACAGACTTGTTGGAACTCATACATACTGATGTATGTGGACCAATGAGCACAACAGCAAGAGGAGGATATCACTACTTCATTAATTTTACTAATGATTTCAGTAGATATGGTTATGTCTACTTGATGAGGCATAAGTCTAAAACTTTTGAAAAGTTCAAAGAGTTTCAGAGTGAAGTAGAGAATCAACGTGGAAAGAAAATAAAGGCCTTGCGATCTGATCGTGGAGGTGAATATTTGATTCACGAGTTTAGCGATCATCTTAATGTTGGAATTATGCCCTAGAGGCAATAATAAAGATGTTATTATTATAATTCTTGTTCATGATAAAGTTTATATTCCATGCTAGAATTGTATTAAGCGGAAACTTTAATACTTGTGTGGTTTGTGAACAACACCGTGTCCCTAGTACGCCTCTATGGACTAGCTCATTGATCAATGATGGTTAAGGTTTCCTAACCATAGACATGAGTTGTCAATTGATAATGAGATCATATCATTGGGAGAATGATATGGTGGATGGACCCAAACAAAGCAGAGCAATTAGATCGTGTCATCGTGTTCGTCTTTGCGAAGCTTTTCCTATGTCAAATATTGTATTCCTTAGACCATGAGATAAAGCAACTCCCTGGTATCGGAAGAAAGCTTTGAGGTCATCAAACGTCATCCTATGAGAGGGTGATCATAAAGGTGTCTCTCAGGTGATCGGAAAGTATCTGTTGGGTTGTATGTATCGAGATGGAATTTGTCCCTCCCAGTCGGAGAGATATACTTCGGGCCCACTCGGTAATCGATATCAACACCGCTTGCAAGCATGTGGTTAAGGAGTTAATCACAAAGTGATATCGGATTACGGAACGAGTAAAGTACTTGCTGTGAACGAGATTGAACTAGGTATGACGGTACCCACGATCGAATCTCGGGCAAGTAAAATATCGCGAGACGAAGGGAATATATATATGGGATTGATTGAATCCTGGCATCGTGGTTCATCCGATATGATCATCGATGAATGTGTGGGAGTCAATATGGGTGCCCAGACCCCGCTGTTGATTATTGATAGAAGATCATGTCTGCATATTCTCCGAACCGCAGGGTCACACACTTAACGTATCTCGACGCTAGGAGATTGGATAATTGGTTTATGAATTTTTGTTCGGAGTCTCGGATGGGATCCGGGATATCACGAGAGGTTCCGGAATGGTCCGGAGAATAAGATTCATATAAGGCAGTGCAGTTTTTGGAGTTCGGAATTGTTCCGGGTTAATCAGTATTGTACCGGAAGCTTCTAGAACCTTCCGGAAGGGGACCAACGTGGCCCCACCTTCCGGGAGGGGGCATGGGCCTATGAGGGAGTGTCCTGGCCGCATTGGGCCAGGGGCACAAGGCCCCATAGGGCCCAACCGATTCTAGAGAGATTTGACTCGTTTAAATCTCGGGATAGAATTTCTAGATAAGGGAGAGTTTAAATCGTTTAAACTAGAGATAGGATTTCTAGATAAGGGAGAGTTTAAATTGTTTAAACTAGAGATAGGCTTGGAGGAGGGGCAAGGGCTAGCCGCCCCCCCCTCTATATATAGAGGGGTGGTGCGCCCCCTTCCCCCCACACACACCTTCCTCCAAGCCCTAGCAGCCTTGCTACCTTCCTCTCTCCCTCCCGACTGTTTGTAGGCGAAGCCCTGCAGCAGAAATTCTCCACCATATACACCACGCCGTCGTGCTGTAGATCCAATCTATCTCCCACCATACTCGCTGGTCCGAGGAAGGAGGAGACGTCGAGGTGCTGCACGTGTGCATCTCACGGAGGCACCGCCACTTGTGGTGCTAGATCGGATCGGATCGCGAGGAGGAGAAGTGAGTACGACTACATCACCCACGTTCCGACGAACGTTCCGCTGTGCGAATCTTCAAGGGTATGAAGATCTAATCCAATCTCTCTCGTTGTTTGCATCTCCTAGATTAGATCTTGGCTTTCCCTCTGTTCGCTCCGTAGAAAATTTTGATTTACTATGCCGCGAAACCCTTCAGTGGTATCAGAGCTAGATCTATGCGTAGATGTGTTTCACGAGTAGAACGCAACATGGCTGTTGCGGGCGTTGATGTTTTCTGTTGCAAGCCTCTTGTTTGTGTTCTTCTTATGACGCGGGATAGTGAGATTGAAGCGGTCCAGGCCAACCTTACGCGACGTCGTTCGCGAGACCGGCTCCGCACTTGACGTGTGGCTTGTTCCACACATGCGGCTGGTGGATGTCAGTTTCTCTCACTATAGTTGTCATGGGATTAACACTGGAGTTTGGCAACCATAATATCACCGCTGTGGCTTTCCGTAGGTAAGAATCGTTCTTAGCATCTACTCCCATAAAGCCACGTAAAACATGCAATAACAAAGTAGAGGCGTCTAACTTGTTTTTGCAGGGAGTGTTTTCTGTGATATGGTATGGCCCAAGATGTGATGTGTATATTGTATGCGATGATCATGTTTTGTAATGTTTCACGACTTGCATGTCGATGAGTACACAACCGGCAGGAGCCATATGGTTGTCTTTATAATTGTGTATGACCTGCGAGTCAACTTCTTATACGCCATGTAATAGCTTTACTTTATCGCTAAGGAGTTAGCAATAGTTGTAGTTGCTATTCGTGGTGGACGCAATCATGGTGGAGTGATGGAGATCATGCCGGAACGCACAAGATGGAGATCATTGCACGAAGATTGGCTATACCATGTCACATAAAGTTATATGCATGTGATGTTTATCCTTTTATGTATCTTATCATGCTTAGATCGCGACGGTAGCATTATAAGATGATTCCTCACTTAAAGATCAAGATAAAAACTGTGTTCTCCCCAAGTATGCACCGTTGCGAAAGTTCGTCGTGTCCAAGCATCACGTGATGATCGGGTGCTATAGACTCTACGCTCACATACAACGGGTGCAAGCCAGTTTTTGCACACGCGGAAATACTTGGGTCTAACTTGACGAGCCTAGCATGTACAGACATGGCCTCGGAACACAAGAACCGAAAGGTTAAGCATGAGTCATATGAATGATATGATCGACACTTCGTTGTCCACCATTGAAACCACATCACTTCTCGTGATGATCGGATTAGGTGTGGTGAATTTGGATCGTGTTCACTAAACAACTTGAGGGATGTTGAATTTAGTGGGAGTTCATCTAGTAATTTGATTAAGTTGAACTATTTATCATGAACATAGTCTAAATTGTACTTGCAAATACTGTAGATCCAATGGCCAAGTCCAACTTCAAATTCAACGTTTTTGCTGAGAAAGAAAAGCTTAGAAACAATGGGTCTAACTTCACCAACTGGTTCCACAATCTAAGAATCATTCTGTCTGGCGGACAAAAGGACTATGTCCTTGAGAAAGTGTTAGGTAACCCCCTGCTGCAACTGCGCCGTCTGATGAGAAAGCTGTCTATCAGTCGCGCAAAGATGATTATGGTGTGATTAAGAGCACCATGTTGTTTGCTATGGAACCGGAGCTTCAAAATCGTTTTGAAACCTATCCCGGGCCCTTTGAGATTCTCGAGGAGCTGAAAACCATGTTTCAGACTCAAGCCCGTTCTGAGAGATATGAGATCTCTGAGAAGTTCTTTAACTGCAAGATGGAGGAAGGGAGTTCCGTTAGTGAGCACGCCATAAAGATGTCGGGCTACACTCAACGCCTTGAGCAACTGGAATGCACGATTCCAGAGGAGCTCAAGACTGACAGGGTTCTGTAATCACTCCCTCCCAGCTACAAAAGTTTTGTAGTGACTCATAATCAGATTGGTTCCACTGATACGATCACCGAGCTCTTCGCAAAGCTGAAGGCTGCAGAAGTGGACATCAAGAAGGATAATCATGTGTTGATGGTCAACAAGCCCTCCTTTAAGAAAGGTAAGGGAGCAAAGAAGCCCTTCAAGAAGGGCGGCAGCAAGCGCAATGCCCCTGCTGAGAAGAAGCTCAGGTCTGGTCCCAAGCCGGACACTGGGTGCTTCTATTGCAAGGACAAGGGTCACTGGAAGCGCAACTGTCCGAAGTACTTAGCGGACAAGAAGGCTGGCACCATCAAAGGTATATTTGATATACATGTTATTGATGTTTTCCTTACTAGCCCTCATTGTAGTGCCTGGGTATTTGATACCGGTTCAGTTGCTAATATTTTTAACTCGAAACAGGAGCTACGGAATAGACGGCGGCTTGCGAGGGATGAGGTGACGATGCGTGTTGGCAACGGATCAAGAGTTGATGTGATGGCCGTCGGCACGCTCTCCTTAGTTTTACCTTCGGGATTAGTTTTAAACCTTAATAAATGTTATTATGTGCCTGCGTTGAGCATGAACATCATTTCCGGATCGTGTTTATTGCAAGACGGTTATTCATTTAAATCGGAGAATAATGGTTGTTCTATTTATATGAGTAACATCTTTTATGGTCATGCACCTCTTGTGAATGGTTTATTTCTTCCAAATCTCGAAAGGGATGAAACACACATCCATAACATTGAGGCTAAGAGATGCAAAGTAGATAGTGATAATACTACTTATTTGTGGCACTGTCGTCTAGGTCATATTGGAGTAAAGCGCATGAAGAAACTCCATTCTGATGGACTTTTGGAGTCTCTTGATTTTGAATCATTTGACACATGCGAACCATGCCTCATGGGCAAGATGATCAAAACCCCGTTCTCCGGTATGATGGAGCGAGCAACGGACTTGTTGGAAATCATACATACCGATGTATGCGGACCGATGAGTGTTTCGACGCGCGGTGGATATCGCTATTTCCTCACTTTTACCGATGACTTGAGTAGATATGGGTATATCTATTTAATGAAACATAAATCTGAAACGTTTGAAAAGTTCAAAGAATTTCAGAATGAAGTGGAGAACCATCGTAAAAGAAAGATTAAGTTTCTACGATCCGATCGTGGGGGCGAATATTTGAGTTATGATTTTCTCACGCATCTTAAAGCAAGCGGAATTGTTTCGCAACTCACGCCACCCGGAACACACACACAACGCAATGGTGTGTGTCTGAACGCCGGAATCGAACCCTATTAGATATGGTCCGATCGATGATGTCTCTTACTGATTTGCCGTTATCATTTTGGGTTATGCATTAGAAACCGCTGCATTCACTTTAAATAGGGCTCCATCTAAATCCGTTGAGACGACACCGTATGAACTGTGGTTTGGTGCTAAACCTAAGTTGTCGTTTCTTAAAGTTTGGGGATGCGAAGCTTACGTCAGGAAGTTGATGCCGGACAAGCTCGAACCCAAAGCGGAGAAATGCGTCTTCATAGGATACCCTAAGGAAACTATTGGGTATACCTTCTATCATCAGAACCGAAGGCAAAGTGTTTGTCGCAAAGAACGGTTCCTTTCTTGAGAAGGAGTTTCTCTCGAAAGAAGTGAGTGGGAGGAAAGTAGAGCTAGACGAGGTTATTGAACCTTCTCTTGAATTGGAGAGTAGCGCAGCACCTGAAATTGTTCCAGTGCCGCCTGCACCAACAATAGAGGAAGCTAATGACAAGGATCATGAAGCTTCGGACGATGCTGCTACTGAACATCGCAGGTCGACAAGGTCGCGTGCCCCTCCTGAGTGGTACGGCAACCCTGTCTTGACTGTCTTGTTGGTAGAAGACAGTGAACCTACGAACTATGAGGAAGCGATGATGAGCCCAGACTCTGAGTAATGACTGGAAGCCATGAAATCCGAATTGGGATCCATGAGCGAAAACCAAGTATGGACTTTGGTGGATCCTCCTAGCGACCGAAAGGCCGTTGAGTGCAAATGGATTTTCAAGAAGAAAATGGACGCGGATGGTAATGTTACCGTCTATAAAGCACGGCTTGTCGCAAAAGGTTTTCGACAAGTTCAAGGTGCTGACTACGATGAGACTTTCTCTCCCGTAGCGATGTTTAAGTCCATTCGGATTTTATTAGCAATTGCTGCGTTTCATGATTATGAAATATGGCAGATGGATGTCAAGACTGCTTTCCTGAATGGCAACATTGATGAAGAGTTGTATATGATGCAACCCGAAGGTTTTGTCGATCCTAAGGATGCTAGTAAAGTATGCAAACTTCAGCGTTCCATTTATGGGCTGAAGCAAGCATCTCGGAGTTGGAACCTTCGTTTTGATCAAGTGATCAAGAGCTTTGGATTTGTTCCAAATTGCTACGAAGCTTGCATCTACAAGAAAGTGAGTGGGAGCTCGGTGACGTTTCTGGTACTGTATGTGGATGACATATTGATTATCGGAAATGACATCAACATGCTTAACGATGTGAAGAGTTATTTGAACAAGTGTTTTTCAATGAAAGACCTAGGTGAAGCTGCTTATATATTGGGCATCAAGATCTATAGAGATAGACAAAGACGCCTGATAGCTTTAAGCCTGAGTACATACCTAGACATAGTTCTGAAAAGGTTCAGAATGGATAAGGCAAAGAAAGGTTCTGTGCCTATGTTGTCAGGTAAGATATTGAGCAAGGCTCAGTGTCCAACTATGGTAAATGATAGGGAAGCTATGAGCAAAGTGCCTTATGCCTCGGCCATAGGTTCCATCATGTATGCCATGCTGTGTACTAGACCGGATGTGTCCAATGCTCTTAGTTTGACAAGCAGATATCAAAGTGATCCAGGAGTGGAACACTGGACAGCCGTGAAGAACATCCTAAAGTACCTAAATAGAACTAAAGAAATGTTCTTAGTCTATGGGGGTGATGAACAGCTTGTCGTAAAAGGTTACGTCGATGCTAGTTTCGACACCGACAAGGATGATTCTAAATCTCAGACAGGATACGTTTATATTTTGAATGGAGGAGTTATGAGCTGGAGAAGCTGCAAGCAAAGCGTGATCGCGGGATCTACAGTAGAAGCGGAATACATGGCTGCTGCAGAAGCGTCAAGTGAAGGAGTTTGGATCAGAAACTTCGTCACTGAGCTTGGCGTGGTTCCAAGTGCATTGGACCCACTGGAGATATTGTGTGACAACACTGGCGCCATAGCACTCGCTAAGGAACCAAGATATCATCCAAAGACCAAGCATATCAACCGCAAGTTTCATATAATCCGAGATTATATAGCAGATGGAGATCTGAA
Source organism: Avena atlantica (assembly GCA_910589765.1). Taxonomy (NCBI): domain Eukaryota; kingdom Viridiplantae; phylum Streptophyta; class Magnoliopsida; order Poales; family Poaceae; genus Avena; species Avena atlantica. The sequence continues at coordinate 361,673,071 of OU342733.1, forward strand.
GATTAGCAAAGTACATACGGATCTGAATGTCGCAGATCCATTGACTAAACCTCTTCCACGTGTAAAACATGATCAACACCTCAGTGCCATGGGTGTGAGATTGTTTGCCAGATGTAAACTAGATTATTGACTCTAGTGCAAGTGGGAGACTGTTTGGAATTATGCCCTAGAGGCAATAATAAAGATGTTATTATTATAATTCTTGTTCATGATAAAGTTTATATTCCATGCTAGAATTGTATTAAGCGGAAACTTTAATACTTGTGTGGTTTGTGAACAACACCGTGTCCCTAGTACGCCTCTATGGACTAGCTCATTGATCAATGATGGTTAAGGTTTCCTAACCATAGACATGAGTTGTCAATTGATAATGAGATCATATCATTGGAGAATGATATGGTGGATAGACCCAAACAAAGCAGAGCAATTAGATCGTGTCATCGTGTTCATCTTTGCGAAGCTTTTCCTATGTCAAATATTGTATTCCTTAGACCATGAGATAATGCAACTCCCTGGTATCGGAAGAAAGCTTTGAGGTCATCAAACGTCATCCTATGAGAGGGTGATCATAAAGGTGTCTCTCAGGTGATCGGAAAGTATCTGTTGGGTTGTATGTATCGAGATGGAATTTGTCCCTCCCAAGTCGGAGAGATATACTTCGGGCCCACTCGGTAATCGATATCAACACCGCTTGCAAGCATGTGGTTAAGGAGTTAATCACAAAGTGATATCGGATTACGGAACGAGTAAAGTACTTGCTGTGAACGAGATTGAACTAGGTATGACGGTACGGACGATCGAATCTCGGGCAAGTAAAATATCATGAGACGAAGGGAATATATATATGGGATTGATTGAATCCTGGCATCGTGGTTCATCCGATATGATCATCGATGAATGTGTGGGAGTCAATATGGGTGCCCAGACCCCGCTGTTGATTATTGATAGAAGATCATGTCTGCATATTCTCGAACCCGCAGGGTCACACACTTAACTTATCTCGACGCTAGGATAGATTGGATAATTGGTTTATGAATTTTTGTTCGGAGTCTTGGATGGGATCCGGGATATCACGAGAGGTTCCGGAATGGTCCGGAGAATAAGATTCATATAAGGCAGTGCAGTTTTTGGAGTTCGGAATTGTTCCGGGTTAATCAGTATTGTATCGGAAGCTTCTAGAACCTTCCGGAAGGGGACCAACGTGGCCCCACCTTCCGGGAGGGGGCATGGGCCTATGAGGGAGTGTCCTGGCCGCATTGGGCCAGGGGCACAAGGCCCCATAGGGCCCAGCCGATTCTAGAGAGATTTGACTCGTTTAAATCTCGGGATAGAATTTCTAGATAAGGGAGAGTTTAAATCGTTTAAACTAGAGATAGGATTTCTAGATAAGGGAGAGTTTAAATTGTTTAAACTAGAGATAGGCTTGGAGGAGGGGCAAGGGCTGGCCGCCCCCCTCTATATATAGAGGGGTGGTGCGCCCCTTTCCCCCCACACACACCTTCCTCCAAGCCTTAGCAGCCTTGCTACCTTCCTCTCTCCCTCCCGATTTTGTAGGCGAAGCCCTGCAGCAGAAATTCTCCACCATATACACCACGCCGTCGTGCTGTAGATCCAATCTATCTCCCACCATACTCGCTGGTCCGAGGAAGGAGGAGACGTCGAGGTGCTGCACGTGTGCATCTCACGGAGGCACCGCCACTTGTGGTGCTAGATCGGATCGGATCGCGAGGAGGAGAAGCGAGTACGACTACATCACCCACGTTCCGACGAACGTTCCGCTGTGCGAATCTTCAAGGGTATGAAGTTCTAATCCAATCTCTCTCGTTGTTTGCATCTCCTAGATTAGATCTTGGCTTTCCCTCTGTTCGCTCCGTAGAAAATTTTGATTTACTATGCCGCGAAACCCTTCACTTAAGAGTTGCGGAATTGTTCCACAACGTACGCTGCCCGGAACACCTCAAAGGAACGGGGTCTCCGAACGACGTAATCGAACTTTGTTGGACATGGTTCGATCTATGATGAGCCAGTCGGATTTACCATTGTCATTTTGGGGTTACGCTCTAGAAATGGCAGCTTTCACACTTAATAGGGTACCATCTAAATCCGTAGTTAAGACACCATATGAGATGTGGGCTGGAAAGAATCCCAGTTTGTCTTTTCTAAAGATTTGGGGTTTTGATGCATTTGTCAAGCGACTACAGTCGGACAAGCTAACACCCAAATCGGATAAGTGCATTTTTGTGGGATATCCGAGGGAAACCTTAGGGTATTACTTCTACAACCAAGAATAGGGCAAAGTGTTTGTCGCTCGTAGCGGTGTTTTCCTAGAGAAAGAGTTTCTCAGAAAGGGAACAAGTGGATGGTCGGTGCGACTTGAAGAAGTTCAAGATGAGCCAGTTGGGGATGCTTCTACAAGTGATGCTATTGTAGCAGAACAAGTTGAAGAACCCGTGGCAATAGAACCACCGCAACCACGAAGTTTGGCAAGGCTCCGCGAAGCGCGGGAATTATTATTGTTAGACAATGATGAGCCTGCGACCTATGCAGAAGCGATGGTGGACCCAAACTCTGAGAAATGGCTGATCGCCATGAGATCCGAGATAGAGTCCATGGGAGACAATCAAGTTTGGAACTTGGTTGACCTACCTGATGGTTTTAAAGCTATCGAGTGCAAATGGATCTATAAGAAGAAGATTGATATGGATGGAAATGTTCACATCCATAAAGCTCGACTTGTTGCAAAAGGTTTTCGAAAAGTTCAAGAAGTTGACTACGACGAGACTTTCTCGCCCGTAGCGATGCTTAAATCTATACGGATAATTCTAACCATTGCTGCACATTTTGACTATGAAATATGGCAGATGGATGTCCGGACGGCTTTCCTAAATGGAATCCTAACTGAGGACGTGTATATGATGTAGCCCGAAGGTTTTGTTGATCCAAAAAATGCTGGAAAGGTATGCAAACTTTTGAAGTCCATTTATGGGCTGAAGCAAGCATCTCGGAGTTGGAACATTCGATTTGACTAAGTTGTAAAGGAGTTTGGCTTCATCAAAAACAAACAAGAACCTTGTGTTTACAAGAAGGAAAGTGGGAGAGCGCTGGTATTTCTAATCTTGTATGTAGATGACATATTGCTGATTGGAAATGACATTCCTATGCTCGAGTATGTTAAGACCGCATTGAAAAATAGTTTTTCGATGAAGGACTTGGGAGAAGCGGCATATATTTTGGGCATCAAGATCTATAGAGATAGATCAAGGAGGCTAATTGGATTAAGCCAGAGTACATACATTGACAAAGTGTTGAAATGGTTCAGCATGGAAGAGGCTAAGAAGGGGTTCTTGCCCATGTATCATGGCATAAAACTCAGCAAGACTCGGTGTCCTTCGACTACTGATGAGCGTGAGCGCATGAGTAGGGTTCCATATGCTTCGGCTATTGGATCCATCATGTATGCAATGATATGTACTCGCCCAGATGTTTCCTATGCTCTAAGTGTTACAAGCAGATACCAGGCTGATCCAGGTGAAGGTCACTGGACAGCGGTAAAGAACATCCTTAAGTACTTGAAAAGGACTAAGGATGTGTTCCTAGTTTATGGAGGTGAGGATGAACTCAGTGTAAGGGGTTACACAGATGCGAGTTACCTTAACGACTCAGATGATTCGAAATCGCAATCAGGTTTTGTGTTTGTCTTGAATGGTGGTGCTGTGAGCTGGAAAAGTTCCAAGCAAGATACGGTGACCTCCTCTTCAACAGAAGCTGAATATATTGCTGCATCGGAGGCCGTAAAGGAAGATGTTTGGATTAGGAATTTCCTGATCGCTCTCGGTGTGGTTCAGGGCGCGTCCAATCCCTTGGATGTTTATTGTGACAACAATGGTGCTATTGCACAAGCCAAGGAACCTAGACAGCACCAGAAGAACAAACATATTCGCATGTTTGAGAGTTCGTTGAGGATGGTAGTGTCATGATATGCAAAATACATACAGACTCAAATGTTGCTGATCCCTTTACTAAGCCTCTCCCGTAGCCCGCGCACGAAGCGCACACAAGAGCAATTGGTATTAGATACATTTTAGATTGACTCTAGTGCAAGTGGGAGACTGAAGGAAATATGCCCTAGAGGCATTCATAGAGATGATTATATTTCATATGTATCCATGAGTTATTATAATGTTCCTTGAATATCCATATCAGGCAACTTGTATTGATTGGCAATTATGTGAATTGTTTGTGAAACTCTTTACTTGTATGGTTATTTAAGAGTTGTCCCTAGTCGGAGTTCATGTGAGGACACACGTGAATATTAGACTAGCACATCGATTGGTTGATGACTATGTTTCGCAAGTTATAGACATGGAGATGTCAAACCAATGATGTGGACACATGTTATGAATATGGGGTTGGACTGACCCAACATGAGACTGGCAATTAGTTGTAGCTCTCTCTCTCTACACATCGTGTACGTTTTGTCCCTAGACCTGAGATTGTGGATCGACCTACTTTGGGGCTATCAAACGCTGCACCGTAACTGGGTAGTTATAAAGGTAGCTTTCGGGTTTGTCCTGAAACATGCTGCAAGGCATGGTTAATCAAGATGGGATTTGCCCCTCTCTACTTGAGAGAGATATCTCTGGGCCCCTCGAGTGATCGGATCTAAAAATGCATGGTCGTGCTACATATGGTTAAGAGTTAACCTAGTAAAGGGATTCCGAATCACGGTATCGAGAAAGGGATGTCGGCTTAGAGCTAGACCAAATATCGTGAGGCAAAAGGAAAGACATGTACTAAACCTTGTGATGGTTCGTCCGATATGATATTTGTATGCGTTTAGGAGTTGGCATGTCTTGCTAGAGGCCGCTACTAACTATTGACAGAATAAGTGTATTCGTGTCATGCCTATACGCATATGAACCTATAGGGTCACACACTTAAGGGGTTGGAAGCCTAATAAGGATTGGATCCGAATTAGACAAGGTTTAGGCTACTAATGGGCTGCTAATGTAGAAGCCCACTAGGGATGCCTATATAAGAGAGGGTGGGGCGAGCTGGCCAGGGTTAGACAGAGATCATTCCACCCAGCCGCCACTCCTCACGCCTGTGTCGCGCGCGCGGACTTAACAGTCCGGCGTCTGACGCTTCTACCCTGTACGTGTGGATACCTCGGAGGTGCTGCATCTGTAACGTTTGGACGAGCCGCGCAAGGGGAGCTGCTCGTGGGACGAGAACAAGGAGGAGACGTAGATCGTCTACACTGCCTCGACGCGCTTCATCAATTCCGCAATTGCGCGTCTAGTGGTAATCCCGTGATCTATGACAACAGTATTCCTGGTTTACGCGGTAGAAAATTTTGATTTGCGCTAGTGTAGCCTACCCGTATCCCTGCAGTTACTAACTTCTTAGGACCCAACTTGGTTGGGGACCAAAAGGCTAAAACTTGATCAATAGGTGTTTTTGGACGGCATTGAAGAGTTTGCTACCTTATGAAGAATTTAGGGATCTTCATATTCTTGTTATCAAAGTCAAGTCATTGGTTATCATGCTTCTATTCCTTATCCAATGTTCCTCCTTCCGGTAAATTGTGCTAAACTCCTTTACATTTATAATTACTTGCTCCCTTGTGCATGTGTTGGTTTTTTTACCTTGCATGTGTTTGTACATGTTGTGCTTCCCACTTACTTATATTGACCTATGATGTATATTTGTGTATGTTGGTTGGCACACCATGTATTTGTGTTTCTTGTTTTGGATCCTTTATTGTTTCTAGTAGGTATCTTATTTGGCTCTTGTGAGGTATTAGTGGACTATTCCGTTTTGGGGGAGTGTCATGCTTGGGAATTCCACAATCCTAAAATGTGTGTACATGGGGAAAACCACTTAGTAGTTTTATTGCATGTTTTATCTAGTCTCTATGTGGTATGTCTTTCTCATGACAAACTAATATTCTATAATGTCCATTAATACCTCTACTTTGATTTTGCCTCTTATTGAGATTTCTTGGTTTATCACATTATGGGGGAGTTGTATGCTTTGTGCATATTACAAATATAGAAAATGTGGTCATTTGAAGTAGTGCCACTTAGAATTGATATTGAAAATTATCTAGCTCCTATGCGGTACATTTTCTCATACAAGTTCCAATTTTCTTGGATATTTATTGCTCATTTCTTGGATCTTGTGTGTGAGAGTGATTCTTGGTATGTGTTTACTCATATTTGGATCTATATATCCTCATGGGAACCACTTGCTTCTATTTAATCCAATCACTAGTGATTGTGTGACTATTTGAAGTAATCAAGAATCTCTCTCAAAGCATCAAGCTCATTTCTCATGCTTTGTTATATGCTTCTTGTTGTGAATATGATCGTGATATCCTTGCAAACTATCTAGGGAAAGTTTCCCTTCTATTTATTTTCTTTGGACAATTGGTACTCCATATATGGTAGATTTTTTTTTGAATCTCTAATAGTAGGAAAGGCTCCTACTGCTTTACCATTGAATAGATATCACAGAAGTCCTTTTACATATTTACAATGGGCAATGCCCAGATGGTAAATGCAATAATAAAAAATTACAGAGAGGAAATAATGTTTTGGAGATCCTCCTTAGTCCTATGAACTAACAGATTCAGGTTTGAGACCAGTCTAGCCCTCCAGGAAGCTACAGTTGGTTGAATACCATTGAATAATAAGTTATTCCTTTCTTTCCATATGTTCCAGGCTCCTAACAAAACAACTTCCATGTACAGCTTTTTGTTCCAAGATGCCTTCCCCAATTCAATTATCTGCAATCTTGTAGTTCTTGAGGGCCAAATTATTTGGAGAAGGTCCCAACAAGGTTTGCTAAAGGACCATTCAAAAATTATATTCACAATAGTTTGTTCTGGAGGATTGGCACACATTAGGAAATCATAACTTGTGTCAAGTCACACCTTTGTGTTGCCTTGTTGGTTTCTTGGTGTTTTTGTTCAAATTGTATCTCCTTTTGGTTCTTGAAAGTCTTATGCATGCATATTTTCTCATGTATATATTATGGCATGCTTGCTTTCTTTGATCCAATATATAGGGGAAACTCCACCAAATCATATGGGATAAGATGTGCATGAAATTCAATTTCATATCAATATGCACATATTTTTGTGGAGGCTCTCCTATGTATTGTAGTTGCACTAACTACTTTGGACCCAATTTGTTTGGGGACCATAGTGTACTTAATTGTGTTTTAGGTACATTGGGATATATACTGGGTGCTTGTATCTTGAACAAGGAAGAAGTGGCGTCTACATGTCAATTGGATGCAAGCTAGGATGATCAACGAATTCATATCTTCTTCATCCTACCAATTATATCTCGGTAACAAGTATCACTCTCTCATGCATACATATCTTGTTACCAACCTTTTATAGGTTGCTTGTTGGCATGAATTTGTGTATTTTCAATTTTTGTGGTTCTATCTTTGATGTTTTGGATCCCTCTCTATTGCATATGTGTGTTTGTTGAGATGAGTCCTTATTATGGGGACTATACAAAATCATGCTCATGATTCATCAATCCCAAATATGTCTATCTAGCAATCTTATTGCATATCCTTTCCTCAATTACTCTCATGTGCAATAGTGAGTATTCTTGCAAAGTTGATTTATTTGTGTAGAACTTGTTGCCTTCCTCCATATATTCCAACTCCCCTTCTTCCCTTGGTAATAGTTGTAATGTATGGAGTATGTTGGTGTTTGAAGTTCATCGATGTACAATAAGATATATTTGATCCCTTGGGCATGCTTTCAAGCAAAACATCTTATTGGTATATCCTATGACTTCCTTTTTGCCTTTTGTGTGCTTTCTTGAGTATCAATTTTGTGTGTGCATATTTCTTTGTGGGAATTTGTCTTTGTGATATTTTCCACCTAGAAATTTATACACACAAGATAAGATCATTCTTTGGTTGTTTTTGCATTTCTTGGAAACCACCTCTTATCACTTTTTTATTCTTTTATGGATTCCAAATATATTTACCTTTGGGTGCATTTTAGATGAGTTTGGAGGAGTGAGTAGTCCATGGTTGTGCACGTTGTTTCCAAATACAATTACTATAATTGGTGCGCAATCTTTGGGGAGCTTCTCTAATTCATTTAATAGTGCACAATTTCCTTCTTTCTCATTTCTTGTGGTTTAAATGCTTATGGGGGAGCGAGGATTCCATATTTGTGCATATTGTATTCCAATACAAGTATTCTAAACCTTGCACAAAGTTTGGAGAGCTTCTCTATTTTCGTTTGAACATTTTTTTGTTTCCATTTGTTGGTTTTTCAATTGGTCCTTTTGGATCTTTTGGTTGCTCGCTTCATTTGTTGAAGTTTATTTCCTTTTATTGTCTTTTTGCAATATTTGGGTCCTCAATATAGTTTTACTTCCTCCCAAGTACTCATCATTTTACTTGTGCATACGCACACCTTTGGAGGAATTCTCACTATATTGGCCGTTTAGAACTTTTCACCCATTTTGGCAATCGATGCCAATGGAGGAGAATTTTTGGAGGGTTTAAGGGAAGTTGGCTTTTGCTTCGATTGTGTTCTGACGCATTTGCCTCTCATTCTCTTGCATCTTTGTGGCTTCTTTGCATGTTGAATAAATAGAGGAAACTCAACCAACGGTAACGGTTGGCAATCGATGCAATGAAATTCAAGTTCATCACACGTGCATAGATTGTTGGGGAGTTTGCTCTATATATTGTGGTTGTACCAACATCACATACTTGTGTAGTATTTGATGTTGGGGAAACCACTTTGGTTGTTAATTGTCATATTTAAACCCTCGCTAAGGGATTGTCATCAATTACCAAAATGGGGGAGATTGAAAGGGCATGTATGCCCCCATGTGTGGTTTTGGTAATTAATGACAATCTCTATGTACTAATGTGTAGATTGGGTTTTACTTATAGGTTTTTTAATTGGCATCGCTTGGGCCATGTTTTGGTCTCAAGGTTGAAAGATAAATAAATGTCCAAGGGCTCTGTACCATTGGAATCATGAAGAAAGAAGGGGCTTGAAGGTTGATCAAGACAAGTGCAAAGAGTTGCATCAAGATGGATCAACCTCAAGAAGGGATGAAGAAGGGCAAGCTCAATATGCGCCATCTCTATAAGACCTCATGCTTGAAGCTTGCCATCCTCGTGATCATGGAGTGATGAAGACAAGTTTAAAGAAGAAGTTTTCCCATGGAGTATGGGGAGCAATTTGCAAGTCCTCATGTTCATCAAGCAAGAGCAATCAATAAAGGTGTTCCCACTTGAGAAGAACAAGACGGTCTACATCAAGTTCAAGTGGATTGCTCAAGGAAAATGTATGATCTGATAGGGATTCTCTTTTGCCGGTCTCATGTTGTTGGGAGACCGGGTTTAGGATATATCGTCGTACTATCAAGAGGAGCTCTCAAGCGGGTGTCTCGATCGCATTGTTCGGAGAGAGCTAAAACCTTTGCATTGATAGCATCATATTTCTTGATTGTTATTTGGTTCTTCTCCATGAGAGGATCTAGAGATTGTGGTTATCATCATAACAATCTCTAGTTCATCAAATAAGGATTTTCCTTGCATATCTTATTGCATTCTTGATCGTGCGGGTTTTTCCGGCTCCACACCTTAGGAGATATCTCACATATATATACTTGATATTTTCTCCCTTGGTGCTATCCAATATTTAAAATTTTGTTGTGTTCTACTTGGTTTTATCTTCCCAACAAAATTGGTTTCATCCCAATCGAGTTTCCAAGCTTAACTTCTTGTGTTTTGGGTTTTGGAGGTTTTACCGGTTCATCGCTTCTAGAGAGGTCATACCTTTCTCAATTTGGTTTTATCCTTCCATGCTGGACTATGATGTTTCTTTGCATAATCTTGTAGAGATTTCCGTTCTCTTCAAAGCAAGCCCAAGATTATAAAAAATAGAGTCCGGAATCAAAAGTTATTGAAATTTTCGTGCAATGCTATCCTGCGTTTTTGCTTGAGAGGAAGTTTCGGCCCAAGTTCTGACCCAGGTTCCGGTCAGGTTCAGTAACTTGTGTTTCTATTTGCCAGAAGTTCCGGTGGGGGGCCGGAAGTTCCGGTGGTGCGCGAATCTGGCCCAAACGGTCAGTTTTACCTTGTCCTATTTAAGGGGGGCTTCTTCCCCAATGATTCCCCATCTTTTGAGCTTGTTTTTGCCCACCATTGTTGACCTATTTGAGCTTTCTTACTCCCTCTCCCTCCCATGATTGTTATTTATTTTTTAGGGAAAAGTGAGAGGAGATCTAGATCTACAATCTCCCCAAGTCAAATCCCTTCTTTGTGAAGGAATCATTGGGATCTAGATCTTGGAGAATTTTGAGTTCTCCTCTTGTGTTCTTCCTCCCTTATTCCCCCAATAGCTTTTGTAGCTTTGCTGGAATTTGGGAGAGAAGGACTTGCCCTTGCATTTGGTGCATAGGTTTGAGTTCTCCTCTTGTGTTCTTCCTCCCTTATTCCCACAATAGCTTTTGTAGCTTTGTTGGAATTTGGGAGAGAAGGACTTGCCCTTGCATTTGGTGCATAGGTTTGAGTTCTCCTCGGAGATTCGGCGAGTACACGCTTATGGGCTTGTTACTCTTGGGTTCTTGGAACCCTAGACGGTTGTGTGGTTGGATTGTTGACCTTCTGTGGTCTTGTAGCCTCTTGTGGCTTTGTTGGCCTTTTGTGGCATTGTAGCCTTTTGTGGCTTTGTTTTTGGGAGCCTCCAATTAAGTTGTGGAGTTAGCCCCAATCTTGTACAGGTTCGGTGACCTCCCTCAAGCGTCCCATAATGGAGCGAGTGCCCGCCTTTTGTGGTGCGCACTCGGGAGAATAGGGTGAGCCTTTTGTGGCGTCGGTGAGTTGCGTGCTTCCGCATCCGGGGTGAGGCCTTGTGTGGTGTTGGGTGAGCATCGAGCCACCACACCTCGAAGTGAGCCATTTGTGGCATTCGGAGAGAATTGCGCCATCGCACCTCTCCAACGGAGACATAGCTTCTTTGGAAGTGAACTTCGGGAAACAAATCTTCATCTCCGTGTCCATCGATTATCTCTCAACCGAGCCCTTTACTTATGCACTTTATATTGTGATAGCCATCGTGCTTGAAGTATTTATATCTTGCTATCACCTTGTTGTGTGTATTGCTTAGCATAGGTTGTTGGTGCACTTAGGTGAACTTAGTGGCTAGGTTTTGTGCTCAATAAATTAAACGTTAGTTTTATTCCGCATTTACTTGAGCCTAAACCATAATATTTTTAAAAGCCTATTCACCCCCCTCTAGGCGACTTCCTTTGTACTTTCAATGATGCATACCACATGAACCAATGAGCATAACTAACTGGGACCAAAATAGCATAAGTCTAAGGGGAACAAAACCAGTACCTTTGCAGTGCTCTTATAAGCTCAATGTAGGGCGTGTTTGGTAGCCTGCATCGATTTTCCGCACCGGTCGGGCAGTGTTGCAGTGGGCACTGCCACACTCATCTGACCCCTGATCCAACTTGTGAAAGTTGTTTGATAGCCTGCAGTTGTGGTTGGTGCACCGGTTAGGAAAATAGGACCATGTTGTTTGGTTTTCTGTACATTGGGCATTTGACCCATGTCATGCACTTTCCCCTTGTTTGGTTGACATAGAAACCAAGTTGTGGCCACCTTGCATTGGCTTATGGTGAGCTTACCATGAACGAACTGCCAAGGAGGAAGAACACAAGCTAAAGTGTCAACACCCGAATTTTTAATCCCAGATGCCTGTTATGCCATACATCGCAATCCCAGGATTACCATTTTTGCGAGACATAACAGAATTGGATACCACAGTACATCATCCATTACCAACCATACATAAGGTTTTACACCAAATAAGGATCTCATGATCTAGTCTTAATACAACACATGCAGCGGAATACATAATAATTACGGTAGCGTAGGCGAAGATCCATCTTCGAGATCACAGGCAATGCTGACGATGGGAGATGATCCTAGTTGTCGTAACCTTTCTGGGGTCCATCCTCCAGGTACTCCTCTTCATAGTCTGGCCATGGGAATAGCCAGGGACAAAGCCATGAGTACTCTTTAAGTACTCTTAAACTAATACTAACAAGTGAAGGGGGGTTTTTGTAATAGGACACTAGGCTCTAGGGTTGTTTTGCAAAAAGCCAGATTTACCTCTACTAAGTTCAGAAGAAAATAATGCTAGTTAAAGTTTTATAACCCTAAGTGGGAACTTGTACTTCATATCACAACCCTGTTGTGGTCAAGTCAAAGTCTCAATTCATTTCACAAGTCATTTTGAAAACATCTCTCGGGGGAATAGTATGGCCACTCCAACTGTCCATAACCGCGGACACGGCTATTTGAATAGTTTGGCACTCTGCAGAGATTGTACACTTTCACCACAACATTTGATACATCCATCAGGAACAAATCCTGAATTCACCATACTCAGTATGCGGATAATCAATCCTAACCTTTCAATTACACGCCCTAGTATAAGCACCTCTCCTGTGAGTTTGGCCTCCCAACCATGACCAACTGTCATCTTGGGTACTGCACAGGTCGATAATCTTCACAAGGTAGCCTCAGCTTAGACCTTGGCCATGAGGGAACTAATACTAAGGTATATAAGTTTCCAGTCAAGACCTACACAATTCTCGGGTATTGTGGTTGTACGGTAAAATTAGAATGGTATCGCATTCAGACAACCATTAGTTTTATAAAGGGCTAAGGCTCATGCCTCAACATTTTCATCACCAAAAATCATCTGGTGTTCGGAAACACATGTCCAAAACATTTCAATAGAATGATCCAGCATTCCAAGATTTTCATAATCATTTTTCCACCAAGTATTCCCATCTAAATTTGATCAGGTTTTATGCTTAGCACTAGCATATACAAGTGGGGGTAAGTACTAATGAGGGGTGGTAAATAAGTGGAGTTTTAACTAAGTTCAATCTCATGCCTTAGGATGACATAAAGATTATCTATCTTAGGCCAAATTTTATGCTCTTTATGCAACCTTCAATTATATTTCTAGAATCTACAATTCACTTAAGTAAACTCTAAGTAAGTAGCTTTGATAAATAAAATAGAAAGCTTGCGAATAAAACTAGGAGGGGGTATCAAGTGGGTATGATCACATATGCTTAAGGCATATAGTTGGCATGGTAACAAGCAAGTATTTGCTTGCATGGGTATAGTATTTTGCAAGCGTTAGCTTGCCTTGAGGAGAGCAGTGGTTGAAGTTCTCCTCGGCTTCTTCTTCGTAGTATCCTCCTTCCTCCTCGTATCCTTGGTCGGTACTAGCGTCTATAAATAAATACGAGGTACACAATCCCCTAACAATACTTAACTACTTGCAATCATCACACAAAAGGGGTCCTATAGATGATCTAGCATCATCTCTAACATTACAAGATTAAGGCTTGGTTTAATTCCTTTTATTTTTAAAAAAGTAATTTCTACTCATTGAAAAACTACTTAGGATTTAATATTCTCCAAACCAAACATGGGATCATGTTGACACATGTCATCACCACATATTTCAGTACATGGGAATGTTATTTAAAGTGGTGTCACAATTTAATAAGGTTTACCCTTTTATTTTAATTAAATAAAGTGACTAGAAATGCCTATGTGGCATTCTTTTATTACTTGGTCATTATTTCTGTAAGTAAACCTATATATTTTTATATATTCTGAAAGGTATGGTTAAATGTGATTTTTGAGAGTTGGAATCAACTCAAAAGCTATCATGGTTTAAATTTGAAAAATGTTTGAATACAGAAAAGCTTATGCCTTGTTATTTTTACCAAGGATGATCTACAGATCCAAATGTATTGAATCCAATGGGCTTGGATTCAGTATTTCCAGACCATTCTAACAAAATTGGTTTCATTCAATTTGGTTCACTGAATCGATCTGGGTTGATTTTTGAATCTAGGTGCAGAAGTGTGTCTGAAATAAAATGGAAAGGTTAATTTCAAATGACTGGGCTGCGCGGGAAACGATACTGGGCCGGCCTGCTAAGCACAGTGCTTACGCGGGCTGGTTAAGTTGCTGTCCCCACGTGTCAGTGAGACGAGGGGGTGCGAAGCGGTATGGGGCGATGTGAGCCGTGGGATCTTGTTCTAATCTAATGACTGAGGGTCATCGTCGATGTTGGGAAACGCCGGCGAGACAGAAACCTAACGCGACAGGTGGGGGTTGTCGGGGGATCACCGGGGCTCAGGCGAGGGTCGGCGAGGCGGGCGAACGACGAAGTCGACGACGGCGAACCTCCTGGTACCGACAGCTTCTCCTGGGGCGGCTCGAATCGCTGGCTCCCTTCTTCTCCAGAGGCGGCGGGCTCCGGTGAAATTCCGGCGAAGTGCTGCTCGCCTTGCTTCGGGAACGGGGTGGAACGATCAGTGAGGAGAGGGGAGTGAGATGGTGTGCTCAATTCGGCTAGGGGTGGCCTCTATTTATAGTGGCGAGAGGGGACCGACGGGGCGCAAGGTGAGCTCGTCGTGGTCGACGGCACAGAGGGCTATCGGCGTGGGCGACGGTAGGGGGCGGTGCGGTGATCCCTGGTGATGCTCAACGACGTGGTGGCGAGGCGTGGGGCGGTGCGGTTTGGTCGGAACGTGGCAATGCTCTGCACGTGCCCGACGAAGGTTTTTAATGCGCACAGCATGCGTGGTCCGCGCGGCGGCGAACGAGCGTGTCTGCGGGGTTGCTGGGACGGCGGTGATCACGTATGCACGCGGCGAGGGCGGCGCGCGGTCTGTGGGCGTCGGTCGAGTGTGGCGCACGGGGCGCGCTATCGGCATGGTTGCTGGCGAGCTTGGCATGGTACGTGCGTGTGGTCCAGGGGTTGGCAACGTTCGAGCGCCGGACAGGGAGTGGCGGTGGGGTGTTGGCTTGCTCCTAGACATGTTTGCTAGGCTTGTTTCTTCTCCTAGCTTGCTGTCGACATGGGGGTGACAAGGGTGCACTTGGCCTGCTCTCCATTGATGACATTGCCAAGTTTACAATGATGCTAGAGGTTTGCAATTGAGCTAGATGATCTACTAAATTCTAGTTGTATCCAGAGAGGGAACAAGTTAGGCAACAATCACTGCTCACAATAGTGTTTGGATTTTGTTTGATTTGTATCTGCAAGGTGTTTAATGAAATGTCCGCAAGAATTCAAGTTTTGAATTTTGAAAAGATTTTTGGTGGGTGTGCTAGGTTGGTGCTGGTGAGTCTGCAGATGCTTGGGTTTTGAAAGTTGAGCTTGTTTGAGTGGTTTTTGAAAAAGTGGGATCTTCCCATATGATAAAGATTCAATTTTGAATTTTCATTTAAACTATGCATTTGAAAGTTTCTGGATGATCACAAGGTGGGCCTTGATACTTTGTTATGAGTACTATCAAGGGGTGTAAAGATCCAAACAAGTTTCTGTTAAGTTATGAAAGTTTGGGGCAGCCAAAGTAGGCATGGGAGTTAAATTGGGCAAAATGACCATTCACTCAATTTGGCTTATTTTGATTTATTTGTCTTTGGAAAAAGTGTGGGGATTGTTTAGATGATGTTTATTTCACCTAAGAATCATTTTACAAGTAAAGAAACACATAAACAAGGCAATTCAAAAGAATTCAAAATGGGATGCATACACACATGCATGCTTTCATATTTTTATTTAGAAAAGTTTTTGTTAACCCTAATTTTGATGATTAGAGTTTGATGATCCAAGTTTAGTATTTTTGGGATGTTACAAACCTTCCCCCCTTAAACAAAATCTCATCCCAATATTTGAAAAAGGACGAAAAGATTACCTAGGATTTGAAGAGATCGGGAAATTCCGTCCTGATGTGATCTTCGCGCTCCCAGGTAGCTTCCTCTTCTGTGTGGTTGCTCCACTGAACCTTGAGAAACTTGATTCTTCGGGTTCTGGTGGTTTGGAAAGCTTCTTCCAAAATACGGATGGGTACTTCAGGATAGGTCAGGTCATCGTTGATCTCTATGGTCCGGTGATCGATATTCCTGAACACTTCGGTCTTCTCTGGGACTTCGAGACACTTGCGAAGTAATGAGATATGGAACACATTGTGCACAGATGACATCTCTTCGGGTAGTTCCAATTGATACGACACTTCCCCTCGACGGTTCAGAATTTTGAAAGGTCCGATATATCTGGGGGCTAACTTTCCTTTGAGTTGGAAACGCTGTATTCCCTTCAATGGCGACACCTTCAGATATACAAAATCTCCTATGTTGAAAGCGAGCTCTCGACATCTCTTGTCGGCGTAACTCTTCTGTCTGGACTGGGCGGTCTTGAGGTGCTCACGAATCTTGTGAACCATCTCTTCTGCTTCTCGTAGGATGTCAGGTCCGAAAATCTGACTCTCTCCTACTTCCGACCAGTTCAAAGGGGTGCACACTTCCTTCCGTACATGAATTAAAATGGGGCCATTTGCAAACTGGCTTGATAACTGTTGTTGTATGAAAATTCTGCAAACGTCAGACAGTCTTCCCACTTGGATCCATATTCTAACACACATGCTCTCAGCATATCTTCAAGTATTTGGTTTACTCGCTCCGTTTGTCCATCGGTCTGAGGGTGATATGCGGTGCTGAAATCTAGGCGGGTTCCTAAACCTTCTTGGACTTTCCTCCAGAATCTCGAGGTAAATTGAGTTCCTCGATCTGATACGATGTTCTTGGGGACTCCATGCAAACTAACTATTCTAGCGATGTACAACTCCGCTAGCTTTGAACTCTGATACGTGGTCTTGACGGGTAAGAAATGGGAGACTTTGGACAATCTGTCCACTATGACCCAGATAGAGTCATTTCCCCTACTAGAAGTAGGCAATCCGGTGATAAAGTCCATTCCAACGGAATCCCATTTCCATTTCGGAATCTGTAAGGGTTGCAACAGTCCAGCGGGTCTTTGATGTCCTGCCTTGACTCGCTGACATATATCACACTTGGCGATATAGCTTCCGATTTCTCTCTTCATCTTATGCCACCAAAATTGCTCTTTCAAATCTTGATACATCTTAGTTCCTCCGGGATGGATAGAATAAAGAGTATCATGAGCTTCCTTCAGAATAACTTCTTTCAACTCAGAATCTGCTGGTACACAAAGGCGTCCTTTGTACCACAGAACTCCTTCTTCGTCTTCGGTGAATCCGGGTACTTTGCCGGTACCAATACGACGCTTGATTCCGTCGATACTAGCATTTCCTTTATGTGCCTCTTTGACCTGACTGATCAAAGTGGGTTGAAGTACTATGCTAGCCAAAAATCCTTTACTTACTAACTCCATTCGAAAATCTTCCATCTCTTTGTGCAAGCTTGGTTGCTCCTTTAAAATCATGGAGTTCAAGCGGCACGGCAATATGCTAAGGGATCTGCTACCACGTTGGCTTTACCGGGGTGATAGTGAATGTCTAGATCGTAATCCTTGATTAGCTCAATCCATCTACTCTATCTCATATTCAGCTCCTTCTGAGTGAATATACTTTAGGCTCTTGTGATCCGAGTAAATCTCACAACGGTTTCCCATCAGGTAATGCCTCCATGTCTTCAGGGCTAGAACTACGGCTGTGAGTTCGAGGTCATGGGTTGGGTACTTTTGCTCATGTTGTTTTAATTGTCGAGATAGATAAGATATAACTTTGCCTTCTTTCATTAGCACACATCCGAGACCGATCTTGGATGCATCACAATACACATCGAAGGGCTTCATGATATCCGGCATGATTAAGATTGGGGCTGAAATCAATCTCCTCTTGAGTTCTTGAAAACTCGCTTCACATTTGTCGGTCCATTCAAACTTCTTGTCCTTCTTCAGCAATTGGGTCATGGGTCTGGCGATACTCGAGAATCCTTCTACGAACTTGCGGTAGTATCCCACCAATCCGAGAAATGCACGAACTTGGGTTTGAGTGGTTGGGGCTTGCCAATCTTCGACATCTTTCACTTTGGCAGGGTCAACGGCAATTCCTCCGGCTGATACAATGTGACCGAGGAATCCTACCTCCTGTAACCAGAATTCACATTTGCTAAACTTGGCATACAGCTGATGCTCTCTAAGGGTTCCAAGAATGGTCCTTAGGTGTAGCTCATGTTCTTCTTCTGATTTGGAATAAATCAGGATGTCATCGATGAAAACAACGACAAACTTATCCAGGAAGTCCATAAAAATCTTATTCATGAGATTCATGAAATAAGCGGGGGCATTGGTTAATCCAAAAGACATGACTGTATACTTGTACAATCCATATCGGGTGGTAAAGGCAGTCTTAGCAATATCTTCTGCACAAATCTTGAGTTGATGATAGCCAGTCCTAAGATCAATCTTAGAAAACACTTTGGCACCGGTTAACTGATCAAACAAATCTTCTATCTTGGGCAAGGGATACTTGTTTTTGATGGTGACATCATTCAACTTCTGATAATCCGTACACAAACGGTTACCTCTATCCTTCTTGTCCACAAACAAGACAGGTGATCTCCAAGGTGACGCACTTGGTTGAATCAATCCAATTTCCAACATGGAATCCAGTTGCTTTTTCAGTTCTGCCAGTTCAGACGGGTTCATACTATATGGTCTCTAGGCTATGGGTCCTGTTCCGGGGATTAGTTCAATGATAAACTCGATATCCCGATCTAGGGGCATACCAGGCAAAACATCTGGAAATACATCGGGGTATTCACAGACCATCCGGGCTTGGTCAATGGTAGGTTGGGTTATACTCTTGTTGCACTTGAATTGGCGAGGTAAGGTTTCAGATATATGCTCGACTGATATTCCGGTTGTACTGGTCATGGTGATGGTTTTCTTGGCACAGTCAATCAATCCTTTATGTTTGGACATCCAATCCATTCCTAGTACTACTTCCAAACCTTTAGTTCTGAGTACTATCAGATTAGCATAAAAATCTATGCCATGGATGCGGATAGGGACGGCTTTGCAAATTTGCCTAGCCTTGGTGGTTGAACCGGGAATTTGGACGATCATAACATGCTTTAGTTTGGTTGGTTGAATTTTACTAGTGCAGGCAAATTCTTCGGTGACAAATGAGTGCGATGCACCAGAATCAAACAACACTCTTGCAAGTACTAAATTAACAAAAAACATACCCAGCACGACATCTGGCGCATCCTGGGCTTCTTCAGCATGCATGAGAAAAAGACGGCCGTTGCGGTTGAGCGAATTCCCTAGGGCAAACCTTCTTCCTGGCTGAACACGACGCTGCTGCTGAGCTGGGGCATTTGCATTGGGGGCTGTGGCATTCTTCTTTTTGGGGCACTCGTTGGAGTAGTGGCCCTTATTTCCACAGTCATAAAAAGTTACCTGTGACTTGTCCTTTGCTGCTATAGGCACAGCGTTGCTTCCAGTCCTGGGGGCAGTGTTGGGGTTGGTGGTAGCATTGTTGTTGAACTTGGGTGGGGCACGGTTGAAATTGCTAGAGTTCCCGAGGTTGTTGTGATTTCCTCCGGGCCTTGGGTTTCCACTGTTGGGATAGGTTGGACGGTTCATCGGGGGTCTGTTGGTTCTTGGGGCAAATCCTGGAGATGGGTTAGGGCGATACTTTGGGGTCTGATGGGTTCCTAGCTGGTGCATCATGCGACGCTTGCGGTTCTCATTGGCTTGGTTGATATTTCCTTCCATTTGGATGGCAGAGTCGACCAGGGCTTCAATATCGGCAAAGGGGATATTGACTAACACAGTCTGCATCTCATCATGTTGACCATTCAAGAATCTTTCTTTCTTCTTGGCTTCGGTTTTGATCTCATCAGGGGCATACCTAGCTAATGACAGGAATTTGTCACGGTATTCCACTACAGTCATCCTTACTTGCTTCAGTTCTCTGAACTCGTCTCTCATCCTCTTGATTAAACCCGGTGGTACATGGGTTCTACTGAACTTGACCTTGAATTCGTCCCAGGTCATCATCTGGCCTCCGGTCATTGCACGAACACTGTTCCACCATGCTCTGACATCTCCGGCTAGATAGTGGGTGGCGAACAAAACTTTCTCGTGAGCTTCCACTCCGGCGACTTCTAGGTTATTTTCCATGGTTTGCAGCCAATCATCGGCATCTAAGGGCTCTTCCGACTTAGTGAAAACAGGTGGGTTGGTGTTCTGGAAATTCTTGAGCTTAGATCCATGGTGGTCCTGATTTCCATGGCCTTGGTTGTTGTGGGCAAGCTGAGCTATCTGTTGCAGGGTGGATAGGTTGGCTTGACGTTCGTCTCTTTCAGCTTCACGGTCAGAAGTCAACATTTGCAGTATCTGCAACATCGGGTCCGGGGATGAACCACTTCCTCCACGTGGAATCTGAAGATTGAGATAGACCATGAGAAAAGAGGGAAATTTCTAAGGTTCTGGGACTTTGAGAAGTTTTTAAAGTTTGACTCAGATTTTTCTAGCAACTTGCTTTTCATTCATCATTCATAGCACACGGTACAACACACACCACAACAAAGGGAAACATATGGTTTTAAGAACTATTCTGGAAACTACGATACAGTGGGACCGAATACTACTCACTACGCTAGTGCTCAAGTGCTACTACTCCTTGGAGTCGGTGTAGTCGTCATCCTCATCGTCATCGATGAAGGCGTAATCATCCTCATCGGTGAAGAAATCCATAGCCTGATCTTCCAGGAAATCATCATCATCACTGAGATAGGAGTAGGGGTCTCCACGAAGATCCTCTCCGGCATTCTCCCTTTCCTCCAACTACATATCTCTCTGTGGATGGTCTCCTCCAAAGACGAGATACGGTGGCGAAGACGGGCAATGATGCGTTCCTTCTTGTCGAGCTGACGATGGCGAGACTTGCGATCCTTTGCTAGCATGGCGATGGTATGATCCTTCGTCTTGATGATGGCGGAATTGTGGCTGGAGTAGTCACGTCAATTATCCAACTCCTGCTGACGATCGTACATCATGAAGCTAAGGTGGTCCAATTGGGTCTTCAACTCGTAGTGGTATGGGGCTTCCAGGGGTTGTCCATTAGCATCACACCTTGGGCAAAACACAAAGCGAGCACCCTTGATCTGGTTGATACTCTGCCCACACAGACGGGCAAGAGCTTCCTGCATGGCCCTGGCAAGTCCATCGAGCCAGTTATTCTCTCTTAAGGTAAACTGAATTCCCTCAGCAGTGGGGGGTTCAATCTTTCCTCAGAGACTTGCAACAATTAGCCACTGCAGATCTTCTCCTCCTTGATCATTGAGCTGAGCTCCGAAGAACTCGGGGTGAGGACGCTCCAAAAGTTCCGAAAGCTGGTCCAAATCCCTCTCAAAGATAAGGTGTCCGCCATTTCCCAATTGGTAAAACTTGTTGTACTTAACGTCCATCTAAAATAATATAAGATGAGTAAGTTAGTAGAGTGATCAAGTGTGTCAAATTTTTATGTATTTTGCAAGAGTTTTTGAGGAACATGAATTTTCATGAAAGAAGTAAGTGATAAGAATGGGAATAAGTTTTTGTAAATATTTGTTTCTTTTGGTTTTGAAACTAAGCTTTTGATTCAAACGTCCAGTCTAACTAGGGTATCCTATGGTCAGGATGACTCTGATACCAACTTATCAACACCCGGATTTTTAATCTCAGATGCCTGTTATGCCATACATCACAATCCCAGGATTACCATTTTTGCGAGACATAACAGAATTTGATACCACAATACATCATCCATTACAAACCATACATAAGGTTTTACACCAAATAAGGATCTCATGATCCAGTATTAATACAACACAAGCAGCGGAATACATGACCAACTGTCTCGATAATCAATCCTAACCTTTCAATTACACGCCCTAGTATAAGCACCTCTCCTGTGAGTTTGACCTCCCAACCATGACCAACTGTCATCTTGGGTACTGCACAGGTGGACAATCTTCACAAGGTAGCCTCAGCTCAGACCTTGGTCGTGAGGGAACTAATACTAAGGTATATAAGTTTCCAGTCAAGCCCTACCCAATTCTCGGGTATTGTGGTTGTACGGTAAAATTAGAATGGTATCACATTCAGACAACCATCAGTTTTATAAAGGGCTAAGGCTCATGCCTCAACATTTTCATCACCATAAATCATCTGGTGTTCGGAAACACATGTCCAAAACATTTCAATAGAATGATCCATCATTCCAAGGTTTTCATAATCATTTTTCCACCAAGTATTCCCATCTAAATTTGATCAGGTTTTATGCTTAGCACTAGCATCTACAAGTGGGGGTAAGTACTAATAAGGGGTGGTAAATAAGTGGAGTTTTAACTAAGTTCAATCTCATTCCTTAGGATGACTTAAATATTATCTAGCTTAGGCCAAATTTTATGCTGTTTATGCAACCTTCAATTATCTTTCTACAATCTACAATTCACATAAGTAAACTCTAAGTAAGTAGCTTTGATAAATAAAATAGAAAGCTTGCGAATAAAACTAGGAGGGGGTATCAAGTGGGTATGATCACATATGCTTAAGGCATATAGTTGGCATGGTAACAAGCAAGTATTTGCTTGCATGGGTATAGTATTTTGCAAGTGTTAGCTTGCCAGGTTAATAGCTTGCCTTGAGCAGAGCAGTGGTTGAAGTTCTCCTCGGCTTATTCTTCGTAGTATCCTCCTTCCTCCTCGTATCCTTGGTCGGTACTAGCGTCTATAAATAAATACGAGGTACACAATCACCAAACAATACTTAACTACTTGCAATCATCACACAAATGGGTTCCTATAGATGATCTATCATCATCTCTAACATTACAAGATTAAGGCTTGGTTTAATTCCTTTTATTTTTAGAAAAGTAATTTCTACTCATTGAAAAACTACTTAGGATTTAATATTCTCCAAACCAAACATGCGATCATGTTGACACATGTCATCACCACATATTTCAGTACATGGGAATGTGATTTAAAGCGGTGTCACAATTTAATAAGGTTTAACCTTTTATTTTAATTAAATAAAGTGACTAGAAATGCCTATGTGGCATTATTTTATTACTTGGTCATTATTTCTGTAAGTAAACCTATATATTTTTATATATTCTGAAAGGTATGGTTAAATGTGATTTTTGAGAGTTGGAATCAACTCAAAAGCTATAATGGTTTAAATTTGAAAAATGTTTGAATGCAGAAAAGCTTATGCCTTGTTATTTTTACCAAGGATGATCTACAGATCCAAATGACTTGAATCCAACGGGCTTGGATTCAGCATTTCCAGACCTTTCTAACAAAATTGGTTTCATTCAATTTTGTTCACTAAATCGATCTGGGTTGATTTTTGAATCTAGGTGCAGAAGTGTGTTTGAAATAAAATGGAAAAGGTTAATTTCAAATGACTAGGCCGCGCGGGAAACGATACTGGGCCGGCCTGCTAAGCACAATGCTTACGTGGGCTGGTTAAGTCGCTGTGCCCACACGTTAGTGAGACGAGGGGGTGCGAAGCGGTATGGAGTGATGTGAGTCGTGGGATCTTGTTCTAATCTAACGGCTGAGGGTCATCGTCGACGTTGGGCAACGCCGACAAGACAGAAACCTAACGCGGCAGGTGGGGGTCGTCGGGGGCTCACCGGGGCTCAGGCGAGGGTCAGCGAGGCGGGCGAACGACGAAGTCGACGATGACGAACCTCCTGGTACCGGCAGCTTCTCCTCGGGCAGCTCCAATCGCTGGCTCCCTTCTTCTCCAGAGGCGGCGGGCTCCGGTGAAATTCCGGCGAAGTGCTGCTCGCCTTGCTTCGGGAACGAGGTGGAACGATCAGTGAGGAGAGGGGAGTGAGATGGTATGCTCAATTCAGCTGGGGGTGGCCTCTATTTATAGTGGCGAGAGGGGACCGACGGGGCGCAAGGTGAGCTCGTCGTGGTCGACGGCACAGAGGGCTATCGGCGTGGGCGATGGTAGGGGGTGGTGCGGTGCTACCTGGTGATGCTCAACGACGTGGTGGCGAGGCGTGGGGCGGTGCGGTTTGGTCGGAACACGGCGGTGCTCTTGTAACATCCCTAAAATCATGTTTCAAACTCATGCATATCATCCATGCATCCATGATCATATGAATTTCATTTCAAACAAATCATTTCAAAACAGAAGCATTTATGCTTATTATGTCATGTAAGTTTACTCTAGTCTTAGTGCTATCTTCCAAAGAGAAGAATACTTGTTTAGGATCAGTAAGGTTTGAAATTCAAACTTAGACACTTTCAAAAGTTTGAACAAAGTTTCAAAACAAAAATAAGTAAATAAAACCAATATTATGCCTATTGTATATATCACATAAAGGCTTGGTTTTATTTTTATTTTTTATTTGATCAAAGTGTTTTGATTGAACAATAGTGTTTGACACACATTTGAGTGCAAGGGTTTGCAGTATAAAAACCTAGAGAAGATTTGAATTCAAACTCATTTGATTTGGAGTGGAAATTCATTTTAGAAAAACTAAACAGAAAAAGAAAAGGTTTAAAAGGAAAAAAATAAGCCTTCGGTCGAATCTGGCCCAACTGGCCCAGCTAAGCCCAACACCCCCACCCCGCGAACCGTTTTCCTTCACTCACCCCTGCACCCGCTGAGTGACTGACAGACAGGACCCACTCCCTCTCCGATTCTCTCGCTGACAGCCACGACCCACACGGCGTCGTCATCTCCACCCCCACCGCGACGTGTTCTTCCCCAAATCACGCCGTGCGTTACCTGGTTGATTCGCTCGTCAATTCGCGTTGATTGCAGCAGTAATTCATGCCCCCGCCTTGCCTACTTAAACCCCCTCTGCCCCCTCTCCATTTCCCCCCAAACTCCGAGCCCAGAGCGCCCCCAGGATGCCCGCATTCATCCTAGCACCGCCGTAGACAGAGAGCTCCGGCGACCAATTCCGGTGAGCCCCGTGCGCCCCTCTCCCTCTGGTTCATACGAGCTGCTTGACAACTTCTTTCCGCACCTTCTGACCCCACTGGTTTGTCCTGTACTGCCCCAGGTCGTCGTCTTCGACAAGCACCGCAAGCTCTCGACGACGTCCTCAACTCCGGCGATCAAATTCGGTAAGCCCTTTGTTCCCCTTCGCCTCTGTTTCACACGAACACGTTCGCCGTAGTTTTGTGCGTCTCCTGATGCCGTTTATTCGCGCTAGGGTGACCAGGAGCTTCGCCAACGTCGTCGTCCACCCAAGCCAGACTTGTGTAGGGCTAGATTGAGTATATGAATTGTTTAAGAATTGTTTTAGGGTTTATCTAAATGTTGTTTGGCAAGTTTTTAACTTGTTTATGAACCAGTACTGTATACTTGCCTGGTTGAGTTTTAAAAATCATCACATATCATATTGCATGCATGCATATATTTTTGTTTGTATATGTTTTGTATGTGATTTGTGGCTATGATTCTTTGTGTAGATTTTGGTGCTAGTGATTATGATTGTGAGGAGTGTAGCTACTCTCCAAACTACCAAGGCAAGTGGTACTTCATGAATATTTTATTCCTATGTTTTCTACTAAGCATTAGAAATATTTTGCTAGTCTTGCATGCTATATTTTGCTTATATGCCATGTTGGGAAATCCTAATAGTTGTAGAATTGCTAGCAAATTTCTAAGTTAAGATGCTTATCTATGCCATGCTTAGCCTAGCTAGTAGCAACCAAGGGTTGGTGAAATATACATGCTATGATGAAAATATTTCTAAGTCTTTGGACTTGTGTTTTGCCTAATAAAACAACTAAGTAAATGAAACACCTGGGTGGAATGGAAGGAATGGTTTGGGTTGAGTGATTACACAAGGCCAGGGGACTGGTGAACCTTGTGTATCTCACTTGTGGAAAGCAACCCAGGAACAAAGAGATTTTAGAGGCCAAGTGTTGAGAAGCTTCTAGTGCAGCCACTTGGCAATATGGGCTCTGCCTAGATCACATAAGTTGCCAGAACTTAGTCATTTGGACAGTTGGTGGTAGTGGGATGATAGGTTGGAACGCGTCCATTTGGTCTAAGGGAAGGCTTCTGAAAGGTCCTGTCTTGGTGAAAATCAAGTCTGGTGGGGAAAGTGCACAACCTCTGCAGATGGAAAAATCTAAGTACTTAGCCATGTCCCTGGAAAAGGACAACTTGAGCATCAAGACATGGAAGCTATCAAGAATCTCCTCATCCCAATTTCTAAGTAAAAACTTGTGGGTGAACAAGGGTGAAGGACCTCAATGTCTATTGGTGGTTCCTTGGGAAAAGTTTTGACAAAGAAAAACTTAGTGATTTCAACTAATAGGCAAAACCTATTTTGAGAAAAGCAAGCTAAGTTACACTTAGCCAAATTGCATATAGAAATATAGTCCACCTAAATTATACTAAGGTATCACTTGCCAACACTATTCCAATGTATTGACCTACTGTGGTTGTAACTTGTGATGTTGCAGGTTACTCTGATGAGGATTAGGAGTCATGAGTCTACACTCAACATGTTTGCCAGTGGCCCATGAAGATGAAGACTTTTATTTATTTACTTATTCAAACTCTTGTACTAGGCCTGTGGCCTTGGAGTTTTAAAGACTATGTTTATCTCTGGAATGCCTGTAATAATGACCTTTGTATCTGTGTACTTCATCTTAAACTGTGGATGCTAGCAATGATCCAGGGACTAGCATTGCAATCATAGGGATCCTTTTTCCTTTATAAAGGAGGGATCTTACAGCTCTGCGCGTGCCCGACGGAGGTTTTTAATGCGCACAACGTGCATGGTCCGCGCGGTGGCGAACGAGCATGTCTGCGGGGTTGCTGGGACGGTGGTGATCACGTATGCACGCGGCGAGGGAGGAACGCGGTCTGTGGGTGTCGGTCGATCGTGGCGCACGGGGCGCGCTCTCGGCATGGTTGCCGGCGAGCTTGGCATGGTTCGTGCGTGTGGTCCAGGGGTTGACAACGTTCGAGCGCTGGACAGGGAGTGGCGGTGGGGTGTTGGCTTGCTCCTAGACATGTTTGCTAGGCTTGTTTCTTCTCCTAGCTTGTTGTCGACATGGGGGTGACAAGGGTGCACTCGGCCTGCTCTCAATTGATGACATTGCCAAGCTTACAGTGATGCTAGAGGTTTGCAATTGAGCTAGATGATCTACTAAAGTCTAGTTGTATCCAGAGTGGGAACAAGTTAGGCAAGAATCACTGCTCACAATAGTGTTTGGATTTTGTTTGATTTGTATCTACAAGGTGTTTTATAAAGGAGGGATCTTACAGATGGTATCAGAGCACTGTGTTGCCTGTAGGATTGTGACCCTAGGATTGGAAACCACTAAGGAAAAATTTTCAACAACTTCTACACTTGTCTATTCTTCTCGTAAACTTTTCTAATCTTCTTTCTCATCTCTAATTGTAGATTAACTCCATCAACGAAGCCGTGAGGAAAGGACCACTCATGACAATGACCTTGGAGTGTGAGACAGAATTCCCCAAGGCTCTCAAGGACCTCATGGTTGCAATGGAAATACATGGTGCAGCTGTGTACAAAGGTTTTCCTGTGATGTATGAAGGAGTTGAGTAATGGTGGGTGCAACTTCACTTGTATAAAAACAAGGAAGACAACCACAAGGACTCAGGATTCTGCATGTTCACCAATTCAGTGATGCACCCTACATTCTTTGACTCAGCAAGGGATGCAACTTGGAAGACCATCAAAGAACTTGGTGAAAGAGTCAAGTGCAGAATTATCAACATCCAAAATAGCCTGAAAGAAGAGAAGAAACATACCCAAGAGTTGGAGGCTACCAACCAAACTTTAAGAGGAGACATTATATACTTAGTGATGGAGTCATGTGAGCAAGATAGGCTGATTACTTCTAGAAACATTATGTTAGCCAACAGATCCAGTGAGATAGGCTTGTAAACGTACTTCGTTAGTTGGACCACCACTTATCACCTTATGTTCCAAAATGTTGCTTTAAAATAAGTTGAACCTTGGTTGTTGTAATGGATCCATGTATGCCATGACTTGTGTGTTTGATTTCCAAGGATATGTATGTGATGTTTTGTCTTTTGTTTTATCTTGAATTGTTGTTCTAACTTTTCTATCTTATAAATAGATGCCTACTATTACCATCAGCACTGTTGAGGAGTTCCAGGGAACTCGCTTTGGTCCTCGTATTATTGAGCTTACTAACTTGCTCAATCTCCCTCTTCCTACCATCATGGTGCTTCCCCTCACCAAGTTTGAGAGGAAAGAACTCTAGGGTTTCAAGGTCAACCAGCCCGGACGCAAGACTGAGCCTACCACGGAGGCCATCGTCTTCAAGCTCATGCACGATGACAAGGAGAGAGGCCTTGAGGTAGTCATGCAGGATCTGATAGGACGTCTGCTGGGGAGACACTCCCGACAGGTTAGAGGTACTCACTTCCACGTCTTCGGTAGACGTGATGAGGATGGAGAGTCCATCGACTTCGAGGACACTGCGAGGGATACAGCCGAGCCGATTCGTCTATACCTCCAGGACTTAGAGGCTCTCATTAGGCACGTGGACTCTGATAGGACCAACGTCATGCTCAGCAATGACGAACTCCAAGTTCAGCTTCGCGAGAAGGACAAGCTCTTCGCGGAGCAAGATGAGATAGTTAAGGAGATGGAGGCGAAGTTCGAGAGCCAGGACAGAAAGTTCAAGAGTCAGGAGAAGCGAGTCCAGGATAGGAACAAGAAGATCCGGGACATGACTGAAGAACTGCAGGCCAAGGACTTCGAGCTCGAGCATCAGCAGACGGTGATTGAGAGGCTTCGTTCCCAGAAGAGGGCTCTCAAAGCCAAGATAGAGACCTTGACCACCAGCGTCGAGGAATACAAGACCGTGATGGAGAATGCAGGTCTTACCTTTGTCAAGGAGGAGGTTGATGCCGAGGAGTAGATTTGACTACTCATTTATCATTTATTATCATACTTGTCGTTGAGAACTTGTTATTGACCATCCAACATATGGATGGCTTGTTATTTGTGTGTGTTCTACTTTGTGAACTTGTTATCTGGTTGTTGAATCTTTATCATTATGTTGCATGCTTTGTGATTGTTTATGTGATGTATTGTGCATGAAAGCATCTATGGGATCTCATTCTTATCTCTATTGAACAAACCACAGATGCCTCCCCGACGTGCAAACCCCAACCCCAACAACAACAACAACAACAACATCACTCCAGAAATGCAGCAAATGATGACCACTCAAACTCAGCTGATGCAAATGATGACGACGCTCATCCAGAACCAAAAACAACACAACAACAACAACAACAACAACAACAACAACAACAACAAAACAACAACAACACACACAACAACAACAACAACAACAACAACAACAACAACAAAACAACAACAACAACAACAACAACAACAACACAACAAAACAACAACAACAACAACAACAAAACAACAACAACAAAAACAACAACAACAACAACAACACCAACAACAACAATAACAACAATAACAACAACAACAACCCACCAGGTTTTGACATGCTTACCAGGTTCTTGAGATTGAGGCCAGCAAAGTTCTCAGGAACGACTAATCCCATGGTGGCCAATGATTGTCTACGCTCTGTGAACAAGGACTTGGTAACTGTGGGCTGTACTGATGCAGAAAATGTCAGATTTGCAGCACATTTGCTAGAAGGACCAGCCGCCACTTGGTGGGATAACTTCCAGATCACCACTCCCATAGAAGATGTGACATGGGCTATCTTTGAGGATGGCTTTCGCACTGCTCATATCTCATCTGGAGTGATGAGTCTGTAGAAGAAAGAGTTTCATAACCTGAAGCAGCGCCACCGCAGCATGGCTGAATATATTGAAGAGTTCAACAATCTGGCGCGTTACGCACCGGATGAAGTTGACACTGATGCTAAGAGGAAAGAAAAGTTCCTCGAAGGGTTGAATGATGAGCTGAACCTGCAGTTGGCTGTGGCATATGTTCCCACATACCAGTCGCTATGTGATAAGGCTGCTATTTTGGAGAACAAAATGAAGCAAGTTGAGAGCAGGAAGAGAAAGCACTCAGACAAGCACAGCTCGGGATCGTCTCACAAACGTTCCCATTATGATGACAGTGGAAGCTCAGGATCGCACAAGCATGGGAAATTCAACAAGCACCACAACCACAACCGTCATGACAACAAGCATCACTGTAGCCATGACAATGACAAGTACAAGAACCACAAGGGTGGATATAAGAGCCACCATAGTGGAAATGGAAGTGGTAGTGGAAGCCAGCCTGTCAAGAAGGACATCAGTTAGGTTGAATGCTTCAAGTGCAAGAAGATGGGGCATTATGCAAATGAATGCCCAGAAAAGAAAGTTGAAGGACCCAACAAGCCCAACCCTTTTCAGAAGGGACAAGTTAACCACATCAATGTGGAGGAAATCTATGAGGAACCTGATGCTGTTGCTGGTAAGTTCAAACTCAATTCTGTTCCTGCATTTGTTCTCTTTGATACTGGTGCATCTCATTCATTCATATCAAGACATTTGTTGAAAGAAATGAACTGCCAGTAGAAACTATTGGGTGTCCTATAAAAGTAAGTTCTCCTAGCGGAGAAATGATAGTGAATTCAGGATGCCATGATCTAGTTATAGAGTTTGGGAAGTATAAGTTTCCCGTTAACTTGATAATCCTAAATTCCCAAGGATTGGATGTCATTTTGGGAATGGACTGGATGACTAAGCACAAGGGAGTGATAGATTGTGCCAACCATACTGTCTCACTCACAACTCCTGGAAATAAAAGGATCAGATTCAAGACCAACTTTGAAGCAAGAAGGAGTATGATAAATTCTCTTAAGGGGGTTAGCATAGACAGTGTGCCAATTTTGAGTGAATATCCGGATGTGTTTCCGAAAGAATTGCCGGGAATGCCACCAGATAGAGATGTGGAGTTCCTTATTGATTTGCTACCAGGATCTGGACCAATAGCAAAGAGACCATACAAGATGTCAGTAGATGAACTGAAATAACTCAAGGAACAACTCGGAGAGCAGTTGCAGAAAGGATTTATTCAACCAAGTTCTTCATCTTGGGGAGCCCCAGTTTTGTTTGTGGAGAAGAAAGATAGAAGTTAAAGGTTATGCATAGATTATCGTTCACTCAATGAGGTGACTATCAAGAACAAATACCCTTTGCCTAGAATCAATGACTTGTTCGATCAACTAGAAGGAGCTTGTGTGTTCTCGAAGATTGATCTCCGGTCAGGTTATTTCCAACTCAAGATAAGAGAATAATACATACCTAAAACAGCTTTCACCACAAGGTATGGATTGTATGAGTATACCGTGATGCCATTTGGATTGACCAATGCTCCAGCATACTTCATGAATATGATGAACAAGGTGTTCATGGAATTCCTTGATAAATTTGTTGTCATTTTCATCGATGACATTTTAATCTACTCCAAGAGCAAAGAAGAGCATGAAGGACATTTGCGTTTGATACTTGAGAAACTTAGAGAGCATAAACTGTATGCCAAATTCAGCAAGTGTGAATTCTGGTTAAATGAAGTTGGATTTCTTGGTCATGTTATGACAAAGAGATGGTGTAGAAGTTGATCCTGCTAAAGTTTCAGCGGTAACTGAATGGGAATCCCCCAAGTCAGTGAAAGAAGTTCGTAGTTTCCTTGGCTTAGCAGGTTACTACAGAAGGTTCATTGAGAATTTCTCCAAGGTAGCTAATCCTATGACAGAATTGCTAAAGAAAGACAAGAAATTTGCTTGGTCTGAAGGTTGTGAACTCAGCTTTCAGGAATTGAAGAAGAGACTTGTGACAGCACCAGTTTTGTGTTTGCCAGACTTGGAAAAAGATTTCAAAGTATATTGTGATGCATCCCATCATGGTTTGGGAGAAGTACTTATGCAAGACGGAAAAGTTGTGGCTTATGCCTCAAGACAACTCAAAACTCATGAAGTGAACTACCCTACTCATGATTTAGAGTTAGCCTCTGTTGTCCATGCACTCAAAACATGGAGACACTATCTTTTGGGAAAGCGATGTGAAGTGTTCATAGATCACAAGAGTTTGAAGTATATCTTCACCCAGAAGGAAATTAATATGAGACAAAGAAGATGGCTAGAGCTCATCAAGGATCATGACTTAAGTTTGCAATACCACCCCGGTAAAGCAAATGTTGTAGCGGATGCTCTAAGTCGTAAGGTTTTTGTGAATGGCCTTACCAAGGGAAAATTGCCAGATGATTTGTGTGCCTAATTCAGAGATCTCAGATTGGAGATTGTGCCTGAAGGACATCTCATGTCTTTGGATGTTCAACCCACTTTGTTGGACAAGATAAAAGAAGCCCAGAAGACTGATAAGGAAATTGAAGAGATTAAGGAAAAGATTGGCAAAGGAAAAGCCAAAGGATTCCATGAAGACGAACAAGGTACTTTATGGCATGGGAAACGTATCTGTGTTCCACAAGATCCAGAGCTTCGGAAACTGATTTTGCAAGAAGCACACAACTCACGTATTCATTCCATATCCGGGTAACACCAAATGTACATGGACATGAAGGAAAGATTTTGGTGGAATAATCTCAAGAAGGACATCGCCGAACATATTGCTTTGTGTGATGTGTGTAGTAGAGTGAAAGCGAAACATCAGAAACCAGCCGGTTTGCTTCAACCACTACCCATTCCTGATTGTAAGTGGGACAATATTGGTATGGACTTCATTACCGGATTACCAAGGACCAGATCAGGATATGATTCTATTTGGGTAGTAGTGGATCGCCTAACTAAAGTGGCTCATTTCATACCCGTGAAGACAACTTATACAAGTGCTAAGTTGGCCAAGATCTACATGAGTAGAATTGTATGTCTACATGGAGTGCCCAAGAGTATTGTGTCTAATAGGGGAACTCAATTCACTTCCCATTTTTGGAGACAGTTACATGAGTCATTGGGAACGAGGTTGGAATTCAGCACTGCTTTTCATCCTCAAACTGATGGACAGACAGAAAGAACTAATCAGATTCTTGAAGACATGTTGAGGGCATGTGCCCTAGACTATGGAGCCAGTTGGGATGAAAGTCTGTCCTACACAAAATTTTCTTATAACAACAGCTATCAAGCCAGCATTGAGATGGCACCATTTGAGTTTCTCTACGGGAGAAAGTGTACTACCCCATTGTTATGGAATGGTGTGGGAGAAAGAAGTTTGTTCGGACCGGAACTTATCAAAGAAGCCTAAGAGAAAGTCAAGTTGGTTAAAGACAGATTGAAGATAGCAAAGTCCCGACAGAAAATCTACGCAGATCCTAAGCGTAGATAAGTCACCTATGAAGTGGGTGATAGAGCCTATCTTAGAGTGTCACCACTTCGTGGAGTGAAGAGGTTCGGAGTCAAAGGAAAGTTGGCCCCAAGATATGTTGGGCCATTCAAGATTCTAAGTCGCAAAGGAGAAGTTGCTTATGAAATTGAATTGCCAGAGTCTTTGTCAGCTGTCCATAATGTGTTTCATGTGAGTCAGCTTAAGAAATGTCATCCAGAAATGGAAGAAACTTCTTTGAAGGATACTATACCTTTGGAAGAGGTTCAATTAGAAAGTGACCTCACTTATGAAGAGAAGCCTATCAAGATTCTTGAGACTGCAGAAAGAGTCACAAGGACTAAGACTATCAAGTTTTGCAAAGTTCAGTGGAACCATCATTCCGAAGAGGAAGCAACATGGGAAAGAGAAGATGATCTTCGGAAAGACCACCCTCACCTATTTGCTAGCCAATCCGAATCTCGAGGGCGAGATTCGCCTTAAGGGGGTTAGATTTGTAACATCCCTAAAATCATGTTTCAAACTCATGCATATCATCCATGCATCCATGATCATATGAATCTCATTTCAAACAAAACATTTCAAACAGAAGCATTTATGCTTATTATTTCATGTAAGTTTACTCTAGCCTTAGTGCTATCTTCCAAAGAGAAGAATACTTATTTAGGATCAGTAAGGTTTGAAATTCAAACTTAGACACTTTAAAAAGTTTGAAAAAAGTTTCAAAACAAAAATAAGTAAATAAAACCAATATTATGCCTATTGTATATATCACATAAAGCTTGGTTTTATTTTTATTTTTTATTTGATCAAAGTGTTTTGATTGAACAATAGTGTTTGACAGACATTTGAGTGCAAGGGTTTGCAGTATAAAAACCTAGAGAAGATTTGAATTCAAACTCATTTGATCTGGAGTGGAAATTCATTTCAGAAAAACCAAACATAAAAAGAAAAAGGTTAAAAGGAAAAAAATAAGCCTTCAGTCGAATCTGGCCCAACTGGCCCAGCTAAGCCCAAGACCCCCACCCCGCGAACCGTTTTCCTTCACTCACCCCCGCACCCGCTGAGTGACTGACAGACAGGACCCACTCCCTCTCTAATTCTCTCGCTGACAGCCACGGCCCACACGGCGTCGTCGTCTCCACCCCCACCGCGACGTGTTCTTCCCCAAATCACGACGTGCGTTACCTGGTTGATTCGCTCATCAATTCGCGTTGATTACAGGAGTAATTCACGCCCCCTCCTTGCCTACTTAAACCCCCTTTGCCCCCTCTCCATTTCCCCCCAAACTCCGAGCCCAGAGCGCCCCCAGGTTGCCCGCATTCATCCTAACACCGCCGCAGACAGAGAGCTATCCGGCGACCAATTCCGGTGAGCCCCGTGCGCCCCTCTCCCTCTGGTTCATACGAGCTGCTTCACAACTTATTTGCGCACCTTCTGACCCCACTGGTTCGTCCTGTACTGCCCCAGGTCGTCGTCTTCGACAAGCACCGCAAGCACCCGACGACGTCCTCAACTCCGGCGATCAAATTCGGTAAGCCCTTTGTTCCCCTTCGCATCTGTTTCACACGAACACATTCGCCGTAGTTTTGTGCATCTCTTGATGCCGTTTATTCGCGCTAGGGTGACCAGGAGCTTCGCCAACGTCGTCGTCCACCCAAGCCAGACGCCGCCCGCAACTCCGACGAGCTCCAGCGACCGCGTCCGTGCACCCCTTGCCAAGCCGTCGCCAGGTTGAGCATCAGCACGTCGTCGCATTTCTGGTAAGCGTCTCCGACGACCCCCTAGCCATCTGTAGCGCCGCGCCGCCGTAGGCCGAGCACGCCGCCGCCAGTAGCCACCGCCAGCGCCGCCCAGCTATGGTCGTTTGATCTAGGACCGTTGGATCTGGATCCAGCGCGTAGAATTAGATCACTTAGCGAAGCGGTATAGGTAGATCTGGGCTGTGCGATTAAGTCAGATCTAGCGGCTCAGAAGCGTGATCCAACGTGAAGCGGTACGGGCCAATCGGAATAAGACGCGTGGCAATAGTTTAGATTTAAAAACAGAATTTGAATCTATTAGATGTTTAAATTTTTTTTGGATATAACTTTTGATCCCCACGTTAGAATTTGACAAATTTTATACCGTTGGAACCAAGAGAGCAAGCTCTTTCTAAATATGCAATGTTTTTAATGTTTTGCTTCTGTTAAAATGACTTTATTTGCAGAAACTTGTGTAGGGCTAAATTGAGTATATGAATTGTTTAAGAATTGTTTTAGGGTTTATCAAAATGTTGTTTGGCAAGTTTTTAACTTGTTTATGAACCAGTACTGTATACTTGCCTGGTTGAGTTTTAAAAATCATCACATATCATATTGCACGCATGCATATATTTTTGTTTGTATATGTTTTGTATGTGATTTGTGGCTATGATTCTTTGTGTAGATTTTGGTGCTAGTGATCGTGATTGTGAGGAGTGTATCTACTCTCCAAACTACCAAGGCAAGTGGTACTTCATGAATATTTTATTCCTATGTTTTCTACTAAGCATTAGAAATATTTTGCTAGTCTTGCATGCTATATTTTGCTTATATGCCATGTTGGGAAATGCTAATAGTTGTAGAATTGCTAGGAAATTTCTAAGTTAAGATGCTTATCTATGCCATGCTTAGCCTAGCTAGTAGCAACCAAGGGTTGGTGAAATATACATGCTATGATGAAAATATTTCTAAGTCTTTGGACTTGTGTTTTTCCTAATAAAACAACTAAGTAAATGAAACACCTGGGTGGAATGGAAGGAATGGTTTGTGTTGAGTGGTTACACAAGGCCAGGGGACTGGTGAACCTTGTGTATCTCACTTGTGGAAAGCCACCCATGAACAAAGAGATTTTAGAGGCCAAGTGTTGAGAAGCTTCTAGTGCAGCCACTTGGCAATATGGGCTTTGCCTGGATCACATAAGTTGCCAGAACTTAGTCATTTGGACAGTTGGTGGTAGTGGGATGATAGGTTGGAACGCGTCCATTTGGTCTAAGGGAAGGCTTGTGAAAGGTCCTGTCTTGGTGAAAATCAAGTCTGGTGGGGAAAGTGCACAACCTCTGCAGATGGAAAAATCTAAGTACTTAGCCATGTCCCTGGAAAAGGACAACTTGAGCATCAAGACATGGAAGCTATAAAGAATCTCCTCATCCCAATTTCTAAGTAAAAACTTGTGGGTGAACAAGGGTGAAGGACCTCAATGTCTATTGGTGGTTCCTTGGGAAAAGTTTTGACAAAGAAAAACTTAGTGATTTCAACTAATAGGCAAAACCTATTTTGAGCAAAGCAAGCCAAGCTACACTTAGCCAAATTGCATATAGAAATATAGTCCACCTAAATTATACTAAGGTATCACTTGCCAATACTATTCCAATGTATTGACCCACTGTGGCTGTAACTTGTGATGTTGCAGGTTACTCTGATGAGGATTAGGAGTCATGAGTCTACACTCAACATGTTTGCCTGTGGCACATGAAGATGAAGACTTTTCTTAATTAGGTTCTAATTATTAGGTTCTAATTAGTAGTATTCTCATTTTTATTTAATAGTCTCTTATTATAATATTATTTTTTATTTATTTACTTATTCAAACTCTTGTACTAGGCCTGTGACCTTGGAGTTGTAAAGACTATGTTTGTTGTTGGGGAGGTAACCCCGGATAGGGTAAAGACGGGGAAAGACGAAAGGATGTCCCCCGTCTAGTTTCCGAGTTACAGTCTGAATCGGCCGAATCCTGTAAAAGTCGGCCGAGATAGGAAAGGGCAGGACTGGCAAGGCATTACCCGGCTGAGATACTGCGTAAGTCGGCCGGGTTAGCCCGAGTAATCTTGATGCAGATGAAGGACAAGCCGAGTTACGCGAGGCAGGGCCGAATGATACGAAGCTTGCAGGAGAAGGAGAAGCCTAAAGTCAAACTCTAGCCGCAAGCTAGGGAGAATCTGAGCGGAGCCAAGCACTAGGGACAAAGGCGCAGAGCGACAGAGAGGCAGAAGGAGGTCACGGAGGTGACAGTCCTGAAGCCCGAGGCGCACAGGAGGGGCCCTCCGGAACCTTGCCGTCATTAGGGTAGCGACAGGGAAAGGGGGGCGCCGAACTACTATATTGGGACTCGAATATGCTTGCCACATCATCCCTAAAGGAACCCAAGGCTCTCCTTTATAAGGGGAGGCTTGGACCCTGAGGAGGGGATCGGTTCATTTTGAGTACCGTTAGGCTGGTAGAGTTCTTCCTTCTTAAACACAGCTCAAGGAGCACTTGTAGCCCAAGGAAGGAGAAATAAAGATCTTTGCCTTTGCCTTCTGTGTCTAGAATCAACTGCATCTTCCCTCCCCAGATCCCTCTAGCATCCATTGGCCCCATACTTTAGCCTACCCATGGCATCTGTCGTGCCACCACCACGACATTTGTCTCTGGAATGCCTGTAATAATGACCTTTGTATCTGTGTACTTCATCTTGTGGATGCTAGCAATGATCCAGGGACTAGCATTGCAATCACAGGTATCCTTTTTCCTTTATAAAGGAGGGATCTTACAGCTCTGCGCGTGCCCGACGGAGGTTTTTAATGCGCATAGCGTGCGTGGTCCGCGTGGTGGCGAACGAGCGTGTCTGCGGGGTTGCTGGGACGCTGGTGATCACGTATGCACGCGGCGAGGGAGGCATGTAATGCCCCGGAAAATATTCCGAAATAAAATTGCATGTTATTTTTCTATTTGGCATCATCATGACATCATTCATATTTTTGCTCTAAAATATTTTCACCAAAAGCCTATTTTGTTTTCTAATTAGTCCCCTTCTTTAATTTCAAATTAGAAACCCCGGTCTTTCAAGATATTTTATTTGCCTAAAATCTATTTACAAAAGTGTTTTAAAATAAAAATAAAATAAAAATGTTTTTAGTGGGGAGGCAGTCAAACGACCGGGCCCAAAGGCCCTGTCGAAAGACCACCTACCACCCCAGAAAACCAAACCCTAATACTACCCTAATCCCCTCACCCCGCCGCCGCCAGGAACACCCACACACAACACATGCACGCGCCCCCACCTTGACCCTGTCACGTTACACCACCACACACCACACAAACACACGCACAGCCACCAAACCACACACACACCCCGACCCATGACACCACACGCAGCGACCACACGCCCACTCACGCCTCGTGACCCATCCCTATCGAGCGCCCCCGATTCCCCTCGTCTCCCTGCTCGCGCCGCTTCCTCCCTGGACGCCCTGCGACCCTCCTTCCTCTCCCCCTCTCCGGCCGCCAGCAGCCATGACCACCGCAGTCGTCGCTGACCGCCTCCACCTCGACCTCTGTGTCATCGCGTCGCCCTCCTTTCGTCCGTGAACTGCCCTCGCCTCTTCTGATTGACCTCCGCCCGGGACGCCCCTGTCCCGGACGCCTGCGCCGCTTCACACCACCGCCCCCACGCTGGCCGGCCCTGGCTTAACCTCAACCTCGCCTCCGCCTCAGGCCTCCGCCGTGCGAGCCCCTCGCCGCCGCCAACGAAGCCTCTCCTCGCGGCCGCCCTCCTCTTCGTTGCAGGCGCAACCGACGCCGACAGCTCCAGCCCCGTGTTCGGCCGCTCCCTTCCTCCCCTCCGACGGCCTCTGCAGCGCGCGCCCGGCCGTACTCCATGTCCCAGCGTCCCTCGACGCCCTCAAGGCTTCGCCGCCCGTGGCCCTCCCCGTCCTTGACCCGCCGCGGTCACCCTTCTGCAGCCACGTTCGTCCCTGGCCTCCCTCGCGTAGCAGCGCGGGCCGAGCCGCCTGTGCCCATGCCCGCCTTGGGTGTCGCGGCCTCACAGGGCCCTCCTGCCCCTTCCTTGCTCCCTATGGTGAAGAGTTTTTGTCTGGCCTTTTTGTCTTGGGATTCCAGTGGCCAATGTGTGATCTGGTGAAGTGGTGTTGCTGTGCTACTAGGTGTGTGGTGTTTGATGGCTAAGTACCAAGTTCTCCAACACGTACTTGGCACCCCGGAGAATGCCGACCTGAAACATCGGGGACTTCTTCCTGAAATCTGAAGAAGCACAGATGGAAACCGAAGAGCCCAAACCCTAGGTCCGAAGATCCGAAGACCAAACACTTGTCACGCCAAGCTCTCCTTCCCGGAACAACAAGTGCTCCGTCATGGATCTGATGGATGAGAAACCTGAAGACC
The DNA here is from genome assembly GCA_910589765.1 of Avena atlantica. Lineage (NCBI taxonomy): Eukaryota > Viridiplantae > Streptophyta > Magnoliopsida > Poales > Poaceae > Avena > Avena atlantica. Next base: position 361,712,503 of record OU342733.1, read on the forward strand.
GAACCCTCGGAACCCCAAGATCGTCGAACCGACATGTGTGACCCTTTTGCCGAGCCCCTATTTTTATAAATGCTATATATATAACTTGTGCATATTAATCTATCCATGCTTGCATTCATATATTTTTGTTCGGGGATATATGGCGACTCATCTACTAAATAGATATAAAATATATGGGAGTGCTATTTGTCTTGTCCCGGTCACATTTAATATTGTGTAGTGAACCGATGCCATGTTTTATTTTGTTAAGTCAACATTTAAATTGTGGGGTATCTAGACAACATAAACCACCTAATTAATTGTCGGGACCCTGGTTCCGCTTAATATTGCCTAGACGCATCGCACCTTTGCCATGTCATACATCATGCATGCATCATGCCCGATCTTCTGCCATAGTATTAAATAGTGCACCGGGTGTTCTTTCTAGTACTTTGCTTCTTCACCGGATAGGACGACGAGTTGATGCGAGATGCGACTAGCCTCCGGCTACCCGACTTTGTCTCACAGGCGAGCATTCTCCCCCTTCTACCTATTTTGCGTTTATAGTCTTTACTTCCTTCCTTTGATCTATTGCTATCCTTATTGTCGATGCTATAGTATCGTTCTTTTAATTATCTGCTCCACTATATTGCCTTGGTTATCCTATTGCCTTGTTTGATTAGCTAGCTTTGTCCTTGCGAGTCGTAGGCATGCTTAGTACCGCTCTCATACAGGTGGAACATGATACTTGAAAATTGTTGGTGATAAGATAATTAATATGGTGATGTTGGTTATGGTTATGGTTTCACTTAATGATAAGGCCCCGGCAGGGACCACCTTTGGGAACTGCTTGAGCCGACCTAGGACCCATTCGTTCTACGATACCAGTTCTGAGTTGATCGCGCTAACCAAACGTGGGGGCCTCTGGGATCCCCCCTCAACTACCGGCGCTATTCGTATATCCAGAGGGTTACAAAATTGGTTTTCCATTTGGTGCATACGCATAATATGTCCTCGGACATGGGTTGAGTTGTGATATGATTTTGGTGGACTGCCATGGCTTGCATTGCATAAAATCGGGATATCGTGTCGGAGGTGGGATGGAGCTCTACAAGTTATCTTCCGATCATCGCCCGGCCGTAGACTCAAACGTTGTGCCACCTAGAGAATCAGTTGTATCTCTTGTGTGGGTAAAAAAAACAGTAGGTGATGCCTCTGGATATGCGCGCGTTATGTTATGGGACAGTTCTTGTTGTGAGATTCGGAAGGCACGCGTGATATGTTGCCTGATGGGTTGAGCATGCGTTTGGGTACAGTAGTGCACCCCTGCAGGGTAAATCTTTTCGAGAAGCCGTGTGTCCACGGTTATGGGCGCCTCAGGAGTACAGTGTCATGATCATAGACAACGCCACTGATGTTTTGCCTCTAAAATATGATTAGTAATTAGCCTTATCAACTAAACACCTGCTTAACTAAAATTGCCACCGTGTGTGTTCCGCAAGGGGACTTCCTCGACTGGTCTTCGAGGGGGAAATCTTCGGATGGGTTATGCTTGGTGTTATATATAGTTATCGTGTAGCGCTCTCTTATCTCGCTCTAATAGACGAAGTTGTAGCGTGTCTCTATAAGTTAGATAGTGCAAGCTTTGCTGCCGCTGAGCCCACCATACCTATGTAGGCGAGGACCGCCGAATTCTAGTCTCGCCGTGTACTGGCCTCAGTACTGACCGCTCTCTTTCTATTTTCCTTTGCCCTTTGTCGGCACCCTTTTGACTTGACAGGTATGCGATTGACGACGTTAGCAAGGTTACCCTTCAGGCTTGGCCTGGGCAGGGTTGGACACCGCTTGGTTATTCTTCAGGACTCTTAGTCCCATTTGGATCTTGTCCGTACTCGGATACTATTTTGCTTTCTTCTTGAGTTGTATCTTCTTTTGTATCCTTGACTCGTTGAGTCGTTGTTGTATATATAAGAACTTGTGGACTCTATTGTAAATTACTGTGATGTAACTACTTGTATTCAGATCCCACCCACACGAAAGTGTCTGGTGGGCGTCTTTGAATCGCTTCTATGCGGATTTTGGCGGGAAATGCTGAGATCTGCATAGACCCAATTCAAGGGCGTTACAAGTGGTATCGGAGCAAAGGTTTACGATACCCCACTGGTCCATCCTGTCGGTTAACCTTGCCAACGGACGATGTCTAGAGTCAAAACTATTTTTCTACAAATGCGTTGGATAGATCTAATTAGCTCTGATTTTACTCCTCACCTCCATTCTTTCCCCCCTTATCTTTGCGTGTTTTAATCTTCTCTCTTACCTACTTCAAGTATAGGATTCTCTTGGATGGGTTTTCCGTCATACCTTTAGGGTACCACTTAGTTCCTTTTGCAACGACGATGCTACATTTGGTTTTCGCTCTACCTGAGCTTTCTTCATATGTTTTCGGTGTTGTGGCTTCTAATATGATGATCTACCCCTATCTAGATCTTCCTCTGAAGCTTTCCAAATACCGTTTGTCAAGATCTTTAATCTGAATTCCCAGAGTTCGGTTGCACGATTCCCTAATTCATGTACAGAGTAATGCTTTGAGTGCGAGATGGAGTAGCTACCATACCACTACTCTTATCATTAGCTCTTGGGCATTGAACAGGTGGATTAATGAGACTAATACTCTTTCCTTGGAAGTTAGGGATGACCTTGTGATCCCTTTCTTCCGCCTTTGCCTCTCCGGAGTGTTCTTCCGAAGGACGTGAGAAACAACCCTTATTGCTGGTGTCGACGATTTCAAGACGGAGCCAGAATTCTTGTTAGTGGTGTCGCGACCATCAACCCTACTCAAGAATATCCAATCATCAACCTTTCCCCCCGGTGCCTTTGTTTGGATCTCGGGACGAGATCCCTTGTTAGTGGTGTCAAGTTGTAATGCCCCGGAAAATATTCCGAAATAAAATTGCATGTTATTTTTCTATTTGGCATCATCATGACATCATTCATATTTTTGCTCTAAAATATTTTCACCAAAAGCCTATTTTGTTTTCTAATTAGTCCCCTTCTTTAATTTCAAATTAGAAACCCCGGTCTTTCGAGATATTTTATTTGCCTAAAATCTATTTACAAAAGTGTTTTAAAATAAAAATAAAATAAAATGTTTTTAGTGGGGAGGCAGTCAAACGACCGGGCCCAAAGGCCCAGTCGAAAGACCACCTACCACCCCAGAAAACCAAACCCTAATACTACCCTAATCCCCTCACCCCGCCGCCGCCAGGAACACCCACACACAACACACGCACGTGCCCCCACCTTGACCCTGTCACGTTACACCACCACACACCACACAACACACGCACAGCCACCAAACCACACACACACACCCCGACCCATGACACCACACGCAGCGACCACACGCCCACTCACGCCTCGTGACCCATCCCTATCGAGCGCCCCCGATTCTCCTCGTCTCCCTGCTCGCGCCGCCTCCTCCCTAGATGCCCTGCGACCCTCCTTCCTCTCCCCCTCTCCGGCCGCCAGCGGCCATGACCACCACAGTCGTCGCTGACCGCCTCCACCTCGACCTCTGTGTCGTCACGTCACCCTCCTTCCGTCCGTGAACTGTCCTCGCCTCTTCTGATTGACCTCCGCCCGGGACGCCCCTGTCCCGGACGCCTGCGCCGCTTCACACCACCGCCCCCACGCTGGCCGGCCCTGGCTTGACCTCAACCTCGCCTCCGCCTCAGGCCTCCGCCGTGCGAGCCCCTTGCCGCTGCCAGGGAATCCTCTCCTCGCGGCCGCCCTCCTCTTCGTTGCAGGCGCAACCGGCGCCGACAGCTCCAGCCCCGTGTTCGGCCGCTCCCTTCCTCCCCTCCGACGGCCTCTGCAGCGCGCGCCTGGCCGTACTCCATGTCCCAGCGTCCCTCGACGCCCTCAAGGCTTCGCCGCCCGTGGCCCTCCCCGTCCTTGACCCGCCGCGGTCACCCTTCTGCAGCCACGTTCGTCCCTGGCCTCCCTCGCGTAGCAGCGCGGGCCGAGCCGCCTGTGCCCATGCCCTCTTGGGTGCCGCGGCCTCACAGGGCCCTCCTGCCCCTTCCTTGCTCCCTATGGTGAAGAGTTTTTGTCTGGCCTTTTTGTCTTGGGATTCCAGTGGCCAATGTGTGATCTGGTGAAGTGGTGTTGATGTGCTACCAGGTGTGTGGTGTTTGATGGCTAAGTACCAAGTTCTCCAACACGTACTTGGCACCCCGGAGAACGTCGACCTGAAACATCAGGGACTTCTTCCTGAAATCTGAAGAAGCACAGATGGAAACCGAAGAGCCCAAACCCTAGGTCCGAAGATCCGAAGACCAACACTCGTCATGCCAAGATCTCCTTCCCGGAACAACAAGTGCTCCGTCATGGATCTGATGGATGAGAAACCTGAAGACCGAACCCTCGGAACCCCAAGATCGTCGAACCGACATGTGTGACCCTTTTGCCGAGCCCCTATTTTTATAAATTCTATATATATATATATAACTTGTGCATATTAAACTATCAATGCTTGCATTCATATATTTTTGTTCGGGGATATATGGCGACTCATCTACTAAATAGATATAAAATATATGGGAGTGCTATTTGTCTTGTCCTGGTCCCATTTAATATTGTGTAGCGAACCGATGCCATGTTTTATTTTGTTAAGTCAACATTTAAATTGTGGGGTATCTAGACAACATAAACCACCTAATTAATTGTCGGGACCCTGGTTCCGCTTAATATTGCCTAGACGCATCGCACCTTTGCCATGTCATACATCATGCATGCATCATGCCCGATCTTCTGCCATAGTATTAAATAGTGCACCGGGTGTTCTTTCTAGTACTTTGCTTCTTCACCGGATAGGACGACGAGTTGATGCGAGATGCGACTAGCCTCCGGCTACCCGACTTTGTCTCACAGGCGAGCATTCTCCCCCTTCTACCTATTTTGCGTTTATAGTCTTTACTTCCTTCCTTTGATCTATTGCTATCCTTATTGTCGATGCTATAGTATCGTTCTTTTAATTATCTGCTCCACTATATTGCCTTGGTTATCCTATTGCCTTGTTTGATTAGCTAGCTTTGTCCTTGCGAGTCGTAGGCATGCTTAGTACCGCTCTCATACAGGTGGAACATGATACTTGAAAATTGTTGGTGATAAGATAATTAATATGGTGATGTTGGTTATGGTTATGGTTTCACTTAATGATAAGGCCCCGGCAGGGACCACCTTTGGGAACTGCTTGAGCCGACCTAGGACCCATTCGTTCTACGATACCAGTTCTGAGTTGATCGCGCTAACCAAACGTGGGGGCCTCTGGGACCCCCCCCCCTCAACTACCGGCGCTATTCGTATATCCAGAGGGTTAGAAAATTGGTTTTCCATTTGGTGCATACGCATAATATGTCCTCGGACATGGGTTGAGTTGTGATATGATTTTGGTGGACTGCCATGGCTTGCATTGCATAAAATCGGGATATCGTGTCGGAGGTGGGATGGAGCTCTACAAGTTATCTTCCGATCATCGCCCGACCGTAGACTCAAACACTGTGCCACCTAGAGAATCAGTTGTATCTCTTGTGTGGGTAAAACACAGTAGGTGATGCCTCTGGCTATGCGCGTAGTTATGGGACAGTTCTTGTTGTGAGATTCGGAAGGCACGCGTGATATGTTGCCTGATGGGTTGAGCATGCGTTTGGGTACAGTAGTGCACCCCTGCAGGGTAAATATTTTCGAGAAGCCGTGTGTCCACGGTTATGGGCGCCTCAGGAGTACAGTGTCATGATCATAGACAACACCACTAATGTTTTGCCTCTAAAATATGATTAGTAATTAGCCTTATCAACTAAACACCTGCTTAACTAAAATTGCCACCATGTGTGTTCCGCAAGGGGACTTCCTCGACTGGTTTTCGAGGGGGAAATCTTCGGATGGGTTATGCTTGGTGTTATATATAGTTATCATGTAGCGCTCTCTTATCTCGCTCTAATAGCCGAAGTTGTAGCGTGTCTCTATAAGTTAGATAGTGCAAGCTTTGCTGCCGCTGAGCCCACCATACCTATGTAGGCGAGGACCGCCGAATTCTAGTCTCGCCGTGTACTGGCCTCAGTACTGACCGCTCTCTTTCTATTTTCCTTTGCCCTTTGTCGGCACCCTTTTGACTTGACAGGTATGTGATTGACGATGTTAGCAAGGTTACCCTTTAGGCTTGGCCTGGGCAGGGTTGGACACCGCTTGGTTATTCTTCGGGACTCTTAGTCCCATTTGGATCCTGTCCGTACTCGGATACTATTTTGCTTTCTTCTTGAGTTGTATCTTCTTTTGTATCCTTGACTCGTTGAGTCGTTGTTGTATATATAAGAACTTGTGGACTCTATTGTAAATTACTGTGATATAACTACTTGTATTCAGATCCCACCCACACGAAACTGTCTGGTGGGCGTCTTTGAATCGCTTCTATGCGGATTTTGGCGGGAAATGCTGAGATCTGCATAGACCCGATTCGGGGGCGTTACAAGGCACACAGTCTGTGGGTGTTGGTCGAGCGTGGCGCACGGGGCGCGCTCTCGGCATGGTTGCTGGCGAGCTTGGCATGGTTCGTGCGTGTGGTCCAGGGGTTGGCAACGTTCGAGCGCTGGACAGGGAGTGGCGGTTGGGTGTTGGCTTGCTCCTAGACATGTTTGCTAGGCTTGTTTCTTCTCCTAGCTTGCTGTCGACATGGGGATGACAAGGGTGCACTCGGCCTGCTCTCCATTGATGACATTGCCAAGCTTACAGTGATGCTAGAGGTTTGCAATTGAGCTAGATGATCTACTAAAGCCTAGTTGTATCCAGAGAGGGAACAAGTTAGGCAAGAATCACTGCTCATAATAGTGTTTGGATTTTGTTTGATTTGTATCTACAAGGTGTTTTATAAAGGAGGGATCTTACAGATGGTATCAGAGCACTGTGTTGCCTGTAGGATTGTGACCCTAGGATTGGAAACCACTAAGGAAAAATTTTCAACAACTTCTACACTTGTCTATTCTTCTCGTAAACTTTTCTAATCTTCTTTCTCATCTCTAATTGTAGATGAACTCCATCAACGAAGCCGTGAGGAAAGGACCACTCATGACAATGACCTTGGAGTGTGAGACAGAATTCCCCAAGGCTCTCAAGGAACTCATGGTTGCAATGGAAATACATGGTGCAGCTGTGTACAAAGGTTTTCCTGTGATGGATGAAGTAGTTGAGTACTGGTGGGTGCAACTTCACTTGTATAAAAACAAGGAAGACAACCACAAGGACTCAGGATTATGCATGTTCACCAATTCAGTGATGCACCCTACATTCTTTGACTCGGCAAGGGATGCAACTTGGAAGACCATCAAAGAACTTGGTGAAAGAGTCAAGTGCAGAATGTTCAACATCCAAAATAGCCTGAAAGAAGAGAAGAAACATACCCAAGAGTTGGAGGCTACCAACCAAACTTTAAGAGGAGACATTATATACTTAGTGATGGAGTCATGTGAGCAAGATAGGCTGATTGCTTCTAGAAACATTATGTTAGCCAACAGATCCAGTGAGATAGGCTTGTAAACGTACTTCGTTAGTTGGACCACCACTTATCACCTTATTTTCCAAAATGTTGCTTTAAAATAAGTTGAACCTTGGTTGTTGTAATGGATCCATGTATGCCATGACTTGTTTGTTTTGATTCCAAGGATATGTATGTGATGTTATGTCTTTTGTTTTATCTTGAATTGTGTTGTTCTAACTTTTCTATCTTATAAATAGATGCCTACTGTTACCATCAGCACTGTTGAGGAGTTCTAGGGAACTCGCTTTGGTCCTCGTATTGTTGAGCTTACTACCTTGCTCAATCTCCCTCTTCCTACCATCATGGTGCTTCCCCTCACCAAGTTTGAGAGGAAAGACCTCTGGGGTTTCAAGTTCAACCAGCCCGGACGCCAGACTGAGCCTACCACAGAGGCCATCGTCTTCAAGCTCATGCACGATGACAAGGAGAGAGGCCTTGAGGTAGTCATGCAGGATATGATAGGACGTCTGCTAGGGAGACACTCCCGACAGGTTAGAGGTACTCACTTCCACGTCTTCGGTAGACGTGATGAGGATGGAGAGTCCATCGACTTCGAGGACACTGTGAGGGATACAGCCGAGTCGATTCGTCTATACCTCCAGGACTTAGAGGCTCTCATTAGGCACGTGGACTCTGATAGGACCAACGTCATGCTCAGCAATGACGAACTCCAGGTGCAGCTTCGCGAGAAGGACAAGCTCTTCGCGGAGCAAGATGAGATAGTTAAGGAGATGGAGGCGAAGTTTGAGAGCCAGGACAGAAAGTTCAAGAGTCAGGAGAAGCGAGTCCAGGATAGGAACAAGAAGATCCGGGACATGACTGAAGAACTGCAGGCCAAGGACTTCGAGCTCGAGCATCAGCAGACGGTGATTGAGAGGCTTCGTTCCCAGAAGAGGGCTCTCAAAGCCAAGATAGAGACCTTGACCACCAGCGTCGAGGAATACAAGACCGCGATGGAGAACCCAGGTCTTACCTTTGTCGAGGAGGAGGTTGATGCCGAGGAGTAGATTTGACTACTCATTTATCATTTATTATCATACTTGTCGTTGAGAACTTGTTATTGACCATCCAACATGTGGATGGCTTGTTATTTGTGTGTGTTCTACTTTGCGAACTTGTTATCTGGTTGTTGAATCTTTATCATTATGTTGCATGCTTTGTGATTGTTTATGTGATGTATTGTGCATGAAAACATCTATGGGTATCTCATTCTTATCTCTATTGAACAAACCACAGATGCCTCCCCGACGTGCAAACCCCAACCCCAACAACAACAACATCACTCCAGAAATGCAGCAAATGATGTCCGCTCAAACTCAGCTGATGCAAATGATGACGACGCTCATCCAGAACCAAAACAACAACAACAACAACAACAACAACAACAACAACAACAACAATAACAACAATAACAACAACAACAACAACAACAACCCACCAGGTTTTGACATGCTTACCAGGTTCTTGAGATTGAGGCCAGCAAAGTTCTCAGGAACGACTGATCCCATTGTGGCCAATGATTGGATACGCTCTGTGAACAAGGACTTGGTAACTGTGGGCTATACTGATGCAGAAAAGGTCAGATTTGCAGCACATTTGCTGGAAGGACCAGCCGCCACTTGGTGGGATAACTTCCAGATCACCACTCCCATAGAAGATGTGACATGGGCTATCTTTGAGGATGGCTTTCGCACTGCTCATATCTCATCTGGAGTGATGAGTCTGAAGAAGAAAGAGTTTCATAACCTGAAGCAGCGCCACCGCAGCGTGGCTGAATATATTGAAGAGTTCAACAATCTGGCGCGTTACGCACCGGATGAAGTTGACACTGATGCTAAGAGGAAAGAAAAGTTCCTCGAAGGGTTGAATGATGAGCTGAACCTGCAGTTGGCTGTGGCATATGTTACCACATACCAGTCGCTATGTGATAAGGCTGCTATTTTGGAGAACAAAATGAAGCAAGTTGAGAGCAGGAAGAGAAAGCACACGGACAAGCACAGCTCGGGATCGTCTCACAAACGTTCCCATTATGATGACAGTGGAAGATCAGGATCCCACAAGCATGGGAAATTCAACAAGCACCACAACCACAACCGTCATGACAACAAGCATCACCGTAGCCATGACAATGACAAGTACAAGAACTACAAGGGTGGATATAAGAGCCACCACAGTGGAAATGGAAGTGGCAGTGGAAGCCAGCCTGTCAGGAAGGACATCGGTCTGGTTGAATGCTTCAAGTGCAAGAAGATGGGGCATTATGCAAATGAATGCCCAGAAAAGAAAGTTGAAGGACCCAACAAGCCCAACCCTTTTCAGAAGGTACAAGTTAACCACATCAATGTGGAGGAAATCTATGAGGAACCTGATGCTATTGCTGGTAAGTTCAAACTCAATTTTGTTCCAGCTTTTGTTCTCTTTGATACTGGTGCATCTCATTCATTCATATCAAGAGCATTTGTTGAAAGAAATGAACTGCCAGTAGAAACTATTGGGTGTCCTATAAAAGTAAGTTCTCCTGGCGGAGAAATGATAGTGAATTCAGGATGCCATGATCTAGTTATAGAGTTTGGGAATTATAAGTTTCCCGTTAACTTGATAATCCTAAATTCCCAAGGATTGGATGTCATTTTGGGAATGGACTGGATGACTAAGCACAAGGGAGTGCTAGATTGTGCCAACCATACTGTCTCACTCACAACTCCTAGAAATAAAAGGATCAGATTCAAGACCAACTTTGAAGCAAGAAGTATGCTAAATTCTCTTAAGGGGGTTAGCATAGACAGTGTGCCAATTGTGAGTGAATATCCGTATGTGTTTCCGGAAGAATTGCCGGGAATGCCACCAGATAGAGATGTGGAGTACCTTATTGATTTGCTACCAGGATCTGGACCAATAGCAAAGAGACCATACAAGATGTCAGTAGATGAACTGAAAGAACTCAAGAAACAACTCGGAGAGCAGTTGCAGAAAGGATTGTGACATATATTACAATCAGACATAATTCACATCACTCAGGGATATAAAATAGCTACAAAAGTACTGTGTAGTATATTACAATTATTCCATAGTACAAATAACCCATGGCCACGAACATACAACTAGACACGAAAATATGAATATCAACTCTTTCCTAAGTCTAAAGCCTTCAATTCTTCCATCTTCAGCCTGGAGCTTATGTAAAAAGAGAGAAAATGATGGTCTATTAGTCAAACAAAGAAATATATTCTAAAATTAACATATATTAGGTAGAAAGAAAATAAATAGATGCACATATCTAGTGCCACCACAACAGTTACTGACGATGTCATGCTGCAAAGACGAATGGGGCATTGAGTGGGACAGTAGGTCTACAATAGAAACAATTGAGCATTGAGACACTAGTGGAAACGAGGTCTTTTGTTGATCCCGAAAAAGGGCTTTAACACCAGTTCTTCTATGAACCGGTGTTAAAGGGGGGGCCGTACTAGCGTGGCCCCTGCGGCAAAAAAGGAGCCCCCCTTTAACACCGGTTCATGCCACGAACTGGTGTTAAAGGTCCCTACAGCAGTGGCCCACGCACCCCCCCCTTTAACACCGGTTCGTGGCATGAACCGGTGTTAAAGGGGGGCTATATAAGACACCACCCCAGCCCACACACACCCCACTCTTCCATTCTTTCACATTTTGGAGCCTAGCAAGAGGGTGTGAAGAGTGCTAGTTTGTGTTTTTTTCATATGCACAAGAGGTGTTCGATGAAATGCCCGAGAGCTCAAAATAAGTTTTCTGTGCTCTTTGCTTTTTCCGTCTCGGTCGAGGTCGGCAACTATAGTTTCATGTGTCATTGATGTACTATATATATAAATGGTCATATCCCTATTATTTTTTGATATATACTACATATTAATGCAGATGAACCGGCAATGGATGTACGGTGACCGCCGCACTTCCGAGTACATTACGGGCCTCCAAAATTTCATCGTTGTGGCTAATGCAAAGTGTCACAATGGTGTTTTATGTGTTGTTCGTGTGTTCACTGTCAGAACAAGAAAGACTACTCAAATACCAGAACCATTCACGCCCACCTGCTTCGATCCGGTTTCATGCCCAGCTATAATTGTTGGACCAAGCACAGAGAAAAGGGGTTGTGATGGAAGACAACGAAGAAGAAGAGGATGATGCCAACTATCATAATATGTATCCTGAATATGATGATAATGCAACGGGGGTAGATAATGAAGATCAAGAGGGAGCAGATGGGCCCGCTGATGACGATCTTGGTCGGGCCATTACTGATGCAAAGGAAGAATGTGAAACTGAAAAGGAGAAGGAGAAGCTGGAGCAGATGTTAAAGGATCACAAAACATTGTTGTATCCAACTTGCGAAGATGGCCACAAAAATCTAGGTGCCACACTGGATTTGCTGCAATGGAAGGCAGAGAATGGTGTGTGCTGACAGCGCATTTTCAAAGTTGTTGGTAAAAATGAAGAATCTTCTTCCAAGAAATAATGAGTTGCCCGACAGTACATACCAAGCAAAGAAGGTTGTCTTCCCTCTAGGATTAGACGTGCAGAAGATACATGCCTGCATTAATGACTGCATCCTCTACCGCGGTGAGAAGTACGAGAATTTGGATGCATGCCCAGTATACACTGCACTGCGGTATAAGATCAGACGAGACGATCCTGGCGATGTTGAGGGCGAGGCCCCTAGGAAGAAGGTTCCCGCCAAGGTTATGTGGTATGCTCCTACAATACCACGGTTAAAACGTCTCTTCAGAAATAAAGAGCATGCCAAGTTGTTGCGATGGCACATGGAAGACCGTAAGAAAGACGCGATGTTGAGACACCTGTAGCATCCCGCAAAACCACTACTAGAAAATCGCGTTGAATTTGTGCATTGCATCGTCATCATCATGCATTGTTTGCCAAAACCATTTTCGCAACACCCGTTTTGTTTTCCAACGCCCCCTCTTGATTCAAACATCAAAATCCGGGTCGCCGGAATATTTTGTTTTGCCCGATATCGGTTTGCAAAAGCTTTGTTTGAAATAAATAAAATTTATACTTATTTTAGTGGGGCAGTCGAACGGGCCAACCCGACCCGAACGACCACCCTAGAAAACTAAAACGGTCCAACCTGCCAGCCCCCCTAAATCCTAGTCCCACCAAATCCTATCCTACCCACCAATCTCTGGCTGCCACCTCACCCTCTCACCCATTTCCTACCCACACGCCACCTCACCGATCCACCACTTTTCCAGCCCCTTCTCCTTCTCTCACCCTAGCCCATCCTACCCTCTCTCCCTCTTCCCACCGACACATGGACCCCACCCAGACAGCTCCCACTTTCCCCCTCTCTCTCACCCCCTGGGCCCTACCAACCCCACTTTCCCCCACCTTCCCCTGGACCCGCCCACTTGGTCAAACCACCAAGCCACCTGCCCCTTCCACCCCGGTCCCACGCCCCTGGGCCCACACGCCGGCCGACCCCGCGTGCCCCCCACCCTTTCCTCTCTTCCCCGCAGGCCTTCTTCTCCTCCTTCCGCCGCCGCGGCCCCCCTCCCGCTCCGCTCACCTCGCCCCCTCCCCGCTCGTCTCCTCGCTGCTCCCGCAACCCCCTGGCCTCCGCCGCTCCCCCAGTCCTCTCCTCGCCGGACCCACGCTCCCCACCTCCACGCCTACCGCCTTCCCCCGCCAGTCCACCGCCTCCCCGTGCGCCGCCCCGCGAGCACCTCGCCTCCGCCGCTGCGAGCTCCGTCTCCTCCTGCCCCGCCCTCCTCCGGCGGCCGCCGCCTGCGCCGCCAGGCCTCCCGTCGACCCGCGCGCCGCCGCGCCGGCGAGCACCCGCCAGCCCCCGCAACCACCTCCCGTCGCCGTGGCTCCGCCCCGCCCCGCCTCCTCGCCGCGCTCGCTGAGCCGCTCCCCGCCGCCGGCCACCGCTCCACCCTCCGCCCAACCGTCCTCCACCCCCGCCGCCGGCGCCTCCTCCGCGCGCGACGTACGCCGCCGCCGCCGCCCGCGTCGGGCCCTGCCCCGTGTCCCTGAGCCAGCTCGTCGCCGGGTCCCCTGGCCTCGGTTCTGCCGCCCGCCGGCCTCTGCCTCCGGCGAGTCCCTGCCCCAAGCCGGCCCCGCAGCACGCACCGTTCTCCACAGCGGCCCTGCATCGACTCACGGACGCGGCCCCTCCCAGCACCGCGTCGACCTCGGCTCCGTCAGCGATGCCTTTTCGTAGTGTGCTGGACTAGCCACTGCCATGGAGTGTCGGGTGTACCGGCGTTACCAGGGTAGAGAACGAGTGAGCTGGTGTGGTCGTGAGATGGCAAGACATGAACCAGGACTATTGTGTGCTGTCTGCATCGAACCGAGGGACATCGGCCGACAAGATCTTCGTCTCGGAAACCGCCGCACCTCAAGATCTCCGCCACGGAAACCCAAGGCCGTCGATGTAGGACGACAAGGCCTTCTCCACGGGTTCCAAGACCCCGACATTGAAACGACAAGATCATCGACAAGGAAACCGGAGAACCACCGATGAGAACTGTCACCGTGCCAAGATCTACCGAAGGTCGACCCCGCCGACGCCAAGTGCGGCAACGACATCGAACCGTCAAGTCAAGTTCATCCGCGGACAAGATCGACAATTAAACATGATAACCAAGAGTGACTTGAGGACCCATCAAGATCTGCATGCGACAAGAACGACACCGTACAGGGCGAGACCGATGCGCCCCCGACGCCAACCAAGCCCTGCTTCCCGGTTGCGACAAGACCTACCCCGATGGTCGAGAATGTTACGCCAAGATCGAACCCTAGACCCTGGACCCCGAGACCGACCCCGAACCCCGGAACCCCAAGTCCGTCGAGACCCCCTAATGTGTGACCCTTTTCCTCGATACCCTATTTTTATAAATAATAACAACTTGTTGCATATTGAATTGTCATACTCGCATGCATATCTGTGGTTTGGGGGCCTTATGCCGATTCAACCTAATAATTAAATATGGCCCATATGCGGCAAATCTAGCCTATATATTGGCCTCATTAAACTTGAGTAGCGAACCCGTATCATCTTTTGGCCATGTTAATACAACATTTAATATGCGGGGTAGCTAAATAACTTGAACCACCTAACTAATTATCGGACCCCGGTTCCACTTAATCTGGCCTAATTGCATCGCACCTGGCCATGTCATGCATCATACATGCATCATGCCGATCTTCTGCCGTGTATTAAATATTGCCATCCGGTGTTTTCTTCTAGTGTTTTGCTTCTTCGCGGATAAGGCCGTTGAGTTGATGTGAGCTTCGCCCCGATCCTCGGTTGAACCTTCGACCATGTTTTCAGGCGAGCATCTCCCCTTTCTACCTATCTTACTTTTATAGTATTTACTTCCCTCCTGTTGATCTATTTCTATCTGTGTTGCGATGCTCGAGTTTTCCGTACCCGTGATATCCCTTGGCAGCCCGATATGGCCGTTGGACACATCCTATTACCTTTGTGTTTGTAGATAGTTGGACTTGCGCGTCGTAGTGGCTTGCTCAATTGCTGAGAAGTGTCGTCATATGCCACGGTTGCTGATGTTTTGCCGCATGTTGATGTTGGAGATATTCTAGTTTTACTTATCGTCACTTTAATTTCTGTTTAACAACTAAAATTGATTAAGCAGAGGCATCGGTGGGTGATAGATAATATTTGGTTTCCGAACGCCCACTTGTGTCCCGTAAGACCCCGAGTACTTGATACCTGTTCCTTGATTTATCGCGCTATCCACATCCGGGAGGTATATGGGACCCCCCTTAGCCAGAGCTTGATTCCGTCTTATTTCTTGGGGCCACAAACTAGTTTGAGGTTTTATTTACGATCCTGTACTTATGCCAGGTTTACTGCTTTATTTACGATTGTGCGAGGTACTGCACACTGTACTGTTAAAGATTTAAGATCGGGACAACGTTTTCGCGGTGTCGACAAGCCCCGTTTGGGGTTCCCAGTCGCTCACAGCCGTCTACCCAGACCTTGAGGCCGTCTCGGAGCGCTTGCTTACTCCGTTGGCGGGATCTACTTAAGGGTGGCCCCCTGAAATATTTCTGAATCTTGCGATTGCTTGCTTTGTCGTGAAGGCCTCGTTGGGTTTTGATTTGGTTTTTCCGAGGTTGATCGAGTGTGTGTTTGCTATTGGTGCACCCCGGCCGGGTAAAAACTTCCTGAAAGCCGTGTCCGCGGTTATGGACGACTTGGAGCACAGTATCTCGACCATAGACAAGCATAACTAAAGTTTACTGTTAAAATTTGACTTTATAATGACTAGTAATCAGCTTCACTATAACGGAATGCTAATTAATACTGCCCACAATTGCTTGTTTTGGAGTGTCGCGCTGCGACCATTGTACCTGACTAGTAATATGGCAACTACAACGGAATGTCTGAATAAAAGTACCAACACCAACTGCTGGGTTTTGGGTTTATCTCATGCTACCTGTATCTGATTAATTATTGTGGTAACTATAACGGAATGGATTAACTAAAAGTGCCCACTGCTTATTTTATCAGGATGATTATCTATACCTGACTAGTAATTGCTGCAAACGATAACTGAATAAATAAAACTGCCAACTGTGTGAGTTCCTCGGTTGACTCCTCGATCGGTGTCGAGGGGAAACGCCAGGATGGGGTTTGATTGTGGTAGTACCCGGTTGGTTCCGAGTAGGTCTTTCTTACCCCTCTCTGATAATCGCCAGTTGTATCGAGTCTCTATAGGTTGTTTAGTGCATGCTGCCGCTGCCGCTTCAGTCCACCATACCTATGTAGGCGAGGACCGCCGATTCTAGCCTCGCCGTGTACTGGCCTCAGTACTGACGCTCTTCTTTTTCCTTTGCCCTTGTGTCGGCACCCCTTTTGTTTAAGCAGGTTTTGAGATCGACGTCGTTAGCAGGGTTACCCTTCCGGCTTGGCCTGGGCAGGGTTATGGACGCCATTGGTTATTCTTCAGGGCTCTTAGCCCCATTTGCTTCTTGTCCGTAGTCGGACGCTCTACCCGTTTTCGAGGTGATTTGGATCTTGTATATTATATCTGTATTCTTGACTCTTGAGTCGCTGTTATATATATCTGTTCTGTGGGTCCCATCGAGGGCTGTGTGTAATGTTATTACTTCGTTTTCCACCCCCAAACGAAAGTGCCTGGTGGGCACCTTTGAATCGTTTCTATGCGGGTTTGGCGAATTTTGCTCAAACTTGCATAGGTCCGATTCTGAGGGTGTTACAGAGTGGTATCAGAGCTCAGCAGTTGCGATACCCCCAAAAATCCAGCCTGTAGGATAACCTAGCTAACGGCCGAAGTAGAGTGTCAAAAACTATTTTGCAAAACGGTTGGATAGTTCTGGTTAGGTATGATTTTACTTCTTACCCCTGCTGTTCTCCTCTTATCTCGACGTGTTTTGAATCTGCCTCTCTTATCTTTCCTCCGAGTCCAGGATTTCTCGTGGTTGGGTTTCCGTCGTACCTTTAGGGTTTCGTTTCCTTCTTTGATAACGGTGTTCCCCCATCCGGTGTTCATGCTGCTTGAGAAATCCGTATACTGTGGTACCATTCTTTGTTCCTTGTTGTGTTATCCGGTGTTTCCGACGCGATGACCTCATCTACGCCCGATCCGATGCAGAGTCTGCATCACTCCTTTGTTTCTGAACCTCGCTTGTCGAGATCTTCAGTCTGATTCCAAGAATGGTTGCACGCTTTTCCACCGATTGTGCAGAGTAATAGTTTGGGTGCGTGATGGATTGGCCCCATGCCGCCTACCCTTTCATTCTCGCTTTTGTACCTTGAAGTGGATGAGAATGCATCGGTTCCCTCTTTCCATCGAAGTTAGAGGTGGCTTTATTTGTTGATACCTCTACCTTCGACCTTTGTTTTCCGGAGTGTCCTCTCGACGATCACGGACAACGACCTCTTGTTAGTGGTGTCGCGAGGATCTACACGAAGCGAGAAGACGCAGATCGCCGACCTTCCTTCCGGTACCATGAGGCGGATCTCGAGGGCGAGATCCATTGTTAGTGGTGTCGAATTGTAGCATCCCGCAAAACCACTACTAGAAAATCGCGTTGAATTTGTGCATTGCATCGTCATCATCATGCATTGTTTGCCAAAACCATTTTCGCAACACCCGTTTTGTTTTCCAAAACGCCCCCTCTTGATTCAAACATCAAAATCCGGGTCGCCAGAATATTTTGTTTTGCCCGATATCGGTTTGCAAAAGCTTTGTTTGAAATAAATAAAATTTATACTTATTTTAGTAGGGCAGTCGAACGGGCCAACCCGACCCGAACGACCACCCCAGAAAACTAAAACGGTCCAACCTGCCAGCCCCCCTAAATCCTAGTCCCACCAAATCCTATCCTACCCACCAATCTCTGGCTGCCACCATCACCCTCTCACCCATTTTCCTACCCACACGCCACCCTCACCGATCCACCACTTTTCCAGCCCCTTCTCCTTCTCTCACCCTAGCCCATCACCCTCTCTCTCTCCTCTTCCCACCGACATTGAACCCACCCAGACAGCTCCCACTTTCCCCCTCTCCTCACCCCCTGGGCCCTACCAACCCCACTTTCCCCCCACCTTCCCCTGGACCCGCCCACTTGGTCAACCACCAAACAAGCCACCTGCCCCTTCCACCCCGTCCCACACCCCCACTGGGCCCACACGCCGGCCGACCCCCGCATGCCCCCCACCCTTTCCTCTCTTCCCGCAGGCCTTCTTCTCCTCCTTCCGCCGCCGCGGCCCCCCTCCCGCTCCGCTCACCTCGCCCCACTCCCCGCTCGCCTCCTCGCTGCTCCCGCAACCCCCTGGCCTCCGCCGCTCCCCCAGTCCTCTCCTCGCCGGACCCACGCTCCCCACCTCCACGCCTACCGCCTTCCCCCGCCAGTCCACCGCCTCCCCGTGCGCGCACCTTCCCCGTGCGCCGCCCCGCGAGCACCTCGCCTCCACCGCTGCGAGCTCCGTCTCCTCCTGCCCCGCCCTCCTCCGGCGGCCGCCGCCTGCTCCGCCAGGCCCCTGTCGACCCGCGCGCCGCCGCGCCGGCGGAGCACCCCCGCCAGCCCCGCAACCACCTCCCGTCGCCGTGGCTCCGCCCCGCCCCGCCTCCTCGCCACGCTCGCTGAGCCGCTCCCCGCCGCCGGCCACCGCTCCACCCTCCGCCCAACCGTCCTCCACCCCCGCCGCCGGTGCCTCCTCCGCGCGCGACGTACGCCGCCGCCGCCGCCCGCGTCGGGCCCTGCCCCGTGTCCCTGAGCCAGCTCGTCGCCGGGTCCCCTGGCCTCGGTTCTGCCGCCCGCCGGCCTCTGCCTCCGGCGAGTCCCTGCCCCAAGCCGGCCCAGCAGCCGACCCGCACTCCAGCACCGACCTCCAGCAGCGGCCCTGCATCGACTCACGGACGCGGCCCCTCCCAGCACCGCGTCGACCTCGGCTCCGTCAGCGATGCCTTTTCGTAGTGTGCTGGACTAGCCACTGCCATGGAGTGTCGGGTGTACCGGCGTTACCAGGGTAGAGAACGAGTGAGCGGTGTGTGTCGTGAGATGGCAAGACATGAACCAGGACTATTGTGTTTGCTGTCTGCATCGAACCGAGGGACATCGGCCGACAAGATCTTCGTCTCGGAAACCGCCACACCTCAAGATCTCCGCCACGGAAACCCAAGGCCGTCGATGTAGGACGACAAGGCCTTCTCCACGGGTTCCAAGACCCCGACATTGAAACGACAAGATCATCGACAAGGAAACCGGAGAACCACCGATGAGAACTGTCACCGTGCCAAGATCTACCGAAGGTCGACCCCGCCGACGCCAAGTGCGGCAACGACATCGAACCGTCAAGTCAAGTTCATCCGCGGACAAGATCGACAATTAAACATGATAACCAAGAGTGACTTGAGGACCCATCAAGATCTGCATGCGACAAGAACGACACCGTACAGGGCGAGACCGATGCGCCCCCGACGCCAACCAAGCCCTGCTTCCCGATTGCGACAAGACCTACCCCGATGGTCGAGAATGTTACGCCAAGATCGAACCCTAGACCCTGGACCCCGAGACCGACCCCGAACCCCGGAACCCCAAGTCCGTCGAGACCCCCTAATGTGTGACCCTTTTCCTCGATACCCTATTTTTATAAATAATAACAACTTGTTGCATATTGAATTGTCATACTCGCATGCATATCTGTGGTTTGGGGGCCTTATGCCGATTCACCTAATAATTAAATATGGGGCCCATATGCGGGCAAATCTAGCCTTATATTGGCCTCATTTAAACTTGAGTAGCGAACCCGTATCATCTTTTGGCCATGTTAATACAACATTTAATATGCGGGGTAGCTAAATAACTTGAACCACCTAACTAATTATCGGACCCCGGTTCCACTTAATCTGGCCTAATTGCATCGCACCTGGCCATGTCATGCATCATACATGCATCATGCCGATCTTCTGCCGTGTATTAAATATTGCATCCGGTGTTTCTTCTAGTGTTTTGCTTCTTCGCGGATAAGGCCGTTGAGTTGATGTGAGCTTCGCCCCGATCCTAGGTTGAACCTTCGACCATGTTTTCAGGCGAGCATCTCCCCTTTCTACCTATCTTACTTTTATAGTATTTACTTCCCTCCTGTTGATCTATTGCTATCTGTGTTGCGATGCTCTAGTTTTCCGTACCCGTGATATCCCTTGCAGCCCGATATGGCCTTGGACACATCCTATTACCTGTTGTTTGGTAGATAGTTGGACTTGCGCGTCGTAGTGGCTTGCTCAATTGCTGAGAAGTGTCGTCATATGCCACGGTTGCTGATGTTTTGCCGCATGTTGATGTTGGAGATGATTCTAGTTTTACTTATCGTCACTTTAATTTCTGTTTAACAACTAAAATTGATTAAGCAGAGGCATCGGTGGGTGATAGATAATATTTGGTTTCCGAACGCCCACTTGTGTCCCGTAAGAGACCCCGAGTACTTGATACTTGTTCCTTGATTTATATCGCGCGCTATCCACATCCGGGAGGTATATGGGACCCCCCCTTAGCCAGAGCTTGATTCCGTCTTATTTCTTGGGGCCACAAACTAGTTTGAGGTTTTTATTTACGATCCTGTACTTATGCCATGTTTTACTGCTTTATTTACGATTGTGCGAGGTACTGCACACTGTACTGTTTAAGATCGGGACACGTTTTCGCGGTGTCGACAAGCCCCGTTGGGGTTCCCAGTCGCTCACAGCCGTCTACCCAGACCTTGAGGCCGTCTCGGAGCTTGCTTACTCCGTTGCGGGATCTACTTAAGGGTGGCCCCTGAAATATTTCTGAATCTTGCGATTGCTTTGTCGTGAAGGCCTCGTGGGGTTTTGATTTGGTTTTTCCGAGGTTGATCGAGTGTGTGTTGCTATTGGTGCACCCCGGCCGGGTAAAACTTTCTGAAAGCCGTGTCCGCGGTTATGGACGACTTGGAGCACAGTATCTCGACCATAGACAAGCATAACTAAAGTTTACTGTTAAAAATTTGACTTTATAATGACTAGTAATCAGCTTCACTATAACGGAATGTCTAATTAATACTGCCCACAATTGCTTGTTTTGGAGTGTCGCTTGCGACCATTGTACCTGACTAGTAAGTATGGCAACTACAACGGAATGGCTGAATAAAAGTACCAACAACTGCTGGGTTTTGGGTTTATCTCATGCTACCTGTATCTGATTAGTAATTGTTGTAACTATAACGGAATGATTAACTAAAAGTGCCCACTGCTTATTTTATCAGGATGATTATCTATACCTGACTAGTAATTGCTGCAACGATAACTGAATAAATAAAACTGCCAACTGTGTGAGTTCCTCGGTTGACTTCCTCGATCGGTGTCGAGGGGAAACGCCAGGATGGGTTTGATTGGTGTGGGTACCCGGTTGGTTCCGAGTAGGTCTTTCTTACCCCTCTCTGATAACCGCCAGTTGTATCGAGTCTATATAGGTTGTTTAGTGCATGCTGCCGCTGCCGCTTCAGTCCACCATACCTATGTAGGCGAGGACCGCCGAATTCTAGCCTCGCCGTGTACTGGCCTAGTACTGACGCTCCTTCTTTTTCCTTTGCCCTTTGTCGGCACCCCTTTTGTTTAAGCAGGTTTTGAGATCGACGTCGTTAGCAGGGTTACCCTTCCGGCTTGGCCTGGGCAGGGTTATGGACGCCATTGGTTATTCTTCAGGGCTCTTAGCCCCATTTGCTTCTTGTCCGTAGTCGGACGCTCTACCGTTTTCGAGGTGATTTGGATCTTGTATATTATATCTGTATTCTTGACTCTTTGAGTCGCTGTTATATATATCTGTTCTGTGGGTCCCATCGAGGGCTGTTGTGTAATGTTATTACTTCGTTTTCCACCCGCACGAAAGTGCCTGGTGGGCACCTTTGAATCGTTTCTATGCGGGTTTGGCGAATTTTGCTCAAACTTGCATAGGTCCGATTCTGAGGGTGTTACAACACCCCGCTGATGGGTCACAGTGGAGAAAAGTCGAGCGAGAGTACCTGGACTTTGCACGTGACGCAAGGAACTTAAGGTTTGGTCTAAGTACAGACGGCATGAATCCTTTTGGTGAGCAGAGCTGCAGTCACAGCACCTGGCCTGTGACCCTATGTATCTATAACCTTCCTCCTTGGTTGTGTATGAAGAGGAAGTTCATTATGATGCCAGTGCTCATCCAAGGCCCGAGGCAACCCGGCAACGACATTGATGTGTACCTAAGGCCATTAGTTGAAGAACTTTTACAGCTGTGGGCCAAACCAGGTGTACGTATGTGGGATGAGCACAAAGGGGAGCCATTTGACCTACGAGCATTGCTTTTCGTAACCATCAATGATTGGCCTGCTCTTAGTAACATTTCAGGGCAGACAAACAAGGGATACAATGCATGCACACACTGTTTAGATGATACTGAAAGTGTATATTTGGATAAATTTAAGAAGGTTGTGTACCTAGGGTATCTCCGATTTCTTCCGAACCTGCATCCAGTAAGAAAGAAATGCAAGCATTTCAAACGCCTGGCAGAACCCCGGAGGAAGCCCGTCCTCCGTACCGATGAGGAGGTATTTGGTATGGTCAAGGACCTAGAAGTAATCTTTGGAAAAGGTCCTGGCAGTCTATCTGTTCCAAAGGACGATGCCGGACACGCGCCCATGTGGAAGAAGCAATCTATATTTTGGGACCTACCCTATTGGAAAGTCTTAGAGGTCCGCTCTTCAATCGACGTGATGCACGTGACGAAGAATGTTTGCGTGAACCTGCTAGGATTTCTAGGAGTGTATGGGAAGACAAAAGATACACCGGAAGCACGACAGGACCAGCAACGTCTGAAGGCCCCTGAAGAGCCTATGCATCCTGAGAGCGAGAAGGGTAAACGATGCCACTTAACTCCTGCCAGCTACGCTCTTACCAAAGCAGAGAAGGAAATATTTTTTGAATGTCTGAGCAGTATCAAGGTCCCGTCTGGCTTCTCGTCGAATATAAAGGGAATAATAAATATGGCAGAGAAAAAATTCCAAAACCTGAAGTCTCATGACTGCCACGTAATTATGACACAATTGCTTCCGATTGCATTGAGGGGGCTTCTACCTGAAAATGTTCGAGTACCCATTGTGAAGCTATGTGCATTCCTCAATGCAATATCTCAGAAGGTAATCGATCCAGAAAGCCTACCTGTAGAGGCCTCAACCTGATAAGGTGGATTCCTCCTGTGTTTTACAATGCTAGTCCCTGGATCAATAGCTAGCATCCACAGTATAGATGTAATATCAAGAAAGAAAGGTCATAATATAACTTTATAACCAGGAATAATATAAATTTTATTACATCATATATAGCTCATTTGGCTATTACATTACATTTCAGCGGAATAACAATAATCATGGGGTCCTTCATCTTCAAAGTGCCACAGGCAGATGTTGGTTGTAGACTTTGTAATCCTAATCAAACAATCTTCACTAAGAACAATCAAACCTGCAACATACAAGTTACAGCCAGAAAGGTCAATACATTTGAATTGTATTGGCAAGTTTCACTACTATGTGGAATTTAAGTGGATCCTAACATTATATGCATAATTGGCTAAGTAGGGTTTTAGGCTCATTTGCATAAAGCAAAATTTATCCTATATTTTCAAAATGGTTTTGGTCTTTTGTCAAATCTCTTTTCCAAGTTCCTTGAACTCCTTGGTAGAAACTCAAGTGTTCAAGTCCTTGTCAAAAATCCCTTGAGCTACTTGGTAACTCCAAGTGCAACAAGTTTTATCAAATCTCATGAGTTCCTTGGTAACCCCAAGTACATCATGCTCTTGAGCACCTTGGTAACCCCAAGTGCAACAAGCTTTATCAAATCTCTTTGAATTCCTTGGTACCCCCAAGTGCATCAAGTTTTAAATTAGAAGTTGGAATGTCGAGATCTCCCATGGTTCAAACTTTAGTTGCTCAGTATTGTCCATGACCGGCGACACGGCTAAGTACTTAGATTTTATTAACTTCTGCAGAAGGAGTACACTTTACCACATGACACAATCCATCTTGTTGCCACCAGTGGCCTACTGGATTAGTGCTCACCAAGATGGAGTACTGGCAGATTGAGAACGTGACGAAGTCTTTCCAAAAAGTCCTCCCATACATCATTGCTAGCTTGTCTTCAGCCCCCATGAAGCATTCCAGATCCCCATGTCCGGTAACTAAAGACAATGTATGGGTCTTCCTAATGTAGTTGACTAAGCCAGAGCCATAATAGTATGTGGTTGCACACGAAAGCCACATTTGGAGAAACATGTTCAATCTCTAAGTTTCCTAGGTGGTTTTCATTTGGAGCACAACACAAAGTGATTGCCATAGACATGGTTCCCTTTTGTTGCCACCTTCTCCAAAACATAAAGTGTCCACCACCTAGGTGGTTCATTGAGTCCTTGTTTTATTATGTAAAAACACAAGTCCTTTTCTCAACCTTTGTAAAATCTCAACATGTATCTCTTTTCAAAACATAGCATGGCTAAGCATGTACAACTTCAATATTTTCACTAAGGAGTGTATAGGGAATCCTATTTAGGATCTTAGCATAGCATAAGTATAAAACATTTTCATGCATGTGTACAAATCCACTAAGTATAATGAAAATAGTAGGTCTTTTGTATGATAGTGTAACTTGCCTTTTTGGTAGGGAATGGTGGTTCTCTCCTTGATCTTGCTAGTCTCACACTTTGCTAATTTCACTACAATCAAGCAAACACAAAATTAACTAACATTCCAAACCAAAGTCAAACAAACAATTTCACACTCACAAAGCAAATGGAACCTAAGTTATGCATAAGTATGCAAAGGATGGTTCTATTGCAAGGTTGGTCTCTACTAGGTTTATAAACTTTGTAAGGTTCCAAATTGGTCATTTACCAAAATGGAAAAGTCATTTGCAAATGGGTTTTATCTCAAGACCATTTAAAATCCATTCATCATTTTATGTGGTGAAAATTATTTTTATCAAAGCAAAACTTTATGTTTTTCACCAAGTGAGTTGCTCTTGGCAAAGCTTGGTGTTTTGGGTCAGTAAGTTTGGTCCAAAAAAAATTCCCAAGTTTTCCTTGCAAGAACATTTCCATAATAAAATCAATAATTTTATTTGGCTAGAAAATGGCTAAGTTAAATAATTCAACCTAAATTTTACCAAAATCATTTTTAACACCAAGGGTTGGTTCCTAGGGTCAGTAAGGTCACAACAAACCATTTTGCAAAGGTTTTAAACCTAAAATCAATTTTAAACAATTTTTCTAATCTAAACAAGCTCACAAATGAATCTGCAAAAACAACCAAACTAACAGATACTATTTGCAAAACCAAGGGTATGGTTGGCTAGGTCTTGCTCTCCTGAATCCAACGACATAAAATTTGCAATTTTTGGACGTGTAGATCTCAAGTTATCAGGGTTTGAAGTTTGCAATTTAAACCAGATTCAAATTTCTTTTAAAACGGAATAGGTGACATGCGGCACGTTTCTATTCGTGGGTACCGCTTCGCGTGGATCGCGGATGTGGGGCGTTGGATCTGATTGATCGCACGGTCCAGGACGCGTACCTCTTCGCGGTAAGTGATCTAATCGCACTCGTTCAAACTAGATCCTACGGTACTGGCTCGTTGGACCAGAAGTGAGCGGCGCCGACGGCGGCTAGCGGCGGCGCACGGCCAAGCGAGGGGTTCGCGGTGGTTCTAGGAAGCCAGTACAAGGGAATAAGGCTCACCGTGATCGCGAGGACGAGGTGATGCTCGGGGGCGTGGTCAGTTGGTCACGGGGCGCTCAGGGTCTGCAGTAATTCCTCGCCGGAGTGGAGGACGGCGTCGGGTGGTTCTGTCCACGGTCGAAGGCGATGTTGTAGATCGTCCTAGGACAAATCAGGGGCATGGTTAAGTGAGGGTGGTCACGAGAGGTCACGTGCATGAACGAGAAGGTACGGGGCGGTCGGAATCTACCTGAGTTCTTGCCGGAATTGAAGACAGACGCGACGGCGTCGGAAGCTTGACGTAGGCGACGTTCTGGGGCGCCCGCGGTCGAACAGAGGGTACGGGGAGATGCGCCAGGAAGTGGTGAGTGTGCTTGTGTGCTTGTGGAGGCAGGAGGGGGTGTGGCTCAGCCGGAATCGAGGGAGGACGGTGGTCGGAGCTGCGGCGGTGCGAGCTCAAATTGCAGGAGCCTCGGGGCAGAGAGGGAGTGGCGTGTGAGGGGAAAGGAGGAGGAAACGCTGGCGTTTAATAGGTCGTGGTCGCAGCGTGGTTAAGGCGTGGCATTACTGCGAATTGAAGCCGCGACATCAACGGCAGAAACGGTCGGCGTGGTCGTCGCGAGGAAGGAGACGGCTGGGAAAGTGGGGTCCGCTGGTCAGTGGGAAAAGAAAGGAGGGGAGGGTCCACCAGTCATTCTCTCAGTGGGTTTGGTATCGCGTGCGAATCGTTTTTCTTCGGGGAAAGGAGCTGGGCTGGTTGGTGGGCTTCCTGGGCTTGGCTGGCTGGGCTGGGTCCAAATCCATTTTTTTTATTCTGTAACCTTTTCTTTTTCTATACCTGTTTTCTGTTTTGAATTTCAAACATTCAAACAAAACTCAATTTGATTCAAACAACCACTCAACTTTGTACTTTGAATTTGGCTCTGTTTTATCAGCATAAACCTAAATTCCAAAAATAAAATATATTTTATTCTTTTTAGGATCTTACTTAATAATTAAATAAAATAAACCAAAGTTATTTAATCAAATTGGGTTTGATTTATTTTATTAAAATCCCCATTTGAAATCCAAATATTTTCAAAACAAAAACAGTAGGTTTTATTTGAAAATATAACATACTTAAAATACTTGTTTAAAACAAAATAACATAACCTTTTATTTTAGGATTCTTTAGTAACTAAATTCAATAGACCTTCATTATTAAATCAATTAGGATTTATTTTATTAATGTCTTTATTTTGAAAACTAAAAGTAAAACCAAAACTCTTCAGTAGGTTTTATTTGAGAATATAAATTACTTAGAAAACTTATTTAAAATAATTTAATAAGTTTTGATATTTTAATTAAAATGGTAAAAACCTTTTATTTAAATAAAGTTGGATATTAAATCCTTATTATTTTATTTAAATAACCTTTGCTAATTTTATTTACAATAAAATGTTTTAATTCCAGAGCTTGGCCAAGGTTTAATTTGGCTTTATAAAATATTCTTTATTTATAAACTTCTATTTCATTTGAAAACAAATCTTTTCATTTAAGAGCTTCAAAATAGTATTTCCAAATGTTTTTTTTTTAAATCCCTTTAGGTTTTATTTAATTCAAATGGGTTTGAAGTTCCAATTGAATTCAAAAGTTTCTTCTGGCTCTGAAATTTAAACAAAGTTTTATTTTATTCATTTATTTTCACATTACAAGATTTGGAAAATCTTGGGATGTGACAGGCTACCACCCTTAAAATAAATCTCGTCCCGAGATTTGGGAAGGCTAGGTTACAAGCAAATTCAAAACAGCTAGGGTACTACCACCCTTAAAATTTTTCAAACAAAAATTACATATTGGCCTTCTTGGGTCCTGGAAAACTTCTCTAAGCAAACTTTGGTTTTGTTTCCATACTTGATTCATGGGCCAAGGTTGAGTTTCTCCATAGGCTTGTTCAACTTGTTCTTCATCCTTTCTGGACAATTGCTTGCATAATGTCCTGGATTCTTGCAGTTGAAACAATGAATGTCCTTGAGTTCTTTGCGTTGTTCTTGTGGACAAGTTGCTACATAATGGCCTGGTTCTTTCCAGTTGTTGCACCACACTTGGTCAATCTCTTTATTCTTCTTGTTCTCTGGGCATCCACTGGAGTAGTGTCCCATTTCCTTACATTTACGACATTGTGCAAGGCTCATGTCTTGCTTTTGTTTCTTAAGTTTCTTTAGTCCTTTGAATTGGGTTGTCTTGTTTGGAGGTATAAGTGGTCCTTTTCCTTTGGTTGACTTGGATCCTTCTTGTTTCCGTTGCTCCACCATGGAGTAGATAGGGCATTGGTTAGGAACATGGTCATTTACTTCACAAAGGTAACAAGTGGCTTGAGAGATGGGACATTGTCCAACAGGATGTTCTTCTTCACAATTGGGGCATTGTCCTTCATGCTCCTTGGAAGTATGATCTTTGTCTCCACAAATAGTGCAAGCTAGGGCTCCATCAAGAATAATATTCTTGTCAGCCTTGTTATCATCAACTTCTTTGGGATAGTTTTCTTCCATGCTGATCATTTGATTAGTCACCTTAAGCATCAGTTGGGATTGCTCTTCCAAAAACCTTTGTAGTGCTGGATCCTTATGTAGGGGTTCGTAGCATGGAAAACAAAAAATTTCTATCGCATACAAACAAACAAGCCAAGATCTATCTACTAGATTGTAGCAACGAGTCGATGGTATAACTTACCCTCGAAGATTCCAAAGCGTTTAACGAGAGCGGATTCTCGTGGGTGATGTAGTCGTACTCTTTCCGATCTCAAGATCGTGTAGACGATCCTTCCGGCGCCACGTTCCGGCAGCGCTCCCGCAGTCGGTCACACGTTCGGTACTCGACAAAGACCTTCCTCTCCCTTGTTCCAGCAGGCAGCGGAGGTTGTAGCACTCTCCTCGCGATTCCGGCAGCACAACGGCGTGGTACCGGAAGTAGAGGGGAGATCCCGCAGGGCTTCGCCTTAAGCCGGTGCGAGTATGGTGGAGCTTATGAGAGAGGCTATTAGTGGTCTAGTAATTAGACACACCAATTAGAAGGCTCTAAACCAATTAGAAGGCTCTAAACCGTTGGCTAAAGCAATTAGAAGCTCTAATCCAAAACGGCTCTAAACCGGAGATCTAGAGGTTAAAGTTGTGTGTCTAGGAGGGGAGCCCTGCCCCTCCTTATATAGGTGGGAGGGGGCTGGCGCGCCATGGGGAGGAGACCCTCCCCAACTCGGCTTGGTGGCCGCCGGTTGGAGGAGGTCTCCCTCCCCAACTCGGTTGGAGCTCCTCCTCTTTCCCACCTTCCAATTTTGGCCGTTTGACTTTTCAAACTTGCCGTTTGACTTTTCAACTAGGATTTGATTTAATCCCTTATTTAGAACAGCGATAACACTAAGTACATGATGCAATCATTCCAACATGTAATGACACATTCATGTACCCCTTCCCCCCCCGAGTGCCGGACTTTCCGGAACCTTCTAGAACATTCCGATGAAAACACCGGAATCATTCCTGAACTCCGAAACGGGACTTTCCTTATATGAATCTTATTCTCCGGACCATTCCGGATCACCTCGTGATATCCCGGATCCCATCCGAGACTCCGAACAACATTCGGTCTCTTTCTCATAATACCATAACTACTCAAACAACGTCGAATCCTTAAGTGTGTCTCCCTACGGTTCGTGAATTATGCGGACATGATCGAGACACTTCTCCGAACAATAACCAATAGAGGAATCTGGAAATTCATATGGCTCCACATATTTCTACGATTACTTTGCGATCGAATGAACCACTTACATACGATACCAATTTCCCTTTGTCTCACGATATGTTACTTGAGGTTATGATCGTCGGTATCTCTGCATACCTAGTTCAACTCGTTACTGATAAGTACTCTTTTTCTCGTTCCCGTGATATGTGATCCCTTGTGACCAAGTCACATGCTTGCAAGCTAATTGGATGACATTTCACCGAGAGGGCCCAGAGTATATCTATCCGTCATGTGGATGGACAAATCCCACTCTTGATCCATGTGTCTCAACCAAAACTTTCCGAACACTCAATGCCACCTTTATAACCACCCAGTTACGGTGTGGGTGTTTGATGTCATCAAAGCATCCATCCGGTAAAGGTGATATGCATGATCTCATGGTCGAAGGAATTAGGTTACTATGTATCAGAAAGCATATAGCAATTGAACTAATGAAATGACTTGATCTTTATGCTACGCTTATCTATAGGAGTATGTCCACCATATCATTCTCCTAACGATATGATCTTGTTGTTGATAACATCTCAATGTTCATGATAGGGAAACCACAATCATCTATCAACCAACAAGCTAGTGAAGTATAGAGGCTATACTAGGGACTTCAAATTAAGTTTACAAATCACACAAGTATCAATGTTTCCTTGTTAATACTATTATAGCATGAATGTAAACATTTATCATAAACACGAAGATATAATAATAACCACATTTATTATTGCGTCTAGGGCATATCTCCAACAGTCTCCCACTTGCACTAGAGTCATCTAATCTAGATTACATGGTAATATACCGAACACCCATGGCAGTTTGGTGTTGGTCATGTTTTGCCCTCGGGAGAGGTTTAGTCAACGGATCCGCCACATTCAGATCTGTGTGTACTTTGCAAATCTTTATATCCCCATCCTGGATATGTTCTCGAATAGCGTGAAAACGCAGCTTGATATGCTTCAGCTTCTTGTGTGACCTTGGTTCTTGCGCATTGGCTATGGCGCCCATGTTATCACAGTAGATAGACATTGGGTCCAGCGCACTAGGAACCACACCCAGCTCTGTAATGAACTCTTTCATCCATATCGCTTCTTGTGAAGCCTCCGAAGCAGCCATGTATTCCGATTCAGTTGAAGATCTCGCCACAACGCTTTGCTTTGCACTCCTCCAGCTAACTGCTGCACCATTCAAAATAAATACGTATCCGGATTGCGATTTAGAATCATCCGGATCTGTGTTCCAACTAGCATCGGTGTAACCATTAACAACGAGCTGTTCATCACCTCCATAAGAAAGAACCATATCCTTAGTTCTTCTCAAGTACTTAAGGATGTTTTTGACCGCTGTCCAATGATCCACTCCTGGATCACTTTGATATCTGCTAGTTAAACTAACAGCATATGCAATGTCAGGTCTAGTACATAGCATGGCATACATTAGAGATCCTATGGCTGAGGCATAGGGAGTCTTACTCATCCTTTCTCTATCTTCTGCTGATGACGGACTTTGAGTTTTACTCAAGGTCGTATTGGGCAACATGGGCAAGAACCCTTTCTTGCTTTCTTCCATTCCAAATCTCTTTAGAACTTTGTCCAAATATGTACTCTGTGACAATGATATTTGGCGCTTCGATCTATCTCTATAAATCTTTATGCCTAATATGTAAGCTGCTTCGCCAAGATCCTTCATTGAAAAACTATTATTCAAATATTCCTTGACACTATTAAGAAGGTCTACATCATTCCCAATCAACAATATGTCATCCACATATAGTATTAAGAACGCTATAGAGCTCCCACTCACTTTCTTGTAAATACAAGCTTCTCCATAAGTTTGTATAAAACCAAAACTTTTGATTACCTTATCAAAACGTTGATTCCAACTTCGGGATGCTTGCTTCAATCCATAGATGGACCGTTGAAGTTTGCATACCTTGTTAGCATCTTTAGGATCGACAAAACCTTTGGGTTGCATCATATACAACTCTTCATCAATGTCTCGATTGAGGAATGCTGTTTTGACATCCATCTGCCATATCTCATAATCATAATATGCAGCGATTGCTAACATAATCCTCACAGACTTTAGCTTCGCTACCGGTGAGAAAGTCTCATCGTAGTCAACTCCTTGAATTTGTCGAAACCCTTTTGCGACAAGTCGAGCTTTATAGACAGTAACATTACCATCAGCATCTGTTTTCTTCTTGAAAATCCATTTGTTCTCGACAGCCTTTCGGCCATCTGGTAAGTCCACCAAAGTCCATACTTGGTTTTCGTACATGGATCCAATCTCGGATTTCATTCTTGCTTCATTTATTTGGAATCTGGGCTCATCATCGCTTCCTCATATGTCTCGGGGTCATCGGTGTTGTCCACCACCATGACATTCATAACGGAATCATACCAATCTGGAGTGGTACGAGTTCTCGTTGACCTCCGAGGCTCTGTAGCAACTTCAACCGAAGTTTCATGATCACCATCATTAGCTTCCTCTCTTATTGGTGCAGGCACCACAGGAACTTCTTCCGGTGCTGCGCTACTTGCAATTTCGAGAGAAGGTTCGACAACCTCGTCGAGTTCTACTTTCCTTCCAGTCAATTCTTTCGAGAGAAATTCCTTCTCTAGAAAGGATCCATTCTTGGCAACGAAGATTTTGCCTTCGGATCTATGATAGAAGGTATACCCAATAGTTTCCTTCGGGTATCCTATGAAGACGCATTTTTCCGCTTTGGGTTCAAGCTTGTCCGGCTGTAACTTCTTTACATAGGCTTCGCATCCCCAAACTTTAAGGAACGACAAATTAGGTTTTCTTCCCAAACCATAATTCATACGGTGTCGTTTCAACGGATTTAGATGGTGCCCTATTTAAAGTGAATGCGGCTGTTTCTAATGCATAACCCCAAAATGATAGCGGTAAATCTGTAAGTGACATCATAGAACGAACCATATCTAAGAGAGTTCGATTACGACGTTCGGACACACCATTACGCTGTGGTGTTCCCGGCGGTGTCAATTGTGAAAGTATTCCGCATTTCTTCAAATGCTCGCCAAACTCGTAACTTAGATATTCACCTCCACGATCAGAACGTAGAAATTTAATCTTCTTGTTACGTTGATTCTCTACCTCACTTTGAAACTCCTTAAACTTCTCGAAAGTTTCGGACTTATGTTTCATGAAATAGATATACCCATATCTACTCAAGTCATCCGTGAAGGTAAGAACATAACGATAACCACTGCGCGATGCTACACTCATTGGACCACACACATCGGTATGTATGATTTCCAATAAGTCTGTAGCTCGCTCCATCATACCAGAAAATGGAGTCTTAGTCATTTTTCCCATCAGACATGCTTCGCATCTTTCAAGTGATTCAAAATCAAGTGATTCAAGAAGTCCATCGGAATGGAGTTTCTTCATACGTTTCACTCCGATGTGACCAAGACGACAGTGCCACATATAGGTGCGAATTATCGCTTGATTTCAATCGTTTAGCCTCAATGTTGTTGATATGTGTATTTCCACTATCGAGATTCAATAAGAATAGACCATCTATCAAAGGTGCATGTGCATAAAACATATTACTCATATAAATAGAACAACCATTATTCTCGGATTTAAACAAGTAACCGTCTCGCAATAAACAAGATCCCGATATAATGTTCATGCTCAACGCAGGCACCAAATAACAATTATTTAAGTATAAAACTAATCCCGATGGTAGATGAAGGGGTAGCGTGCCGACCGCAATCACATCACCTTATCCGTTTCCTCCCACGCGCATCGTCACCCGTCCTCGTTCTTCGCTAGCTTCCGTTTATTCTGCAGCACCTGTTTCGAGTTACAAATATGAGCAACCGAACCAGTATCAAAATACCCAGGCACTACTACGAGTACTAGTGAGATACACATCAATAACATGTATATCAGATATACCTTTCTTCTTGATGTTGCCGTTCTTCAAAAATCCGCCAAGTACTTTGGGCAATTCCGCTTCCAGTGACCTTCTCCCTTGCAGTAAAAGCACTCAGTATCAGGCTTAGGTCCAGCCCTGGTCTTCTCTCGTCGGAGTGGTAGCTTTCTTACCACCCTTCTTGAAGTGTCCCTTTTGCTTAGACTTGCCTTTCTTGAATTTGGTGGTCTTATTGACCAACAACACTTGGTGCTCTTTCTTGATCTCCACTTCTGCAGATTTCAACATGGCAAAGAGTTCTGGCAACGTCTTGTTCATGTTCTGCATGTTGTAGTTCATCACAAAGTTCTTGTAACTTGGTGGTAGTGATTGGAGGACACGGTAAATCCCCAAAGCATTAGGAATCACTATACCCAAGCTTTGAAGTTTGTTTGCGTGCCCTGACATCTTAAGCACATGCTCACTGACGGAGCTGCCTTCTTCCATCTTGCAGTTAAAGAACTTTTCAGAAGCTTCATAGCTTTCAATTGCCGCATGAGTCTCAAAAATCAATTTGAGATCCTCGACAATATCATATGGGTCTGAATCCTCAAACCTTTTCTGAAGCTCCGATTCCAAACCATACAAGATAGCACACTGAACTATGGAGTACTGATTCTTCCGAGCGAGGTAAACATTCTTTACTTCATCGGGAGCATCAGCTGCAGGCGGGTCACCCAGCGGTGCATCCAGCACATAGGTCAAATTACCAGCTGTGAGGACAATCTTCAAATTGCGGAACTAATCCGCGAAGTTGCTTCCATTGTTTTTCAACTTTTCTTTCTCTAGGAACGCATTAAAATTGATGGTAGGGGCTGCCATTGATCTACAACATATTTGCAATAGTTTAGACTAAGTTTATGATAAATTGAGTTCAAATTAATTAATGTAATTAAACTAGGTGAACTCCCACTCAAAACAACATCCCTCACATTGTTTTAGTGATCACACGAACCAAATCCACCACATCAACACCGATCATCACGAGAGTTGATATAGTTTCAATGGCGAACAATCGTCATGTTCATCATATCTACTATATGATTCATGCTTTACCTTTCGGTGATCCGTGTTCCGAGACCATGTCTGTACATGCTAGGCTCGTCAAGATCAAACCTTAGTTTCCGCATGAGCAAATCTGGCTTGCCCACGTTGTATACACTTGCGGAATCTAACACACCCGATCATCACGTGGTGCTTCGAAACAACAAGCTTTAGCAACGGTGCTGACTAAGGGTGAACACTTTATGATTTGAAATTCATGTGCATGAGGGATCATCTTATAATGCTACCGTCGTCTACTAAGCAATACAAGATGCATAAAGGATTAACATCACATGCAATTCAATATATATGTGATATGATATGGCCTTTCTTCTTTGTGCTTTGATCTCCATCTTCAAGCACGAACATGATCTCCATCATCACCGGCATTGCATCAAGGTCAATGACGCCTCTCCATGGTTGTCGTCCACCGGCTTCAACTATTACAACTACTTTGAATAGACACGCGGGTCTTAACATAAATTAAAGACAACCATCTGGCTCCTGCCGGTTGCCGACTTACAATAAGGAACATTGCATACATCAAATATAATCACAATCATGGCCATATCACATCACTGCACACCCCTGCAAAACAAAGTTAGACGCCTCTACTTTCTTTGCATATTTTACGTGGTTTGGGGCTTTCAATAAGTGTCGTTCTAACTTACGAACATGAACCACAACGTTGACACAAGTATTGTTAATCACCCGTTGTGTATTGGATCTTTACAATGCTAGGAGAAACAGGCACCCGCAAAGCCACTTATGCAATACAAGTTGCATGTCAAGCGTGGAGCAAGTCTCATGAACGATGTCATGTAAGGTTAGCCCGGGCCGCTTCATCCCAACATACCGCAAGATGCAAAGTACAAATAAGCAATCGACAATAAAAGCATCAACGCCCACAATGACCATTGTGTTCTACTCGTGCAACAGATCTACATATAGACACGGCTCTGATACCACTGTAGGGGTTCGTAGCATGGAAAACAAAATTTTCTATCGCATACAAACAAACAAGCCAAGATCTATCTACTAGATTGTAGCAACGAGTCGATGGTATAACTTACCCTCGAAGATTCCAAAGCGTTTAACGAGAGCGGATTCTCGTGGGTGATGTAGTCGTACTCTTTCCGATCTCAAGATCGTGTAGACGATCCTTCCGGCGCCACGTTCCGGCAGCGCTCCCGCAGTCGGTCACACGTTTGGTACTCGACGAAGACCTTCCTCTCCCTTGTTCCAGCAGGCAGCGGAGGTTGTAGCACTCTCCTCGCGATTCCGGCAGCACAACGGCGTGGTACCGGAAGTAGAGGGGAGATCCCGCAGGGCTTCGCCTTAAGCCGGTGCGAGTATGGTGGAGCTTATGAGAGAGGCTATTAGTGGTCTAGTAATTAGACACACCAATTAGAAGGCTCTAAACCAATTAGAAGGCTCTAAACCGTTGGCTAAAGCAATTAGAAGCTCTAATCCAAAACGGCTCTAAACCGGAGATCTAGAGGTGAAAGTTGTGTGTCTAGGAGGGGAGCCCTGCCCCTCCTTATATAGGTGGGAGGGGGCTGGCGCGCCATGGGGAGGATACCCTCCCCAACTCGGCTTGGTGGCCGCCGGTTGGAGGAGGTCTCCCTCCCCAACTCGGTTTGGAGCTCCTCCTCTTTCCCACCTTCCAATTTTGGTCGTTTGACTTTTCAAACTTGCCGTTTGACTTTTCAAACTAGGATTTGATTTAATCCCTTATTTGGAACAGCGATAACACTAAGTACATGATGCAATCATTCCAACATGTAATGACACATTCATGTACCCCTTCCCCCCCCCCCCCCGGAGTGCCGGACTTTCCGGAACCTTCTAGAACATTCCCGATGAAAACCCGAATCATTCCCGAACTCCGAAACGGGACTTTCCTTATATGAATCTTATTCTCCGGACCATTCCGGATCACCTCGTGATATCCCGGATCCCATCCGAGACTCCGAACAACATTCGGTCTCTTTCTCATAATACCATAACTACTCAAACAACGTCGAATCCTTAAGTGTGTCTCCCTACGGTTCGTGAATTATGCGGACATGATCGAGACACTTCTCCGAACAATAACCAATAGAGAAAATCTGGAAATTCATATGGCTCCCACATATTTCTACGATTACTTTGCGATCGAATGAACCACTTACATACGATACCAATTTCCCTTTGTCTCACGATATGTTACTTATCCGAGGTTATGATCGTCGGTATCTCTCTGCATACCTAGTTCAACCTCGTTACTGATAAGTACTCTTTTCTCGTTCCCGTGATATGTGATCCCTTGTGACCAAGTCACATGCTTGCTAATTGGATGACATTTCACCGAGAGGGCCCAGAGTATATCTATCTGTCATGTGGATGGACAAATCCACTCTTGATCCATGTGTCTCAACCAAAACTTTCCGAACACTCAATGCCACCTTTATAACCACCCAGTTTACGGTGTGGTGTTTGATGTCATCAAAGCATCCATCCGGTAAAGGTGATATGCATGATCTCATGGTCGAAGGAATTAGGTTACTATGTATCAGAAAGCATATAGCAATTGAACTAATGAAATGACTTGATCTTTATGCTACGCTTATCTATAGGAGTATGTCCACCATATCATTCTCCTAACGATATGATCTTGTTGTTGATAACATCTCAATGTTCATGATAGGGAAACCACAATCATCTATCAACCAACAAGCTAGTGAAGTATAGAGGCTATACTAGGGACTTCAAATTAAGTTTACAAATCACACAAGTATCAATGTTTCCTTGTTAATACTATTATAGCATGAATGTAAACATTTATCATAAACACGAAGATATAATAATAACCACATTTATTATTGCCTCTAGGGCATATCTCCAACACCTTATCACTATTGTTGGCTATGAACTGAGCTGTCAGTTGGTTCAACTGGTGTTGGGTTGCTATGAGCTCTTTCATGCTGTCAGCTTGGTTGGTGTTGATGTCATCAACCTTGGAGTCTTTTGGAATAGACATCTGTTTGGGTTGAAGGGAGGTTAGAATAGGCAAGTTATTTCTAAGGAAATATTTCTAATCACACACATTACAATTCACACAAGCAATGTGCATGCAATCACAAACCAAACATTCACAAACAACTTTGCACTCAAACAACAAAGTTCAAGCACAAACTAAGGCAACAAAATATTTTTGTTACACCACATAAGTTGGGGTGTTTGACTTAACTAAATTATGGTGGTCCATCTATATGGTTCACTTGTGATCCTTCCATCCTTCTTGGTTGATCCTTCCTGCATGAGATCATGGTTTTCTTGAGGAAATACTCTTGGTTGCAATGCTTCAAATGATGTAGGCTCCTTCTAACTTTTGCATTCCCTCAGTCTCTAAATCTTGAGCAAGATTTCCTTGTCTCACTTGTAGTCCGTAGTGGTATCCAAGTTGGAAGTCCTTGGTGAATATGCTGAAGATGTTGAAGTCACTAGAGTTGAAGATGTTGAAGTCATTAGAGTTGAAGATGTTGAAGAAGTCCTTTGCACATGGTGAATTTTTTTGGTCTTGGGGTAGGTTTTTCCATCAAGTTTGAAATAGAAGAGATGTAGGGTTGATACCAAAATGATTGAGGAAAGAGTTTACAAGTGTTTTTGTAAATAAGTTTTTGGAACAAAATACAACTCCTATTTTTCTAAGGGGTTTTGTCCAATCCTAGGGTTTACAAATCCTACAGGCAACACAATGCTCTGATACCATCTGTAGAGGCCTCAACCTGATAAGGTGGATTCCTCCTGTGTTTTACAATGCTAGTCCCTGGATCAATAGCTAGCATCCACAGTA
Organism: Avena atlantica; assembly: GCA_910589765.1. Lineage (NCBI taxonomy): Eukaryota > Viridiplantae > Streptophyta > Magnoliopsida > Poales > Poaceae > Avena > Avena atlantica. The sequence goes on from OU342733.1 coordinate 361,750,909, forward strand.
TAGATGTAATATCAAGAAACAAAGGTCATAATATAACTTTATAACCAGGAATAATATAAATTTTATTACATCATATATAGCTCATTTGGCTATTACATTACATTGCAGCGGAATAACAATAATCATGGGGTCCTTCATTTTCAAAGTGCCACAGGCAGATGTTGGTTGTAGACTTTGTAATCCTAATCAAACAATCTTCACTAAGAACAATCAAACCTGCAACATACAAGTTACAGCAACAAAGGTCAATACATTTGAATTGTATTGGCAAGTTTCACTACTATGTGGAATTTAAGTGGATCCTAACATTATATGCATAATTGGCTAATTAGGGTTTTAGGCTCATTTGCATAAAGCAAAATTTATCCTATCTTTTCAAAATGGTTTTGGTCTTTTGTCAAATCTCTTTTCCAAGTTCCTTGAACTCCTTGGTAGAAACTCAAGTGTTCAAGTCCTTGTCAAAAATCCCTTGAGCTACTTGGTAACTCCAAGTCAACAAGTTTTATCAAATCTCATGAGTTCCTTGGTAACCCCAAGTACATCATGCTCTTGAGCACCTTGGTAACCCCAAGTGCAACAAGCTTTATCAAATCTCTTTGAATTCCTTGGTACCCCCAAGTGCATCAAGTTTTAATTAGAAGTTGGAATGTCGAGATCTCCCATGGTTCAAACTTTAGTTGCTCAGTATTGTCCATGACCGGCGACACGGCTAAGTACTTAGATTTTATTAACTTCTGCAGAAGGAGTACACTTTACCCACATGACACAATCCCATCTTGTTGCCACCAGTGGCCTACTGGATTAGTGCTCACCAAGATGGAGTACTGGCAGATTGAGAACGTGACGAAGTCTTTCCAAAAAGTCCTCCCATACATCATTGCTAGCTTGTCTTCAGCCCCCATGAAGCATTCCAGATCCCCATGTCCGGTAACTAAAGACAATGTATGGGTCTTCCTAATGTAGTTGACTAAGCCAGAGCCATAATAGCATGTGGTTGCACACGAAAGCCACATTTGGAGAAACATGTTCAATCTCTAAGTTTCCTAGGTGGTTTTCATTTGGAGCACAACACAAAGTGATTGCCATAGACATGGTTCCCTTTTGTTGCCACCTTCTCCAAAACATAAAGTGTCCACCACCTAGGTGGTTCATTGAGTCCTTGTTTTATTATGTAAAAACACAAGTCCTTTTCTCAACCTTTGTAAAATCTCAACATGTATCTCTTTTCAAAACATAGCATGGCTAAGCATGTACAACTTCAATATTTTCACTAAGGAGTGTATAGGGAATCCTATTTAGGATCTTAGCATAGCATAAGTATAAAACATTTTCATGCATGTGTACAAAATCCACTAAGTATAATGAAAATAGTAGGTCTTTTGTATGATAGTGTAACTTGCCTTTTTGGTAGGGAATGGTGGTTCTCTCCTTGATCTTGCTAGTCTCACACTTTGCTAATTTCACTACAATCAAGCAAACACAAAATTAACTAACATTCCAAACCAAAGTCAAACAAACAATTTCACACTCACAAAGCAAATGGAACCTAAGTTATGCATAAGTATGCAAAGGATGGTTCTATTGCAAGGTTGGTCTCTACTAGGTTTATAAACTTTGTAAGGTTCCAAATTGTTCATTTACCAAAATGGAAAAGTCATTTGCAAATGGGTTTTATCTCAAGACCATTTAAAATCCATTCATCATTTTATGTGGTGAAAATTATTTTTATCAAAGCAAAACTTTATGTTTTTCACCAAGTGAGTTGCTCTTGGCAAAGCTTGGTGTTTTGGGTCAGTAAGTTTGGTCCAAAAAAAATTCCCAAGTTTTCCTTGCAAGAACATTTCCATAATAAAATCAATAATTTTATTTGGCTAGAAAATGGCTAAGTTAAATAATTCAACCTAAATTTTACCAAAATCATTTTTAACACCAAGGGTTGGTTCCTAGGGTCAGTAAGGTCACAACAAACCATTTTGCAAAGGTTTTAAACCTAAAATCAATTTTAAACAATTTTTCTAATCTAAACAAGCTCACAAATGAATCTGCAAAAACAACCAAACTAACAGATACTATTTGCAAAACCAAGGGTATGGTTGGCTAGGTCTTGCTCTCCTGAATCCAAAGACATAAAATTTGCAATTTTTGGACGTGTAGATCTCAAGTTATCAGGGTTTGAAGTTTGCAATTTAAACCAGATTCAAATTTCTTTTAAAACGGAATAGGTGACATGCGGCACGTTTCTATTCGTGGGTACCGCTTCGTGTGGATCGCGGCTGTGGGGCGTTGGATCTGATTGATCGCACGGTCCAGGACGCGTACCTCTTCGCGGTAAGTGATCTAATCGCACTCGTTCAAACTAGATCCTACGGTACTGGCTCGTTGGACCAGAAGTGAGCGGCGCCGACGGCGGCTAGCGGCGGCGCACGGCCAGGCGAGGGGTTCGCGGTGGTTCTAGGAAGCCAGTACAAGGGAAGAAGGCTCACCGTGATCGCGAGGACGAGGTGATGCTCGGGGGCGTGGTCAGTTGGTCACGGGGCGCTCAGGGTTTGCAGTAATTCCTCGCCGGAGTGGAGGACGGCGTCGGGTGGTTCTGTCCACGGTCGAAGGCGACGTTGTAGATCGTCCTAGGACAAATCAGGGGCATGGTTAAGTGCGGGTGGTCACGGAGAGGTCACGTGCATGAACGAGAAGGTACGGGGCGGTCGGAATCTACCTGAGTTCTTGCCGGAATTGAAGACAGACGCGACGGCGTCGGAAGCTTGACGTAGGCGACGTTCTGGGGCGCCCGCGGTCGAACAGAGGGTACGGGGAGATGCGCCAGGAAGTGGTGAGTGTGCTTGTGTGCTTGTGGAGGCAGGAGGGGGTGTGGCTCAGCCGGAATCGAGGGAGGACGGTGGTCGGAGCTGCGGCGGTGCGAGCTCAAATTGCAGCAGCCTCGGGGCAGAGAGGGAGTGGCGTGTGAGGGGAAAGGAGGAGGAAACGCTGGAGATTAATAGGCCGTGGTCGCAGCGTGGTTAAGGCGTGGCATTACTGCGAATTGAAGCCGCGACATCAACGGCAGAAACAGCCGGCGTGGTCGTCGCGAGGAAGGATACGGCTGGGAAAGTGGGGTCCGCTGGTCAGTGGGAAAAGAAAGGAGGGGAGGGTCCACCAGTCATTCTCTCAGTGGGTTTGGTATCGCGTGCGAATCGTTTTTCTTCGAGGAAAGGAGCTGGGCTGGTTGGTGGGCTTCCTGGGCTTGGCTGGCTGGGCTGGGTCCAAATCCATTTTTTTTATTCTGTAACCTTTTCTTTTTCTATATCTGTTTTCTGTTTTGAATTTCAAACATTCAAACAAAACTCAATTTGATTCAAACAACCACTCAACTTTGTACTTTGAATTTGGCTCTGTTTTATCAGCATAAACCTAAATTCCAAAAATAAAATATATTTTATTATTTTTAGGATCTTATTTAATAATTAAATAAAATAAACCAAAGTTATTTAATCAAATTGGGTTTGATTTATTTTATTAAAATCCCCATTTGAAATCCAAATATTTTCAAAACAAAAACAGTAGGTTTTATTTGAAAATATAACATACTTAAAATACTTGTTTAAAACAAAATAACATAACCTTTTATTTTAGGATCCTTTAATAACTAAATTCAATAGACCTTCATTATTAAATCAATTAGGATTTATTTTATTAATGTCTTTATTTTGAAAACTAAAAGTAAAACCAAAACTCTTTAGTAGGCTTTATTTGAGAATATAAATTACTTAGAAAACTTATTTAAAATAATTTAATAAGTTTTGATATTTTAATTAAAATGGTAAAAACCTTTTATTTAAATAAAGTTGGATATTAAATCCTTATTATTTTATTTAAATAACCTTTGCTAATTTTATTTACAATAAAATGTTTTAATTCTGTAGAGGCCTCAACCTGATAAGGTGGATTCCTCCTATGTTTTACAATGCTAGTCCCTGGATTAATAGCTAGCATCCACAGTATAGATGTAATATCAAGAAACAAATGTCATAATATAACTTTATAACCAGGAATAATATAAATTTTATTACATCATATATAGCTCATTTGGCTATTACATTACATTGCAGCGGAATAACAATAATCATGGGGTCCTTCATCTTCAAAGTGCCACAGGCAGATGTTGGTTGTAGACTTTGTAATCCTAATCAAACAATCTTCACTAAGAACAATCAAACCTGCAACATACAAGTTACAGCCACAAAGGTCAATACATTTGAATTGTATTGGCAAGTTTCACTACTATGTGGAATTTAAGTGGATCCAAACATTATATGCATAATTGGCTAAGTAGGGTTTTAGGCTCATTTGCATAAAGCAAAATTTATCCTATCTTTTCAAAATGGTTTTGGTATTTTGTCAAATCTCTTTTCCAAGTTCCTTGAACTCCTTGGTAGAAACTCAAGTGTTCAAGTCCTTGTCAAAAATCCCTTGAGCTACTTGGTAACTCCAAGTGCAACAAGTTTTATCAAATCTCATGAGTTCCTTGGTAACCCCAAGTACATCATGCTCTTGAGCACCTTGGTAACCCCAAGTGCAACAAGCTTTATCAAATCTCTTTGAATTCCTTCGTACCCCCAAGTGCATCAAGTTTTAAATTAGAAGTTGGAATGTCGAGATCTCCCATGGTTCAAACTTTAGTTGCTCAGTATTGTCCATGACCGGGGACACGGCTAAGTACTTAGATTTTATTAACTTCTGCAGAAGGGGTACACTTTACCCACATGACACAATCCCATCTTGTTGCCACCAGTGGCCTACTGGATTAGTGCTCACCAAGATGGAGTACTGGCAGATTGAGAATGTGACGAAGTCTTTCCAAAAGGTCCTCCCATACATCATTGCTATCTTGTCTTCAGCCCCCATGAAGCATTCCAGATCCCCATGTCCGGTAACTAAAGACAATGTATGGGTCTTCCTAATGTAGTTGACTAAGCCAGAGCCATAATAGCATGTGGTTGCACACGAAAGCCACATTTGGAGAAACATGTTCAATCTCTAAGTTTCCTAGGTGGTTTTCATTTGGAGCACAACACAAAGTGATTGCCATAGACATGGTTCCCTTTTGTTGCTACCTTCTCCAAAACATAAAGTGTCCACCACCTAGGTGGTTCATTGAGTCCTTGTTTTATTATGTAAAAACACAAGTCCTTTTCTCAACCTTTGTAAAATCTCAACATGTATCTCTTTTCAAAACATAGCATGGCTAAGCATGTACAACTTCAATATTTTCACTAAGGAGTGTATAGGGAATCCTATTTAGGATCTTAGCATAGCATAAGTATAAAACATTTTCATGCATGTGTACAAAATCCACTAAGTATAATGAAAATAGTAGGTCTTTTGTATGATAGTGTAACTTGCCTTTTTGGTAGGGAATGGTGGTTCTCTCCTTGATCTTGCTAGTCTCACACTTTGCTAATTTCACTACAATCAAGCAAACACAAAATCAACTAACATTCCAAACCAAAGTCAAACAAACAATTTCACACTCACAAAGCAAATGGAACCTAAGTTATGCATAAGTATGCAAAGGATGGTTCTATTGCAAGGTTGGTCTCTACTAGGTTTATAAACTTTGTAAGGTTCCAAATTGGTCATTTACCAAAATGGAAAAGTCATTTGCAAATGGGTTTTATCTCAAGACCATTTAAAATACATTCATCATTTTATGTGGTGAAAATTATTTTTATCAAAGCAAAACTTTATGTTTTTCACCAAGTGAGTTGCTCTTGGCAAAGCTTGGTGTTTTGGTCAGTAAGTTTGGTCCAAAAACATTTTCCCAAGTTTTCCTTGCAAGAACATTTCCATAATAAAATCAATAATTTTATTTGGCTAGAAATGGCTAAGTTAAATAATTCAACCTAAATTTTACCAAAATCATTTTTAACACCAAGGGTTGGTTCCTAGGGTCAGTAAGGTCACAACAAACCATTTTGCAAAGGTTTTAAACCTGAAATCAATTTTAAACAATTTTTCTAATCTAAACAAGCTCATAAATGAATCTTCAAAAACAACCAAACTAACAGATACTATTTGCAAAACCAAGGGTATGGTTGGCTAGGTCTTGCTCTCCTGAATCCAACGACATAAAATTTGCAATTTTTGGACGTGTAGATCTCAAGTTATCAGGGTTTGAAGTTTGCAATTTAAACCAGATTCAAATTTCTTTTAAAACGGAATAGGTGACACGCGGCACGTTTCTATTCGCGGGTACCGCTTCGCGTGGATCGCGGCTGTGGGGCGTTGGATCTGATTGATCGCACGGTCCAGGACGCGTACCTCTTCGCGGTAAGTGATCTAATCGCACTCGTTCAAACTAGATCCTACGGTACTGGCTCGTTGGACCAGAAGTGAGCGGCGCCGACGGCGGCTAGCGGCGGCGCACGGCCAGGCGAGGGGTTCGCGGTGGTTCTAGGAAGCCAGTACAAGGGAAGAAGGCTCACCGTGATCGCGAGGACGAGGTGATGCTCGGGGGCGTGGTCAGTTGGTCACGGGGCGCTCAGGGTCTGCAGTAATTCCTCGCCGGAGTGGAGGACGGCGTCGGGTGGTTCTGTCCACGGTCGAAGGCGACGTTGTAGATCGTCCTAGGACAAATCAGGGGCATGGTTAAGTGCGGGTGGTCACGGAGAGGTCACGTGCATGAACGAGAAGGTACGGGGCGGTCGGAATCTACCTGAGTTCTTGCCGGAATTGAAGACAGACGCGGCGGCGTCGGAAGCTTGACGTAGGCGACGTTCTGGGCGCCCGCGGTCGAACAGAGGGTACTGGGAGATGCGCCAGGAAGTGGTGAGTGTGCTTGTGTGCTTGTGGAGGCAGGAGGGGTGTGGCTCAGCCGGAATCGAGGGAGGACGGTGGTGTCGGAGCTGCGGCGTGGCGAGCTCAAATTGCAGCAGCCTCGGGGCAGAGAGGGAGTGGCGTGTGAGGGGAAAGGAGGAGGAAACGCTGGCGATTAATAGGCCGTGGTCGCAGCGTGGTTAAGGCGTGGCATTACTGCGAATTGAAGCCGCGACATCAACGGCAGAAAACGGCCGGCGTGGTCGTAGCGAGGAAGAGAGACGGCTGGGAAAAGTGGGGTCCGCTGGTCAGTGGGAAAAGAAAGGAGGGGAGGGTCCACCAGTCATTCTCTCAGTGGGTTTGGTATCGCGTGCGAATCGTTTTTCTTCGGGGAAAGGAGCTGGGCTGGTTGGTGGGCTTCCTAGGCTTGGCTGGCTGGGCTGGGTCCAAATCCATTTTTTTTATTCTGTAACCTTTCTTTTTCTATACCTGTTTTCGTTTTGAATTTCAAACATTCAAACAAAACTCAATTTGATTCAACAACCACTCACTTTTGTACTTTGAATTTGGCTCTGTTTTATCAGCATAAACTAAATTCCAAAAATAAAATTATTTTATTCTTTTTAGGATCTTATTTAATATTAATAAAATAAACCAAAGTTATTTAATCAAATTCGGTTTGATTTATTTTATTAAAATCCCCATTTGAAATCCAAATATTTTCAAAACAAAAACAGTAGGTTGTTTATTTGAAAATATAACATACTAAAATACTTGTTTAAAACAAAACATAACTTTTATTTTAGGATTCTTTAATAAACTAAATTCAATAGACCTTCATTATTAAATCATTAGGATTTTTTATTAATGTCTTTATTTTGAAAACTAAAAGTAAAACCAAAACTCTTCAGTAGGTTTTATTTGAGAATATAAATTACTAGAAAACTTATTTAAAATAATTTAATAAGTTTTTGATATTTAATTAAAATGGTAAAAACCTTTTATTTAAATAAAGTTGGATATTAAATCCTTATTATTTTATTTAAATAACATTGCTAATTTTATTTACAATAAAATGTTTAATTCCAGAGCTTGGCCAAGGTTTAATTTGGCTTTATAAAATATTCTTTATTTATAAACTTCTATTTCATTTGAAAACAAATCTTTTCATTTAAGAGCTTCAAAATAGTATTTCCAAATGTTTTTATTTTTTTATTTTATTAAATTTTTTTTTAAATCCCTTTAGGTTTTATTTAATTCAAATGGGTTTGAAGTTCCAATTGAATTCAAAAGTTTCTTCTGGCTCTGAAATTTAAACAAAGTTTTATTTTATTCATTTATTTTCACATTACAAGATTTGGAAAATCTTGGGATGTGACAGGCTACCACCCTTAAAATAAATCTCGTCCCGAGATTTGGGAAGGCTAGGTTACAAGCAAATTCAAAACAGCTAGGGTACTACCACCCTTAAAAATTTTCAAACAAAAATTACATATTGGCCTTCTTGGGTCCTGGAAAACTTCTCTAAGCAAACTTTTGTTTTGTTTCCATACTTGATTCATGGGCCAAGGTTGAGTTTCTCCATAGGCTTGTTCAACTTGTTCTTCATCCTTTCTGGACAATTGCTTGCATAATGTCCTGGATTCTTGCAGTTGAAACAATGAATGTCCTTGAGTTCTTTGCGTTGTTCTTGTGGACAAGTTGCTACATAATGGCCTGGTTCTTTCCAGTTGTTGCACCACACTTGGTCAATCTCTTTATTCTTCTTGTTCTCTGGGCATCCACTGGAGTAGTGTCCCATTTCCTTACATTTACGACATTGTGCAAGGCTCTGTCTGGCTTTGCTTTTGTTTCTTAAGTTTCTTTAGTCCTTTGAATTGGGTTGTCTTGTTTGGAGGTATAAGTGGTCCTTTTCCTTTGGTTGACTTGGATCCTTCTTGTTTCCGTTGCTCCACCATGGAGTAGATAGGGCATTGGTTAGGAACATGGTCATTTCCTTCACAAAGGTAACAAGTGGCTTGAGAGATGGGACATTGTCCAACAGGATGTTCTTCTTCACAATTGGGGCATTGTCCTTCATGCTCCTTGGAAGTATGATCTTTGTCTCCACAAATAGTGCAAGCTGGGGCTCCATCTAGAATAATATTCTTGTCAGCCTTGTTATCATAAACTTCTTTGGGATAGTTTTCTTCCATGCTGATCATTTGATTAGTCACCTTAAGCATCAGTTGGGATTGCTCTTCCAAAAACCTTCGTAGTGATGGATCCTTATCACTATTGTTGGCTATGAACTGAGCTGTCAGTTGGTTCAACTGGTGTTGGGTTGCTATGAGCTCTTTCATGCTGTCAGCTTGGTTGGTGTTGATGTCATCAACCTTGGAGTCTTTTGGAGTAGACATATGTTTGGGTTGAAGGGAGGTTAGAATAGGCAAGTTATTTCTAAGGAAATATTTCTAATCACACACATTACAATTCACACAAGCAATGTGCATGCAATCACAAACCAAACATTCACAAACAACTTTGCACTCAAACAACAAAGTTCAAGCACAAACTAAGGCAAACAAAATATTTTGTTACACCACATAAGTTGGGGTTTTGTGACTTAACTAAATTATGGTGGTCCATCTATATGGTTCACTTGTGATCCTTCCATCCTTCTGGTTGATCCTTCCTGCATGAGATCATGGTTTTCTTGAGGAAAATACTCTTGGTTGCAATGCTTCAAATGATGTAGGCTCCTCTAACTTTTGCATTCCCTCAGTCTCTAATCTGAATCTTGAAGATTTCCTTGTCTCACTTGTAGTCCGTAGTGGTATCCAAGTTGGAAGTCCTTGGTGAATATGCTGAAGATGTTGAAGTCATTAGAGTTTAAGATGTTGAAGTCATTAGAGTTGAAGATGTTGAAGAAGTCCTTTGCACATGGTGAAGTTTTTTGGTCTTGGGGTAGGTTTTTCCATCAAGTTTGAAATAGAAGAGATGTAGGGTTGATACCAAAATGATTGAGGAAAGAGTTTACAAGTGTTTTTGTAAATAAGTTTTTGGAACAAAATACAACTCCTATTTTTCTAAGGGGTTTTGTCCAATCCTAAGTTTACAAATCCTACAGGCAACACAATGCTCTGATACCATCTGTAGAGGCCTCAACCTGATAAGGTGGATTCCTCCTGTGTTTTACAATGCTAGTCCCTGGATCAATAGCTAGCATCCATAGTATAGATGTAATATCAAGAAACAAAGGTCATAATATAACTTTATAACCAGGAATAATATAAATTTTATTACATCATATATAGCTCATTTGGCTATTACATTACATTGCAGCGGAATAACAATAATCATGGGGTCCTTCATCTTCAAAGTGCCACAGGCAGATGTTGGTTGTAGACTTTGTAATCCTAATCAAACAATCTTCACTAAGAACAATCAAACCTGCAACATACAAGTTACACCACAAAGGTCAATACATTTGAATTGTATTGGCAAGTTTCACTACTATGTGGAATTTAAGTGGATCCTAATATTATATGCATAATTGGCTAAGTAGGGTTTTAGGCTCATTTGCATAAAGCAAAATTTATCCTATCTTTTCAAAATGGTTTTGGTCTTTTGTCAAATCTCTTTTCCAAGTTCCTTGAACTCCTTGGTAGAAACTCAAGTGTTCAAGTCCTTGTCAAAAATCCCTTGAGCTACTTGGTAACTCCAAGTGCAACAAGTTTTATCAAATCTCATGAGTTCCTTGGTAACCCCAAGTACATCATGCTCTTGAGCACCTTGGTAACCCAAGTGCAACAAGCTTTATCAATCTCTTTGAATTCCTTGGTACCCCCAAGTGCATCAAGTTTTAAATTAGAAGTTGGAATGTCGAGATCTCCCATGGTTCAAACTTTAGTTGCTCAGTATTGTCCATGACCGGGGACACGGCTAAGTACTTAGATTTTATTAACTTCTGCAGAAGGAGTACACTTTACCCACATGACACAATCCCATCTTGTTGCCACCAGTGGCCTACTGGATTAGTGCTCACCAAGATGGAGTACTGGCAGATTGAGAACGTGACGAAGTCTTTCCAAAAAGTCCTCCCATACATCATTGCTAGCTTGTCTTCAGCCCCCATGAAGCATTCCAGATCCCCATGTCCGGTAACTAAAGACAATGTATGGGTCTTCCTAATGTAGTTGACTAAGCCAGAGCCATAATAGCATGTGGTTGCACACGAAAGCCACATTTGGAGAAACATGTTCAATCTCTAAGTTTCCTAGGTGGTTTTCATTTGGAGCACAACACAAAGTGATTGCCATAGACATGGTTCCCTTTTGTTGCCACCTTCTCCAAAACATAAAGTGTCCACCACCTAGGTGGTTCATTGAGTCCTTGTTTTATTATGTAAAAACACAAGTCCTTTTCTCAACCTTTGTAAATCTCAACATGTATCTCTTTTCAAAACATAGCATGGCTAAGCATGTACAACTTCAATATTTTCACTAAGGAGTGTATAGGGAATCCTATTTAGGATCTTAGCATAGCATAAGTATAAAACATTTTCATGCATGTGTACAAAATCCACTAAGTATAATGAAAATAGTAGGTCTTTTGTATGATAGTGTAACTTGCCTTTTGGTAGGGAATGGTGGTTCTCTCCTTGATCTTGCTAGTCTCACACTTTGCTAATTTCACTACAATCAAGCAAACACAAAATTAACTAACATTCCAAACCAAAGTCAAACAAACAATTTCACACTCACAAAGCAAATGGAACCTAAGTTATGCATCAGTATGCAAAGGATGGTTCTATTGCAAGGTTGGTCTCTACTAGGTTTATAAACTTTGTAAGGTTCCAAATTGGTCATTTACCAAAATGGAAAAGTCATTTGCAAATGGGTTTTATCTCAAGACCATTTAAAATCCATTCATCATTTTATGTGGTGAAAATTATTTTTATCAAAGCAAAACTTTATGTTTTTCACCAAGTGAGTTGCTCTTGGCAAAGCTTGGTGTTTTGGGTCAGTAAGTTTGGTCCAAAAAAAATTCCCAAGTTTTCCTTGCAAGAACATTTCCATAATAAAATCAATAATTTTATTTGGCTAGAAAATGGCTAAGTTAAATAATTCAACCTAAATTTTACCAAAATCATTTTTAACACCAAGGGTTGGTTCCTAGGGTCAGTAAGGTCACAACAAACCATTTTGCAAAGGTTTTAAACCTAAAATCAATTTTAAACAATTTTTCTAATCTAAACAAGCTCACAAATGAATCTGCAAAAACAACCAAACTAACAGATACTATTTGCAAAACCAAGGGTATGGTTGGATAGGTCTTGCTCTCCTGAATCCAACGACATAAAATTTGCAATTTTTGGACGTGTAGATCTCAAGTTATCAGGGTTTGAAGTTTGCAATTTAAACCAGATTCAAATTTCTTTTAAAACGGAATAGGTGACATGCGGCACGTTTCTATTCGTGGGTACCGCTTCGCGTGGATCGCGGCTGTGGGGCGTTGGATCTGATTGATCGCACGGTCCAGGACGCGTACCTCTTCGCGGTAAGTGATCTAATCGCACTCGTTCAAACTAGATCCTACGGTACTGGCTCGTTGGACCAGAAGTGAGCGGCGCCGACGGCGGCTAGCGGCGGCGCACGGCCAGGCGAGGGGTTCGCGGTGGTTCTAGGAAGCCAGTACAAGGGAAGAAGGCTCACCGTGATCGCGAGGACGAGGTGATGCTCGGGGGCGTGGTCAGTTGGTCACGGGGCGCTCAGGGTCTGCAGTAATTCCTCGCCGGAGTGGAGGACGGCGTCGGGTGGTTCTGTCCACGGTCGAAGGCGACGTTGTAGATCGTCCTAGGACAAATCAGGGGCATGGTTAAGTGCGGGTGGTCACGGAGAGGTCACGTGCATGAACGAGAAGGTACGGGGCGGTCGGAATCTACCTGAGTTCTTGCCGGAATTGAAGACAGACGCGGCGGCGTCGGAAGCTTGACGTAGGCGACGGTCTGGGGCGCCCGCGGTTGAACAGAGGGTACTGGGAGATGCGCCAGGAAGTGGTGAGTGTGCTTGTGTGCTTGTGGAGGCAGGAGGGGGTGTGGCTCAGCCGGAATCGAGGGAGGACGGTGGTCGGAGCTGCGGCGGTGCGAGCTCAAATTGCAGCAGCCTCGGGGCAGAGAGGGAGTGGCGTGTGAGGGGAAAGGAGGAGGAAACTCTGGCGATTAATAGGCCGTGGTCGCAGCGTGGTTAAGGCGTGGCATTACTGCGAATTGAAGCCGCGACATCAACGGCAGAAACGGCCGGCGTGGTCGTCGCGAGGAAGGATACGGCTGGGAAAGTGGGGTCCGCTGGTCAGTGGGAAAAGAAAGGAGGGGAGGGTCCACCAGTCATTCTCTCAGTGGGTTTGGTATCGCGTGCGAATCGTTTTTCTTCGGGGAAAGGAGCTGGGCTGGTTGGTGGGCTTCCTAGGCTTGGCTGGCTGGGCTGGGTCCAAATCCATTTTTTTTATTCTGTAACCTTTTCTTTTTCTATACCTGTTTTCTGTTTTGAATTTCAAACATTCAAACAAAACTCAATTTGATTCAAACAACCACTCAACTTTGTACTTTGAATTTGGCTCTGTTTTATCAGCATAAACCTAAATTCCAAAAATAAAATATATTTTATTATTTTTAGGATCTTATTTAATAATTAAATAAAATAAACCAAAGTTATTTAATCAAATTGGGTTTGATTTATTTTATTAAAATCCCCATTTGAAATCCAAATATTTTCAAAACAAAAACAGTAGGTTTTATTTGAAAATATAACATACTTAAAATACTTGTTTAAAACAAAATAACATAACCTTTTATTTTAGGATCCTTTAATAACTAAATTCAATAGACCTTCATTATTAAATCAATTAGGATTTATTTTATTAATGTCTTTATTTTGAAAACTAAAAGTAAAACCAAAACTCTTCAGTAGGTTTTATTTGAGAATATAAATTACTTAGAAAACTTATTTAAAATAATTTAATAAGTTTTGATATTTTAATTAAAATGGTAAAAACCTTTTATTTAAATAAAGTTGGATATTAAATCCTTATTATTTTATTTAAATAACCTTTGCTAATTTTATTTACAATAAAATGTTTTAATTCTGTAGAGGCCTCAACCTGATAAGGTGGATTCCTCCTGTGTTTTACAATGCTAGTCCCTGGATCAATAGCTAGCATCCACAGTATAGATGTAATATCAAGAAACAAAGGTCATAATATAACTTTATAACCAGGAATAATATAAATTTTATTACATCATATATAGCTCATTTGGCTATTACATTACATTGCAGCGGAATAACAATAATCATGGGGTCCTTCATCTTCAAAGTGCCACAGGCAGATGTTGGTTGTAGACTTTGTAATCCTAATCAAACAATCTTCACTAAGAACAATCAAACCTGCAACATACAAGTTACAGCCACAAAGGTCAATACATTTGAATTGTATTGGCAAGTTTCACTACTATGTGGAATTTAAGTGGATCCTAACATTATATGCATAATTGGCTAAGTAGGGTTTTAGGCTCATTTGCATAAAGCAAAATTTATCCTATCTTTTCAAAATGGTTTTGGTCTTTTGTCAAATCTCTTTTCCAAGTTCCTTGAACTCCTTGGTAGAAACTCAAGTGTTCAAGTCCTTGTCAAAAATCCCTTGAGCTACTTGGTAACTCCAAGTGCAAAGTTTTATCAAATCTCATGAGTTCCTTGGTAACCCCAAGTACATCATTCTCTTGAGCACCTTGGTAACCCCAAGTGCAACAAGCTTTATCAAATCTCTTTGAATTCCTTGGTACCCCCAAGTGCATCAAGTTTTAAATTAGAAGTTGGAATGTCGAGATCTCCCATGGTTCAAACTTTAGTTGCTCAGTATTGTCCATGACCGGGGACACGGCTAAGTACTTAGATTTTATTAACTTCTGCAGAAGGAGTACACTTTACCCACATGACACAATCCCATCTTGTTGCCACCAGTGGCCTACTGGATTAGTGCTCACCAAGATGGAGTACTGGCAGATTGAGAATGTGACGAAGTCTTTCCAAAAGGTCCTCCCATACATCATTGCTAGCTTGTCTTCAGCCCCCATGAAGCATTCCAGATCCCCATGTCCGGTAACTAAAGACAATGTATGGGTCTTCCTAATGTAGTTGACTAAGCCAGAGCCATAATAGCATGTGGTTGCACACGAAAGCCACATTTGGAGAAACATGTTCAATCTCTAAGTTTCCTAGGTGGTTTTCATTTGGAGCACAACACAAAGTGATTGCCATAGACATGGTTCCCTTTTGTTGCCACCTTCTCCAAAACATAAAGTGTCCACCACCTAGGTGGTTCATTGAGTCCTTGTTTTATTATGTAAACACACAAGTCCTTTTCTCAACCTTTGTAAAATCTCAACATGTATCTCTTTTCAAAACATAGCATGGCTAAGCATGTACAACTTCAATATTTTCACTAAGGAGTGTATAGGGAATCCTATTTAGGATCTTAGCATAGCATAAGTATAAAACATTTTCATGCATGTGTACAAAATCCACTAAGTATAATGAAAATAGTAGGTCTTTTGTATGATAGTGTAACTTGCCTTTTTGGTAGGGAATGGTGGTTCTCTCCTTGATCTTGCTAGTCTCACACTTTGCTAATTTCACTACAATCAAGCAAATACAAAATCAACTAACATTCCAAACCAAAGTCAAACAAACAATTTCATACTCACAAAGCAAATGGAACCTAAGTTATGCATAAGTATGCAAAGGATGGTTCTATTGCAAGGTTGGTCTCTACTAGGTTTATAAACTTTGTAAGGTTCCAAATTGGTCATTTACCAAAATGGCAAAGTCATTTGCAAATGGGTTTTATCTCAAGACCATTTAAAATCCATTCATCATTTTATGTGGTGAAAATTATTTTTATCAAAGCAAAACTTTATGTTTTTCACCAAGTGAGTTGCTCTTGGCAAAGCTTGGTGTTTTGGGTCAGTAAGTTTGGTCCAAAACATTTTCCCAAGTTTTCCTTGCAAGAACATTTCCATAATAAAATCAATAATTTTATTTGGCTAGAAAATGGCTAAGTTAAATAATTCAACCTAAATTTTACCAAAATCATTTTTAACACCAAGGGTTGGTTCCTAGGGTCAGTAAGGTCACAACAAACCATTTTGCAAAGGTTTTAAACCTAAAATCAATTTTAAACAATTTTTCTAATCTAAACAAGCTCACAAATGAATCTGCAAAAACAACCAAACTAACAGATACTATTTGCAAAACCAAGGGTATGGTTGGATAGGTCTTGCTCTCCTGAATCCAACGACATAAAATTTGCAATTTTTGGACGTGTAGATCTCAAGTTATCAGGGTTTGAAGTTTGCAATTTAAACCAGATTCAAATTTCTTTTAAAACGGAATAGGTGACACGCGGCACGTTTCTATTCGCGGGTACCGCTTCGCGTGGATCGCGGCTGTGGGGCGTTGGATCTGATTGATCGCACGGTCCAGGACGCGTACCTCTTCGCGGTAAGTGATCTAATCGCACTCGTTCAAACTAGATCCTACGGTACTGGCTCGCTGGACCAGAAGTGAGCGGCGCCGACGGCGGCTAGCGGCGGCGCACGGCCAGGCGAGGGGTTCGCGGTGGTTCTAGGAAGCCAGTACAAGGGAAAAAGGCTCACCGTGATCGCGAGGACGAGGTGATGCTCGGGGGCGTGGTCAGTTGGTCACGGGGCGCTCAGGGTCTGCAGTAATTCCTCGCCGGAGTGGAGGACGGCGTCGGGTGGTTCTGTCCACGGTCGAAGGCGACGTTGTAGATCGTCCTAGGACAAATCAGGGGCATGGTTAAGTGCGGGTGGTCACGGAGAGGTCACGTGCATGAACAAGAAGGTACGGGGCGGTCGGAATCTACCTGAGTTCTTGCCGGAATTGAAGACAGACGCGGCGGCGTCGGAAGCTTGACGTAGGCGACGTTCTGGGGCGCCCGCGGTCGAACAGAGGGTACTGGGAGATGCGCCAGGATGTGGTGAGTGTGCTTGTGTGCTTGTGGAGGCAGGAGGGGGTGTGGCTCAGCCGGAATCGAGGGAGGACGATGGTCGGAGCTGCGGCGGTGCGAGCTCAAATTGCAGCAGCCTCGGGGCAGAGAGGGAGTGGCGTGTGAGGGGAAAGGAGGAGGAAACGCTGGCGATTAATAGGCCGTGGTCGCAGCGTGGTTAAGGCGTGGCATTAATGCGAATTGAAGCCGCGACATCAACGGCAGAAACGGCCGGCGTGGTCGTCGCGAGGAAGGAGACGGCTGGGAAAGTGGGGTCCGCTGGTCAGTGGGAAAAGAAAGGAGGGTAGGGTCCACCAGTCATTCTCTCAGTGGGTTTGGTATCGCGTGCGAATCGTTTTTCTTCGGGGAAAGGAGCTGGGCTGGTTGGTGGGCTTCCTGGGCTTGGCTGGCTGGGCTGGGTCCAAATCCATTTTTTTTTATTCTGTAACCTTTTCTTTTTCTATATCTGTTTTCTGTTTTGAATTTCAAACATTCAAACAAAACTCAATTTGATTCAAACAACCACTCAACTTTGTACTTTGAATTTGGCTCTGTTTTATCAGCATAAACCTAAATTCCAAAAATAAAATATATTTTATTCTTTTTAGGATCTTATTTAATAATTAAATAAAATAAACCAAAGTTATTTAATCAAATTGGGTTTGATTTATTTTATTAAAATCCCCATTTGAAATCCAAATATTTTCAAAACAAAAACAGTAGGTTTTATTTGAAAATATAACATACTTAAAATACTTGTTTAAAACAAAATAACATAACCTTTTATTTTAGGATCCTTTAATAACTAAATTCAATAGACCTTCATTATTAAATCAATTAGGATTTATTTTATTAATGTCTTTATTTTGAAAACTAAAAGTAAAACCAAAACTCTTCAGTAGGTTTTATTTGAGAATATAAATTACTTAGAAAACTTATTTAAAATAATTTAATAAGTTTTGATATTTTAATTAAAATGGTAAAAACCTTTTATTTAAATAAAGTTGGATATTAAATCCTTATTATTTTATTTAAATAACCTTTGCTAATTTTATTTACAATAAAATGTTTTAATTCCAGAGCTTGGCCAAGGTTTAATTTGGCTTTATAAAATATTCTTTATTTATAAACTTCTATTTCATTTGAAAACAAATCTTTTCATTTAAGAGCTTCAAAATAGTATTTCCAAATGTTTTTATTTTTTTCTTTTATTAAATGTTTATTTTATTTTATTTTTTAAATCCCTTTAGGTTTTATTTAATTCAAATGGGTTTGAAGTTCCAATTGAATTCAAAAGTTTCTTCTGGCTCTGAAATTTAAACAAAGTTTTATTTTATTCATTTATTTTCACATTACAAGATTTGGAAAATCTTGGGATGTGACACTACCAGGGTTACAAACAGATGTGGCCCAATGTCTTGTCAGCTTTGAGTTGGTGTTCCCACCATCCTTCTTCAATATTATGACGCATCTCCTGGTTCACCTAGTAGAAGAGATTGCCATTCTCGGTCCTGTATTTCTACACAATATGTTCCCCTTTGAGAGTTACATGGGAGTCTTAAAGAAATATGTTCATAACCGTGCTAGGCCAGAAGGAAGCATCTCCAAGGGCTATGTAACAGAGGAGGTCATTGAGTTCTGTGTTGATTTTATTCCTGACCTTAAGGCGATTGGTGTTCCAGAATCACGACATGAGGGGAGACTGCGTGGAAAAGGCACCCTAGGATGTAAAGCAATGATATGTAGGGACGGGCATTCTCTCAATCAAGCACACTACACGGTTTTACAAAGATCTATCTTGGTTTCCCCGTATATCAATGAACACAAGAATTTAATACGCCTCAAACACCCGGGGCAGTCTGATGAATGGATTATAAGTGAACACATGGCGAGTTTTGGCGGCTGGCTGCAAAGACTTCTCACGAATAACACCACTGTTGGGGATCAATTGTACTTGTTGGCCAGGACACCATCTTTGACTGTATGTACTTTCCAAGGGTACGAGATAAATGGGAATACATTTTACACGATAGGCCAAGATAAAAAGAGCACCAACCAAAAAAGTGGTGTCCGCTTCGATGCAGCAGAAGACAATGGGCAAAAGACCACGTATTATGGGTTCATAGAGGAGATATGGGAACTTGACTATGGACCTAATTTTAAGGTCCCCTTGTTTCGATGCAAATGGGTCAAGCTAACAGGAGGAGGGGTTGAGGTAGACAAGAAGTACAGAATGACAACGGTGGATCTCAACAATCTTATGAAGGTAGACAAGAACTTAGACGAACCATTCGTCCTAGCCAATGATGTGGCTCAGGTTTTCTATGTGAAGGACATGTCCTCCAGACCAAAAAAAAGAAAAAATATGCAAACGAATACATCATATGATGAGCCAAAGCGTCACATAGTTCTTTCAGGGAAAAGAAACATCGTGGGAATCGAGGACAAGACAGACATGTCAGAAGATTATAATAAGTTTGATGAAATTCCGCCCTTCACAGTGAAAACTGACCCAAGCATTCCGTTAAGTAAATAAGATGCTCCATGGTTACATCTGAAGCGATCATAAGGAAGGACATATGCCAAGAAGTTCATGCTCATATTATGTAACTCTAGTTCATGTTTTTAATATTAATACATGTCTTGAGTGTTAGTCATGTTTTGTGGATGGACCGGGACTACGAGAAGAAGTTGTCCCGATTCGTACTTACCATTAAGATCTGATCTCCAAATGCGCGCGGTCACATATTAGGGAGTGCCTCTATGACCAGTTTCTTGGAGATGCTGGAGGACTAGGCTCCGTCGGCATCTCCCTGAAACTGGCCGTAGTGGTGTCCCTGCTCTCGAAAACCATCTTGCAGCTTTGTAACTTCTCTAACTAGATCAATACACCTAGGAGCTAACTAATTTCACATATTAGGGAGTGCCTCTATGACCAGTTTCTCAGAGATGCCGGAGGACTGGGCTCCGTCGGCATCTCCCTAAAACTGGCCGTAGTGGTGTCCCTGCTCTCGAAAGGAGGTAAGGCATAGCCTCAAACTGGCTGGAGGACTGGACTCACAAGGATGCCTATTTATAGTACAAGCAGCTCGACATAGTGTCGACACTTACGAAATAATGTTGACACTCACCCCTATTATTAGTGTTGACTCGTGTTTTGTCCCGGTTGGTGTCTCCAACCGGGACTAAAGGTTCATCTTTAGTCCCGGTTGGTGACACCATCCGGGACAAGGTACACGCCGCACGACATAATGTCGACACTCACCCCTATTATTAGTGCTGACTCGTGTTTTGTCCCGGTTGGTGTCTCCAACCGGGACTAAAGGTTCATCTTTAGTCCCGGTTGGTGTCTCCAACCGGGACTAAAGGTTCATCTTTAGTCCCGGTTGGTGTCTCCAACCGGGACTAAAGGTTCATCCCGCCATTTTTTCCCGCCATTTTTCTTCCCGCCATTTTTCTTCCCGCCAGTTCTTCTTCCCGCCATTTTTCTTCCCGCCATTTTTCTTCCCGCCAGTTCTTCCCTCCAGTTCTTCCCGCTAGTTCACTATATATATATATATATATGCAGGGGGTTGGCCTCCATTGTCATTGCACATCTCTAGACTCATATCTGCAACCTCATCACTCTTTCCCATGGCTTCCACCGTAGCACTAACCCCCAGGGAAGCGGAGGCGCTTTGCTCCTCGAACTACCCCTGCCCGCCGGGCTACTGTGTCCCCGTCGGCTGGATGCTGAGCGTCGGAGGCGTGCCGGTTCCTCCTGTCCCTCTAGGTGTGGCGCGCCGGATGGCCATCACGAACCACTACTACATCGAGATCACGCCGGAGCAGCGGAGGAATCCTAGATGGCATCCCGACTATTTCCCAACTTGGGAAGCCTTCTTCGTGGATCGGCGTGAGAGGGCGCTCGCCAGGCACGAGGAGGACGGCCCACATCCTCCTAACTTCAACGAGGCCGGCCGTCGGCTATGGTGGTGCGGTCGGACTCTCTAGAGAGTCATGGCCTATGACACTGCCGCCGACTCTAACCCCCGTCTGCGCTACCGTCAAGTCCAGCCCACGCGCTACCCTCAAGTCCAGCCCACGCGTACTCTCCAGAGGTTCAATTACGGCGACCCCGACGACGACAGCGATGACGGCGGCGGCGAGTATGACGACTACAGTGGCGAGTATTACAGGTGTAGGCAGGAGCATGACTGAATCACTCCAACATTCCGAAACAAGTTCGGCCGATTGTTACTTAATCTGGCCATGTATCTTAATTTTCAGTTCTTTTATGTATCTTAATTTTCAGTTCCAGTTCGGCTTTATGTAACTTACTATTAGTTGCATTCTCATTCGAGGTTGACAATATGCTATTTTATCAAAAAAACAATGCAAGTTGAGCGAGGCTTGGCCCCGAGCTAAGAATCATCATGCCCGTTGTTCGACAAAGTTTGTCGATAGTTTAAAACGGGGATAAAAAAATAAAAAAAGATCGAAACAGTGCGAAACCTTCGCGTGGTGTGATATTATGTGACATAGTTAGAAGGAAAAATCTCAAACTTGGTATATTGATTATGTCTCGAAAAAACCTTCACAAAATGACCTATCTCATTCGAGGTTTCTTGGCTTTCGGGTCAAATGACCAATGTTATGGCTAGAATCAAGGCATAGTTTGTGATAATATGGCCATATTGTGCATACATGTGCATCATGGCATGGAAAACAATGTTGTAAGAGGAAGTTTTCCTTTTTATCGCACCAAAAAGGCATTTTCCATTTTCCGAGCATAAAAAACGGACGGTTTTGTGAAGCAACCACCAAATGGCTAATTCAAAAAACCACCAACACATTTTACAAAAATACTAGACCACCTTATATGCACAATGTACCAACAGGGGGATCTGAAACCTTTCCGTCCACCTCTGGTGAAAACGACAAATTCCTACCGAATCGGTAGGAAGTGGGTCAGATATGAACTACAGGTACATGATACGATGCTCATGATTTTTTACAAAAATCATTTTTAGGTTCACAATATGCTATTTTATCAAAAAAAACAATGCAAGTTGAGTGAGGCTTGGTGAGATTCAAGTGTATACAAAAGATGCGACATTTAAATATCCAATCAATTTAAAAATGTTAATACAAAAGATGCGGCATTAAAATATGATTTGATCTAATAAAATAGGGTTAGATTTATTTTTAGATGCTTAATATTTCTTATGTTCAAAGTTTTAGGATTTAACAATTTATTTTTGTTTGAATTGAATAATCAAAATTTATATGTAAGTGTTTTAATTATTTTGAAAATTTTCATGTAAAGTAAATATAAAACGATTTACATGAATGGATAGATATTATTTTTCTGAAAATTATGATATATTATTCATATTTTTCTGAGTTGAAATGAAAAAGATGTGAATTTTCTAAATTCATATCATATTTTTTGAATTAAAAATGCCCCTTTAATGCATGAAATAAATGCCCCCCCCCCCCGTTAACACCGGTTCCAGACACGAACCGGTGTTAAAGGGGGGCATTTATTTCGTTTCCCGCGCGCACCACACCCCCCCCCTTTAACACCCGTTCCTGGATGGAACCGGTGTTAAAGGGGGGGTAATAAATGCGCGCGGGAAACGGAATCCCCCCTTTAACACCGGTTCCAGCCACGAACCGGTGTTAAAGGGAGGGTATTAAATTCGCCTTCCCCTTCCTTTCTTCCCCCCAGAGCCAGATCGAACACCGCCGGCCGCAGAGAGAAGCGCCGCCACCGCATCGGAGCAGAGAGAAGCCACCGCCGGCCGCCACCGCCCTCGGAGCTCGCGCGTATCGCCGCCGCCGCCCTCGGAGTGAGGGAGGAATCGTCCGTCTCGCCGCCGCCGCCTCCATTTCCGTATGACCTCTCCCGCCCCCCTGACCACCTCTTCCCCGTGCAGGAGCAGCCGACCGCGCCTCGCCGGAGCACCGCCGACGCCACCCGTTTCCACCGCGCCAACGACCGCGCCTCGCCGGAGCACCACCCGACATCGCCGGAGACCGCCGCATCCGCCACTAGCACCGCCGCCCGACGATCCCGTCGCCTCCGTACGTCACCCCACTGGTGAGCAAACCAGAATGCGCCACCTGTCTGCCACGTCAGCGATGACACAGCGCCAGTCAACGTTGACTCTCCTGAAAAATAGAAGAAAAAATAAAAATTGAAGAAAATTGTATAATCTTGCAAAAATCATATAAAAAGATTCGTAGATCCAAAAATAGAAAATTATATATCAATGAATTCAGAAAATTGAGTAGATTATTAATATCAAGTTGGATTTAACTTTTACAGTACGTGTTTACTGTAATAATTTAATTAGTTTTAATGGTATTTTAGGTTAATAAATTCATAGTAAAATATCTACTGGTCCAAAAATCACAAATAATATACCTATGGATTCACAATTGTGTGTAGCTCATCAATATGCAAATGGTTAAGCCAAATAATATAAGGTTTTTCAGCAATTAAATAAATGGTATAATGGCTTATTTAGAGTAATAAATTCATAAGAAAATAAATAATGTTCAGAAAATTACAAATAATATGTCCCTGGAATCACAACCCCGTGGGGATTATATATCTGATTTTAGTTTGAGTTTTAGACAACAGAAACTATTTAAATGATTTAAAACCCATTAAACACTATTTAAATCATAAGAAAAGATTTATAACACTGATTAGGGTGAATCCAACGCCTACTGGTTCGTATTAATGTCCTCTATCCATAACAAATACTCCATTGCATTAATTGGCCTCTTGCATGCATCATATACTTCAGTATTGTTTAGAGAACTAAAGTAACAACCATTGTGACTTATTAAATTGCCATGCATGCATTTGTTGCATTTGTTTGATCTCTATGTGCTATTGTTTATGTTGTATGAAATTGTTTGCTCGATAGATTGCGAGGAGTGCAACGTGTGTGATTGCTGACTCATCCTGATTAAAACTTGTTTGCTCGATAAATTGTACTACATGCATAGATTAAAACTTGTATACAAATTGGACCTATGACTCATCCTGATTAGGGTTTCGACCCCTCGGAACTCGTTTAAAATGATCAAGCATCCTTAGGGTTTTAATTTCATTTTTGTATTTATTTGTAAATTTTTGTATGAATAATATGTATATTTTTGTATGAATCCAAGTCCACTTGAATGTTTACACTATTACTCTAGATAATATTATTGTTTAAGAAACTATGGATCCACTTAGTAGAAACCTTGAAGAAGAAGAAATAATGGAGAACATTATTGATGAGGACACCTCACAATATCTGAACTTGGACGGACATGATGACGACAGCTCAAGTACTAGTCATGGAGAAGATGAAGACTCCGGTGAATGCAATTTAATGGTTACAAAGTCCGGCGAGGTATATGCATTGATTAAGCCTCTGTTGACTTCCACCAACAATCTTCTTCTACATGTATTAATTAACGCTTCTTTCTTCTTTTAGCCCTCTGGATCGACCAGCCAGCAACCATCTTCTTCTACGAAAAAGAGCAAGCGAGGTGCGAGCCAGCGGTTGAAAGATAGTGCAAAGTTCACGATCGAAGCAGTCCGTGTTGATGGCAGGCCGATGGAGCCCAAGAAGGCCGCAAACAAATTTGTACGTCAGGCTGGAGTTCTTGTTAGGGACCAAATCCCAATCATAATTGAAAATTGGAATAAGCCAAAGAAGGGCGACGGTACCTTTGTCGATGACAGATCCAAAGAAACGCTTTGGAATTCGTTGTTGGTAAATTTCACCCTTCCGCCAGAGGAGGATGAAAACAACCCGGTTATAAAGGAAAAGGTCAAAGAGTGGACTCTAAAGAAGATGGCTGACGCTTTCCGCAACTGGAAGACAAAATTGAACAAATTTTTCAAATCTGGCGAGACTCCAAATTTCAAAGACGCATATTATGCGAAGATAAGACCTCACTGGCCCGAATTTGAGACATATAAAAAAGTGCTATAGCTAAAAAGAGGTCAGAAACCAATACGCTTAATGCCCTGAAGAAGGAATATCACCAGAGGACGGGGTCAGGTGGCTACATATCTTAGAGGCCTAAGTGGGAGGAAGCTGAGAAGGCCCTGCGCGAGAGAGGGATCACACCCCAGACAGATGGGTGGGACCTACATGCAAAGACTTGGTTCTACGGAATCGGGGCAAGGTTGGACCCAGAAACAGGATTGTGTATCTTCCCAACCCTCCTTGCCAAACCCGTCACTGAACTCATCACGGCATACGAGGAAACATCCGCCAGGACCTTCCATCCCGACAGAGAGAATGACCATCTCACACGCGCCATCGGTAAAAAAGAACACCCTGGACATGCACGAGGCACAGGGGTATGACGTGGAACGATGAGTTTGCCGACTAGAGCGACTCTTACAGATGGCGCGGCAGAAAAGAAAAAGAGCGTACAGAGCGGATGACACAGATAGAACATGCACTTGCGGCGCTGTAGGCGCAAGTGAATGCACAACAGAGCCATCAAGCTACCGGCCCATCTTAGCGGCACGAAGAGCCTGCATTGGAAGCTGCCGGCGGCCCAGACTCTGCGCGGAAAAGCAGTGTGGCTTCCACGGAGAACGTGCAGCCCACGCTTGAAATGGCGGGTCCTCGATACCCCGTGGATGAGATCACGGAGAGCGAACACGCTGAGCTGCATGTGAGATTAATGGGCTTATCCATTAAGGTGGCTGTCGGCTATGCCTTACCTCCTGTAGCTGGTGGAACTTACCACTGCCGACCGATTCCAGATGGCTATGCTATTGTCGGGGTGGATGAGGTTGTGAAGGAATATGAGGAAGCACAGCTTGACCATGCTACAGGTGAAGGGGAAACTCAACTCAAATTTGCAGTGAAAACAACCATTCTTTGGAAGAAGGAACACATTGTTCTTCCAAAATGGAGGTCACTGGCACCCCCGCCGTCTCTGCAGCGTCAGCAGTCTGAGCCGCTTCAGCTATCTCCTGCGCGGCTGCCATCTCCGGCGCTTCAGCCATCTCCTGCGCGGCAGCCATCTCCGGTGCTTCAGCCATCTCCTCAGCGTAAGCGGAAGAGCACTGCCACGAAGAGCATCAGTAGCACTGCCACAAAGAAATCCGCAGGAAACCGTACGCCAAAGAGTTCAAAAAACTACGTCCCGCAGCCTTCCGCCAAGCCATTGCCGGTTTTACCATGGAATCGCAGCGACGAGGAGACCAATAGGATCTCGGTAGAATAGGTCAAGAAATTCTTTGCACCTAGACGGGCCGAGCCAAAGGAGAAAATAGATCCGGCGGTGGTGGAGAAGTTTTAAAAAATCTTTTGAAACCTAAAACCCCACTTGTGCCGGACTACGAGCGCCAGATTTTGAAGGGGGATGCAAGGCGCCGTAGGGAGACTAAAAGTAGCAGTCGTGAGGCACCCCAGAAAACAGTTCCCATGCTCGGAGAGCAGGAAAACCAATCATGCGCCCCGCTCCAAATGTTCGACACACGGGACACTCCTCCCGTAAATGATTATGAGGCGGAGCTACAAAGAAAGGCCAATGAGATGGGGATGACTTACATTGCATACTTGAACGTCATGGGAGACAACTTGTCCAAATGTGATGCCAACCCCATACAGCCATGGAAGTATGGGAAGAATCTCGTCAAGAAAGAGGAGCTCAAGAATCTACCAACAAAGATGCGAAAATTGCACAAGTGGTACCATGATTTCTGCAAGACGAGAAAAGAAGAATGGATCACGACGCATATAAGAGATCAGATTTTCTTGTGCGGAGACGACGCGATCGACTTCAACATTCAAGACTTGCATTTTCTATTCAATCAGAAGGAACTCGACAAAGCTGCCATCAGCCTTTATTGTGTGTAAGTACTATTTCTGTAATTTTTATCTCATCTCATTCACTTCATTAATTGCATGTATATATATGCTCACCATATATGTATATACTATTATGCAGGAAAAAAGGTTATGGAATGCATGAAAGGAGGCCCTTTTGACATTGGGTTCGTTGACCCAAATAGAGTTTATGAAGAAGTGGTAAGAACCAAACCCGGGCAAACAGAAGATTACTTGCTAAACTCTTTACTGAGACAACAAACCAAAAGGGAAATACTATTGCCTTACAACTTCTCATGAGTACTGTTACACTCTCTCTTGTACACATTCTGTTTCGGCTTACTCGATGTTAAGTGTAACTGATGATGAGTTATGCGTGCGTAGGTTCCACTTTATTCTGCTAGTCATTCAACCCGACTCAGGAAAAGTCCTTGTCATGGACTCGTTACGAAAATAAAAAGAGATATGGGCAGACTTTAGAGAGATGCTCCAGAGGTAATTTCAATCATATTATCGCACTAGATCGGCAACTTTCGTGACAACAAGTAATTAATTACTCCTTTATCCATTTTCTTTGCCGGAAAGGGTTTGGAAAAGGTTCACGGGCAGGGCCGTGGGTGAATGGTCAGAAGAACTAAAATTTGTAGACCAAAATGTAAGTAATACTAGCTAGCTTCCAATTCCATTATATCATGTTTTATTGATTATTATTTTGACTGAACTCTCTATTCTCGTAAAGTGCGCGCATCAGGGACACGACAATAACTTATGTGGGTACTATGTTTGCGAGTTCATTCGCAACACGATATGTGCGACGGGCCAAGCCGCACTAGAACAACTTAGAGTAAGTAAACAAAGTCCACAACATTATTTTATTACCATCAATTGTGTTGAGTTTTATTCTTATATATATATTGACGGCCCATTCTTCATATATCTTCAGATCGAACGGATGCGGGACCAACTCCTACCATTTGAACGCATACGAGCCATTCAAGAGGAATTGGCGGGGTTCATACTTGATGAGGTCGTCACGCCTGGCGGAGAACTCTTTAGATATCCACCAAAATGAACGATGCCGATGTATGTGCCGATGACGATGTATGTGCCGATGACGATATTTGTGTATAATAATAGCTGCTTAATTATTCATGTACTCGTATGTACCGATGATGATTTATGTGTATACCGCTCCCGATCGATTCCCCCTCGCTCCCCTCCCCCTCCCGCAGAAATATGCCCAGAACGGGGCAGAGGCAGAAGTCTACCGTGGCAGAGATTTAGGCCGTTTTCCTGTCGCGGCAGAACTCTGCCGCTTCAGGAAAACGGCATAAATCTCTGCCGCGGCAGAAGAACCTTTAACGCCGGTTTCAGCCCCGAACCGGTGTTAAAGGGGGGGGGCCTGAGTCATGCGGCAGCCCCACGTGCGCCACCCTTTAACACCGGTTCGTATAAGAACCGGTGTTAAAGGGGCCCCCCCTCTAACACCGAACCCTCAACAGCGGTTGAGGAACCGCTGTTAGAGGGCCCTCCCAACCGGAGTTAAAGGGGGGGCTCTGCACTAGTGAGAATGCAACAACGATTATGAGCAGACTATTGAAAGCCTTTATTTAACAAACACTACTACATGCAAATTAACACGATGTGCACTACACAAATGGACTAGAAATTGAAGACAATCTGCACCAAGTGTAGTACAAAAATTGCAGGTTTAACATGCACATACACATATACGAACAAGGTTATATGCTATGGTCTAGTTCTCATAGATGAACAAAACAGTTCACCTACACTAATATCATGTCGAGATTTGTCAGTTTAAACAAAAGATCAGCAAATACCTCAATTTTTTTCCAATAATTAGCGCACAGTCTTGACAGCTCCAGATAACCTCCTTGTTCGTTGCTTACCTATTTTGGTATAGTACACAAGAAAATATTACATTAGGCAATTAGCTCAGAAACTACATTGTAGTTTACAAAAGGATAGTCATACACCAATAAGGATGAGAAGGCACTATCACCATACAAATTGATTCCCTATATAACAATCTGATAGTGTATAAGACTAAGCATTGCCTATTCATAATATGTAGCTAACAATAAAATAATATGACTGATCAGCTCCATTTCGTATACATGTATAACATTATGTGACTAGCTTATTTTGTACTAAAATTAGTAATTAGTACTCCCTCCGGCCCATATTAATTGACTTGGATTTATCAAATTTTGGATAAACCTATATACTAAATAGTGTCTAGATTTATTCAAATTTTGACAAATCCAAGTCACTTAATATGAGTCGGAGGGAGTAGCTCAATGTCACAAAGTTATCAGACTAGCTTACATGTGCTTGTAGTTGACCAATCAAACACTAGAAAAAATAATACATGCATTGCCAAAACTAGGACCGCATCTGTCTTCTGACTATAAATCCAGTTCTTTCCTCAGAAGCGTCTCACCAAGACTCAACTACCACATAAACAATAACTGATCAGGTGTATAATTCTAGACTATGTAGCATATAAGGAATATGTGCCTCTTATGCTCGCACTTCCTGGTTACCAGTGAAAAAAACAGCCAAAACCAGGACCATATTTACTGCATTTGTCTTCAAGCTGTATATTCATTTCTTTCCTTAGAAGAGTCCTACCATGATTCAACTAGACAACTACCACACACTAATTGAGCAGTGTATAACTGCAGACATTGTAGACTTATTAGCTTCAAAATAAAATCTAAACCATGTAACCAAGGGTGCAAAATACAACCATACAGAAATTAAAGGGTGCCAAATACAACCATACATGTATAGACGATATCAGAGATCAAACATACCTAGGAGGAGAAGTGGAGGCGGTGCAGATTATGGCGTCGTGGAGTCTCCTCCATGATGAACTTGCCGTCGTGCTCCTCCTTTGCTGGAGGCAACGCTTCGCTCACGAATGAGGTGGACGTGGTGCCGGTGGATGCGGGAGGAGCCATGCACCGCAGAGAGCATGACCTGCTGGTTTAGTCAGAAGGAAAACATGAGTAGGTAATACATGTACAGAAATTGTTTATTTACATCATTAGAATATGGTGCTGTTTAGTCAAGAATGACAACACTGGGCCACCCAATGATTCAATTTGCGAGCAGAAAGGGGACGGGCGGAGGATACACTGTTGTACCTCGTCTGTGATGCGGTGGAGAAGAGCAGCCCTTGGCACTGAGCCCGCGAGGGTGACGACGGCATGGTTGGCGACGCGGAATACAAGCCCCTAGTTGGAGGAGTGCTCGTTGGCGGCAGCGAGACACGAGATCTGCTTGACGACCTCCATGGCATGAGCCCTGCTTGAGGCCCAGGGCTGCCAGATCCCATGTTCGACATGAATTGTTGGCTGTTCATGTAAAGAACCTCCTCTGCCGAGCAGTGCGACACGGTCCGGCCAGGTCGATGGTGCCGCATGCATGGATGCACGCGGGCACCGGCGAGCCAGCCGGCTGCATCGCCATGGACCGGGCTGAGCTTCCTCTATCGTCGTAGATGATGGGTCGGTGGTTGTCGATCTATTGCAATAGTGGATGACAGGAGCTTGTTGGGACAGTGAGGAGGAGGATATGGCGGAGAGGAGGACGGCCGTGGCTTGGGGATAAGGGCGGCGCCGGAGGGGAGCTGCCGGCCAAGGGAGAAGTGGCGACATCATTCGATCTGGAAGGAAGAGGAGGGGATCGCGGTGGCGGTGCCAGGGAGAGAGAATAGGAGGGTTACAGTTGTGTTAGGTTATGCGAGGCCCAGGAAGGATATCCCTCCTATGAAGCAGACGGCAGGGCTCATCCGCGACCTCCTCTGCATCAGCCACACTCGTGGACGCCGCCGTCGTGCCCCCACCCGAGCTATGCCATGCTCCTGTCCCGAGGCCTAGCAGTAGCACGCCCCGCATCTCCTCCACATCCACCTCCACCTCCATACTCTACAGCACACTCATGGCTGGTTTCCCGCCGCCTGTGCGTGCGTGCTCGCTTAGAGGAGATTACAACAGGGGGAGCTTGGCGGCTCATGGACGGGGACAAGAGGGAAGGGGTGGCGCGAGGGGGACGATCTGGAGGGGGAACGATCGTGGGTTGCGGTGAGGAGCGAGGGGATTAGGGTTGCGGTGAGGAGCACCTGTCGAGCGAGAGATGGAGAGAGGAAGAAGTGACGGCGGGGTCTGCAGGGAGGAGCGAGGGGATTAGGGTTTGGGGTCAGTCCCTCTCGACTGTGTTCTGTATGTGCCTGATATCACGAAATTAGCCTTGTTCAATGCTATGGTGAAGTACATGAAACCCTAGGGCATTTCTGTCATTTAAAGTACAGAGACAGGGGGACAAGGAGGCGTCAGATTAAATTTGGGGCGTTAGATGGAGAGCATGTAAACGGCTGAGATCAGCTTCGGAGGGTAATCCGTGGGTCCTGTGGTTCTCTACTCTGATTGGCTAGCACTATTTTCTATTTTCCGACTGCCAAAAAGGATGTTTTGTGAAACAACCACAAAATAAAAGTTTCAAAATGGTATCAACATATTTTTATAAAATACTAGACCACCTTACATAGACAATATCCCAACCGGTATATCTCAAACCTTTCCGTTCAACCCTGGCGACAAAAATTTCCTGCCGAATCGGTAGGAAGTGGGTCCGGTTTGAACTACAGGTACATGATCCGATGCTCATGATTTTTGGAAAAAATCATTTTTAGACTCAAAATATGCTGTTTCTTCAGAGATCCAATGCAAGTTTAGCGAGCCTCAGCCCCTAGCTAAGAACCTCCATGCCCGCTGTTTTGACCATAGTTTGAAACAGGCATAAAAAATTCAAAAATGGTCCGGTCAATGCAAATCCTTCACGTGGTGTCTTTTTATATGACATAGTTGCAAGGAAAAATATCAACCTTGGTATATTTCAAGTGACTCAAAAAAACCTTCTCAGAAATGACCTATCATGTTCAAGGTTTCATGGCTTTCGGGCCAAACGACCAATGTTATAGCCAGAATCATGGCATAGTTTCCGATAATGTGCCCATATTGTGCATACATATGTATCATGGGATGGCGAACAATGTTGCAGGAGAAATTTTTCCCTTTCGACGCATGGAAAATCCATTTTCTATTTTCCAAGCGTAAAAAAGGGGCGTTTTGTGAAGCAAGCACCAAATGACAGTTTTAGAATGGTACCACCACATTTTGTAAAAATATTAGACCACCTTACATAGAAAATGTCCCAACCGGGATATCTCAAACCTTTCCGTTCACCCCTGGCGAAAAAGACAAATTCCTGCCAAATCGTTAGAAAGTTGGTCCGGTTTGAACTACACGTACATGATCCGATGCTCATGATTTTTGGCAAAAATCATTTTTAGACTCACAATATGCTGTTTCTTCAGATATCCAATGCAAGTTTAGCGAGGCTCAGTCCCTAGCTAAGAACCTCCGTGCCCGCCGTTTTGACCATAGTTTGAAACAGGCATAAAAAATTCAAAAACGGTACGATCAATGCAAATCCTTCGCGTGGTGTCTTCTTATATGACATATTTTCAAGGAAAAATACCAACCTTGGTATATTGCAAGTGTCTTGAAAAAACCTTCTTAGAAATGACCTATCATGTTCGAGGTTTCATGGCTTTCATGCCAAATGACGAGTGTTATGGCCAGAATCGTGGCATAGTTTGTGATAATTTGTCCATATTGTGCACACATATGTATCATGGGATGGCGAACAATGTTGCATGAGAAAGTTTTCCTTTTTGACGCACGGAAAATTTATTTTCTATTTTCCGAGCGTAAAAACGGGGCGTTTTGTGAATCAACCACCAAATGACAGATTTATAATAGTACCACCACATTTTGTAAAAATATTAGACCGCCTTACATAGACAATGTCCCAACCGGGGTATCTCAAACCTTTATGTTCACTCATGGCGAAAAAGACAAATTCCTGCCGAATCGGTAGGAAGTGGGTCTGGTTTGAACTACAGGTACATGATCCGATGCTCATGATTTTTGGAAAAAATCATTTTTAGACTCAAAATATGTTGTTTCTTCAGAGATCCAATGCAAGTTTAGCGAGGCTCAGACCCTAGCTAAGAACCTCCGTGCCCGCCATTTTGACCATAGTTTGAAACGGGCATAACAAATTCAAAAACGGTCCGATCAATGCAAATCCTTCGCGTGGTGTCTTCTTATATGACATATTTGCAAGGAAAAATATCAACCTTGGTATATTGCAAGTGTCTCAAAAAAATCTTCTCAGAAATGACCTATCATGTTCAAGGTTTCATGGCTTTCAGGCCAAACGACGAGTGTTATGGCCATAATCGTGGCATAGTTTGTAATAATGTGCCCATATTGTGTACACATATGTATCATGGGATGGTGAACAATGTTGCAGGAGAAAGATTTCCTTTTCGACGCACGGAAAATCCATTTTCTATTTTCCGAGCGTAAAAAACGGGGCGTTTTGTGAAGCAACCACCAAATGACATTTTTAGAATGGTACCACAACATTTTTTAAAAATATTAGACCACCTTGCATAGAAAATGTCCCAATCGGGATATCTCAAACCTTTTCGCTCACCCCTGGTGAAAAAGACAAATTCCTGTCGAATCGGCAGGAAGTGGGTCCGGTTTGAACTACTGGTACATGATCCGATGCTCATGATTTTTTGAAAAAATCATTTTTAGACTCACAATATGTTGATTTTTCAGAGATCCAATGCAAGTTTAGCGAGGCTCAGTCCATAGCTAAGAACCTCTGTGCCCGCTGTTTGGACCATAGTTTGAAACGGGCATAAAAAATCAAAAACAGTCCGATCAATGCAAATCCTTCGCGTGGTGTCTTCTTATATGACATATTTGCAACGAAAAATACCAACCTTGGTATATTGCAAGTGTCTCGAAAAAACCTTCTCAGAAATGACCTATCATGTTCGAGGTTTCATGGCTTTCGGGCCAAACGACGAGTGTTATGGCCAAAACCGTGGCATAGTTTGTGATAATGTGCCCATATTATGCACACATATATATCATGGGATGGCGAACAATGTTGCACGAGAAAGTTTTCCTTTTCGACGCACAGAAAATCCATTTTCTATTTTCCGAGCGTAAAAAACAGGGCGTTTTGTGAAGCAACAACCAAATAACAGTTTTATAATGGTACCACCATATTTTGTAAAAATATTAGACCACCTTACATATACAATGTCCCAACCGGGGTATCTCAATCCTTTCTGTTCACCCCTGGTAAAAAGACAAATTCCTGCCGAATCGGTAGGAACTGGGTCTAGTTTGAACTACAGGTACATGATCCGATGCTCATGATTTTTGGGAAAAATCATTTTTAGACTCACAATATGTTGTTTCTTCAGAGATCCAATGCAAGTTTAGCGAGGCTCAGTCCCTAGCTAAGAACCTCTATGCCCGCCGTTTTGACCATAGTTTGAAACAGGCATAAAAAATTCAAAAATGGTCCGATCAATGCAAATCTGTCACGTGGTGTCTTCTTATATGACATATTTGCAAGGAAAAATACCAACCTTGGTATATTGCAAGTTTCTCGAAAAAACCTTCTCAGAAATGACCTATCATGTTCGAGGTTTCATGGCTTTTGGGCCAACCGACAAGTGTTATGGCCAGAATCGTGGCATAGTTTGTGATAATATGCCCATATTGTGTACACATATGTATCATGGGATGACGAACAATGTTGCAGTAGAAAGTTTTCCTTTTCGACACACGGAAAATCCATTTTCTATTTTCTGTGCGTAAAAAACGGGGTGTTTTGTGAAGCAACCACCAAATGACAGTTTTAGAATGGTACCACAACATTTTGTAAAAATATTAGACCACCTTACATAGACAGTGTACCAACCGGAGTATCTCAAACCTTTCCGTTCACCCCTGGCGAAAAAGACAAATTTCTGCCGAATCGGTAGGAAGTGGGTCCGGTTTGAACTACATGTACATGATCCGATGCTCACGATTTTTGGCAAAAAATATTTTTAGACTCACAATATGCTGTTTTTTCAGAGATCCAATGTAAGTTTAGCGAGGCTTAGTCCCTAGCTAAGAACCTCTGTGGCTGTCATTTTGACCACAGTTTGAAACGGGCATAAAAATTTCAAAAACGGTCCGATCAATGCAAATACTTCCTGTGGTGTCTTCTTATATGACATATTTGCAAGGAAAAATACCAACCTTGGTATATTGCAAGTGTCTCAAAAAAACCTTCTCAAAAATGACCTATCATGTTCGAGGTTTCTTGGCTTTTGGGCCAAACGACGAGTGTTATGGCCAGAATCGTGGCATAGTTTGTGATAATGTTCCCATATTGTGCACACATATGTATCATGGGATGGCGAACAATGTTGCAGGAGAAAGTTTTCCTTTTCGACGCACGGAAAATCCATTTTCTATTTTCTAAGCGTAAAAAACGGGGCGTTTTGTGAAGCAACCACCAAATAACGGTTTTAGAATGGTACCACCAAATTTTGTAAAAATATTAGACCACCTTACATAGACAATGTCCCAACCGGGATATCTCAAACCTTTCCGTTCACCCCTAGCGAAAAAGATAAATTCCTGCCGAATCGGTAGGAAGTGGGTCCGATTAAAACTACATGTACATGATCAGATGCTCATGATTTTTGGAAAAAATCATTTTTAGACTCACAATATGCTGTTTCTTCAGAGAACTAATGCAAGTTTAGCGAGGCTCAGTCCCTAGCTAAGAACCTCCATGCCCGCCGTTTTGACCATAGTTTGAAACGGGCATAAAAAAATTCAAAAACGGTCCGATCAATACAAATCCTTCGCGTGGTGTCTTCTTATATGAAATATTTGCAAGGAAAAATACCAACCTTAGTATATTGCAAGTGTCTCGAAGAAACCTTCTCAGAAATGACCTATCATGTTCGAGGTTTCATGGCTTTCGGGCCAAACGACGAGTGTTATGGCCAGAATCGTGGCATAGTTTGTGATAATGCGCCCATATTGTGCACACATATGTATCATGGATGGCGAACAATGTGGCAGGAGAAATTTTTCCTTTTTGACACACGGAAAGTCCATTTTCTATTTTTCGAGCGTAAAAAACGGGGCGTTTTGTGAAGCAACCACCAAATGACAGTTTTAGAATGGTACCACCATATTTTTTAAAAATATTAGACCACCTTACATAGAAAATGTCCCAACCGGGGTATCTCAAACCTTTCCGTTCAGCTCTGGCGAAAAAGACAAATTCCTGCCGAATCGGTAGGAAGTGGGTCCAGTTTGAACTACAGGTACATGATCAGATGCCCATGATTTTTGGCAAAAATCATTTTTAGACTCACAATATGCTGTTTCTTCAGAGATCCAATGCAAGTTTAGCGAGGCTCAGTTCCTAGTTAAGAACCACCGTGCCCGCCGTTTCGACCATAGTCACTACGATGGACTAATATGAGATTAGTAAATCCACTATTTTAAAATAGTCAAAGTATTCTTGTTAACACTCTAAATTGATCTACTAATTTTATAAAAATTTAGAGACAAAAATAAATTATTTCGGACTTATTATGAAAAAGATACAAAAAAATTAAGAAAACAGAAAAAAGAAAAAAAGAAAAGAAGAAAAAATTCCTAACTGGCCAGCCGAGCAGCCCGGCTGTAATCTATCGCGCAGGAAGTTCAAGCCAGCCCAAGAATACCTTGTCTGCTTATTGGGCCGGATATAATTGTTATCTATGGCCGAGGTCCAATAGTCGATGTATATGTTAATAAGATATGGGCGCTATTTTAAACATGAAAGGAATCGTGGTGTGGTGGTTTCCATCGGTCGTGGAGTGAGGTTGGTCCCCGGTTCGATTCTCGGTTGATCCTCTTTTGTCCATTATTTCAGAAAAAAGGAGGAGGGTCTGGTTGCAAAGGACTTGGTGTCCAGCGTGTCCATATTAAGAAATATAGGTATACAAATATTGACACATGTACATGACATGTAGATTTAACTTTTGTTGTGTCCAAACCAGTCATTTTAAAGTAACATATTTTATAAACTATGAAGATTTAAATTGGTCAAAGTTAGCTATAAAAATGCTCTAAGCTGCACCATGCAGGTTATGATGATTTGGTATGATGAAATTACGACGATTTCTACACAAATCGTCGTAAGTCTATAGAATTTTGACCTCTCCAAACGGCTTATAACCATCTTATGCAAAATCTTCATAGATATATGACGATTTCATTTCCCGTCACTATGAGAAGGTCACAAGTAAACACATTTCTTGTAGTGTCATTGCCCCTATCATAGGCATCTTCATATGGTTAAGGTGAAAGTGAGGTCCACTCTGAATCATATGCTTGACAGACCATAAACTGGAAATCCCAAGTCCCTTGAGTACGAGGGCCGCTCCGCATGCTACTCAACTTTGGTTACCTGAAAGTTCTTGTCATTGTAAATACATGCATATCATAGAGAACCGCCAAATGGGTACCCCTTGCACATGGTACATGAGCTTTCCCATAACCAAAATGACAAGGCAAGCAGACAATGAACATCTCAACAATCTTTTTATTTACCATATGCATAGCTTTTTATTGAGGATGCTTCATAGATGCTCATTATGGTGATGCTGCAAGTTTCCATCATGATTAGGCATGGATTAGGCTAGCGGCCCAGGCGTTTCTCTAACACAATATATAAACTCCATGAACTCACAAACTCCCCTTTTATTTCACATCATCGGCATCCATAAACAAAAGAGCAAAGTATCAACTGGATAGGGTATCCAAAAGGTGTTAAAAGCATTCCCCATGACAGCACGGATCTTCTGACTCCCAGCATATAACTTTCATGGACTAGTCATAATAGTTCAGGATTATTAAGTGCAAGGAATAAAGTGTGCCATCAAGTTCGTGAGAGCTTTACTAACTAACTTTCTCAAAACAGATAAACATTTTATTTGGAAGAAAACACGGCATATTGAATATGCACTGAATTAGCAAATGATGCTAATAGGTAGGTATGGTGGAAACAGTTGGCAATATTGGTTTTGGAGAGTTGGAAGCACAGGTAGAGCTCATACTCAGTGCAAGCAAAGGCTAGCAAAAGAGAGGGAGCGACAAACGAGAGAGCAATAATTATCATAATCATGCTTGCAACAAAACAAGACTAATTATGGCATGAAAGTGATACAAGAACTCTGAGGCAAAATAAATCATCGAGGCGTACTGACTATTGATTAGTCATATGCATGCATGAGCATGTGCCAAGTCGATTCATATGAATAGTCAGAGGAGGATACCACAATATCATACCAAAATATGAGTAAAACAATGCAAAAAAAACATTCATATGACATGCTACAAACTATTAGCAAGATGGAGCTAATCATAGACAAGCAAGAACTACTAAGCATTTGTAATGACACCTTACACAAACAGGCTAAGCATGCTCACAATGATGATTATATGTATAAAAATGAAACAAATAGAGTTTGTTACCAGCCTCTTACCACACCTCGAGTTGTCTTAACCTTCATTATTGCCCTTCACTTGTGTGACTTGAATAATAACATGAAACCAATATCCACTAAGGACGGCTGAACCTTGCAAAGAACTCACAAAACCAAAGAAGAACAACAAATATTTTTGGTGTTTTCGAATTTTTTAAAGAAAGAAAACAAAGCAAAAACAAACAAAGAAAAAGCAAACCAAACAAAATGAAATCTTTTTGGATTCTTCTTTTAAGGCAAACCAAAGCAAAGAAACAAAGAAAGAGAAACAACGAAAATATTTTTGGTATTTTTGGGTTTTAAGAAAGAAGCAACAAGAACCAAAAAGAAAGCGAAACAATGGATATACAAAGAACCGATCGAACATTATATACATATGAGTGTGACGTCGATGTACCTCCCACAAGCTTAGGCTTTTGGCCTAAGTGGGGCTCAATCCCATGGTGCCCAAGTAGATGCACCTCTGTAGTATGACGAGGAGGCTCCCTCGTCTTGGTACGAGCTCGAGGACTCCCCTGTGTAGTGTACCACGGGGTCATATGAGGGCGCTTCCTCCTGATAGTGCCCATGGAAGTTAAGGGAGCGCATCAACTGATCCATTTTATCCTTGGAGCATGACAAAGGTCCCTGAGAAATACTGAACAAAGTGGTTTGGGGGAGTGGGATCTCTCTCTCTCTCTCTTCCCCGTCAATAAACAACATTCTATAAACCAACTTCTCAAGGGTAGAGCTAGTAGTGACAAAGTGATGCACCTTCATGGCAGCAAGATCAAGCCTCTCAGGAGC
The DNA here is from genome assembly GCA_910589765.1 of Avena atlantica. NCBI lineage: Eukaryota > Viridiplantae > Streptophyta > Magnoliopsida > Poales > Poaceae > Avena > Avena atlantica. The sequence goes on from OU342733.1 coordinate 361,789,903, forward strand.
CAAGATTGTATCATTTGGATCAACAGCAATATCCAAGGCAGCGGCAACACGCGTAGCAATAATTCCCCCATAAATGGTTCCCTTAGCTGTTAAGCGAAGAGAAATGAGAGAACCAAGATTATAATTGGTAGCATTGTTGAGCACAACAGCTAAGAAAGCCAAATGATAGCTGGAAATATTACTAGTGTTCTCCCTACCAAGAACACTAGTGGCAATATAGTAAGCGAAGTACCTGAGGCTGGAAGCTGAATGTTTCTTATCTTTCCCTGTAGAGCTCTACGGCTATCATCATTGGTTATTGCTCGGTAAAGCTCAAACAAATCAGCGGGTTGAGCTGGAATCTTCTTTGCTGACCCAGCTGTACCAAGTCCAAGAGCCCCACAAAATTTCTTCAATGTCATATGGTAAGACCTGCCATAAACTTTGAAAGAAACATCTGGATGGAACACACTGTTAGTAAAGGAGAAACTCTCCACAAATTTTTTGGTGAGCGTAGCATATTGCGCGCTCTCATCCTGCATAAGAATCGTTAGACCAGCCCTTTGAACCAAGGTCATAAAATCATTAAGAATCCTAGCAGCCCGCAAGAAGGTTTGGCAAGGAAAGGCGGAGGGATGCGCATCCCCCTCATCTCCCTCGTCACCAAACCGCGGAGTGATGATATCCTCATTGTATGAGGGCCTGACACTGGTGGATGATCTTGGAAGCCTTGCCCTTCTAGGTGCATAACCCTCAAATATTTCACCAAATGTGTGGTGGTCCATGACTTCCCTTTTCTAAAATTCTAAACAAGCATCAAACCAAGTGATTTCTTAGTTGATAAATGATGAGCAACTACTATAGGAACTTGCTAGAGGACTACACATGCATCAAAATGAAATTTATAAGAATGGAACAAGCATGCAAGCTCAAACAACCTGTCACCTATGGCAGCAAAATACTCAAGATACAATCTACCAATGACAAATCTAATTGGACAAGTGGAGGAGGCACGTACCAAGGAGCAATCACTCCAAAAATCAGCAGCAAAGAGGGGCTGAGCAAAGAGATCAAAAATCGCGAGCAAGAACAGCAAGAACTCGAGCTTGAGCAAGTTTTCCGGTGTTTTTCGGGAGAGAGAAAGAAGATGGCTTTGAGGAGGCAGCCTGGAGGGGCCTAGGTGGGCCAGACCCCCCCTCCCCCAGGCACCGCCCACTGGTAGGCCCCTCCTACCATGGGTTTGGTGGCCTAGGGTGGCCCCCTAGGTCACTTAAGGTGTCCCTCTGCCCCTTTTTTTCGAGGAAAAATTTATTTTGAATTTTCTGGGATTTTTCGGGAAACTTTATGTTTGGCCAATTTTCAGGGAATGAAAATTGATTTTCTTGCAGAAACAGTTTTTTCAGAAGAAGAAAAAGCAAACCAAAAGCCAAACCACAGGAGCTCTAAGAAAAACTAACAAGCAAACAACTAACAAAACCAAAGCTGGCAAAATAAAGGCAAAGACTAGGAAGGATAAAAGTAAAAGAAAGCAAGTATAACCACGGTGAAAACATTATTTTGTTCATAAAAATCCTTTTGTTAAGAAGGTTGATCAAGTCTTGTTACCAAAACAATATTATATGAAACAAAACTTTGCATTCCACAAGGTGATTATGTTACCTCATACTTGATAGCAATGGTCCCAATCATAATAGTTTCAAAGTTTTCTCGTGGAATGGGACAATATATTTCTCCAACCTTGATGCTCTCAATATTTTCAATGGAATTCGGGCAATATCTCTTAACAACCTTCTTGGCGAAATAGACATTGTGCTCTTTGTCATTAATATTGAAAGTTATTTTCCCTTGATAACAATTGATGACAGCACCTACAGTATTAAGAAAAGGTCTCCCAAGAATAATAGACATATTATCATCTTCAGGCATTTCAAGCCCAACAAAATCAGTTAACACCATGCAATTATGAGCAACTTGAACAGGAACATCCTCACATATACCAACAGGAATAGTAGCTGACTTATCAGCCATTTGCAAAGATATATTAGTTGGTATCAATTTTTCTAGCTGGAGTCTCTTATAGAGAGAAAAATGCATAACACTAACTCCAGCTCCCAGATCACATAAAGCAGTTCTAACATAATTATTCTTAATAAATCAAGGAATAGTTGGTATACCTGGGTCACCAAGTTTCTTTGGAACCTTACCATTGAAGGAAAAATTAGCAAGCACAGTAGAAATCTCCTCATTAGGAATATTCCTTTTATTAGAGACAATATCCTTCATATACTTTGAATAAGGAGGCAATTTAATAGCATCAGTCAAAGGAATTTGCAAAAATAAAGGTTTCATCCACTCACAAAACTTGTTGTAGTGTTCTTACACCTTTGACTTGTGTTTCTTACCTGGAAAAGGCATAGGTGTCTACACCCAAGGTTCTCTCTCTTTACCATGTTTATTAGGAATAAAATCTTCCTTAGTGTACCTAGTGTTCTTAGTGTGCTTCTAAGGTTCTTCCTCAACTTCCTATTAATCAAGAGCATCATTATTATTACCATTCTCAGTTTCAGCATCAGATACATATATACTATTAGGATCTACAGCAGGTTCAAGTGGTTCCTCGACTACTTTATGTTTCTTTTTCTTTCTCTTACAAGGACTACCACTATTCTCACCTTGTTGAGAATCCTTCTCAATTCTTTTAGGGTGCCCTTCAGGATATAAAGGATCTTGAGTAGCTATACCACTCCTAGTTCTAATTCCACAAGCATGTTTATCTCCTGAGGCATTAACTAGCATATCCTTTTGTACCTTAGCAAGTTGATCAAGTTGGGTTTGAACCATTTGAAAGTGTTTACAAAGTATTTCAATATCATTAGAAGTTCTGTCCACAATATCTTTCAACTCATGGATAGCTCTAGAGTTTTCCAATAAATGATTCTGAACTTGTTTATTAAAATTAGCTTGTTTAACAATAAATGTGTCAAGTTCCTCTAAACATTGATCAGGAGGCTTACCATAAGGAATATCACCTTCATTAAAATGGAGAGAGTGTACCTCAATAGTATATGAGTGGGAAATTGGCTTACATAATTCTTCTATAGGAGGTAGATTCTTCACATCTTCAGCTCTAATACCTTTCTCCTTTAGACACTTCTTAGCTTCCTTCATCACTTCATCATTTAATGCAATAACTCCCGTATTCTTTGGTGTGGGTGTTGGAACTGGTTCAGGAATTATAGTCTCAGGTGTATTTATCTCAGTTGAAGTCCAATCATCATAGTTCTTGCTTATCTTAGCCATTAATTCTTTAGCATCTGTAGGAGTTCTTTTCCTGAAAACACAATCAACAAAGCTATCTAGGTATGTCCTAGAATCATCAGTTAGTCCATCATAATAAATATCAAGAGCTCATTCTTAGGTAATGGACATCCAGGATGTGCATGAATCAAGGCACAGAACATTGTCCATGACTCAGGCAATTTCTCTTCTTCTCCCTATTTAAAATCAAAAAGTCTCTACAAAGCAGCATGTCTAGCACTGGGAGGAAAATATTTCTGGAATAAAGAAGCAATCAAGCAATCAGGGCTATCAATGGATCCAGGAGGTAATCTATTAAACCAAGCCCTAACTTCTCCTTTTTGTGAAAAAGGGAAGATCTTAGTGACAATGTACTTGCGCATCTTAAAATCAACAGAGAATAAAGCACTCATAGTAGAAAGCTCATTCATATGAGCCACAACACTCTCATTTTCAGTCCCACAGAAAGGTTCTTTCTCAACAATGTCCAAGTAGGATAAATCAAGAGAGAAATCATATTCTTCATCTTTAATATCTATGGGATAGGTGGCAAACTTAGGATTAGAGGAAAGTTTAGGCATAATAGTATGTCTAGCAAGGAGACTCTTAATAGCACTAGTACCATGTGTGTTTCGGCACTCTTCAACAAATTCATCAGTGAACTCAATGTAACCATCATTAATATCATAACTCTCTCTAGACTCAGGTGAGCTAACAAGTGTAACAGTGTCTTCACTAGGAGTTTCGGTATTTCCTAGACTAGCCATAGTAGCATCTAGGAAAGGACCTAATGAACCACTCGCATCAAGCACATTAGAAGTATCATGAGTATCAAAAGCAGTTTCAGACTCGGCAATAGTAGCAGTGTGTCTAGCATGAGTATGTGGTGGTGGTGTAACAAGCTTACTTATAAAAGACGGTGAATCAAGAGTAGCAGAGATGTTTAGGACCGTACCTCTTCTTGTAGTGGATGGTAAAATAGGGAACTTTCCATCACGAGACTTCCCCATGATGAAAGGAGTAGAAGTGAACAATAATAGATCCAAGTGAACTTACAAATAAAGCTATGCTCCCCGGCAATAGAGCCAGAAAATAGTCTTGATGACCCACAAGTGTAGGGGATCGCAACAGTTTTCGCGGGTAGTATTACCCAATTTATTGATTCGACACAAGGGGAGCCAAAGAATACTTGAAAGTCTTAACAACTGAGTTGTCAATTCAGCTACACCTGGAAATAGTTCTTGCTCACAGAAGTATATTAGTAGCAACAGTTTGTAGTAGCAACAGCAAAGCAACAACAACAGCAAAGCAGGAGCAATAGTAATAGTAACAGTAAACAGTGGGATTAGAGTGCGGTGGGCATAGGGATGGATGGACGGGCATTGCATGGACGAGTCTAAACATGTAACTTCAAGATATAGGGCATTGCAGATAAATAAGAACAAGCATCCAAGTACTAAACAATCCTAGGCATGTTCTCCAAATATAGTCAGACGTGCTCGCAATGAGAACTTGCACAACATCTTCTGTCCAGCCAGCCCGTGGCAGCGGGGCCTCTAGGGAACTACTGGCAATTAAGGCGCTCCTTTTAATAGAGCACCGGAGCAAAGAATTAACACTCCGTGAACACATGTGATCCTCACACCACAGCCATCCCATCCGGTTGTCCCAATTATTGTCACTTCAGGGCCTTTGGATCCAAACAATGATATGTGTACACAGCTTGCAGATAAGACCACAAACAATACTATTATAATGCTTCAATAATAATTTCAGATCTGATAGCATGGCACTCGGGCCCTAGTGACAAGCATTAAGCACAACAAGTTGCAACAAAGTCAAATAGCACTAATAGAGATACTAGGCACTATGCCCTAACAATCTTATTCGATTACAGGATAGAACTCATCAAATCCCTACCATCCCCAAGCCTACAGCGGGGGATTACTCACTCATGGATGAGGGAAACATCGGTGGTTAATGGAGATGCGTTGTTGATGACGATGGCGATGATCCTCTCCAAATCCCTCGTCCCAGTAGGGTGCCAGAACGGAGTTTCTGGATCCGAATCTTGGTTTCTGGTGGCGGCGGCGGAGCGGAACTCTTTCTGGAAAACTATCGAACCCCCTCGGTTTTTAGATCGAAAGGCAACTTATAGGCGCAGAGGGAGGCTGAGGGGGTGTCTGGGGTGGCTGCACCCCCCCCCCCTAGGCGCGGCCAGTGGTGGGCCCCCTAGGCCCTTTCTCCGTCTCGTCTTCTGGCTCCGTGGGTCTTCTAGTGAAATATAATTTTTGGCATATTTTCCGGGATTTTTCCTGATAGATCATTTTTTGCACAAAAACAAGACACCAAGGTAATTCTGCTGAAAACGGCGTCAGTCCGTGTTAGTTGTATCCAAACCACACAAGTTTAGAGGAGAAACAATGGCAAAAGTGTTTGGGAAAGTAGATACGTTTTGGACGTATCACACATCAAAAGTGGGTGTCATCCTACCACCACCACAAGCAGTTTAGCATATGCAGTATAAGAAGGCGCACCTACACAGTCAACCATCACAAATTTCCTTGATATTCTTCAGTTTATCCTTATTAGCGTCATTGTCTTTGAACAATTCAAAGAGTGCGTACTCTAGTTTCCTCTTTTCCTCCTTCAAGATCGTTCGGTCCTCTTCCCATTGCTTCTGCTTCTTTTTCATTACATCAGCCTAGAATTTCTCCACGTTCTTCAGCATCTCACCCTCATTCATCAACGCTTCATTGTTGTCATTCATCCGAGACAAGTTCTCCATAGCCTTCTTCTTTGTTTCTTGGATGAACTTCTTCACATCAACCATCATACGCGAGTACTTTTTGTCAAGCTTGTTCTTCTCATCAGACAGTTGCTTCACCAGCTGCGCATTCTAAACCTTCTCGTCGATTCTTGCACTACTTGTATCATCATACATCCCCCATAGTTTGGCAAGTGCATTCTTTGTAGCATCTGGCCATTCATTGTCTACCAAATCCCCAAATCCATAGTTTTCGACCTCCTGCAGGTCAAAAATTCGTTGGCACAGATCTACTGCATTCCAGAAAAGTGAATGGTGATACAAGGAGTGAAAGGATATAGATGTCGCCTAGAGGAGGGGTGAATAGGCGATTAAAACTTTTCCGAGAGTGGCTCAACAAAAGCAGAAATAAACTAGTGTTTACTTTGTCAAGCACAACCTAGAACAACTAGGGTTCACCTATGTTCACCAACAACTTATGCTAAGCAAGAGAAACAACTATGTGATAGCAAGATATAGATTACTTCAAGCACGAAGGCTATCACAATGTCAAGTGCATAAGTAAAGAGCTCGGGTATAGAGATAACCTAGGCACGCGGGGACAACGATATTTTACCAAGTTACTCCCAATATGGAGTACGTCTCGTTTGGAGAGGGGGTGGCATCAAACCACCAACGCCACAACATGCCTCCCTTATTCTCCGGTGAATCTTACCCCAACGGGATCGATCCACACTTCCACTATCGGTGCACTTGTCGGTGGAAAATCGGAACCTCTCGCAAGGTTGGGGCACTTCTCCACAACTTAATTGGAGGCTCCCAACAAACGCCACCAAGGCCACAACCTGCAACACCAACAAACCGTCTAGGGTTCCAAGAACCCAAGAGTAAAAAGCTTCTCAACTTTCACTCACCAAATCCTCCGGGGAGAACTCAAACCGATGCACCAAATGCAATGGCAAGAACACAAGTAGTGCTCAAATCCTTCTCTCCCAAATTCCACCAAAGCTACAAAAGCTTGTGGGGGAATAAGAGAGGAAGAACAATGGAGGAAATCCACAAAAGACTCCAAGATCTAGATCCCAAGATGTTCCCCTCACTTAGAGGAGAGTGGATTGGTGGGATTGTAGATCTAGATCTCCTCTTTCAAATCCCTAAAGTATATGCAAGAATCAAGGGAGGGATTGAAGGGGGGCAATCTCAAGAGGGTCAATAATGGAGGAGAAAGCCTATAAAACTCGAGCAGGGACATTGGGGAAGAAGGGCCCCTTTTTATAGGCCCATAGATTTCTGACTGTTTTCTGCCCGTTGGGGAAAAGTCAGACCGAAGATTCCGGCCCAACCACCGGACTAGCCTCCCGACCACCTATCAGACTGTCCCAGCGCCTCAGAGAACCAAGTGGACCGGAGACTCCATTCCAGCCACACCGGAGACTCTGGTCTGAGGCATGGACCGGAGACTCCGGTCAGTCTCCGGACCTTCCTCTGGACCACCCATCAGACTGTCCCAGGCTGAATTCTTGAGCCCCCTCCAGGGACTCCAGGGTACACTCCGGACCACACTGGAGACTCCAGTCCACGCAGACAGGAGACTCCGGTCTGGACCAAATAAGAGGCAAACTTCAAATGGCGATATCTAGAGTTTGGAAACTCCGATTGACCCAAAACCAATTTTGCTGAAAATATTGGATACCACCAAGAGAGAACATTTCATGTATTATAATGTGAGATACCTCTCTTGGTGAGAAACCGTAAAACCTCAAAGATCAAAAACGCAATATGATATAAAAGGGAAATCCGTTTTTGATGAACTAGAGCTTGTTAGGAATATTACCACAAGCTCTAGAACCTCACATGGATAAGATCCAAATAACAACTAAGAAAGGATGATGCTAAGTATGCAAAGGTTTGAGCTCTCTCTGAAAGATATGATCGAGTTACTCACTTGAGAGCCCCTCTTGATAGTACGGTTGTCTATCCAATAAACTGGTCTCCCCAACTAACACCACGAGACCGGTAAGAAAGAAACCCTATCAAGATCATACCTTTTCCTTGTGCATTTTCCACCCGATCTTGATGTATACGATCTTATCCTTCTCAAGATGGAACACCTTTCTTGATTTCTCTTTCACGCACTCTCTTGATGAAGACTTGCAAGTTTCTCCCCCATACGACATGGGGAAACCTTTACTTTGACCTTGTCTTCATCGATCCATGATCACCGAGGATGGCAAGCTTCAAGCATGATATCTTCTAGATATGGCACATCTTTAGCTTGCACAACATTACTTCTAACACCATTTGGATTATGTCTTGAAGATACATATGATGAACTCTATCTTCTTCTTCAAAACTGTAACATCCCAGCATTAGAGCTTAGAAATAAGTTGAACACATATGTGTGCATTGCATTCATGCATAGAAAATCCGAATAATTTTCGCGCTTTTAAATAAAAACTTGTCAAAGAGATTGAAGATTCTCTCAACTTGATGGAATTGAAGTAGATCATCAAGTTGACTGCGATAAGTTTCAATATGACATTTGTTAAAACCTTATTTTGGGCAAGGAAGATTTGATCTAAGGGTAGATCAAATGTAATAAAATTAAACCATAATACATTAGTTAATGATTTATGTTTGATCCTTAGGTGATCATATCATAGTACTCATTCCACAACCCCTGAATACCAAGTTATAAATATAACTTAAGTATTAGGAATGTAATAACTAAATCTTGATATATCTTAATCGCATCCACTTATACCATGAGTATCATGGTAATACACTCTTAACTCTTTAGTGGTATTGAGTAGGAAAGAAACCAAGTCAAGATCATCCACCATATATCTTTCTGTCCATATCAATCTTTATCATCTCTAATGAACTCTATCTTTATATCCATTGTTCATCAATGTTGATTAATCAACTATTGACTCACCAATTATTAACCTATCAATTCTTGATCTAGCAACTCTTGCTCTTAATATAGCATTCACTTCAGTCCTTAAGAGAAAGAAGTAAGAAGATATAAGTGGTAATGCTAGTATTAGATATCATCTATAGGATGGGAGTGATTGAAGGAAATCAAATCAATATGTTAACAAATAGGATTATAAGGATGAATCCTGAAGATAGATACCAAGGAGTAATTCTATTGGATTAAGTAAGCATAGCCCATGAATAACATCTCGTAATCCAATAGAGATACTAAGAAGGTAATTTCAATACAACTGTAAGGTTGTATTGATAAAGGCCTTGGTTAGTCAACTGGAAACCTAAGCCATGTATGATTAAAGGATTAGAATGATCATGCCTTACTCATCAATATTGAATGCTTATACCAAGTATAAGTGACATTGGTGGATAAAACATGATTGAATCATAGTATAGATATATTATCCTAAAGTTAGTCATTACAAGTCACATTAATATAATGTGAGGTTGGAATGTTAGATATTGGAGTTAAGTAGATATAAGACAGTATGATTAAGATGATGCTAGAGTAACATTGGATTATGGAAGTAGTAGTTTCCTCAGGGGAAATATTAATACTTGAGGAGAAGTAAAGTTATATATATACAGCTACTAGAGTAGTATTAGTGATGGATGATTAAGGAAGAGTATGATTGGAGTTAGAAGTAACTACTTGTTGGATTGGAGGTTATCAGCAGTAGAGTAGTTGGTTTAACCAAGTATGGATATGAGAAAATTATAAAAAAAGCTTTAGTGTCAAGCTTATTGTGTTTATAAATAGATTTACAAGAATAATGATGGATATAAAAAAGTAATATATCTAGGAAAGGAATTCCTTAATTAACAATCCAGGATTGTGAATTATGGAAGATAGGAATTCTTGGTAAACACTAAACCCTAAATCTTTAACCAAACATAGTATCCATTTCATCTGATTGATCTATCATCTTAATTACACAAAGCTTCATGGGAATATTTTCCCATATCAAATCACTTAAGCACATCTTTCTCATTTCCAACTATCATGATCACATGTGCTTAGGAACTATCTTAATTAGTTCTTCCTCATAAAACATTCTAGAAAATAACCTCATTATTTAAAAAGGGTGATAATAATAATGATTACAAACATAAAAACAATATGTTTTACCCATTGACCCTTATTCATATTAATAAAAGTTATAAGTATAATAAGAACCCTAAACCCTAGGGTAGCAACTATAATTTCCACCCTAACTCTTATGCTAGTTATCACAAAATATAAACCTTAGTATTCACTAGATTCATGGGAATGATATTAATCACATTAAATCCTTAGGATATCATGCAACAAATAAAAATATAGGATCATTATATAAATTTTTTCCTCCAAACTATGAGCTAAATAGAATTAAGTTTTATAAACAAATAAGGAAATATCCTAATATATATACATGGTTTATTATAGAGAGAAAAAATTCATCATAAATCTTAATACAAAATATTAAAAGGATCTATATAAAGAAAATAAAGAAAAATAACACTATATAAAAAAAGCTCCCAAAATGACTTTAAACACTACCCATTATTGTTACAATTATTTAGCAAATAAATTCTAAAAAGAAAGATTCTAAAATAAAGGAAAAATACAAATATGAGTAATGAAACGGAAAAGGGAAAACTAACAAAAAGAAAAATAATAATAGAGGAATCAGATCTGGCCCACGGCCCATTTTCTCTTCTCTCTATTCGTCGCCCGCAAGTCACAGCCAAACCCCTCTGCACACTTCGCATCAGCCCACTTCGGCCCAACACCAGCCCACCAGTAGCCCGTACCACTTCGGCTTTGTGTTCGTCGTCGTCTTCCGCGACGGCGGAAGCAGCAGCCTGTCGCGTCGGCCGCCGTCGATCGGACGCTGCGGTTCCCCGCCGCCGCTGAGCTCCAGAGGAAGGGATAAGAACCGCCGGGATACTCTCTCTCATCCTTATCTCCCCATCACCTCTCTCTCAACCTCTCTCTTCCTCTTTCGCAAGAATGCCGAAACCCTAACCGCCATGCTTCGAGCCAGAGCTTGCTTCCGGCCACCCCTTGCCATTCAGAGGCCACCACGATGACCGCGGTGCTCGACTTCGTCAATTGCCCCAAAGCACGCTGGTCAGGGAGTTCCCTAACTGCGGGATTTAATCTGTCTTCTCCGACCCCGACGCCGTTCGTCGACGTCAATCGCCGTCGTCTCCAACTGCACCTCGCCTCCTCGACCACTCCTCTGCATTCCCGGTGAGCTGATGGTCCTCTAGGACCTTACCTTTCTCCCTATCCATCTCTGGTTCGTTCTGGCCTCGAGCACCGCCATGCGTCCTCCGCTCTGGTCACCGCCGGCGAGGCTCCCGACCACCCCAAGACACTACGCCACCATAGTAAGGTTGCCTAGGTTCATACGCTCCCGATCCGCTAACATTTGCATCCGCGCGCGTACCATAGCGCCGCTGCTGGATGGTCGCCGGCGTCGGCCACCGTCCATCGTGCCGATCAAAACGAGTCAAACCTGGTGTGGATCTCATTGCTGAAGTGGCTTGCCAACGTGACCATGGGCCCACTAGTTCATCTCTGTGGCTAGGTTCGTTCAGAGTGTAAAAAGGATTACTGGTTCATGCCAGCGTAGCACACTAACGTGGCCCTAAGCCCCACCTGTCTGTGACTTGGGTAGATCCAGTCTGGGTGTAAAAAGTTTAGTGTCTGTTTAGGAAATAAGTAAAACATTATAAATCCAAATATCAATATTCCAGAAATGAAATAAAATGATTAAATCTTATAAATATAATATCTTTTGGTTTATAAATCAGAAAACTACATATAAAATATGAAAATGTTTAGAAAAATAAAATCTATAACTTAAAACTATTATCAAATATTATTATGATGATTATTTAAATAAGTATTATTTAATAAAGGTTTTATAAGTAATAAAACTTTGATAATTCATATTTTATAAAATGGTAACTGTTAAAAATACAAATAAAATACCAAAAAAATCTTAGAAGAATAAGAATTATAATTTAAAACTATAATCATGCATTGTTACTCCACTTAATTAAAAATTTGTTATTTATTAAGTCTTTATAAAGCAATAATTATTATAAAAATCATATCTTATTATTTATAAATCATAAAAATAAATGTAATATACCAAAATGATCACAAAAATAATACCTATATGTTAAAAATATAATATTCCACTTTTGAGTTAAATAAAAAGTTAAACACTTTAATAACTTGAATTTAAACCTATTTTTTTAGTTAATATTTCATATAAGGGTAAATAAAAATTTCTAATATTCTAAAATTAGCCAATGAGTCTAATAAATAGTATTGGTCTTCAATATTGATAATATGAAGTCAAAATGGTTCAACACATTTTAAATGCAATTTTATTGAATTATCCTTCAACCATAAGTGCAGATTATTTTATAAAATAATCCTTATCCAAACTAAAATCTCCAAGATTAATTATAATGAAATAAAACCCATTCCCTTACTTTAACCACAAGTTTATAAACAAATTAAAACACTATAGTGAGTTCATAAGTAGTAAATAATCTTGTTTACTTATTCACAAACCTTAACCACACCCTTATAGGGAGATAAATCCCTTTATACATTTATAATATAAAGAAACCACTACCAAATAAAAGTAATACCATTGTTAAGTAACTTTAAAGAAACATTATGAAGTGAACAAGGTATAAGTATAACCAGCATTACACCTAAATTCCATCTATGTTTTAAAGTTAAATTTAGTCTACCAGACTTTAAGTATTATGCTAAAAACTTTATTATATGCTTTATAGTTAACTTTGGTCTATTATAATTAAGTTATAAAGTATCCTAATACCAAACCAACCAAGTTAAAAACCAAGATAGATAAGTCTCAAATACTAATGCTGTCATTATTCAAATGGAGTAATTCTTTCTTACTTAAAGACTATAACTAGAAAGAACACCTCATAAGGTTAACTTAAAAGCTTAGATGCTTCTGCTTAGTTGAGTAAGATTTTCTTCAAATGTTATTCTTTTTGCCACTTCAAACATCAAATGACAATTAATAATAATCACATTACATTAAGCTTTACTTATACTTATATACCTAAAATTGTTAACACTTCAGTTCCTTATAAATATCATCAGTTGCAAGGTAAAACTTGAAGATAAGATAATTCACATATAAGAAGTCCTTGAGTAGCACATCTCATTAGTATATCTTATTGTTGTATGCCATTATGTTTACATGTTGTCTCACACACATTCACAAGCCTTAATAAGAATCACATGTGTGAAGCTTAATCTAAAAGGGCAACACATTCCAAGGAAAACCTTTCTAGTATCCAAACCCTAGAACAACGTTACCTCGGGATTCGAGTTTACGAAATTGCATTACATTACTTATGCATAAAAGCATCTTGCTTCTTTAAACATTAGTCCTTTCCGGACCAATGCTGCTGATTTCAGATATTGCATCTTATATTGTCCCGAAGACCGTGAGTGCATAATATTGCAATCACAAAAGGCAAGTTCACACTTGCTCATGTCCTTTGATTATTTGCTGTAAAGTATTTTACAAATCCAGTGTTGTCATCACCTGCATTTGAAAAAGGTCAGAAAACACTATTTTCATTATAATGTGATTATAGATTATTTACCATGAGGTAATAACCTACTATAAGAGTTCTGGTGGTAAAGGATCATATTATCTAGGACTTAACAATCAATGTCGCTAGTGATTCTTGCGTTGTATATTACGCGTTGACCATGAGATTTGGAATGGGACGAAGAAGTCAGATGTATCTTTTCCCTCTCGCATGGAGCTGGATGTGCGGGTCGTGGATGTTATCACTCGTAGCGTGCATATTATATGGTAATTCATAGAGGATATGCAGCATATGGGTGGGAGCCCTCAACGTCCCACGATAGTTCCGGCATCTGAACGGTCTGTACAAACCATTGCCATAATTCAAAAGGTGGGCATGGTGTACACCAAGGAGACATGCGGGGTCGAGGAGAAGGCAGTGATTGGCTTGGATCTTAGGTTGGGCCTCAAACCAAGGAGGTTTGAACGGGGACATACTCCCGGCCGTGCAACAAAACCTAAGGTCTCTCATGGGTAAAGTGACGCACCTCTGCAGAGTGTAAGAACCGTAACTTGTTACTCCCTATTCCGGGAAGGAGCTGCGAACGCTGCGGGAAAGGAACTCCATGAAAGTTCTGGTAAACCCATGAAGGCTGACGGACATAGCTTTTCAGAATAAAAGCAACCTTTGAAGAAATGTTTACGAAAACTTGCATTGCCTACGACCTACGGTCTGTGGCTATAGATATAGTGCATCAAACACTCCTTTTCTAGTGAAGTTGCTAAGTACGCTCGTACTCAAAGTATCTTCTTAATCCTTGCTAGGTTCTAAAGCCAGTACAGATGACGTCTACATCAAGTTATGCTCCAGGAACCATCACCAGAAGTGAAAGCTCTTCCATGAAGTCAAGAAAGTCAACATATACATCAACTCGATTGAAGACAAAGTTACTAATTAGATAGAAATATAATCTCTAGCCATAAAACCTATTTCTGTAGCGTATTGCAATAGCAGTAATGCCAGACCATTAATTAAAATACTAGTTATAATAGTATGATAGTCTTGAGTTGTTTATTTCTGATTCTTCTTTGTAAGAAGTTTCTTTCTCTCTCTTTAACCTAGAGTATTCTCTGTATCTTGTGTAAAGAGTTAAGTTGTAACCTATAGTCATGTCTTGGACCTGCTGTGTTTCTGTTGTACTACTCTGAGGGATGTAATACTAGTGAACGGTGTTTCATTAGTGTTATGTCAACGACTATAATGTACTACATTATGTAGGGGTTCGTAGCATGGAAAACAAAAATTTTCTATCGCATACAAACAAACAAGCCAAGATCTATCTACTAGATTGTAGCAACGAGTCGATGGTATAACTTACCCTCGAAGATTCCAAAGCGTTTAACGAGAGCGGATTCTCGTGGGTGATGTAGTCGTACTCTTTCCGATCTCAAGATCGTGTAGACGATCCTTCCGGCGCCACGTTCCGGCAGCGCTCCCGCAGTCGGTCACACGTTCGGTACTCGACGAAGACCTTCCTCTCCCTTGTTCCAGCAGGCAGCGGAGGTTGTAGCACTCTCCTCGCGATTCCGGCAGCACAACGGCGTGGTACCGGAAGTAGAGGGGAAATCCCGCAGGGCTTCGCCTTAAGCCGGTGCGAGTATGGTGGAGCTTATGAGAGAGGCTATTAGTGGTCTAGTAATTAGACACACCAATTAGAAGGCTCTAAACCAATTAGAAGGCTCTAAACCGTTGGCTAAAGCAATTAGAAGCTCTAATCCAAAACGGCTCTAAACCGGAGATCTAGAGGTGAAAGTTGTGTGTCTAGGAGGGGAGCCCTGCCCCTCCTTATATAGGTGGGAGGGGGCTGGCGCCAAGGGGAGGAGAGTCCCTCCCCAAGTCGGCTTGGTGGTGCGCCGGCCAAGGGAGGAACCCTCCTCCAATTCGGCCTCCACCAATCCTCCTTCTCCTCTTTCCGAAAACTGGCAGTTTGACTTTTCAAACTTGCCGTTTGACTTTTCAAACTAGGATTTGATTTAATCCCTTATTTGGAACAGCGATGACACTAAATACATGATGCAATCATTCCAACATGCAATGACACATTCATGTACCCCTTCCCTTCCGGAGTGCCGGACATTCCGGAACCTTCTAGAATGTTCCCGATGAAAACACCGGAATCATTCCCGAACTCCGAAACGGGACTTTCCTTATATGAATCTTATTCTCCGGACCATTCCGGATCACCTCGTGATATCCCGGATCCCATCCGAGACTCCGAACAACATTCGGTCTCTTTCTCATAACACCATAACTACTCAAACAACGTCGAATCCTTAAGTGTGTCTCCCTACGGTTCGTGAATTATGCGGACATGATCGAGACACTTCTCCGAACAATAACCAATAGAGGAATCTGGAAATTCATATGGCTCCCACATATTTCTACGATTACTTTGCGATCGAATGAACCACTTACATACGATACCAATTTCCCTTTGTCTCACGATATGTTACTTATCCGAGGTTATGATCGTCGGTATCTCTGCATACCTAGTTCAACCTCGTTACTGATAAGTATTCTTTCTCGTTCCCGTGATATGTGATCCCTTGTGACCAAGTCACATGCTTGCAAGCTAATTGGATGACATTCCACCGAGAGGGCCCAGAGTATATCTATCCGTCATGTGGATGGACAAATCCCACTCTTGATCCATGTGTCTCAACCAAAACTTTCCGAACACTCAATGCCACCTTTATAACCACCCAGTTACGGTGTGGTGTTTGATGTCATCAAAGCATCCATCCGGTAAAGGTGATATGCATGATCTCATGGTCGAAGGAATTAGGTTACTATGTGTCAGAAAGCATATAGCAATTGAACTATTGAAATGACTTGATCTTTATGCTACGCTTATCTATAGGAGTATGTCCACCATATCATTCTCCTAACGATATGATCTTGTTGTTGACAACATCTCAATGTTCATGATAGGGAAACCACAATCATCTATCAACCAACAAGCTAGTGAAGTATAGAGGCTATACTAGGGACTTCTAATTAAGTTTACAAATCACACAAGTATCAATGTTTCCTTGTTAATACTATTATAGCATGAATGTAAACATTTATCATAAACACGAAGATATAATAATAAACACATTTATTATTGCCTCTAGGGCATATCTCCAACAGTCTCCCACTTGCACTAGAGTCATCTAATCTAGATTACATGGTAATATACCGAACACCCATGGCAGTTTGGTGTTGGTCATGTTTTGCCCTCGGGAGAGGTTTAGTCAACGGATCCGCCACATTCAGATCTGTGTGTACTTTGCAAATCTTTATATCCCCATCCTGGATATGTTCTCGAAAACGTGAAAACGCAGCTTGATATGCTTCAGCTTCTTGTGTGACCTTGGTTCTTGCGCATTGGCTATGGCGCCCATGTTATCACAGTAGATAGACATTGGGTCCAGCGCACTAGGAACCACACCCAGCTCTGTAATGAACTCTTTCATCCATATCGCTTCTTGTGAAGCCTCCGAAGCAGCCATGTATTCCGATTCAGTTGAAGATCTCGCCACAACGCTTTGCTTTGCACTCCTCCAGCTAACTGCTGCACCATTCAAAATAAATACGTATCCGGATTGTGATTTAGAATCATCCGGATCTGTGTTCCAACTAGCATCGGTGTAACCATTAACAACGAGCTGTTCATCACCTCCATAAGAAAGAACCATATCCTTAGTTCTTCTCAAGTACTTAAGGATGTTTTTGACCGCTGTCCAATGATCCACTCCTGGATCACTTTGATGTCTGCTAGTTAAACTAACAGCATATGCAATGTCGGGTCTAGTACATAGCATGGCATACATTAGAGATCCTATGGCTGAGGCATAGGGAGTCTTACTCATCCTTTCTCTATCTTCTGCCGATGTCGGACTTTGAGTTTTACTCAAGGTCGTATTGGGCAACATGGGCAAGAACCCTTTCTTGCTTTCTTCCATTCCAAACCTCTTTAGAACTTTGTCCAAATATGTACTCTGTGACAATGATATTTGGCGTTTCGATCTATCTCTATAAATCTTTATGCCTAATATGTAAGCTGCTTCGCCAAGATCCTTCATTGAAAAACTATTATTCAAATATTCCTTGACACTATTAAGAAGGTCTACATCATTCCCAATCAACAATATGTCATCCACATATAGTATTAAGAATGCTACAGAGCTCCCACTCACTTTCTTGTAAATACAAGCTTCTCCATAAGTTTGTATAAAACCAAAACTTTTGATTACCTTATCAAAACGTTGATTCCAACTTCGGGATGCTTGCTTCAATCCATAGATGGATCGTTGAAGTTTGCATACCTTGTTAGCATCTTTAGGATCGACAAACCTTTGGGTTGCATCATATACAACTCTTCATCAATGTCTCCATTGAGGAATGCTGTTTTGACATCCATCTGCCATATCTCATAATCATAATATGCAGCGACTGCTAACATAATCCTCACAGACTTTAGCTTCGCTACCGGTGAGAAAGTCTCATCGTAGTCAACTCCTTGAATTTGTCGAAACCCTTTTGCGACAAGTCGAGCTTTATAGACAGTAACATTACCATCAGCATCTGTTTTCTTCTTGAAAATCCATTTGTTCTCGACAGCCTTTCGGCCATCTGGTAAGTCCACCAAAGTCCATACTTGGTTTTCGTACATGGATCCAATCTCGGATTTCATGGCTTCTTGCCATTTATTGGAATCTGGGCTCATCATTGCTTCCTCATATGTCTCGGGGTCATCGGTGTTGTCCACCACCATGACATTCATAACGGAATCATACCAATCGGGAGTGGCACGAGTTCTCGTTGACCTCCGAGGCTCTGTAGCAACTTCAACCGAAGTTTCATGATCACCATCATTAGCTTCCTCTCTTATTGGTGCAGGCACCACAGGAACTTCTTCCGGTGCTGCGCTACTCGCAATTTCGAGAGAAGGTTCGACAACCTCGTCAAGTTCTACTTTCCTTCCAGTCAATTCTTTCGAGAGAAATTCCTTCTCTAGAAAGGATCCATTCTTGGCAATGAAGATTCTGCCTTCGGATCTATGATAGAAGGTATACCCAATAGTTTCCTTCGGGTATCCTATATGAAGACGCACTTTTCCGCTTTGGGTTCAAGCTTGTCCGGCTGTAACTTCTTTACATAGGCTTCGCATCCCCAAACTTTAAAGAACGACAATTTAGGTTTCTTCCCAAACCATAATTCATACGGTGTCGTTTCAACGGATTTAGATGGTGCCCTATTTAAAGTGAATGCGGCTGTTTCTAATGCATAACCCCAAAATGATAGCGGTAAATCTGTAAGTGACATCATAGAACGAACCATATCTAAGAGAGTTCGATTACGACGTTCAGACACACCATTACGCTGTGGTGTTCCCGGCGGTGTCAATTGTGAAAGTATTCCGCATTTCTTCAAATGCTCGCCAAACTCGTAACTTAGATATTCACCTCCACGATCAGAACGTAGAAATTTAATCTTCTTGTTACGTTGATTCTCTACCTCACTTTGAAACTCCTTAAACTTCTCGAAAGTTTCGGACTTATGTTTCATGAAATAGATATACCCATATCTACTCAAGTCATCCGTGAAGGTAAGAACATAACGACAACCACTGCGCGATGTTACACTCATTGGACCACACACATCGGTATGTATGATTTCCAATAAGTCTGTAGCTCGCTCCATCATACCAGAAAATGGAGTCTTAGTCATTTTTCCCATCAGACATGCTTCGCATCTTTCAAGTGATTCAAAATCAAGTGATTCAAGAAGTCCATCGGAATGGAGTTTCTTCATACGTTTCACTCCGATGTGACCAAGACGACAGTGCCACATATAGGTTGAATTATCGCTTGATTTCAATCGTTTAGCCTCAATGTTGTTGATATGTGTATTTCTACTATCGAGATTCAATAAGAATAGACCATCTATCAAAGGTGCATGTGCATAAAACATATTACTCATATAAATAGAACAACCATTATTCTCGGATTTAAACAAGTAACTGTCTCGCAATAAACAAGATCCCGATATAATGTTCATGCTCAACGCAGGCACCAAATAACAATTATTTAAGTATAAAACTAATCCCGATGGTAGATGAAGGGATAGCGTGCCGACCGCGATCACATCAACCTTTGATCCGTTTCCCACGCGCATCGTCACCTCGTTCTTCGCTAGCTTCCGTTTATTCTGCAGCACCTGTTTCGAGTTACAAATATGAGCAACCGAACCAGTATCAAATACCCAGGCACTACTACGAGTACTAGTGAGATACACATCAATAACATGTATATCAGATATACCTTTCTTCTTGATGTTGCCGTTCTTCAAATCCGCCAAGTACTTTGGGCAATTCCGCTTCCAGTGACCTTCTCCCCTGCAGTAAAAGCACTCAGTATCAGGCTTAGGTCCAGCCCTGGTCTTCTTCGTCGGCGTGGTAGCTTTCTTACCACCCTTCTTGAAGTGTCCCTTTTGCTTAGACTTGCCTTTCTTGAATTTGGTGGTCTTATTGACCAACAACACTTGGTGCTCTTTCTTGATCTCCACTTCTGCAGATTTCAACATGGCAAAGAGTTCTGGCAACGTCTTGTTCATGTTCTGCATGTTGTAGTTCATCACAAAGTTCTTGTAACTTGGTGGTAGTGATTGGAGGACACGGTAAATCCCCAAAGCATTAGGAATCACTATACCCAAGCTTTGAAGTTTGTTTGCGTGCCCTGACATCTTAAGCACATGCTCACTGACGGAGCTGCCTTCTTCCATCTTGCAGTTAAAGAACTTTTCAGAAGCTTCATAGCTTTCAATCGCCGCATGAGTCTCAAAAATCAATTTGAGATCCTCGACAATATCATATGGGTCTGAATCCTCAAACCTTTTCTGAAGCTCCGATTCCAAACCATACAAGATAGCACACTGAACTATGGAGTACTGATTCTTCCGAGCGAGGTAAACATTCTTTACTTCATCGGGAGCATCAGCTGCAGGTGGGTCACCCAGCGGTGCATCCAGCACATAGGTCAAATTACCAGCTGTGAGGACAATCCTCAAATTGCGGAACCAATCCGCGAAGTTGCTTCCATTGTTTTTCAACTTTTCTTTCTCTAGGAACGCATTAAAATTGATGGTAGGGGCTGCCATTGATCTACAACATATTTGCAATAGTTTAGACTAAGTTTATGATAAATTGAGTTCAAATTAATTAATGTAATTAAACTAGGTGAACTCCCACTCAAAACAACATCCCTCACATTGTTTTAGTGATCACACGAACCAAATCCACTACATCAACACCGATCATCACGAGAGTTGATATAGTTTCAATGGCGAACAATCGTCATGTTCATCATATCTACTATATGATTCATGCTTTACCTTTCGGTGATCCGTGTTCCGAGACCATGTCTGTACATGCTAGGCTCGTCAAGATCAAACCTTAGTTTCCGCATGAGCAAATCTGGCTTGCCCACGTTGTATACACTTGCGGAATCTAACACACCCGATCATCACGTGGTGCTTCGAAACAACAAGCTTTAGCAACGGTGCTAACTAAGGGTGAACACTTTATGACTTGAAATTCATGTGCATGAGGGATCATCTTATAATGCTACCGTCGTCTACTAAGCAATACAAGATGCATAAAGGATTAACATCACATGCAATTCAATATATATGTGATATGATATGGCCTTTCTTCTTTGTGCTTTGATCTCCATCTTCAAGCACGAACATGATCTCCATCATCACCGGCATTGCATCAAGGTCAATGACGCCTCTCCATGGTTGTCGTCCACCGGCTTTAACTATTACAACTACTTTGAATAGACACGCGGGTCTTAACATAAATTAAAGACAACCATATGGCTCCTGCCGGTTGCCAACTTACAATAAGGAACATTGCATACATCAAATATAATCACAATCATGGCCATATCACATCACTGCACACCCCTGCAAAACAAAGTTAGACGCCTCTACTTTCTTTGCATATTTTACGTGGTTTGGGGCTTTCAATAAGTGTCGTTCTAACTTACGAACATGAACCACAACGTTGACACAAGTATTGTTAATCACCCGTTGTGTATTGGATCTTTACTATGCTAGGAGAAACAGGCACCCGCAAAGCCACTTATGCAATACAAGTTGCATGTCAAGCGTGGAGCAAGTCTCATGAACGATGTCATGTAAGGTTAGCCCGGGCGCTTCATCCCAACATACCGCAAGATGCAAAGTACACAAGAAGCAATCGACAATAAAAGCATCAACGCCCACAATGACCATTGTGTTCTACTCGTGCAACAGATCTACATATAGACACGGCTCTGATACCACTGTAGGGGTTCGTAGCATGGAAAACAAAAATTTTCTATCGCATACAAACAAACAAGCCAAGATCTATCTACTAGATTGTAGCAACGAGTCGATGGTAAACTTACCCTCGAAGATTCCAAAGCGTTTAACGAGAGCGGATTCTCGTGGGTGATGTAGTCGTACTCTTTCCGATCTCAAGATCGTGTAGACGATCCTTCCGGCGCCACGTTCCGGCAGCGCTCCCGCAGTCGGTCACACGTTCGGTACTCGACGAAGACCTTCCTCTCCCTTGTTCCAGCAGGCAGCGGAGGTTGTAGCACTCTCCTCGCGATTCCGGCAGCACAACGGCGTGGTACCGGAAGTAGAGGGGAAATCCCGCAGGGCTTCGCCTTAAGCCGGTGCGAGTATGGTGGAGCTTATGAGAGAGGCTATTAGTGGTCTAGTAATTAGACACACCAATTAGAAGGCTCTAAACCAATTAGAAGGCTCTAAACCGTTGGCTAAAGCAATTAGAAGCTCTAATCCAAAACGGCTCTAAACCGGAGATCTAGAGGTGAAAGTTGTGTGTCTAGGAGGGGAGCCCTGCCCCTCCTTATATAGGTGGGAGGGGGCTGGCGCCAAGGGGAGGAGAGTCCCTCCCCAAGTCGGCTTGGTGGTGCGCCGGCCAAGGGAGGAACCCTCCTCCAATTCGGCCTCCACCAATCCTCCTTCTCCTCTTTCCGAAAACTGGCAGTTTGACTTTTCAAACTTGCCGTTTGACTTTTCAAACTAGGATTTGATTTAATCCCTTATTTGGAACAGCGATGACACTAAATACATGATGCAATCATTCCAACATGCAATGACACATTCATGTACCCCTTCCCTTCCGGAGTGCCGGACATTCCGGAACCTTCTAGAATGTTCCCGATGAAAACACCGGAATCATTCCCGAACTCCGAAACGGGACTTTCCTTATATGAATCTTATTCTCCGGACCATTCCGGATCACCTCGTGATATCCCGGATCCCATCCGAGACTCCGAACAACATTCGGTCTCTTTCTCATAACACCATAACTACTCAAACAACGTCGAATCCTTAAGTGTGTCTCCCTACGGTTCGTGAATTATGCGGACATGATCGAGACACTTCTCCGAACAATAACCAATAGAGGAATCTGGAAATTCATATGGCTCCCACATATTTCTACGATTACTTTGCGATCGAATGAACCACTTACATACGATACCAATTTCCCTTTGTCTCACGATATGTTACTTATCCGAGGTTATGATCGTCGGTATCTCTGCATACCTAGTTCAACCTCGTTACTGATAAGTATTCTTTTCTCGTTCCCGTGATATGTGATCCCTTGTGACCAAGTCACATGCTTGCAAGCTAATTGGATGACATTCCACCGAGAGGGCCCAGAGTATATCTATCCGTCATGTGGATGGACAAATCCCACTCTTGATCCATGTGTCTCAACCAAAACTTTCCGAACACTCAATGCCACCTTTATAACCACCCAGTTACGGTGTGGTGTTTGATGTCATCAAAGCATCCATCCGGTAAAGGTGATATGCATGATCTCATGGTCGAAGGAATTAGGTTACTATGTGTCAGAAAGCATATAGCAATTGAACTATTGAAATGACTTGATCTTTATGCTACGCTTATCTATAGGAGTATGTCCACCATATCATTCTCCTAACGATATGATCTTGTTGTTGACAACATCTCAATGTTCATGATAGGGAAACCACAATCATCTATCAACCAACAAGCTAGTGAAGTATAGAGGCTATACTAGGGACTTCTAATTAAGTTTACAAATCACACAAGTATCAATGTTTCCTTGTTAATACTATTATAGCATGAATGTAAACATTTATCATAAACACGAAGATATAATAATAACCACATTTATTATTGCCTCTAGGGCATATCTCCAACACATTATGCAGTAGTATGCCGGGTCACCGCAAAGACACCCTTGCAAAAGGCTCAACCCTCACATGACCAATCTGTGGATCACTCTTTGAACACCTTGGTCACCACTTGATCCTCTTCACTTTCTTCTTCTCCAAACCTTGAAGCCAACATATGGTTCAAGCATTGCCTATGGAAAATTCCTATAAGTACAACTTGATACACGCATTAGTCCATAGAGATTGTCATTAATTATCAAAACCACACATGGGGGCCCACATGTTCTTTCAAGGAGGTAAGCACTTACGTTCCGCACTTGGCAGAGGTAGAATCTGTGGCCTGTGTTTGTTCCTTCAAATGCAACACGCCTGATAGTCTCAAGTTTGTGGGCGCGACATAGCTCGGGACAATCTATCGCTATGCCATAGAAACTAGGATCTTCGAAGCAGTTAGGAGCATAGTCCATGTCCGTGAAGTTCTAGCACACCAAATCGAGTTCATATGACTGTTAAGTCGAGGATTCCTAACTCGCTACCGAACCCTAACCCTATGAAAGAATTGGGGAAAAGTGGACTTACCCCTGGATACGATTGGGAAGATTGTCGCCATCCTAGCTCGGCATGGCCGCCGCCCTGCGGGTGTTGTCTTGTCGGGGGCGTCGTCGATGTCATCGCCAGTGGCTAGATTTGACCGGGGAAAGGAGAAGGTGGGACAAGGTGGATCTAGTTTCAGCGGTGAGCGGGTAGGGTGTGTCTCGGTGGGAGGTGAGGGAAAGGAGCCCGCCCCTTTTCCAGGCCAGCGGGAATCTCTCGCCTGCGACATTGTCGGCTGAGCTCGTGCAGGGGAGCGCCGGTTTTGCATCTAGCGGGCGCACGACGAGGGTGGCTCGTTGGAAACGTCAGATTCGAGCGTAGCACCTGGGCCTGGCTCCGGGCTGCTTCACGATTCGCGCTGGCGAAGCCAAACGCCTCGTGCAGATAACCAAACGGTCCAATTTCGCTTCCCGCTAGCCTTCCCGGAGGGTCTGCAGGCTACCAAACGCACCCATAGTGTTTGAGAGCTGGCATGTACTTGGCCCTAGGGATGGCCAACTTGCCATGCTTCTCCATGTGGCCCTCAACCTACTCCAGCCTCAAACTAGCGGCGCTGATCCCTTGGCACAGATCCAATCTCTCCTCTCTTTCAGCCTACTTCATGAAGTCGAGAGGGTGAATTGAATTATTTTATCTATCAATGAACATGAAAATACATGGCTTGAACATTGATGGAAGCATGAATATGGAGAAAGAAAAAAGGACGCATGGCATAACATGAGAATAAATAATATGTACTATTAAATAGAAGGCATTTGTTGGACCCTGGATGTGCCATTTTTTATAAAAAAATCATAAAGGTAGTGATATACTTACAAGATGTTGCAAGAAGGTACAAGCAAAAGTAGGAATGCCAAGGCTATGTTCAAATTTTAAGAAAATATGTTATTGGCATGGTGAAACAACAATAATACAAACTCTAGAAGCTCTGTCGCAAACTATATGCACTTAAGAAATGTTGGTATGATGTTACTGGCATGGCGAAACAACAACAGTATAAATTCTAGAAGCTCTCTCGTAAACTATATGCACTTAAGAAATGTTGGTACGATACATAGCTTCTGGCATTGGCTTCATTGCTCGGTTACATTTATACTAGAGGATAGTGGTAGTTGAGCACATAGTATAGGAAGGAAAAAAGAGCAATCGTGATGATTATATTCTATAAACTATGATTACGGTGAATAGTCAAGTAGCTATATTACAAGTCAAATACAAATTGTTTGGTACTTTCACATAGAATCTAGCCGTCCATTCCAACTAGCAATAGATTGGCGATATCGTTGCATCCAACAAATGTAAAATAATTCAGAATACAGTATTGCAAGAATCATTTTTTATCCAGAAAACAAAATCACCTCGAGTAAAATTGACAATTACTAGATAGACACCATGCGGAGGTGGAGACCAATATTGCCATGGCTCAATGACCGTGGTGCGTACCTACCACAGAGATCGAGATAGTCGAAGCCAAGCATAGCGTGCTGCAGGCGCTCGAGCCGGAGCCATGGCCTTTGCATCGTCATTGTGAGTCACCTCAACGGAAGGACGAATTCAAATAGAAATTACTATATGGTGGTAAATTTTCTGTTAATTTATTTTATAAAGCTTTGATCCAACCTAATAATTCAGTCGATGACAATAGTAAAATTTGAAAGACAAGGATACCACTTAAAATGAAGATATTCGTTTGGTATCTTCGTAAAGGGGTAATTCTCACAAAAGATAATCTTGTTAGAAGGAATTGACATGGTAGCACTGAATGCATATTTTTTCACCATAATGAGACAATACGACATTTATTCTTTTATTGTAAATTTGCTCATGTTATATGGTCAATCATTCAAATAGCCTCTCGTTTATCTCTTCCTCGTTCCGTAGTCAATATATTTGGCAACTGGATGAATGGGATTGAGGATAAATATAAGACTTTATTTAAGGTGGGAGCGCTTGCCATTATTTGGTCGCTTTGGCTATGTAGAAATGACAAGATTTTTAATAGCGTTGTATCTTCTCCCTTGCAGGTTATCTATCGATTCACGGCTGTCTTCCGATCATGGACTTCTCTACAACGTATGGAGTTCCGCGACTTGTTTGTGGAGGGTTGTAGGCGATTGGAGGATACGGCGCGAGATATCTTCTCCCGGCATGGATGGCAGCGAGCTCTGCGGATAGATCTTCCTTAGCTAGTTTAGAGAACTGTGTTTTGATTTACATTGTTTTGTAATTCCGATTTTTATTGCTTTGGTCTGAGATTGTGTGGTTGATCGGCTGTGTGCATTCTAACTATGCAGGGGGCGAGTATAAACTTACTTTTAAGTAATGAAGCGTCCATTTTAAAAAAAAACTCCACGGAAGGATCTCTGCCAAGATGCAACCGGTAAAGTTGGACATAAACATTTCAGTCCATTATTGGTACAGACAAGAGATAAATCGTATTCCAGGAAAGTTTAGGAAACGTTAGGAGCTGGTAAAAGAGTCGGAGGGTCCAAAACCCCCTCCCGGGTCGCTGCGCGTGGCGATTTCGAAGGGTCCAAAAATCCTAGGCCCAGCCGCCGCCGGCGGCATATTTCTCCGGCCGCTGCCGCCGTGGCGCCGGCGATAGCAGCCTCGCCCGGGCTGCCGAAGGCAGGGGGTGCTTCCTCTGTGTGACTCGTCGTGCTCCTGCGCGTGGGAGGTTGGCTAATGCGCGGGCGGAGGCCGTGCGGCGGGACGGCGGCGGCAGCGACGGTGGGGCGGCATCTTCTTGTCCGACGGGGTGGCGGCTCGCAGTGGCGCATAGTGGGAAGGAGCGGAGGAGGACGGAGATGGATGCAGCGATGTCGGGGGTGGCGGGTGCCCTCCTGGCCTGATTTGCGGGTCAAATCTAGGCTCGTTCCGATCGCCGGGAGCCGGCCGACGGTGTGGACTACTGTGATGGTTTGGCCTGAATAAAGGTGGTCGTCTTTGGATTTCCCTCTTTGTGTGATGAAGAGCTACCTGTCGCCAGTTGTCATTGATCTTAGATGGACTACAGAGTTTCGAAAGACTCTGTCAGTGAATTCCAAATGAACGACATGCATGTTTGCGGCTGCGGATGGTGTTTCGGTCACGCGCAACCATGTTTTTTGTTGGCCGTTTGGTTTCAGAGGTGGCTTTGTGAAGCTCTGCAATCTGCAATATGTTGCCATTATGGAACATACTTGGTTTCAAGGTGAAGTCAGACGCGGAGAATGGCACGGAAGCCGAAAACTGAAGACAGGAAATGGAAGCTTGAGTCCTAGGGATGTAGGGTTTCTGACTTGGTGTTTTGTGATTTGGAGTAGCGGAATTGGCAAGCAGGGGCGACAGCATATGAGGAATTCAGTGTCTAATCCTGTAGGATGAAAACCCAAGGTCTGGCCTTAACTGGTTGTGTCTAGCAATGACCTTGTTGAAGGCATTTTTTATGTGTGCGGACTTTCTCCATGGTGAAAATCTATGGTCTTTGATCATGGCGATGACGACGCCTGAGCACTGTTCCTTTCTTGGAGGCATCGCTTTTGGAGTTTTTGGATTTCTAGTGTTGTTATGGTAGTGTTTTGTCCACTGTTTTAAGGATCTGATCACTATAGCGGGACTTTTCTTTTTTGTAATTCTTATTTATTTTATTGTCTTTGTGCATCCATAATATCAATAGGATATTGTGTTGTTATAGAGGCTGGGTGTAATTAATATCTCATGATATTAATATATGCTCCTTTCCAAAAAGTAGGAGTCTAGCTACTTGGCAACTAGATTATGAAGAGGAACTAGGTTATAGCAGGGTAGAATTATTTGGAGGAAAGGGACCATCAAGTAGTGGTGGTGGTGAGCACAGTAACATGCAATGACTTAATTGCTTAGTTACATTTATAATACAGGTTAGTGGTATATGAGCACATAGTATAAGAGGCGAAAATGGCAAGTCAACTGTTATTACATTGAACAATCAGATATTACCAGTCCAATAAAATCAGTACAAATTGCGATAGCATAGCATCCAACACATGTAAAATGATGCGGAATCAGATATTGTAAGAACTTTTTTTTAACTAGCAACAAAATCACCTCGAGTAAATGATACGCACCTTCCTCAGAGATCGAGATAGTCAAAGACAAGCCTAGCACCGTGTAGCCAGCCGAGCGGCGGAACCAGAGCCGGGGCCATGCCCTTTGCATCATGGTCACATGTGTCTCCTCCACGGAAGGATCTTTGCCAAGATGCATCAGCCAAGGTGAAGTTGGATACATACATTTCAGTCCACTGTTGGTACTGACGGGAGAGAAATCCTAGTTTGATAAAGAGTAGAAAAGTTGTCAGAATCGTGATTATGATTGGATCAGATTCTCTATGATAGGTTCGTAGATCGTAGGATCATAACTTTTAGAATCGTGAAATTATAGATTCTAATCGATCCACTCAATTTGGGTGGTAAAGTCGTAGAATCGTATGGTAGAATCACGATTCTGACAAAAGAGTAAAGATGCTTGCGATTGGATTATGACGAGGAACTAGGTTACAACACGGCAAAATTATTTGGAGGAAGAAGGACCATCTTGTGGCGATGGTGGTGAGCAGCAGGCAAGGTACCTTGTCGTCATGGTGGAGTTCGAGGTTGTCCGGGTGGGTTCCCTCATGTGCTCCTCCCCATCGTAGTGCTCCTAGTCCATGGACGTCAGCGGCTACAAATCAAAGGAGGGAAGGACGGGATGCAATATCGGCGACGGCGCTCGGGACGGAGATGAGCTGGCGATGATGGATTTTGGAGGTCGCAGCCACCGCTTTGGAGAAGAGCTCGTGGGGTGGGAGGGAGCATCATCGTCGGTCCTCTAGGACGCTGGAGTGTCGTCTTTTGCGGGCCAACGCCGCGGAGAGGTTGGATGGGTCTATGGTGGCGGGGAGGACGGCCTTCAGTGACTTGATGATATCAAGCCTCAGCCTTACCTCCCACATCCACCATCAACTCTTAGCCATTTCTCATCTTCAAATGCCTCCAACTCACAAACCATATGTTGTACCAAGCGGTATATGGGATCAACTTCTCTACTTGTGTACCAAGCGGTATACGGGATCACCTAGAAACACCGGTAAAAATTTAGATGGACTCTCTTTTGTCTTAAAATAGATGTCACGACTTTTGTTAAAATTTGGATAAATCTAGACATTATTAGTATATAGATTTATTCAAAATTTTAAAATATGAGATATTTATTTTAAAACAAGGGAATAGTTTAAAATAGTTGGTGATAAACTAACCGAGAGTCTTATGAATTCCTCGAATATATGATTCAGGTATTAGATATTAACACGGACTTAATCTCTGATACTCTGCAAATCATGCTCTTTCTCATCTTGCATCCGGGGAGAAAATAATTCGGTATAAAAATGGCGTGCATGCTTTAGGGTCAGCACCGACTTGGAAGAAATTCACCACCGAAGAATAGAGAATGATTTGCATAACTACCACGCACTCGGCCCAAAATATTGCCTGAATTCTCTCGTGTCGCCGTGAGGGCATGTACTATAGTCAGACAGCTAAGTACTGCTCCTCCATGTCACCTCTAGGCAGCGATTAAAAGACAGACTCTACGGTGCAAATAGACGTTATAGACTGACTAAATAGAATGTGTTGTGTCAACCCAAAGAACAGGGTAGACCAGGTATTATGATCTGAAGATTAAAAATACAGTCTTATTTAGTAAATGACTTTTCAAGCTATTAACTGAAGAAAGGATATGGCAAACTCTTATTAAAAAAAATATGTTGGTTCAAAAGCATTGTCCTAAATGGTTTAAAAACTGAGTGACTCTTACTTTTGGGCTAGCCTGATGGCGACAAAGAAACATTTTTTATACTTTATGCTTTGATACATTTTCTATTAATAATGAATCCCATGTAAGGTTTTGGGAGGATAAATGGCTAGGTAATGCTATCTCCAAGAATAATATCCTGCATTGTATTCCATTGTCCGTTATAAGTAGGAAATGATTGGCACAGTGTTGGAATTATTTTCACCCAATATAACGTTCAAAAGGGATCTGATTGGTGCTAGAGCTGACTCTTGGATCACGTTGCTACATCGGCGGGCACATGTACAATTATCGGAGGAGCCAGATGAATTCCGATGGCATTTAACTGAGAATGGTTTTTTCTCTTTATACAATGCTTTAGCCCAGCCATCTATCCCAGTATTAGATAATAGGATGATCTGAAATATGAGAATATCTCTTAAAAACAAAATATTTGCTTGGTATCTTCGTCGAGGGATTATTTTCCTTATAAAAGATAACCTTATTAAACGGAATTGGCATGGGAATCCTGGGTGCGTATTTTTTCACCACGACAAGACAATCAAACACCTATTTTTCTAATATAGTTTTGGACGGTCTCTATATGGTCAGTTACCCAAGCAGCTTCAGACTTGTATCCACCATGTAGTATTACCAACGTCTTTGAGAATTGATTACATGGTATAGATAACAAGTATAAGATTCTTCTTCGGATCAAAGCCATTATATGGTCACTATGTTTATATAGAAATGATAAGGTTTTTAGTGATATAAATTGTTCTCTTCTGTAGATTATTACAGGTGTACAAATACCCTTCGGGTTTGGTCGGCACTACATTGTGTGGAGTATTACGATCTTTTTATGGAGGTGTATACGCGGCTGAAGAATATGGCACGTGACCTGTTTAACAGACATAGATGGCAACATAATCTTCAGATCAGCCCGCCTCAGCATCCTAGGCGCTATTGCAAATACTCATATTGGCATCTGAATCATTTTATTTTATGTTGGACTGTGCTAATACGCGGCACTGCACAATATGCCTATCCATGCGTCGGCAATACCTCATTCTAAGGAAAACTCTCGCGTGCTCTCACTGCTTTCCACTTTGTGACAGTCTGCAAAAAGCTGACGCAGGTCCATCCACACACTACGTGTATTCAGGCTATTATAAAAGCTACTAGCTTCCTTAATACATCAGCGCTTCTCAGCCACATATTTCTAATGATGGTATCGGAGTCAATCAGGGACTAAAATGTCATGTTAATTAGATCTAAGCATCATATTACTAATTGCCACACTAGTTATGCCTAGTTGCCGGATTAATCAAAAAAATTACTAGATCACTAATTACGAGATTAGTTCGGCCTAGTTTTCAGGTTCAATTGTTGCTACGTAATTACCATGTTAGATATCCGATTTGCAAGATTAATTAATATTAATTGCCAGGTTTAATGATATTAAATTAGACATATTTGCAAGATTAGTAATCACCTGGTTAATAAAGTCTAATTGCCAGGTTCATACGCGTAAATGTCAGGTTCAAAATCGCCTAACTGCTAGGTTCATACATGTAGCTGGCAGGTTCAAAAATCGCCTAATTACCAGGTTCAAAACGTCTAACTACAAAATTAATTAAGAAAACACTAGTACAGTAGATAACCTCTGCTACTTGTGTCACGAAAATCAGAGATATAGGGGCGAGTGGCGCATCAGAAAAATCAGTACAACATGCTCGATGGCGCGTGAACTGCATATTGCGTGCTCGGCTGCGGCCTCTTCGTGCTACCTAACGAAGGCCGCCTTCTTGCGCGCTTGTCTCCATGCACTCGTCACCGCGCCTTCCCACAACATGCTCGGCGGCGGACTCTTCGCGCTACTTGATAAAAGCCTTCTCCTAGTGCGCTTGTCGACGGCAGCCTCCTTGATATGTGCTCTGCCATATGTGGCCTCCTCCGATTCATGCCCGACGGCGGCGGCAGACTGACTGCCCGATGCGTGCCCGTGCGGCGGCAGCCTGTCGATGCTTCTCGGCGAGGGGCCTCCCTGCTACCGCGTGCTCTCTTGACGATGGCCTCTTGATGCGTGCCAGCGGCGGTGGTGGCAACTGAAAGGATCGTATGGCACCTAGAGGGGGGTGTGTACTGTGTACTTACTTTCAAATTTTTTCTTTTCAATTAGGGTTTAAAAAAGGTAAATTCTCTAGATTACGCAACAAAGGTGAATTTACCTATATGTCAAACAAGCATTAACTAGCACAACACTATGCAAGAACAAGTAAGTAAAGTGCGGTAAAGGATAGAAGTAACCAAAGTGGTGGACGCGGACACACAAGGATTTGTTTCCCGTAGTTCCTTCCTTTTAAGGGGAAGTACGTCTACGTTTGGAGAGGGGGTGCTTTCAAACCAACAATGCCACGAGAGGCCTCCCATGTTCTCTGATGGACCTCACCCTAAGGGGTTCGATTCACCTCTTCCACTATATTGGCAACCTTCAAGGTGGAAGCCGGCACCTTTACAACTAGTTCGAGGCACACATCCACAACTTAATTGGAGGCTCCCGAATACAAGTAAGCTATCAAACAATCAAAAACAAACTTGTAAAAACAAAATCTAGAACTAGAGTTTCCAAAGAAACACTAGAGCAAGGGGCCCTCAAGTGAATGAGGGCGAAATGAAGATATCTCTTGGTGAAGCAATAGATCAAGGGCTCCTCCTTCGATTCTCCAAAGATCAATGACTTTAGATGGTTGAGTGAAGAGATCTTGGCGATTTGGTGGATCAAATGGAGGTGGTGTTCTTGAGTGAGATGAGCAACCTCTCAAGGTAGGTGAAGGGTGCATTTATAGTCCTTGGTGCAGATCTGACCGTTGAGCACTTATTGCAGCGGTACTACCGGAACTCCAGGCGGTAGTACCGGAAAACTCCGGTACTACCGGTCAGGTACCGTAGATGCGCCATATAGGCAAACCAGCCCCAGACTCCCACGGTACCAGAATGTGGTGCTACCGCAAAGCGGTACTACCGGTCGTGGGGCACGGTACTACCGGACCCGTGCGGTAGTACCGCATTTTGGTACCGGGGAGGGCAGTGGAATTTGCCAAACTTGCTAAAACCTTCTGTCGTGTTAGGTACTAAAAAGCGGTACTACCGCTTTTTGGTACCGGTGAAGATAGAGGCATTTGGCGAACTCGCCCACACCTTCTGTCGTGTCCGGTATCAGAATGTAGTACTATCACTTTTCGGTACCGCGGAGGACAGAAGGTTTTGGGAAGTTTGCCCAAACCCACTGCCTGGTCCAGTAGCAATCTCCGGTACTGTCGGCCCTGTGTGGTAGTACGGGTTGATTTTCCGGTACTACCGAACACCACAGAGGAAAAAATGCAGGATCAGCAGGGGACCCTTTTTGGGAGGAAAGCGCCAAGTTATTTCTTGATAAAACCTGTGGTACACTTGGCAAATAATTAGTCTGACATGTGTGTTGTTATAAACACCAAAATCACTTATGATAGGAAATGCTCTTTCAATCTCCCCCTTTTTGGTGTTTGATGACAACACACCTTTTGCATGATAATATTGTGATGAAAAACAAGGTTTTGAAAAATAGAGATGGGGCTCCCCCTAGATAAGTAGAATCAAGCCCCCCCCCCCTTTATTTTACAAGCTAACTGGGAGTGTATAACTGCACTTAGAACACATACCTTTGCATAATAAAGTGTGATGAGAGACATATTGACAATGAATAGACAATATCATCACACATCATATAAGATGGATCCATATGAGGATAATCATAGCACACAAATGATGGATCCACAAGATAACCACATAGTCTCATAGCACAAATAGTTATTACATAAGATCCACACATAATAAGAGGCAAAGAGCAAATAAAGTTCACAAGCGAGTAAAGATCAAAGGATCAAAGGCAAGAACGAGCTTGTGACTTTTTCCATGCAAATCCCGCATGCCTAATGTGCAACTTCTCCCCCTTTAGCATCAAGATGCCAAAAAGGGACAAGAGCAACACTAACGCCCCGGAGGTCACGCATCATCATCATCCGAGGCATCCTCATGAGTTGGCGGAGCACGGAAAGAGGAGGTGGCATCATCATCACAGTGGCTGTGCTTGGAGATCCATTGGTCTTTAGGAGTGATGTTGTTCTCGGAGCCCTTGGAGACGGTCAATCCTTGAGATTCCATCAATTCTTTCTAACACGCACAAGCTTTCTTGGAATAAACATGAGAATCATACATGCGCTTTTGAGTGTCAACTTGGAAGCAAAACACCTTCTTGATCTTAGCCTACATCCTCTTTGACCATGATGGTTGGGCATGCTTGCGGCGTGAGACCACGAAATCAGCATCACGGGCATCATCTTCATCACCGGACCCCTCCTCAAGTGGGTTCCCATCCTCATCAACTAGTTTGCCATCTGCATTGCGAGGTTTAAGATGGGCCTTGATCAACAGAGACTTGTGCCAGTGAGTAACAAGGCGTTGAGAAGAAATGTCTCTGGCAATAGATGGGCACTTGCTAAGGATGAGAGCCATTATGTATGGAGCAAAAGGAGGCACCCTCCAAGTGTAAGTAGCACAAACCATCTCATTCCAAATTACATCCATCACATCAAGAGGGTGACCGGAATCACGGTTGTGATAAGTGGTGATCATAAGATCCACCATGAACCCATGCATCTCATCAACATTGCCAGCTTAAGGGGCAACGGTCTCACGGAAGATATGGTGCAATATATCATATGTGGGAAGAAGCCCCTTGATCTTACCAGCAACACCGTGCCGCCGGATGTACAGTGGAGCAAGAACATCTTTCTTCATGGGACGATCATTGTTATGACAGCGGTAACCAACTGGAGTGTCTTTTCCACGGTCCTCATACCCAAGAATTGCCGCAAACTCAGCCAAAGTTGCTTGCTTGACAACACCCTCTGTCATCCAGGTGATAGTCCGAGCCTGGTTCTTGGAAAAATGAATGGTGGCATAAAACTGAGTAATGAGCATGGGGTCATAGTGAAGTCGGAACTGCATAATGGGAAGCAAACCAATGTTTGTACAGAGCTCAAGAGCTTCACCGAAGTAGTTCAAGTGTTTCTTCATATGATTCATCTCAATCCACTTATGAGGGACCACAAGCTTTTCATCCTTCATAAGAACCTCAAAGTATACACGCTCTTGGAAGTCTGTGTAAAAGAGACTATTTTCCCTAGCATGAGAGCGAGCATAAACATATGGGTTGACGGACCGCAAGGCATGGAACTCAACCTTAGACAAATCAGTCAGCAACTTTGGCCCAGATGGCCCAGAACTCTGACTCTTGTGATGACTCGAGGGAGAGGAGGAGGAGGACCACTACCACGGCCAGCACTTTGCTTAATACCCCCTCCACGTTGGCCTCAAGTGGATTTTAGCTTCAGACGGTTGCTAGGTTGAGGCATGAAATTCAAGTTTAGGGAAAATTTAGGGAAAATTCAAGTTTAACGAAAGAAGTTCCAAGATTAAATTCAAGTTTAGGGAAAATTTTGCTGTCAGTCATGGTCGGTAGTACCGGATATCATAAGCGGTAGTACCGCAAACAGCGGTAGTACCGGAAAAATTTACGGTACTACCGGTCATGTGACTACAGATGAGATCTGGTAGAATCGATCCATAGACTGGCAGCAAAATTATCCAAAACGAGGATTTCTTCGGGCAAGGAGTAATATCTGGTAAACTACACACGGTACAACCTCAAAAACAACTGTTTTGACCAAGAATCAAAGTCTCCCTAGATTCAATGGAGAAAACATGGGAGAAGAAGAAGAGGGCGATAGTACCGGTGTCCATGGCGGTGGAGATTGAGGAGGAGCCCGCGAGGAGGCCGGATCCGGTGCAGATCCGGTGGAGGGAGGAGAGTGTGGGGCTCCAGCGACAGCGGTTAGGAGTGGAGATAGGGGAACAATGTGTCACCGAGAGGTGCCCCCCCACGTCTGAACCCTTAACCAGGACGCCGAGCGCTAGTACCGGTGTGTGAACGGTAGTACCACTGCGCGGTACTGCCGCATATACACTCGGTAGTGCCGCTTGCCGGTAGTGCCGCGAAAACGACTGGTAGTACCCCACCTGGGAGGTTTCCAGAAATCGACCTGGAAACTGACCCCGGCCGGTAGTACCGCTCCTTTTCCTGGTAGTACCGGTTACCGGTAGTGCCGCGTAAAAGACCGGTAGTACCACAGCTGGGAAGTTTCCAGGAGTCGACATGGAGACTGACCTCGGCCGGTAGTACCACTCCCTTACCCGGTAGTACCATTTCCACCAGAACAGAAAGCCAGATATAAATGGGGAGGTTCTTGTGCAGAGTAGATGAGGTTTGTAGAAGGACAAGAAAGGCTTAGGTTAAGAGAGTCACACTGATATGGACACATGCACTCTAAAATAGGGAAAACATATCAAGAACGAAATGAGAGTGCATGATCTTAAGACCTAAAACAACTCAACAAATGACAAACACGAGTAAGAACCAACCTCTCAAATGTGAGAGGGCGGTGGCCTAGGCCACCATGTTTGAGTAAACTCGGCTTTGCACCACGAAGATATATCTTAGGTCCATTACCGAAACTCATCATTTAAGCTCACATATCACAAAATCATATTAAGATAAATGATTTTTATCGCTTTGGGCATAATGGGGGAGGGGTAGTCCAATCAATTAGGACCGCACGCTCCCTATATCCATGCCTGCACCTAAACCAAATAAGGGTTAAGACATAGGTGAGTATGCAAGGTGATCAAGTCAAGCTCCTTGAATCTATGATATTTAGTTCATTCCTCAAATAGCAAAATCTTGCTTCATCAAGTGGCTTCGTGAATATGTCGGCAAGTTGGTATTTGGTTGACACATAAGATAGATCAATATCACCTCGAGCAACATGATCTATAATGAAGTGATGGCGAATCTCAATATGCTTTGTCCTTGTGTGATCAATCGGGTTGTAGGCAATCTTGATAGCACTTTCATTGTCACATAGAAGAGGCACTTTGTCACAATGGACACACCGTATTCCTTTAAAGTTTGCCTCATCCATAGCAATTGAGTGCAAGCACTAGCATCATCCACAAACTCGTTTTCGGCGGTGGAGAGAGATATACAATTTTGCTTCTTAGAAGACCAACATACCAAGGACCTACCAAGGAATTGGCAAGCCCCGGATATTGATTTTCTATCATCCTTATTGATGACCCACAAGTATAGGCGATCGCAACAGTCTTCGCGGGTAGTATTACCCAATTTATTGATTCGACACAAGGGGACCCAAAGAATACTTGTAAG
The DNA here is from genome assembly GCA_910589765.1 of Avena atlantica. Taxonomy (NCBI): domain Eukaryota; kingdom Viridiplantae; phylum Streptophyta; class Magnoliopsida; order Poales; family Poaceae; genus Avena; species Avena atlantica. The sequence continues at coordinate 361,827,521 of OU342733.1, forward strand.
CCTTAACAACTGAGTTGTCAGTTCAGCTGCACCTGGAAATAGTTCTTGCTCACAGAATTTTATCAGTAGTGACAGTTTGTAGTAGCAACAGCAAAGCAACAGTGAAACAGGAGCAATAGTAACAGTAACGGTAATAATAGGATTCGAGTGCGGTAGGCATAGGTATGGATGGACGGTCGTTGCATGGACGAGTCTAAACATGTAACTTCAAGATCTATGGCATTGCAGATAAATAATAACAAGCATCCAAGTACTAAACAATCCTAGGCATGTGCTCCAAATATAGCCATATGTGCTTGCAGTGAGAACTTGCACAACATCTTCTGTCCAGCCAGCCAGTGGAAGTGGGGCCTCTAGGGAACTATTAGCAATTAAGGTGCTCCTTTTAATAGAGCACCGGAGCAAAGCATTAACACTTTGTGAACATATGTGATCCTCACACCACAGCCATACCCTCCGGTTGTCCCAATTATTGTCACTTTGGGGCCTTTGGATCCAGACAATGATATGTGTTCACAACTTGCAGATAAGATCACAAACAATATTATCATAATGATTCAATAATAAGTTCAGATCTGAGATCATGGCACTCGGGCCCTAGTGACAAGCATTAAGCACAACAAGTTGCAACAAAGTCAAATAGCACAAGAGATACTAGGCACTATGGCCTAACAATCTTATTCGATTACATGATAGAACTCATCCAATCCCTACCATCCCCAAGCCTACAGCGGGGGATTACTCACTCATGGATGAGGGAAACATCGGTGGTTGATGGAGATGTGTTGGTGATGATGATGGCGATGATCCTCTCCAAATTCCCCGTCCCGGTAGGGTGCCATAACGGAGTTTTTGGATCCGAATCTTGGTTTTTGGTGGCGGCGGCGGAGCAGAACTCTTTCTGGAAAACTATCAAACCCCCATCGGTTTTTAGGTCGAAAGGAAACTTATAGGTGCAGAGGGAGGCCGAGGAGCTGCTTGGGGTGGCCACACCCCTCCCAGATGTGAGGTCAGGTGGGCCCGCGCCTGGGGTGGGTCTAGGCCCCCCAGGCCTCCCCTCCGTCTCTTCTTCTGGCTCCGTGGATCTTCTGGTGAAATATAATTTTTGGCATATTTTCTGGGATTTTTCCTGATGGTTCATTTTCTGCTCAAAAACAAGACGCCAAGGTAATTCTGCTGAAAAAAGCATCAGTCTGTGTTAGTTGTATCCAAATCACACAAGTTTAGAGGAGAAACAATAGCAAAGTGTTCGAGAAAGTAGATATGTTTGTACGTATCAACTCCCCCAAGCTTAGCTTATTGCTTGTCCTCAAGCAATTCAGTTGAAAATTGAGTGCGATAAAAGTTACTTTCACGAACACTTTGCTTCATATGATGTAAATATTCTCAGCACAGGATTAGATGCTTAGACAATTCATAATAAGGAGTATGCAACTAAGTCTACTCAATAGTAATTGCAAGCTATGAAGAGAAACCAACTCAATAATAATAAGTAGCATGAAACATAAACATAAGCAACATTGCAATGCTCATAATAAGGTATGATAGAGTGGTATCTCGCTTGCCTTTGTTTGAAGAGCACAATAAATGCCAAGGCACCTCTGAAGTTCACATGAAGACTAGAAGTAAAGATATCAGGGATACAAGCATCAAAGTCATGACATAATTAACCAAGTTTTGGAACAAACATAAAAATGACAACTATGCTCTCAAGAAGGTGCTCATAGAATAAGTGGTGACTCAACAAGGTTGTGAAAACGGTTTTGTGAGGTTTGAAAGGCTTCCCAATGCTGAAAGGAAGGTACTCATTAGCTTTGAGCTTTCATTAGGCATCTTCATGTGGTTAAGGTGAAAGTGAGGTCCACTCTAAATCATATGCTTGACATACCATAGACTGGAAATCCCAAGTCCCTTGGGTACGAGGGTCGCTCCGCATGCTACTCAACTTTGGTCACCTGAAAGTTCTTGTCATTGTAAATACATGCATATCATCAAGAACCGCCAACGGGGTACCCCTTGCACATGGTACAGGAGCTTCCCCATAACCAAAATGACAAGGCAAGCACACAATGAGCATCTCAGCAATCTTTTTATTTATCATATGCATAGCTTTTTATTGAGGACGCTTCATAGATGCTCATTATAGTGATGCTGCAAGTTTCCACCATGATTAAGTATGGCTTAAGCTAGCGGCCCAGATGTTTCTCTAACACAATGTATAAACTCCATGAACTCACAACCTCCCCTTTTATTTCATATCGTTGACATCCGTAAACAAAAGAGCAAGGAATTAACTGGATGAGATTTCCAAAAAGTGTTGAAAGCGTTCCCCGTGACAGCATGGTTCTGCTGACTCCCAGTATATAATTAGCAAGCATATAACTTTCATGGACTAGTCACAATGGTTCAGAATTATTAAGGGCAAGGAATAAAGTGTGCCATCAAGTTCGTGAGATCTTTACTAACTAACTTTCTCAAAACAGACAAACATTTTATTTTGGAAGAAAACATAGCATATGGAATATGCACTGAAATAGCAAATGTTGCTAATAGGTAGGTATGGTGGACACAGGTGGCAATAATGGTTTTGTGGAATTGGAAGCACAGGTAGAGCACGTACTCAGTGCAAGTGAAGGCTAGCAATAGAGAGGGAGTGACAAACGAGAGAGCAATAACTGTCATAATCATGCTTGCAACAAAACAGGACTAACTATGGCATGAAAGTGATACAAGAACTCTGAGGCAAACTAAATTATCGAGGCTTACTGACTATTGATTAGTCATATGCATGCGTGAGCATGTGCCAAGTCGGTTCACATGAACAGTCAGAGGAGGATACCACAATATCATACCAAAGTATGAATAAAACAATGCAAGCAAACATTCATATGACATGCTACAAACTATTAGCAAGCTGGAGCTAATCGTAGACAAGCAAGAACTACTAAGCATCCATAATGACATACACCTTACACAAACAGGCTAAGCATGCTCACAATGATGAGTATATGTACAAAAATGAAACAAATAGAGTTTGTTACCAGCCTCTTACCACACCTCGAGTTGTCTTAATATTCATTATTGCCCTTCACTTGTGTGACTTGAATAATTAACATGAAACCAAAATCCACTGAGGAAGGCTAAACCCTGCAAGGAACTCACAAAACCAAAGAAGAACAAAAAATATTTTTGGTGTTTTCAATTTTTTTAGAAACAAGCAAACAAAGAAAACCAAACAAAAACAAAGCAAACCAAACAAAGAAAAATCTTTTTGGATTTTTCTTTTTAAGTCAAACCAAAGCAAAGAAACAAAGAAACAAACCAAGAGAAACAACGAAAATATTTTTGGTTTTTTTTTTGGTTTTTTAAAGAAGCAACAAAAACCAAAAAGAAAGCAAAACAATGGATATACAAAGAACCGACCGAACATGATATACATATGAGTGTGATGTAGGTATACCTCCCTCCAAGCTTAGGCTTTTGGCCTAAGTGGGGCTCAATCCTATGGTGCCCAAGTAGGTGCATCTCCGTAGTATGTTGAGGAAGCTCCCTCGTCCTGGTACGAGCTCGAGGCCTCTCCTGTGTAATATGCAGGGGGGTCGTATGATGGAGCTTCCTCCTGATAGTGCCCATGGAAGTTGAGAGAACGCAGGTTGTCGTCCATCTCCGCCTTTGAGCGTGACCAAGGTCCCTGAGAAATACTGAAGAAAGTGGTTTAGGGTAGAGGGATCTCTCTCTCTTCCCCGTCAGTAAACAACATTCTATAAACCAAGTTCTCAAGAGTAGAGCTAGTGGTGACAAAGTGGTGCGCCTTCATGGCAGCAAGATCAAGCCTCTGAGGAGCCAAAACTGTATCATGTGGATCAACAGCAATGTCCAAGGCAGCAGCAACACAAGTAGCAATAATTCCCTCATAAATGGGTCCCTTAGCAGATAAACGACGAGCAATGAGAGAACCAAGATTATAGTTGTCCTCATTGTTAAGAGAAGTAGCTAAGAAGGCCAATTGATAGTTGGAAATATTACTAGTGTTCTCCCTACCAAGAACACTAGTGGCAAGATAGTAGGCAAAATACCTAATGGCTGGAAGTTGAATGTTCTTTATCTTCCGTCGCTGAGCTCTATGGTCATCATCATTGGTTATTCCTCGGTAAAGCTCTAACAAATCAGCGGGTAGAGCTTGAATCTTCTTTGATGACCCAGATGTACCAAGTCCTAGGGCCTTGCAAAATTTCTTCAATGTCATAAAATGTGCCCTGCCATAAATTTTGAAAGACACGGAAGGATTGAACAAACTATTGGTAAAGGAGAAACTCTCCACAAATGTTTTTGTAAGCAAAGTATATTGTGCACTCTCATCCTGCATGTAACTTGTTAGTCCAGCTCTCTGCACCAAAGTCATGAAATCATTAAGAATCCCAGCAGCTTGCAAGAAAGTTTGGCAAGGAAAGGTGGAGGGGTGCGCATCCCCTTCATCTCCCTCGTCAACAAATCGCGGAGTGATGAGATTCTCATTGTATGAGGGTCTAGTACTGGTAGATGACCTTGGAAGCCTTGCCCTTATAGGTGCATCACTCTCAAAAATGTCACCAAAGGTGTGGTGGTCCATGAATTCCCTATTCTGAAAGTTTTAAACAACCATCAAACCAAGTGATTTCTAAGTTGATAAATGATGAGCAACTACTAGAGTAACTTGCTAGAGGACTACACATGCATCAAACCAAAGTTTCTAAGCAAAGAACAAGCATGCAAGCTCAAACAACATGTCACCTATAGCAGCAAAATACTCAAGATACAATCTACCAATCACAAATCTAATTGGACAAGTGGAGGAGACACATACCAAGGAGCAAACCCTCCAAAAATTAGCACTTGAGATGGGCTGAACAAGGAGATCGAAAATAGCGAGCAAGAACAGCAAGAACTCGAGCTTGAGCAAGTTTTCCGGTGTTTTTCGGGAGAGAGAGAAAGAAGGTGGCTTTGAGGAGGCAGCCTGAAGGGGCCCAGGTGGACCAGACCCCCGAGGCGCCGCCACCTGGTAGGCTGCGCCTACCAAGGGTCTGGTGGCCTGGGGTGGCCCCTGGGTCATCTCAGGTGCCACTCTGCCCCTTTTTTCGAGGAAAAATTATTTTGAATTTTCTGGGATTTTTCGGGAAACTTTATTTTTGGCCAATTTTCAGGGTATGAAAATTGATTTTCTCGCAGAAACAGTTTTTTCAGAAGAAGCAAAAGCAAACCAAAAGCCAAACTATAGGAGCTCTAAGAAACTCAAACAAACAAACAACTAGCAAAACTAGAGCTAAAGCAAAGACTAGGAAGGAGAAAGGAAAAAAGAAAGCAAGTATAACCAGAGTGGAAACATTATTTTGTTCATTAAAATCCTTTTGTTAACAAGGTTGATCAAGTCTTGTTACCAAAACAATCTTATATGAAGCAAAACTTTGCATTCCAAAAGGTGATTATGTTACCTCATACTTGATAGCAATGGTCCCAATCATAATAGTTTCAAAATTTACTTGTGGAATGGGAAAATATATTTCTCCAACCTTAATGCCTTCAATGTTTTCAATGGAATTCAGGCAATATCTCTTAACAACCTTCTTGGCGAAATAGACATTGTGCTCTTTGTCATTAATATTGAAAGTTATTTTCCCTTGATTACAATTGATGACAGCACCTACAATATTAAGAAAAGGTCTCCCAAGAAAAATAGACATATTATCATCTTCAGGCATTTCAAGCCCAACAAAATCAGTTAAGACCATGCAATTATGAGCAACTTGAACAGGAACATCCTCACATATACCAACAGGAATAGTAGTTGACTTATCAGCCATTTGCAAAGATATATCAGTTGGTATCAACTTTTCTAGCTGGAGTCTCTTATAGAGAGAAAAAAGCATAACACTAACTCTAGCTCCCACATCACATAAAGCAGTTCTAACATAATTATTCTTAATAGAGCAAGGAATAGTTGGTATACCTGGATCACCAAATTTCTTTGGAACCTTACCATTGAAGGAATAATTGGCAAGCAGAGTAGAAATCTCCTCATTAGGAATCTTCCTTTTATTAGAGACAATATCCTTCATATACTTTGAATAAGGAGGCAACTTAATAGCATCAGTCAAAGGAATTTGCAAGAATAAAAGTTTCATCCACTCACAAAACTTCTTGTAGTGTTCTTCCTCCTTTGACTTGTGTTTCTTACCTGGAAAAGGCATAGGTTTCTGCACCCAAGGTTCTCTCTCTCTTTACCATGTTTATTAGCAATAAAATCTTCCTCAGTGTACCTAGTGTTCTTAGTGTGCTTCTCACGTTCTTCCTCACCTTCCTCCTTATCAGGAGACTCATTTTTATCATTACCACTCTCAGTTTTAGCATCAGAGACAGATATACTATTAGGATCTACAGCAGATTCAAGTGGTTCCTCAACTTTCTTATGTTTATTTTTCTTCCTCTTACGAGGACTACCACTATCTTCACCTTGTTGGGAATCCTGCTCTATTATTTTAGGGTGTCCTTCAGAATATAAAGGATCTTGAGTAGCTATACCACTCCTAGTTCTAATTCCATAAGCATGTTTATCTCCTGAAGCATTAACTAGCATATCCTTTTGTACCTTAGAAAGTTGATCAAGTTGGGTTTGAACCATTTTAAAGTGTTTACAAAGCATTTTAATATCATTGGAAGTTCTTTCCACAATATCTTTCAACTCATGGATAGCTCTAGAGTTTTCCAATAAATGATTTTGAACTTGTTTATTAAAATACCCTTGCCTAACAATAAATGTGTCAAGTTCCTCTAAACATTGATCAGGAGGTTTACCATAAGGAATATAACCTTCATAAAAGTGTTGGAGAGAGTGTACCTTAATAGTAGATGAGTGGGGAATTGACTTGCATAATTCTTCTATAGGAGGTAGATTCTTCACATCTTCAGCTCTAATACCTTTCTCCTTTAGACACTTCTTAGCTTCCTTCATCACTTCATCATTTAATGCAATAACTCCCCTCTTCTTTGTTGTTGGTGTTGGAACTAGTTCAGGAACAACTGGTTCAGGGGTAATAGGCTCAGGTGTATTCAGCTCAATTGAAGTCTAATCATCATAATTCTTCCTTATCTTGGTCATTAATTCTTCAGCATCTGTAGGAGTCCTTTTCCTGAAAACACAATCAGCAAAGCTATCTAGGTAGGTCCTAGAATCATCAGTTAGTCCATTATAATAAATATCAAGAAGCTCATTCTTAGGTAATGGACATCCAGGATGTGCATGAATCAAGGCACAGAACCTTGTCCATGACTCACGTAATTTCTCTTCTTCTCCTGTTTAAAATCAAAAAGTCTCGGCAAAGCAGCATGTCTAGCACTGGGAGGAAAATATTTCTGAAAGAAAGAAGCAATCAAGCAATCAGGGCTATCAATGGAACCAGGAGGTAATCTATTAAACCAAGCCCTAGCCTCTCCTTTTAGTGCAAAAGGGAAGATCTTAGCAACAAAGTACTTGTGCATCTTAAAATCATCAGAGAATAAAGCACTCATAGTAGAAAGCTCATTCATATGAGCCACAGGACTCTCATTTTCAGTCCCACAAAAAGGTTCTTTCTCAACAATATCTAAATAAGATAAATCAAGAGAGAAATCATAATCTTCATCTTTAATATCTATGGGAGAAGTGGCAAACTTAGGATCAGAGGATAACTTAGGCATAATAGTACGTCTAGCAAGGAGACTCTTCATAGCACTAATACCATGTGTGTTTTGGAACTCTTCAACAAAATCATTAGTGAACTCAATGTAACCATCATTAATATCATAACTCTCACTAGCCTCAGGTGAGCTAATCGGTGTAATAGTGTCTTCACTAGGAGTTTCGGTATTTCCTAGACCAGCCATAGTAGCATCTAGAAAAGGACCTAATGAACCACTCGCATCAAGCACAGTAGAAGTAACATCATGAGCATCAAAAGCAGTTTCAGACTCAGCAGTAGTAGCAGTGTGTGTAGCATGAGTATGTGGTGGTGGTGTGACAGGCTTACTTATAATAGACGGTGAATCAAGAGCAGCAGAGGTGTTTAGCACTGTACCTCTTCTTGTAGTGGATGGTAAAATAGGGAACTTTCCATCACAAGACTTCCCCATGATGAAAGTAGTAGCAGTGAACAATAATAGATCCAAGTGAACTTACAAATAAAGTTATGCTCCCCGGCAACATCGCTAGAAAATAGTCTTGATGACCCACAAGTATAGGGGATCGCAATAGTCTTCACGGGTAGTATTACCCAATTTATTGATTCGAAACAAGGGGAGCCAAAGAATACTTGCAAGCCTTATCAACTGAGTTGTCAGTTCAGCTGCACCTGGAAATAGTTCTTTCTCATAGAAGTTTATCAGTAGCGACAGTTTGTAGTAGCAACAGCAAAACAACAGTGAAACAGGAGCAATAGTAATAGTAATAGTAACAGTAGGATTCGAGTGCGGTAGGCATAGGGATGGATGGACGGGCGTTGCATGGACGAGTCTAAACATGTAACTTCAAGATCTAGGGCATTGCAGATAAATAATAACAAGCATCCAAGTACTAAACAATCCTAGGCCTGTGCTCCAAATATAGTCATACGTGCTCGCAATGAGAACTTGCACAACATCTTCTGTCCAGCCAGCCCGTGGCAGCGAGGCCTCTAGGGAACTACTGTCAATTAAGGTACTCCTTTTAATAGAGCACCGGAGCAAAGCATTAACACTCCATGAACACATGTGATCCTCACACCACGGCCATCCCCTCCGGTTGTCCCAATTATTGTCACTTTGGGGCCTTTGGATCCGGACAATCATATGTGTACACAACTTGTAGATAAGATCACAAACAATACTATCATAATGATTCAATAATAAGTTCAGATCTGAGATCATGGCACTCAGGCCCTAGTGACAAGCATTAAGCACAACAAGTTGCAACAAAGTCAAATAGCACAAGAGATACTAGGCACCATGCCCTAACAATCTTATTCGATTACATGATAGAACTCATCCAATCCCTACCATCCCCAAGCCTACAGCGGGGGATTACTCACTCATGGATGAGGGAAACATCGGTGGTTAATGGAGATGTGTTGGTGATGACGATGGTGATGATCCTCTCCAAATTCCCCGTCCCGGCAGGGTGCCAGAACGGAGTTTCTGGATCCGAATCTTGGTTTTTGGTGGCGGCGACGAAGCGGAACTCTTTCTGGAAAACTATCAAACCCCCCTTGGTTTTCAGGTCGAAAGGCAACTTATAGGCGCAGAGGGAGGTCGAGGAGCTGCTTGCGGTGGCCACACCCATCCCAGGCACGGAGTCAGGTGGGCCCGCGCCTGGGGTGGGTCTGCCCCCCCCCAGGCCTCCCCTCCGTCTCTTCTTCTGGCTCCGTGTATCTTCTGGTGAAATATAATTTTTGGCATATTTTCTGGGATTTTTCCTGATAGTTCATTTTCTGCACAAAAACAAGACACCAAGGTAATTTTGCTGAAAACAGCGTCAGTCCGTGTTAGTTGTATCCAAATCACACAAGTTTAGAGGAGAAACAATAGCAAAGTGTTCGAAAAAATAGATACGTTTTGGACGTATCACTTATCACCAGCTCAATCTGAGTCCGTGTATCCACAAAGAGCAAATGTTGACCCTCGGGGATACCAAAGACCATAATGTGGGGTATGAATCAAATATCGAAAGATTCTCTTGACAGCCATCAAATGGTTTTTTTAGGAGCCGCTTGATATCTTGCACACACACCTACACTCAACACAATATCGGGTCTAGATGCACAAAGGTAAAGCAAAGAATCAATCATAGACCGGTATACCTTTTGATCCACATCTTTACCATTTGGAATTTGTTCTAGATGAGTCTTTGTATCCATGGGAGTAGGAGCTCCATTTAAATCTTTCATATTGAATCTTTTGAGCATATCTTGAGTATACTTGGCTTGGTTGAATAATGTCCCTCCTCTAACTTGCTTGATCTCAAAACCAAGAAATACCCTTAACTCCCCCATCATAGACATCCGGAACCTACTAGTCATAAGCTTTGAGAATTCATCATTAAAAGCTTTGCTAGATGAGCCAAATATAATATCATCAACATATATTTGGCATACAAAAAGCTCCCCATTGACCTTCTTAGTAAAAAGAGTGGGATCGATTTTCCCAACCTCAAACCCACGGTCAAACAACAACTCTCTAAGGTGCTCATACCACGTCCGTGGGGCTTGTTTGAGCCCACAGAGCGCCTTGTAAAGTTTGTAGACATGGTTTGGGAAGTTGGGGTCCTCAAATCCCGGGGGTTTCTTTACATATACCAACTCATTTAAGGGACCATTAAGAAATGCACTTTCTACATCCAATTGTTGCAACTTGAAGTTATGATGTGCCGCATAAGCAAGAAGGATACAGATGGACTCAAGGAGAGCCACAGATGCATATGTATCTCCATAATCAATGCCTTCAATTTGAGAGAACCCTTGTGCCACCAATCTTGCTTTGTTCCTTACTATAATTCCATGCTCATCTTGCTTGTTCTTGAATATCCACTTGGTGCCTATAACATTGCGGCAATCCTTTGGCTTCTCAACTAACTTCCATACTATGTTTCTCTCAAAGTTGTTGAGCTCTTTGTGCATTGCTTCCAACCAATCCGAATCTTCAAGAGCTTTCCACACTTTCTTGGGTTCAATCATGGAGATATGTTCTTGGTGTTCACTGAACCTCTTCAATTGTGCTCTTGTGGAAATGCCTCTCCTTAGGTCACCAACCACATTTTCTAGAGAGTGGTCTCTTAATTCCATCATCCTATCCGTTCTAGCTTCGCGACGAGTGTGGATCTCCTTGTTGTTTCTTGGAGGAACCTCTTCATCATTTTTATCCTCGTCTTGACCATTAACTTGACCTTGATCATAATTGGAATCATTCTCTTCATTAAGAGGCAAAGATTAACCTTGGTCTTGATCAGGCACACTTCTAGTGAGCTTGTCTCAAGGCAGTTTGTATGGATCTTCCTTGTGTAATTGACTTTGCACCACTTTACATTCTGGAGAATGAATCAAGCTCCTCCTCACTAGAGATGTCACCTTGATCAACATGTTGAGGGTCCATATCTTGTCTTTGGCTTGGGTCATTGTCCACCTCGATAGATGGAACATGTTGTTGTTGTGAAGATGATGGCTCCACTTGAGTAGAGCATAGTTCTTCTCGATCCTCCATAAGGGGTTCCTCAACGGGACGGATATATCCCACACCCATTCTTCCTATGGCATCCTGAGGCATTTCATCATCTGCAACACAAGCATCAACACGCCCCCTTGGGGACCATCATATTCTTCGAAGGTCATACTACAATATTCTATGACGGCTTCGGAGAGTCTATCATAGATTCTATAAGTGTGAGATTCAAGACCATAGCCAACAAAAATACCCTATAATGCTTTAGACTCGAATTTGGACAAACGAACACCTTTTATGAGATAGAAACACTTACAACCGAACACCCGGAAGTAAGATATGTTGGGCTTGTTAACGGTAATTATTTCATATGGAGTCTTGTTGATTAATTTGCGAAGATAGAGCCGGTTTGATGCGTGGAAAGCGGTGGAGATGGCTTCAGCCCAAAAGTTGTATGGAGATTTAAACTCCACCAACATGGTCCTAGCCATCTCAATAAGAGTCCGGTTCTTCCTCTAGGCAACACCATTTTGTTGAGGGGTATATGCAACGGAATATTGGTGTTTTATCCCCTCATCACTAAGGAAATCATTCAAGGTGTAGTTCTTGAACTCGGTGCCATTGTCGCTTCTTATTATCAACACGGGGACATTTTATTGGCGTTGAACCAAGTTGATGAAGTCGATGAAGGTCTTTTGGGTCTCACTTTTCAACTTGAAGAAATATACCCATGAGTATCTTGAAAAGTCATCAACAATCACCAAACAATATTTCTTCCCACCAAGACTTGCATGAGATGGAGGACCAAATAGGTCCACACGAAGGAGCTCCAAGATCCTTGTTGACTTGATGCGGTTCTTTGGCTTGTGGGGAGCATCATGCATATTTCCTTGAACACAAGCCCTGCAAACACGATCTTTGGCAAAGGAAACATTTTCTTTTAGTCCAACAATATTCCCTACTTTTGGAGACTTGCAAAGTTCTCATATTGACATGGGCTAGTCGGCGATGCCATAACCAACCCACATCGGCCTTTCCGAATAAGCACATTGCACTTGTAGTGGTTTGCCTCGAAAAGTCCACCACATACAAGTCATGTTCGATGTACCCAACAAAAGCGACCTTGAGAGACTTTCTCCACATGAGGACCACAGTATCATCATCAATAAAGACGGCAAAGCCCATATTTTCAAGAGAACGGACTGAAAGTAAATTGTAATCAAGGGTCTCAACAAGCATGACGTCCACGAGTGTAATATCATGGGCAACCACTACCTTGCCAAAACCCATTACCTTATACTTTGACTTGTCAGCATATGTCATGGATATTTGATCATCATTTGGCCTTAATTCTTTTACAATAGAAGAGATTCCGGTCATATGACTTGTGCAACCACTATCAAGCACCCATTTTGACCCTCCTGAAGCATATGTCTACAAAAGATCAAGCTAATTTTTAGGTACCCATTTTTTAATAGGTCCTCTTTTGTTAGCAACAAGGATCTTGGGGACCCAAATAGACCAAGCAATATAACCATCATATGGGCCAACATATTGTGCATACACATCACCATAATAATCACGCATTAGAACATAGTGAGGGTTAGCACTTCCCGCAAAATCATCATGAGACATAGTTTTACCACTTGTGGTCTTACTGTCCACAATGGCCTTGTTTTTCTCTTGTGCGGGCTTGGCCTTCTTCTTCTTGTTGTTCTTCTTCTTGGCGTTGGAGACAAAACCAATGCCCCCTTTCTCACCATTTGACCTTTGCTTACTCAAAAGGTCATCAATGGACTTGTTACCTTTTGGAAATGTGGCCTTAGCTAGCTCCCCCTTCAACCTAGCATTTTCTTCAAGAATAGTTGTACTACTAGATGGAATGAAATTACTAGGTGAAAGAATATTGGTCAATTGAGTTTGAAGATTTTCATGGGACTTTGTGAGTGACAAGAGTTCACTTTCCAATGCCTTGTGAGCCTTGTTAAGCAAACTAAAGTCCTCGGCAAGTTTTTCATGAACCACACCAAACTCAATCTTGTCCTTTTTAGCCCTTTTATATTTAGCAATAGCAAGGTCATGTTCCTTAATGAGTCTATTCACAATTAAATCATTTGCCCCATCAATCCCTTCAAGTTTTAGTTCAAGGGACAACCTAGTCTCTTGCTCCTCTTCTAGAGCATTATTTAGGGCTTCCACCTCGATCATGTACTCTCTTCCTAGTTTACATCTTTCATCAAGAAGCTCTTGGGTGTGAGAAAGTTGATCTAAGAGGTCCACAAAATGTCTTTTGTGTTCCCCTTGCAAGTTATTCATGAACTCATCAAAAGCAATTATTTCCTTTTTAACCTCAAGAGACATTTCATCATCATTTTCATAATTACTCAAGAGGGTGGGGTGAGATGATGAAGATACCTTCGTTCCTCTTGCCATAAGGCAAGTGACGTTCTTGTTGGAGAGATTCTTATTTGGGGAGTCGAAGAGGGAGAATGTGGGAGTATAAGTAGTGGCAAGAGCAGACACACCACTTGACGTTTCCTCTTCATTTTCTTCATCATCTTCATCATCGGAGGAGTATTCTTCATGAGTGATCAACACAATTTCACCCGACTTCTTGTTGATGGGATTCTTCTTGATGAAGGGTTTCTTGTAAGGAGCTTTAGAAGTTTTCTTCAACACAAGTTTACCCCCATGATCTTCTCTCTTCTCATAGGGACAACCCGCCACAAAGTGATATCGGTAAACACAATTGAAGCAAGTTCTCAATTTAGTGACATTTTCTCTTCTTCCATTTGGGTTGCATCTTCGTTGCATTTCCATCTTGGCCTTGGCGGGGTTCTTCCAAAAGTTCTTTGCATAGAAGGCCATATATTCACCATGAGCAATCTTGACATCATCGGGGTGGCTCATAGAGAGGCCTTCATCACTATGATGTTCATCCCCATGTTCCACAACTTTGGCCTTCAATGCAAGGTTGACAACATTGCTCATTCCAAGGGCTCGAGCACGAGCATCTTTGGCATTCTTGGCGGCAACCTTGAAAGATGCCATCTCTTGCATAACTTCATTGGAGGTCATGAGGTGGTAGTTGTGTCTTCCTTGTAGGCTCTTCAAGTCGGTGGGCTCAAAGGGCATGAGTGCACTCACATATTTCCTTTTTATCCAAGCATCATCCACATGTGAGGCACCCACATTTCTAAAAGCGGTGGCGGTGGTCTTGAGCCTACGGTACATGTCTTCATGATCTTCACCTTCCTTCATGTAGAAGCCTTCGGCTTCATTGCTTAGTGCATCATACCGGTTCCTTCTCATGCTCTCATTCCCAACAAACAATACTGTGAGAGCATCCCAAGCTTCCTTGGCGGTGTTGAGGTGCTCAATGTGTGGGTAATCCTTTATACCTAATCCTTGTTGAATCATGTGCAAGGCGGTGGCATTGAGTTGAATATTGACAACTTCTCTTCTTGTCAAGTTATTTGGATCCCCAATATAGAGTCCTTGTTCAATGATGTTCCATAGTTCAATGCAAGAGCTGCGCACATGAGTTTTCATTAGAGATTGTCATTGAGCAAAAGTAGATGCTTCTAGCTTTGGTGGGTCTCCTCTATTGTTTATATGAGGATGAGGAATTGGAGGGTTGGGAGTGTACCATCCATGAGAGTCATGGTGCTCTCCCTTCCCAAAATACCTTTTCGTGGAGGAATTAGTGTTGTCTTGATTATCCCCCACCACCTTACCCGTGGGTGATGCCGGGGCATTCTCTTTGGGTAATGGTGGAAGTTCCACTTGAGGAGAAGAGGATGATGAGCCACCTTTATCTTTAACAAGTTGCTCATGTAACTTGTGCAATTGTTTGATCTTGCTGGCCATGGTGGAGCTCAATATTGTTTCCAAGTAATTGAGATCCTCCATGGTCACTGAGGTGGTAGACTCACCATCCACTTCCCCTTCTTTGTTACCTATATACTCTTAGGCGGTAAAGACCGAATAAAGAGCCGAGGCTCTGATACCAATTGAAAGGATCATATGGGAACCTAGAGGGGGGGTGAATAGGTGCTACTTCAAATTTTCTTCTTTTTCAAATTAGGGTTTGACAAGAAAGGTAAATTCTCTAGATTATGCAACAAAGGTGAATTTACCTATATGTCAAACAAGCATTAACTAGCACAACACTATGCAAGAACAAGTAAGTAAAGTGCGGTAAAGGATAGAAGTAACCAATGTGGTGGACGCGGACACACAAGAATTTGTTTCCCGTAGTTCCTTACTTTTGAGGGGAATTACGTCTATGTTTGGAGAGGGGGTGCTTTCAAACCACCAATGCCACGAGAGGCCTCCCTTGTTCACCGATGGACCTCACCCTAAGGGGTTCGATTCACCTCTTCCACTATATTGGCAACCTTCAAGGTGGAAGCCGACACCTTTACAACTAGTTCGAGGCACACATCCACAACTTAATTGGAGGCTCCTGAATACAAGTAAGCTATCAAACAATCAAAAACAAACTTGTAAAAACAAAATCTAGAACTAGAGTTTCCAAAGAAACACTAGAGCAAGGGGCCCTCAAGTGAATGAGGGCGAAATGAATATCTCTCTTGGTGAAGCAATAGATCAAGGGCTCCTCCTTTGATTCCTCAAAGATCAATAACTTTGGATGGTTGAGTGAAGAGATCTTGGCGATTTGGTGGCTCAAATGGAGGTGGTGTTCTTGAGTGAGACGAGCAACCTCTCAAGGAAGGTGAAGGGTGCATTTATAGTCCTTGGTGCAGATCTGACCGTTGAGCATTTATTGCAGCGGTACTACCGGAACTCCAAGCGGTATTACCGGAAAACTCCGGTACTACCGGTCAGGTACCGTAGATGCGCCATATAGGCAAACCAGCCCCAGACTCCCACGGTACCAGAATATGATGCTACCGCAAAGCGATACTACCAGACCCGTGCGGTAGTACCGCATTTTGGTACCGGGGAGGGCAGTGGCATTTGCCAAACTTGCCAAAACCTTCTGTCGTGTTAGATACTAAAAAGCGGTACTACCGCTTTTTGGTACCGGTGAAGACAAAGGCGGTTGGCGAACTCGCCCATACCTTCTGTCTTGTCCGGTATCAGAATGTAGTACTACCGCTTTTCGGTACCGCAGAGGACAGAAGCTTTTGGGCAGTCCGCCCAAACCCACTGGTCCAGTAGCAATCTCTGGTACTGCCGACCCGGACACCACAGAGGCAAAAATGCAGGATCAGCAGGGGACCCTTTTTTGGAGGAAAGAACCAAGTTATTTCTTGATAAACCTGTGGTACACTTGGCAAATAATTAGTCTGACATGTGTGTTGTTATAAACACCAAAATCACTTAGGATATGAAATGCTCTTTCAGCAGCCTCCTCTTGTCATTCATCGCAATCGCGGTGCTCCTCAAATCTTCGGCCACTACTGAAGAGAGGAAGAATTGTATAGTTAAGAGCAAATGAGTAGCGGATAAGGTGTACGCGCGGGGTCATACGAATAAACCCAGGCATAAGCTGTTGTTAGAGAGAATACGATTCTTTTTTTCTGAATCGTGACGTGACGCACGGGAGAGCGCGGCATGCGGTGCTTCTCTATATATTTTTCCTTGAAAGAAAATAAGAGAACGATTCATACACGTCCAGATTTTTAGGAGACACTCGCGATCGCGTCGCGCCCGCGCATCATCCAGGGAACGTTCTCCCGATAGGCAGGTATATTTTCCGAAGAAAAAGTCACGCCAACTCGCCAACGAAATGAAAAAATTGAAAAAAGTCCACAACAAACCTTCAACTTATAGTGGAAAGATAAAGGAAAATGATGTGTTTCCCCCGGACGACCGCGTCTTCCCGTCGTCCTGCTCGTGCGCCGTTGGATCGGAAGCGATCCAACCGTCCAACATGCGCCACGTGCACAATCCCGGACACCGTCGCCCCGCACGGCCGCACTTCATTTGGGCAGTTTTCACCTGCGGTTTCTGTGGAGGCGGACACGGAGGCGACGGAGACGGAGACGGAGGCGAGCGCAAAGCGATTCCCCTCGTCGACGGCGAGTGCTGGCCGGGGATGGCGCCGCCAGCGGTCAGATCTTCCGGTTCGAATCCCTCTCCTCCGTATCTATTTCCCCTTCCGGCTTTCTCTCCCAGCACACGCCCTCGATTTCCCCTTCGGATCTCGAATCCTTAGGTAGCCACCGTGTATTGCAGGGAAAAAATCTCGGATGGTGCCGTTGAAGAAGAAGACCGTTTGGAAGGGGAAGCCAACTGGCGCGGCCTTAGCCATGGCGGTGAGTTCATCTTCGTTTCCGCCAGTTAGGGGTTTCCCTCCATTTTTTGCTGCGTTCCCCTTCGGGATGTTTCCTGTGTTGTTATTTGCGGTAGGATTGATGTTCTAGTGTCTGTAAGGAATTGCTGCTGCAACTTCTAGATCTGTAATTTGATAGGTTTTGGTGCTGTATCTACTAATTTGATAGGTTTTGGTGCTCCTCCAGCTAGTGTCTGTAAGGAATTGCTAGTAATCTTCGTTTTTTTCAATAGCTTTTCTAGGCAGCTTTTGTCCTTACCTTTTGTTTTTGTTTTTGCTGCTGTGCATCTATCTATTTTAGATTTGTTGCTTTAATGCAGCTGCTACATTGTCAACTAGTTTTGATGCAATGAGTTTTGTTTTTTCGTGTTTGATGTTGTGCAGGAGGATAGGGTGAATACATGGATGTCTAAAAACCGCCTATCTGCGAAGCGTTTGCTTACCCTGGCTAAAGGTCTTAATCCCCAAAAGCGTGCAGTTAGTGCTTCGAAGAGTGCGTTCAGATCATATTTAGATGTGTCGCCATTCAGGATTCCTAGTGGGTTGATAGATTTCATTGCTTTGCACACTGATCCTAATTTGCGGGAGTATAAAACACGCAAAAACGTTATGGTTTTCACAAGAGATATGGTGAGGAAGGTGTTCGGAATTCGCTGAGGCAACAAACCTGTAGAGCTCCTGAATAAAAATGACCCCTGTGAGCTTCGGGACATTTACAAAGCTGGTAGCACCAGGGCTGAGATAGCTACTGCAGTAGCTTTGCTCGAATCATGCACCAACACTGATGAGGCAACAATAATCCGGACATGGGACCTTCTTTGCTTGGCTCTCGTGGTTGCTCCTAAGAGCTCCAACAATATTAGCATTGAATATCTTGCTTCCATGGTTGACCCCACCAAGACCGATGAGTATGCTTGGGATGAACACCTTTTGGATTTAGCTATGGCACAAGTGGATCATATTCGGAAGCAAAAGGCGATGCCACTTAAGCTCACTGAGGGAGAGAGCAAATATGAGTTCTGGATCACTGGCCCTTTTGCTTTCCTTGGTGTATGTTACTCCTCTTCATACTTTTCTAGTTTCCATTATGTTTTGTTCTACTTCGGATTTCTGTACCTTACTACTTTTTTGTTCCATTCCCTATAACAGATTTCATACATGGACCATTTGAGCTTCCCACGAAACTGTGGCCATGTTTTCAACAAGTCACTGCCAAGAGTATGCTTCGTGACAAACAACGACTTTGATTTTGTCGTGGAACACGACCTTGAGCTTAAGATATTGAACAATACTACAGTTTTCGGTTGGCGCCCGGTATGGCATTTCTGGCAGCATTTACTTGGTTATCTTGTTTGTGTTTTTTGTGTTTTTGTTTGTCATCTGACTATATCGTCATTTGTGTGTAGTTTCTCCCCCTATCGGAAACTCCGTACAATACTGATCTTGGTAATGAACAAGTAAACAAAGCTCCTCCAACTCATACTTTAGATGAATCTGAAGTCAATCTTTCTGCCTCGTTGAATGAATGGCTAGTGTTTCCTAGTAGCCAAGAACTGGAGGTATAGAATCTGCTGCATTAATGTTTCAGTATTGCTACATTGCCTTAGATAGGTTGCTTCATTATCTAAATTTTTTTGCTGCCTTGTATGCATCAGATTGCTTCATGATTCTATAACATTCTTGCAAAACTATAACATTTTTTCTACATTACGTTTAATTGTTTGCTTCATTAGTTTTACGTAGTTGCTTCATTGGTGCACATATTTTGCTTCCAGATTGCATACAAGATTTTGTTTCCCTTGCAGAACTATAACATTCTTGCTACATCAGGTTTAATTGATTGCTACATTTAGTTTTTGTAGCTGCTAACATGGTGTAGATATTTTGCTGCCATGCTTATATTTAGTTTTTGATGTTTTTGTTTCTTTTGTTTCCTTTTTCTTACTATCAGGTACCTTCTCGCTTCAAGCACTTGGCCGAGAAGCATAAGGCCTTTTGGGCGTCTGATGTTGAAACTACAATGAAGAATCTTGCTGTTGGTTTGAAACGGATGCATTCCCAACGCATGGCTGCGTTATTGGTCGACATTGATGCACAATTGAAGGACGTGGCTGGTCCTAGCGTCGTGTTTCCAGCTGATGCAGGACTGGACAATGAAGAAGAACGTGAAAATGTTTTCGAGGAGCAAGAACCATTTGACGGTTTGAACAAGTCTGATGATGTTGAAGCAAGTGTGTATGCAGCAAAAGAGGATGTTGCTAAAGCAAGAAGGGATGAAGCAAAAGAGGATGATACGGAAGCAATAGAGGATGAAGCAAAAGAGAATGAGGCAGCAGCTAATAGAGGTGAGAAAATGCAAGAGTCTGAGATGCAAACACATGTTCACATACTGGACATACCACAGTCTGCTGTAGTTTTGGATTCAATTGATGTGCCAGAGCAGCAACCTGTTGATAGCCCAGTCACATCACCGCGGCGCCGTGAACCGTCACCTTGCCCTGCACATATAGACCCTGAAGCATGGAATCGTGCTCCTGAAGCTCCAGGTTTTGAGCTGTTTTCGCAAGATTCTGATGATGTTGAAGGAGACGCAAATAAAGTGGCTGCAGGTATACCAGCTGTGGAGGTACCAGATTCCGCTCCCTCAGTTGCTGCTGAGACACCTAGTGTAGTGGATCGAACTGAACCATGTATGTACCTTTGTCCCTTTCGTAGCATTTTTTACTTTTATGCATATCTTTTGCTTACTTTTGTTTTGCTACTTTTTTGTTCCTGTTGGCCTCCCATACAAGCGTCGTTTGTGCTAAAAATGACTTTTTTTGTGTTTTGCAAGGTGTCGTGCCTATTGATTCTAGTGCAAAGGGTGATGGAAGCTCTGGGATGGTGACACATGAGAAGAAGACGAGGTTCAAGCGGGCAGCGAAGGAGGAACTTACACCTCCAAAGAGCAAGAAGATAAAGGTGTCTAAAGATCAGGATGAAATTTATACCAGGTTTGTCTCAAATGGAAGGACATTTAAGAGGCTCACAAAGAAGAGGAAGGAGGAGGGACAGGGCCAGTGAGTTTTCTGTCACATTTTGTTTTGCTTCAGAAGCTTTTGAAATCTGCTACATTTGTTTTAACTTTTTGCTCATTAACTGTATTTTATTTGCTACACTGATTTAGATGTCTTTATGTCGTTTTCCAACTTTTTCCTGTAGATGCTTCATTAGTGTCCTGTGTGTTCTACAATTGTGTTATTTAGTAGCTTATTTACTCTAAAATATTTGCTTCATCTTTTTTGTTTGATTCATTTTTTTCATTTGTTCAATATGCTTCATTACATGAGCTTTGCAGCATCTGTAGTAGTGGTGTGTAGATTACATGTTCAGATTTAAATGATGTGTTTTTCTCTTTGTTTGCAAGAGGTGTTTTGTGCAAATTGGACGCTACTTTTGCACATACAAGGGTTTTAAAGAATCTCTAAAGCCACGTGCATTTCTTAGCACCGAGGTGATGGATGTGTGGATTGAGAAGTTCAACCACGAGGCTATGATTATTTGCAAGAACAGTGCACGCCAGAAAAGAAGATATGCATTCACGCATAACATTGTGGTGAGCAATATCTTGCTGCGTAGTTTTTTTTTCTATTTTTTTATTTGCTTCATATTGTGGTGAGCAAGATCTTGTTGTTATCCTCGATTACAGGAAAAATTGGTTTCTGATCCGAAGACATTCAACGCATCAACTTGTTTGGATGAGTTCAATGATCAGTGTGCAAAGTACAAGATCCTAAAGTGTGATATTGTGAGTTGTTTTTTCTTGCTACATGTACTGCTACATGTACTGCTACATGTACTGATACATGCTACATCTTGTTTAATCTTGTTTTTTGTTTACATGCTTCGATGTAGCTTTATTTCCCTACTGTGAGGAATGAGCACTGGGCTGTACCTACTGTCAACATTATGATGAAGCAATACCACATCTTTGATTCGATGAAGTTGGACAAGGGGCTGGTCTCTTGGATGAGCTTGCACGAAACTTGGTATGATGAAGCAAGAAATGTTTATGCTATTTTTAGTAGCTTCCGTCTTTTCTTTTTTGCTTCATTTAATAATTAACCTTTTCTTGTTTGAATGGTGCAGTTTTTGAACTTCACCACTCTTGTTGATGAATCAAAGTTAGCTCCTAAACTTTCTAAAGACATGGAGCTATACCTTATCAAGACTCCTGATCACCCGCAGCAAGTAACATTGTAAGTTTGCATTCTCACTTGTTTGCTATATCTTCTCCTTTTTCTCACATTTAGCTTCTTTGTTTGCTTCTTTTCTGCATTTTCCAGATTTGACTGTGGATTCTTTGGCATCCTCTTCATGGAGAATTTCAACAGCAAGGTCATGGCGGAATTCGACAACAACTACTGCCCGGATCTTCGCAGGACTCTTGCAGCAGATCTCATTGAAGCAAGGGAGAACCAAGATTCGGTGGAGAAGCTCATGGAAGAGGAGTTGAACCCAAAGTAGATTAGCTTATGTAGTAGCACTAGTGTGATGGAAGCTTTCTATTGTAGTTTGCGCGATGTAACCGTGAATGTTTGAAACTTTCTTTTGTATTGCGATGTAACCGTGAATGATGGTTCGGTGTAATCGCATAACTAGTTCTTTTGAAATTAAGACAAATGTTAATGACAATTTGGTGTTGATGGTCCTCCTCCCTTTTTTATTGTTTGCAGTATAAAGATCATTTTTGCTACAGTAGTAGTACATATTTGCTACAAACCAATATATTAGCAGCTTCAACAGTGCATATGAAATGCTACATGTCATCCTGCAGATTTTTTGCTCTCAAATTCAGGACAACACATGCCAGCCTGCAGATTTTTTGAATATCTGGACACAATTTACCCATCACACCAGATATGCTGCCAGAAACAAAATTTTGAATATCTGGACATAATTGTAGTTTTGCTGCATTATAAGAGCAAAAATGCTAACATGGTTAAACTTTCTTGCTCACAATGTAGTAAAAATTTGCTACCAGAAATGCTACAGGAATGACAATTTGGTAAAACCTGAAAAGTTGATACATCTGTTCACACATGTTGCTGCACACACACTGAATATGAACTTTTACTGTATGTATGGAACCACTTTACATGGCAATGGTGACTGTATGTATGCAAAAAAAGGTACTCAAAACTATAGATTCAAATCTATCTTCGCAGCATTGCCCGACATCATAGCTTGGAATAACACACATTGTTGCACCGTGTGACCCTCTTCATGGCAGTATGGGCACTTCTGTGCCCTTGGCTTCCGCTTCATAGTTGCCTTCTTTGTCTTCTTCTCCGTGGGATGTAGTTCGCCTTCTTGTGCTTTCTTCCTTCGTTTTGCATTCTTTTCATCCCGAATCTCAACCAGTTGCTTTCTTCTAACTGACTTTTCTTTTGGACGCCCCTTTGGTTTAACTCTTGACGGGTTCTTCAACATGCTACTGGGAACATCATCTTGAGCATCTTGATGTTGCTGCTGTGTGTCTGTAGGTTGTTGTTCACCTTGGTGTGGAGGCAATCCTTGTTCATGAGCCACAGAATTTTGTTGCGCATCATCCGAAGCACTCCTCATGGCAGCAACAATTTTTCTTGCTTCATCAATCATTGTTGACACAACACGATATGTTTCATCATTGAAACATGCATCTGATGCCAAGTCATTAAACTTCCTGCATAATGAGTTGTATTTTAGAGTATTTGTGCCCGGCACACCAAATATTGATGCATTGGAACCAGGATCAGGGGCATGTGTTGTTGCTGCAGCAGACCAACGTTGGAGCATGTATCGGTCTGGTATTCTCTGGATGTTCAATTGCACCATCACCCTGACGATGTGAGGGCATATCAGTCCACACATCTCAAATGAGTTGCAGCCACACAAATATATCCCCTCTTCAATGTTTGCTTCAACCCGATATGTCTTGAGATCGAATCCGGGGTTTGGTACAAGATCTAAACAATGCATTTCTGCCTCTGCCCGGATTGGATAAAACCTTGTTGATGCTTCAAGAATCTTCTGGAACCTGCCAAAAACCTCCCTTGTGTAGAATTCAAGGGCCTGCTTTTCAATGCTCCAACTGCAAGGAAAATAAGTTTCACATATTGTCAGGGAATGCTATCAAAGTTAATTGAAGCAAAAACACATTTTGTAGCAACAAACACACTACTGAAGCAACAAACACAGTACTGATGCAAAAACACACTTCTGAAGCAATAACGACACTTCTGAAGCAAAAATACACTTTCTGAAGCAAAAAAACAGACTACTACTGAAGCAAAAACATACTACTGAAGCAAATGTTTTATAGCACTCACCTGCCCCAAAGTGGCGCTGTTGTTGTGTCCATTGTAAAACCTGCATTGTCTTCACGATCAAGCATCAGGTTTTGGCACAACTCATATTGCTGCACAAAGTTCCATATCGTGTCACTTGGCCGAACTAGTGTTTTGAAGTAGCTGTTTAGGCCTTCAGATCTGCCAGTTGTGCTGGTGAATGGGAAGAAACTTTTCCTGAAATATACAGGTGCCCATGTGTTCCTTGTTTTCCACATGTTTTGCAGGTGATTGTTCTCAGCCATCTCAAAGGTTTGTAGCATTGTCTGCCAGCAGACCTCGAACTCAGCAACCGTGTCAGTGCCATAGATACATGCATAGAATGCTTCTCTGAATGGATGGCCTTCTCTCAAGTGAGGTCCGAGTTTCGTTCTTGCAAGACGCAGCACATGGAATAGGCAGCATCTGTGAATAGCATCAGGAAACACATTTGAGATCGCCCTGGCCATTGCTTGGTCCTGATCAGTCATTATATGGTCAGGGCACAACCCATTTGCAGCTTTCTTCATTTGTTTGAAAACCCATTCAAACGTTTCAATTGTTTCATCTGGCAAGAGAGCACATCCCAAAACTATTGTGTGTGTGTGTGGTTGTTGATACCCACAAGAGGAGCAAATGGAAGGTTGTATTTGTTGGTGCAAAAGGTCGTGTCGAAGAACACACAGTCTTTGTACTTGGGGTACAGTGCCCTTGTCCTTCCATCAACCCAAAAGAGTGCCCGCACAGCGTTGTCCTTATCTACTTGTTTCTCAAAGAAGAACTGAGGGCATTCCGCCTTTCTCATCTCGAAGTATTCAATTGTCATGCTCAAATCACGCTCTGAAACTTCTTCTCGCAGCATTGTTCTAATGTTGGAAACATCACGCTTCACATACCCAAGGCATCTAGGATCACCCCCATGAACACTGCCGAGGCACCCCATCATCTGCGCTGTCGTTATGTTTTGCTCATGTAAGGTCTTTATTAGCTGGAAATCCTCTTCGGAAACTTTCCTGTGAGAACGATAATACCTACGCTTGCCAATTTGCTGCACCATTGGATGGGTATGCTCCTCGTTGAAAACTGTTACAGTCCACTTCCCGTCTCGCTTCCCAACAAGCATCTTTGCTTTACAACCAAGCCGCAGTAATCTGTTTCTTTGCCTTGAGTCAATGACATCCTTCTTCAAACCTGCTTGTTTGCTGCGAGGTTTCTGTGCAGAAGTGTTGCTCATGTCGATTGTAGCATCTTCTCCGTTAGCAGCAAGACCAGTTGTGCTGCAATGTTGTTTTGCTTCGTCAATAGGCTTCCCGGTGTGCACACACTCGAAAACCCTGCTCAGAATAGTGTCCTTTGCTGCTCCCCTTGCCATGCTGTATTTTGTATTTCCTATGTGTATTCTGAAGCCAAGTTTGAAAGCATAGTCATTATACACTTGCTGCGCCACGACAAGGTCGTCAAATGTCATACCAACATAAGGTACTACTGGCTGAGAGCAAATCTCTTCCCCGGGATTTTCAGCAGCAATTGAAGCATTGTCACTTGCTACACTTTCAGGCCCAGGTTGAAATTCTGTCCTTTGTCCTTCATCATTGCTTTCTCCAATGTCCGCAGCATAAGCTTCCGGAGGCTGGTTCAGGTCAAAACCTCCAAGCATACTATCAGCTACAAATCCCTGCATTTCAGAATAAGATTCAGAGTTGGAAAATCACAAGATAGCAAAATTTTACAAAATCAACATATATTGTTGCTACCAAATGAACGCAGCATAATTGTTCCCATAATCTATTGCTACCATAATTGGTACATGTAGCAATACTAATTTTCTAGCAAATCAACTAAATAATGCAACAATATAGTAAATAGTAGTTTCTATACTGTTTTTTTTGCTAACTACTTTGCTAATGAAGCTAATTGATTGTTCTAGTGTGTGTTCTAAACAACTTTGCTACTGAAGCAACTTGTTTGGATGATATCAAATCTATCTGTTTTCCTAACAGCTTTGCTACTGAAGCTATCTCCTGTAGCAAGTTGAGGCAAAAATTGCTGCTGCCATTGACTTTAAACCCTAGCTTCAAAATACTTACCGATGAAGGAGCTGGTAGATCAGTCTCGGGGTCTTGATCGAAGAACACACCGGGATTGTTGTACCCGCCGCGCAACTGCTGCTGCAACTGATTTTCGGCGCCGCATCTCGCCGAATTTGATCCATGGCGCCTCCGTGCTGCTGGGTTCGATGAATTGCTCGAGGCGACGATTGGCGGTGGATTGGCGTGGTGAGGATGAACAGGGGTGGGGTACTTGATGGATGGGCGCAGGTGAGCCATGGGCGTCGCCGGGTTTTGGTGCAGGTGTCGCCGTGGCGCCGCCGTGCACCGTGCGGCGAGGAAAAGCCACGGGATCCGCGGGCTGGGTCTGGATAGAGTTTGCTGCAATCAAACGTTTTTTTGCTTCTGAAGCATCAGCGGGGTTATAAGGGGCTGGGTGATTGGACGGCTACGATCTGGCCGATCGGACGGCTCCGGACCAGGACGATGGATCGCACGTATCGTCCGGGGGACGCGTAGCGTCGTCCAAAGATAAATCGAACCTCCCATGCGTCGTCGCCTCGCATGCGTTGCCGCCCTTTGCATATGCTCTGTCGGCCATCGCGGGAAGTCCCACAATGCATCCTGCGCTAGCTTGATTAAGATGTTGTTTAATTAGCACAAGATTAAAGCCGTGTGTGCGCGCGATTCAGATTGATTAAAGCCGGGAGTAGAACTTGGAGAGTAACGTGGGCCGAAAACGCATCTGCCTGCTGTTTGCCCATGTAACCGTAGCAGTGAGTTGGTTCATCCGCGGCTCGTGCACCCCGTTGTGGAATTAGGTGCTCCAGGTTCAGGTCGCGCGCCGCGCTGCAGGATGTGACGGTGTGCTCCAGACCAAGCAGCGTCAGCGAGCTCTAGGCCGCGCCGTCAAGGTCCACATCGCGTGCGATTTTCAGGGGCGTTGCGGGCACAGCCGGGAAGGGGACACTGGATGGAGGGGAGTTGGAGGAGGAGACGACAGCAGATGCACCGGGGATGAAATTGAGAGAGATCCAGAAAGAACGGGATGGATATGACTCTTGGGCCCCACGCGTTAGTGAGAGTACTGCGCCATTTTGGCCAGGATTGATGCGACAAAGAGGTCTAGGGGTCTGAAATAGACAGGGATTCGAGAGCTCGGAGTGCCAATTTTCGAGATTCAAAGTTTAGGGTTGGATTTAGCTTTCGTTTACAAGTTCAAGATTTGCTTTGGACTTTTTTCAATGGAATTGCACGCCGTATATAGAAGCGACAGCTTGCTTTGCGGCGGTGAGAGAGTGCAGTGCACCGGATCCGAGGCTATCCTGGCGTCGGAGTCGAACTGGTCGCCGTCGCCGGACGCCGGATCCGTCTCCCGATCATGTTCGTTGTCCATTTTAAGAGGGTTGTTTGCTCGAGTCATCTTCCGGCATTGATGAGGATTTACTCGCGCTTACAGGTGTCGGCTCGGCACTCGGCAGGGACGTTCTGCTTACACTGTATCTCGCCGCCTAGCTTCTTCACTTGTCAGACAGTGCCTCGGCGCGAGAGGATTTGCCCAGTTCGGATGGGCCACCGCTGCAGCCATCAGAGATCGAACGGAAGGCGATCCTGCTAGTTCATCCGCCCCTGCCAATGACGTGGCAGTGGCGAGAGAGGGTCGCGATCCTTGCCAATGATGACGGCATTGATCGTTTGCAGTTTGCTTAGGCCGCTGTCGTCGCCAATGCCGCGCTTAATTGCCGGCCGGTGAGGTTGAGTTGAGGCCTCACCTGCTACATTTGTCGATCTTGTCTCTCGTGTCCCGGTACACTACACAGGCCTCACTCACCTGCGACGTCGAAAACGAACCAGAAACACCGCGCGAGTCTCCGTCATTTTCTTTTCCCGACGCCATGCTTGAGGTGGGTTCGGCTGCGGTACGAGCTATAGCTAGCAACCGGGTGCGTGCCGTGTTCCTGTCGCGGAGATATTATTGGTCGTGTCAGGGTTGCTCCACCTCGATCCATCCTGTGGGCTTCCGTGCAGGGCGGCCAGGGCGGTATTGCAGGGCGCTGCGTACGATCGATCGATGATGGTAAGTGGCTTTGGTCTTGCAGATATATATTGGCTGGCCGGGCGTGCGCGCACGGTGTGCTCGATCGATCAGTCGCACCGCACACTTGTTCACATTGCTTACATAGTTTCATCCACCAAACATTACTTATACTAGCACAAAACCCGTGCGTTGCTACGGCACAACACCAAATCAAATTAATAATGTTTCATATCGTCAAATTCGCAGTCGAATCCAAATGTCATGGAGTCTTTGATCGACATTTCATTTTGTACCGCACAATGGCATCGGCTCGTAGCGTGCCGAGGCTGCCGTCTAGCCCGCAACGCAGTCGGCGCCCTCTGTAGATCAATGTTACTCGTGAAGATTGAGATTGGAGGACAGGTCTATGGGATCATTGGTCCATGGTTACCGAGACCATATGTCGGCAGCAGGGACGGCTTGAAAAAATGCATATTTTTTCTCTTGGCCAGACGGATCGGGTACACTAGCCATATATATAAGCGTGTAGTTCAAGGAGATTCATCGAGACTTTTTTTGCGGACTCAGGTCACGTGCATCCATAGGATTCGATTCGATCAGGAAAGCTAAGGAACGATCGTGACACAATTTGGAAACCCGCGACACGCACAACTCCAAGTCGGTTACTACTCCGATAGCTCTTGTCCACATTTACGTAGGTAAACCAGCCAGGAAGAAAACACGCACGGCCGATTAAACAAAAAACTGACACACCTTTGACGTACGGACGAAAGTGTATTTTTCTTTTTCATTTACCGATGGCATTGGTGGGTAATTTATTTTTTTGATCAAAGGGTAAAGTCGCGTATTTTTTCTTTTTCACTTACCGGTGGCATTAGCGGGTAATTTATTTTTTGGTCAAAGGGTAAAGTCACGTATTTTTTCTTTTTCACTTACCGGTGGCATTGGTGGGTAATTTATTTTTTGATCAAAGGGTAAAATCGTCCAAAAAAGTGTAGGTACTACAAGAAACACTCCTTCCTTTATTATTAGGTATAGATATCTATACAACTGTAGCCCACTCTTGTGGTTAAAGAAAATAAAGCCCAAGTCATTCTTTGATAAGAGACTCCGACGCCTAATGGTGAATCGGCATTGTATGGAAAAAGTGAGCCGCCGACTCGCTCCTTCTCTTTACACAATGGGCATAGACCGCAATTGGGTTATCCTAGCATTATTTTTTAGCATATCTGTTGTTCATATTCTATTCTGCAGCACGAGCCACGTGAAGAACTTGGCCACCACTGAATATTGCCCACTCGCTGATAAGGTCACAAAGTAATGTCATCTTCTAAGGCATTGACAAGTTGCACGGTTTAGAGTTGCACGCATAGTGCCACAAATTGCTCTAGATGCGTGAAAGTAAGATCCTCCATCTTTATCTTGGTGCCCTAGACGCATAGTTCTACTGACTCGGTTTCAATAAAGAAGGCGGTCCTAGGGTCCCTCTTAAGCCAGGACGAAGATCTGCCTGATGTTTGTCTTCATTGATCTGGTTTTTGTATCGTGTTTTGAAAGGCTCCGTCGGCGAATTCCATAGTGCGTTCATGCCGAGAGATTGCTGGATCAGATGAGATTTGGTCGTGCGCATACATGTTTTACTCTGACCGCTTGGGTTTAGTGGGGGCGCTTCAAAGCTCTGCTGGCTGTTAATATTATGAGACATGTATTCTTGTGTTCCATGGTGTTTACGGAGAATGTCACAGAGACTGAGATCTGAGGACAAACAATGTTGGTTCGAGTGTGGGTGGTGATGAGGAATTGACTTGGTGGCTCGTGACTTGGAGCTATGGCATGCAAGTGGGGGCGTCTGCACAAGAGAAGTTCATGGTCCTACCTTTCAGGGTGAAAACCCAGCGTCTTGTCTTACTTGGTTGTGTCTGGCAATGTCCTTGTTAAAGGTATTGTTTTGAGAGCATAGACTTTTTTAGGGTGAAAATCTAAGATCTATGATCGGGCGATGACAGTGTTTGTGCATTGTTTCCTTCTTGGAGACGTTTTCTTTGGAGAAGCTGGGCTTCTGGTGCTGTCTTGGTGGTGGTAGTACTGTTGTTTGAACGAATGGGTCACTATAGTGAGACCTTTCTTTTTTGTAACTCTTCTTTATTTTTTTGGCTATGTGCATCTATATGCCGCTAGGGCAATGCATTGTTGCAAAGTCTAGGTGTAATTGGTATCATATGATATTAATATATACTCCTTTCCAAAAAAAATAGTCATTAAGGAATTTTAACACTTCACTTATTTCTTTTGGATCTCTCATAAATTAGGGGTGCATTGTCTCGTAGCTTGGAACCATCCAACCATGGCACATCCCAAAAGGGAGGCATGTCTCTATTTCCAATCATAATCTTGGTGGCAACAATAGACAAGATCCATATCGTTTTTGTGCAAGGGTTTTCTAATTTTACCCAAATCTACCATGGGTCTTTCTATTCAAGCCATGGCTATTTCAACCGAAGAGCTCTCGTGGATTTTTCCACACAAAGAACGCCATGGCCACCCAAAGATTTGGAACAGCAAACCGTCTCACACTTAACTTTGCATTGGGCCCCCGTGGCCTTTTTGTTGGCCGACCAAAGAAAATCCCTTTATTTTTTTTATGTTTTTGATAGTATCCGGTTGGACAAGGAGCGGTGTCAAATGGTAGATAGGTTGGAAGGCAAGCACGGACTTGAAAAGCTCGATGCGCTCGGCCATGTTGATGAACTTGCCATTTCAAGTGGGAACTTTTGCTGTCGTATATGTTTTCAAGATGTTGAAAGTCGACTCTCTTTAGGCTCCAAATTGAGGGAAGGAAGTCTGCTCTACCGGGAGCCCCTTAAGGATATTATCTAAATCTACTCGGCTGAAACAGATAGGGACTACTGAGCACTTTTGAACATTTGTGCAAAGGCCGATGACCTCGCCAAAGCTACTTATGCAAGATTTGGATGTCTTGTTTTTGTAAGGAGGCACAAAAATTGTGGCATTGTCGGCGAGATGTTCGCAATATGGAACCGCGACCTCTGGTTTTGTGAAGTAAACCATGGGAGGTGATGAGGTCGAGGATTTGTTGAAGGGGGTCAATGCCAATGTCGAAAAGGAGAGGCAAAACGAGAACGGATGCCAATGTCCCCTTGCCGAAGGCCTCGGCCATACATGATCGGTGGGCTGGCTACCCCATTTAGGAGAAGTCGAGATGACGATGAGGTGAATAAGACGACGGTCCAATCTCGGAATCTAGTAACAAAGCCTCTATGATAGAGGAGACTACAAACGTATTCGTATTTAATAGAGTCAAACACCTTGCGGATAAATCGGCCACTGGTTAATTTCATAAGGAGAAAATAAAGCCCAAGTCATTCTTTGATAAGAGACTCCAACGCCTAATGGTGAATCGGCATTGTGTGGAAAAAGTGAGCCGCCGACTCGCTCGTTCTCTTTGCACAATGGGCATAGACCGCAATTGGGTTATCCTAATATTATTTTTTAGCATATCTGTTGTTCATATTCTATTTTGCAGCACTAGCCGCCACGTGAAGAACTTGGTATTTGGAGGTGCCAAAATTTCCAAAACCTTTTGTTCATGTTGGTGGATATGGCTCAAAGGAATTGGGTCTTGTAGGAATATTTAGGAGAAGTCGAGATGACGATGAGGTGAATAAGACGACGGTCCAATCTCGGAATCTAGTAACAAATCCTCTATGATAGAGGAGACTACAAACGAGATTCGTATTTAATAGAGCCAAACACCTTGTGGATAAATCGGCCACTGGTTAATTTCATAAGGAGAAAATAAAGCCCAAGTCATTCTTTGATAAGAGACTCCAACGCCTAATAGTGAATCGACATTGTGTGGAAAAAGTGAGCCGCCGACTCGCTCGTTCTCTTTGCACAATGGGCATAGACCGCAATTGGGTTATCCTAGTATTATTTTTTAGCATATCTGTTGTTCATATTCTATTTTGTAGCACTAGCCGCCACGTGAAGAACTTGGTATTTGGAGATGCCAAAATTTCCAAAACCTTTTGTTCATGTTGGTGGATTTGGCTCAAAGGAATTGGGTCTTGTAGGAATATTTAGGAGAAGTCGAGATGACGATGAGGTGAATAAGACGACGGTCCAATCTCGGAATCTAGTAACAAAGCCTCTATGATAGAGAAGACTACAAACGTATTCGTATTTAATAGAGTCAAACACCTTGTGGATAAATCGGGCCACTGGTTAATTTCATAAGAAGAAAATAAAGTCCAAGTCATTCTTTGATAAGAGACTCCAACGCCTAATGGTGAATCGGCATTGTGTGGAAAAAGTGAGCCGCCGACTCGCTCGTTCTCTTTGCACAATGGGCATAGACCGCAATTGGGTTATCCTAGTATTATTTTTTAGCATATCTGTTGTTCATATTCTATTTTGCAGCACTAGCCGCCACGTGAAGAACTTGGTATTTGGAGATGCCAAAATTTCCAAAACATTTTGTTCATGTTGGTGGATATGGCTCAAAGGAATTGGGTCTTGTAGGAATATTTAGGAGAAGTCGAGATGACGATGAGGTGAATAAGACGACGGTCCAATCTCGGAATCTAGTAACAAAGCCTCTATGATAGAGGAGACTACAAACGTATTCGTATTTAATAGAGTCAAACACCTTGCGGATAAATCGGCCACTGGTTAATTTCATAAGGAGAAAATAAAGCCCAAGTCATTCTTTGATAAGAGACTCCAACGTCTAATGGTGAATCGGCATTGTGTGGAAAAAGTGAGCCGCCGACTCGCTCGTTCTCTTTGCACAATGGGCATAGACCGTAATTGGGTTATCCTAGTATTATTTTTTAGCATATCTGTTGTTCATATTCTATTTTGCAGCACTAGCCGCCACGTGAAGAACTTGGTATTTGGAGGTGCCAAAATTTCCAAAACCTTTTGTTCATGTTGGTGGATATGGCTCAAAGGAATTGGGTCTTGTAGGAATATTTAGGAGAAGTCGAGATGACGATGAGGTGAATAAGACGACGGTCCAATCTCGGAATCTAGTAACAAATCCTCTATGATAGAGGAGACTACAAACGAGATTCGTATTTAATAGAGTCAAACACCTTGTGGATAAATCGGCCACTGGTTAATTTCATAAGGAGAAAATAAAGCCCAAGTCATTCTTTGATAAGAGACTCCAACGCCTAATAGTGAATCGACATTGTGTGGAAAAAGTGAGCCGCCGACTCGCTCGTTCTCTTTGCACAATGGGCATAGACCGCAATTGGGTTATCCTAGTATTATTTTTTAGCATATCTGTTGTTCATATTCTATTTTGCAGCACTAGCCGCCACGTGAAGAACTTGGTATTTGGAGATGCCAAAATTTCCAAAACCTTTTGTTCATGTTGGTGGATTTGGCTCAAAGGAATTGGGTCTTGTAGGAATATTTAGGAGAAGTCGAGATGACGATGAGGTGAATAAGACGACGGTCCAATCTCGGAATCTAGTAACAAAGCCTCTATGATAGAGAAGACTACAAACGTATTCGTATTTAATAGAGTCAAACACCTTGTGGATAAATCGGGCCACTGGTTAATTTCATAAGGAGAAAATAAAGCCTAAGTCATTCTTTGATAAGAGACTCCAACGCCTAATGGTGAATCGGCATTGTGTGGAAAAAGTGAGCCGCCGACTCGCTCGTTCTCTTTGCACAATGGGCATAGACCGCAATTGGGTTATCCTAGTATTATTTTTTTAGCATATCTGTTGTTCATATTCTATTTTGCAGCACTAGCCGCCACGTGAAGAACTTGGTATTTGGAGATGCCAAAATTTCCAAAACCTTTTGTTCATGTTGGTGGATATGGCTCAAAGGAATTGGGTCTTGTAGGAATATTTAGGAGAAGTCGAGATGACGATGAGGTGAATAAGACGACGGTCCAATCTCGGAATCTAGTAACAAAGCCTCTATGATAGAGGAGACTACAAACGTATTCGTATTTAATAGAGTCAAACACCTTGCGGATAAATCGGCCACTGGTTAATTTCATAAGGAGAAAATAAAGCCCAAGTCATTCTTTGATAAGAGACTCCAACGCCTAATGGTGAATCGGCATTGTGTGGAAAAAGTGAGCCGCCAACTCGCTCGTTCTCTTTGCACAATGGGCATAGACCGTAATTGGGTTATCCTAGTATTATTTTTTAGCATATCTGTTGTTCATATTCTATTTTGCAGCACTAGCCGCCACGTGAAGAACTTGGTATTTGGAGGTGCCAAAATTTCCAAAACCTTTTGTTCATGTTGGTGGATATGGCTCAAAGGAATTGGGTCTTGTAGGAATATTTAGGAGAAGTCGAGATGACGATGAGGTGAATAAGACGACGGTCCAATCTCGGAATCTAGTAACAAATCCTCTATGATAGAGGAGACTACAAACGAGATTCGTATTTAATAGAGTCAAACACCTTGTGGATAAATCGGCCACTGGTTAATTTCATAAGGAGAAAATAAAGCCCAAGTCATTCTTTGATAAGAGACTCCAACGCCTAATAGTGAATCGACATTGTGTGGAAAAAGTGAGCCGCCGACTCGCTCGTTCTCTTTGCACAATGGGCATAGACCGCAATTGGGTTATCCTAGTATTATTTTTTAGCATATCTGTTGTTCATATTCTATTTTGCAGCACTAGCCGCCACGTGAAGAACTTGGTATTTGGAGATGCCAAAATTTCCAAAACCTTTTGTTCATGTTGGTGGATTTGGCTCAAAGGAATTGGGTCTTGTAGGAATATTTAGGAGAAGTCGAGATGACGATGAGGTGAATAAGACGACGGTCCAATCTCGGAATCTAGTAACAAAGCCTCTATGATAGAGAAGACTACAAACGTATTCGTATTTAATAGAGTCAAACACCTTGTGGATAAATCGGGCCACTGGTTAATTTCATAAGGAGAAAATAAAGCCCAAGTCATTCTTTGATAAGAGACTCCAACGCCTAATGGTGAATCGGCATTGTGTGGAAAAAGTGAGCCGCCGACTCGCTCGTTCTCTTTGCACAATGGGCATAGACCGCAATTGGGTTATCCTAGTATTATTTTTTAGCATATCTGTTGTTCATATTCTATTTTGCAGCACTAGCCGCCACGTGAAGAACTTGGTATTTGGAGATGCCAAAATTTCCAAAACCTTTTGTTCATGTTGGTGGATATGGCTCAAAGGAATTGGGTCTTGTAGGAATATTTAGGAGAAGTCGAGATGACGATGAGGTGAATAAGACGACGGTCCAATCTCGGAATCTAGTAACAAAGCCTTTATGATAGAGGAGACTACAAACGTTTTCGTATTTAATAGAGTCAAACACCTTGTGGATAAATCGGCCACTGGTTAATTTCATAAGGAGAAAATAAAGCCCAAGTTATTCTTTGATAAGAGACTCCAACGCCTAATGGTGAATCGGCATTGTGTGGAAAAAGTGAGCCGCCGACTCGCTCGTTCTCTTTGCACAATGGGTATAGACCGTAATTGGGTTATCCTAGTATTATTTTTTAGCATATCTGTTGTTCATATTCTATTTTGCAGCACTAGCCGCCACGTGAAGAACTTGGTATTTGGAGATGCCAAAATTTCCAAAACCTTTTGTTCATGTTGGTGGATATGGCTCAAAGGAATTGGGTCTTGTAGGAATATTTAGGAGAAGTCGAGATGACGATGAGGTGAATAATACGACGGTCCAATCTCGGAATCTAGTAACAAAGCCTCTATGATAGAGGAGACTACAAACGTATTCGTATTTAATAGAGTCAAACACCTTGCGGATATCAAGCTTGAACAAAATGCATGGTTTCTTGTTCTCGTGTAATCTTGTTCCCAAATTCTTTACATATAGTATCGTGGATGCTTCTATCTTCAATGAAAGCACTTCGAGTAGTGTTGGAAACGATCTTATCCATAAAAGGCCCAAACCCGAGTGCAAGCGTCTTGGCCACTATCTTGGCAATGTAGTAGATTATGCTAATTTATGTATTAACATAAGTCAAATATTATCACACTCATTGTAGATGTAAGAACATATCAAGATTGGCTCTGCCAAAATACGTAATAGTCCATTCATTCTGAAATAAGTGACTTGTACTTGTCCAGATTTGCATGTAGCTAGACATATTAAATATTTAAAAACGTGTGAATCTAAACAAACAAAGTCACTTAGGGGCTGTTTGTTTTGCAATGAATTGAACTGGATTGACATGGATTGAAAGAGATTAAATTCCATCTAAATCAAAATCCAAGCAAATTCCATTCATTCCACTCTAATCTAACTGTGTGGTAGATTAACCGAACAGGCCCTTATGGGATAAATATTATATGTTCAGAACACGCGGCCGGAGTGTGTGTATTTGCCATGCACCGCCGCGACGTTTCCACCGGCCGGCCGTGTGACGGTGCGAGCAAGCACATGATTGCTCCGAAACGCCTCAGTACGTACCCATCGGGTGTCGACGCCGCTTTCATTCCCAACAAGATAATGAATTTACCGACAGAGACGGGCCATCGATTTCGTGGCGCGCTGCATTGAGTGAGCATCCAGGATCCTGTGCCCATACCCATACTTGGGAAAACCACTGTGCTAGGTAGTAGCTTCTTGTACTGTACTACTGAATTCCGTGGGCTGATGGATACTGGCCCGTATGTAAGCCTGTAAATGGACGCGTCCACGGCTGCCCGTGGGCATGCCGTTTGTTCCCATTAGATTAATGAGGACCTCGGTACTAACTAGTGAGCACTTGCCTGTAAGCTGAACAGATGTTGTAGTTGATTTTTGGTAAAGTTTAATCGGATGGTGGCATCCGCCGGCACGAAGCGGCTATTTTAGTAGACAAAATAATAGTCTTAGTTAATTAAACGGGAATAAACGGCAAGTCTAAAAGTAACCATATGCGTACCCACTTACAGGCCTACCCGTATGTGCGTAGTACCTATCTCGACTGAGCTCAACTCTTGCGGAGACGTGCACCCATGCCCCCTCATTCATAAATAAATAAATCGGCCACTGGTTAATTTCATAAGGAGATATAGAATTCGATTCATCCTCCTTTTTGTTTTGCTCTGTTGTCACGTCATGAATATTTGGGCTGTGGCCAGCGGTACTGGGATAAAAAGAAGAGGCGTTACGGTGCTCCAAGCTAGTGGCGATCCAGCCGGCACACGCATGAATTTTTCACGACTTTTTTTTATGGTACCAAACCGCCTACTAGTAGCTACTCTAGGTCAGACAAACCTTGGAGGAGTTTCCCCGGATTTACCGGTGGAAAAAATCTGTGGGTACGGAACACCCTACCCCAATCTATCCAGGACACCGCGAGAGCCGCAAGGCGGTGGGCTCTGTGAGTCGGTGCCGCAGTATAAACAGGAGGCAACATGTAGGCACGGGGTCGTACGTTGCACCCACCGGACGGAACATAGCAGCAGCAGCCAAAGCGGCCCACGCCACGCAGACGCCGCAGCTGCAGCCGGGAGAACAAAACCGGTGGCGGGCAGTGCCACACCACCGGACACCCGACCACAGTTTTCATATTCCCCAGCCGCTATTTATAGCACGCAAACCCTCTAGTCTCCACCATCCATCATCCTACTCATCATCTATTCTCCCGTGCTGCGTGTGTCGCTGCTCCAGTCCAGTTAACTTCACTTCCGTTCCCACTTCCCAGGATGGACACGTCGGCGTCTCCTGGCCCCAGCCCAGCCTCGGCCGCGCCGGAGCCGCGGCGGCAATGGGGCGACGGCGAGTGCCCCGGGTACTGGCCCATGGCGTGCGAGCTGGCGTGCAGGGTCCTCTGCGCCGCGGTGACCTGCGCCTTCGCCGCCGTGGGGTCGGTGGTGGGGGCCGTGGCAGGGTCGGTGATCGGGCTGGCCACGGAGAGCGGCGTCGTGCGCGGCGCCGGCATCGGCGCCATCTCCGGCGCCGTCTTCTCCATTGAGGTCGCCGAGTCGTCGCGGGACCTCTGGCACACCACCGACTCCGCCCTCTGGAGCGTCCTCTACATGGTACGTACTGCTCGCATTTCAGATTGCTGCATTGACACCCGATGATCTTCTCCACTTGCTCCTGCGCTCGCTAGCTTCTCGCATCAAGAAAACTTGATCAATCGTCTCCGACCAGAGGCGAATTTGAGAAA
Source organism: Avena atlantica (assembly GCA_910589765.1). NCBI lineage: Eukaryota > Viridiplantae > Streptophyta > Magnoliopsida > Poales > Poaceae > Avena > Avena atlantica. The sequence goes on from OU342733.1 coordinate 361,865,622, forward strand.
AAAAAATACAGAGCATTCTGTTGCCCTGGTTCTGTAAATTGAGCTCGATGTTGATAGCAATTAGGTGTGCCCCGTTGTTTCCATGGGGTGCAGGAGTTGGTGCTGTTTCTTTTTCCGGTCCGCTTTACAAAAGTTTCATATCGAATTCAGAATGCATTTCGCACTCTGCTATTCTGAATATATCTCTAACTCGTGCTGTGTGTATATCCAGGTGGACATCCTGTTGAGCCTCCTGAGCGGGAGGCTGGTCCGAGAGAAGGTGGGCCCGGCAGTGCAGAACGCCGTGCAGAGTCAGGTAGCGCCTCAGCCTCCAAAAATCATGGCGCGCCATGCTTCATTAAATCGCAGTATTTAAGAAGCCTCTATATGTGATCAACTACTCCAATTAATCAACCTGTCTCGGTAGTACTACTCACACACACATCACTGATCAAGTCCGATAGCTCGAAGAAGATAGTATATTCGTGTCAGTTCGCTCGTGCATTGCCCCGGACGCTCGCTACTGTCGCATTCAGATTCCTAAATTTTCTTCATACTAGAAAATAGAAATATTTAAGAGTGTTGGTTATAAAGGCGCTATCCTTCTAGTGCCAATCGTCTAGGTCACTCACTAAGTTACACTAGATTAGTGAGGTGAGGTCACTGGTCACCGGTCATGTATGGATGACATGCACGATCAACCCACCCTGGTTTTTACACTCGTTTTCTATTCTAAGTGGATGACAGCAAGCTGATATGTGTAACTTGATCTTAACATCATCCCAAAATGATTAAGAAGTCGAGTAGTTATACTGCTGTATCACATTTCGCTGTCAGTCCGACAGTAGTTTACTAAAGACACCACAGCTGATAACTTTTCGTTCCCCGTGGGTGCACGCAGATAAGCGCCATCAGCAGCTCGCCGTCCGCAGAGCCCAGCGACCTGTTCGAGACCGGCGGCGCCGCGAGGGGGCTGCCGGTGCACGCGCTCCGACGGCTTCCGGGGATCAAGATCGCCGCGGACACGGCCGTCGACGCGGCAGGGGAGGCGCTCTGCTGCTCGGTGTGCCTGCAGGACATGCAGGTGGGCGAGTCCGCGAGGCGGCTGCCCGGCTGCGCCCACGTCTTCCACGCGCCCTGCATCGACCGATGGCTCGTCAGGCACGCCTCCTGTCCGCTCTGCCGGCGAGACATCTGAAGTCAGAGCCCCGGCCGGCCGCCGTCGTTCGCCTGCTTTGTAATTAATTAAAAATCGTCGTCGGTTGCCACTGCGCCGGCGGCGGCACCTGGTGCCCGTAAGGGAACCGGGGAGAGAAGGAAAACCACGTGTGTAGCGATGCGTGATGTGGGGAGGGTAAATCAATGGGAATGGACAAATTGGAACTTGTGGATACTGCTAAGGAAGAAGAATTGTTCGCTTGCTGATTATGATTTAGCTGTCGTTTTTTTAAACATCATATATTAAGCATGCAAAGCCGTCTCATTAAAACCTTCCGATCCCCTTAGTTATCCTGGTAAGTAAAAAGAGTGCGTCTGAAACTTGCAGCTTCTCAAACAATAGTTACATCGTTTATGAGTTTACTAAGAATAAAACTAGGAGGATTATCGTCCCAGTTACAAGAGATATTATAAAAAAAATATTGTCTAGCTAATTCATGAGCCACCTCATTTGCCTCCCTCAAAATATGTTTGAATGTAACACTTCCAATCGTAGATGCCAAGTCCACACAGTCCGCATAGATCGCCGAGGATTCTTCCCACCACATTTGTTCACCCGAGCAAGCTTCAATTACTTCAGTTGAATCCGATTCCATGATGACATTACTACACCCCAGCCTGATTGCCATTGATAAGCCCTCTCTCATAGCAAGAGCCTCCGCTGCTACAAGTGGCGAAATATTAGGCAAATACAATACAGAAGCAGATAAAAATCTTCCTTTAAAATCACGAGCCACTACCCCAACCGATCCTGCATGCCCATCATAGTGGAATGAACCATCCACATTAATCTTCACTTGCCTAGGATCTGGCCTGGTCTAGCGTTGCTTGACAATATTAGTAACCGTAGAAACCTGGCAGGCATTAGAAGTAATAGAGAGGACAGGCATCATGCACCGCTTCATCGGAGGTACAACCTCATCATGAGTGACCTGCCACCGCATCCACCATAGATACCAGCAAGCAACAGCTATAGTTTCCTTCAGCCCAATATTACGCATACCTGGGAAGGTGTTGTCGTCACGCCTAATCAGGCCTTCCAGAACAGCAGACCCAGATCGGTCAGTATGAATGGCATCATCAATGATCGCTGATATACCCAAAGAATTCCACATCGCCCCTGCAGTAGGGCACTGAAATAACAAGTGGCTCACATCTTCAGCATGTATATGGCATATTGGGTACTCACCGCTTAAACCCACGTGCCGATTCACCAAAATAGATTTCAGTGGTATGATTCCATGTAGAGCTCGCCATATAAAGATTTTAATCTTGCTGGGCACCTTTAATTTACATAGTATTTTCCACACCTGGTTAGTAGCAGAGGATCCGGGCAAAGCAAGAACAGCTTCCCGTTGTCCAAACAAGTGTTGTCATTGCAGGTAATATCCAGACGTAACCGTATACCTGCCATGTTTTGTATACTGCCATGCAATGAAGTCCTCAAAACCATTATTATTTAAGGGAATGCAAAGGATACGATTCACATCAACAAGGCTGAACAAATCCCGAATCAATACCTCATCCCACTGTCCTATAATGGGGTCAATCAGCTCAGACACTTTAGAGAACACCACACCACCTCTTGGTGATATAATTTTGCGGTCTGGACTAGTAGGTATCCAGGGGTCATCGTAAATTTTGATACTCTCTCCATTGCCAACTCTTCAAATATATCCTCTCTTAAACGTTGTCAGCCCAGCCAGAAGACTTTGCCAAGTAAAAGAAGATCCACTTTTGGGGCCTGCCTTTAAGATATTCCCATGAGGGTAGTACTTAGCCTTCAGAACCGTGGAGCATAGAGAATCTGGAGTATTAATCAGTCTCCATATTTGTTTAGCAAGCATAGCTAAGTTTAATGAATGAAAGTCTTTAAAGCTCATCCCACCTTCATTCTTAGGGTAGCACAGCTTCCACCAAGCCAGCCAGTGCATTTTATTACTATTCTCATCATCACTCCACCAAAAACTCGATATAGCATCCATCATCCTCTTACAAACACCTTTTGGAATTAGGAAGATAGACATAGCATAAATAGGAATTGCTTGAGCAACAGCCTTTAAAAGAATCTCTTTACCTCCAATATATAAGAACTTTTCCTTCCACCCGTTTATCTGCTGAATGATCCTCTCAATAAAGTGGACAAAGCAATCACTTCTATCAGCCCCTACCAGTGCAGGGAGACCAAGGTATTTTTCTGAAAGAGCTTCTATATCGATATGCAATGTCTCACAAATTTCTGCTCTCAAAAAAACATGGGTGTTCGGAGAGAAGAATATGCTTGACTTTGCTAGACTCACCAATTGCCCCGAATTTGCACAATAAGTATCTACAGCTCGTTGTAAGGAAGTTGCATTATTCATATCTGCCTTCATGAAAATAAGGGAATCATCAGCAAAAAGTAAATGTGAGACTAACGGTGCATTTTTGCACACCCTTACCCCATCGATGCCACCAACTTCTTCTTCATACAACAATAAACTAGATAAACCTTCTACACACAATAGGAACAAATAAGGAGAGAGAGGGTCCCCCTGATAAAGACCCCTAGTAGGACTGAACATCTCAGTTTCTTCAGAATTAAACCTCACATGATATCTAACAGACTTCACACAAGCCATCATAAGAGAAATCCATCTCTCATGAAATCCCAATCTGCGCATCATATTCTCCAAAAAGATCCACTCCACATGATCATAAGCCTTGTGCATATCCAGCTTCACTGCACAAGCCCCATTAACGCCAGATCTCTTCTTCTTTATAGCATGCACTGACTCATAGGCTACCAACACATTGTCGGTAATCAGTCGTCCAGGAACAAAAGCACTTTGCATAGGGGAAATAACTTCAGGTAAAACACCTTTCAATCGGAGCGCCAACATTTTAGAAATGATCTTGTAAATAACATTGCACAAGCTAATTGGGCGGAATTGGGTGACATGCTCAGGATTTTCAACCTTTGGAATAAGAAGAACAGTGGTATCATTCCACCCCTCCGGTATCACTCCTGTATTCAAAGCTTGCAAAATCTCCTGAGTAATATCCGCCCCACAAAGGTCCCAGAATTTCTTATAGAAAACAGCATGTAGGCCATCGGGCCCCAGGGCCTTAAAATCTCCAATGCTAAAAGCAGCCTTTTTGACTTCCTCTGGAGTGAAAGGGCCAAGCAACTTATCGTTCATACTACTCGAAACCTTCGGCTGAATCTTGTCCAGGAATTCCGGAGCCACTTCCTGCACCTCAAATGTAAAAAAATTTGAGAAATATTGATAAATGAGAGGTTTAAGCATTTCAGTACCTTCCACCCACTCATTGTTCTCATCCCGAAGTTTTTTAATCATGTTTTTCTTTCTCTGAGATGATGCAAAATGATCGAAAAAAAGCAGTATTCCTATCTCCTTGCCTTAACCAATTAGCACGAGCACGATGTAGCCAATGGATCTCCTCCTGATGCAAGATCATTTCGACCAGCTCAGCCATCTCCTTTGCTTTTGCATCATTTTCATCATTCATAGGACAATTCATGGCTTTCTCTAGCTCACGTTGGGCCTTCCTAATCCGCTTTTTAGGGTGCTTCAGAAACCTACTATCCCAATCATGTAGGGTACCATGCAAGTGACTAAGCTTGGCCAAAACCCCACCATCATTCACTTCATAGTTTGCCTTTTCCCAAGCGTTCTGGACAACTTCACATAATTTCTCATCTTGCAACCATTTGGCCTCAAACCTTTTTTGTTTATTCTGATTCAAGACAGACACCACTGTTTCGGTATCCAAGATAATCGGCCTATGGTCCGATCTTGCAAATTCCATGTGTTGGAGAATCACATTAGGGTGCATCGCTCTCCAACTTTGATTTACCACCACACGATCCAACCGTTCTCTGATCTGCCCTCTCTTCCAAGTGAAAGGATCGCCGGTATATCCAAGGTCGGTTAGACTACAGTCTGAAAGTGCATCCCGAAAATCCTGCATATACACCTGAGGCCTAGCATTCCCACCTTCCTTTTCATGAGACCAAAGAATCTCATTAAGTCACCTATAATCGCCCACGGCAGATCATATTGGCCACTGAGCTCTCGTAATTTATCCCAGGTTTTGTACTTATCCTCCCATCGTGGTTCGCCATAGATACATGTCAATCTCCAAATCTTGTCTGGGGCTTTCCACAATCCGAACATCAATATATTTTGGTGCTGAAAAATTTGCTGGACGTTAACCTCTTTTTTCCAAAATAAGATCACTCCACCACTGCGTCCATTACTGGGATTTACAATTTTGAAATCCAATTTTAACCTCCTTCTAAGACAGTCTGTCGGATAGCTATCTAAGTGTGTCTCCGACAAAAACAACACATCGGGGTTGTAACGCCTCTAGACATCCAGAAGCGATCGAACTGTCGGGTCATTCCCCAACCCCCGGCAGTTCAGGCCTAATGTCCTCATTGATCCCGGCGGTACCCCTCGAGGGAGCCCGCCGATCTTGTGTTTTCAGTAGTAATAGCATCACCTCCAGTGCGAGGTATTTTTTGGTCTCGAATTTGAATTGGGCTTGGTGGCGCTGCAGGTTCAAGTGCACGAGCTATCTCACTGGCCTTTCCCGAGCCTGTAGTAATCATCTGAACATCATCATTTGCAATCGTCTGAACAATTTCCTTGTTTTTATTCAGCTCCGTCTCATCAACAGACATATTATCTTTGTCATCCCCATCAGATTGTTTCTTATGTTCAGTACCGCCACGCTCATTGAAGCCACGACCAGAGGAGAAGCCCCCTCTCCCATAACCTCGTCCTCTTCCTCTACCACGAGCAGGTCTACCTCCTACACGCATGGCCCAACTTGCACGGAGGTCTTTAAAAACCAGATCGTCAGGTGAGTGCATACCATCTCCATGGTCTTTAAATTCATGTCCCAAGTGTCCGCAGACCTGGGACCAATTGGAGATATTTTCATACTTGACCAGAAATAATTCTCTTCTTCCAGCTCGAATCATGGAAACAACAGCTTTCAAGGGTTTTCTCAAATCCAATCTAACTCTTGCATGATAGAAGTTGCCTTCAAAATTGTTTGAAGCTTTTTCAGAAGCAACCCATTCCCCCACTTTGGAGGCCAGAGATTTGAGCATCGGCGCGTACCCCAGAGGCAAATCTTGAATTTGAATCCATACATCAAATAGAAACAGCTCGATCGATGTTGGCTTTGTGAAGCCATCGTAAGGGGCAATCAGAACGGGATTGCCACGGAATTGCCATGGACCTCATTGCATAACCCTCTCCAATCTCCAAGACATGAGAATCGGAAGTATGAAGATTGCCTTCTAAAATTTTAGTTTTCGCCTCTTGTGCAAGATCCCAAGCAGATCACATGTTTTTGTAGAACCAAAAGCTTGAGTAATCACCCTCCGTTAACACCTTGGCTATGGCCAACCACCTAGTCGCAGCGGCCGGCGGCGGCCCCTCTTCCTCAAAAACCACATCGTCCAGGTCTTCCTCCCGGATACCAAACCTTTTCATCATCCCAGCAATCTCGTCGCTCGAAGAACCAGAAGATCCCTCAGCCATGGCGGCGAATAGATCTCACCGCAAAAACGCTTGCCCAAAACCCTAGGCGTACGAACCCGAGGGTCAAGGCTGAGAGGTGACACCAGGGTCGCCCTAGGATCAGCCCTAACACAACAGGTGCGGACGGGGATAGACGATCGGAAAGCAGGACCTCAACGCCGGCAGAGCGCCACGAGAGAAAAAAACCCTAGCGAGAGGGAACTTTTTACTTCGCTGACTCCATACATTTAGCTGTCGTTCTGATGTGGCTTCCCTAGTGTGAGTTCTGAAGATCTTGCACGATTTGATTATTATTATTTTTGGACAGAACCGACGCATGCGTACACGAACTGGCACGACGATACACGAGCAGTTTCTCTTGAGTTCTATTTTTTACAACTAAATGGCCCCTTTTCAAACGTATTGCAACTTCTCGGCCCTGATAAAACTTAGGGTTTGTTTGATTCAAAAGATTTGTAAGACATAGAAATAGAAAAAATGCAGTAATAAAATGGCATAATACTTAGAATACTATAGATATAAAAATACAGGAATCGGTAAAATAAGCTGCTTGATTACACCGCATAAAAAACGCAAAAAAAATTATAGGATTTAGATACATGTCATATTTGTTATATACACAAAGGAATTTTTTCAAGAGGTTTCACCTCTTGTTAAAAATCCTATAAAATTATAGCATAGAAAAGCTATACGTAGAAATTTTAAAGGATTTATTCTTTAAAACAAACACACCCTATTGAATTTTTCTTTATAAATAAACTATAAAATTCCTTTAAAAATCCTTCGAATCAATCATGTCCTTATAGCCAAATCTGGCTCCTCGGTATCGCGCCACCGACTCCGGCGTCACTATCCTTAGCAACGCAATATACAGAGACGACGCCGTGCTACATACCATAGTAACAAACCGGCGTTAACAATGGTTAACTGCATCTCTGAATACAAGGTTCTATAAAACGTCCGTCTCTACTAAACGTATTGTGCCGCTAGTTGAGATGGTCAACGTCCTTTGCGTGAAGGCTTGGGTTTTGCTGTTTTTTAGTTTTATCACGTTGGTATTTACGTGGCTTGTACTATAACATTTATGATATAAATAAGACACGTATTACCATGCAAAAAAAACGTGCTCCCGTGTGTAGTGTAGGTCGTGGGTTTGAGTCGGCGTTCCTCTATTCTTTGTGATTCTTATTCTTTAGGCTAAATAAACAAAATAATAGTATAACTAAGAATAGAATTGGGTGTGTGTGTGCGTTCATAGAGGTGGGTGCATGTACGTGTTGTAAGCGTCTTCGATTGTACTGTATTTTTTAAAAAAATAAAAAAAATTAGATCAACTCCAAGAGCTTATCTATATATGGGTAAGTAAAAAAAGTTTGGATAAAAGAAGAAAGAGGCTATAGGAAAGACAAATGTTGTTTGCTTCAACAGCTTACCTAATTTTTTTTTAAGAAAAACACAATCGGTTCTCAAAAATCAATAAATCACAACATAGTACATATTTTTTGCACCAAACACCTTGGATAGAAAAAATTAAAAGCAAGCAGGTCCTTTCCAATTGGCGAGCACCCTCTCCGGCGTGGCGACGACCATCGACGTGAGAAGGCCAGGGGCAAGGCCTCCACGCACAGCCAGGCGACGCGGCCTTCCAAGCGCGGCCTCCACGCATGGCCAGGGGGAGCAGCCTCCACATGCGGTAGCTAGGCTCGCCTCCCTCGTCCGTGGGTGAAGGGATGGCTCGAGGAAGAGGTGGAAGGAGGCGGACAGGACCCGGTGGCGAAGAAATTTTGGAATGCGCCAACGACGGCCTCCACCCGCTCTAGCTTGATTGGGGATGAGTGGTGAGGCACTGCCATGGCAGGAAGAAGGACAACCGAGGTAGTAGAGGAGTGGTCCGGTCCTGGGGCGTCGCGCCCGGAGGGTCTCTTCCCCTATTTTTCTAGCTTTGTGGAAATCCAGTTTTACTTATGAAAAATGATTGGGCTCCCCAGCGGGATCGCAAACTTCTATCCTCCGAGTCGCACCGCTCGGCTGCGTCGCGGACGTACAGGGAGTGGTGGGCCCAACCTTATCTCTTTTCCGTCTCCTGCCTTCCTCCTACCAAACATCTCCGTCTCGTCGCCTACCCACGACGATGTCGCTGCGTTGCCTCGTTGCTCTGCTTCGCTGCCCTTCCGCCTTGCAACGTCGCCGCCTCTTTGGGCCGTAGTAATGCCGTTGTGCATCTCGCCTTATGTCGCCGTGTGCCTCGCCCTCGCCATGGGGGCTCGACCTTGCGCCCTGTGAGCTTCGCAACAGAGCCGTAGATAGGGGGAGGATTGGTCGGAGTGGCTGCCTCAGCAAGATGGTCCTCCCAGCAACGTGTCGGCAAGGGATTCACTGCGAGCTTCTCGCCGGCGAGCCCATCGTCCCTTGCCGAGGAAGCTCCTCCCCTCCATGGTACCTGCAAGTTTCTCACCGGCAAGCTCTCCTCCCCGATTATCCCCTCACCGTTGAGGTACGTATTTTCACCCTCCTCCGCCCACCCTTTTACAGGGTTGTAGATTTTTATTCATATTTGTTTTGCTACTTTCATTTTTTTTAGCTACATACTCATATTAGTATTGCTACTTTTGTTATTCTCTCAGTGGTACACTGGAAAAAATGTTTTAACAATGCTATAACGACACAATGTTTTTGCTACAACCGTTTTATGGTCTTGCTACAATAGCGCAAAGTTTTGCTACAACATCTCTGTCGAGGTCGTGGCGAAAGTCAGGACGATGTGCGTGCTATATTAGTACAACTTTTTTTCGACAATATTTTTATATGTTTGCTACAATAACATCCAGTTTTTGCTATATTGTCTCCGACGAGGTCTTCGGCGATATCTCCGTGTTTGCTACATTATCATAACTTTTTTCTACTTTTTTTGCGGGTTTGCTATAATAGCACAATTTTTTTGCTATGTAGTATCCGGCGAGGTTTTTTGACGAAAGTCTCTGGCGATGTCATCGGGAAATCAGGTTTGCTGCATTAGCAAAAAAAATTGCTACATACCTCTGGGAAAACTCCGGCGATGTCTCCAGCAAGATCTATCTTTTTAAATTTTTTATCTCATGAACAAACTATTTCTTTTGATACATATAGCAAAAACAAATTATTTTATAGAAAAACAAAATTTATATCTATTTCAGGAAACACGTAGTGACCAAAGGACCCAGGGGATCTGGGAGTTATCTCCCGAAGGACACGTAGTGCTCCCCTTTACTTTTTCTCCTTTTTAGCCCAACGCTAAAACATAGTTTTAGTTTATTAGGCGGTTACATTAGTTTAGGGACAACTAGTTCTGGTAAAAACCCATATTCAAACATGGCCTTCATCTTTGGAATAAACACCGATTACATGCATGATACTCGGACAAGAACAACGGTGCGGGTAACTAGCTATTTCCCATTTCCAGATGTAGGTATAGGTAGGTTGTTAATTTAACCAATAAATATAACTTATATATTATAAAGTTATATCATTAGAAAATATAATCTCTAAAGTTTTTAATGGTATAATGTTTATGCTATACTATTTTCTATTTTGTTGTTTAAAATGGCAAACTAGTTATTTGCGCGTGACTTATAATTCCAAACTGAGGGAGTATATGATGGCTACGATGCGGCATATACAAATTACAAGTATCCACGGTCCATATAGATCATGCATTGAACATTGTAAATCAACAGCTAATGACTTCTATTGTGTCATCAGTTTACTTTATCTAGCTAATGACTTCTATTGGCGATCCCATGGTTTAGGCTGATAGGTCGGAAATCCCGAACCTCCTCCGTGCCCGGTTTTTTGTGCAAAAGCATGATCAGGGCGCAATTCAATCTTTAAATCGACGGTTGTCACGTCTAGAGAGCGAGTTGAAGGCGTCCATGACATCCACCTTGATGATGTTCCAGCAGGTCATGAAAACACGGACGAAGAATCCATCCGGTCCAGGGCACTTATCCAACAGCATTGCCCCTGATGGCAGCCAGAACTTCCTCTTTTGTGAACTCATCGTCAATATGCTGGAGGTCCATTGGTTGTAGACCCAGGAAGTCCAGGTCAAGCGAGAACGGTCGATCTCCTGCCACACCCAGCAAGTCCTCAAAGAAACTGTCCACGGCCTTGGCCTTGTCCCCATGATCCGAGATCCGGACATTATCCACTAGGAGCTGGCTGATGAAGTTCTTCCGTCTTCGGTGGCTGGCATGAGTATGAACAAAATGTGTGCATGCGTCTCCCTTCCTGAGCCAAAGGATCCTCGATTTCTACCGGGCCAGCGTCCTTTCAAGCGATGCAAGTCCCAGGAGTTTCTTCTTGAGAAGCCGACGCACAACACGATCCTGAGGCAAAAGTTGCCGACTCTCCATAGTCACGTCGAGACGGAGGATCAGCTCCGTAGCCAAGAGGATCTGCTCCTTGACGTTCCCAATGAACTTGGCGCTCCATCCCGACGGCTTTTTTCCTATGGCTCTTAGCTTCGAATCGAGCCTTTTAAACGGGTTGGGCTCCTATGACTGCATGGCCCATGCCTCCTGGACCACTTCTATGAAACCTTCCACTTTCGGCCAAAAGAACACCTTTCATCTTTGGAATAAACAATGATTACATATCTGATAGGACGACAGGAACAACGGTAGCTAGCTACGTGCGGTCATATACAAATTACATGGCTACGTGCATATGATGGCTACAAATTACAAGCATCCACGGTCCATAGATCATGCATTGAACATTGTAAATCAACAGCTAATGACTTCTATTGTGTCATCATATGCATGATCTATAGAGCCAAAATCACTCCTAGCGGACGCGCTAAATGCGACGCGCAAAAACAGCTTTCACATCGCATATATGCATCAACAAGATCAAACAAATCAAAATAAATAGAACAAAAAAATCTAATTATTATTACAACACAACCAAATGGTACATGAATAAAATACAACAAATATAGTAATTGTTTTTAGAATACAACAAACAACAAATAAAAGAAGACATCAACGTTGTGCCCCAAACCATTTCCATCACTCCTTGATTAAATCTTTTTGAAAATTATCATGGTCTCGTTGTCGCGAATGGCATGATATGGGGCAATGAAACACACCACCGTGTGCTCTCTTCTATGCACTTGCACGAGAATCTCCATCAAGTCATAGTGGTGGTTGTGATCTATATCTTTGCCACGATCATCGTCTATGATCATGTTATACATGATGACACAAGCTGTCATGATGTACCAAATACATTCTTGGTCCCCAAATCTAGCCGGTCCTCTGACAATAGCAAATTGGGCTTGCAAAATTGTAGCATCCCAATTGTCTAACAATTGCAATGCTACTAGCCTAGTCTATATAAATGCTACTTCCTATATATAATTGTTGCATCATAATTATATCATGCTCATGTCATCATGCCACCTTGCATTTGAGCATCATATAAAACCTTTTTTGGTTTGGTTCTTCTCTCATATGCATTGTTAATTGTATTTGCCTCTTGATATTGTATTTTGGTTATTGATTATATTGAATGCCCAAGTTGAGTTGGGGCATATCTTTTATTCAACTCCATCACCTTTCTCTGCCACCATCTTATAATTCCACCATCCAACTAAATATGAGCTTTGCACTTTATTGGGTTTTACCTCTAGCTCATGTGGGTTGGGATGGATCCAATTCTATTTCCACATGCTCTCATCTTAGCATCATGTTGTTTTCACATTATTGATATGTGGAGCCACCTTTGCATGCATTATGAGTAGTGCTCCTTTTTCCTAGCTTTCATATGGATTATCATGGATTTATGCTCATGTTGGGATATTTTTGGGACTATTAAACATCTAGTGGAATATACACACTAGCAAGTCCCAATTATAATCAAATGTGATCATAACCATCTACTCCATCTGGAACTTTCCTTTAAATTCTTTTGCTTGGCTTTATTCCAATTTTGGGGAATGCATAAGAATAATGACATGTTAATATTATTGTTTTCACAATATTTTAATCATGGCAATTATCATTTTTGCATGGGCCATGCAACCTTCTCCAACTTTGGTCCTCCTTTGTTTTTATTTGAATTTTTGAGTGGCTCATCTCTCATCTCTCTCTCTTCCTTCTTTTGGCTTGATCTTGTTTGATCTTGCCTAAACCTTATCACCACATCAACCTCTCTCTAACTCTCACCACCTTTTCCCTAGTCCCTCAATCTCTAATCTTCTCTCTAAACAAAACCTAATCCGAGCTCTAACCTAGCTACTTACCCCCTCTCTCCAAAACCCTAGCATCTACCCGAGCCACTCTCCCTCTCTTCTCTCCATGCCAAAATGCCCCACCAGCCCGAGCCTCCCCCTAGCCAACCCTAGCTCCTAACCGAGCTACACCCGAGCCTCCTCTCTCCCTACCCTCTCTCTTCTCTACCTGCCACCTAGCCCCACCCCGGACCTACCTCTCCTCTTCCTGGCCACCTGCCCTAACCTGGACCAGCCCCAGGCCGAGCCTGCCCGACCACGTGAGGAGGAGGAGGGAAAGGTGGCACCCGAGACCACCTTTTCCATCTACCCCGCGCCCACACGCTCCTCCCCTATCCCTCTGCTATCTGCCACCACCTCCCACGTCTCTGTCCCGCCAGATCTACCCCAGGGCCTTGCCCTCTCCTCTCCTTCCTCTCTACCAACGACCACCCTCCCTCGCCGGCCACCGTCGGCCTCCACCGCATCCCGTCGAACCAGCCGTGCAGCGCGTCCGTGGAGCGTCCTGGGAGTTCAAGGACGCTCCTCTGCTTCACCCTGTACCCGCCGTCGAGGAGGAGAAGGGCTGGAGCCGAAGAACATCGCCGCCACCGACGCCAAACCCTAGCTCCGCCGGCCTCTGCGTCATCGTCGATCCGCTGCTCCCCGAGTCGATCCAAACTCTCCGTTGAACTCACGGTGAGCTAACCCATCTCCTAGACAACCCCCTCTGGCCGATCCACCTCTGTACGCGCTAGTCTTTTTGTCGAGCGCTCTCTGCGCTGGCGCGCTCGCGTTCGCGTCCTCGCCGTAGTGCCGCGGTAGGTTTTCTGGCCGCGCAGCCGTCCCCAGCAACAACGCCAGGCCACCGCAGTGGCTGCCGCCTCCGCGCGCGCACGCCCAGGTCCTGGGTTCGATCCCCCGCCCCGCGCCGCGCACCGATCGGTCGCCAGCGACGCCGAGAAGAGGAATAGTACGGGCGCCCTTTTGCGCTTACCCCCCCAACCTTTTTACTCCTAAACCGCGGTCCACCAGTCCCACCTGTCAGCCACCCCGTCGTTCTTGCAGAAAAGTCCCTCTGTTTCTCTGGCCGTAACCCGCGCTCCAGCTCGGCCCCGCCTGGCAGTCCCTGCGCGCTCGTTCGCTGGCACGTGGGCCTCCCGTTGCCGACCCCATCTGTCACACTCTGTGGCTAGGAAGCCCCGCGGCGAGAAAAGTTTTCGCCGCGTCAGTTCGCCCAGTAAGCATCGGCCCCACTTGTCTATGTCTATGGCTATGTTTGTCTGAGTACGAAAAGGTTTTCTGTTTTCTGTTTAAATTTAAAACTTTTCAAATTTGTTTTAATTCAAATTCAAATCTGTTTTTAATTAACTTTTGAAATATAATTCCAAATAATATATGTTTTGAAATCAGAAAAATGTGAGGAATTCAAATCTTCCATCCAAAATATATTTTGAACACTTAAAAGTTCAAGTTGATTAAAATTACAATAAAATGCCCATTTGCCTTAATTAATTAATAACTTTGTTTTATAACTCCAAATTTGACAAATAATATGTCTAAAATGATTAGCTCGACGAGACCTTTCTGTTTATGCATTCCATGTTCTGTTTTGCAGCATGCATAATATAAATATAAAGTATACAACAACTTATTCGAGAATAAAATGTGACCAAAACTCAATAAAATATTTATTTCTTGTATTTTACACCTCATCCATGCCATGCTACTTTATTGCCATGCAAATTGTGCATCATTCATCATGGCATGATTGTTTGCTTGTCGCATTTTATTCTTATACTTGTGCACTTTATTTATGTTGGCCCTTGTTTGTTTGGTTCTTCTTCGAATAGACGCTGAGCAGGGGATATATCAAGAAACCCAGGAGCACTACCCAGATCCTTCTCTCGCTTCAACTGAGCTGCCAGGCAAGCACTACCACATGCTTGCATACATATAGTACCTATTGCCTCTATCTTATTCTTGCATCATTGAGTCGCGATCGCATTAAACTGAATCCCAAGTACTGCATAGCCTTTACTTTTAAACCCCACCGAAGCTTATTCCTCCATCCCATGAGCCATTACTACAGGAGTTGTTTGAGCCATGCGGGTCGTAGAACAACATGTGTAGGGTATGTGAGTGTCTGATGGATAACGAGGTACCTATACAACTTAACCTGAGTAGTAATGGGATAACTAATGAAAGTGGCACCGGTGAGCAATATCTGCTATTTGGTTTTTCATGCTCACTTGTGTCCCGTAGGACCCCGAGTACTTGATTACTGTTCCTTGAATATTCGCGCTATCCACATCCGGGAGGCTTATGGACCCCCCTGAGCCAGAGCTTGATTCATTCTTATTTCTTGGGGCCACAAAGTAGTTTGGGGCTTTATTACTATCCTGTACTTATGCCATGCTTTACTGCTTTATTTACGATTGTGCGAGGAGCACCTGTACTGTTTAGGATCGTGGCACGTTTTCGCTGTATCGACAAGCCCAGTCACACTTTCGGGTTCCCAGTCGTTTACAGCCGTCCACACAAACCTTGAGTCCGTCTCAGAGCCGGCCAACTTCGTTGCGGGTAGCTTAATGGGGTGGCACCCTGAAATATTTTCTGAATCCTGTGATCGCTTTGTCGTGAATGCCTCGTTGGGTTTTGATTTGGTTTTTCCGAGGTTGATCGAGTGTGTGTTGCTATTTGTGCACCCCTGCAGGGTAAAACTTTCTGAAAGCCGTGTCCGCGGTTATGGACGACTTGGAGCACAGTTTCTCGATCATAGACAAGTATAACTAAAGTACCGCTCTTAATTTGTCTAAGTAACTGACTAGTAAATAGTGCAACACTCATGGAATGGATAATAAAACTGCCAACGGATGGGGGTGTTCGTCCGCTTCCTCGTTGGTAAGCGAGGAGGAGGATGGATCTGTTAATATTACTGTTATAACTGTTGTTATTAATTCACGGACATCCGTCTATCTTTGGTTAGGCGGATGGTTAGCGAGTATCTATAGAATTGTTAGGTATTATCTTTTGCTGCAATTGCGTCACCCAGGTTGTGTCCCCTTTAGAGGCATAAAGACTTGCTGAGTTCCCCTAGGGTCTCACACGATAAATTATTTGATTCAGATGAACAGGTACACTCACGAGATGGATACTGGGTGGAGGAGATGGACGATGTGGGCAACGTTCATTCGGTGTAGAGATTCCGGGAACGGGGATCCGTGAGATCTGTGGGCGGGATGTGTTTATTATGGGGCATCTTATGCCGATTTGCTTCTTATCCGTACTCGGATCTTGTTTGCCGCTTCCGCCTGATACTCTGATGTTTGATGTATGAGGAGATATCCTAAACTATTATATATATCTAGGACATTTGGATCTTGCCGTATGGCGTTGCAATATTTCTATTTCTTTTAGATGGAATGGCTCTGAGGACTGTTGTATGGTGGCTTGCATACATACTCATTTGTGTATGTAGTTGATCCCTTCGCCTGCCGATTACGCCGCCCGTTCTTGTACCGATGTTTGGAAATGGTTAGGACGACCGAAAGGTCTACCTGTGAGTGGCATTTGGGCCCCACCGTACTATTTTAACCATTTCCGCTCATTCAGGCTTGTAGCTAGAAGCGTAATTTACCGAGGTAGTTAAAATTGGTATCAGAGCCATCCCGCCCTTCAGGGTCTCAGCCAAATGGTCGTTGTCAGTCTAGCAAATATTTTCGGTAGCTATGTATACTAGGGAAAAACAAAACGCGAGAGTAGGACCGCTTCCATTTTTCTTCTTAACCACCCCCCTTTTCTGGTAAGGAAGTGTAACGTTTTCTATCCTCTTCTTAAATTCAAACTAGGATTCACGTGTTCTGGGTTTCCATAGTACCATAGAATGTGTGTGTGTGTGTGTGTGTAATTCCTTGTCTATCTGTTGCATCCAACATGTTACCTTTATCTGCCTTTTGGTTATCAACTGTTGGTACATTCCATACCGACAGGCTTTTGCAAACCGACGCGATCTATCTGACTCCTTGTTAACCGGTGCCATCTTCTTAAGGGTGTCCTTCCTTCTAGCAACTCCACATTCTGTGAAACCATCAGTTGCTAATCGCTACCTGATAAGTGTTTTTGCGCATCTATTGGTATTTTAATGCCGAAAAATGCGGAAAATTTTTCTTTGATACATCTGTGCTTCCACACTCCTTTTCAGTTGTGGCATCCCGCAAAAACCACTACTAGAAAATCGCGTGCTAAATGATACTTTGTGCATCATCATGACATCATCATGCATATTATTTGCCAAAAACAATTTCCTAAAGCCTATATTGTTTTCTAATTATCCCCTTCTTTAATTCAAATTGAAATCTCGGTCTTTTCTGAATATTTTGTTTTGTCTAAAACCTATTTATAAAATCCTTTAAAATAACCTATAATATTTTTATAAAAAAAATGTAAATATTTTAGTGGGGGAGGCAGCCACCGGCCAGGCCCAAAAGGCCCAACCGGCAGCCACCTACCACCCCACTACAAACCCTAAATCTAACTACCCTTCTAACCCTAATCCCCCCTCTCCCTACCACCCGCCGCCACCCCCTGCACACAGCGCTGCACCGACCCCCTGGACCCACGCGGCCCCACCATGTGACCCTCCCTGTCCTCACGTCGCTACCCGACCCGGTCAACACTCCGCCCCATCGCCCGCCCCACTCCCCACCCGGACCAACCGGCAGCCTGGCCCCACCCTGACCCGCGCGTCCCCACCCCACCACCAACTCCCGCCCGCTCCCGACAAATCCCACCGGGATTCCCTCCCCACGGGCCCACCCCCACCGACGCGCTCGCCCCTCCCGCACCGTCCTCTCCCGCCTCCCGCTCTCTCCGCCTCCTGCTCGCTGGCCGACAGAAGCCGGCGCCGCCACCCGCTGCCTCCATCGTCGACCCCGCCGTCTACCTCCCCGGCCGCCTCCTCCCGAGCGACCCGCTCTTCCGCGAGCGCCGCTCCCCTCGCCAGCACGTCTCCGACCGCCACCGCCCACCCTTTCCCGCCGCCGCGCGGCCACCCTCCGCGAGCGCCCGCCGCCAGATGCTCCCTCCTCTCCGGCCGTCGCCTCCCCGTTCTCCTCCGCCGCCGTTGACGCCACCTCGCCGCCTCCCTCTCCTTCCTCCGGCGCCGTCCTCCTCCTCCAACCGCCTCCGCCCCGCTCGAGTCCGCGGTTGGCCCCTCCTTGCCAAGCGCCGCCATCGCCGGCCGCTTCCGCCTCTGCTCACCGCCCGCCGCCCAGGAGCCGCCGGCCGCCTCGCCTCCTCCGCCTCGCCGGCCCCGCTCGAGCGCCGTCGCGCGGCCTCGCGAGCACCGCTCCCCCCACGCCCGCGTCCGCCCAGCCCCGACTCCCTCTCCTCCCGCAAGCTCCTCGCCGGCCTTCCTCCACCCCCCTCTGCCGGCGCCCTCCTCGTCGTCCCCCGAACGCGCCGCGGCCTCCACCGACTCCTGCGGTCACGCCCCACCGCGGGTCGGCCCTGTTTGCCCGTCGCCGGCGGCCCTGCTCCGCCCGTCCCGCGCGAGCCCGAGCCCCACCGCCATGAGCTCCTCCTTGCTTGCGACCTGTTCCTGCGTTGATGAGGGATGCCTCCACCAATACCGAGATCGTCCGACGCCAAGACTGACAAGAACCACCGTGATGCCACTCCAAGACCCGACGATGAAACCAAGTCTGCCATCGATGAACAAGACGGAACCCCAAGATCCTCATCGACCATTGGAATGGGCACCCAAGATCTGCCTGGAGACCCAGCCGAAAACCGTCGAACCCTCGGAACCGCCAAGTTCGCCAAGACCCCCGTACCCGAAGGCCGCCGACGCGGAACCCCAAGATCTTCTCCTGGACGCCAAGGCCTCTCCCCGGAATCGCCATGACCGTCGACATGGAACCATCTACCAAGATCCCCGAAGACCACGGACCCAGAGAATCCCAGAACGACAAGTTCTTCTAACCGGATCGAAGGCCGATCCCGAATACCGCTCCCCGAGACCGAACCCTCGGCACGCCAAGATCTTCGTGACGACAAGATTCGCACAGAACGACAAGAACTACATCGCGGACACCGCGCGACAAGATCTACTTCACGGATTCGAAGACCCCGGTACTCGATCCACTCAAGTTCGCCCTCGACGACAAGAACGACATCGACCAGGGCGGATCCGATGCGCCCCGACGCCGAACCAAATCCTTCTTCGCGGATACGCCAAGTCCTGCTTCCCGGTTGCGACGAGACCTTCTTCCCGTCCCGAACCCGATCCCGTCGGACCCTGAACCCTGAGACCGAACCCCGAACCCCGGAACCAAGATCGTCGAACCCTAATGTGTGACCCTTTCTCGAGCCCTATTTTATAAATGTAAAATATCAAATTGTTGCATATTAATAATCATTCTTGTCGCATATTAAATTGTTCATGCATGCATATTGTCATGTGGTTTGGGGGCCTTATGCCGATTCACCTTATAATTAAATATGGGCCCATATGCGGGCAAATCTAGTCTTACATTGGCCTCATTTAAATTTGTGTAGCGAACCGGTCATATGTTTTGCCATGTTAATACCACATTTAATTGCGGGGTAGCTAAATAACATGAACCATCTAATTAATTATCGGGACCCCGGTTCCGTTTAACATGGCTTAATTGCATCGCATCTTGCCATGTCATACACCATACATGCATCATGCCCAATCTTCTGTCGTAGTATTAAATATTGCATCCGGTGTTTATTCTAGTGTTTTGGTTCTTCGCGGATAAGGCCGTTGAGTTGATGTGAGCTTCGCCCCGATCTTCGGTTGAACCTTCGACAATGTTTTTAGGCGAGCATCTCCCCCTTTCTACCTATCTTACTTTTATAGTATTTATTTCCCTCCTGTTGATCTATTGCTATCTGTGTTGCGATGCTCTAGTTTCCGTACCCGTGATATCCCTTGCAGCCATATATTGCCTTGGACACATCCTATTACCTGTTGATTGGTAGATAGTTGGACTTGCGTGTCGTAGTCGCTCGCTCAAGTGCTGTTGCGTGTCGTCAAGTACCACAGTTGTTGGAGTCTTGCCGCATGTTCAATGTTGGAGAATATCATGGTTTTACTTATTGTTCACTTTAATTACTGTTTAACAACTAAAATTGAAGTAGGTAAGCAGAGGCACAGGTGGGCAATAGATGTTATTTGGTTGTTAACCGTCCACTTGTGTCCCGTAGGACCCCGAGTTCTTGACACCTGTTCCGAGATCGAGCGCGCTAACCACAGGTGGGGAGATATGGGCCCCCCATCGATTAGTACCTGATTTCAAAGTACTGTACTGGGGGCCACAAGTAGTTTGGGGCTTTATTACTATTCTGTACCTATGCCATGCTTTACTGCTTTATTTACGATTGTGCGAGGAGCACACTGTACTGTTTAGGATAGGGACACGATTCCGCGGTGTCGACAAGCCCAGTTTTGGGTTCCCAGTCGTTCACAGCCGTCTACCCAAACCCTAAGTCCGTCTCGGAGACCGACCGACTTCGTTGCGGGTTCGACTTAGTGGGGTGGCCCCCCGTGCTTGCTTTGGGTCTGGAAACGCCGTGACTTAGGCCCCGCCGACATACCGATGGGTGTATGTTAACTGATCTGGCAAAAAGGGTCGAAGTGCTTGTGGATACTTTGGTGCACCCCTGCAGGGTTAAATATTTTCGAGAAGTCGTGTCCGCGGTTATGGACGACTTGGAGCACAGTGCTTGATCATAGACAACTATAACTAAAGTTTAGTGTTATAAATTGACTTGTATCCGATATGACTAGTAATCAGCTTCACCACAACGGAATGGCTAAATAAAAGTAGCAACAACTGCTGGGTTTTGGGATATCTCATGCTAATTGTATCTGACTAGTAAGTGTTGCAACTACAACGGAATGGTTAACTAAAACGGCCCACTGCTTATTTTATCATGATGATTATCTATACCTGACTAGTAATTGCTGCAACGACAACGGAATGAGTAAAACTGCCAACTGTGTGAGTTCCTCGGTTGACTTCCTCGTTTGGTCTCGAGGGGGAATACCAGGATGGGTTTGTTTGGTGTTAGTATCAGGTTGGTTCCGGATAGGTATTTCTTACCCCTCTCTGATAGCCGCCTGTTTTATCGAGTCTCTATAGGTTGTTTAGTGCATGCTGCGCTGCCGCTGCAGTCCACCATACCTATGTAGGCGAGGACCGCCGAATTCTAGCCTCGCCGTGTACTGGCCTCAGTACTGACGCTCCTCTTTTTCCTTTGCCCTTTGTCGGCACCCCTTTTGTTTAAGCAGGTTTTGAGATCGGCGTCGTTAGCAGGGTTACCCTTCCGGCTTGGCCTGGGCAGGGTTATGGACGCCATTGGTTATTCTTCAGGGCTCTTAGCCCCATTTGCATCTTGTCCGTAGCTGGACGCTCTATCGTTTTCAAGGTGATTTGGATCTTTGTACTGTATATCTGTATTTTTGACTCATGGAGTCGTGTTGTATCTATATCTGTTCTGTGGGTCCCATCGAGGACTGTTGTGTAATGTTATTACTTCGTTTTCCACCCGCACGAAAGTGCCTGGTGGGCACCTTTGAATCGTTTCTATGCTGGTTTGGCGGGAATCGCTGAAACTTGCATAGGGTCGATTCTGAGGGTGTTACAAAGTGGTATCAGAGCTCAGCAGTTGCGATACCCCACAAGTCCAGCCTGTAGGACAACCTAGCTAACGGCCAAAGTAGAGTGTCAAAACTATTTTTGCAAAATTGGTTGGATAGTTCTGATTAGGTCTGATTTTACTCCTTACCCCTCTGCTATTCTCCTCTTACCTCGACGTGTTTTGAGTCTTCTCTCTTACCTTTTCTTCGAGTCCAGGAATTCTCGTGGTTGGGTTTTCGTCGTACCTTCAGGGTTTCGCTTCCTCCTTTGATAACGGTGTTCTACCATCTGGTCTTCAGGCTGTCTGAGGAATCCGTCTACTGTGGTACCATTCTTTGTTCCTTGTTTGTGCCTTCTGGTGTTCTCCGACGCGACGACATCATCTACGCTAGATCCGATGCAGAGTCTGCATCACTCCTTTGTTTCTGAACCTTGTTTGTCGAGATCTTCAGTCTAAATTCTAAGGTTTGGTTGCATAATCTATCTGTTCGTCTACAGAGTAATGCTTTGAGTGCGGGATGGAGTCGCGACCATACCACTACTCGTATCATTTGCTTTTGTATATTGGATGGTAGATCGATGCAATTCTTACTCCTTCCATGAAAGTTAGAGGTGACCTTACCTTTAACTTCGCCTTTGTTTCTCGGAGTGTTCTCTCGACGATCACGGACAACGACCCTTGTTAGTGGTGCCGCGAGGATGTACACGAAGCGCGAAGGATCAGATCGTCGTCCTTCTTCCGGTATCATGAGGCGGATCTCGAGGGCGAGATCCATTGTTAGTGGTGTCGAATTGTGGCATCCCGCAAAAACCACTACTAGAAAATCGCGTGCTAAATGATACTTTGTGCATCATCATGACATCATCATGCATATTATTTGCCAAAAACAATTTCCTAAAGCCTATATTGTTTTCTAATTATCCCCTTCTTTAATTCAAATTGAAATCTCGGTCTTTTCTGAATATTTTGTTTTGTCTAAAACCTATTTATAAAAGCCTTTAAAATAACCTATAATATTTTTATAAAAAAAAATGTAAATATTTTAGTGGGGGAGGCAGCCACCGGCCAGGCCCAAAAGGCCCAACCGGCATCCACCTACCACCCCACTACAAACCCTAAATCTAACTACCCTTCTAACCCTAATCCCCCTCTCCCTACCACCCGCCGCCACCCCCTGCACACAGCGCTGCACCGACCCCCCTGGACCCACGCGGCCCCACCATGTGACCCTCCCTGTCCTCACGTCGCTACCCGACCCGATCAACACTCCCGCCCCATCGCCCGCCCCACTCCCCACCCGGACCAACCGGCAGCCTGGCCCCACCCTGACCCGCGCGTCCCCACCCCACCACCAACTCCCGCCCGCTCCCGACAAATCCCACCGGGATTCCCTCCCCGCGGGCCCACCCCCACCGACGCGCTCGCCCCTCCCGCACCGTCCTCTCCCGCCTCCCGCTCTCTCCGCCTCCTGCTCGCTGGCCGACAGAAGCCGGCGCCCGCCGCCCGCTGCCTCCATCGTCGACCCCGCCGTCTACCTCCCCGGCCGCCTCCTCCCGAGTGACCCGCTCTTCCGCGAGCACCGCTCCCCTCGCCAGCACGTCTCCGACCGCCACCGCCCACCCTTTCCCGCCGCCGCGCGGCCACCCTCCGCGAGCGCCCGCCGCCAGATGCTCCCTCCTCTCCGGCCGTCGCCTCCTCGTTCTCCTCCGCCGCCGTCGACGCCACCTCGCCGCCTCCCTCTCCTTCCTCCGGCGCCGTCCTCCTCCTCCAACTGCCTCCGCCCCGCTCGAGTCCGCGGCCGGCCCCTCCTTGCCAAGCGCCGCCACCGCCGGCCACTTCCGCCTCTGCTCACCGCCCGCCGCCCAGGAGCCGCCGGCCGCCTCGCCTCCTCCGCCTCGCCGGCCCCGCTCGAGCGCCGCCGCGCGGCCTCGCGAGCACCGCTCCCCCCACGCCCGCGTCCGCCCGGCCCCGACTCCCTCTCCTCCCGCAAGCTCCTCGCCGGCCTTCCTCCACCCCCCCTCTGCCGACGCCCTCCTCGCCGTCCCCCGAACGCGCCGCGGCCTCCACCGACTCCTGCGGTCACGCCCCCACCGCGGGTCGGCCCTGCTTGCCCGTCGCCGGCGGCCCTGCTCCGCCCGTCCCGCGCGAGCCCGAGCCCCACCGCCATGAGCTCCTCCTTGCTTGCGACATGTTCCTGCATTGATGAGGGATGCCTCCACCAATACCGAGATCGTCCGACGCCGAGACTGACAAGAACCACCGTGATGCCACTCCAAGACCCGACGATGAAACCAAGTCTGCCATCGATGAACAAGACGGAACCCCAAGATCCTCATCGACCATTGGAACGGGCACCCAAGATCTGCCTGGAGACCTAGCCGAAAATCGTCGAACCCTCGGAACCGCCAAGTTCGCCGAGACCCCCGTACCCGAAGGCCGCCGACGCGGAACCCCAAGATCTTCTCCTGGACGCCAAGGCCTCTCCCCGGAATCGCCATGACCGTCGACATGGAACCATCTACCAAGATCCCCGAAGACCACGGACCCAGAGAATCCCAGAACGACAAGTTCTTCTAACCGGATCCGAAGGCCGATCCCGAAGACCGCTCCCCGAGACCGAACCCTCGGCACGCCAAGATCTTCGTGACGACAAGATTCGCACAGAACGACAAGAACTACATTGCGGACACCGCGCGGCAAGATCTACTTCACGGATTCGAAGACCCCGGTACTCGATCCACTCAAGTTCGTCCTCGACGACAAGAACGACATCGACCAGGGCGGATCCGATGCGCCCCGACGCCGAACCAAATCCTTCTTCGCGGATACGCCAAGTCCTGCTTCCCGGTTGCGACGAGACCTTCTTCCCGTCCCGAACCCGATCCCGTCGGACCCTGAACCCTGAGACTGAACCCCGAACCCCGGAACCAAGATCGTCGAACCCTAATGTGTGACCCTTTCTCGAGCCCTATTTTATAAATGTAAAATATCAAATTGTTGCATATTAATAATCATTCTTGTCGCATATTAAATTGTTCATGCATGCATATTGTCATGTGGTTTGGGGGCCTTATGCCGATTCACCTTATAATTAAATATGGGGCCCATATGCGGGCAAATCTAGTCTTACATTGGCCTCATTTAAATTTGTGTAGCGAACCGGTCATATGTTTTGCCATGTTAATACCACATTTAATTGCGGGGTAGCTAAATAACATGAACCATCTAATTAATTATCGGGACCCCGGTTCCGTTTAACATGGCTTAATTGCATCGCATCTTGCCATGTCATACACCATACATGCATCATGCCCAATCTTCTGTCGTAGTATTAAATATTGCATCCGGTGTTTATTCTAGTGTTTTGGTTCTTCGCGGATAAGGCCGTTGAGTTGATGTGAGCTTCGCCCCGATCTTCGGTTGAACCTTCGACAATGTTTTTAGGCGAGCATCTCCCCCTTTCTACCTATCTTACTTTTATAGTATTTATTTCCCTCCTGTTGATCTATTGCTATCTGTGTTGCGATGCTCTAGTTTCCGTACCCGTGATATCCCTTGCAGCCATATATTGCCTTGGACACATCCTATTACCTGTTGATTGGTAGATAGTTGGACTTGCGTGTCGTAGTCGCTCGCTCAAGTGCTGTTGCGTGTCGTCAAGTACCACAGTTGTTGGAGTCTTGCCGCATGTTCAATGTTGGAGAATATCATGGTTTTACTTATTGTTCACTTTAATTACTGTTTAACAACTAAAATTGAAGTAGGTAAGCAGAGGCACAGGTGGGCAATAGATGTTATTTGGTTGTTAACCGTCCACTTGTGTCCCGTAGGACCCCGAGTTCTTGACACCTGTTCCGAGATCGAGCGCGCTAACCACAGGTGGGGAGATATGGCCCCCCATCGATTAGTACCTGATTTCAAAACTGTACTGGGGGCCACAAGTAGTTTGGGGCTTTATTACTATTCTGTACCTATGCCATGCTTTACTGCTTTATTTACGATTGTGCGAGGAGCACACTGTACTGTTTAGGATAGGGACACGATTCCGCGGTGTCGACAAGCCCAGTTTTGGGTTCCCAGTCGTTCACAGCCGTCTACCCAAACCCTAAGTCCGTCTCGGAGACCGACCGACTTCGTTGCGGGTTCGACTTAGTGGGGTGGCCCCCCGTGCTTGCTTTGGGTCTGGAAACGCCGTGACTTAGGCCCCGCCGACATACCGATGGGTGTATGTTAACTGATCTGGCAAAAAGGGTCGAAGTGCTTGTGGATACTTTGGTGCACCCCTGCAGGGTTAAATATTTTCGAGAAGTCGTGTCCGCGGTTATGGACGACTTGGAGCACAGTGCTTGATCATAGACAAATAACTAAAGTTTAGTGTTATAAATTGACTTGTATCCGATATGACTAGTAATCAGCTTCACCACAACGGAATGGCTAAATAAAAGTAGCAACAACTGCTGGGTTTTGGGATATCTCATGCTAATTGTATCTGACTAGTAAGTGTTGCAACTACAACGGAATGGTTAACTAAAACGGCCCACTGCTATTTTATCATGATGATTATCTATACCTGACTAGTAATTGCTGCAACGACAACGGAATGAGTAAAACTGCCAACTGTGTGAGTTCCTCGGTTGACTTCCTCGTTTGGTCTCGAGGGGGAATACCAGGATGGGTTTGTTTGGTGTTAGTATCAGGTTGGTTCCGGATAGGTATTTCTTACCCCTCTCTGATAGCCGCCTGTTTTATCGAGTCTCTATAGGTTGTTTAGTGCATGCTGCGCTGCCGCTGCAGTCCACCATACCTATGTAGGCGAGGACCGCCGAATTCTAGCCTCGCCGTGTACTGGCCTCAGTACTGACGCTCCTCTTTTTCCTTTGCCCTTTGTCGGCACCCCTTTTGTTTAAGCAGGTTTTGAGATCGGCGTCGTTAGCAGGGTTACCCTTCCGGCTTGGCCTGGGCAGGGTTATGGACGCCATTGGTTATTCTTCAGGGCTCTTAGCCCCATTTGCATCTTGTCCGTAGCTGGACGCTCTATCGTTTTCAAGGTGATTTGGATCTTTGTACTGTATATCTGTATTTTTGACTCATGGAGTCGTGTTGTATCTATATCTGTTCTGGTCCCATCGAGGACTGTTGTGTAATGTTATTACTTCGTTTTCCACCCGCACGAAAGTGCCTGTGGGCACCTTTGAATCGTTTCTATGCGGGTTTGGCGGGAATCGCTGAAACTTGCATAGGGTCGATTCTGAGGGTGTTACAAAGTGGTATCAGAGCTCAGCAGTTGCGATACCCCACAAGTCCAGCCTGTAGGACAACCTAGCTAACGGCCAAAGTAGAGTGTCAAAACTATTTTGCAAAATCGGTTCAGTCTGGTTTATGTTCTGATTAGGTCTGATTTTACTCCTTACCCCTCTGCTATTCTCCTCTTACCTCGACGTGTTTTGAGTCTTCTCTCTTACCTTTTCTTCGAGTCCAGGAATTCTCGTGGTTGGGTTTTCGTCGTACCTTCAGGGTTTCGCTTCCTCCTTTGATAACGGTGTTCTACCATCTGGTCTTCAGGCTGTCTGAGGAATCCGTCTACTGTGGTACCATTCTTTGTTCCTTGTTTGTGCCTTCTGGTGTTCTCCGACGCGACGACATCATCTACGCTAGATCCGATGCAGAGTCTGCATCACTCCTTTGTTCCTGAACCTTGTTTGTCGAGATCTTCAGTCTAAATTCTAAGGTTTGGTTGCATAATCTTTCTGTTCGTGTACAGAGTAATGCTTTGAGTGCGGGATGGAGTCGCGACCATACCACTACTCGTATCATTTGCTTTTGTTATTATTGGATGGTAGATCGATGCAATTCTTACTCCTTCCATGAAAGTTAGAGGTGACCTTACCTTTAACTTCGCCTTTGTTTCTCGGAGTGTTCTCTCGACGATCACGGACAACGACCCTTGTTAGTGGTGCCGCGAGGATCTACACGAAGCGCGAAGGATCAGATCGTCGTCCTTCTTCCGGTATCATGAGGCGGATCTCGAGGGCGAGATCCATTGTTAGTGGTGTCGAATTGTGGCATCCCGCAAAAACCACTACTAGAAAATCGCGTGCTAAATGATACTTTGTGCATCATCATGACATCATCATGCATATTATTTGCCAAAAACAATTTCCTAAAGCCTATATTGTTTTCTAATTATCCCCTTCTTTAATTCAAATTGAAATCTCGGTCTTTTCTGAATATTTTGTTTTGTCTAAAACCTATTTATAAAAGCCTTTAAAATAACCTATAATATTTTTATAAAAAAAAATGTAAATATTTTAGTGGGGGAGGCAGCCACCGGCCAGGCCCAAAAGGCCCAACCGGCATCCACCTACCACCCCACTACAAACCCTAAATCTAACTACCCTTCTAACCCTAATCCCCCCTCTCCTACCACCCGCCGCCACCCCCTGCACACAGCGCTGCACCGACACCCCCTGGACCCACGCGGCCCCACCATGTGACCCTCCCTGTCCTCACGTCGCTACCCGACCCGATCAACACTCCCGCCCCATCGCCCGCCCCACTCCCCACCCGGACCAACCGGCAGCCTGGCCCCACCCTGACCCGCGCGTCCCCACCCCACCACCAACTCCCGCCCGCTCCCGACAAATCCCACCGGGATTCCCTCCCCGCGGGGCCCACCCCCACCGACGCGCTCGCCCCTCCCGCACCGTCCTCTCCCGCCTCCCGCTCTCTCCGCCTCCTGCTCGCTGGCCGACAGAAGCCGGCGCCGCCGCCCGCTGCCTCCATCGTCGACCCCGCCGTCTACCTCCCCGGCCGCCTCCTCCCGAGTGACCCGCTCTTCCGCGAGCACCGCTCCCCTCGCCAGCACGTCTCCGACCGCCACCGCCCACCCTTTCCCGCCGCCGCGCGGCCACCCTCCGCGAGCGCCCGCCGCCAGATGCTCCCTCCTCTCCAGCCGTCGCCTCCTCGTTCTCCTCCGCCGCCGTCGACGCCACCTCGCCGCCTCCCTCTCCTTCCTCCGGCGCCGTCCTCCTCCTCCAACTGCCTCCGCCCCGCTCGAGTCCGCGGCCGGCCCCTCCTTGCCAAGCCGCCGCCACCGCCGGCCACTTCCGCCTCTGCTCACGCCCGCCGCCCAGGAGCCGCCGGCCGCCTCGCCTCCTCCGCCTCGCCGGCCCCGCTCGAGCGCCGCGCGCGCGGCCTCGCGAGCACCGCTCCCCCCACGCCCCTCCGCCCGGCCCGACTCCCTCTCCTCCCGCAAGCTCCTCGCCGGCCTTCCTCCACCCCCCTCTGCCGACGCCCTCCTCGCCGTCCCCGAACGCGCCGCGGCCTCCACCGACTCCTGCGGTCACGCCCCCACCGCGGGTCGGCCCTGCTTGCCCGTCGCCGGCGGCCCTGCTCCGCCCGTCCCGCGCGAGCCCGAGCCCCACCGCCATGAGCTCCTCCTTGCTTGCGACCTGTTCCTGCATTGATGAGGGATGCCTCCACCAATACGAGATCGTCGAACGCCGAGACTGACAAGAACCACCGTGATGCCACTCCAAGACCCGCGATGAAACCAAGTCTGCCATCGATGAACAAGACGGAACCCCAAGATCCTCATCGACCATTGGAACGGGCACCCAAGATCTGCCTGGAGACCTAGCGCAAAACCGTCGAAACCCTCGGAACCGCCAAGTTCGCCGAGACCCCCGTACCCGAAGGCCGCCGACGCGGAACCCCAAGATCTTCTCCTGGATGCCAAGCCTCTCCCCGAATCGCCATGACCGTCGACATGGAACCATCTACCAAGATCCCCGAAGACCACGGACCCAGAGAATCCCAGAACGACAAGTTCTTCTAACCCGATCCGAAGGCCGATCCCGAAGACCGCTCCCCGAGACGAACCCTCGGCACACCAAGATCTTCGTGACGACAAGATTCGCACAGAACGACAAGAACTACATCGCGGACACCGCGCGACAAGATCTACTTCACGGATTCGAAGACCCCGGTACTCGATCCACTCAAGTTCGCCCTCGACGACAAGAACGACATCGACCAGGCGGATCCGATGCGCCCCGACGCCGAACCAAGTCCTTCTTCGCGGATACGCCAAGTCCTGCTTCCGGTGCGACGAGACCTTCTTCCCGTCCCGAACCCGATCCCGTCGGACCCTGAACCCTGAGACCGAACCCCGAACCCGGAACCCAAGATCGTCGAACCCTAATGTGTGACCCTTTCTCGAGCCCTATTTTATAAATGTAAAATATCAAATTGTTGCATATAATAATCATTCTTGTCGCATATTAAATTGTTCATGCATGCATATTGTCATGTGGTTGGGGGCCTTATGCCGATTCACCTTATAATTAAATATTGGGGCCCATATGCGGGCAAATCTAGTCTTACATTGGCCTCATTTAAATTTGTGTAGCGAACCGGTCATATGTTTTGCCATGTTTAATACCACATTTAATTGCGGGGTAGCTAAATAACATGAACCATCTAATTAATTGTCGGGACCCCCGGTTCCGTTTAAACATGGCCTAATTGCATCGCATCTTGCCATGTCATACACCATACATGCATCATGCCCGATCTTCTGCCGTAGTATTAAATATTGCATCCGGTGTTTATTCTAGTGTTTTGGTTCTTCGCGGATAAGGCCGTTGAGTTGATGTGAGCTTCGCCCCGATCTTCGGTTGAACCTTCGACAATGTTTCCAGGCGAGCATCTCCCCTTTTTCTACCTATCTTACTTTTATAGTATTTATTTCCCCCTGTTGATCTATTGCTATCTGTGTTGCGATGCTCTAGTTTCCGTACCCGTGATATCCCTTGCAGCCATATATGCCTTGGACACATCTATTACCTGTTGATTGGTAGATAGTTGGACTTGCGTGTCATAGTCGCTCGCTCAAGTGATGTTGCGTGTCGTCAAGTACACAGTTGTTGGAGTCTTGCCGCATGTTCAATGTTGGAGATGATCATGGTTTTACTTATTGTTCACTTAATTACTGTTTAACAACTAAAATTGAAGTAGGTAAGCAAGGCACAGGTGGGTGGGCAATAGATGTTATTTGGTTGTTAACCGTCCACTTGTGTCCCGTAGGACCCCGAGTTCTTGACACCTGTTCCGAGATCGAGCGCGGCTAACCACAGGTGGGGAGATATGGCCCCCCATCGATTAGTTCGTACCTGATTTCAAAGTACTGTACTGGGGCCAGAAGTAGTTTGGGGCTTTATTACTATTCTGTACCTATGCCATGCTTTACTGCTTTATTTTACGATTGTGCGAGGAGCACACTGTACTGTTTAGGATAGGGCACGATTCCGCGGTGTCAACAAGCCCAGTTTTGGGTTCCCAGTCGTTCACAGCCGTCTACCCAAACCCTAAGTCCGTCTCGGAGACCGGCCGACTTCGTTGCGGGTTCGACTTAGTGGGGTGGCCCCCCGTGCTTGCTTTGGGTCTGGAAACGTCGTGACTTAGGCCCCGCCGACATACCGATGGTGTATGTTAACTGATCTGGCAAAAGGGTCGAAGTCAAGTGCTGTGGATACTTTGGTGCACCCCTGCAGGGTTATTAAATCTTCCGAGAAGCCGTGTCCGCGGTTTATGGACGACTTGGAGCACAGTGCTTGATCATAGACAACTATAACTAAAGTTTAGTGTTATAAATTGACTTGTATCCGAAATGACTAGTAATCAGCTTCACCACAACGGAATGGCTAAATAAAAGTACCAACAACTGCTGGTTTGGGATATCTCATGCTAATTGTATCTGACTAGTAAGTGTTGCAACTACAACGGAATGGTTAACTAAAACGGCCCCCCACTGCTTATTTTATCAGGATGATTATCTATACCTGACTAGTATAATTGCTGCAACGACAACGGAATGAGTAAAACTACCAACTGTGTGAGTTCCTCGGTTGACTTCCTCGTTTGGTCTCGAGGGGAATACCAGGATGGGTTTGTTTGGTGTTAGTATCAGGTTGGTTCCGGATAGGTCTTTCTACCCCTCTCTGATAGCCGCCTGTTTTATCGAGTCTCTATAGGTTGTTTAGTGCATGCTGCGCTGCCGCTGCAGTCCACCATACCTATGTAGGCGAGGACCGCCGAATTCTAGCCTCGCCGTGTACTGGCCTCAGTACTGACGCTCCTATTTTTCCTTTGCCCTTTGTCGGCACCCCTTTTCTTTAAGCAGGTTTTGAGATCGGCGTCGTTAGCAGGGTTACCCTTTCGGCTTGGCCTGGGCAGAGTTATGGACGCCATTGGTTATTCTTCAGGGCTCTTAGCCTCATTTGCATCTTGTCCGTAGCTGGACGCTCTATCGTTTTCAAGGTGATTTGGATCTTTGTACTGTATATCTGTATTTTTGACTCATGGAGTCGTGTTGTATCTATATCTCTTCTGTGGGTCCCATCGAGGACTGTTGTGTAATGTTATTACTTCGTTTTCCACCCGCACGAAAGTGCCTGGTGGGCACCTTTGAATCGTTTCTATGCGGGTTTGGCGGAATCGCTGAAACTTGCATAGGGTCGATTCTGAGGGTGTTACATCAGTCGTGTGTGAAACATTATCTATCTCCCTTTTATCAGCATGTCCATGCTAACTCATTCTTTTGTCACCGACGCTTAATCCTAGAGTTTCATTTCATCTCCAATTCTCTTGGGCTAATTACATAACATGTGTCGATCCGATGCTGGTGATTGTAATTTGGTTCTCGGCATAGCTATATGACACTTATCTTGAGTGGAATATGGAAAATGCAATCACCACTATGCTCCAAATGGTGACGGTTATCTCCTGTGATTTTGAGTACACCGCGATCATATCTATGCATATTCAAGCATATTTGGCAATCCAGAGTTTCTCCAAGCACTACGGCGGTCTATCATATGTCCATCATGCTGCACATCCTTTTGAACCCCATATATGCACAATTCTCCTGGATACGAGGGAATTGCATCTTTTCGTCTCTGATAGCTTTGCTTAAGGTATGAGCTATCATCGGTTCTTATCCAAGATCTATTTATCTTAACCGGTGATCCGATCGACAATGTGAACCAGGTGACATCTCTTTTTCTTCCAAAGGACCAGTTAACCTATTCTGTCAGCGCATCTTCTTCAACAGGAATCCTTACTCGTAACGTTGATCTTTCAAAGAGCGTTGAGCTCAGAAAGTGTTTCGAGCATTTGTTCGTTCTCCCGCTCTTGAACTTGGTATTCTGGGAATATCTTGTTAATCCATGGTGGTATATGTTGATAATATGCTTGCCTATTCGATATCTATGGAAGGACATGGAAGATCATCTGTGTCTCTTTCTCTCGAGCTTCGTGAGCACTGCCTGTGTGCAAAGTCTCAAAGTGAGAATTCTGACTTTTTGAAGTCACATATCTCGACCACGTCCTTCTGCTAAATACATTACTTCAACTGTGGAATCAGCAAGTCCATTGTTAATTCCATCCTCCATCTTCAACCAATCCGGAGTTGTTCCTTGTTGGCAAGTTATCATCGTCGTTCCGCTGAAGATTTCCTCAAGGCTGCTAAATCTCTCTCAATCATTTCAAGAAGAACATGGAGTTCTTTCACCTCAATCTCGTTAAGTAATCTCTTGAAACCCTCTCGCTCTATCGTCTATGCTCAATCCACCGGAGGCCATGAAGACCTTCCAGATCTTGTATTCCTTCTGTTCAAGTGGTGCTATCTTTTTCTATATCTGTGAAATTTTGCAGTTGTCTCCGTGATCTTCCTTTATATCTTTCCGGTGGCTTGGTACTTCCGACATGACGACAACATCATCATCTTTATCTATCTATGAATCCGGCGAATCGTTTGCACCTATCCTTGTTTTCTAACGGAGTTCTATGAGTTTTTGCCAACACCTTCAGTCTGTTTCGGTAGTTGGGTTGCATGATTTTCTTATTCATGTGCGGAGTAAGTAATGCTTTGAGTGCGGGATGGAGTAGCTACCATACCACTACTCTTATCATTCGCTCTTGTACATTGAATTGGTGAATTAATGTGATTTCACTCATTCCACGGAAGTTAGCAGTGGCCTTTATCCCTTGATACTTTTACTTCCGTCCTTGTTTTTCCGGAGTGCTCTTTCGAAGAAAGTAATCAATAATCTCTTGTTGGTGATCTCACCCTTTCTACACGGAGCAAAATCCTCAATTATCTAGTGGAAACAAACGCAAACCTTTTTCTATCCTTGTCTTTCTACCGATGCTCGATATCCCCAAACAAGATTAAAGGAAACTATCTCTCTCTTTGTTTCATCAATTCTTTTTTTGTGGTAAAGCCAATTATGGTTGATGCCATCAGCCGCAAATCTATTGCGTTAGCCTCAAGGCTAAAGAAAGCAATAAGTATCTCTACAATAAACTCCAGATCCTCCATATTCTTTGCTTCTCGGGATTCCACCATGATCTGGCTTCACATCCATCTCTGGAAGTTATATCTGCGCACCTAAATTGCGTGATCCTTGGTTCTTACCGGCGCAACAAGAATCTAATCCGACGATGTCTAACTAAATCTTTCTGTTGTTATCAAGGGACTCTATTGTTTGAAGGCAATATTGTTTCCGAACTTCTTTTCTCAAATCCGAGAGAAGATACGATGCTATTGTAATAATGGTTCAAAACCTCTCCAATCTAGATCCTTTCTTCCGGCGAGACAAAGATTCATCCTCTCTCGTATCGGTAAATCTTTAATCTTAATGGTGTGTCTTTCTTTATCCATGATACATCATCTTCTCCTTTTCTTTCACAAGTGGTTATATTCTTTTATCATGATTCTTGGGAAAACCGGAGCTATGCCCATCCTATCCTTCTTGTCTCATGAAAATCCTTCAACTCTTCTAACCCGTTGTTTCTCAAGCAAAACGCAAGACTCGCAACAAGTCTAGCAAGTTTTGCAAGGTTTAGTGGTCGCACCATTCCGTTGTTCATCAACTTGGGAACGTGAGGGTCACCTTCGTTCGAACACCCGCCTCTCCTTGTGTTGTTTTCTTTTTCCTAGGAATCTCGGGGCGAGATTCTTGTTTAGTGGGGGAGAGTTGTAGCATCCCAATTGTCTAACAATTGCAATGCTACTAGCCTAGTCTATATAAATGCTACTTCCTATATATAATTGTTGCATCATAATTATATCATGCTCATGTCATCATGCCACCTTGCATTTGAGCATCATATAAAACCCTTTTTGGTTTGGTTCTTCTCTCATATGCATTGTAATTGTATTTGACTCTTGATATTGTATTTGGTTATTGATATATTGTTTAAATGCCCAAGTTGAGTTGGGGGCATATCTTTTATTCAACTCCATCACCTTTCTCTGCCACCACCTTATAATTCCACCATCCAACTAAATATGAGCTTTGCACTTTATTGGGTTTTACCTCTAGCTCATGTGGGTTGGGATGGATCCAATTCTATTTCCACATGCTCTCATCTTAGCATCATGTTGTTTTCACATTATTGATATGTGGAGCCACCTTTGCATGCATTATGAGTAGTGCTCCTTTTTCCTAGCTTTCATATGGATTATCATGGATTTATGCTCATGTTGGGATATTTTTGGACTATTAAACATCTAGTGGAATATACACACTAGCAAGTCCCAATTATAATCAAATGTGATCATAACCATCTACTCCATCTGGAACTTTCCTTTAAATTCTTTTGCTTGGCTTTATTCCAATTTTGGGGAATGCATAAGAATAATGACATGTTAATATTATTGTTTTCACAATATTTTAATCATGGCAATTATCATTTTTGCATGGGCCATGCAACCTTCTCTAACTTTGGTCCTCCTTTGTTTTTATTTGAATTTTTGAGTGGCTCATCTCTCATCTCTCTCTCTTCCTTCTTTTGGCTTGATCTTGTTTGATCTTGCCTAAACCTTATCACCACATCAACCTCTCTCTTACCCTCACCACCTTTTCCCTAGTCCCTCAATCTCTAATCTTCTCTCTAAACAAAACCTAATCCGAGCTCTAACCTAGCTACTTACCCCCTCTCTCCAAAACCCTAGCATCTACCCGAGCCACTCTCCCTCTCTTCTCTCCATGCCACAATGCCCCACCAGCCCGAGCCTGCCCTCCAACCCGAGCCTCCCCCTAGCCAACCCTAGCTCCTAACCGAGCTACACCCGAGCCTCCTCTCTCCCTACCCTCTCTCTTCTCTACCTGCCAGCTAGCCCCACCCCGGACCTACCTCTCCTCTTCCTGGCCACCTGCCCTAACCTGGACCAGCCCCAGGCCGAGCCTGCCCGACCATGTGAGGAGGAGGAGGGAAAGGTGGCACCCGAGACCACCATTTCCATCTACCCCGCGCCCACACGCTCCTCCCCTATCCCTCTGCTATCTGCCACCACCTCCCACGTCTCTGTCCCGCCAGATCTACCCCAGGGCCTTGCCCTCTCCTCTCCTTCCTCTCCACCAACGACCACCCTCCCTCGCCGGCCACCGTCGGCCTCCACCGCATCCCGTCGAACCAGCCGTGCAGCGCGTCCGTGGAGCGGCCTGGGAGTTCAAGGACGCTCCTCTGCTTCACCCTGTACCCGCCGTCGAGGAGGAGAAGGGCTGGAGCCGAAGAACATCGCCGCCACCGACGCCAAACCCTAGCTCCGCCGGCCTCTGCGTCATCGTCGATCCGCTGCTCTCCGAGTCGATCCAAACTCTCCATTGAACTCACGGTGAGCTAACCCATCTCCTAGACAACCCCCTCTGGCCGATCCACCTCTGTACGCGCTAGTCTTTTTGTCGAGCGCTCTCTGCGCTGGCGCGCTCGCGTTCGCGTCCTCGCCGTAGTGCCGTGGTAGGGTTTTCTGGCCGCGCAGCCGTTCCCCAGCAACAACGCCAGGCCATCGCAGTGGCTGCCGCCTCCGCGCGCGCACGCCCAGGTCCTGGGTTCGATCCCCATGTTTATGCATTCCATGTTCTGTTTTGCAGTATGCATAATATAAACATAAAGTATACAACAACTTATTCGAGAATAAAATGTGACCAAAACTCAATAAAATGTTTATTTCTTGTATTCTACACCTCACCCATGCTATGCTACTTTATTGCCATGAAAATTGTGCATCATTCATCATGGCATGATTGTTTGCTTGTCGCATTTTATTCTTATGCTTGTGCACTTTATTTATGTTGGCCCTTGTTTGTTTGGTTCTTCTTCGAATAGACGCTGAGCAGGGGATATATCAAGAAACCCAGGAGCACTACCCAGATCCTTCTCTCGCTTCAACTGAGCTGCCAGGCAAGCACTACCACATGCTTGCATACATATAGTACCTATTGCCTCTATCTTATTCTTGCATCATTGAGTCGCGATCGCATTAAACTGAATCCCAAGTACTGCATAGCCTTTACTTTTAAACCCCACCGAAGCTTGTTCCTCCATCCCATGAGCCATTACTACAGGAGTTGTTTGAGCCATGCGGGTCGTAGAACAGCATGTGTAGGGTATGTGAGTGTCTGATGGATAACGAGGTACCTATACAACTTAACCTGAGTAGTAATGGGATAACTAATGAAAGTGGCACCGGTGAGCAATATCTGCTATTTGGTTTTTCATGCTCACTTGTGTCCCGTAGGACCCCGAGTACTTGAATCCTGTTCCTTGAATATTCGCGCTATCCACATCCGGGAGGCTTATGGACCCCCCTGAGCCAGAGCTTGATTCATTCTTATTTCTTGGGGCCACAAAGTAGTTTGGGGTTTTATTACTATCCTGTACTTATGCCATGCTTTACTGCTTTATTTACGATTATGCGAGGAGCACCTGTACTGTTTAGGATCGTGACACGTTTTCGCTGTATCGACAAGCCCAGTCACACTTTCGGGTTCCCAGTCGTTTATAGCCGTCCACACAAACCTTGAGTCCGTCTCAGAGCCGGCCAACTTCGTTGCGGGTAGCTTAATGGGGTGGCCCCCTGAAATATTTTCTGAATCCTGTGATCGCTTTGTCGTGAATGCCTCGTTGGGTTTTGATTTGGTTTTTCCGAGGTTGGTCGAGTGTGTGTTGCTATTTGTGCACCCCTGCAGGGTAAAACTTTCTGAAAGCCGTGTCCGCGGTTATGGACGACTTGGAGCACAGTTTCTCGATCATAGACAAGTATAACTAAAGTACCGCTTTTAATTTGTCTAAGTAACTGACTAGTAAATAGTGCAACACTCATGGAATGGATAATAAAACTGCCAACGGATGGGGGGTGTTCGTCCGCTTCCTCGTTGGTAAGCGAGGAGGAGGATGGATCTGTTAATATTACTGTTATAACTGTTGTTATTAATTTACGGACATTCGTCTATCTTTGGTTAGGCGGATGGTTAGCGAGTATCTATAGCATTGTTAGGTATTATCTTTTGCTGCAATTGCGTCACCCAGGTTGTGTCCCCTTTAGAGGCATAAAGACTTGTTGAGTACCCCTAGGGTCTCACACGATAAATTATTTGATTCAGATGAACAGGTACACTCACGAGATGGATACTGGGTGGAGGAGACGGACGATGTGGGCAACGATCATTTGGTGTAGAGATTCCGGGAACGGGGATCCGTAAGATCTGTGGGCGGGATGTGTTTATTATGGGGCATCTTATGCCGAT
This sequence comes from Avena atlantica, assembly GCA_910589765.1. Lineage (NCBI taxonomy): Eukaryota > Viridiplantae > Streptophyta > Magnoliopsida > Poales > Poaceae > Avena > Avena atlantica. The sequence continues at coordinate 361,903,898 of OU342733.1, forward strand.
TTGCTTCTTATCCGTACTCGGATCTTGTTTGCCGCTTCCGCCTGATACTCTGATGTTTGATGTATGAGGAGATATCCTAAACTATTATATCTATCTAGGACATTTGGATCTTGCCGTATGGCGTTGCAATATTTCTATTTCTTTTAGATGGAATGGCTCTGAGGACTGTTGTATGGTGGCTTGCATACATACTCATTTGTGTATGTAGTTGATCCCTTCGCCTGCCGATTACGCCGCCCGTTCTTGTCCCGATGTTTGGAAATGGTTAGGACGGCCGAAAGGTCTACCGGTGAGTGGCATTTGGGCCCCACCGTACTATTTTAACCATTTCCGCTCATCCAGGCTTGTAACTAGGAGCGTAATTCACCGAGGTAGTTACAAAAATCTCGAAGGCTCTCTCCACATCTTTCCTAGCCGCCGCTTGTGCGGCGTGAAAATCCTTTTCTTTCTTGCCTTTGGGTTTTTGAACCAGCTTCACAAAAGTTTGCCACCTTGGGTAGATGCCATCGGCAAGATCATAACCATAGCTGTATGTGTGGTCATTTGCTTCAGACTCCACTTGTAGACCTTCACGCAATGCAATCCTTGACATAAGAGGAGACCTTTGAAAAACATTGATGTCATTGCAGAAACCGGGAATTTCAAAAAATGCATGTCAAATCCAAGTCTCATAATCTGCCATGGCTTCAAGGATCATAGTGCATTCCTTCTTGTGACCTTTGAATTGTCCATGCCATGCCACATGACAGTTCTTCCAACTTCAATGCATACAATCAATAGAGCCAATTTCAGGGAACCCCCGAGCCTTGGTCTCCTCCAAAAGCCTAGTCATGTCTTTGACACTTGGGCTCTCAAGTAGACGGCGCCAAACACATGCAAAATTGAAACGACAAAGTGCTTGACACACTCAATGGCTTGACTCTCACTCATTGACAAGTGGTCATCAACAAGATCTGCCGGTATACCGTATGTCATCATACGCAAGGCAGCGGTCACCTTCTGATAGGTGCTATGCCCAAGCTCTCCGGCAGCATTCCTCCTCCGCTCAAAGAACCGATCATAATTGGTCATCTTTTTGCAAATGCGCCAGAACAAACCAATGCTCATCCTAAACGCCCACAAAAACACTCCTCCGAAAAGGTGGCATTGTCGTTAAAATTCATCCGCATCAACCTCTTGTGTCCTTTGATCCTTTCCCTCCATAACTTGCGCCTACCAAAAACCGAGCCACCTAGCTTCGGTTCTTTCGTCGCTCGCCAAGCTAATAGCATCGATATGTTTTCCTATTCCTCAAGCTCTAGTTCATCGTCAGATGAATCATACGAGATCCTCTACAAACACAAAAATACACTTGCTTTTTCTACCAGAACTAAAATATAGCGCGGCCGGCGGCGAAGAAACATGCCTTGCGGCGGACATTGTGTCGAGCACGTAGCGTGCGCCAAGTAGCGTCCAGACTTGAGGAGGACATGGCGGCGCGGGCAGCGCGGCGCGGCGGCAGCTCCGAGGCGCGGCGGCGGTGGCGCAAAAATGAAGCGTCGCGCGGACAGCGACAAGCTTGGGGAAGGTGCGTGGAGGCACGACGGCGGCGGATCCGCAGCTACTGCGCGCAGGGAGCTTCCGGCGGTGAAACGAAGCGATGGAGCCGGCAGAACAGGGAGAGCAAATGGGGACAGCACGTACACGGGTGATTTTTCAGTGACAGTTGATCTTCGCGCGCGTCGCCGAGAGATAGCGCTGGCAGGCGTGCAGCAAATATGACGCGTGGCGGAGTGTAATGCCGCGCGCAAAAAAAAATTAATGCGCGCGCAAATTTGCATCGAAAGAAAAAAAACAGCCGTACGCGCTATATTGACCGTTATTTTCCGCGCGCAAGGTTTTTCCGCCTGTGTTAGAGTTGCTCTAATGCTGGCTTCTCGACACGCAGAGTTCAACTGGAATTTCACGGGGAAAAACATCGATTCGGTTTCGTTTTCATAGTAAAACGTCTGGTTTCGAGTGGGATTCGGGAGATTGTCAAAAGTCGTTTAGCCAAAACGTAGTCGTACGATGTTTAAAAACGTGTATTTACATATCACCGAAAAACTCTAGTCTTTCTGTATGCGTACGAGGATCGTGATTTGGGTGTATTACATCGTGAAATCGACGAATTGGACGACGGAGTGTGTGTTCCTGCATGCCCGTGCGCGATGTCTCGACGATACGAAAGGACGTCTGACAAGTCCACAACGCGGACTGACAATGCGAAGGGCACATGCGCGCGTGGCGTCCGGAATTTGACTACCCGACCCGACCGGAGAGGCCGGACGGTCACAAGGCAAAATGGAATCATACATGCATGTTCGTAGCAAGCTGACCAGCGAAATTACGGGGATTCGATCGGCCGCCGTAAGTACACGTACAGCCATGATGCCTCTAGCTCTATACAAGTATATGGAAATCGCACCCGGATCACAGGTACTGTATATGCGTAGGGCGCAGCAGTGAAAGCATCTCCACTAGCCTACCCAGAACACCGATCCGGATGCTGAAATTAAGTCCGGACGTCGAAATTAGGTCCGGACCCGAGTTTCCGGGTTAGACCTGGGTACGCCGGATGCAGCGAAAACGGCGGAAAAAAGCAAAACGGCTCGTGGACCCGTCGAGTCAGCGACGGAAGCCGAGTCATTGTCATCCTCGGAACCACGCGGCGACCGCCGGACATTAACTGTCCATCGCGTCGGCCACGCGTCGCCGATTACGACGCCACTGCCGCCGCATCGGCTCCCGCGACGGACCAGCGGGCACTAACTTCCCGTCGTTTTCCCTTTTCCCGCGCTCGCCGCTACACCTCTCCCGCCCTCGCCGCCCGTCCCGGCCTTTATAAGCCGTACCCCTCGCCGGAGTTTCTCACACTCTCACTCACTCACTCACTCTCCCCTCCCCTCCGGCGAACTTTCCCCCTCTCACTCACCAGCCATGGCCGAGAGATACCTCGGCGATGGTGCGGCGGCGAACGGCTTCGGCCGGCGCACGCTGCAGTCCTGGGAAGCACACCTGCTGTACGAGGCCGGATACATGGCGCCGCAGGACACGCGGAACCCTCCGGGATGGAAACTCAGCGCCGGCGGCATCCCTATCCCGCCGGCGCCCACGCCGGAGGAGCTGCCATACGAGGTGGCGGAGTACATCGCGGCCATGGACGACCCCTCCGCCGCCGAGTCGCCGGACAACCTCCTCTACTAGGAGGAGTTCTTCGCGGAGCGCCGCGCCCAGGAGCTCGCCCGCCACGAAGGGCCACCCAACGAGTCGCCGCCGAAGCGCAATAACTCGGCGGGGCGCCGGCGACGAGCGCGCCAGGCCGCACGCTGAGGGCGGTGCTGGAGCACATCAACGCCGGCAACACGCTGCGTCTGGGCTTCCCGCGAACGCCCACGCCGGCGGCGAGGTCTGGGCGGCGTCCTCCGGCCAACTGGAGGCCGAGGAGGATGGCGAGCATGAGCTCGTCCTCCTCCGTCTCGGCATCCCACTCCTCTGGTTCGGCGCCGCTGCGCACGCCGACATCAGTCAAGCGGGAGGTGGGATCGCATGTGCGCTCGCCGCTGCGGACACACTCCCGCTGCATCGTCATCGGCGAGCCAAGGTCGACGGCGTCGCCAACCGGCCACGTGCGCCTTCGCCGCCCGAAGGTTGAAGGCTTCGGGCGGCGCCTTGAGGATGGCGCTGGAGCAGTCGCTCCGCGATTCGGCGCCGCCGCCGCCGGTGAAGCCCTCCTCGCCGGACAACCTGGAGTGGTCCAGGAAGGACTGGGAGAAGGCCGACCGCCAGTGCATCCTCGGCCTGCAGCAGCAGGCCGAGGAGCAGGCGGCCCAGCGGCGGGCATTGTCCGGGCGGGATCTCGCCTACCAGGGTGCCCCGCTCTACGTCCTAGACGACGACGATGACGACAACGAAGCCCCGTCCTACCAGCCGTGGAGGTTCGGCGACCCAGGACAGGGGAGCTCCCGCCAGAACTAACCGCCGAGCGACGATGACGACGGCGGCAGCGAGGATGACAGCCGCGCCGATCTCGGCTACACGGCGTTCTACAACAACTTCGACATGTAGAACGGTGGAGGCCACGGCGATCCCGTCCTTTTTAAGTTTACTATGTACTCGTTTAGTTTAAATTTGATGTAATCCGACTATATTCGCCCAACTAAATAAAATTCGCCCATCTTTAATAAATTTTGGTTAAACTTAGAAACTCGGCCTGAATACGCGGGTAGAAAACTAGACGTGTCCAGACCAAAAACTCGTTACATCTAATAAAAAAAATCCGATTTTCGGACTGGTTACGAACGAGTGGAGATGCTCTGAGTTCACACGCATGATATCGATGACACTCGCATTAATCCCACGTGGACTTGCAGAGTGACAGCCCTGGTACAGTACATCGATCGATCGGTCCGTCCGTCGGTCTCTTCATATATTTCTTCCACATGCAAACTTCTCCTGCCGTGCCGGGTTAACCGGATCCCATCAATACGTCGACGCGGTCGATCAGGGCTTGGAAGCACGCACGCAGCACATGCCGGTCGGTCCCAACGGGATTTTGCACGCACAACATTGCGCTGAGCCGCTGATGGTGATCTGAGTCAGCCTCTTAATTTTTCAGAACGATCAGCGGGCCGGTAGCAACATCATCAAGTCTTCAACTAACTCAAGAGATTATTACCGATCGATGGCCGTGAAGCGGCTGGGTCGCCTAAAGTTACTCTCTCTTTTGTTATTAAAATGGAATTACTGGCCGCCGGACGTGAATAGCTAGGCAAAGATTTTTCTTTACCCAACGAGCTTAGCCTCATCGATTTCAAGTAAGGTTTATGTTTTGAATCTGTTTCAAAAAGAAAGGAAAAATGGTCAGAAACTGACCACGCTTTATATAGTTTCTAATAACGTGGTTGCCTCTTTGAGTCTTTGTGGTGGCATCTTTAGTAAAAAGGTTCACATAAAGTGATAAGTAGCTCGTCGAGCTTTCCATAAAGCTGGGCCGTCCGGCCTTTTACCGGCCCGTTATTTAATATGCTAATCGGTACGAGTCACTGACGATTCTATGAGCTCAACTCTTCCTAAAATCCATGATGGCGGCCGCGCATAGTTCATGCATCGGCACGACGACGCCGTCTCCCTATAGAATTTGTAGCTCAACTCCAAACTACGGATCAGGGAGTAGTCCCAGATCGCGGGCACCCGTAGTTTGCACGCGATCAAAATGACAGCTTTGAGAACCAGGTAAACCGGTTCATCTCTTAACGGTAGATGAGCGAGTACCGATCGATGGATCGATGGGTCAGAGTTGCACATAACAAGAAACAAAATCCATATCGCTCCAACGGATTAAATTGTAACCCCAAAAGCAAACAAATCCGTCAGTTTCCGCACGTGAAATCGAGGAGGACTTTGACCTCCGACATGTTGAAGCTTCCGTCTGCCTGTCGAGGAACTCCCCGACATGAGAACTCGGCACTGCAGCACGTCCCGATACACCGCGAGAGACCCAAGGCGTGTAGAAGTAGCTAGCAGCCAGAGGAGTCCACCCCGTACGCGCGTGGACACGAGGGAGCGCGGAAGTGGAGTCCAGCGAAAGCACAGCTGCTCCGCGCAGAGGCAGGCAGAGCTAGCTAGGCATGGACCATGCTGCCTTTGTCGCGCACGAGCTCTCGCACTCGCTGCCTGGCTCGCTGCCTCCGCTAAGACTAGTATGTTAACATGCAAAGCATAGATTTAACTTTGTGATATTACATGTCATTATATAATTGATAAAGAACAAATTTGTAAACGAGACATTGCATGACAATACAAGACATAAGTTACTACTCCATTTGCTTCAAAATATAAGATGTTTTAAATTTTGTGAAAAAGATAAATCTAAACACATTTTAGTGTGTAGGTTCGGAGTGAATCTACACACTAAGGACGTGTTTGCTTGTCCGTATCCCTTTTCTCGCACCTGCCGAGAGAAATAAGGATGTTTGTTTGCTCACGGAGAAAAGATTTCCTACACAACACAAGTCTTAAAGCAGAAAAAGTTGGTCTTGGAGAAACGCTGATTTTGAGCGATTCCACGGAGCCAGACTCGTATCCGTGGAAAGGGGAAAAGTGATTTCTCGCTGGGTGCAAGTCCATGGCCCTTCGCGTGCCGGCATATTCTTTAATCGTCTACTACTAATCGTGTCCCATTTCTCTGCTACCTCCGCATCCGTTCATTAGGACTAGGACTACGGTGGCTAAGGACGGAGAGTGACATAGATATGCTCTACGGATATCCAACATTGGCCTACCTAGTCCAACCTAGCGGATGCCCACAAGCAAAGCCTGCTGTAATCGTGAAGCCCAAGAAGACAAGATGGCCCGATCTAGTGCACTGGACCTCGTGGTTATGGACCCGAATCCTTTAGTATGGAACATTGTCTTTTCCAAGTAAAAACCCCTAGTATATGAAAGAATGAAAATGTGCTTTCGTTCTTGTGGAATAAGAAGCCCTCGTACCTTAATGAAAGGAAAATCATAATTTTTCGTTAGGTATTTAACCAAATAGGATCGTCCAGTTCCTATAGAACCTAGCATTAAAATACCCGATAGGGCTAAGCGGAACCAAAAGCCCGGAGAGAACTCGACTTCTTGGAAAACACGGTTAAGTGTAGATAGAATTTCAAAAAAGTTAACCCTAATTTGTAACCGACTCGACCTATCCTGATACCTAGCCTCTGTAACACCCCAAAAATATTAATGATGATCAATTTCTAATTAACCAAGATTAGGGTCAATAAAAGCTTTTATTAATTAAACCCAAATCTTAATGCATGTGTGTATGAATCCTTGCAGTGCCATGTTTGATTATTGTAAACGATGAGAAATGGTTTAAAGATCAAAACCATAGGTCAAATCCAAACCAGATCAAAACTAAAGAAAGTTTAAATATGAAGCATATGACCTAATGGTCATTTTTTTCAAAGTTAACCACTAGCTCACTTTGAGCATCTCTAGCAACTAACTCAAACAGAAACAGAAACTTTTTCATTTATTTTCTCCCCTTGCTAGACCTAGTGACACTAAACCCAATGGAGCTTTTCAACCTTGCAAAAATATTTTCAAATCCTTTTGAGAGGCAATTCAAATTTAATTCTATCTTATGTATCAAGATAGCCATTTTTGGAAAACCACTTAAACTTTAACCACTTAGCAAACCATTACGCCCATAGACTACCAAGATTAGTACTAGAACACCCACCAAAAATCACTAGAAATGATGATGGTTTAGTTTTTGCGGTCATTAGATCAAACACCTGGTGATCATAGTACAAATCAATAACTATACACTGTTTTGATCAAACATTTGATCATCTTTGTGACCTCATCGAGCTCGTACGTCATGCCCTTAACTCCATTAGTACCAGCCCATGCGAAGGAGCTCTCTCACTCGATCAAATGAGCAGTGCAAAAAATTGTACCCGAGCTCAGCTTGCCACCCCGATGCGGACACGCCGCCACAGACCGCACCACCCTCGCCCACGATGTCTAGGAGATAGCCCCGACCTCACCACCTCTGCCTATGCACGCCTCGACCAAAGACCGCTCGAGGAGACGCCAGCACAGCCGTGCCCATTTAACACTAGACCATGCCGGTCGCCGCGCCAGAGCGCCGAGAAATCTCACGCGCACACGCCGCGCCTCGCTCTCACCTTGCGCCATTACGTTCGCCATGACTCCAGCAAGTGCACAGACATGGTCGTTTAACCGCGCGATCGCCGTGACCACCGTACGCCGTGATGAATGACGACGGTACCGCCGTAGAGCACGGATGTTCTAGAACGATATAGACCACGCCTCGCCGTACCACTGTGGGCATAACGATCGCCCTGAAGCAGTGCGTCTACCTACACCCTTGGCCATGCATGTAGCTCACTGTAACTGCGTCGTCGTCGATCCCGAGCCATGCCGCTGTGCCCCCTTCGCCGCAGTATAAATAGAGCCCTCCTCCAGCATGAAAACGCACACCATTCCACTCCTCTCTCACCAAACAACCTCTCGTACCCAACCCTGGAGCAAGGCGAGCACCACCCCGCCGGAATTTCACCGGAGTTCGCCGCTGCAGAGGAAGGAAGGAGCCGAAGCTAGGAGCCGCCCCGGGAGCTGCCGCGACCACCAGTCGAACGACCATCGTCGACCCGTTCGTTCGCCCCCATCGTCATACCTTTCTAGAGCCCTGGTAAGCCCCCGACGACCCCCGCCGTAGCGCTAGGGTTCTGTCTCGTGCGAGCCCTGTGATGGAGACGACGACGCTCAGCCATTGATCGCGCTCTATTCCTAAGGCCCAGATTAGCTAGTACCGCTTCGCGTTTGACTAGCCGCCGACGTGTGGGACCAGCCCCAGAGCAGCCTGCTGGGCACGCGTTGCATAGTTGGGACAACCCATTAGCATTCCCGCGCGTAGCCCATCGATTCAAATCTAGATTTGTCTTTTAGTCGAAAATCCTATATTGTAGTTAACTTTAAAAATCAATTCAAGAAGATTCACTAAACCAAATGGAATGAATCCAAATTTTTTTAAAAGTAGATGAAAATCTCTAATCACTCTCGTTGGATTCAAACAATTTGCAACTATAGATCAGCCTTGGTAAAAATAACAAAACAGTAGCTTTTGCAACTTCAAACATTTTTCAAAATTCAACCATAAGTGATATTGAGTTGATTCCAACTCTCAGAAATCACATTTTCCCTGACCTTTCTGAATATGTAAAAATATACATACTTACATAAAGTAGTCTTGGACCAAAATTAAAGAATGGCTTTATAGTCATTTCTAGTCCCTAAAATATTATTAAATAGTAGTGCTAAGCTTTGTAAATTAGACCAACCACTTTAAAACACATTCTCAGGTATTAGAATATGTGGTGATGACATGTGTCAAGATGATCCCATACTTGATTTGGAGAATATTAAATTTTAAGTAGTTTTCAATGAGTATAAATTGCTTTTCTAAAAATAAGAGAAATGAAATCTTATCACCCTTTGCTTGTAATGATAGAGATTATGCTAAATCATCTAGTGTGACTCTTGAGTGTTAAATAGAGGTAGCTAATTATTGTTTGGTAATTGTGTACCTCGTATTTATTTATAGACGCTAGTACCAATTCAGGCTACGAGGAGGAAGAATTTTAAGAAGACGAGGAAGAGAACTTCGACCACCTTACCAAAATCAAGACAAGCTAAGCTAAACCATGCAAGCTATACTAAGCATGCTATACCATGCAAGCCTCACTATGTGTACTATTGGAGATATGCCCTAGAGGCAATAATAAATGTAGTTATTATTATATCTTTGTGTTTATGATAAATGTTTACATTCATGCTATAATAGTATTGACCAGGCAACATTAATACTTGTGTGATTTGAAACTAAATTAGAGTCCCTAGTAAAGCCTCTTCATAATACTAGCTTGTTGGTTAATAGATGATTGTGGTTTCCCTATCATGAACATTGAGATGTTATTAACAACAAGATCATATCATTAGGAGGATGGTATGATGGACATACTCCTATAGATAAGCATAGCATAAAGATCAAGTCATTTTAATAGTTCAATTGCTATAAGCTTTCTGATACATAGTAACCTAATTCCTTCGACCATGATATCATGCTAATCACCATCACCGGAAGGATGCTTTGATGACATCAAACACCACACCGTAACTGGGTGGCTATAAAGGTGGCATTGAGTGTTCGGAAAATATGGGTTGAGACACATGGATCAAGAGTGGGATTTGTCCATCCATATGACGGATAGATATACTCTGGGCCCTCTCGGTGGAATGTCATCCAATTAGCTTGCAAGCATGTGACTGGCTCACAAGGGATCACATACCACGGGAACAAGAAAAGAGTACTTATCAGTAACGAGGTTGAACTAGGCATGCAGAGATACCGACGATCAAAACCTCGGATAAGTAAACTATCGTGAGACAAATGGAAATTGGTATCGTGTGTAAGTGGTTCATTCGATCGCATATTAATCATAGAAATATGTGGGATCCATATGAATTTCCAGATTCCTCTATTGGTTATTGATCGGAGAAGTGTCTCGATCATGTCCGCATAATTCACGAACCGTAGGGAGACACACTTAAGGATTCGATGTTGTTGAGTAGTTATGGAATGATGAGTAAGAGACTGAATGTTGTTCGGAATCTCAGATGGGATCCGGGATATCACGAGGAGATCTGGAATGGTCCGGATAATAAGATTCATATAAGGAAAGTCCTGTTTTGGAGTTGGGGAATAATTCCGATGTTTTCATCGGGAATGTTCTAGAAGGTTCCGGAAGGTCCGGCACTCCGGAGGGGAAGGGTACATGAATGTTTCATGAAAATGTGGAATGGTTGCATCATGTACTAGGTATCATGGCTGGGCAAAATAAAGGGAGAAATCAAATCCTAGTTTGAAAAGTCAAACGCCAATTTGAAAAGTCAAACGACAAGTTTGCTTGGTGGAGGGAGAGTAGGAAACATACTTGGGGAGGAGTTCCTCTCCCTCCACCCGCCGGCCAAGGAGGCCGACTTGGGGAAGGACTCCCTCCTCCCAAGCCGCGCCCTCCCACCTATAAAAGGAGGGCAGGGCTGCCCCTCTTCCCTACACCCAACACCACCCAAAACCCTAACCCTAGCCGCCGGCCTCCTGCAAGTCGCCGCCGCCGCCCTAGGGTTTCTCCTAGCCGCCGAATTGGGGCTTCCCCAAGCCCTAGCCGCCAGCCAAGCTCCGCCCCTTGGTGCCCTCTAAACCCTAGATCGCCAAGGCCTCTCTCATAGTCCACCATACTCGCTCCGGCTTAAGGCGAAGCCCTGAGAGATCTCCCCTCTACTTCCGGTACCACGCCGTCGTGCTGCCAAAATCCGAGGAGAGTGCTACAACCTCCGTTGCCTGCTGGAACAAGGGAGAGGAAGGTCTTCATCGAGTACCGAACGTGTGACCGACTGCGGAAGCGCTGCCGGAACGCAGCGCCGGAAGGATCGTCTACGCGATCTTGAGATCGGCAAGAGTACGACTACATCACCCACGAGAATCTGCTCTTGTTAACCGCTTTGGAATCTTCGAGGGCGAGTTCCTCTATCGACTTGTTGCTACAATCTAGTAGATAGATCTTGGCTTGTTTGTTTGCATGCGGTAGAAAAATTTCTTTTTCCATGCTACGAACCCCTACATGTACTACTAAGATACCACCTTGAGTATACCCATCCCAAGTTTTACTTGCAAGCTTTACCTTTCTTTCTTTTTATCAAAGTTGTTCAAGTAGTTAATTAATTGATGATTAGTGAAAATTTAGGAAAAATGCCATCAAGATCTTGGAGCTTGATGTAGATAGTCACCCTTGATTAGGACCCCTCAATAGTGACACCCCCATTGGTAGATGCTAGTGCTAAACTAAACTTGATCACGATAGATGGGAACAAATGATTATGAAAACCTTGGAATGACGAGTCATTCTATTGAAATGTTTTGACATGTGTTATGGACACAATGACTTGAAGATGATGATGAGTGAAGTACGTGACCTGAATTTGACAAAAAAAACTGATGTTTGAGTTCGGATGCGATACCATTCCAATTTTACTGTATAACCACGATACCCGAATTTGGGTAGGGCTTGACCAAAAGTTTATGTGTCTTAGTATGGGTTCCCCCGTGAAACGAGGTAAGCTGAGGCTACCTTGTGAATGTGATTGTCCACCTATACAGTTCCCAAGATAACAGATGGTCATGGTTGGGAGGCCAAACTCATAGGGGAGGTGCCTATACTAGGGTGTGTAATTGAAAGGTTAGGATTGATTATCCGCATACCAAGTATGATGATCCGGGACTATTCCTGACGGATGTATCAAATATTGTGATGAAAGTGTACCACCTCTGCAGACTGTCAAACTATTCGAATATCCGCGTACGTAGTTATGGACAGTTGGATGGCCATACTGTTTCGTTGTCAGATGTTTTCTAAAAGGACTCGTGACTTGAATAATGACTTTGACTTGACCCCACAAGTTGTGGAGATGAAACTAGGTCCCCCCTTAAGTGATCTAGACAACTAAATCTAGGTCTTTACTACTAAGTACTTGTAAAATAAAATTGGCTTGTGGCAAACAAACTTATGAAAGAACATGTGGGCCCCCATGTGTGGTTTTCGTAATTAATGACTATCTTTATGGACTAATGTGTGTATTAAGTTATACTTGTAGGATTTGTCCATTAGCATCGCTTGGAGCATGTGTTGGCTTCAAGGTCGATGAAATGAGAAGAAGATGTATTGTGCAAGCTCAAAATGCACCATCTATAAAAGATCTCATGTTTGATGCTTGCCATTCTCGGTGATCATGGATCGATGATGAGGAATTAAGGAAGGCGTTCCATCTTGAGAAGGGCAAGATCGTCTACATATAGCTCAAGTGGAATGCTCAAGTCAAAGGTATAATCGTGATAGGTTTCCCCTTTTTCCGGTCTCATATTGTTAGTAGGAGATCGGGTTTAGGATAAATAGCCGTACTATCAAGAGGGGCTCTCAAATGAGTAACTCGGTCACTTCGTTCGGAGAGAGCTCAGACCTTTGCATATTTGAATCATAATATTTGGTTGTTATTAGGTATTATCCATGTGAGGATATATGGCTTGTGTTAATCTCCATAACAAGCTCTTGTTCATCAAAATCGGATCTTCCGTTTGTATCTTGTTGCGATTTTGATCTTGGCGGCTTTTCGGTTTCTCACCAAGTGAGATATCTCACATTATTATACATGATATATTCTCACTTGGTGATAACCAATATTTTCACCTTTTATAGGGTAGCTCATGTCGTCCTCTTTCCAACGCACTTGGAATCGGGTCGATCGGAGTTACCAATCAAAAGTTATGGCGGTTTGAATTTGCCTAGGTACCAAAATGCGGTAGTACCACATTTTAGCAACTAGCGCAGCACTAGGTTTTGGCAAGTTGCCAAATGACACTGCCCTCCTAGGTACCAAAGTGCGCTAGTACCACATTTTAGTACCTAGCGCGGCAGAAGGTTTTTGACAAGTTGCCAAAAGCCACTGCCGGGCTAGGTACCAAAAAGCGGTAGTACCGCATTTTAGTACCTAGCGCGGCAGAAGTTTTTTTACTTCTTCATTTGGATCTATCCTCCCTTGCTTGAATATGATGTTTCTTTGCATGATCTTGTATAGGTTGTTGTCCTCTTCGAAACGAGCCCAAGATCATCGAAATCGGAGTCCGGATGCAAAAGTTATGACTGTTTTTGTTCTGTGATGACCGGTAGTACCGGACCAGGATCTGCTAGTACCGGGGTCCGGTAGTACTGCATTTTGGTACCGGGGAGCGCAGAGAAAAATGCGTTTGGTGCGCCAGGAACCCCAGGGAATGTCCGGTAGTGCCGGGAAAGTCCGGTAGTGCTGGGAAAAAGTCCGGTAGTACCGGGAATCGTGTTTTTGGGTTGCAACGGTTGGATTTTGGAGGGACCTATATAAGGGGCCTTCTTCCCCAATGGTTTCTCAACTATTCTTGCAATTTTCCCCCTCCATTGTTGACCTTATTGTGCTTGCTTCCTTTCAGTCCCTCCTATGATTCTTGCATATTCTTGAGGGATTTGAAAGAGGAGATCTAGATCTACAATCCCACCAATCAATCTCTCCTCTAAGTGAGGGGAACATATTGGGATCTAGATCTTGGAGTCTTTTGTGGATTCCCTCCATTGTTCTTCCTCTCTTATTCGCCCATAAGATTTTGTAGCTTTGGTGTAATTTGGGAGAGAAGGATTTGAGCACTTCTTGTGTCCTTGCCATTGCATTTGGTGCATCGGTTTGTGTTCTCCTCGGAGGATTTGGTTTGAGTTACTCATTGGAGCTTGTCCCTCTTGGGTTCTTGGAACCTAGACGGTTTTGTGGCCTTGGTGGCATTGTGGCCTTGGTGGTGTTTGTTGGGAGCCTCCAATTAAGTTGTGGAGAAGTTCCCCAACCTTGTGAGAGGTTCCGGTTGCCACCGACAAGTGCACCGATAGTGGAAGCGTGCATCGATCCCGTTGGGGTGAGATTCACCGGAGAATAAGGGAGGCCTTTTGTGGCGTTGGTGGTTTGATACCACCCCTCTCCAAACGAGATGTACTCCATGTTGGGAGGAACTCGGTAAAATATCGTTGTTCCCGCTTGCCTCGGTTATCTCTATACCCAAGCTCTTTACTTATGCACTTTACATTGTGATAGCCTTCGTGCTTGAAGTAATATATATCTTGCTATCACTTTGTTGCTTGTATTGCTTAGCATAAGTTGTTGGTGCACATAGGTGAACCTTAGTTGTTCTAGGTTGTGCTTAACAAAGTAAACACTAGTTTTATTCCGCCTTTGTTGAGCCACTCTAGGAAATTTTTTAATCGCCTAATCACCCCCCCTATAGGCGACATTCGTATCCTTTCAACGTAGAGCTTAGGATTCCTATTAGAATGGTCTTACTGTTTTAGGAAGAGTTTGCGAGTACTTCAAAGTACTCATGGCTTTGTCTGTGGCTATTCTCATGGCCAGACTATGAAGGAGACTACGAGGAGGATGGACATCAGGACGTCTACGATAACTAGAATCCTCTCCCATCGTCAGCATTGACTGCCCTGGAGATGGAGCCCCGACCATGTTATTATATTATTATTATTTCCGCTGCTTTGTTTGTAATCAAACTTGATCATGAGATCAACTATTTGTAAGACTATTATGGTTTGTAATTGATGATGTACTGTGCTACCATTCTGTTATTTCTCGCAAAAATGGTAATCCTGGGATTGCGATGTACGGCATAACAGGCATCTGGGATTAAAAATCCGGGTGTTGACAACCTCCCCATATAAATACCAGGATGGCACAGCGAGGAGGATCACCCTCAACTCTCATAAACACACCTCATGCCAGATCCAATCTGCACACCCCTGTAACCTTTGGTTTCGCCATCAATCAAGAACAAACAAGCAGGAGTATGGTTTTCCCTCCGGGAGCCTGAACCTGGGTAAACTTCGTGTCCCCTTGTTGCGTGTCAGTTAACCGTCTCATGATCTCCAGCCTCCCATCTTCTCTAAACCCAAGTCCATAATAATGGGCATTGCTGAGTCGAACCCTCATCAATTGGCGCCGTCTGTGGGAACTGGGGGCACTGATCGTGCGATTGTGACGGTCATGTCCACCATCGTCTTCGACTCATCCGCGACGGAGAATCACCTCTTCTTCGGCGCCATCGACTTCACCATCCACTCGCCGGCAACTCGCCAAAACTTTGACTCCGAGGGAGACAGAGTCGAACTGATGTTCGGGATTTTTTGCTTCCAGGTGGAAAGATCGACACCAGTAACATCCCAACATTATAGCTTAGAAATAAGCTGAACTCAGATGTGTGCATTGCATTCATGCATAGAAAATCCGAATAATTTTCGCGCTTTTTGAATAAAACTGATCACAGTGATTGAAGCTTCTCTTAACTTGGTGGAACTGAAGTAGATCATCAAGTTGACTATGATAAGTTTCAATATTACCTTTGCTAAAACCTTATTTTGGGTAAATATGAAACCACAACACATTACTTAATGATTAATATCTGATACTTAAGAGATCATATCATAGTATTCATTACAACAACTCATGAATACCAAGTTAAGCAAATAACTCAAGTAACAAGAATTTAATAACTAAATCTTGACTTATCTTACTCTTATATATTAATTCATTAGTACCTATTTAGTAGGAAGGAAAACAAGTCAAGACCATTTAGCACATATATTTCTATCTATATTAATCCTTATCACCTCTATTGAATCATTATCTAATATCTGTTGAAAATCAATGTTGAGTAATCAACTATTGATCTATCAATTCTTGATATATCAACTCTTGTCCTTGTCATAATATTCACCTTAAATACTTTAAAGAAATAATAAAGAAGAGGTAAGTAGTAATGCTATTTGTGGACACCATCTATAGGATGGGAGTGTTTGGAGAGAATAAATTCAATATGATAGTTGTGTTGGGGTTCGTAGCATGGAAAACAAAAAAAATCTATCGCACGAACACACAAAAGCCAAGATCTAATCTACGAGATCGGTGCAACGAGTTCATAGAGTACTAACCCTCGAATATCCAAAGCGTTTAAAGAGATCAGATTCTCGTGATTGATGTAGTCATTCACTTGCCAATATCAATATCGCGAAGGCGATCCTTCCGGCGCCAAGTTTCAGCAGCGCTTTCGCAGTCGGTCAGACGTTCGGTACTCGATAAAGACCTTCCTCTCCCTTGTTCCAGCAGGCAGCGGAGGTTGTAGATCTCCTCGCGATTCCAGAAGCACGACGGTGTGGTGGTGGAGGTGGAGGAGTATATCATGTAGGGCTTCGCCTAAGCTGGAGAAGGTATGGTGGATTAGAGAGGGCCTTAGTGGCTAGGGTTTAGGCGCTAAGGGGAGGAGGAGGCGCCAGCGGCTTGGGAAAGGCGGCAGCAACAAGGAGGGGCAAGGGTGCTGGCGGCTGGGAGCAGGCGTCAGCCTAGGGTTTGGGATGAGGGCCAAGGTGCGCCCCAACCTTCCCTTTTATGGGTGGGAGAGGCGTAAAGGGGGAGGACGAGTCCTTCCCAACTCCCTCTTGGTGGCCGGTGATGTCTACGCACGCTTCTATTCTTGTAGACAGTTTTGGGCCTCCAATTGCAGAGGTTTTTAGGACAGCAGCAAGTTTCCCTTAAGTGGATCACCTAAGGTTTATCGAACTCAGGGAGGAAGTGGTCAAAGGTATCCCTCTCAAGCAACCCTGCAATCAAGATACAAGAAGTCTCTTGTGTCCCCCAACACACACAATACACTTGTCAGGTGTATAGGTGCACTAGTTCGGCAAAGATCTAGTGAAATACAAGTGATATGGATGATTATAAGACAACAATGCCAAAAAAGAGCTTGACGGGAAGAAGAGACTAAAGGCAATCAGAGCAAGCAAACATGTAACAGATCTAGTAGTAAACGGTGTTTCAATGCTTAGAAACAAGGCCTAGGGATCATACTTTCACTAGTGGACACTCTCATATAAATATTTTCTCCTCCTTATGCTACTCTGAACTACTCTCTGGTTGGACCACTCTAATCCATGGTAGGGCTATAACAACACACCTCAAAGTTCGCATTCCCCATCTAGATAACCCCACATTGTCACCTTGAGATCTAGATGGTTCCAACAAACACCACAATTTCATAGAGACATCCAACTCAAATTATACTCATGATAAGTATTTCTATAATCTCTAGCCTAAGTGCCACACGGTGTGCACACTGTCACCTTCACACACGTGGGGAAAAGTAGAGATTGATTAAAGCACTTGAGTAGCAAAGTAGATCTACTTGATTAAAAAGCTCATGATCATAATAAGATCACACATAGAGAGAGAGATGAACACATAGCTACCAGTAGAGCCCTTAGTCTCGAGGAATAACTACTCCCTCCTCATCATGGGAATCAACAAAGGCGATGGAGATGGTGGTGGAGATCGATGGAGATGGCTCCAGGGGAAATTCCCCGTCCCAGCAGGGTGCCGGAACAGAGACTTCTGTCCCCCGAATCTCCTCTTCGGTGGCGGCGGCACTGCAGAACCTTTTGTGGAGATCTATTCCACGTAGGGTTTACGTCTCGGGGAGACGTATATATAGGCAAAAGGGCAAGGTCGGTGGAGCCTCGAGGGGCCCACACCATGGGGTGGCGCGGCCTAGGGTGGGCCCACGCCACCCTATGGTGTGGCCACATTGTGGGCCCACTTTGGCTGTCCTTCGGTCTCCGTGTTCGCTCCGGTAAAATATTGACTTTTTCTTTGGTCCCGTTCAATTCCGAGAATATTTCTTTACTAACTTTTCAGAAACCAAAAACAGCAGAAAACAGGCCACTGGCACTCCGGCATCTTGTCAATAGGTTAGTTCCGGAAAATGTATAAAAATACCTCAAAGTGTAGACAAAACATAAGAAAGTTGATACAAAACAAGCATGGAGCATTAAAAATTATAGATACATTTATGACGTATCAAGCATCCCCAAGCTTAACTTCTGCTCATCCTCAGGTAGGTAAGTGATAAAAAGAATAATTTTTGAGGTGACATGCACCATCACAATCTTGATCAAACTATTGTAAAGCATTGATAGCTAGGAGCAAAGTACTCTAAACATGATGTAACATCCCAGCATTTAGGACCTAACGAAGGGTAGATTTAGGAATATGGATTGTTGCATGCATTTATCTATGAAAATGTGGGTAAAATTTTCGCCAAATAAAAACCTAAGTGATCAATGTTTCTTTCATACTTTGAGATTAGGTTTCGTCTTAAAGGATGATTGTTATAAACTTTGAGATGATCTTAAGGAGCTATGTGTTTTCAAATGAATTTAAATATAAGACTTGAGTGTTGGAGTTATAATTCAAATGAATTAGATATAAGTTTTGAATCTTAATTCAATTAAGAGATAAATATTAAAACTTGAATTTTATTTAATGAAAAACAATAATGAATATAAGGTGTATTTATTATCATCAATATATATATATATAATCAAGTTATAAAATTATAACTTATTTGAATCATCCACACAACTTACAAAAGTAAATATACAAAGAATATGAATATTCTTTATTATTAATAATATAATCTTTATTACAATTGAATAAATTAAAGATTACAAGAATAATAAAAGAAAATTACAAAAGAATAGGAAAATTACATTGGAATATTTACTAACTATCCTATATCTAAATCTAAACTAAATCTTCATCTTGTCTTTGTACCTGCAAAACAAAGACTAAATAAAAACAAAAGAAGATTAGTGTTAGTATTATTTCTCTCACATATGTCAGTGAAATGCACTTGACAAATTCATCATTGATAAATGTTATAAAAGGGGCAAGTTTCACCAATAGAAAAGATTCCATCTTTCATAAATTCAAAGCCAGAAGTCAGATGACAGCCAAGAGGGACAAATTCACCAGCCAGATGGAAGTAACCAGGTAAAAGTAAATATCCAGATTTTGAACATATCCGCAAGTGCATAGCAGGCACACAAGCAGGACACACACCAGCATGCATATGGTGTGCTGTCGACCTCACAGGCACAACCCAATCTCACAAAACCACAACACATCCATGGGGGGCACTAGTGCATCACCCCACTGCACAACACACATGAATAGCCAGTGTAGAAAGCAGCTAAACCAAGCACCACAGCCAGCAACCACACCAACTAAGGATCAACCAAACATCACCAGGATGGTGACATAAGGAGGGGGATGAATCAGGTGGACAACAAGATCAAGCCCAGGAGCTAGGAGGAGCAGGTCAGCTCAAGAGCAAGCAAAGTAGTCCAGCAAAACCAGATCAAGATCATCATCATCAACCTACTACACCATCATCAGATTTTGTGGTGAGTTTCATAAAACCTTCACATGATCTAATCATCTTATTCAGAGAGAAACATGTGTTGTTTTATAAAACAAAACCTCAGAAAGCACCCAAGAGGGGTGAATCCATCATAGGGATTTCTGAAACTCTAAAGGCAAACCACTAAGTACCAAGGTTCAACCAGAGCTCAGAGCAACATCCTTGCTCTGGTTGTCCAACAATATTTACCATTCAATCATGCATATACCTATGATCTATTTCTAGGCACATCCCTAAAGGAAGGGTAGCACCTTAGGAACATAGGATCCATAACAAGATCAAGCTCACTATCTTTTTTCCAAGCTTTGATTCAATCAAGAATAACTGGTACTATTACGAGAACTATTTAGATGAACCAATTATATAAGATTTGAATCCCTAAGCCTCAGACGAACATCATTGGACTTAGGAAATTCACATAAGAGCATCTATATTTATCTTTAAAAGCCAAGATTGTCTTAAGCATAAACTAACCAAATCCATGGTTTTGAATCAAACTTGTGTGCCATACATGATGGTGTCACAAGAACAATCCAATATGAATCAGGAAAGATAGTAAATCATCATAGATTCAGACAATCAACTAACTAATCATTTTCCTATAAAACAGGAATCATAACTAGGATATTCCTATAATACACTTCACTGTTTGAGATCATAATGATCTCAAACCACATGTTAATTCCCAAGCTAACAACACTAAGACAGTAGCTATATCTTATCATAATCATAACCATGAATCAAATAAACATTGGAAAACTATCAAGTCATTAGCTTTACCACATGCTTTCCAAACAACTACATCATCTGAATCATATGCAATCCCAAGCATCAAATCATCTAGTAAGCCACCAGAAACATCATAGATCATCTTTAACAACAAGCCTCAGGCCAATAAGCATTTAGTATGTGTACCGACCATCCAAACATGAATCAAATCATCCAGTACATGATCAATCACATAAATGGATAATCCTCCTAAACTAAGTCAGACAATAGTCTGAAATGACACTGACAGCCTCTAACATCGAATCAACAAGCACAGAAAGCACCAAGGGAGAAGGATCAAACTCACTGTTGGTCATCGCTAAAGAAATTGAAGAGGAAGCAGATTGGCCGACGAAACCGCGACGGCACATGGAGCACCCAGGGGGCGCTGCAACCTGCACCAGGCACGGTGGTGGCCACAGCAGCACACGAATCCACGACACCATCACAGACGGGACCACGGCGGCGGCAACACTTTTCCCTAACCCTAGGATTCGGGAACGGGGGAACCTGGCCACGGAGAAGCCCCGAACTCAAATCCAATTGGATAGAACGAATGAGCATCATCGATAACCCCCTAATGCACCACGGCGGTGGCCGAAACGACCGACGGCGGTGGGAATCGATGGTGGCGACATCGTCGGCCATGCGGTCGGGGTCAGAGGAGGAAGGATAAGCTCGAGGAAGAGAGAGAGGCAGTGAGGAGTGGGCCAAGCTGGTCTAGACCCTTCGTGGTGGCTCTTTTGTCTAAAACTAAATAGGCCACTAGGGCCCAATAAGAATAATCAGGCCAGAAACAATTCCAGGCATGTTTGAATAAACAGGAAAAGACCAAAATACCCCTAGACTCAAATAAATTCTAGAAAATAAAATATAAGTCCAAAAATTATAAATTAAATACTTTTGGATTCACAACAATCCACTCTATTCAAATAAAATGAAATATAAAATTTAGATATTTAACTTTCGATAATAATTTTGTAATTTATATATTCCTTATGGAATTTTACAAAATTATTGAAAGATGATAAAAATAAATAAAAATCACTTTCATTATATATTAATATTATAGTATTTTTGAAAAATACTAAATAAATATTTAATAACAATTTTTAATGTATAATTGATAATTCCTAAAAGAATTTTAAATCAATAAAAATCAAATAAAAGGGAAATAAAATAAAATAATTCAATATATGTTATAAATATTAAAAAGTAATATTTATAAATCCTTTATTACTAAAATGAATTTTTTGGGGTAAATGCATATAAAATTAAATAATGCATTACATTACTTGCATAATAATTTTTGCTTCTTTTAATATTTTCCTTACCGGGCAATAATGATGTTTTTGTAGAACTAGAAGCTCAAGGTCCAGTGCAAGCATCAGACTTCACTACCTTGCCATCACAAGGCAAGTTCATCACTTGCTCATGTCCTTTGAAGAGTCTTTATCAAAGTATTTGCAAATTGTGTGTTATCATATATGCTATAAAGGGAAGAAAATATTATTTTCACAAATAAAGAAATCATTGATTTCATCCTAAGTGATGATATAATAGAGCAATGGAACTTAGGATTCTAATTGCAAAACAATGATGATCAATTAGGGACTTAATAACCCTTGACATCAGTGATTCTAGCGTCGTATATTACGCGTTAACCATGAGATTTGGAATGGGACAGAGAAGTCAGTTGTATCTTCTTCCTCTCGCATGAAGCCGGATGTGCAGGTCGTGGCTGTTATCCTCATAGCGTGCATATTAATTGGTAATTCGTAGAGGATATGCAGCATATGGGTGGGAACCCTCATCGCCCCACGATAGATCTGGCATCTAACGGTTTGTACAAACCATTGCCGTAATTCATTATGTTGGCATGGTGTACACCAAGGTGGCATGCGGGGGCGCGAAGGGGGCAGTGATTGGCTTGGACCAACTACTGGGCCCACATCATGGAATTTTGGACAGGAAAGTACGCCCGGTTGTGCAACAAGGAGTTGATCTCTCATGGGAAAAGTAACGCACCTCTGCAGAGTGTAAGAATTGTAACTTGTTACTCCCTGTTCCGGGAAGGAGCTATGAACGCGACAGGAAAGGAACTCCATGAAAGTTCTGGTCAACCTGTGAAGGCTGATGGTCATAGATTTTCACAATAAAATTAATCTTTGAAGAAAGATTTACAAAAATTGCATAGTGCCAAGGATTTATAATCCGAGGTGGTAGTTAGAGCATCAAACTTCCCACCTTGCATATAATGAACTTGTTGGGTAACGTTGTTACTCATTCTTTCCTTTGATCCCTTGCTTAGACTCTGAGGATCCCGAAGACGTGCCAATGTGTGCAGCCGAATGTTAAGAAGATGTGTTCTACGAGGAAACTGATATGTCCGGAGGAGTTGAAGGAGTGGATTACGAGATCCGCTACGGTGTCGAATGAGAACGAGTCAAATTAAGTACCTGGTTAGTAGTAATTAACGGAGCCGAGCAGCATGAACTCTATAGAATAAGTTGCTGAGCTCAACTCCTAGTCGGAGTTGCTACCTTTAAAATTTCCGCTGAACACTTTATATTTTGGTTTGTAAGTTGGATCTTTTGGAAGTCTTGAACTTCCGGCATTGTAATAATAATTATGTGTGTACATTTGTAAAATGGACCCGCAATATAGTGTACTACACATGCAGTGGTATGTTGGGTCACCGCAGTTGGTATCAAAGCAAATTGGTTTGACCTTATGTTGGAAACCTAGTAAAGGGTATTACCTGTAGGAAAATTTAGCAACAATAAAGAAGTCTCTAAAAGAGATATAATGGGTATTCAAATGAGAATATTCCGTTATATATTTTAGTGCGATAATTCTTTGTTATGATGCAATATCATTGGATACTAATCAAAAATTATTTTTCTGATATACAGAGATATGGCACCAAAGTTTCCAAAATAGACTTTTGTAAGGAAAGAGGAGACTCTTGATGATTATCAAGGATCATTTACAGACCAACTTCGTCAATTTTTAAAGATTTTTAGTTGTCCTACTTGAATTCCAGTAAACACTATCACTTACATTGATGGCCGGATGTTATCCAAGTATTGTGTGAGTATCCAACTTCCAGAGAAGCTTGGATTATATCACGATTTACCTATAGGAGAAGGTAGGATTCATTTAGCAGCATATCATGTCGCTGTTGTGGAGGCGATAACTAATATCCGGGAGCAGAAAACCAAGGAGTTAGAAGGTTGCACATTCTCTGTGATACCTCATGATTCTATAGACTCGGAGCCTATACTGGATCATCTTACTTTGGTTAAGAAGCATCCTAAGTTAGCTTCCAAGTTTATGGATAGATACCGAACACTCGTTTCGTCTTTTTATAAGACACATCAGGTGATTGTCGAAGATAAAAATGACATGTTAGAGGATCTAACAGATCCGGAACGGAGGAAGCTGTTATCATTCCAGTTAGAGAAAGAAGCAAGTAGTAGTGCAACACCTATTTTTAAGGATATACCTATAGATCCGGAATGTTTTATACCATATCCTTATTCACCAAGACTGGAACCTACACATGATCCTACTATTGATATGCGGTATGCAGTGCCACATAGCTCAGAGGATGGTTTTGACTCAGAACTTCCTATTGAGAATTTAGATGGTTGGAGAATGGGATCATATAATGGATCTCATGAACACCATATATCCACAGATGGTTCCGACAGGAATGTTGGACAATCTAGTTGGATGGGTGCAAGGATGAACCCTAATAATAGGAGTAGAGATAACATGTCAATAGATAACCAGGATGAAGAAGAAGATCCTGAGGAGAGAGTGTTTGAATCATCAACATCTTCTCAAAACCCTGGGAATATACATTATCCAGAGTTTAACTATCTGTCCCACGAGAGCACCTGGGGAGCAGCAGGAACTGTGTATCCTGTTGACAAATCAAGAAATGAAGCTCAGGAGATGCAGGATGGAGATAATGTTGAATATATTTCTGAAGACATTTCAGCTGAGTTGGAGGGAGTCAATGTGCTCAAGTTGAGTAATGACTCAAGTCCTGACACTTCAGATACAGAGTATGTTCCTTCTAGAAGGCCATATGTTCCACAAACTGTGTGACGAAAAACATGTCATCATGGTTGGACATCAGGCATGTACGATAAACATAGTTACTATTAGAAGTAGACAATCAGTTAGTAGTATCAAATACTGTGTATTGTACCCAAGTAATAAGGTAGTTTTGTAATGATACCTATATGGTATATGTTGTAATGACTTTGTATCATTATGCTATTATGTAAAATATGTGAAATGCATATTTGGATTTTCTTTGGATCTTCATTGTGTGACTAGTTCTGTGCGTAAAGTCGAGCTCAGAACACATATGCATGATGTAACTATGAGTATTCGCTTTATGTTGCAGGACTAGAGGGTCATGGATTCGGGAGTAGGAATGGAAACTGAGCAGCAGCGGATGGAGCGAGAGGCCAAGGAAAAGGCCGATGCAGATGCAGCAAACCAAGAAGCATTACCACCACCACCAATGAGGACGTTAATGGAGCAGGACTTTATGCAATGCATGCAAATGATGCAAGAGACCCAGAACAAGTTCATGGAAGAGCTGCTGGGACGAGCAAATCAGAGGGCACCTGAAGGTGGAGGAGTGAGTCTATCTGATTTCCAGAATGCAAGGCCGTTACCTTTTGCATCAGCTCCTGAACCAATGGATGCAAAAGACTGGCTAGCAGATACTGAAAGGAATCTGAAAACTATGGGTTGCAATGGTGAGGAAAAATTAAGGTATGCAACTCATCTGCTAACTGGACCTACAACATCATGGTGGGAAAATCAGTTAGCCATGCAACAGCCAGGAAGGGAGTTTACCTGGGAGGAGTTCAAGCAGAGATCCCGTGAATATCATGTTCCGGAAAGTGTCATGGAGTTGAAGCGGAGAGAATTTTAGGAGCTTCAGCATGTATATACTAGTGTCATGAAGTACATCCGGGAGTTTAGCCAACTGTCTCGTTGTGCTGAGGAGGATGTTAATACTGAAGAGAAGAGGAAGAAGTGTTTCTTGCGTGGATTAAATCCATTTGTGAAGATGCAGCTAAGGTTAACGAATAAGCAAACTTATCAGCAGTTGCTGGATGCAGCCATTACTTTTGAGGATGACTACAAGAATGTCCAAGAGGATCGGAGGAAGAGAGCCAAGAAGGAAACCAAGAGAATCCAGGCAAGCAAACCTAAACCTAACCTGGAGTTCAAACCTCGGAATAGGAATTATGGTAACAATAACAATAACAATAACAATAACAATAACAATAACAAGGGCAGTGGTGGAAATCAATCCAATCCGAGAAGGAATGTTATCTGTAACAATTGTGGAATTCTAGGGCATTTCCAGAGGGAATGCAAAAAGCCTGTAGTGATATGTTACGGTTGTGTTCAGAAGGGGCATATCAAGCCAGATTGTGCGAGCAAACCACCCGGAGGATGGCCTACCAAGGGAGGAGGGAAAGCAAGTGGAGGAAATGGACAGCCCAATAAAGGAGGAAATAATGGCAAGAACAACAATGGCAAGAGAAACCGACCTAACGGAAAAATAAACTGTGCAACCCTCGAGGAGGTGGATAATTCGGAGCATGCAGTGATAGGTACGCTCAATATCCTTACCAATCCCGGCAAAGTTCTATTTGATACTGGTGCAACTACTTCATTCATTTCTGAAGAATTTTGTGATAAGTTCGGGATTAGAAGGGCAACATTAGAAAGTTCTATGACCGTAGTTACGGCAGGAGGGAATGTGACTGTACGCCACATAAAACAAGATCAGGTTATCTCGATCTGTGGTTGTACATATTTCGTAGACCTTTATGTGATTCCTTTGAAGGGAACTGCAGTAGTGCTGGGGATGGATTGGATGATGGAACACGGAGCTTAGATAAATTGTGAGGAGAAAACTGTCTCAATCAAGACTCCAAGTGGAGCAAGAATAGTTTACCAAGCAGATAAACACAGTCATATCATGATGGATCTGCAGTTGAATTCAATGAAAGAAGTTAAATTAGAGGAGATTCCTATAGTTAATGAATTCCAAGATGTTTTTCCAACAGAGTTACCGGGAATGCCACCAGACCGGGAGATAGAGTTCACCATTGACCTAATACCTGGTACAACACCAATAGCTCAAGCACCATATAAAATGGGACCCAAAGAGTTGAAAGAACTCAAAGATCAAATTTATGAGTTAGCGAGAAAAGGGTTTATACAGGAAAGTGTATCTCCATGGGGAACACCCGTAATCTTTGTGGATAAGAGAGATGGTGGAAGACGAATGTGTGGTGATTATAGAAATCTGAACGACGTGACTATCAAGAATAAGTATCCTTTACCAAGAATTCAAGATTTGTTTGACCAAGTGAAAGGAGCTAGAGTATTTTCAAAGATCGATTTAAGATCTGGATATCATCAAATAAAAATCAAGCCGGAAGATGTTCCAAAAACAGCATTTGTCTCAAGATATGGACACTATGAGTATCGGGTAGTACCATTTGGTTTGACCAATGCACCGGCAATATTCATGAATATGATGAAACAAGATTTTCATGCCATATTTGGACAAGTTTGTCATCGTCTTTATTGATGATATTCTGATATATTCCAAGGATAAGGAAGAGCATGCTGACCATTTGAGAATAGCATTGCAAACTTTAAGAGAACATAAGCTTTATGCTAAGTTCAGTAAGTGTGAGTTATGGCTAGATGAGGTAGAATTCCTCGGTCATGTGATTAGTAAGGATGGGATTGCTGTGAATCCATCTAAAGTTCAGTCAGTACTAGAG